>OY757311.1:138025654-140425654 GCA_963583905.1 Stenurella melanura
AGTCTATATTAAAGTCTCCAACAACTACAATATTTCTTTCACGCTCCGCCATGTCATTTACAAAGTGCTTATAGAATTCAAGAAACTCATTAGTATTTCCATTAGGTGAAGGATATAGCCCAGTAAGACTGTGGATTCTGTTATTAACTTTAATATGACAAGTTAGGCACCAATAATTATAATCCTCCGAGAAAATTCGTTGATTTTCATATTCTGGTTCTTTGCTTATATATAAAATTACACCCCCTGTATGTCTTGACTTGCTATTACATCTGATGTGAGCGTATCCCTAATTTAATTTCTATATATCAATTTCATTTGTTATGTGGGTTTCTGTCAAACCTATTATCCATGGTTCATATTTACTTATAAACGTTTCTAGCTCATTTTTATTTGTATTTAGCCCTTGTATATTTAAGTGCATTATATTAATATTACCAATTAATTGCTATTGTACTCCAATTTTTCCACGTTCTCTCTGAATTCTTTCCTGAAGAACTGAACACTTTTGTTCAAATAAATTTGACACTTCGTTGTACTTTTAACCGAATTTACGAAATTTTGAAACGGAGGATGATCTTAATTTGACCCGTTTCTAAGTTTTTATGTGTGTTCAATAATAGTTACTCTAGATTGACAAGCATGTTTTTGCTAATTATAGAGAATGGCTAGCTGGTGGTTCTATTATAGTTTCATCAAGCTGTGTCTAGTATAATAGTATGTACGTACAATTTAATCACAGAGAAACGCCCTCTGACAAAAATTACATATGAAGCTTGTAATATGCCTACCATGCAGGCAAATCAATTATTACATGTGCATAAATAGAGACAAATGCGATAAAGCTATAGTAGCGGCATGGGATAATGTAGAGGACCAGTGGGGAAGTCAGATCATAGAAAAGCATACCGATATAGCAGTCAAAGGCTGCCGCTGCTCTCTCAATCTACTAGTAGAATTAACAGAAACACACTCACTATGAGAAAATGTAAGCTAGAAATGTACCTGCTTACGATAATCCGTCAACAAGTAATAACACAAGTAAATATTATTAAAAAACTTTTACCGGCACGGTAGCTCAGCCGGCTAAGCGTCTTAGTGGCAAGCGCACTTTGTCAGACTAATTAACGTGTACTGGTACACGCACTTGTAAAAAATGGTTAAACATATGATTGCCACGTATTAACAATGGTAGAAATAATTATTTTTTTCTGAGGCTATGTCGATGAAACGTGTGAATATGTAGCACGCGAGATACTGCTTTATTTTTAATAGTAGATACCAAGTATATTGAGAGGAAACGAGGATAAAGGATAGGTGCAACCTTTTATTTGAAACTTTTCCAGGACTAGCAGAATTCGAGATAATTATGTTAATTACCAATATAATACGCATATAACTTATAGTTTTATCAACAATGTTATTAATGGATTAGCAGTTATCTTAAGGATCGGTTACAATATGTAAAATGTGGTGGCTTTCTATCATCATCGATTAAAGTAACATCAGGAGTTCCTCAATGGTCTGACATTGGTCCTATATTATTTAATCTCCTTGTGAACGATTTAGCTTCAGTAATAGAAAATAGTAATTTCTTAATATTTGCGAATGATTTAAAAGTACTCAGAGTAATTAAAAATGTTTCTGATGCTGAATTGATGTAAAGTGATTTGGATGGTTGGTCCCATCTGTGCGATGAAAATGTGAACATTTCACATTTAAATGTGAATAAGTTCTATAAGATTACATTTGCAAGAATAAACTCGCCTTATAGTTATCCTTACAAAATTAATAATAAAGTGTTGCACGAGACTAATCGTGTAAAAGATCTGGAAATTAATCTCGATAATAACTGTCTTATAACATCTATATATATGAAATAATATCAGTTATTGAAAACGCTGGGTTTCATTCAAAGATCTGGAGCAGGTTTTTCTGTTCACAGTCTAAAATCGTTACACCGTTCATTGGTACGTTCAGTTTTGGGATATTGCTCTTTAATCTGGTGTCCTAATTATAATGTTCATATTGACATTATTGAAGGTGTACAAAAGAAATTCCTAAGGCTTTGTGCATTTAAGTTGGGGTATTTGAGAGATGAGTATGATTATGATGACCTTCTTGTTTGGCTTAATATTAACACATTAGAGCATAGAAGATTGGAGGCTGATGTGTGCCTTTTGCACAAAATACTTGATGGTGATATTTGGTGCCCTGGCCTTACTAATCTAATAAAATTTAAATTAAATGATAGAAGAAATCGTAATTCGGATATATTTCATGTACCTTTTCAACATACCAATAATTATGGACAAAATAAGACGATAACTAGAATTTTAAGGACTGCTAATACAATTCAAAATAATGTAGAACTTTCTGGATCTTCAACTTTATATTTTAAGAAATCCATAAAACAAGTGTAACCACTTTATATTATTTGTACAATGTTTGATATTTGTTTGTGTATTTAAACTACCTTACTCTAGATATTGTATGTTTTTGTAAAGAGGGCTTGTTCCATAAATAAATAAATAAATAAATATTTTGTGATCAGCGAGCTACTAAATTTGTTGGGCATAGCAGGTACCGATGCTAGTTTTAAAATTTAAAATAAATGTTAAATATCTCCTCAATGTTACTACAAAATGTAGAAAATGAATTCAACAGTAGCTATTAAAAAACATAATCTGAACAGTGACAAGTAGTTTTAAAATTTGATTTAAATTTCCAAGGTCTGTGAGGTTATTCACCTAACAAACATTTAATACTTTTGAATCAAATACTTATATTTCAGTGTGAGCTAATCTGTATTTATAGATTAAATATATAAAAAATATGCAAATATATCGTTAAAATAATCTGCTAACGCAGGACACAGGATTAGCATAACATAGTTACTATTATTGTAAAGTCTAAATAAAACCATTGTTATGTACATCATATCTATTTTTATTGTTATGTGATGAAACGACATTAAACTTTTATAGTGTACCGTTGAAATATATTATGTCCATTGTATATACATATGCCGAAAATTTAATAGAATTCACATCGTTGATTATACGAAGTTGTAACTTCAATTCAAGGACATAAATTCGTATGTAATTTTTTGGTATGAATACTCGAATGCCGAGAGAAAGTGGTTAAAGCCAATATATTGAATTATTACTATATATTTTGATTTATTTGTAAGACCATATTTAATTGGCATATTTTTTTCAACAACCTTTGCATGTTTAAATATCGCTCTTTCTACCATTTGTACCTCTACTAATACAGCTCTGTTTATTTCTGAAATGTTGTACATCGCGCTGCCTGTGTTTGTTCTGTTTTTAAATTCGCTGAACGGAACACTACATCATTGATACATTTGTAACAAAAGTATGTGCGATTTTGTCATTTTAGCACTTGATCGGCACATTTCTAAAACCGGTAATATTGTTCGTACAGAAAAAAATTTCACATCACTGTGTTGGTGATCGAATTCTGAATAACTTTCGAAATGTCCGTCCGTCTGTCCGTTAGTCCGTTTGTCTGTCCGTCCGTCCGTCCGTCCGTCTTTCTGTCCGTCCGTCACGTTTCTTGTAAGCACGATAACTTAAGAACGAAAAGTCCGACAGTATTGAAATTTGGACAGTAAGTTAGTGTTAGCTAGAGGAAGAATACTACCAATAAATAAAAAAGCTATTATATTTTAAATAAAAAAAATTGTTTTGTAATTAAACAAAAAATGTTTGAAACTAATATAATTTACAAAAAAAACTGCGAAGAGTATCCTATAGAATATGCAACAATTATAAAACAAGTATAGTAAATCGGCGAAGAGTATAATGGTTAGCTATATTATTGTAATAAAGTATACGTGATTTATAATAGTTTTTGATTAAGTAATTTGTTTTGAACTTTAATGTGTAATTGTTCATATTTAGAACTCCATCATTCCATCCGGGATTCATGAAATATAATACATTTCATGAAATTTCATGAAATATAATACATTGAGTAAGTTCCAACCTACAACGTAGATTCTAACTTTCTAAAAGTAAATTATGCAGATGTATCAAAGAAGATTCTCTGAACAACAACACCGCAACAAATCTGCCGCACAATTTTTCAAAACAAATTCTGGGGCACAATCAAGATGGAGAAAGGCAAAGTAATAGTCTGAAAAGAAAATAACTGCAACACAAATAATTCTTGCGTTATAATATTAGCAAGAGTACAATTTTATGTATTCTTAAAGCCCATCGTTCAATTCCTTTGGCAATCAGTCGTATTACAGTTTTCAACTCAAAAAGAGCAAGGACAGAAATATAATTGTTTCTGAAGAGCAAATACCTACAAACGTGCCTAGAAGCTAGGAAAATGAGTATATTATGGGTCTTCACCCTCTGGCAAACACCCCAAAAGCGTGGGTTCGGAAATAATAATAATACAAGATATTACATTACACTATTCATTGACTAATACTCACAAAACGTTTACTGTTCACTTGAGATTACTTCGAATTTATCTGAACTTCTCTGAACTCAAGCTCATTTAAAAATTTCTTTCCCACCATCACTTGGTCGACTTATATCCTCCACGAAATATTTCTAGAAAATTCTGCAATGGTCCAAACCTTTCCATAACCTACTTGTATGGGCATCTGGAACAATCTAGCAAAGTCTCGACCCGCTTTCTTTGGAAGTGGTACCACTAGCGCCATCTTTGATGCAATAGTTGAACACATTACAGGTTTCCATAAAATGGTGGCTGTCTTTAATTATAAGTCATGCTATCCCCACCTGGGGGCGCTCCTGGCGATACCGCACATTCTTGCCTATAAGAGTAAGAATTGTCAAACGCAAAGTAGGTGTATAACTGATTTTATCCGCTTTGAAATTATATTTAGAGGTAACCTCACAAGAGAAAATCTAGATGAATTAGATCAGGAGGTCTTACTGACCACTCTATTAGTTTCCGTCTACAAATCCATCTCTAAATACATTTATGTTCTTGTTCAAAAATATTTTCTTTCATTGATAGATCAGGACTAATAGAGTGACCAGCTAGATCTCCTAATGTAACTCCTCTAGGTAATAATGTAACACCACAAGAAATGCTTGTGTGGTTACTTCAAATCCTTATCTATCTGGATAAGCTCAATAACATTACACAAGAATTAAAATACAGAATTAAGATTGATCCGATCAGAAACACTTCATAACGTTTTTGATGAATTTGTATTTCATATTTTATATTGTCAAGAAGTACATGGAGGAAGCATTTAATTTAAATGTATTTAAACGGTTATATTTATTCCAAAAAAAATAAAAATTTTAAATTCTGTAATTTTTCTTATAAATGTCGACGTATTCTTATTTAAAAGTAACTGATAGAATTATGTAAAAGCAAAAATTGTCACCGAATACTTCACGACATACCTTGAACTCTCTCTCTCTCACTCCCACGCCAGTCTGAATTTGAAAAGTTCACGTATAAACGAATTAATGGTGTACTAGTATTTCTTGTACCTTGGGGGTTTGGGTAAAAGTAATACTTTGTCAAATTCATTTGCATCTAACTCAGATAGTCTGTTATTATAAAATAGTGTGATTAGAGTTTTCTCTACCAAATGGTTTATTTGTTTGTACCTTGTAGTTCGAATTCGGACTATTGTTACGAGTTTACACTCCGTGATAAATACCCCCAAAACTGTGGGTTCGCATCACTCTGAACTTAACTGACTTCATTTAAAAATACCTTTCTACTACTAAGAACCTATCAAAAAATTAAAAGTTGTCATAAGGGTTATTTAATCCTAGCTCCTTGAGGACTGAGCTCTTAAGCCGTTTTGGAAAACTGCGAATGCAGATATGATTACCACAACGAGGATAAACGTACAGGTGATAATCTTTACTTCAGGATTTATTTCTTATGATTCTTAGATTTAGAGATATTTCTTAATCACGAAAATTGTGAAGTTCGATTGAATCTGATAGATCAAAATCTTAGTTAGAGATTTAAATATTTAAATATTTCACCCAACCAGTGTTTGGATTAGCCAAGAAGTGACCGTTGTTTATTAGACTCATCTCAGATGAAATAGGTCTCCTACTATTTTCAACGTAAACCCTACGAATATTAGCCATGATTTTGTACATCTCTGAGATAGGAACTTGAAAAACCAGAAAATGTATATTTTTAAACAGATTCTGTTAGTTTTAAAATTACGTTACCAGATGCAGTGCAGTTTTACATTTAAAGATAACACCATGTACATAAACCGACTTACATAATGTTTTATTCATGATTTTGACATACTTACCCAGAGTTAGTTTTAATTTTGTCTAGAAAGGTAGTATACGTCCATCTAACTCTCAAATTATGGGATAATTATGCAGATAAACACAACGCGGGTGATTATTATTTTCATCAATGTGTAATCTATGTAGTAGTTTTATTGGTGCGATGATCTTTATGATAAATATAATTGTTAAACTTGTATGCGAAATAGGAGTTTAATATTGTTGCAAAATAGGAGCTAGCCACGTGTACTCTATATCCATGTTTTCATTCCGGTTTACGGCTTTTCGTCAGATTAGCACAATAAAATGCATTAAGGCAATTCAGTTTGTGTCATATCCAGAATTAAATATTAATTATAATCAGCTAGGCGTTTCTTTAATTAATGTCTCAATACATCGTACCCTTGATATGTTTATTTATTCAAATTTAAAAAACATAAATTAATTGTATGTGCTTTGGCACTGAAGACTAATTTAAAAATTCATAATTTGGCCTAAAATTTGGCTAAATATAAATATTACCAGTCATAGGCCTGCTTGTCAAGGAATTTCTATTATTTATTTTAACAATGGAAATGATTTCTTAAAAATATAGTTTCGCATGTTCTTTTATTCGCATAAAATAAAAACAAAGAGCTTTTTAATTTAATTTTCAAGTACTTAGTTGAGCTTAGTCAGGGCAAAATAGGCGGAAAAACGCCTTTACTCGGAACCAGAGTGATTGTGCATAAAACTACATGTACGATGGCTCATTTTATTCTTTAGAGTCTCTAGATCAAAGCTGGAAACAGATTTTTGAGAGGTCAACTGATAATTTGTTTATTGTGGAAATATAAACAATAAAAGTGAAGTTCGATGAAACATTATATGAAATAAGGCACTGGTTCCATAAATTGACGTCATTTTTTGATTTCAGTGTCATTTCTTATATTTTTCGGGTCACTCGTTCCGATTCTAATGTAAAAAAAGTATCAATACTAGAGGGCACCACAGAAAAAGTTAAGTGAAGATGAAAATAATGACAAATGATTATTACATGAAATAAGTTTTTTTTTCCCGAAATTATGTGTCATTTTTACATTTCCCTGTCATGTTTGCGTTCTCTGGTTCACTCATTCTGATGCTGAAGGCAAAAAATGCGAATCGTAGAAGGCGTCACAGAAGAAACTACCATCACATGGAACCAATTACCAACATGAAAAAAGCTGCTATCTCCCTAACTCTTGAGGCATTTTTCATGTTATTGTGGAGCGTTCATTTTTTGTTCCAATGGCAAAATAGTGCCAATTATAGAGGAAGCCACAGAAAAGACGGACATCGGGTGAAAATAACGATGATTTGGGATAATTATATGCTGTAAACTTCATATCCTGTATTTTATTTATTTTATCAAAGGAAAACGCAATGCTCGGTACGCTATAAGCGTTTTCATTCATCCTCACACGGTAAAAAAATGAGACAATATTTTACGAACTCTTTGTGAATTTCTTTGTAAAATTACAAACGTTTGTAATTTTATGAACAAGTTTGTGAAATTACCAAGAGTCCAGGAATTTTCGGCAAAAGTTTGGAATATTACGAAGAGTTTGGACATTTACAAAGAAATCTCGAAAATATTACGAAAATGCTTACAATTTTACAAATAGTTTCGCACTGTTGCAAACAGTTTTGAGACCTTCGTAAATTTCCAAGCTCTTTGTAAAATTACAAACTTTCGTCGAAAATTCCTGGAATCCTTTGTAATTTTACAAACATTTCTATAAAATTACAAACGTTTGTAATTTTGGATGTGATTTTGCATGTGAAGACCTCCTGGAATTCTCGCGCATTCGAACCAAGAATTTAGAAGAATTATTTTTAAATACAAAATTCAAATTGTTTCCATCTGATGTTAGTTTCTTCTGTGGCGCCCTCTACGATTCGCATTTTTTACCTTTAGCATCAGAATGAGTGAACCAGAGAACGTAAAACATGACAAGGAAATATAAAAATTACAAAGAATTTCGAAAATAGAAACCTTATTTCATGTAATATTCATTTGTCATTATTTTCATCTTCACTTAACTTTTTCTGTGGCGCCCTCTAGTATTGGTACTTTTTTGACATTAGAATCGGAACGAGTGACCCCAAAAATATAAGAAATGACACTGAAATCAAAAAATGACGTCAATTTATGGAGCCAGTGCCTTATTTCATATAATGCTTCATCGAACATCACTTGTATTGTTTATATTTCCACAATAAACAAATTATCAGCTGACCTTCCAAAAAACTGTTTCCAACTTTGATCTAGAGACTCTAACGAATAAAATGAGCCATCATACATATAGTTTCATGCACAATCACTCTGGTTCCGAGTAAACCGCCTATTTTGCCCTGACTATTAGTTTTGAGTTGATGTATTAGACATTACTTGAACAAAAAATTATTTGCCTCTCATGGTTCTAAAATATTCTCAATAGTTAACAAACTAGCACATAACTGATAAGAAAGAGCTTTGGTGATTCCGATTCTATAACAGACATCCACGAGAGATGACGGAAAAAAGTTAGACGCGATACACAACAAGGAATTATATTTCTATATTATGTGTTTTGTAACAAAAAAGAAGTAGAAATCACCTGACAATTCATGAGTAACCATTTTAAAATTCGCATAGTATATCTTTAAAAATCAAGGAAATCTGCACATACCTACTAATTTTATTCACGTTTTAGAAGCAAAGGCTAATGGTTTAATGCTGAGATATATAACGTAAACTAGAAAAATAATAAAATATTGTGATAACATATTGAAAATTTTATTTCTCAATAATTAATACATCAATGTGTTTACAACATATATAATTTGCTCATCCAGGTTGTAAATTCGCAAAAATGTTCATAGAACAGATAACTGTTGACTCTTATATTCCATAGATATTATTTTTAATGGGTTGTTAACTCTTTTAAGGTTGGTAAGCAGACCATGTCATCACATACTTTATTATTTTTCTGGTTTATATAATATATCAATTATCTTCTTACTGTATCGTATCTTACCAAATTTCGCCGTTCATTTATGTTATCTGGTAATCGTTGAGCAATTCCTAGACTTTTCTTATTATTAACAGATTTAATTATAAAGCAAAATAGGCTAAATGAAATTTTACGGAAAACGATATTATTATAATCGTCGCAAAATAAATACCAAACGCATATTGCATTCGATCTACATATTTCTAAAACCGGTGGTATCGCTCGTACAGAAAAAAATTCATATCACTGTGTTGCTGATCGAATTCTGAACAACTTTCAAAATGTCCGTCCGACCGTCTGCCCGTTCGTTACGTTTCTTGTAAGCACGATAACTTAAGAACGAAAAGTTCAATTGTATTGACAATTACTTAGAGTTAGCTAGGGGAAGAACCCTGTTGAATTTGAACAATATCGATCAATGAATGAAAAAGTTATTAATTATTTAAGTTAAATACAGGGTGTAATTAGTTTCATGTCATTAAAAAAAACTGGTGGTAGGGAACGACAAGACAAACAAAAAAACCTTATGTAACATGGGGTCTAAAGCTCACAGTTTTGGAAAAAAAAAATAAACGAAAACTTCGCAAATTTTCAATAAAATCTTTTGAGAACTGCTGGAATATTGAGGTAGGTTTAGATCGTCGCGCATGTCTTTGCCTATACGAAAACTATACTCTGACTCTCCCTTCTGCAATATTTTAGTTACTGTGGGTGTTTCGTTATGTACACACGTCCAACCCGCCCTTCGCTGTTTTTGTTATTTTTGAATTTCGGGTCACTGTGTATTTATAGTTAAGATTTATTTTATTGACTTTACCATTCAAGTAATTGAATTCTTGATTACGTACAGACACAACTTACTTGTTCGTTCTTTTTGTATTCCGTTTTAGATTTTGGCCCAAGTTTTTCTTTTATTTTTCTTTATTGACAACGTTAGTTGATAGTTTATTGTTTAGTGTTGAACGGAGTACGTATGTCCTTAATTCGACGTACCGAACTGTGTATTGATGCAGAAGCAGAGATTTCGAATAATTTACTAAGGTGGTAAGCTTTTAACCCAGGGCACTCATTTATGTTACAAACGTTAATAAATCACATTTAAATATTCAAAATTATAAACATTAATCCAATATTGTGTTCCAAATTAAAAGACACACATGTAAAGAAATGCTCTGTTTAAACTTTTATGGCCATTATTTGCTTGCAGTTGTACAGGAATAGATAACGAATTATTTACCTCTTTATAATTCCCGCAGTTCGGTTGAGGCGGTCCATCAAAGGCGGTCGATGATGCAAGGCTTTTGCTTTTACACCGCGTGTGACGCCAAGGACTGCACTTTTTTATGACAATTTAAAAATTGTATATTTGGCAACTACAACTTCATTGACCAAGAAAAGCAGTGGTTCTCAATAATTTTCTACATTGGTATACATTTTTTAAAAAATTTTAATGTTGACCTAGGTTAGTTTTTTTTTCAAAGTGCCCCTAGAGGGAAAAGTCATAAAGGTTTTTTGTTTGTCTAGTCGGTCCCCATTACCAGTTTTTTTTAATGACATGAAACTGATTACACCCTGTATAAAATCCTTTTTTTTATATTTTGTTATTACCTAAATAAAAAAAATGTTTAGAAAGTGTAGTAAATTGGCGAAGAGTATAATGGTTAGCTTGTTTCAAATGTATATTTTTCACCACCAGCTTTTTTGAACGAGAGGAATCATTCAATCTCATTTTACAGTTTTTTATACTAAGTATATTATTATTTCATCATTTAGTTTTTCTCTAAACGGAATTAAGCTCCAAATTTCGTGCGAAAATGTAGAAATTCCATCTCATATTTTTTTAACTGACTTGAAAAAAAGTATTATTCTCAATTCGACCTGGATGTATGTTTCTTTTATATGTTTGTTCGATTCTCTCTGTAGAATGGCTTAAGAGATTTCTTTGAAGAGTACTGCTTGACTGCTGTCCCTTTATAATTTCATTAAACTGTCTATATAAGGTGAACAAAAGGAACAACAGTTTTTCATTCAAGAATGTGCTAATAAGCATAGGGACCAAATTCAAGTTTGGTCAGAATTGCATTAAAATTGATAGTTAAGTATTTTCGGATTAACTTTGACTGTGTACAAATGGCATGATACCGGCGGACGCGCTATACAGCAAACGAAGACCGATTAGAATAACGCATAAATCACAAAACGTCTGGTAAGACATTGTGAATAAGAAGCAGATATATAAATTGTGTGTAAGAACTATGAACCCCACAGCCACTAGGCACACCAGTCTAAGACCTCTTTAACTCTTAATGCGTGTTTGGTTTATATAATATTTGCAATGGTTACGATGTCAATTATGGTCTTTATAAAATTTTAGATTGACATAATTTAAAACCGGCAATTTTTATACAAGTCTTGATTAAAGTTGATATTTTTCGTACAAAATGATATTGGAAATATGAAATGCTATTCTATAATGACGTTGGCATAACAAACATTTCTTTAGAATAGAATATTTAGTATATTTTCTTCCGGTATCAAAAGCACATTATATCTAAATTTATGTACTATATAAAAAATTGTATCCAATAAATGCTGACGATTTTTCTTTGTTACAGGATTAAATAACAACCAGTGCAGTGCTATGAACCTCAAGAATCAAGTATCACAACACAGAGTTTGAACCTTGTAATGGTAAAATAATCCATATTTGCAAAAACAATGGACTTTGTTTCTGTTTCTTTCTGATATACACGGAGAAGCCCGTTGATAATATGAAACTATACGTTCTAGTTACAATTTTAGCACGTAAGTAATATTTACTATTTGCATATTACATAAATAATCTGTATATAGATGCAATAGTAACAAGACACCTAAATCAATAAACAACATAAAACTGCATTGATGTTGCATGTTTGTGGGACAGCAAAGACTAAACAAGACATAAAACTGAATAGATAAAGAGTTGCATCAACGCAGTTGCCAATTAAATTAGTATTTATTAGGGTTATTAAAACAATATTCCTCAGTGATTGCTTAATTCGTGAAAGTAAGTGAACTAACGAAAGGTCTTACCTTTTATAACGTTTATAACTTTAATATCTAGTACAATTTTTTTAAGTAGATTCAGAGTTAGGATCTATGGTAGTTATAATAATTTTGGTAAATGACTTTTGAAACTGTTCATGCAGTATGAAATAATATTTTTTTTACATAATCAGACTACTGAACTTTAAAATTTACAGTGCTATCCTCGTTTACACTCTCGATTGTGGTAACATATTTGCATATACTTGATCATCGCTTTTACTGCAGTCTATAAAAGTATGGTAACCATCTTAACTTATATAATAAAATTATCATTAAAAATTATATTTGCAGTTTAAAGAATGAAGAAGTAAGGAATACTGTGTGGCATATGCATGGCAGTGCACTTAAATTTAGATATCTCGAGACAACGCATTTTTATATCTGCAAATATAATATATACGTTTGTGTTAAAGTAATATTAATAATTATATTTATAAATACTTTTATTAAATATTTAATATAGTTGATAATAAAGATAAAAAGGAGAGAATTTTAATTATTATAGAAAAATTGCTTACCCTCCTACACTCTTTATAATACCAGTCAGAGAACAACGTATAAGAATAATAATCGGAATGTAGGTATCACTATTATTATAAAGAAAAGCTGATAGCTTTTGGTGAAAAAAAATATACACAGTGGTCATACGACAGCAAAAATTCAATATTAAATAAAAGGTGACAAATATGAAAGAGTTGTGTAAATACCTTTACAAATTGCCACCATGGTTGAATTATTTCTAGTGATGACTACCCTGTATATTTTTCAATAAAAATGTGAAAGTTTCCTTGCTGCTACTTGTGTTAACTATATTGTCATCTGTCACATTTTTAGTTGCACATCCACGTAGTGGATTGGAAGTATAATAGTTGTTAAATAATCGATTTTTTTAAATAGGTTTACTATGTCACGAAACGTGGTGTAACGCATATTTTGTACTTTATTGTACTCTCCCTCTATGTGGCTCATTTTGGAAAATTATGCAAACAATAGGCACACAAAACAGATATTAATGGCGTATTCATTTACATAAGATTGAACTGTGTGTGTTTGAGTGATTAATTGTTTATGCACACTGGAACGCATTGTGTTAGGCACCTGTTTATGTTGGTCTTAAAACTTTAGCGGTATTGTGGGTCACCTATGGATAATAACAGCGTGCGAGCATGTTAAGTACGTCAGGCGTACGTCACTGCGCGATTTACGAGTCTTCATTAAGTCGTCTTTTTTAATATAGATTTTTAAGCAAAGTGGATTCGATTTGGAAGGACTAGGGAATCAAAGGGGTTTAGCGGCCATTTGAATGATCGACAAAACACGCGTGTGGTAGCTGATAGCATCTCAGTATCAAAAGAGTTGAGAGTGTTCGTAATTTGTTTAAGAAAAAGGCTATTTCTTAGCGAAAGGTATGTTGGGTTTTCTTGTCATGTGGGCGGTCATTTATAGTAAATGTGTGTGTTGAGTCCTGAAAAGAAATTTTATATTTTTAGATTTACCGGCCTATTAGTAACCGCCTAAACGAACACCTCAGTAGCTAACCACATGCATGTGCCCCATATGCACACCCTGGAAGTATATAGCGTAAATCCACTACGTATTGTCTTGTAAGGAATAATTTTAAACATAGTATTTGCTGCCGTCGTTAGGAAAGTAACTGCCTGTCGTTGAACCGCACGAGTTGTACCTGCTAGTCACCCGCATTCACAGTCGTCGAAATATACCGCCGTCGAGGGACACAGCCCCGGTTATGTAATGCTGGCTGGTTGAGGATGTCCTGGCTTCCTGTCTCTCAGGTCCTAACATAAGAAAGGTCAGAGTGAACCATTTTTGTAAAGTCCCGTCAATTAATATTCACATAAAAACTATTAAATTCGTACATCATATATAATACGTTATTTTACTGATTAAATTTCTTAAGTGAACATATATATAACATATATACATACATCCTACAACTTAACAAACTGTGAACCTAAAATAGTACTATTTATGGGGGTTGATATTTTTGTACCATTATCTACTTTCTTCTAGTCTATTCACCCTTATGCAACGTTGTAATGATAATTATAAAAGTGAGTAAATAACTTTGAGAGCCCGACTTAATTTTTTTATTTATACTAGGTCTATAACCACCCCACAGAAGCTAGGGCTGGCATTTTTTCTTGACCTTAGCTTCACCAAGGTTAAGTGGCGCCCTTACTACCACAATTTATTATATAATAATAATAATTTGAAGGAACAACAGATTCCTTACCCACACCCCTTGCCTCCGACACGAGAGCTGCCGCCTAGCAGAGTGGAACGTCCTTAGGCGCGTTACACGAAATTTGACGCCTGTACGTGGGGGCTCGATTCTGTTGTTATAAAATATTATTCAGTAAAATAACGTTTAAAATAAACATTGCCAAAGAAATTCCATAAAGCAAAATTTTTTATATATAGTCGGGTTAAAAATAGTGATGAAAAGGGTTTAAACTGGGTGCTTTTTTCCAGAAGTAACAATTTAATAAAATTTTCTGACACAAAGGTGGTCAGTGCACCAATAGGTACTTGTAATTTGAATTTGAATATAATCTATCTTTCACATACAGATTTAAACTTATAGCTAGTAATAAGGTGTTTTTATTAGAATAAGAGTTTTTGCATTTTATGCCATTATTGATAAGAAAAACGTTTTGTGTCTTCTTGTTTGCTTGATATTTTCCTTCACTATTTCGAGCCAGACGAATTTCTTACGTATTCATTTAGGAGAGTCATGAATATTTATTATACAGGGTGTCCCAAAACATTTTATTTGGGCGGTATATGTTAATATGTTTGTTAATAGCAACAAAATATTTTAAAATAATTTGAATGCACTATATATAGTTTAATCTAGATATGTCGGGTATATATACAGGGCGGAACAAAAAAAAAAAATTTTTTTATGTGCATGCAGAGCAGGGGAATTTAAAATAGTTAGCGGCGAATAAATACTTGTTTTTCATTTATCGTCACATAACGCGGATAAACAAAAAAAAAAATTGCTTTGTTGATTTAGGTGTTTACAGATTATAAATTAATGTTTTTATCTGTTATAGTTTGTGAATATTTTTTATTGCGAGTTGTTTATTGATATTTTGAAGATTATACGCTTAATATATATAGGTACTTTGAAGTCTAGTCTGTGGTATTGTTCAAAGACAAAATGGAGGATGTTATAAATATGAAACCTAACCATTTACTTGCTAGTGAAATTAATTATGAACTTAGAATTCGGGGAGTAGTAACCGGGCGTGATATTAGTGAAAAGAGAAAAATTTTAGGTCGGCTTTTAAATAAAGAGAGGGGTAGAAATCTCGACATTAGGGATCCCGATTTTAATTTTGATACGGAAAAGGAAGCTATTACGTCATCGATAGATAGCATTAAAAGTTTAGTTCGTGATTTTGAGGGTCCAGCTACAGATAGTTCATTCTTACGCTTGCGCTCTAGGTTAATGCATGTTTCTGAAAGGGTTAAACGAATGGAAATCGTAGATGGCGCTGACGCGGAGCGTGAATTGTTCAAGAATGAGACCTATGCTACATGTTTGCAATTAGAAGCGGAACTTTATGAAAGTGTAACGTCAGATATACCCGTTGTTCAACACCATGCGCAGACGGCTGTCGTTGTACAACCACCTGCGCACTTGTCAAAACCGTTGCAAATTTACAAATGGGGAGTTAAGTTTGATGGGGTTTCACAACGTTTAGGCGTAGAAGCATTTATAGAACGCGTTGAGGAGCTAGCTGACGCGAGAGGTGTTGCAAAAAAAGATCTTTTTGCTTCTGCTGTAGATTTATTTATCGGAAAGGGCCTTGAGTGGTGGCGTTATGTCAAACCGACACTGTCCGATTGGGATTCTTTAGTGAAAAGACTGAGGGATGATTTTTTGCCAAAAGATAATGATGAACAGTTATGGAAAGTAATTAAGAACCGTAAACAGCGTAATAACGAGTCAGTAACTATTTTTATCACTGAAATGGAATCATATTTTAGACGTCTTAGTAATCAGCCGGCAGAGGTCACAAAGGTAAATAAAATTCGCGAAAACTTGTTATTCAAATATTACGAACGGTTAGCCTTAACAGAGTTTGGGTCAGTCAGTGAGCTTGCAAGGGCATGTAAAAGATGGGAAGAAGTTTTGTCGATACGTACGCAAGGTTCGAATTCAGCATTTGTCGCAGGTTGTTCTGCATCTAGTGATTTTAGTCAAGCAAGCAATGGTACAAGTGAAAATAATTTTAACAATTCTGTGCGTAGTCACTGTACGTGTGATTGTAGATCTTCTGGGGGAGCTAACGCGTCAAGTAGTTCACAGGTAAATAGAAGCGGTAGAAACAGCAACAGAAATAGTCCGAGAGTAAATGCAGTAAATCCGAATGCAAATGTTAATACGTCCTCAAATAGAAGTAGTAATAGTGTATCGCGGATTGTTTGTTGGAATTGTGACCAACCTAATCATACGTTTGGGAGTTGTACGCGGAGGCGTAATAAGTTTTGTTTCAAGTGTGGGGAAAAGAATGTAACTGTTTCAACTTGTACTAATTGTTCGGGAAACGCCGACAGGGGATAAGACGTTTCGGTCACGTCCTATCTCCCAATATTCAGGCCGATACCATAGTAGATAGCAAAGGGCGCACTAAGGAACAAATTACAATTTTGGAACAGGTAAAGACATTTTTTTATGACAACTTTCGTAGATCAGAAGTGGAGAACATGTCTCCCGTCTTTGTAAATAAAAACTGCGACAATAGACCTTACATAACGGTGACTTTATTTGATAAAGAATTAGTTGTGTTACTGGACTCCGGGGCAAATAATTCTGTAGTCGGTACTGGTGGTTTAAATATCTTAAAAATATTTAACATAAAAATAAAGAAATCCCTTCACAAATTTGTTACCACAGCCGATGGAGCTCGCCAAGACATTCAAGGTACCGCTGATTTACCGCTTTGCGTAAACGGTGACTGTAAAATATTATCTGTTCTTGTCGTACCGTCGCTTATGCATGATTTTATTTTAGGCAGTGATTTTTGTAGGAAGTTTAAGATTAAAATGGATTTTGGTGATAACTCTTGGCACGTGCGCGATGATAGAGGCGTTGACATATCTACTCTAGAAACCGGAAATTATCTACCGAGTTGTCAGGTTCTCACCACAAAAAATTTTTCTGAGGAGGAACTCTCTCAGATTAATTGCGTAATATCGAAATTCAAAATACTAAACAGAGACGGGAAATTGGGGCGTACCAACAAACTGACCCACCATATTGATACAGGTGATACTAAACCGTTTAAACAGCGACAATTTCAGTTATCACCGTATATGTTAAGTCACTTAAATACGGAACTAGATAAGATGTTAGAGTTGGGAGTCGTTGAACCCTCGATGAGTGAGTGGTCTTCCCCGGTGTTGCTAGTTAAAAAATCGAACGGTGAATACCGATTCTGTTTCGATGGGCGAAAACTGAACGCCGTGACAAAAAGAGACTCTTACCCATTACCTTTTGTAGATAGGATTTTGAATATGCTAAGAGATGCGCGTTATATCTCGTCTGTAGATCTACGCAGTGCATTTTGGCAGATACCATTGGACCAAGAGTCCAAAGAAAAGACCGCCTTTGCCATACCCGGCAGAGGACTCTTTCATTTTAATGTGTTGCCTTTTGGTTTGTCAAATGCGGCGCAATGCCAACAACGGTTAATGGACGCCATCTGCGGTCCAGAACTAGAACCAAATATCTTTGTTTACCTGGATGATGTTATAATTGTGTCTTCCACGTTTGAGAAGCACATAGAGTTGTTAAGTGAGGTAGCTCGGCGTTTAACCGATGCGAACCTTACGGTAAATATCGAAAAGTGCGAATTTTTTCGTCCTTCTTTAAAATATCTTGGGTTCATTGTCGATAGCGCTGGTCTGAGGACTAATCCAGAAAAAGTGTCGGCAATGGTCAATTTTCCACAACCAAGAACGACAACTGAAGTCAAAAGGTTTACCGGTATGTGTAGCTGGTACCGGCGCTTCATACCACATTTCTCTACTCTTATGTCCCCTATCAATGACTTACTCACAGGTAGAAAAAAGGGACACAAAATAGTTTGGACAGAGGCTGCTGACAAAGCATTTGTCGATGTCAAGCAAGCCCTTGTTTCGGCACCTATACTGACTAGTCCAAATTTTGACTTACCTTTCTCAATACAATGTGATGCTAGTGATACGGGACTTGGCTGTGTCCTTACACAGGAAAGTCATGGCGAGGAAAAGGTAATTGCTTTTGCCAGTAGAAGCCTCTCTAAAAGTGAAAGAAAGTATAGCTGTACTATGAGAGAATGCTTGGCCGTCCTATTCGCTTGTGAAAAGTTTAGACCTTATGTTGAAGGAGTTCGGTTTACCGTTATTACCGATCACGCGTCCTTAAAGTGGTTGCACAAAATGCGCGATCCCACCGGGAAACTTGCCCGTTGGAGTGTTAGGTTAAGTCAATTTAACTTTGATATTGTTCATAGGAAGGGTAAATTTAATGTTGTGCCCGACGCGCTATCTCGTGGTCCGGTAGACTCTCCTCCCGTTGAGTCGGAGTGTTTAGAAACCGCCGCCGTTGATGTAGACGATTGCATCACGCTAGATATCGACTTATCTAAGGTGGATTCGTTTTATGAGAAGATGCGCGAGAAAGTTTTAAGTAGACCTGATGATTTTCCTCAATGGACTGTCAAGAATAAGTATGTTTATAAATTGATACCGTCGAGAACACCGGTCAGTACTAATATTTCAGAGTGGAAACTTCTAGTTCCCAAGACACAACGTCAAGCTATCTTGCGATCATGTCATGATGATGAGAAAGCCGCACACTTAGGTGTCTCAAAAACTACCGCTCGCGTTTCTTTGACATATTATTGGCCGAAAATGCGTCGCGACATATATCGTTACGTCAGATCTTGTAAGGTATGTAACGCTCAAAAAGTTTCGACTACTGCTAGGTTTGGTTTGATGGGAGCTGAAAAACGAGTACGCTTCCCTTGGCAGGTAATCTCGGTTGATTTAATGGGTCCGTTACCGCGAAGTGGCAGGGGTCACTCATATCTTTTAGTAGTGAGCGATTGGTTCACAAAATATACACTCTTAAAACCCTTGCGAAAAGCCACCGCGCCGAGTATAGTACGTTTCATAGAGGACGAGGTATTTTTGGTATATGGTATACCACAATACATTATTTGTGACAACGGGCCACAGCTTGTAAGTAAAGAGTTCAAAAACCTGGTTAAGGAATATAAGTCTAGAATTTGGTATACTGCAAAATATCATGCGCAGGCCAATTTTGTCGAGAGGTCTAACCGCACTATCGGCGCAGCCATTCGAAGTTACATACAAGATGACCATAAACACTGGGATAAGAATATTGCAAAAATAGGTTTTGCGTTGCGTACCGCTAACCATGAGGTTACGGGATATAGCCCTTCATTCTTAAATTTTGGAAGAGTAGTTCCCGCGACTGGAGACTACTATGGCAACCAAAATTTCGATGAGTTGCAACCAGGGGATCCTACTCACTATGCGCGCGATTTAGGTAAATTACAAGAAATTTACAAAGTTATCCAGACTAAGTTAAATGCCGCCTACAAGCGTAATGTGAAGTCGTACAACCTGAGAAAACGCGATGTAGAATTTTTTGTTGGGGATAAGGTGTGGAAAAAGAATAAGGTCCTATCAGACGCAGCACAGAATTTTTCAAAGAAGTTAGCGCCCCGTTATGTGCTTTGTATAATCCGAAAAAAACTGTCTAAGTTGGTCTATACTCTAGAGTACGAGGATGGCTCAAATGCAGGAAACTGGCACGTAAAAGACCTGAAGCCCTATTTTTATTCGGGTTCGGATCTAGAACAGTCTGATTCTGAGGAAGAGTTGTAAGTTTGTTCTTACGTTCACTACCGTGAAATGTTGTAATCTTGGTTGAATGATGTTATGTTACGGTTGGACTACGGTGCGTTTGCGTCACGTTATATAAAAAAAATAATAATAATTTTACGAGTCATGTCGTGAATATTTTGTGAGTACGTTAAATTATTTTCGGTGTGGTGTATTCTCTTACATGTACGTTTGTCATTTTCTCGTCATGTTAAAAATGTGCCAAGCACATAGTATTGTTTATATACATTTAGTGGCGCCGTTTTAGTTACAATGTTCTGTTGTAAGCGCCTTTCGTAGTCTTTATATGGGTGGTAAGGTATGGAAAGTACCACGCCTAGATTTTAAATTAGGTTAAATCTGCGCAGATATAGCATTAAGGATTATAGTATTAAGAATTATGATTTTTAGGATTAGGAACGGTAGTTTTAAGCTCGTTAATTTTAGATACGTTGGTTTTAGGTTAGATAGGTTATAGTTCATAGGGCTGTACTATTTGGTAGGATTAGGATATTAACAAAACTAACTAGGCTTAAGATAAACAGAAGGGTTCTCATGAAAAATAGTGATTTACAATCCCTATTTTTCTACCGTTGGAAAGGGGTGATTGTGTAACGCATATTTTGTACTTTATTGTACTCTCCCTCTATGTGGCTCATTTTGGAAAATTATGCAAACAATAGGCACACAAAACAGATATTAATGGCGTATTCATTTACATAAGATTGAACTGTGTGTGTTTGAGTGATTAATTGTTTATGCACACTGGAACGCATTGTGTTAGGCACCTGTTTATGTTGGTCTTAAAACTTTAGCGGTATTGTGGGTCACCTATGGATAATAACAGCGTGCGAGCATGTTAAGTACGTCAGGCGTACGTCACTGCGCGATTTACGAGTCTTCATTAAGTCGTCTTTTTTAATATAGATTTTTAAGCAAAGTGGATTCGATTTGGAAGGACTAGGGAATCAAAGGGGTTTAGCGGCCATTTGAATGATCGACAAAACACGCGTGTGGTAGCTGATAGCATCTCAGTATCAAAAGAGTTGAGAGTGTTCGTAATTTGTTTAAGAAAAAGGCTATTTCTTAGCGAAAGGTATGTTGGGTTTTCTTGTCATGTGGGCGGTCATTTATAGTAAATGTGTGTGTTGAGTCCTGAAAAGAAATTTTATATTTTTAGATTTACCGGCCTATTAGTAACCGCCTAAACGAACACCTCAGTAGCTAACCACATGCATGTGCCCCATATGCACACCCTGGAAGTATATAGCGTAAATCCACTACGTATTGTCTTGTAAGGAATAATTTTAAACATAGTATTTGCTGCCGTCGTTAGGAAAGTAACTGCCTGTCGTTGAACCGCACGAGTTGTACCTGCTAGTCACCCGCATTCACAGTCGTCGAAATATACCGCCGTCGAGGGACACAGCCCCGGTTATGTAATGCTGGCTGGTTGAGGATGTCCTGGCTTCCTGTCTCTCAGGTCCTAACATAAGAAAGGTCAGAGTGAACCATTTTTGTAAAGTCCCGTCAATTAATATTCACATAAAAACTATTAAATTCGTACATCATATATAATACGTTATTTTACTGATTAAATTTCTTAAGTGAACATATATATAACATATATACATACATCCTACAACTTAACAAACTGTGAACCTAAAATAGTACTATTTATGGGGGTTGATATTTTTGTACCATTATCTACTTTCTTCTAGTCTATTCACCCTTATGCAACGTTGTAATGATAATTATAAAAGTGAGTAAATAACTTTGAGAGCCCGACTTAATTTTTTTATTTATACTAGGTCTATAACCACCCCACAGAAGCTAGGGCTGGCATTTTTTCTTGACCTTAGCTTCACCAAGGTTAAGTGGCGCCCTTACTACCACAATTTATTATATAATAATAATAATTTGAAGGAACAACAGATTCCTTACCCACACCCCTTGCCTCCGACACGAGAGCTGCCGCCTAGCAGAGTGGAACGTCCTTAGGCGCGTTACAGTGGAAACTTTAAATTTGAGTCAAAAGAATTTCTCAATTAACTATTCCCTTTAGATGGTCCACCCTTTATATATTTCAGTGTATGTCTAACCATTTCCTCGGCAGCAGTAGGATCAGCTACCTACGAAATTTAACTGTTCTCCGTCAAGTAGTTTTTTAAATAATGCGCCAACAGACAGACAGACTGATGGAACTGAAAAACCTATATTTGCGTAATTCACATGATCTGAAATGTGAAAATTCGAAAAATCTCGGATGGTGATTTCTTATCAAATACAATACTTCCCTTCGGTGGGAGTGAGAGTGGAGTTCGTGGCCGTGGTGTGGCGCTCCCATAGAAAACGCGAAAAGAATCCGTTAAAACTCCATTAAACCCAATAAAATTTAAGTCGTCGGTAGGTTAAAAAACTCTGCGTAAAATGAAATGTAATAATTGAAGAAGAAAGCATATATCGAATTTAAAAATTGAAAATTACTGTAAAATGTTTGCTAGAAAATAGAGTAAAAACGTGTCTTATGCAGTGCCTGGCCGAACCTTCGCGTCGTAAAATTTATACCTGGGTCCCTTTTCCCAGTGGATGGTATAAGCAGTATGTGTCTGTAAGGCAATATAGACAGTCAGCTGTGGATGAAGCATATAAGTTTTTTAACTGGTAGTTTAGTTTATTAGTGTAGTTTATTTCTTTATTCAAACTGAAAAAAATTAAAATTGAAGAGGTATGAAACATAGGTAATGAAATATAAAAATTACCCGGAACTGGAAAACGGAAATTGAAACTAAAACTGATTACTTCAAAAACAAACCAATATACAGGGCGTGCAAAATATTCTCTCGGGCCTTTTTCTCATAACCCGCTGAAAAAAGCTCTATTTACCGCAAGACAGAGCCCTTTCCTGCACTTCCACAGTAAATGTGGAGTGAGGTACTATACCGGTTTCAGTGACGAGATCTCGATCGGCGATGTTAAGGCACGCCGGCCGAGTCCGTCACTTGGATGGATGACCGTATCTCATGTCGCCGTCCTGGTTAAGTGGTGAAGTAGCATTAGCTAAACTTCGCCAGGACGTTAAAATAAATAAGGTAATTAAAAAATAAAAATGGATATTTACCTGTGGAAGGGTTAATATAAATAAAAGCTCATTGTGTCGAGCTAAAACGCAGATTTCTGGGAAACTTGAAACTTTGCTTAAATTACTACGTGGTGACTAGATTATTTATTACTAAGCACTTCACAATCCTCCTTTTGTGTTTTATTTTTTTATATTTTTTATTTAATCTCCTTATTTATATTAACGTTCTCTTGGAGTTTTAGCTATTCCAGCACTCAAACAGGACACATACACATAGACATCAACACAACAACCATTCCCTGGGATATTGCCATCTACCGCAGCTGAGACTCGAACTCAGAGACAACAGGACAAGAACCAGTTCTTGTCTTGTTACCGCATTTAATCATAAATTAGTCATAATGTAGTTAGTTGAATGAATAAAGATAACTTATTAAAATCACTGATGTGTGTGAGTGACATTAACTGGAAACAAAAATATTCCATGACCTACTCGATAGTTTTTGAAGGCACAGTAAACGGTGTTATTTATTCAGGTTTTTTACAATTTTTTTTGTCTACTTTAAAAAGCTTTCTGGTGTATACAACTATGTATTATATACTTTAAAAACAGCAATAGATCAGATTCAACTTTTCTTCAAAACCAAAAATATATAAAAAGTACCTCAACAGAATTTATAAGGCATTAACAATACTTTACACCTTCAAAATTAATTTCCACATATAATATCCCTAGTGCTTAAAAGGTCATGAATATTTTGAAAATTATCCCGAGCCGCAGGCTCCTATTTACCCCCCAACCCTTCAACGGAATAAGCTCAAAGTATAATCTAGTTTCAGATCTTGCTATAATACACACGTGTACCAAATTTCAAGTCAATACCTTAATTTCATTTTCTGTCTTTAATAATGGAGTGGGCGTGGTAGTGGAGTTGCAGAAGTGATTAAAAATTTGATGCCTTCACTTATAGTATATACACTACATTTCCAAATTTCTGGACTTTTACTGGTTTGCTTTACTTATTTTTTACCTATTAAACCCCCCACCAACTCTTCAACGCAATCAGCTCAAATATAATTTATGTTCAGATGCCACTATAATACATACGTCTATCAAATTTCAAGTGAATATCTCAATTTTAATTTGTTAAGCCCTTTAATAAATGGAATGGGTGTGATGGTGGTAGTCGCAGATGAAAATATGAGACCTTGTCTTCTAGTATATACATCAAATCCCAAGGTTGCTTTACTTATTTGTCCGTATTTACACTCCCAACCCTTCAAAGGAATAAGTTTAAAATATAATTTAGTTCCAGATCTCGTTATAATAGATACGTCTGCTAATTCAAGTCAATATCTTAATACGTTTGTGAGAAATCGTGTGCATAAAAAGTTACAGACAGGCAGGCAGAATTTTTTTTATTATTTCAACAACAATAATGCTTGAAACTTTTTACGATTACCATACTTCCATTTCACTACGTGGATGTGGAAGTAAAAGAAAACTATGAGTAATAAAACCCATAGATTCTATGCATACTGAAAATACTTAAAATTTTGAAATATACATGTCGGTTCAATCATATTCGTGTTGATCTCTAAAAGAACAAATTCCAATAACTTCTTAGAGGGCTGTTTGAGATCTTCGTCGTTTCAACTGGTGATGTTAGGATGCACAACTTTTACATTGAGTAATTGAAATTAGGGTTTAGCCATTTCTGTGCTAGATCTTGAAAAATTATATAAGAAAAACTTGTTCAAAATTAAAAAACATCACGTTGTATCAAGTTTGATAACTATGCAAGGTGATTCACGTTTCATTTTAGGTGCACGACGACCTTAAATTTGAGCAAAAAAATTTGTTTCTGTCTGTCTGTCGGTCTGCCTGTCTGTAACTTTTTTGTCCGCACGTTTTCTCCGGAACGATTTAAAACATTGACTGAAATTTTGTAGACATATAACGAGATCTGGAACTGGATTGTTTTTTAACATATCCGGTGAAGGGTTGGGGAGTAAATAGGGGGAAATAAGTAGAGCAAGCTGGTAAGAGTACAGAAACTTGAAATTTAGTGTACGTATTAGAAGACTAGGCCTCTGTTTTTTTTTATTATATTTTACATCCCCCCACCATCCATTATTAAAGGGGTTGATGAAAATAAATTGAGATATTCACTTGAAATTTGGTGTACATATATATTATATTGACATCAGGAACTAGATCATATTTTAGGATTATCTCGTTAAGGGTTTGGGTTAAATTAGGGGTAAATAGGGGAAAATAAATGAAGCAAGCTGGTAAGAGTACAGAAATTTGAAATTCGGTGTATGTACTACAAGCCAAGGCATCAGATTTTTGTATAAGATTTTTCAACCCCCCACCACCGCTACTCCATTATTAAATTGGTTGATAAAATAAAATTGAGATATTCACTTGAAATTTTATACATGTATGTATTATAACAACATCTGGCACTAGATTATATTTTGAGATGATTCCGTTGAAGGGTTGAGAATTAAATAGGGGAAACTAAGTAAAGCAGGCTGGTAAGAGTACGGAAGTATGGGATTTGATGTAAATACTAGAAGCGAAGACCCCTTCTTTTTTTAAATAATATTTTCCATCCCCCACCACCCCACTCCCTTATTAAAAGATATGATAAAATTAAATTGAGATTTTTCACTTGAAATTTTGTACACGTATGTATTATAACGACATCTGAAACTAGATTATATTTTGACATGATTCCGGTGAAGGAGTGGGGGTAAGTAGAAGTAAATAGGGAAAAATAAGTAAAGCAAGCTGGTAAGAGTACAGAAACTGGGGATTTGGTGCATATACTAGAAACCAAGGCATCAGATTTCTTTATAAATATTTTTCAACCCCCCACCCCCACCACCTCCACTCCATTATTAAGTGTATCGATTACATAAAATTGAGATATTCACTTGAAAGTTAGTACATATATGTATTGCAGTGACATCTGATTGAGATGAAGGGATAGGATGTGGTCATTTTTAACGTATATGGTAGAAACTAACGCCTTAAATTTTTCTATGGTATCTACCCCAAATATTATTAAAATTCTATGACCAATAAATTTCACATACTAGAGTGTAAATATAGTTAAGATGTTTCCTTTAAAGTGCCTTGGACGAGAAATCTGGATGTCGAAGTAGGCACTCCTTAGGCAGCGTTTTTTTAACTTTGAGCAAGTTTTTCTTATAATACTTTTCAATATCTAGCACAGAAATGGAAGTTTACCTGAAGCAAATTTTGTTTTTAAGCTTCCACCATCAGCGCCCTCTATGCATTTTTGATAATCTAACGTACTGAAAATGGGTTTTGGGTCAAGCAAGAGCAGAATACATAAAATAGTGCTCATAGTAAAAAATAAACGAATTTCATGTTCAAGCTGTTACCAGCGCCCTCTATACATGTTTGAAATTCTATCGTACTGAAAATAGGTTTTAGGTCAAGCAGAATACAGAAGACTGTGTGCACAGTAAAAAAGAATTACACCTACAATAACGCTTTTCCGTGGACACATTGTATAATGAAACAAAGGAAGAATATCATGTATATTATATCTAGTTATATTTTCATGTGTATTGAGTAACGGGGTGCATTAAAATTGATTGTAGTACTTTACTTAAGTTGCAGATATAAGATATAACTATTTTTAATTTTCAATGAGCTCACAAGACGAATTTGTAATTTGTAAT
Organism: Stenurella melanura; assembly: GCA_963583905.1. Taxonomy (NCBI): domain Eukaryota; kingdom Metazoa; phylum Arthropoda; class Insecta; order Coleoptera; family Cerambycidae; genus Stenurella; species Stenurella melanura. Next base: position 138,052,786 of record OY757311.1, read on the forward strand.
TTTATTTAATATAATATACATTTAAGCATAAACGGGTGAGGAATACTCCGTTACCATCTAGTAAACTAATAAACGAGTCTTTTAGTATCAATGCAGTATATGGTCATATCACTATCTAATATCCCACTAAAGCTATTTTATTTTATCAAGATTTACAAATGGATCAATATTTAGGGTAAGATGGAAAATATTAAAAATCTGGGGCCTTGGCTTTTAGTATATACTTACACCAAATCCCAAACTTCTGTACTCTTACCAGTTTGTTTTACTTACTTTCCCATATAATATAGTCTAATTTCATATCTCGTTATAATACGTAAGTGTACCAAATTTCAGGTCGATATCTTACACCGTTCCTGAGAAAACATGCGCACAAAAGAAAGTTACAGACAATTTTGTTTCACTCAAGTTTAAAATCTCGACGTTTAATGAGATTCGAAGCCTATTTCAACAAAAAAATTATTTTAAATTTTTTTACGATTACTATACTTCCACTCCGCTATGTGAATGTGAAATGAAAAGTCCCAGTGCAACTTGCCGCTAAATATTGAATATTTATGGAATACTGTCTTGCTAATTTGTGCATTCCTGTTGATAAAAAAATACACCATAAAACTTAAATTGTCGTGTCGCAATGAAATGCAAATAAACCAGTAGAATATAAGCAAATATAGCTGCAAATGCAATGACAGTCAGTCGGTTCACTAATAGCAGATATAAATTTCCAGATAATAATATGGAATTCCCTTCCTAAATGCCTTTTGCAAATAAATATTCTTTTATGGTAATACAAAATAAATTATTACCATCCCGGACCCCACTTAATTAAATGGTGAAGGCGCCGAGTTGACCTGGTTGGATCAAAAACATATTGAAGCCTGTTATTTTTCACACTGCGATATGCGTGAAAGCATCAATGAATGAATGAGTCATCTTCATTCTGACTAAATAAAGTCTCTAGACATTTAAATTACTTCGATTGTAATTACATTTACCATATATAATAACTAGCCGGTAAACCGTATGTGGGCTGGCTATAAATATGAAATAAACCTTATTTGAAATTTATTACTTGTCATTTGTATTCATACTTACTACCTAAATAAAATGCAATATTTTGCATGCGTAGGCGGAGCATTAGGTGCATCTAAAGTACTTAGGCTAATAAAATTATGGATAATAAATACAGGGTGTATCAAAGAAAGTGTAAAGTAAATATAATTTAACAAAGCTCCCAGACAGTTAGGAATAATTAATCCAAACCTAATAATTCACCAAACACCACTAAAAAGCATAAAGAAATTATATATTCATTCGTAGATTTCGATGAGAGGAAATTGTCAGGTCAGGACAATAAAACAACTTTATTCTTATTGTTTCTTTATGATCTGCGTAAATTTCTTCAAGGCTATAGTTGTATGTATGTCTAATGGATTCATTCAACCTAATAGTAAAAATTTACAACTTTACAGTTTTGTAAGTGAACTCATAATAAATATTGAAGTTGAAAATTTCGAACTGACAAGGAGAACTTCATGGTACAAGAGACACGTGATAATGTTAACCGATTTTGTTCAAATTATGATATCATTTTTTGGTAACTTCGAACAAATCTAAAGGGTGAGACAAAAAATATAAACTTGATTTTTTTAATCGAATATTTATATTATGACAAATGCATTTTATCTGCTTCCATTCAGCCATTAAATATGCCATAGTTAGCAATTGATTAAAATAATAATAATAATCGTCTTTATTGATGCACTGCATATACTAGTATTACATTTTAATAATATAACATAAAATAAATAAAAATACATCAAGGGGGAAGTTTAGCTACTAGAGCTATTCTACCACTTAACCTATAACTTAACACTAATAAAAAGAAAGACAGAAAATACAGTAATAAAAGTGTAAATATAATACACATGTTTGTAAAGTAGTATTAAGATAGAAAATAATAATTGCAACAATAGTCAAATAAATACAAATAGGTACTGTTAAAAATTAAAAGTAAATCAAAAATTGGTACAAGTTTGATACAAAATCAAGTCCTGTTTAAGTTTTTTCTTGAAACGATATATAGTGCGACCCATTTTGAATGGAAACACCCCTGTAAAAAAATGTGTCTATTATCTGATTCTAACGGGGATTTTTTTAAAAGATAGACCATCGAAAGATCTACTTTATGACAAAAATTTAGAGATAAACTTCAATTTTCAAGACCTACTATGATTTTTTTCAATGTCAAAAATGGACAAATTTGATTAGCGATTTTTTTAATAAAATCTGACTATACCACTGGATTCAGAAACATCTCAAATGGGTAGATCCAAAATTTCGTGAAAAAATATTAAATAATGACAGATTTGTGACAAAATTAATATAGGTAATATATTATAATAACTTTTACATGATTTTTTCTAAAAATCGAAGTAGCCCATGAAAATAGAAAGATAAATCAAGCGGATAGTTTTAATAAATATTGTCTTTTAAACAAACTTAATCATATTTGACTTAATAACATGTATGAACAATTGATAGTTATAATAATTAGATATTTAATAAACAAATAACAACACATTACAACACTACACTAAAACTAAAACACGATAATACAATTCATCTTAAATTTTTGTAGCCTCTACAAGGCCGCCGTTTATTTCGATGCACTTGTCGAATCGTTTTTTAATATTCCTTACGATATACTGTAATTGTTGCCGGGTAACTTCTACACAAGCTTGTCTTATTCTTGCATACAAATCTTCTCTATTACTAGGGAGTGACCAGTCAACTTTAGATTTTATTAAACCCCATAAAAAGAAGTCCATCGGTGTTAAGTCCGGGAATCGGGGTGGCCATCCAATTAACGGGTTACCTCGACCTATCCATTGATTAGGAAAGTTAGCATTAAACCATCTGGTAACCACTCTGGCATTATGGACAGGGCTGCCATCTAATTGATAGTGTAGATTTATTCTTTCTTGTATTGAAAGTTCAAGCAGGATATTCCAAAATTTTTTTTAGGAACTGTAAAAACTGCATGCTATTACCTTCAAGAAAGAAAGGACACTTAATTTATATTTCTATTCTTTATTTTTCATGGGCTATTTCGATTTTTAGAAAAAATCATGTAAAAGTTATTATAAAATATTACCCACATTAATTTTGTCATAAATCTGTCATTATTTAAGATTTTTCCACGAACTTTTGGATTTACCCATTTGAGATGTTTCTGACTCCAGTGGTATAGTCAGATTTTATAAAAAAAATCGCTAATCAAATTTGTCCATTTTTGACATTTGAAAAAAATCATAGAAGGTCTTGAAAATTGAAATTTATCTCTAAATTTTTGTCGTAAAGTAGAACATTCGATGGCCTATCGTTAAAAAAGCTCCGTTAAAATCAGATAATAGTCACATTTTTTACAGGGGCATTTCCAATCAAAATGGATCACACTGTATATTAAGGCACTTAAACTTACTGTCAATATAGTTATAAGAACTGATACACATCATGTTCTCGTTTTGCGAAAGTGAGCTACAGGTATATTGCTTAAATTTAAATTTAATGTGTGTTGCAGAGAAACCTTTCATTCTCTAAAAGTCCTCACCTTGACCTCGCGATACTAGGAAAAAAACAATCTCACCACTAAAGTACAATAATGCTTTAAACTGTTTTTTTAAATTGGTTCTCAGTTGAATAACCTTTTGTCTGAAAACATATGTCTCCCAATAATTAAAAAATGAAACATTTGCTAAAATTATTTCTTTTAAAAATAAATTGCTACCAAAAATGTATCTTATCCGGATTTATTAAAACGTTCATTGACACAGTAGATTACATAAATTTGCAATTCAGAAACCTTCTCAATCGCTTTGTGAATACAAATGTTATATTCGATATTACATTATTTTAATTTAACTTAACAAACAAAAGATCTTGAATAAAATTATTCCGGTGAAGCTTTTGAATAAAAAGAGAAATAGTTTAATTTAAATATTAGCTGATTATTCAGTTTGTATCTGTCTTGTACCATACATTAAATTCTACTACTCCTTAGATAGGCAGAATATTTCATATTTTTCTCTATAGAAGAAAATTTAGCAAATGATAAAAAAAATTAAATACAATTAATGCGGAATATGCCAAAGTGCAATATAACAATATTAATCTCAGTCTTTAAAGTTCATATTAAATAAATGTATAATATGATTTTTTTATTAATGCATATTTATCTTCCAAATTTCTCGATGGCAATTGAGAAACATCTCGCGTAGCAAGCAATTAATTAATTACAAAGCCCCACAAAGGGAAAAAAGTTCAGACCCAGAAACTATACCTACTAATCTCTCTATGTGTTGTGACTTCCTGAATTCGATGCCAAATCAGAATTTTATTTTATAATTGGGTTTCTTCTCTATCTTAGATTATATGTTTGAAATTGCATTTTTAATATTTTAAAGTCCAAGATAAAAAGAAAACCCAAAGATAAAATGAAATTCTGATAGCGGTATCGAATTCAGGTCAAAATACATAAAGATTGGTAGGTCTGGTTGCTGGGTCTGAACATTTTTTTGTGGGGCTGTGTTATTAGTTGCATAATAATAATAAAATGTAAAATTATTCACCATATCAAAACATTTCCTTAGATTTCCAATAATGGACAAGAGAAATTTAAACTGTTGTAACTGATAAGGTTTATTTTATTTGTTTGAAAAATCAACACTATATTCTTCTATTATTTACTAATTAACTATTTTCTTACCATTGAGTATATTGTTTTTCTTTAAAAGTAGATGGGAGTAGTGTAAAGTATATTCCAATTATTATAGGATATGAGCCACAGTTATCTGACATATTTTTATCAACTAGAAACATAATTAACTTTTTGCCTCAGAGTATGACAGACAACAAAAGTGATGTGAGAAGTTTTCATGGTGGAAATTAAATGGGTTATCAAAAAACAATCGGCTGATGTTTACTGGCCATAGCTTAAAATAGAGCAGATTATATGGGAGCATAACTTTCGATTACATTTCAGACGCAGTTTTTTTACTGGAATCGGTTTAGGGTTTCCTGCCGATTATCAAAATCCATGTTACTAGACGGTAACGTGGTCTGATATTGTTTAAAAGAATTTTGTTTATAACAAAATGAAATATAAATGTTTTTCTATAATGCAATTTTCTTCTACTACGCCCCCACATCCACGTAATGGATTGGAAGTATAGTAATCCTAAAAAAAATTTCAAAAATGTTTTTCTCGAAATAGGTTTAGAATGTCTTGGAACGTCGAGATTTTAAATTTGAGCGGCAAAAAATTTTCTGTCTGTCTGTCTGTAACTTTCTTTTGTCCGCACGTTCTCTCCGGAACGGTTTAAGATATTAACTTGAAATTTTGTACAAGTATATATTATAACGAGATCTGGAACTGGAATTTTTGAACATATCCGGTGAAGGATTGGGAGGTAAATGGGGGGAAATAGGGAGAAATGGGGGGAAATAGGAGGAAAACTACAGCAAGCAAATAAGTAAAGCAACTTAAAATTTGGTGTATGTTCTAGAAGCCAAGGCCTCAAATTTTTTTATAATATTTTCCATCCCCCCACCACCCCTTCACTCCGTTATTAAATTGATAAAAAATTTTGAGATATTCACTTGAAATTTGGTATTGGTTGCGGGTTAAATTAGGGGTAAATAGGGGAAAATAAATAAAGCGAGCTGGTAAGAGTACAGAAATTTGAAATTCGGCATATGTACTAGAAGCCAAGGCATTAGATTTTTCAACCCCCCACCACCCCTACTCTATTATTAAAGGGGTTGATAAAATAAAATTGAGATACTAACTTGAAATTTAATACACGTATGTATTATAACGACATCTGGCACTAGATTATATTTTGAGAAGATTCCGTTGAAGGGTTGGGGGTTAAATAGGGGTAAATAAGGGAAAATAAGTAAAGCAAGCTGGTAAGAATACAGAAATATGGGATTTGGTGTATATATTAGAAACGAAGGCCACAGATTTTTTTAAGTAATATTTTCCATCCCCCCACCACCCCCACTTCCTTATTAAAGATATGATAAAATTAAATTGACAATGTCACTACACGTTTGTATTATAGCGTAGCTGAAACTGGATTGTATTTTGACACGATTCCGTTGAAGGGGTGGGGGTAAGTAGAAGTGAATAGGGAAAACCGCTGCCTAAGGAATCGCTACATCCACATCCAGATTTTTCGTCCAAGTCACTTTAAGGGAAACATCTTGACTGTATTTGCATTATAGTATGTGGAAATTCTTGGTCATAGAATTTTAATAACATTTGGGGCAGATATATTAGAAAAATTTGAGGCGTTGGTTTCTACCATATACGTTAAAAATTAAGTTTCTTGGTCTACTTATTTTGCGCTATTCACAACCTACCACCTCAGACCCCTTCAACGAAATAATCTCAATCAGATGTCATTACTATACATACGTGTACTAACTTTCAAGTGAATATTTCAATTTAATGTTATCAATCCCTTTAATGATGAAGTGGAGGTGGTGGGGTTGAAAAATATTAGACAGAAATCTGAGATCTTGGTTTCTAGTATATACACCAAATCTCAAGTTTCTGTACCCTTACCAGCTTGCTTTAAAAATTTGTTAAAACTTTTTTTTATCTTGAAATAGGTTTAGAATATCATGGAACGTTGAGTTTTAGATCTGAGCGAGAAAAAATATTTTTCTGTCTGTCTGTCTGTTTGTAACTTTTTTGTCCACACGTTTTCTCCGGAACGGTTTAAGATATTAACTTGAAATTTTGTACACATATATACTATAACGAAATCTGGAACTGGATTGTTTTTTGAACATATCCGGTGAAGGGTTGGGGGGTAAATAGGGGGAAATAAGTAAAGCAAGCTGGTACGAGTACAGAAACTTGAAATTTGGTGTATGTACTAGAAGCCAAGACCACAAAATTGTATTATAATACTTTCCATCCCCCACCACCCCCACCCCCTCTTGATCGATTTGGTTAAAAAAATAGGGTTCGTCCTCTCTGTAACACTAACTTACTGTCCGAATTTCACTAGAATCTAACTTTTCGTTCTTAAGTTATCGTGCTTACAAGAAACGTGAGGGATAGACCGACGGACGAACAGACGGACAGACATACATACATACATTCGTACATACATACATACATACATACATACATACATACATACATACATACATACATACATACATACATACATACAGACAGACAGACAGACAGACAGACAGACAGACAGACAGACAGACAGGCAGGCAGGCAGGCAGACAGACAGACAGACAGACAGACAGACAGACAGATAGACGGACGGACGGACATTTTGAAAGTTGTTCAAAATTCGATCACCAATGCAGTGATACGAAATGTTTTTCCCTACGAGCAGTTTTACCGGTTTTAGAAATGTACCTATCGCATGCAATATACTCTTCCTTTTGTATTTGCGAACAGTATAATAATAGTTTTGTTACTATTCATAATATCTGGTATTTAACAAGTCAGGGTGTATATGTTCATTGTATTTTAACTTCAGTCATAGTTATTAATTCATCTTTTCCATACGTAATGCATCCACATGTTCACATTTTCAGTTTCCTGCGCTCAAGATCTACCAGAAAGGAGGCCAGTAAAGAGAAGCTATGTCTGCCCACCGAAATTTATCAGACAGGGTCACAGGTGTTATTTCTTCAGCAAAGAACCGGCCACGTGGCAAGATGCTCACTTTCATTGCCGGGATATGCACAGCAATATTGCGATAATTAAGAATGCTAATCAGGACAAGCTCATTCGGAACTTTCTCAGCGAAAAATCATTGGGTAAGAATTTTACACTTAAAATGTTGTAATTATTGTGGGAAAAATTAATTGAGATTAATTGCACTTTATAGTTCATTCCATATTTATACAGCACGTAAAAACTCAAAGCTGCCGACCGTGCTAATATAATGGGAGACCGGTGTATGCTTTATTTTTCTACACTATATTAAATAATACACATAATGTATTACTTAATAAATAAAACATCATCACTTTTATGTAAAGTATGTTCTGGCATGATTAAGATAAGAAATAAACGAAAAGACGCCACTTTCAATTAAACTTTCTAGGTCTTGTGATACTGTTACGCGAAGCACCCCTAACTGGAACGTCATACCTAGGGAACAGATAAACAAAGCTGTACTTTGAATTTATCTGTCAATGTCGCGAGGGATGGGCAATGCCTCTGCCAAGGCATAAGATATTCCTATTTTGACACAAGGCAAGGCAAGATCTTTTAATTTACAAGAAACGTCATTAAGTTTCTATGGAAAACATGATCTTTAAATCTCCCTTATTATTATTTTGTTCGTTCCAATACGCAAAAATTTGAAGTACGACTCTGTAGTGCTCTTGTCATCAGGTTCCAGCGCTAATATTTTGATGGCCGGTTATATGGCCTTTTTTATGTGCACTAATCAAATAGAGACAACTATACAGGGTGTCCCATAAATAATCATACACAGAGCAATGGCAGATTCCTTACGTCAAAATATTACGATTTAACCAAACTTACCTTAGTCCAAAAGCTGATAATAACAGAGGTACAGAGTATCAAAATTAATTTCCTTTTTGTTTTTTTTAAATAATGTCTAAAAAGTTAAATATTTTAACAAAATTTCGTGGTTGCTTGATTACTCTTTAAATGTCATACCTAAAAATTTGGGTTTGCTAATGAATGCAATCTAACGATTGTTGTACATAAATCTAGGTGACTTGTGTTAATTAGGTATTTTGTATGGGCTTGTTCAGCATTTTTTTTTTATTTCATAAATCGAAAGTGCAAGTATAAATTAATGGATCTGCAAAAAATCAGAATCTTATTCACACGTTTAGTATCTTAAAAACTACTACAAATTTCCATCTCGCGAAAATGGGGCGTGGCCAGGCGCTACGTCACTATACGCATAGACACGGCGATCTCAATAGACTTGATGCTCCTTATTGGTTATAATTATAAGTGTTTTCGAAGTATTGTTTGTTTTGCTTACTACTTGACAGTAGGGGAGTACAATTTGGTGAAATGTCAAAAAATTACAATTTTCTCTCGCTCCTGCCGGAACGAATTTTCGATTTCGACACTGCAATTTACGATTAGAATTCATCGCCGACCTTCTCCTTTCCGTAGACACATAGAACGAACTTCCACTCGACGTATTTATTTAGTTACCAGCGTTTAAAAATTCCATGTTTTTCGACTTTTCAGGTTAAATTTGAAAGGTCCCAGAAAGCCATTTTTCCTACGTCACTTGCGTATAGTGACGTCACAAATGAGCGCTCGGTTTTTGCAACTATTACTAATTTCAACTCCTTATATCTCGAGAACGGAAAAAGTTAATAATACGAAATTTTAAGTATATAGTGAGAATATCGAGTACTATATGAAAAAGTATAAAAACCATTTAAAAAGAATATCATGGAACAAGCCCATTGTGTTGGCTGGATAATCACTGGATTTTTAAATTTGTTTGGATTAATCATGACTCGTCACAACAACTTTTCTACGGTGAAATGCGAGACATGGTATGCGTCTACGCACAAGAAAATTGTTGTGATAGACGTGCCCGCCTTTCATATCTACGATTATATCCCAACAGGGCCCTACGAAACCATCAAACATTTAAAAATATCTATGACAGATTAGGAGAAAGTAAATTTTAGTTCGAATTGCTGAAGATCCTGAACTTTCCACACGGCGATTGTCTGCAATCACTGGAGTAAGTAAATCTTCTTCCATATTTGGAATACTTCAAAAAGAAGATTTGAGACCATTTCATTTTATCCCGGTACAGCATTTGTTACCTAGGGATCTTCCCGCACGTGTAGAGTTTTCACAAAATAAACAAACAATAAATCGTAATTTTATCGAAACTGTTTTATTTACGGATGAAGCAACTTTCACTAGAGGAGGAGTATTTAACTGGAGGAACTCCCGTTACTAGGATGTGGAAAATCAACATACACCTAGGGAATCACATTTTCAACAAGAATTCAAAATTAACGTTTGGTGTGGAATTAGGGGAGATCAGTTATTGGGGCCATGTAAATTACCACTAAACTCAAATGGTGCTTCATATCTGAACTTCTTGCAAACAGAACATTATGATGAAATGAATACATGGCTCAGAAACATAAGACAGAATTTATGGTTTATGCAGGATGGAGCTCGACCAAACTATTTCCTTGCAGTCCGTAATTATATAAATTTGCAGTTTACTTATAGGGGATTGGAAGGGGAAGTGAATTTCGATGGCCAGCTCGTAGCCCTGATTTCAATCCTATGGATTTTTACTTTTGGGGACATATGAAGACATTGGTTTATTCCCAAATAATTAATAATCGACAGGAATTATGGCAACAGATAAAAAATGCCGCACAGTTTATTAGAAATCAACCTGCCATATTTTTTAAAGTTAAACGATCTTTAACAAAAAGAATAAAGAAATGTATTGATTTTGGTGGAGCGCATTTTGAAAATTTATTAAAATCATTTTGTAATATTATTATGTAATAAAATTAATTTTGTTGCTGTAATGATTGATTATTCTAATTAATCAAGTACTGTGTTTTTACCTCTTTAATGGTTAATATCTCGACCATTATCCACTTTATGGATTCTTAACAAGAGTGCATATGTTACGTATAAGTCATTGGAAAATATGAATTAATTAGTTGAAATTGATTTTCGCACAGTGGAGTAATTGTGTAATTTAGGAGGGGTGGAGGGGTTTATCATTTATGTTGTACGCCACTGGCAATAGCGATTTAACATTATTTTTGTTTTAATCAAAGCCTACTTTGAAAAATCGTACATCCCTAATCATAATTTAAATTGGTTGCACTGAATAATTTAAAAGCAAATATTTCGAAAACGGTTACTCGTAGCGACATTTAGAAGGTATGCCTTTTTTACGCAAAAATTACAGGAAAACAGGAATTTTTATTTTAAAAATTAAAAAAAAAATATATGACGTATAAATGACACGCAAATTATGGAAGGTGGCACCCTCTACAAACAACATCCAAACTACGAACAGATTTGAATCCCTCGCCTCAAAAAAACTCACCAAATTTTGTTAAAATGTTTACCTTTTTAAAGAAATTAATTAAAACAAATTATTTTGAAACCCTGTATCTCTGTTATTATCAACTTTTGGACTAAGGTAAGTTTGGCTAAATCGTAATATTTTGACGTAAGGAATATGCCATTGCTCTGTGTACAGTTAGTTATGGAACACCCTGTACACGAGTGCAAAGGAAAGCATTTTATGTGAAGTTTAAACCACATCCAATGGCTGGATTAGAAAAGATTCTCTGTGTAAATAAATATGAAATGTATGACCTCAAAAGCACATTAAAACATTTTTTCTGTTCAGTCTGTCTTTTAGATAATGTGCTATTGGAATTAATTTGAAAATACACCAAAGTAACTAAAACTTTTGAAATGAGATTCTTAGAATTTAGAACGTTTCACTAGAATAAAAATAAATCAGTCATAGTCCAAAATGATCAAGTAGAAACTAACACTGTTAAATCTACATCCATCTTTAGACTTTTTAGAATTTTTACAACATATCGCGGATTCGGTCAAAGATCATACCAACAGATACATGCCAGATATATGCTAGTATAATAAGTATATAAATTTGAAATAAAGTACTATTTAAAATAAGTGAATTAATATGGAAGTAATAATTACTATGCGTATTGAGTTTGCAAGGTTTGAACAATAGAATACTAAATAGAGTGGCAAAGCAATGCGGCATGGTATAATATGGTAAAGAAGAGGCAAGTTAAACTCTTTCAGTCAATGTACGAGTATAGTTGTATAATCACACAAAAACTATCTTGGGGTCAAATCAGCTAAATAAGATCTGTTACGATAATGCAGTTAAAAACCAGAAACTGCGTGACACTAAGGTACACTATTCGTTCGTCGTTGGAGTCGTAATTTACGATAAATAGAGATAAACTCGTGTTCACTGTGAAAAAAATGAGTAAAAGTTTGCAAATTCATATGAGATTATTTTCAAGGGCATTATGTCCGGGTCATGGAGAAGTTTGGATCAATTAACCTGTTGGTCTACGAAAAAAAAAAAATGGCTCCAAGGACTAAACCCATCATGCCTTATTATTTATTTTTGTGTGCTAAAACCGGATATTCAATTAAAAATATTTTTCGAGTGTTATTGCCAAAATACGATTTTTGACAATAAAAACGGGTATCTACTCTAAATCTACGCGGAAAACAATTTTTTAAATTGAAAATTCGGTTTCAGTATACAAAAATACTTAAGGCATCAGAGGTTTAATCCTTGGAGTCAATTTTTTTTTGTAGACCTGTGCACAATTCTGGGTATTAATTAGAAACAGTATTATTATTATTAGTTACAATTATTATATATGTATTATTACAATATTATTATAAAATAACTTAGTAACCACTTAATTCGTAGTAGTCTAATTAGTGGGTCAAGTGATTAAAATATGAATGTTTTATTATTTACAAAAATAAAACTGCAGAATCTCTGGATGCATTATTATTTGGTACCTTATTTTATCGTATCTTAAACTGATCTGATTGAATGCCTTGTAATTGTTATCTTTCATATCTGATCCAATTGTTGATACAGTCACCTTGGATTACTTAAAAACTCGGTTTCGGTTAATATATTTTTTACACTAGTATAATAACATGATTTTTCATCTAAAATAATTTGTAGGTGATTATCTTTTGAATAATAATTTCTAAAAATTCTCACTCGATCAGCTGGTTCTTATATTCTTAACAACATTTCTAAGGTGTTTTCCCTTTTTGAAATTACTTGCTTGTTTTACTACTTAGCAATTTTGCCAATATATCTGACAAATTTGTACAGTGTTACATACCTGAAAGATCAGTGTTTTCCAATACTTTTCAACGTCTGAGAGAAACAATGTCAACTTCCGGTGACAAGCAGATGAAATTTTCGGATCTCTCCAAAATGATAGAAGAATAGAACATATCTTGGATCACTTCTATGAAACACCTTCTAGCCGCACGTGGATATGTTCCTTGCAAGTAGGATATACGTAGAACACCTTGAAAGCATAACCATATCATTTGCATAAAGTTCAGAATTTTATCTAAATGTTATTTGTGGCATTATCTTAATTTCTTTTTCTCCTTCTTCAATTCCTTGGGACTTCCTGCCACATGTATGTTTTCTTTTTAAGCGGTGCTAGGGGAATCTACAAAATATATCACAATTAACTAGTATGTTGCTGGAAAATAACCTCTACGCCTGTGACTTTTACGTCAAAGGATCAGTTAGAGGTTGTTTTTTTTTAAATAAACAACACAAATAAGTATAAAAACTTGAAATTAAATATTTCGTCGACGTTTCGGAAATCTAATCTGTTTCCTTTCTCTAGGCTTTTTTTGAAAAATCTTTTTTGCTGTGTATGATAAATACACCGCTCTAAGAATGATTGTTATATTCAATATCCATAGATACTTACTATTTACATAGAACTGTTGATACAGTTAACAGTGTTTTTAGTTTTTATACAGTGTTAAGTTTGTGAAGTTCTTCTTTTAACATTGGCAACCAAGTTGTACACATCTACGGAACAATTCGACACGCATCTATCCTCATTCAATAATATTATCGTGGATAAAAAAAGAAAAATTAAAGAATCCGCGTAACATACTGGTTAATTGTGATATATTTTGTATATTCCCCTAGCACCGCTCAAAAAGAAAACATACATGTGGCAGGAGGTACCAAAGAATTGAAGAAGGAAAAAAAAGTTCAGAATTTGTCGCCTGATGACCTGCCGCGAAGAAGAGAATTTTCCAGATGGTTCTTGTGGCAAACAGCAAATCATGAGAGATTCATTCTAGAGCCGCTATACGTCAGGTTTCGACAACACACATCAGTGTTGTCAAATGTACATCTATGCTGACAACGTACAACTCTACCTTTCGTTTGGTGCTGAAAGCAACTGTATACATAGAGCGACTAGAGCGTATCTTAAAGTAATACGTCAATAATTTTCTGCTTTAACTTTGTGAAAGTCAAGTTGCCTTTATCAAGATTTTAGTTTTGTCAAAACTGCTTATGAGTTAGTTTGAGAACACCTTGAAAGCATAACCATATCATTTGCATAAAGTTCAAAATTTGTTGTCTGATGACCTGCCGCGAAGAAGAATATTTTCCAGATGGTTCTTGCGGCAAAGCATAACATTTGCATTTGGGAGCACCGAAATCTTCACGCCTCACGAGATAGCTATTTACCAACATCAATTATTGAGCAACGTTTGGAAGGGATTATGCAAAAACCCACTCATCAGTCCAATTTTCCTACCTCCACGCCTAAAGGGCCCAGATTTTCTTAATTTTTGGGAAACCAATTTTAAACGACATGCCTTTAAATGATAAAGTAAACAGATGATTCCAATTAGATGGATGTCGATTCTATTATGCTCTACCAATCCACCGCAGGCTACACGACTATTTTCCGGGAAGATGGACTGGTCACGGTCGAGACTACCTTCACCCTTGGCTTACGTGCTCCCCTGACATGACTCCATGGACTCCTTTGTATGGGGTACAATAAAGGACAAGGTTTATGCGAAGCCCGTCAACGACGAAGCTGGGATTGTTTAAGTAGCCCGGGAGGTCACATCATCAGAGTGTCATGCAGCTGTCAGCATGACGTCGGTGGTCGTGAGCTTTGATGGAAATGGTGGCAGTCGTTTCTAGTAGTTTTTGTGAATTTTCAAAACTTCAACATATTATAATAATTGCCATGAAACCAGATCCATTTTTTTCTCTTTATTCCTTTTTGCTCTATCTCGGAGGGAGTGCATTTTTGAAAAAAACTTTATAAATAAAAAAGGTTTATCGTAACTTGAAAAATGGATCCTGAACGTTTTATGGTTTAATTCTGGTTTACTCTGTATAACTAACGTACTGGTATATAAGTAAATACAAACACTACGTCTAACGATACTAAAATATAATTTTGTGGTATTATTTTATTGTTGATGATGTTGCCAATTTAAAGAAATATCACACCGATCGCCTTTACTTAGTATCTATTTGAACAAGATGCTCCTCTAGCATTTAAATATGTTCAAATGCACATCGAAATCACCTAGAGTTTGCGTCTCTGAAGTGGATCTCACAATCACCAAAACACTTAAATACTACAATCGAATAATATTCATAATACTGATGATAGTACACGGCTTTAATAAGAAAAAATGTTCATAATATAGAGTGAAGTTTAACAGTCATTCGACACACATTTCATCAACCACATTGGCATCATCTGAGGTGATTAGCTTCATTTCTCCATATGATGCTAACGTGGTTGATGAAACGCTGGACGAGCGATAGTATTTGAGAATAATATTTAAAGATTTTGATGATTGTGGAAATCAGTTCAGCGGCAGCGACAGAGTTATAGTTTTAACGCCTTCTAAATTTAAATTTGTACACCGAAGGAAGCTATTATGTAAGTTAATTGCTTTTTACTTTAACTTTTAGATCAGGTGGAGAGATGGCTTGGAGGAGTTTACGACTGGGAACAAATGGCATGGAAGTGGGCCTCATCTGGAAAACCACTGACTTATAACGGTTTTAAAAAAACGGAGAAAGCTGACAAAGAAGAGCTACGGTGGCATTGTATTATAATGGATCCTCTACTACAGTATAGGTAAGAAATAATGAGAATGTAATACATTATTATTTAAAACAATGATAAATAATAACCAATTTTGAGGACTCTTTAGTCTCCTCTATATTTATTTATATGCTTATAGAAACTTGGAGAATTAATACATAGTTTAGCGGTTCTTTATTGAAATATTATATCCACCAGTTTTATACCAACAATTTGGAGAGACTTGTTTCCATTTCCGTTAAAAATTTGAGCTCGTGGCGCCAAATATTCTTCTGTCCCTGCGTAACCGTAGAAGGAATCATGAGTAATTATCGTTTTTTATGCATTGTTATTGTTTATTGCAGGAGTAGTGTTTTTTATTATTTTACTGGTATTACATTAGT
Organism: Stenurella melanura; assembly: GCA_963583905.1. Classification (NCBI taxonomy): domain Eukaryota; kingdom Metazoa; phylum Arthropoda; class Insecta; order Coleoptera; family Cerambycidae; genus Stenurella; species Stenurella melanura. Next base: position 138,068,922 of record OY757311.1, read on the forward strand.
ACTTACAACAGAAATTTCCTAAATTATTTGTATTGATTACAAAAATTATACTTAAGTAATCCTGCCATATATAGTTGCATAAATTTTCTCTACTCTCGGTATTATAAAATTTACGTATGATATACCAAATGGCAGTGATGATAGTAACGGAAAATATCTGTTAAAATTACTACATGCCTCTCAAATCCTGAACAAATTTTTTTAAATAATTAAACATGCCAATTACAAAGTTTCTCGATGACTCTATCAATTTTATAGTTTTCAGGTACAATTTAGGTTCACTTGGAAACGTAAAGCCTCTGATAAATTTAACTACTAAGTTAAATGCAATAAAACTTCATAGTTTCACGATTTTCACAATATTTATATATTTTTACAAATTTATCACTACATAACAATTGTTTCGCCCACATAGTGGGTCAATATCTTAGTATCTCATCGCTATCTGTACTTCAATTTGAACAAACACCATTTTTACTCGAAATTAAAGTCATTTATATAACAATAATACAAATTTTTTAATTTCAAGTAACGCGACAAAATACATTATACTTGTAGTAACAGTAAGTAAAATAACCTCGGCACAAAAACACTACATACTGCATTATTTACATGTACAAACAATTTTATATCACATTTACTATTTGACTAATGACATACTCTGAAAAGGCAGGCCCACAAAAAAAGTCATTTGAACTGGACATGTGAATATACTTTTCTTTAGCATTTTTTCCTGATTACGAATCTGGGAAGTCAGAATGGGAGTTAGTTCTTAACGAAGATGGTCAATGCTTTAAATATTTGAGTCATTTGATAAGTCACAAATTTGATACTAAATTGAAGGAAGGTATCTTCGTTGGGCCTGAGATTATAACTTTATTTAGGTACCAAGAATTCGTTGATTTTATGAATGAAGTAGAAAAGGTGACATGGTTAAGTTTTGAAGACGTGTCCACAAAATTTCTCGGTAATACCAAAGATCCAGACTAGACAAACATTGCGTCAAAAATGATAAAGAATTACAAAAAGTTAGGTTGTATGATGAGTTTGAAATTGCACTTTTTCGATTCTCACCTGGATGAGCTTCCAGAAAATAACGACGACTTCAGCGAAGAGCAAGGAGAAAGATTCCATCAAGATTTAAAATACTTTGAATGTCGATTTCAGGGTAAATGGGACGTCAACATGTTAGTAGATTACTGTTGGACGCTACAAAAAGAAGTGAAACCAAACGGAACGAAACGGCGAAGAAACCCCTTATACAGATCGTTTGAAGACAAGCGCGTTCGAAAACGAAAACCCCTATAAAATTGAAATACTATAACTCATGCACAATGATTGAGTATCCTGAATAAACTCGATTTTTGACAGTTTTTCAATTTCTCTCAGTGTTTTCATCGCTGACCCCAAAATTTTACTCCAGATTCATGATCAGTGGAAAAAATTACTCGATAAGGGTATATGTAGACCATTGGAACACTCTGTGCGTTCATGAAGAAATGAGACATCCATGAAAAAATCCAATTTTTGACAGTTTTACTGATTTTTCTCAGTATTTTCAACACGGACCTTCAAATTTGACTCAACACTCGTAATCGGCAGGAAAAATTACTCAAAAAAGGTGTATGCGGGCCATCGCAATAGGCTATGTATCATGAAAAAACCGTGATATCCATAAAAAAAATTAGTATCCGTGAGAAACGCGATTTTTTACGGTTTTATTATTTTCCTCAACATATTGACAATTAGCCTTGGGTTCTAACAATAGATTCTAGGTCGCAAAATAGATGCAGCCTAGCCGAACACTCCACATGCATATTTTACCACCCAAAAAAACATAAAATTTCTTGACAGTTTTTCGGAGGTTTCTCTGTAACATGCGCATTAATTCCCCATTCTGACTTCGTAATAACGGAAAAAAATACTAAATAAAAGTATACTCAGATGTCCAGTTAACCACTTTTTTTTGTGGGCCTGTGCAATTTAATAACAACTTAAATTTTATTTTTGAAGAGAAGAAAGCTCTCAATAATTTTAAGTTTATTGTAAAACTTTATACAACTGTACTGAACATTTTTTTTTGACAGTGTCAATCTATGTAGAGGGTATACGTAATTAAAATTTCTTGTATCACAAAATTCTGTAGGTAGAAAGTCACTAAAGGAGCTTTTGTTTTTAAACATAAACAGTAGGATCTCTTGGATATATATGCCTATGACAGTTAACATTTTATTTAGTTTAAATGCTCCTTGGTATAACTCTCTTTGATTCACTTTAAGTATACCTCGACTACCTAGGTAGTAAAGGTCCTAGAATACTTCCTTGGGGAACTCCAAAACTAATAAACAGGTTACTCGATTTACTTGTGACATTATCTTTGGTAATACCTACCCTATGAGGGCGATCTGAGAAGTATGATCGAATCCACTGCAGTGGATTCCCTTTCACTCCACAGATATCTAATTTATTTGATCAGATCTTGTGATCAACACAACCATATGCCTTGGATAAATCTAAAAACAGGCCTAAAGCCATGTCATTGTTTCCTAATGATTGTAGTATTTTAAAATTAAAATGATAAACTGCAGTATGTGTCGATCTACTCCTCAGAAAAGCATGCTGAGTGGTAGTTAGCCAATTTTGTAGTGTCATATGATTCATAAGGCTATCATATGTTACCAATTCAAGTAGCTTCGGAAAAGAAGGAAGCAAGCTAATTGGTCTATGATTTTCCACTTTGGATTGGTCACCTTCTTTATAAATAGAAATTACCAAAGCAATTTTTAACTTTCCTGGGAAAAGGGCCATATTTCAATGAGTTGTTGATAATAAATACTAAAGGCTACACAATTACTGGAATGCATAGTTTTACTAAACTAGCGGGCATACCATCCTTCATTTAATTTTTTTCCCTATATCTAAAATTTCCTCACTGGTTATATATTCAAGAGGCATGTGTTCTTCTGGTTCATTAAAATTACAGTAAAACTGTTTAGGATTTAAGTGAGGTATTTGATTAGATACAGTATTTACGGCAGATAAAGTCATTTGCAATTTGCAAGTGTTTGAGAGTCACCCTATATACGAGTTTTTACCAGCTATATATTTCAGTGAAATATATCTTTTAGTTATTGAGAAAATCTCTATGGGAGTTTTAAGTGGGACACACTTCATATCGAATTGTTAGTAAATCATTACCAGATATCAAAGTGAAAGAAGAGTAAGAATACACCACAAGCATTTTATTTTCAGAAAGACTAATGAGATCATTTTAAGTACATACTATACACACACACAAATCAAATTTTATATTTAATTTGATCATTACTCTATGCTAGTCGTAATTTTTCGATTCAAGTTTGATAATTGTCGATTTATTGAAATTTTCTTCAAATAAATGTTTACAATATGTATTTTTTTTACTAGGTGGAGCTCCCGTAGTTGCGTACAAGAAAAATACTACATATGCCACACCAAACTCAAAGTAGTCGGCAACAAGGGAAGGAAGAAATTGCTCCGGCAGTACAAAGCTAACAAATACAACAAGTTAAACGAGATACCAGTTCCTGCTATCCCAGATTATCTAAGCAACACCTCCTTACCTCTTAAAGCTAATGTACCTATCAGTTACAAAGTTGAACTCAACAATAGCCTAAACGACCAAGCACTTTTTGCGGATACATCACCACAACAACGACGAAAAGCAAATAAGAACAAGAGAAAAAGGAAGACGAAGTACCGACAACTGACACAGTTGAAACGAAACGCGAATGGAACAATTATAACTACATCAAAAATTTCAGAAAATTCAAAGAGAAACAAGAAATCTAAAGGGAAGGAATCAGACAAGGGTGAACCTAACTTGATGCAACATATAAGGTGGAAAACTTATAAAAAGGAACTTAAGCAAACTAACCCGCTTTATCCGAAGCCCATAGTTGAAGAGTATAATTATGTTAAGGAGCGTTGAATGCTTACAAGAGATTTCTATTTCACAATAAATTAATTTCCTTCGAGGTTACAGAGTGCGATGGTATATTAAAACAAGAATACCCTTTGTAAAATACGAAGATAATGTACATATTTATTTGTTCCAGATAATCATTTTACTCATAGCTCAATCCCCAGAGAAAAATAACGGCGAAAGTTAGGATAAATAATAGTCCTTATGCGAAATTTTCCATAAAAATAGGTTTCTGTAAATATAAAAGTAAAAAATTTCTTAAGGTTATCGCGTTTGCAACAAAATGGCGTCAAACTACAAAAATTGGTTTTTTGAAAGTAATTGTAGAACCAAAATAATAGAAGTGGAAATTTGAGAGCGCAAGGTTCTATATAAAAAAATCGCTATCTAAGGAATCACTACTTCCACATCCAGATTCTCCATACAGGTATCTTTAAAGGAAAATATTTTAACTGTATTTGCACTCTAGTATGTGGAAATAATTGGCCATAGAATTTTAATAATATTCGAGGCAGATGTTATAAACATTTGGAGGTTACTAGCATATACGTCAAAAATGAAGTTTCTGGAGTCCTATTAGCTTGCTCTACTTATTTTCCCCAATTCACAGCCTTCCCCACCCCTCCAACGGAATCATTTTAATGAAATGTTATTACAATATATAGGTGTACCAAATTTCAAGTGAATACCTCAATTTTATTCTATAAACTCTTTGAACATTGGGGTAGAGGTGGTGGGGAGGTTGAAAATATTTTAATTAAGTCTGAGGCCTCGGCGGCTTCTAGTATATACACCAAATCCCAAGAATCTGTACCCTTACCAGCTTACTTTACTCATTTCCCCGCCTTTCCCTTCAACGGAATCATCTCAAAGTGCTCTTTAGTTTTCAACTGTATGTTTTTTATCTTGCGTGGTTTAAGAGTTATTTCGAAAAAAATTTTTTTGAAGTTTGTCGCCATTTAATTTTATATTGCAATCGTGGTAGTCTTAAGAACATTTTTCTGTATTTTTTTTTTACTAGCAAAGGAGTATGCGTCTATGCAAAATTCCACATAAGGTTTATTTCATCCCAACTCAAAACCTCAGGGGATTGGACTAGTAATATATATTTTGTGAATATTAAAGTACACGGTACTGGCGAATATTCTATAAAATATTTAACTTTAATATTACCAAGACCTTATAATTTCTTGGGTAAACTTGTACCACTAATCAGATGAAAACTTCCCATATTATAGCCTGTGAAACACAGTGTTTAATACAGCTGTATTATCTCTTCCTCTTCCTGTTTTACTGTTTTTTAATTGTGCAAAATTAATTGTAATAAAATACAAACCTAGACGCTAGAGACTAACTATAAATAAGTATAAATATTATCAATATTACCATAATATTCAATTGTTTTTGGTCGCACATTTTTCAATTCCTTATTTAAATATATTTTAAAACAACTATGACGGGTCATATATTTGAACTTAAAGAATAATAATCAAATTTATTGCCACTCTTTTCATATTTGTTTCAGTAGTGTGTGTTTTAATTTCAGAAACAAACCTCCGGAAATAGATTTAATATATGTGGTACAACATACCTTTGATTTTCTTATAATATTCTTAGGATAGGTTATTTCGATTTTGTTTTTTTCACACCAAATCGAAATATGAGATGTATTATTAATATTAAGAACTTACTGTGTATAATGTTTTGTATTTGTATTTTTATATCGTGGTGCCATTTTAATATCCGCTTTTAAAATATGTTTTTATTTGTAGTTTAAAGTAGGGTGAGAAAACGTACCGAAGATAAAGAATACGATTCTCTGCTTTATATCGAAGAATGTGGCAAAATATTCATACTTGTCATGTTAAGTACTTTGTTTTCGTGTACTAGCAGAGATTAGTTTGGCAAGTTAAGTGATGTGAATAGAAGTGGACGTTGCAAAAGCTTGATATGCCTTTATTGATGTGTTATTTTTGAGATTAAAAATGGCATATCCGGTCAGAATAAGATACAATGATATCATAATCCTACATTTTTGTGAATATACTCGTTTATAAGAATGTATGAATTAAGCACAGAATGTTGCTACAAATGTGAGCAAAGGAATAAGTTGTGTTAAGAGACAATAGTTCTTGAACTTCCAAGAACGTAGATTATATGTTGAGAAAATGCATCTATTATCTTTTTGAAATTTTTCGTGTATGTAGAGCTCAGTACTACTTAATGTGTCGTAGTAGTTTTAACATTTATTTTAAATATGCACCTACATTTCATAATTATGTAATAAATTAAATTTACAACATTACTTAAGTAATTCTAAGAATAAATAACACATGGGTGTAATTATAAATGTACAATATTTAAATCTTTAAGCTCTTGTTGTTTCAGCCATTAAAATGCAAAATTTAAAAATGAGTTTTATGTACCTATATATTTGTTACGCTTCACCCATAATAGATTTTGTAAGTAATTGTATATATTATTTATTATATGTGTCTAATGTTTCATAAGTATTGCCAATGTTTACTAATTTCAGTGTATGTCCAATAAATATATTCATTTTAAGTTTTTTATTTACATTTTTGTTCAGATTGTTTTTAAATAAAAGTCGAATATATACTTCAAATTGTTTTATTTTACACTGAACATAATTATAAATAATAAAATTATTAAATTCACAGTTTTAAGGAATAGTTAAAATTTCTTTTCAATTCTTAAGTCTTATAATATAATACACATAAGCAAACAATTATTGATAAATGAATTTTTACATTTTCTAATCACATCTTTAATAAAGCTTACCTACAAGTGATTTGTCATTATCGCTACAATATGTAGTGAATAATTTATCATATGTAATATTACTAGTGTTTAGAGTTTTATCGGTAAAACATTTTCCAAAGCGTAGTTGCCTAATATACAATTCAAATTTATTGACCTCTCAGTTTAACCGCGAATATCTCAGAAACGGAGGACCAGAAAAAATTGAAAAAATTATGTGTTCATTATGAGTCTATTCTAAATCAACCACTGAAATTTGAAAAATATTCATTGGACACTCTCGAAGTTCTGCTAAGTTATATTGAAAAATGTCCTACATTTTAAGGAAATTTTGATCATACCAGATTTAAGTCCATTATATCTTGGAAAATATGCATACTATGTGAATAATATTTTAGACACCGATAAAGTACGAGGAAATGTTTTTATAATTTTCTATTCTAAAATTTTGCAGTTATTCTCAAAAACGTCACGTCTTGTTTATTCGGTTATTTATCAATGTAAGGTATTTAAATTTTTTTTGTTAAAACAGTTAATTATATAAAATTTAAGCATTTTCAGAAAAAAAAATTGGTATATATCAAATATTAATAGTTGTCAAGCACAAAGGATAATATCATTGCAAGTTTGCAATAATATCTATTACGCTTGATATATACCAATTCTGTTTTCTGAAAATGTGTAAGCATTTTATATAATTAACTATTTTAACAAAAAAAATTTAATTATATAAATAACCGAATATACATGACGTCACTTTTTTGAGAATAACTGCAAAATTTTAAAATAAAAAATTATGAAAAAATTTCCTAGTACAAAAAATGCCGTGCTTTATCGGTGTCGAAAATATTATTTGCATAGTATGCATATTTTCTAAGATATAATGGATTTAAAACTGGTATTGTCAAAATGTCTTTAAAAAGTAGGACATTTTTCAATATTAGTTGGCAAAACTTCAAAAGTGTAAAATGAGTATTATTCAAATTTTAGTGGCTGATTTAGAATACACTCATAATGGACACATAACTTTTTCAATTTCTTCCGCTCCTCCGTTTTTAAGATATTTGCGGTTAAAGTGAGGGTTTAATACATTTGAATCGTATATTAGTAACATAGGGGGTGTAAATTGGCAGTATAATGTCTGGTTAAATACCGGGCATTCTAACGCGAGGGATTTAATCTTTGATAATAAACTGCCAATTTACACGAATTATATTGCTCTTTGGCAACTTAGCCTGCGGAAAAATTTGCAGATCAAATTTAAAAGCATGAGTAGTATTTAGGGAGAACATTTTACGAATAAATTAATTAAATACATAAAACATATCTTTCACATTAAGTTCTTGTTTCCAGATGATTTCTCGACATTTGCGGAAAATATTTTAGAAAATAAAACCAACATATGTCAGTGTCAACATACTATTATTGCAGCGGTAAATGTGTCTAGAGAAGTATTACAGTAATTGTCTGTAATTGTTTATTTGTGGCATATTCAGATTTTCTTACTTTTTATTGGGTATTTTGCCACTGAAAAAAAAAAGTTTTGAGAACGGAAGTAGATTCTCTTCCGAAACGTTAACTACCTATAGCTTTGACTTTCAGTTTTTAGTTTATAAGGTTCTTCTAGTTTATATATTTTTTGGTGTGAGACTTTTTGAAACAGTCAAGTACTCAAGAACCAACCTCTGTCTGATCCGTTTGGCGCAGAGGTTTTTTCATTAAAATTTTTAAATATTTTTCAGTGGCAAAATACCCAATAAAAAGTAAGAAAAGTATTACAGTAGTAATACATTTGGACTGGCAAAAATTTAGATCATCGCGGAGATCGCCCTGTGGAATTTAGACTTTGACGTAATTAAAAATTAGTACATGGCTTTGACTGACATTCAAAGTGAAACGACGGTCAAAATGAAAATACGTGTGCTGTAGTTTTTACTTTTGATCGCTGAAAACGCATTTTTTTAGAAGAAGTGGAATCACGTGACAATGTCGCAGTGTAACTCCAAAAATCGTATATGTGTAAAAATCAAATATAAATGTATAAAGAATGTAGGGTGTCTATTTAAAAAATTCAAGTATTAGCTCGCCACCACTACGTAAAATATTATTTGAAAGTAATTTTGAAACATGCCGCTGTTGGTTGTTTCCAAGACATTAAAAAAAATTCAAACGGTTGAGGAGTTGACATGCCTTGACAAAAATATATACAAAAAAGTGATATAAATAATTATCAAATAATATTTAAAACTAATTGGATGGGTGCTTTATATAAGCTTATCTAATTTCACATGAAGATTCTATATTATCTCTATAATACATATTACATACGTACAGATTACTAAAAATAAATAATTGTAATAAATATTTCTAACACTAGTCTCTAAAGAACACTAATTGGTTAAAAAAGCGTAATATAAGGGGTAACGTAAAAGTACTGTCATATGCTAGGGTGTAGATATATAAAACATTTAAAATAGCTGTGTAACCTAAAATTGTTAAAATTGAAAATAATAAACATATTACCTTATTGGTCCTATTTACAGGTTATAAAAGGGCCGTACAAAATTTAAGACGTTCAACCGTATGAGGAAAAGTGAGTATTTGCTAGATGAGCCCAAGTTTGAAGCAAATCAGTTTGCTCATAAGTGGAGGCGGAAGTATTTACCTACATCTCCTCCAATTTTGCATCAATCACCTTTACCTTATAGTACGTGTTTGTTTGTGCTCATATCTGGTTAAAGCATTTACTTTACTTTGCAAAGCCAGTGCCACATAATGCGTCAAACATAGGATACCACGTTAAACCGACGTTCCGCATGGTGCACTTGGCATATGTTTCTGCTACACGGTGTCGCAAGCATTGTATCTAACATTGGAAAGAAACTTAGATCCAACATTCGTTACCCTTTTTCAAAATCTTAATTCAGGATTTATTTAAAAAAATATGCAAGAATGTAATAGTAAATTTAATTTTTTGCAACTGTACATGCAAAACAATTACCTAAGAACATTTGTATTATTATAAATCTATGAGAATGCAATAACAAAATAAGAAATACAGATAATATTACATAACATAACGCCTACATGAATTTTAGATAAAAGGTACTTAACCCAACTAGTTTAAAAATTAAATACATTTATGAAAACATCCATCTGTTGCAATGTAAAAGGCAAGAGATGCGTATAACGATTCGTATAGCAGGGTATAGAATGGCAACAAACTTTACTTCCAATATTGGCAGCCTTTTGACGATCGCCAACATTACTGACATGAGCCAGAACTTGGCAAGTGGCCAACGTTCGCCACACGGCATTCTTCCTCGTCGTTTGAAAAACAGCCACATGATGCACAAATTGTCATGTGTCCAACGTTGTATGATATTGGACGAATTGTGTGGCACCGGCTTTACTCAAACGTTTTAACCGTTCTAGTAACACTCAAGACACAAGTTCATTTCTATATCCCAAGAAGCTATTTGGTAATATTTTTCTCAGTTCAATGTTGTAGTAGTGTTTCAAGTTTATGATCTATTGCGTGGGATCATTGTCAGTTAATTTTTTAAGATTGAAAGCGAGTAAAAGCAAATTCTGCTAACTAGAAGAATGAGGAAAGATTTTCAGACAGTGCTTTCATCTTAGTTACAAATTAAATAATGTATGGAAAAAATACCCGATAAGCCGCAAGCTTCCGAAATGAAAAAAAATGTCGTTATACGAAATTTAGCTAAAATATATTAAGAAAATTTCATTAAAGTTATTACAATTTAAAAAAAAACAACATGAAAACTATATTGATGAAAAGGACCAACACGAATCAGACTAAAAATGAAGAAATACCAATAGTCGAGAAAACATCTTTTTGAATGAATTGATGTAGAATACAATACAGCTGTTAGTAGGATACCAGTAAGTGTGGAAAACAATCGTTTAGTATTCATCGTCATGTTGAGCTAGTTACGGGATCCTCACATGCCCAGGAATACTAACCTACCCACTGAACATTTGTCTTAAAGAACCGACAATGAGTCTGGAAGTTATTTTACTCTGTCGCACGATGTATGTATACTTTCTTCTTAAAACGCAATTTCACTAACTGCATCATCTTCGGAAGTGAGTGCTATAGATCAGAATACATTACTTTGAAATATATGCTCAGAGTTTTAAGTATTTGCTTCATTTTAATCAGAGCAAAAGATTCCGCTTAAGAACAAGTACTCAACTTTCGGCAAATAGGAGTACTTTCTCTAAAGGACTTGGTCCAGAAATGTGAAGCAGAAGAATATGCTCATTTTAATCATACGGCCGAATGTATTATTATCGTGTATATTTCGGATTTTGTCCTACTAGTGTAGATGCTATTTTAATTAATTATAATTTCGTATAAAAGAACAGTGTTATCAAAGAATAAATTTGTATTTTTTGTTCTTGTTTTGCTGAAAAAAAAACATCGTTCAAAATGTGCATCAGATCTGCATTTCACTTTCTAATTCTATTTCCAGTTATTATACTAATAGTAGCTTGAGGCGGCTTTAGTCTGGATGTGCGAAATTTTTTTACAGCCTTGGCTTTAACTTGACAGACGTAATGTTTCTTCTTGACTTCTTTATCTGCGTTCCACCTGCAAGTAAAAATATATATAAAATAGCACTAGACATAACAATTGCACTTTTAACAGTATCTTGAAGATATAATTGCTATGCTCGTAATATTAGTCATCTCTCGATGATGCCATTTAACATGAAATTTTGCCAAGAGGAAGAGGAAATCTCAGCACATGTGCTGTGTAAATTTAGTAATACTGAGTCTCCAATTAGCAGGAAAAATCAAGCATTAATAACTTTACCAAGGGACAACTATCAATGCTGTGTAGTCTGATACAAAGGACAAAGCAAAACTATATAAGGAGAACCAGAACAGTATCGCCATAATAGATCCACAGGGTATTGTGGTGGCCAATAAACCAGCGTCCCCTTTCTAAATCCAATCTAATCTAACTTCTATATCAACTAATCAATTTTTCCAAAGACAATGTGTTTCTTCTTTAACTATGACGGATTTGCTGTTTAACATAATTGCACATTTTGTTCTCGAGTTATCGTATGTATAAAAAATTGAAGGACAGAGAGACTAACGTTTAGGCACCGGTCTAGAATTCGATGACTAATACAGCGCTATGAAAGAACCTCTCACAATACTTGTGGAAATTTGCCATAGGTGGAATTGTCTAAATTTTTGTCATCAGGCCACTGCCTTGGTCGCCCGATTTAGTATCTTTAGATCTTTTCTACGGCCTTCGTTGAAAGAAGGTGTATCCAAGGACCGCCCTACAACTGTAGATGAGCTCTTAGACACCAAAATAGTTAACGTAAACCATAGAAGGAAAGACAACTTAGATAAATGTTTACTTTTTTTAGATTAAATAATGTATTATATTATTTACTAATATTACTATATAGCAATTTGTTACATTTGATCGTTGTTATTTTGTCATTATCTTGTAATTAAGAAGGTAAAAGTGTCCTGTTTCTAAATCTATCAAATTTAAAAATTTATTATTATTTGTTTGCTTAGAATTGTATTGAAACATATTCTTTATAGGATTTTGCAAACAGCAGAAAAAATAACTATCTACAACTAAAAGAAAAACTTTGTGTAAAAATATTTATGAAATATTTGCATTCTTTCGATAACCTGAATTCTGGCTATACCAGCAAATTAAAATCCTAAAATGAATTTGTCTAATTTCTTATTTGACCATTCTCATTCTAACACTAGCATCCATACAGTCCCTTACGGCCATGCAGATTAAACTTGTATCTACATGACCCCCTACGATCATGAAGATTTAGTTAAAAATGAGAACAAAGGCCTAAAATGAATGTATTTATCTGCCTTGTCTTAAAAATGTTTCATTCTAATGGATTACATTTTCATGAAACCTATCATTCTGTTTCTTGGAAATGTTTAGCCTTTGTAAAGTTTTTCACCATTATTCTGGAGCTCATTAGAAAGACATAAAGCCACTCATAAAGATGTTTCATGCAAAACCAAGACAATTTCTATGAATTAGTGTAAAATAATTATATTTGACATTGACTGATAAAAACAACCTCACCTATCTATTAGCTAACTAGTATTGGAGCCTTCATGATCGTAGGGGGTTATGTAGATACCAGTTTAATCTGCATGGCCGTAGGGGAGTGTGTGGATGCTAGTGTTAGAATGAGAATTGTCAAATAGAAATTAGACAAATTCATTTTAGGATTTTAATTTGCTAGCTTAACCAGAATTCAGGTTATCGAAAGAATGCAAAGATTTCATTAATATTTTTTACATAAAGTTTTCTATTAGTTATAGTTTAGTTATTTTTTCTGCTGTTTGCAAAATCCGATAAAGAATATGTTTCAATACAATTATAAGAAAACAAATGATAATTCATTTTTAAACATGCATAGAGTATATAGGCTCCAATACTAGTTAGCTAATAGATAGGTGAGGTTGTTCTTATCAGTCAATGTCAAATATAATTATTTCACAGTTATTCATACAAATTGTCTTGGTTTTCCATGAAACATATTTATGAGTGGCTTTATGTCTTTCTGATGAGCTCCAGAATAAGGGCAAAAAACGTTTCAAAGGCTAAGCATTTCCAAGAAACAGAATGATAGATTTCATGAAAATATAATCCATTAGAATGAACATTTTTTAAGACAAGGTAGATAAATAAATTCATTTTGGGCCTTTGTTCTCATTTTTAACTGAATCTTCAGGATCGTAGGGGGTTATGTAGATTTCAGTTTAATCTGCATGGCCGTAGGGGACTGTGTGGATGCTAGTGTTAGAATGAGAATTGTTAAATAAGAAATTAGACAAATTCATTTTAGGATTTTAATTTGCTAGCATAACCAGAATTCGGGTTATCCAAAGAATGCAAAGATTTCATTAACATTTTTACACAAAGTTTTCGTTTAGTTATAGATAGCTATTTTTGCTGCTGTTTGCAAAATCCTATAAAGAATATGTTTCAATATGTTCAAACATATCGTTTTTAGGATTGTTGAAAAGTATAAGTAATTTTAGGGGGTGCTCATTGAGTTTCAGAGGGTGCCAATTCCTTCATAATTTAGAAAAATATGCACAAAATAGTCCCATACATGTAATGTTGGAATTTCTCTAGAGGGTACTCAAGTTATTGTCTATAATTGTTTATTTGTGGCATATTCAGATTTTCTTACTTTTTGTTGGGTATTTTGCCACTGAAAAATATTAAAAAATTTGGAGCAGAGGTTCTTTTCACTTGTAATCTCCCAAGTACTTGAATTATTGCCGGAAATTTTTCGAGTACAGAAATTTTCTTAAAAAATTCATCTACTCGAAAAATTTCCTGCAATTAATTCGAGCACGCGGGGGATTCGGTAAAAAAATTTGACACGAAAATAAATTAAATAAACTCTAATTTCAACTGACATTAAGATTATTCTAAGACATAACAAGGTATAAGATTAGTAGGCCATGAATGGGTCTTGTATGAAAAGTTAATAGTATAAAAGATATTTGAAAATGGAATACCTATATACGTATAATAGACAAACAATATCTTTTCCACTCATTTTAGTTTCCAAAAATTACTGAAAATTGGTTAGGACAACTCCATTTGTGTATTGGGGAATAAGTTTTATTCACTAAAATAGGTGGAACGTTATTTTCTTTATAGATATATTTTCATGTTTTATACACATAGCATAGCACAGTTTCAGCACAGTATAACTCGACAGAGATGGCTTTGATACAAAACGTCATTAGTTATTTATCATTATTTCATTGACAGTTTAACTAGTTTAAGCTCAATATTTCTTACTGTTGAAGTTATTTTCGAGGTTTTTAAAGAATGAGACTATAGGGTATGGAAAAAGAAATAATATGCAATATGCCCATATTGCTAAAAATTTTGTGAAGTTAAAAAAGCCATCCAAAATTGAAATACTTATTATAAAGTGTAATATGGAGGGAAACGAAAATGAGGAATTATTTCTAATTACGTATTAAACATGAAACAAACTGTTGCTCCACAAAGCTGAATGATTTTCTTTCATTATTATCTCGTTTAATACGTAAAATAAAATTTCATTTTTATGTAACAGCAAATGTTAAATATGATCATATGTCAATAATTTTACAGGAAAATATTCACTTATTAATTTCATTCTGGGTACCCTGAAGGACGAAACTTTCCGGAAATGTTTTGGGTTGCCATGGTAACTACACAAAAACAAACTTCTGATTGGCTAAAAAGATGACAAGTGAAATTTTCATTAAAATTTTTAAATATTTTCCAGTGGGAAAATACCTAACAAAAAGTAAGAAAAGGTACTCAAGTGTTCTGTGCCGGGCACCTCCTGACACCCTCTGGCTCCAGACCTGGATGTTACATGTTTGTTCCACATATAATAAGCCGGAGACTCCAAAGTGTCATACTTAAAGATGCTCCGATTTTGATGAAACTTGGCATCAATACATTTTAAGGGATGTCGAAGAATAATATGAATATCAATGTAAAACAAAAGATAAAGGTAGGATATAAGAAAAATTTCATTCATGTTTCAAAAAAATAAGAATTCAAATTGGCGAAGAAAATAAGAAAGTTACTGGTTTGTTGCAGATTTAAGGAAAACATAAAGACACTAAATTTTGAAAAAATTGTTATATCATTATTGCCCTTAAGCAAACATTTTCTGATTTCCTAGTTTATTGGGATTTTAAGGTTAAGATTCTTGAATGTATAAACTGTCTAATTTTGACAATATATGAAAAATTATTCGATATTTGAGGTCGCGCCCATTAAGACTTTTTCCAGAAGCAAAACTTAGACAAGTCCACCGACAGCTAATTTCCATTAGAATTGTGCGATATCATTGTTTAGATCATTTGTGTTTAGAATATGCAGATGGTATGCAATATACTATTAGTTTTCGAATTTGAGAAAAATTTAACAACAATTTTCATTTATTCACTTACCGGTTTTCTAATCTCGGGTCCATAAAAATAGTATTCCATGCCAATGTTTCAGTTGTTCGGTTTTCCAGTACGCCTGCGGCGAAACCTTGATATTTGAGTGGTTGTCCCGTCATCGCCCATTTCCACTGAGCCGACTTCCAGTCGTACATTCCTCCGATCCACCTATCATGTTTTTCTAAAAAGAATATATTTTATCGTTCGGGAACATTGATATGATTAACAATATGCGCTTAACTATTTTAACCGCTAGAAGGGAAGACAAAGCAGATGTTTTTAATGGGCACAATGGTAAGAAGTAATTGAAGTCCATGATTAAACCTAGTGACTAAGTAGGACTTCGATTGTTTCTTTGATGTACTGATTGAGAACCGTGGAACAAGTAGAATTGAAACATTGAGGCTCAAGAAAAGGTCAGTTGTGTGGCACATAGATGGATAGAAGATAGCTGAAACGGTTGGTGTGGACATAGCGGAGCATAACTGCAGGCTACTTAGAACCCTAGGGAGGTTTCCAACCATGTTCTGATGGAAATCTATGCTATAAATCTATGTACCCAGGAACGCGTATAAAGATATGTGCAACGCAATGATACTTCCAGATAGCAAAGCGGTGTTAAAGGCTCTCAACTTAGTCTTCTGAATCTGAAATCCTGGAATGACACATTCTCTGAAGCATCTGGAAAAAGACACCAAGGTCACATTGATGTAGGTGTCAAGACATGAGGAAGAGAAGGAAGCGAATTAGCTGACACTCTTGCAAGAAGGGGTGCTGATACATCATTTTTGGACCCGAGCTATTTTGTGCCTTATCTAAGAGAAATAACGAAAGAGATCCTAAAGTGCCAAAATGAAAAATAGAAGTCCTACTTGAGGAATACTCCAGGTCAAAATAACCGAACACGTTCATGATTTATTCGACAAAGAATGCCACAACGCTTCTAGTACTCAAGAAATCTGACTTAATTAAGCCTGATGCCACAAGGCTTCTAGTACTCAAGAAGTTTGACTTAATTAAGGCTGATGCCGCAAGGCTTCTAGTACTCAAGAAGTCTGACTTAGTTAAGGCTGATGACAGGTCTTCTAATGGGCCATTGCGGTAGTGAAAGCAGCTCCCAGCAAAATGTCAAACTATATATGAAGTTTGGGAGTCTAGGCAACAACTAATTGTAGAGTATTTCACAAAAGATCTTTCAGGTTGAGGTGGAGAAGGGTTGAAGAGACGGCCGACCCCTATTACTCTACCTCCATTTAGTTGTACATATTTAAGAAAAATGCTGATTGGATGTTTTCTGCATTTTTTCAAATTTTTAAGGACAGCCTCGGCTTCGCATTTGGGGGTTTGCTACGATGTGCGGTGTTTTTGTTATGTTATACTTATATTTCGATGATTGGATAAACTATGGATACTAGCAATCACGATTCGGCAATCTTGCCATTGAAAGATGAAAGAAATGATTGCAAAAAGAAACAGATGATGATGATGATTAAGAAGACCATATTTCGAGGAACTTTGTGATTATAAATTTTATTATACAATTATACAGAGTATTTCTTTTTCGGGATGTAGCAGTTATGATTTCTATTATACCTTTAGAATCATTCCATTACGTAATACCTTTACAAAAACTTATATCCATTAAAACAAAGTATTGTTTATAATATGAATTTCCTTTCATCGTATTTTCTCGAATCCTCTCATTATTTGACCACTTTAACAGGAAAGAGGACAGTTTAGAAAATTTTATTGTCCAGGGAAAACCAGATGGCAAGATATGAACAGAAAGACCACCAAAACACCACCAAAGAGTTAAAGGGAAATAGCCTTGGTGAGGCTGTACCAGGCAGCCGCGACAGATGGGGTGAGGCTGTCGGATATGCTATACAGCAAAGGGAGGCAAACTGGAACATTACGTGAACTGCAAGATATCTGCCAACACCTTGTAAATGAGAATAAGGGATCAAGTTTCCACTGATAAGATAACTTCAAATCACATTTGTTGTCTGTGGTGCTCTAAGGAGCGTAGCTGACCAATGTGTTAGGTAATTACACGCTAGCTCCTGTACTATTAGTCTTTAAATGAGAATGGAATCCAGATATTGGGTGTTAATGAAAATAGTATGATAAAAATGTGAGTGTATAAAACAAAAAAAAGGTTATACAACTTTTTAAATTAATCATAATACGTTTTATTAGACGACGCTTACGTCAATGAGTTCACAATTACAAAAACTATTCCTTTTTTGGAACATAAAAGTTCCAAATATAAAACATTAGCGCGTAAAAGTCATAGTTTGAACCGGATTAAAAATTTGATTAAAGATGTAAATTAACATCAAATTAAAATAGAGGTCATATTTTACATACCTATGAAGTTATTTAAAAATATTCTAAGATTGGAATCCTGGGACCTGTTTCTTACTATGGCTAGTTTACTTCTATTTTTCTTGCAATCGTAATACGCATCCATCCAAGTTGCTTCTTTTTTACTGAAATAGTAACATCTGTTGCCTAAACCGATCATGTATGGTGGACATATATATCCATCTACATCCATTCCTGTGGATTTAGTAGGCCGTGACTTCTGAACTAAAATAAAATACTAGATAAAACATATACAACAGCAAATCTGTTCTTCAACTTTTCAGAATATTTATTATTTGGAAATTATGTCATTAATATCTATATGCATTTTTCTTTATATTTCACATTCAATAGGAATGTAGTAATACTTTTAGCACAACAGAAATTAAATGGTTATTTAATTTCTGTTGTGCTAAAAGTATTACTACATTCCTATTGAATGTGAAATATAAAGAAAAAATGCATATAGCTTTTTTAGCTTCTAATAAAAAGTAGATGCCCTTAGCTTTCATTTTCATTTATTTTGCATGTGTCGAAGTTATTTTTTTTTCATTTGCGAGCATTTTGAAAAGGAAAATGTTGATGCGTCCTAATAAAAAATGTATCTCTTTGGAGTACGACACAATCCAACCAAATGTTATCCAGTGAAGATGAAATGACGCTAATATTTATTTTTTTATTTATTTTATTTGTTTATTTATTTAATAGCCTTATTTATATTAACGTCCTGGCGGAGTTCAGCTATTGCTGTTCTACCACTCAACCAGGACACATATACATAGACATCAACACAACAATAATTCCCTGCGATATTGTTATCTACCGCAGCTGAGACTAGAACTCAGGAGAGATAACAGCGACTAGACATATTGTGCCACTCAACAGCGGTCTAGCTCACTGCTACTGTCTCGGTAATACACATGAAAAACGCCACTAAACATCCATACCCTAGCCAGGATTTAAACCCGGGACCCCGTGGTCGAAAGCCAAACACCTTAGCACTGCGCTACGGAGCTGTAAACAGAAATTGTATTTCGATAATAAAAAACTGCTGCCTAAGGAATCTTTACTTCCAAATCCAGATTTTCCATCCGTCTCTTTAAAGGAAAACATCTTGACTCAATTTGCACTCCAGCATGTAGATATAATTGGTCACAGAATATTAATAATATTTGAGGCAGGTCATGAAAAATTCGAAGCCTTGGTTTCTAGCATATACGCCAAACATGAAGCTTCTGAACTTTTATTAGTTTACTCTACTTTTTCTAATTTACACTCCCCCATCCCATTCAAGTCAAGTTCAAATTTCAAGTAAATACCTCAATATTATTTTAACAACCTTTTTAATAATGGAGTGGAGGTGGTGGGGCTGTTAAAACATATTATAAAGAATTGTGAGGCCTTGGCTTCTAGTATATACACCAAATCTCAAGTTTCTGTACTCTTACTAGTGTGTCTTACTTATTTTCCTCTATTTATCTCTACTTGCCCCCCGCGTCTTCAACGGAATCGTCTCAAAATATAATCCAGCTACAGATGTCGCTATAATACATACGTCTACTAAGTTTCAAGTGAATATCTCAATTCAATTTTATCAGCCCCTTTAATAATGGAGTGGGGCTGGTGGAGGGTTAAAAAATGTTATGAAAAAATCTAAGGCATTGACTTCTAGCATATACACCAAATCCCAAATTTCTGTACTCTTACCAGCTTGATTTACTTATTTTTACTTATTTACCCCTATTTAACCCCAAACCCTTTAACGGAATCACCTCAAAATATAATCTAATTACAGATGTCGTTATAATACATACATGTACCAAATTTTAAGTGAAAATCTCAATTTTATTTTATCAACCCTTTTAGTAATGGAGTGGGGGTGGTAGGAGGGGGTGGTGTTGAAAAGTATTGTAAAAAAATCTCAGGCCTTCTCTTCTAGTACATACACCAAATCCCAAGTTCTTGTACTCTTGCCAGCTTGCTTTACTTGTTTTTCCCTATTTACCCCTATTTCACCCCCGACCCTTCAACGGAATCATCTCAAAATATCTAGTTCCAGGTGTCGTTATAATATATACGTGTACTAAGTTTCAAGTATCTCAATTCTATTCTATTAGCCCCTTTAATTATGGAGTGGGGGTGGTGGAGGGGATGAGATATATTATAAAAATTCTGGGGCCTTTGCTTCTATAGTGCAGGCAAATGAACTGATTTAGAAGCCAAAACCACTATTAATTGTGGACAAATCTTTTATCATTGGAAATGGTAAAGGGGCTTGTAATGAACGTAAAAAAAGAAATGCAAGGGCGGAGGTAGTATAGGGCTAATTTGGGGGTTGAAAGGGAGTGCAAAATATATTATTGCGTTTTACGGCGGAACTTGACGTTCTATCAAAAAATGTCCTAGAGAAAAGTTGTAGATCATAAAAGAATCTACAACTTTTATAAGAATAACATTTTTTCATAACTTCAAAATTTCCGAGAAAAATGCGAAAAACTATTTTCTTGTTTTTTATTTTTTACTTTCACAAAAATAATTCAATTTTGATGAAAATTTAGTCAAAGCATGCCTTTTTATATCTTAAATAAGCACACATCTTTTTATTTAAAAAGATCAAGAAGCTTTTGAGATATTCATACATCCGGCCTTGTATTTTTTTTACGTTCATTATAAGCCCCTTTACCATTTTCAATGATAAAAGTCCTGTCCACAATTATTAAAAACTCAAAATTTAATTAGCCTGCACTACTAGTATATACACCAAGTCCCAAATTTTTGTACTTTTACCAGTTTGCTTTACCTATTTTCCCCTGTTTACTTCTATTTTCCCCCAGCCCTTCACCGGATAAGTTCAATAAACGATCCAGTTCCAGATCTTATTATAATACATACGGCATTTCAAGTCAATATCTTAAACAGTTCCAGAGAAATAGTGCTCACAGAAGTTACAGACAGACAGGCCGACAGACAGAATTTAATAATAACATGATCAGAAAAAAATTAAAAATATTTAGAGCACGTAAGTTTAACTGCCACACTTTATCAAAAAGTCACAAATATACATATATAACTTTCAGGACATCAATTTATTATAATTCAAATTTACCTTGAGAAATCCACATATTTATTTTTATTAAAAGTTTAAATATCGCAACTGTTAAAATTTTTATGAATGTTAAATAGATATACATTTTATATATATTCAAATGTTTGTCTATCAGATTTATCAAAAATTTCCTTACCCGTTAAGATATTTTCTATTTCCTGTGTTTAATTGCCCTATTTATTTTTTCAATCACTATTTTTAACTGGTGTGTTTACACAAGAAATTATTCTTGAGACGATTCACAATTCGGGAGTTTCATTTCATAATATATACATACATCTTTATGTCGTCGTTAAATTTTAATATCGGTAGGTACAATTAGAAGCCTATCATCGAACAATTAAAAAATGATTAAATATTTATATTTAACGCTCCTCAAGTGGTAAGTTAGTATTCTTGAAACATACATTTAGTTAGAAAAAAATAATTATAGCCCAGTTTCTACAGTTTCTCCGTTTACGTGACCCTTTTCGTTAAATGAAACCTGCATTTGATAATAATATAAAAACTGGAACAATTAATTTAATTCACTTCGGCTTTTCATTATAGAAACTCATACATTTTATGCTGCATTCGATTTCTATTACCTTCTCTCTAATAAATTTTGTCATTGAAAAGATATTCCATATCGAGTGCTATATGATTACTAATTTAATTGTTTTGCTTGGGGTAACTTAATAAAAAAATATAAATGTAAAAAAATAATCCTCCTAGATCGTGGATAATACAAAAATTAAGGACGTTTGAAACAGTAATTGATAGGGAGAATCATTTTAATTTACTTTGTTGCTTTAATGTACGGGAATTACTAGGCGAGTTTCTTGGGAAATCCAGAAAATTTTGCGAAGGTATTTTTATATTTAAAAGTGAATTATTATTTGTATGCTTAAATTGTATTGAAACATATTCTTTATAGGATTTTGCAAACAGCAGAAAAAATAACTATCTATGAGAACTAAAAGAAAAGGCATATGTAATGTATTTCATTAATATTTTTACACATAGCTCTTCTTTTAGTTCTCATAGATAGTTATTTTTTGTGCTGTTTGCAAAATCCTGTAAAGAATATGTTTTAATATTGTTATATATTCTACGGATGAAGTTATGAAATTTCAGATTTTTTGACCATACAGAATGGGAGAAACTCGTTGTTGAAATTAGGTTCTTTAGCATCGGATCGCCTATACTGGATGAAAGCATTTCTTCTAATTGCTTGCAAACGCTTCTTGCTATTTGCTCAAAAAACAAGTACAAAGTGGAATGATACATGAGCCCTTATTCTGGATAATTTGTGAAAACTTCGACCGTTTGGTTATTAAGGTATAAGTTGACATTGGACACAAATACGAAGCGATGTAGACCAGTAAATGAAACGGAGTTTGTGGACACTTCTAAGCCAGCGATGCAAGGGAACTTTCCCCCGTTTCTTGTGGCAGGGAATGGGTTCCGAATTTGTAAAAATTGTCCTAACTACCTCTAATGGTTAAAAATCACCTTAAGACTTGGTTTTTGGGATATATTACAGTATAGTTAGTTTGTTGCCGAGGATTTTTGTTGAAAACATTTATGAGATTGATGACGAAGGACATGGGGGTATGCAGGGTTAACCAAATGGTAGAAATAACCATTTGGTTTATAAATCGTGCTAAATCGATTTCCCTCGGGTTTTCTCGACGACATTCAGTCGGAAGGTAGTCAGGAGGGATTACTTGGGTTTCTTGACCATCCACCACCTCTTCCATCCCTCCAAGAGGATGGAAACTACCCTTTGAAGAAATTGCCTTTCTTATTCAATTTTCCGCGGAGTTTCTTCGACGCAATAAAGTTGAGAAGTGGAGAGAGGGGGGTACGGCCTCTTACTCATCCATCAATCTTTTCGTTAATTTAAGAGGGTGGAAACCAACCTTTCTGTTGACCACCTACCAACTAGATTTTTTCACTTTTTCACTAAGAGTTCGGTTTCTACCCTTTGGTTAACCCCCTCGTTGGCCCTGCCTACTCCCACGCCCTTCGACATCAATCTCATGAATGTTCCCAAGAAAAATTCTTGGCAACAAACCCGCCATCCTGCGATATACCACGAAAACCAAGTCTTCTGGGTGGTTTTTGGCCATTAGGGGTAGTTAGGGCAATTCTTTAACCCCGGGACCCATTGCAATCAATTCCCTGCCCCAACAAAAAAACGGGGGGGAGGACCGTTGCATCGCTAGCCAGTGTCCACCAACTCCTCTTCATTTACTAGTCTAATGCTGCAACACCGCAAGTTGTCGGTTGCCGACTCTCGGGACTGAGAATTCTCGAATGGTGTATACCTCACTCCTCACTCACATAAACTTCTCGCCTATATCAACTTTAATTCTTAGTCGCGTATAGATAGAATCAAAGATATCCGTCAAAAAGTTAGAAGATATTAAAAAGTCCATTATGAAGTCGAAAGTCCACTTAGGTGGTCGTCGCTTAATGTGATTTGCTAAGGCGGATACAAATTTTAAATTTGAATATTACTTCGTAGGTAAAACTTCAAAAACATTAACTTTTGAAGCAATCATAGCTAAATAAATACATCAAGTGGAAGGTCGTACGATATATTTATGGAAAAAGGAAAATTGGCATTTTGTCAGCATCGTAAATTGCACTGGCAAAGCGGAAATTCAGCTCGGCATGAGTGAATCAAAAATAATTTTTTGACAGGTCGCCCAATCAATCGAGTTTGCTTCATTCTTGGTAGTGGAGTCAAATTGGCAATATACGCGGGATTGTCAAAGACTGTATAACTCCGACATTAGGAATGGAATTTGGTTGGAAAACTTTTACCATATCAATAGTGTCAGTCGCATTACTATAAAGCTAACTTTTGGTTAAACGTGTACTAAGGTTCCTTAAGGACTGATGTTTTAGTTTCTGAGATCTTTCTTTTATTAAAAAACATCCGTTTAAACTTTAGTTTAACAGTAATAACAATAATAGTAATGCACCTCTTTCATAAATTATTAACCAATAACTTCAAATACCAAAATTATAGAGAATATCTCTTGTATTTTATATATTCCACTTTTCATAATGGTTTTAGTATTTCCAGATTCATTTGAAAATGGTTATCTAAACAAAAAAATATTATTATATCATTAGATTATTAATTTAGGTTTTAATGAATTTTATTCTTTAGGAAACATACTATTATGGAAAGCGGGACAGGGTATAGCAGGGATATGTATGCTGCCTGAGCCCGTATTTGTTTATAATTTTGAGCATAAACTGGTAGTGGTGTGGGATGAAATTTCCCAGATTATTATAATTGAAAAACGATTTTTATGGAAGTTATGGGGGTAAGAAGAGAAATCGAAAAAAGGAACTTTCTCGAGAACAGATCAACTATTGATAGAAAAAAATATGTTATTGGTTTTGATGGCATAAACTTAGAAAGGAATTATCAAGCTCATTTGTCGAAAATCAAAAAACTATAAAAAATTTCACTTTTTTTATGGGATGACCTTGAAGTATACCCACCATGTTATCTAAGAAAATGCTTAGATGCCCTATTAAAACATCTCCAATTTTAAAACCGATCAAAAGGGCAGAACGTATTCAAACATTTGAAAATCACGAGAAAGCCGTGCGCGGCATGGTTCATTACTAAGTCTCGCCACAGTCACAGTCATTTCTTTGAGACAAAATGGCGAGTGTGCCCCGAGCATTAAATTTATTTTTTTTATTATTATTATTTATTAATTAAACATTACATTAAACACTGTCTTTCGACAGATCAACTATATATTTTTTTTCCTAGTATGTATCATTAAAATTAATAATTCTTTTTCACTAAAATCCGATGATCTATTTAGAGAATTTAGTTTAAATTTTTCTTCGTATCCCAACAACTCCTACAATCTCTAATTGCTTTTCAATAATAGTATTCTGGAAAATTGTAACTCATCACTATCAACTTATGCTCAAAATTTTAACCAAATATGTGCTATGAGTGGTGGCAGCAGACACATACTTATCCTGCTATATTCCCTTTATTCAGAGATTATTGACTTTATTTGAGAAGATGTTTATAAAAGCAATACAATTATTAGGTACCATAAAATTTTTGAAAAATACATAATTTCTTGGCAATGTATTATGTAACAACAAATTATTACTTTCTATCCCCCTATAGTAGTTATTAATTAAACAACGAAGCACTGCCTCTACAAATTACACATCTTAATCTCATTTTAGATTGATGACGGGATCCAATTTGTATGAATCAAATAATTTATGGAACATTATTAATAACAAGTGGTGTTAAAACAATTTCATGGTATTCTTAAACCAGTAATTACTATTATGTTTTTGCATCTATTTTTATTTCCTAAGTGCTGTAAAATAGTTCAAGGCGTTTTGTTTTTACTGATAAATCAAAATTTGTTTACGCTCTGCAGAGGTTAAATGCATAAAACTTTTTAACACTATCTTTAACATTATTTATTATTATTATTATCGTACTTAGCTCGCTGAACGATGAAAAGGAAAACAATCGATTACGATTAATTAGAAAAATAATTAACGCTAAAGTAATCCTTCAACGCGGATTTGTTTATGATTATTATTTTTATTAGTGGGACACTCTAAGCAGGAGCATTTGATAAAATGTGGTTGTAATAATTAATTAATCATATCATTTGACAGTAAATACATTAATTATTTTTATGCTTTATCTGCATACGTACCTAGTTGCAGTTTATTCACTTTAATATTGTTTTTCTACAGCTCTTATTATAAGTGACTTTTTATTTCTGGTAGGCAATTTAAATTTTTTTAAATTTATGGATGAGTATCTTAAAAGAACATTTTTGCAATTCTGTACTGGAATTTCAATATTTTAGTTATCGTTAATACCAAAATTGCATACTTCTTTTCACATTTGATGATGAACGAAAATTAATGTACGTTCTGTAATAACCCACATGCATAACTTTTAAAAATTCCAAATTGTTAAATTTTATTTTCAATATCTTGAATTTGCACCAGCAATTAGTTTCCTGAATGATTAATAGTATACCTGGAGAACTTGCATAATTTCTGTGAACTTGTAAATAAAGCCATTGAAATTGTTTCAGTTGAAAACGCCACATATTTAAGTTCCTTTTTTTGCTAACGGTTTTTTTCTACTAACTGTATCTTGATGGTCTGTATGTCAATACTACATAAATAGGGGATGAAATAGAGAGGTTTTTAAAATAATTGTAATCGCTGGACGATTTTTATAATTTTTTTAAAAAACTGAATTTCTAAATCTGTAATTACACAGCCCCACAAAAAAAGTTCCGTACCAGAGACATGAGTATATAAATTTTGTGTGTTTTTTATGCTGAAGCTCAAAAAGCGCTTTACCAGGTATTTTTCTAGTGAAACGCAAAAGCATTTCCTAAAATAGAGTGAAATAGTGAGGATAAGGTAAAGCCTTATAATTAAATGCAACAATTTGTATATACTTATAGAAAACATTTTAAAACAAAATGTTGAGCATTTGAAAGAAATATATGCAAATTAAATCCACACCTAGCTCTACCAGGGGTTAAACAAGTTCTGTACCAGAGACATGAGTACACAGATTTTTAGTACATTTAGATGCTGATGTAACTGTAATATTAAAAAGTGTTTCACCTGTGCAAACGGCAGCTAGTTTTTTGTTGGAGAGCATAGGGCCGTGGATTAGTAGTGTGTGGACACTCAAAGGGCGCCACCTGCTATATATTAAATGCTGTGATTTAAATAATTTTGCCAACCAGGAAGAAAATTAAGTTACTAGCAATTATGTGATGATAAGAATTCTCAAAATATATCGATAATATCAAAACTTACACTTTACGATGAACTCTCAAAATCTAAGCTAATATCAGGTGCACTAGTACAAATAACAAGAACATGTAGACATTAGACATTTATTACAACACAAGTGAGATGTACAACAACAAAAAACTAAATTAAAAACTTCAGATTTTACCTAAACGTGGTTCACACGCATTAAAGAAATTCTGCATACTTGATCTAATAAAAATTTACTGGAAATAACACTATACTCTCATCACTAAAATGTTACGTGATAAACGAGATTTCATGAGCTAACAACTGTAATGTTGCTGCTTACACTTAAATGGTAATGAATGCTCTAAAATAAGTATATTCTGTTAAAAATACCTCATGTGTAACATATTAGAAGATAAATTAGCCTCACATGGGACCATACGTTGCTTCACAGTAAAAATCTTAAATATTTCGTTACTTTATAAATAAACTTAGAGCGCAATTTATGGTTGCAAGATTGTGGTATAATTTACTTTAATGTTTAAACTAAGAAATCACAGAATAAGTCTATAATAATTTCCTTTAACAATTATATAACCAAAATAAAATAAAAAAACCTGTTTAGAGCCTTGGCATTCTCCTTGACCACTGCAGCGTGACTTATCACCACTTCATAGACGTTCTTGATGTTTCTTACGACTACGACTCCGTGCTGCACCAAAATTTCTGCATAAATCTCCTGGAGACTGCTGCGAACAACTCTTCAAGCCAAAACTTCTCCAAATGTTAGCAAAACCCACATATTCAAATATCTGAGAAATAGACCTTCCCCTACTACTCCTTTAAATACTAGGCCCCCTTACATAAACTGCAAAATTGCCTGACCCATACAAATTGTCTCTGGCCTAACTCCAATATATGTCCATCCAAACATAACTAATTTTCAAATGGCCAGTCCTAAACATATAGCTTCTCCCAATCATAAACCTCTCCAAATACATGACTCTCCCAAATACCGTATAATAATTACAATAAATAAAAATTAAACAAAACTCCAAACTAAATAAAATAAAAGCTCACCTCATATAGAGAGTATTACATAACCTCACGAAACACGTGGTGACAAAATTACGGCAACAAACAGAATTCCTTGATGGAAATTTACAAAACGCTCACAGCAAGGCGGTGGAGATTACTGGGTACATCAATCAAATTCTTTTCAGTGTAAGCGATGTAAAACCCAAATTCTTCAACACAAATCGTGACCCCCGCCTTTCGCTATCGTGGCTGTCGAAGAACGAGCTAACCAGACCGGAAATCTCTCCAGCCTTCAGTGCTGTCAACTTGAGCACTGAGAGAACACTTTCTTTACCCAATGAAAATGCTCCAACAAAGGACTTTGCAATCAAAAGACTGACATTTACAATTATGTATTATCTCAACTATAAGAATGTACGACTAACCCCATCACTTAAACTATTATCAAAGAAAACATGGATGTTCAGACTTTGCAGATATGCAACCTGTTATGCCCTTTAAAGTACGAGTGGTTGCATACCTCTCTATTCCAATAAATGAATTAATTAGGGTCAATTCACTATAAATAAATTGAACTTAGCTATGTAGCTTTTTCAAAAGCTACACTGAATCCAAATCCGCAGCCCAAAAACCGATTTACTAAGTAATTATTTACTAAAACGCAAAAGCATCCCCTAAAATATAAGGTTATAATTTGGAAATTCTTAAATCTAAAATGGTGGACCCATTATGGTGGATTTGAAGGTACTATAGAAATTGTTTTTAACAACCAAACAAATGCGTTATGAATATTTAATAAATTGAACTGAATTGTCATTTGAGTAATAATAGGCAAATGTCTAAAAATAAGAAACAAAGAATATTTTAAGGTTTCAAACCCTTTAATTTTTATTATATTTTTTGGGCATATTGTCTGTCAACCTACATTTATGTATTTGGAATTACAAACTACAGGGCTATGGGTTTTCACATTGTTTCGCACTAGCATTTGTTATTTGATCTTAGGGGTGGAATTAACCCCCTGGTAGGGGCGGATGTGGATTTAATTTACATACATATTTTTCTAATTTTCAAAATTTTATTTTAAAATGTTTTCTCAAAGTATTTACAAATTGTTGCATTTCATCATAAAGTCTTACCTTATCCTCACCATATCACTCTATTTTAGAGGACGATTTTGCGTTTTACCAAAGAATTAAACTATAAATCGGTTTTTGGGCCTCGGATTCGGATTCAACATAAAGAAAATACACAAAATCAATGTACTTATGTCTCTGGTACAGAACCTTTTTTTTCTATGGTGGGACTGTGTTATCACTACAATTTTGTCTCTAGAAATGTATTTTCATCTAACCAACAGAAGTTTTTAATAATTTTGGATAACGAAGAAAACATTCTGAATATCAAAAGTTAAACTAAGTGTGTGATGCTTACATAAATAATGAAAAATACGGATTAAAAAAAAACGCACAATCGACATTATAAGAAAAAAACGTAGTTATTTTCATATAGGTATGTTTGGTCACATATATACCAAATAAGGTTCTGTACCTCTCTGTTTCGGGTAGGCATGACATTACAAAATACCCTATGTATTGAAATGCGGCCAAAGTATTATACAGGGTATTTGGTACATCGTGTGCCAAATGGAAATTGCCGACAGAAAGGATTATCTGCTATCCTTTCAGGCCCCTTAATACTTCCCATGCCCTGCGGGATTTTTCATTTCGACCTTTTATCTTTTTAATGAAAAAAAATTCAAATTCTACGTTTAAATTCAAATTATAAAAAAAGTATTAGGCATAGACTGCGAATTCCATTTTTATTTTGATGTGTATTGTTGAAGGGTTCTTTTAAATCTAAAATTACTATCATTAGTCATCTAGTTGTTTTTTTATTCACTCGCAAACTTTTGGAATAGGTAAAATTTAAATTTAAACTTAGACTTTACATGGCTATAAAAAAAAACTCAGAGCAACTGGGATCTTCCAACTACCTCAAAAATTCTCTAGTCTATCCGCTAGTGATGTGCCACATGTCATAAAAATCTTTTAATAACTTCGTGAATTTGCTAAATTAATGAATCGGTTCACATAAGGCTAATATTCAAAATTCCGAATAAAAAATTATTTTTGATTAAATTATGCATGGGAAACAGGTAAAATCTGTTATCTCACTCTTGCGAAGTAAAATCTATCTTCTATCTCTTTCTGTTCATTGGTTTTCTTGAAATAAAGAAACAGTTACATTTTTATCATTTATTAAAAAAATTTAAAAATCTTGCTCAAAGTATTGGTCTCTGTTGCGAATGCAGGCCCGACGTCTGCTTTGTATTTCGACAGTTGTTGTATGAAGTCGTATTTCCTCCCTAATTGTACCGAAAGCCGTTTCTATGCGTTGGACAAGAGGACAAGTTCCTCCCTAGTCGCAACCTCCGTCGCGTACACGAGCTCTTTGGCATGACCTCTGACATAAAATCCAATGGAGTTAAGTCTGGGGAACGTGGAGGCCATTGAATAGCGCCATCCCGCCCAATCTACGCATACGCCTATAGGCGCGGCTGTCCCGCGCACTGGCGATTGATTGTAAGGCAATATCTAGACAACGTGTTCCCAAATGCGTGGATTGGGCGAGATGGCCCTATTCAATGGCCTCCACGTTCCCCAGACCTAACTCCGTTGGATTTTTATGTCTGGGGACGTACCAAAGAGCTCGCGTACACGACGGAGGTTGCGACTAGGGAGGAACTTGTCCTCTTGTCCAACGCATAGAAACAGCTTTCGGTACAAATAGGGAGGAAATACGACTTCATACAACAATTGTCGAAATACGAAGCAGATGTCGGGCCTGCATTCGCAACAGAGACCAATACTTTGAGCAAGATTATAAATTTGTTTAATAAATGATGTAACTGTTTCTTTATTTCAAGAAAACCAATGAACAGAAAGAGATAGAAGATAGATTTTACTTCGCAAGAGTGAGATAACAGATTTTACCTGTTTGCCATGCATAATTTAAGCAAATATAATTTTTTATTCGAAATTTTGAATATTAGCTTTATGTGACCCGATTCATTAATTTAGCGTATTCACGAAGTTATTAAAAGTTTTTTATAACATGTAGTACATCATTAGCAAGAGGATAAACTAGAGAATTTTTGAGGGAGTTGGAAGATCCCGGTTGTTTTGAGTTTTTTTATAGCCGTCTAAAGTCTAAGTTTAAATTTAAATTTTACCTATTCCGAAAGTTTGCGAGTAAATAAAAAAACAACTAGATGATTAATGCCAGCAATTTTGTATTTAAAAGAACCCTTCAACAATACACATCAAAATAAAAATGAAATTTGCAGTCTACGCCTAATACTTTTTTTATAATTTGAATTTAAATGTAGAATTTGGGATTTTTTTCATTAAAAAGATAGAAGGTCGATATGAAAAATCCCGCAGGGCATGGGAAGTGTTAAGGGGCCTAAAAGGATAGCAGATAACCCTTTCTGTCGGCCATTTCAATTTGGCACACGATGCACCAAACACCCTGTATAATTGTTAGAAATGATATTATTTTGCTGTGGGTTGCGGAACTCGATATCCTTTTTCTTTCCATCTTCGCAAAATAAAATGACACTTTTAATACTTATATCATAAATAATTATTAAATATATACAATATACAATAATTATAAAAGTAGTAACTACTCAGATGTTGTAGTTCAATATGTAGATTTTAAATTACGTGTTTAAATAATTGGATAATGCACTGGGAATATGAAACTAATTGTTTGCTCGTAAGAGAAATGAGTACAAGCATTTAAAGTCTAAGAGTCCATTGCAAATATTGCATCAACTTACTGATGTAATGGCGTGACAGTTTATTTTTCTTGGTGTTTCTGGTAACTGTTAATTATTAGCAGTGCTACTATTCTTAATGATGAATTAATAATAGCTGCACGAACAAAATAGAGAATAGATAATACTTATTTACAGCGTATTATAATAGCCTAACAAACGACACCCGAAATCCCACTATCTACAAATCGAAACAAGCGAATCATTGTACTCTTCGCCAATTTACTGCACTTTTTATATAATTGTTGCACAGTTTTTTTGGGAATAATATTAGTGTTAAACATTTTTTGTTTAATTACAAAATATAAAAACTTTGTTTTTAATTTGAAAAATTAATAACTTTCTTATTTATTGATAGATTTTATTCAAAACAATAGAGGTTCTTCCTCTAGCTCCAAGATGGCTGCCACCATAAAGTGGAGGATTACTTTTTTTTTCAATCCCCTCAATATGGGTATCAAATGAAAGGGCTTGACAAGTAGAACACAGAACACTAGAAAAAAATTCCCTAATCAAAAATGGCGTCCGAAATAAAATGGCGGATCATAGAGTTTAGACGACTAACAAGAAAGAAACCTTGTAATCATGAGGGACTAAATGAACTAAATAGAATGAGAAATATTAAGTAATTAAATAAAAAACTAAAAACTTAAAAATAGTATAAGTAAAAAAAATGTTTTAAGGTAAACGGTTTTATTGTAAAGAAACATAATAATGATGCAGGTAATGTACTAAAAGCTAAAAAATAATTAGGTAGGTACCAGGTATCAGTCATCGCACCACTCTCCTCATCAATCTAGAGCACTGATCATAAAATAAAATGGTGGGGCGTAGCGTAACCTATGTAAATATTTAAATGATCGTTCTACGATGATAGTGACGGACTTATTTTTACACACATTTTGCATAAGTTATCTATTGAGAAGATGTATCCAAAGCATACCTATAATGATATGAGCGGTTAACTGTAGATAATAAAAATTCGACTCGCCCCACGATTTTATTTTACTCTGATCAATGCTCTAGAGTCTAGATTGATGAGGAGAGTGGTGTGATGACTGGTATCTGGTACCTACCTAATTATTTTTTAGCTTTTAGTACCTTATTTACATTATTATTATGTTTCTTTACAATAGAACCGTTGAACTTAAAAAAAGTTTTTGCTTGTTATTGGCGTGTATGCTAGAAACCAACGTCTCTAATTTTTTTGTGACATCTGCCTCAAGTATTTAAATTCTATAGCCTATTATTTCCACATACTAGAGTGCAAATATAGTTAATATGTTTTCCTTTAAAGAAACTTGGATGGAAAATCTGGATACGGAAGTAGTGATTTCTTAGGCAGTGGTTCATATTATTCATTTTACAAAATTTTATTAAATCCTACTCAGATATAATTTTGTACTAACCAAATTGGAATTATTTACTAGACGAATTATTAGCACACTCAAAAATTTTCGGTTTTTATCATGGTAGATATGTTTTGGACATAATAATAGGTATAAATGAAGAATGTAGAGGAAGCAGTCTAAAAGAAAGAACAATTAATAATAAATTGCTCTAGAAAGTTTAGATTTAAGATATACAGATCTCTGCTATAACTAAACAATACCTGATAAATATTATTGAAAGAATATACAGGAAATAGTCACTAAGAAAAAATAATTAATGAAAAATCGCCCTAAAAGGTTTAGATTAGGCATTGTACATACCACTACTACAAGTGAACAAAACCTCAAACATTCTATTGAAAAAATATACAGGAAGTAGTCAAAGAGAAAAATTAATTAATAGAAAACCGCCGTAGTGAGTTTAGATTTGGAATGTAGAAGCCACTACTACAACGGAATGTAACCTGATAAATTTTGTTTTAAAAAATGCACAGGAAATAGGAAGAACGAATAACACCTACACAATTCAGCAGAGCATGATACTCCCATGTATTTTGAAGCACTAAATCCGATGCTGCCATCATAATTGCTGCATCACGTCAGCATTCTCCTCTAATTTTCCTCCAAATTAAGCTGCTTGCTGATTTTTAGCTATTTTTTTTAAGATTAGAGAAAACTCCTGATGGCGGCATCTAATTTAGCGGCTAAAAATATAGGGGAGTATCATGCTTGCTCAAATTACATGTGCTTGTGCGCTTAGCCCCACACACATAGAAAAAAGATCATGTATACATGATATCTCCCGTACTTCGAGCCGCTGAACCCGATGCTCCCGTCAGAATCAGATGCATTCATTCTGATGGCGGCATCGGATTCAGCGGCTCGAAATACAAGGAGGATCATGCTCTGCTCAGATCTACATGACCTTTTTCGTGCGTGTCTTGTAACGGTCACGTTTTGAAAGAACACTCAGTACCTTAAATTAAATAAAAGCCTGTTTAAAATTTGTGTATTTATAAAATTGTTTTTGTACGGTCGTAAAACTTTAACTTCTCGCCGGGTATAAAGACCGTTTGACCTTTAACGCAATGGGCTTGGAAATTTTTTAAAAAGTCTCGTTTTTTTTTCAAACAATCAATACGAATCATTATTATAATTACAGTAGCGTAATCGGCGCCGATGTCGCACGCCGCTCACCTTATTTGAATGAATTTATATAAGTGAAACAGTCTTATTTTGAGTTCCTAAGTAGTTGTGACAATAATGGAGCAGGGATTTGTTCGTGGACAGTCGGATAACTTGCCAAAAATTGACTGAAATAAAGAACATTAATACGTTTAATTATTATTCCCATTGGTTACCCAGCTTGATATACAAAATATAATCAATTTTCGTCCTGGGGCTACATAACAGCAAAATATGTTTTCTTAATTCTCACACAGCGAATTCACTTTTTAAACCTATCTGGAAAAAATATTTACAATATTTAATAAAGCTCGGTAATGCGGCATCAAAAACTTAAAAACTTGGTAAGAAAATTTTAACCTCATTAAAAAAATGTAAAGATATATGCACCGATGTACTAAATCACTGTGTATATTTAAAAATAATTTTTAAGTGTGCACTCTTCGACACTACACCAGTTACAAACAAAAAAATTTGAATTATTTTAATAAGAGCAATATTTTATTTTTTTTTTTTTTTGTCTTATTTTAATGCCTTATTTTTATTAACGTCCTGGCGGAGTTCAGCTATTGCTGCTCTACCACTCAACCAGGACACGTACACATAGACATCAACACAACAACCATTCCCTGCGATATTGCCATCTACCGCAGCTGAGACTCGAACTCAGGAGAGATAACAGCGACTAGACATGTTGTGCCACCCAACAGCGGTCTAAATCACTGCTACCGTCTCAGTAACACATGAAAAAACGCCACCAACATCCTTACCCTGGCCAGGATTCGAACCCGGAACTCCGTGGTCGTAAGCCAAACATTTTTTTCCATTTAAATATAATTTTATTAATTAAAATATTACTTGTATGAAGCTTATTTCTAAAGGTATGTATATATGAATATCACACATAAAAGTAGGTACGTACAGTACATTATTTGTCACGTCCTAAAACTACACAAAAAGTATAATATAGAACATGACACAGCCGATGGTATGGCTGGAGACTTTAGAAAAACACGGCTCTTTTTATTTTTATGTTTTATCTTGATATTTCTTTATCAATTTATATCAATTATAATCAATGTGTTGCCTTGGCTTTAATCGAGCTTAAAGCTCATTAGTTCGAGAGATTCTTGGCGGAACGAAAATAGCTCAATTAACAAATACAGGAAAAAATGTAGAATTAAAAACCTGCTTCAGATAATATTGTCAAGATATAAAAATGATGATTATGTGTGAGCATTTACATTTACTTATAAAAAAATAAAATTATAAGGTATCGACGGGTAGGGGGCAGGGGTGGGTGGTGGGGTGTGGGATTTGGGGAGGGGGTGTTTGTTGTTTTGTCGGATAGTGTGTCTTGTCGGGTTAGCAAGCCAAACACCTTCAGCATTGCGCCACCGAGCTGGCTGGGATATATGACTGATACACTATTGGGACACCCTGTATGTGAGTGCTGGATAATGTAAGTATTGCATTATGTAGGTCTCAGATAACTATTACAATTTTAAGTTAACTCCGAAATGGTCTTCACAACAAAACCGATTACTTGTACTCGAAAATGTGATATTATTCTTTTTATCTCTCTTTATTGCATCACACCATTGTTTTCGTGTTTTTTCACCTTTTGGCATACTTATAAATAATTTGTTTGGCGTAGTGATTGTTGTATTGGTACATCGAGGCACAACACAGTATTTGTAACGAATATTTTGTGTAGCCATCTCTATAACATCGCAGCAAAGCATCGGTACTATGATCACTACGGGGTAAATCGGCATCGATGACGTAGTGCACTCAGTCGAGCTGCTACTAGGAAAGATGGGGGCGTGGACTAATTGCTCGAACTTCAACAATTAATTGTAAAGCCATTTTAAGTGCTAGAGAAATAAATTAAATTGCAATGTTTAAGTTACAACGTGCACATTTTTATAAAAATATATAAAAAATATCGTTTTTAAGCCCATTGGGGAGATGGGACAGCAGGGAGTCTTGTTTGTTTCGAACAGGTACATTTTTCGTTTTAGTCAGGTTTTAGTCAGTCGAGGGTTGGCTTCGAGCCGATATACCACGGGAGAGGTGAATTTGACCTATCCGATATAATTAAGTGGTAATGAGTCTAGCAGTGGCTGTGATGAGACACGGTCAAGTTGTTGCTTAAGCAAGAAAATTTTGTTTTTTATGATGACGATTACGTGTTTGAGTATTGCAGCTACTTTTTATGTTAAATTGTGCATCAGAGTAATGTGTAAATCACAAAGTGCAAATATTTAATAGTCGATTAAATGACAGAATGAATCTGTATTTAATAGCAGCATATTGCGTGATTATTCTGAATTAGTTGCTATGATGCCATCCATGATTATTGGTGATTTTAAGTACCTTGTTTGTCGTTTGTACGTTCATTTTTTTAATATCATCCGTCCATTGACCTTCATGTGATCAGGAATGAAACTGTAAGTTTTCTATTTTATGTACTAATTGTGGTAGATCAAGGCTACGCGCGTGGAGGAACAACATTTTAGTGCCGTTAAAGAAGTGAGATCGGTAGACAATTTGTGAGCGCTTTCATGTTAGTCGTAGACATTGGCCACATTGACGTGATTTGTTGACAATTTAGATGCCCCAATAGGCATATATAGTGGCTTAATTAGTGTGTGATCGCTGGCAACATTTAAGGTTGTCCAGGAACAATAGAAAAACCGTTACGCATCGAAACCTTTTTGTATGTCTCCCCAATTTGGGTATTCGGTTGTATAACCTTTTGTAGGATAAAATTTAGAGTGCCATGTCGATTTATGTAATTAGTTTAACTGGTTTAATCCTTGTTAAAATACCATTTGTTGTAATTCTAGTAATTTTAGTGAGTAAGTTATAAGTTTTCTTCGAACGGCCATTGAGCTCAGGCCGGGTGATACAAAATATTGTATCGATTTATCTCCGTAATGCTATTTTTGACTAGAGTATTTTGTTTGTTTTTTGTAACTCCAAATGTTAATAGATTATTTGTTTTAGTAGTTGTTTAATTTCATTAAGCTAGCAGTCATTTAAACTGAGATAACTCGGTGTTTCCTTATTTTGTCGGGCCAAGTTATAGTTTAAAGTGAGCAGAAATTGTGTATTAGTTGATTTCCAGTAACAAAAAATAAGGTGGCGTCCAACTATCGTTTTTTGTTGAGCCTTGTAGAGATGTGTATTTATTTTTTGGTAATTTCCTGTTATTAAGTATTTGCCAAGGTAAGTGATAACCAATATTATGCCAAGCTATCGAGGATAATCCGCCCCCTGAGGTCTTATGCTCTATTTTGAATTACAATTATGATTGCGGATTTAATATAACTAAAAGGCAAGATTATAGTCTGTGATAATTACTAAGAGAGTGTCGTAGAAAGTTTAGATTT
Organism: Stenurella melanura; assembly: GCA_963583905.1. Lineage (NCBI taxonomy): Eukaryota > Metazoa > Arthropoda > Insecta > Coleoptera > Cerambycidae > Stenurella > Stenurella melanura. The sequence continues at coordinate 138,106,801 of OY757311.1, forward strand.
TGTAAGTATATTACATTACTGCAAAGCCAGAGACAATTCAAAAACATATGTGTGCATGCAAGGTAGCCAGAATGCAGAAGATAAAAAAAATGTACAGGGTGGTCAAAAAAAGAAATAACTATTAGCAGATACTAAGTGGCTCCAAGAATAAATTAATTATATAGAAAAATGGGTGCGGAGCACTCACATTGAACCTGAAAGACCCAAGACTTTTATCTTGGCCCCACTTTATCTAGTAGTAGGTATAAAATAATATTTTACACACTTACCCATGAATGCAGCTTCGTTGTTTTCTTCTCCTAGCAATTTTAGGCACCTTCTCTGCTCATATTTTGTTAGTTGTTCGGGCGTTGAGCATTTCGCTATATTAAAGTTCTTTTTCAGTTTCTTGTTATAGAGTTTGAATTGGACGAAAGTGTTGGTCTCCGTCTCACAAACATATCGTCGTTTGTCGGTGCATTTTCTAGCAGCCCACCTAAAAAAATGCAGTAGAAGTCGATCAGAATTAATTAAATAATTAATTATAATTGCAATAACTTGTGCATAACACTATGAACATATGGAGTCTTACGTGAACTAACAATTCGGCAGAACTCAACTTATATCTGTTCTAACTTTACTATGAGATGAAGAATAACGTATGAAATATAAATTTTTACTTAGTTAATTAAACAACGGTAGTATGATATGATGTACAAAATATTAATCATTTTTTTATGTAATCTAACTACACTTGATTTCTTGCAAAATTACAAGCTATAAAAATGCAGACAAAATAATGATGTTATAGTTGTTTCACGATAGGTCCTTCATAGTTTTAATAACCATATTGATTCTAGATAGAAAGAGTAAATTTAATACCTAGTGTTTTTGGAAGGATTAACAACGATGCAATTCCACTTATAGTTTTCACCAATATTAACTCTGGCAAATTTGTTGAATGTTATCCGCTGCCCTGAAGAACCCCATTTCCACCTCATTTGCTTCCAGTCGTATATACCATCTATCCAGCGTTCATATTGCCCTAAAACTGAAATAAATATGTCTTGAAAACCAAGGCTATGAAATTCTATTGGCGTGTGGAAGTGGGGATAGGAACGGCTGATGCCTTGTTCGGTCAAAATAAAAGTGGAATGTTGTATTAATGGTACAGGTAGTCAGCATGCAATTACCTGATACATTTGTAACAGCTAACGATATTATTAATCCTGATCTTTAAAGCACGGTAGAAAAAAATTATACGAGATTTGTTCTTAGTGGTGCAAACTTCAAAGCATTTTCTTATCGATAACTTACTACTTTATCATTACATACGCGAGCAGACCTATAAAATCCTCAGCACTCAGGCCTGTCGGCAATGTGGGTTCTCCTAGAGACCAGTGCTCTCTACAAAGGTTAGTAGTCTGTTCCAGGGTTGATCCCGTAGTTCCCTTTGGAGATGTCTATACCTTGACGCACCTAGGGGTGCGTAACTGCATAGAATATGAATGGTGATTTCGTCCTCCACTCCACACGTTCGACAAATAGGGTTGTTTTTCAACCCCAATGTACGAAAATGTTTATTCAGAGGACAGTGTTCTGTTATCGAGCCTACTATCCTTCTATTTTTTTCTCTATCGAGCCTAAGCAGCCACTTAATGGTTGAGTCAGCCGAGGGCCCCCTTTACATGGATCCTCATTCCAGAGGCCTGAGTCCAACAGTTGTTGAACCTTGCCCTGGCCCAGTCTTGTAACTCTGATTGAGTCCGACTTCTTGGCAGTCCGAAGGCTGGCTCAGGGTCAGGGAAAGGAGTTGTTGTTCCTTTTCTCGCCAACCGGTCTGCTTCTTCATTGCCCTCCACATCTCTGTGCCCGGGCACCGACATGAGTTAAACTTACGACCTAGTTTAATTGGCGTACATCCCGGTTAGTGAAGGTCCAGCAACAGACATTCTGTACTTGCAAGATATGTCAGTGGACATAGAAATTGAGTCATGATTGGTACATGTCAAGTTGTTTTTTTTTGAATAATTAATTTCATTTGAAAATTAAATTGTCTGCCATGCTCTAATGCAAAGGATTAATCATGTCTCTAGCTGATAAAAGTATGTCAGGTAAATAATTGCATGTTGTGTTCTATATAATAAGTAAAAGCTTAAAATAAAAGGAGGTAAAACACAAACGAATATACGCACTCTCGAACACAAACCAATATAAAGTAGCAGCACAACGCAGAGTGCATCAGTTCAGTTCGAGAAACTAGAATCAGCAGTAGCCAATCATCAGAGAGAACCTGAAGATTATATATACCCAAACGTAGTTTAGACAATAACGTCCCCTAGTGGCTTAACAGCTACACGTTGTTAATTAATCAGGATATCCAGTTATAGTTGACTATATATTTTTAATGCACATAAAAAACCTCAAAGTTTTGCCACTTACGTATAGATGGGAGAGTGGTACATGTACTATTTTTGTAGAAAATATTAAATCATAAATATAATGTATTAGCTAATACATAGAACAACATTGTTCTCTTGAAAAATGTGTTCTGGCATGACTAAAATAAGGAATTGGCGGAAATACACCTACTTGAATTATAATGTCAAATTTTTCTGATACAGTTACCCGATTCCCCCCTACCGAAAATATTTCAGGATGTAACGGTTTACAGTAGGTATGTAAACCCTACCCACGACAGATTCGAACTTAATTTTGTGAGTGTATTAATGGTTTTATCCAGTTCCCGTGTAATTGACATTTCTAATAGAACGATTTGATAATGACCGTACCGAACTTTCTCATACTCCGGTGTCATGGGGTTTTATAGGGGTTACTAACTTGCAATGAAACGCTTCTGATTTAGAAAATATGCTACGGAATATTTCATAGGTATTACCGAAAAAGTTTTTGCCATAGGCGCGGAACGACTGTGAAATTATAAATGTATTTACATTTAAAAACCCTGCAATTTTACATTGAGTCGACTTCTTTACAACTTTTAGGGCCTTTGAACTAGCAAAACAGAGTAAATTTTTCTAATCTATCGCTGTACCAAATGACTATTCATTTACCAAAGACAATACCTCTAAGTTTCTACTGTTATTGTGCATAAAATTAAAGAAGTACGGCTCTGTGGGATATCACTCATGCTAGTGAGATTAATAGTCGGTTTTTAGGGCTTTTTTATGTGCATTATATATGTCCGCTATTATGAGAGAACTGTACACACGAATCTTTCAAATGTAAGCTATACAGACATTCTCATGTCATTGTTTACTTGCGAAAATTTGATATGAAAGTTGCGATGTTGCCACGTTTCGTCGTCACGCACTATGTCTCTCCCACCGTGTATCACTCACTCTCTCTCGCTGCGATAGAAATACCTTAATAGGAATTCTGCTAAAACGTACATCACATTTTCTTTTGTTTTGTGTGTCTATGATAATCGAAAGCACACTGAACAGTGCATCCAGAACGATGGTGGGCTAGTGATAAAAGATTACATCTGATTGAGTTTAATTTGTTTAGTATTAATTTTAAATTATTCTTTATTTTAATAAACGATATAAAAATACCTTTGCTATAGCACTTTTCTTTTATTTTTGTGCCACACTGGCGAAAACAATAACCAAAATAAAGCATGAAATAAGTCCACAATAATCGAAAAACCAAAAGTGCCATTTCTGTACTGAAAATCAGTACATGGTCTTTTTCAAATAACTTTTTTTGATATCACCAACGCGAAGAAAGTTAACTGGCTTCAATCTTCTTGAAATGGTAGTAGTAACCTGACGTGTAGGCACTTTACTTGAATTAAGTACCTCAAAAGATGCAAAAATGATTTATTTACCACTAAAAATAACGTAAATATAGGGGTGTATTTGTATTAAGTGCGAATATTAAGTGTATTCGTATTAAATTCGATCCACCGCATATTCATAAAAGTCCAATGGAATCGAATTTATTATGAAATCATAGGTTATTTGAATAATTATTTCAATAATGTAATTTTAATAAAGAATTGCCAGATAATATCTATTGAAAAGTAAAAAATCATTCCAAAAATCCTTATGTTTGGTTAATAAATAATATCAATTAAACACAAAATGTGAAAACACAATGTTTATTATCAGGGCAATTTAGTGGTGGTACAAATGTTAACAAAAGCTTATGATTTTTTACTCTGAAAAATAGAAAAAAATGAGCGACGACATGCCAAGAGCCTCTTTCACACTATCACTTATAAAGGGAACTTGTTAAAATACTGTTAAATAATTTAGATTTTGTACTATATTTAGGTATTAAAACGTTGAAGCATTATTATACTCTTCGCAACTACAAGACGAAGAGTATATTGCATTCGATCGTCTGCCTGTCTATCCGTCCGCCCGTCCGTCCGTCCGTCTGTCACGTTTCTTGTAAGCACGATAACTTAAGAACGAAAAGTCCGATTGTATTGAAATTTAGACAGTAATCAAGTGTTAGCTAGAGGAAGAATTCTATTTTAGAGCAAAATCGATCAATAAATAAAAAAGTTATTAATTTTTGAAATGAAGAAAAAAAACATTTTTGTTTTGTAATTAATCAAAAAATATTTGAAACTAATATCGTTTACAAAAAAAAAAACTGTGAAGATTATCCTATAGAATGTGCAACAATTATATAACAGGTGTAGTAAAATCGGCGAAGAGTATAATGGTTACATAGTTTGTTTAAATTATATATTTTAACTAGTAAGTCATTAATAGAGACAGAGGTCCAGAGGGTGCAAATAAATATCTAGGAGTCTACTTAAATAAACGACTAACATGGAATTACAACATCAATAAAAAACTTAATGATGGGTACACCGGGGTATCAATGCTATATCCCATTATCAATAGCAAATCGAAACTCAGAGTTAAGTGCGCGACGTTAATATATAAATCGATCCTAATACCATTAGTAACTTACGGCTGTGTGATATGGGGAACTGCTGGTAAAACCAATATTAAGTTGCCATAAATGCTCATTGGTTTATAAGAAACAATCAAATCCATGGGGAGTTTGATGTGCCACACATTGAAGACCTCATAAAATTATGTGCAAAGACCTTCTTCAAAACTTGAATCATCTGTACCAGTGCCAGAAAATTAAACCTAAGTGAAAAGTCTCATAATAACAGATTTAACAAATGACACTACCACAAGATGTCTTACTTTCCAGTAGTGATTCCGAATGATATTAATATCAATGTTCTAATATTGTTAGGTTATACCAAATATTTGTTTTCGTTCCTTTTAACTGGTATGTACTGTCTTACTACATACTACCATGTATAACATTAATTTGTTAATCTGGTATTTTAAATAAATAAAAAAATAAATAAAAAATAGAAAGAGGTCACTGAATTAGAGTACGAATTTTGTTGTCATATACACTGGTGGAAAATATGCAGTTATTTCATAATATATCTCTTCATAAAGTTGGCAAGCGAATCAAATTCTTACTTACCTGGGAGAGCTTTATTTATATATTCTCGTAATAAATTTAGCTCCCTGTATGAATCGATTATTGCTAATGAACTGTTTAACGTCTGGCAGTAGTAATGAGAATCGTGCCACGTCACATCAATCTTACTAAAGTGATAACATTTTCTTCCAACTAGATGGAAATCTTGTGGGCACACATATTTCGTTACAACGGATTGCAGATCACCTTGGCTAACTGAAAATAAATAAAATTTATTAGAATTAAAAAACTGTAATGTTTCCTTGAAAGAATAATACATGTTATATATTTTTCATATTTATTTGACAAATTTGAAAAACTGGTTTTTATAAACTATGTACTTTTTAATATTATTATTACGAACGCAAACAAAGTTTATCAGCAGCAGTCAGATCTGTCGGTCTATTGTACATTTACAACATGAAATATCTCTGAAAAAAGGCCAGTGCTCTCCTTGAACGATAACAATCTATTGCAGGATAGATTCAGTAGTTCCTTCAACTACCTTGAAGATACCATGCCTTGACGCTCTTAGTGGTTCGCACTTGCATAGTGCTAAAAACAATAACGCACGAGATATCCCCATATACGGAGAAGTACGGTGCAGTGAGCAAAATAGGCGCCTGCGGAGATAAGGGGCTAGGGATTGTGGGGTTGGGTGCATAATAAGTGTGTTAAAAGTACCTTAACAGAACACACATGTCGGTCAAAAGACAGTAACGCTTATTAGTTTTGTTGAACATTCATTTATTTCTTATTCCCATTTTACGTTCTACGTTCATCAGTTGTTAAGTTATACAATATCTAAAGTTTGTTACGAATCCAGCGTTTCATTTTAATGATTACTAACGATCATCGATTAATGATTAATTATTAACACATAGAATATGAGTGATGATTTCATCCTCTATCCCAAACATCCATCAAACAGGATCTCTTTAACTTTATTGACGAAGATGCTCAGAGGGCAGTCTCCTGTTATCAGGCATACCATATGTCTCAATATTTCTCTATCAAGCAAAGAACTATACAGTTAAGGCTGTTTATATGGAACCTTGACTGTCTCATTTGGGGTACTAGTTATTGAACTATATGCCATGCCAAGTTTCGTAGCTCTGATTGAATTAGACTTCTTGGAAAACCGAAGGTTAGCTCAAGTGGTCTACACCTTCATTGCACTCCACGTCACAGCGTCTGTCCAGTCACTCACATTAGTTTGATTGAGTTGTATTCATATAGCTCAGTTTACATACTTCGTTAGCTCAGCATCAGCTTACAGGTCACTTTGCTTTATGAAGAGCCCTCAAAGCTCCTAGCCGTCGCTATATATCCAAATGTGCTTGTAAACAAAATTTCTTCTGAGATTTTAGCTTGCACACAGTAACATGGCATATATTCTGTTGGAAATATAATAGGGTATTTACCAAGTGGCACTGATCTAGGAGCTCTTGATATCATTCTATATCTCCGTGACTCTGTGATTCAGAATGATAAACCAATAGAGAGCGAAACATCTTTCAACCTCTAACTGAGTGTTGATTTTGATACTAATTAGAGATCTATACTATAATTTGAGACGTAGAAGTAAAAGTAAGTAAAATATTGTTCTGAAATTCTAAAGAAAGAAATCAAAACTACACTGATAAACGAATCACCAACTCTATTTTAATCAACTTCTCATGACGGCAACTTAGTTTTCCAAATGCATCTAGAATGAAGTGTTTAATATTTTGGGGTTTGCGTAAACCATTTCAGTGTCTTATATGTCATATTGGCAGTTCCAATCACCATAACAAGCTTTCACTCTAGTGTCCTGATAATACGATTAACAATTGTCAATAATGGAATTCTCAGTTTTTGTTTCTGTTGTTCCTCATATGATTGCTTAAATTATTTTTTAATCTATGAAAATATTCCTGAAAATAAAATACCTTGAAGAGGAGCAATAACTCCGAAACATGTATCCGTAACTACATTCTTGTTTCTTATTGGAGTATATGGAAATCATTGTTGTTTTTCTTCTTGTTGTGTCTCACAAATTCCATTCATTGTTTATGGTTCGCCAAGTGGCAGTAGGGCAGTACACTTAGGATTTTATGATCTGAATGCTCTCATTTGAAACTCTATATGTGACGGTGACACATGACGTACTAAAGATCAATATAAAGTTTTCTGAGTTGATTTCTGCGTTTGTTGGTTTTACTCCTAAGCTATGACAACATTCTCTGTTACGCTACGTTGATGAGAAGCAATAATTATGAAACACGCGACCGTAGCTACACTTTATTGTGGCAATATGGCAATCATCCTTGTTTTTTATCATAATGAATTTGATCTCATTGCACCAACAACTCGATTTTCCAAGAAATGCGTCCTCTCCAGTATCGTATTTTCTCGAATACTCTCATTTCTAGGCCACATTAACCGAAGAAAGTACAATACAGAACGTTTCATTGTCCGGGGGAAATCAGATGGTAAAGGATGAAGAAGAAGACCACCAAAACACTGGGCTGATGCCACCAGACTTAATTGGAAGGAGTTTTGATGAAGCCGGGCGCGTAACACGCAGCTGCGATAGATAGCGTGAGCGGATAAGCTACAGCAAAATGTGGCCAACTAAAGTATATTCACGGAAAGCTGACAGCGCGTCAAAACAAACAAATATGCGTGATTGCCTCGTGATCGCGACGTGTTTCATCTCCATTGGTTTCAGGAAATTGCCAAGCGCTATCTCGATTTCACGTGAATAGCGCATGTATTTGTTGTGACGTTCTCTCAGCTCTTGGTGAATATACTTTAGAACATTAGATGAATCACAAAACATCTGTCAAGTCATTGTGAATAAGAAAAAGAAGAGAATTCCCAAATAGTCCAAACAATCTTCTGATTCGAACGTTCGTATATAGTCGGCCCATTTTTGGATAATGAATATTTTTCACAGAAAGTTCAAATATATTTACAACGATTTTTTAAGTTCTTAATATTCGCTATTACTGTAGTAATGCAACAATAAATTAGTACCCTGCGAGCTTTGTTGGTAAAAGAAAATACATGTGTTTACATTACAAATGAAAATTATATGTTGAAAACTTTAGTCACGATATGCCAAAACACGCAATTTATTTAATAACGTACAGGGCTGAGTTTAAAATATTTACCATTGATGATTGTTTTTCAGTATTATGGTTATATAATTGTAATTACTTATTTACAATGACAGATAAATGATTAATTACGTATTCATGAAAAACTAATACAATGTTTTTGCATATTATTAATTTTTATTTCATTACATTTTTCTATATACCGGGTGGCTCAGCCAACAGGGATACTCTTGTAACTTTTAAATGGGTCAATGGACTATTTCCAAATTTAGGGTAGTGATGTAAAAAGACATTTCCAATTATGTGAAGAAAAGAGCAAGAATGTCCGACATCCGGTTTTGACGCAATTTACATGAAAATCAAATTTTTTGATATTTTCGCATATTTGGATTGTGCTGACCAGAATATATATATAATCCAACCCCTAGCCATCATGTTGATTTAAAAAAGTAATTTAATATTATCTATTTAAGTATTAGGTTTAAACAATATTTACCTCTCGTTAAGTTCAGCGACATTAGTTTTTAAACGAGAACTATTTTTATTTAATGGAATCCTGATGAGACAACCTGTTAATTAATTAGACCTTTGAATTACGAAAATAATAACATGCATAATGTCTACTTTATATTTGACATAAATCAGGAATTTAAAAAGGGAATGTTTTGTTATTCAATTTTTTATATAATTATTTTGAATAAGTTGGCCCTAAGTAGAGCTGATTTCTCAAATCTATTTAATGAAGAGCAAATATATTTAATGTCGATGTTTAAAAACATAATATTTTACAGGTGCTAGCAAGCCGAAATTTAACAGTTCAGCAAGTTGTGAATATCTATTAAATTAAATTAAATTAAAACTAATAATTAAATAATTATATTTTTTGAAAATCAAAATAGCATCTGAAAGCTGAATGCGTTTTGGACAGCAGAATGCAAATACGCAGAAATATATAGGGCGTCCTACTTAAAAATGAGATTTTCATGTACTTACATTTAAACGGAAGTAGACCATTTTGGCTATTTACATCACATCATGATGAATTTCTCTTTCACATCACTACACCAAATTTAAAATATGGAATAAACAAACTAAAAGACCACATATATAAGCTAGTAGCATTAATCTGGAGACAGGTAAAATGACTGGAATATAGGTACAACAATACCTATACATAGGAAAGGAGACCAAATAACATGTGACAACTATATCGAGGAATTACTCTCCTAACCGTGACGTACAAGGTACTAGCATACATACTCTATAATCGCCCAATAGCATATAGCGAAGATATAATAGGCAAATATCAAAGTGGAATTCGCAAAGAGAAGTCAACAATCGATCAAATATTTCTCGTTAGACAGGTGCTATATAAGACCTACGAATACGGCATTGATACCCACCACTTATTCATAGATTTCAGAAGCGCCTATGATAGCATAGATAGAAAGTCACATTATAATTCCATGGTTGAATTTAATAACCCAATACACCTAATAAAATTAGTGAAAAAAGTTGAATGCAAAGTTAAGGTCCAAAACAACATATCAAGATCCATTCGAACACACACAGGACTACGACAAGGAGATAGTCTATCATGCTTGTTATTTAATATAGTGCTAGAGAAAGTCGTAAGGGAATCATGTATAATGACAAGGGGAACTATTATCAACAAGAGCGTACAAATACTAGCATACGTGAATGACATTGATGTAATAGCAAGATCAGATAGAGACCTAATACAAACCTATAAAGCAATAAAAGCAGCTGCGAATAAAGTGGGGTTACATGCCAACATTGCCAAAACAGTGTACCTATATGAAAGTTTCTAATAGTAACAATTTAGTGCCATCTGGTGATAGAAACATAATATACATTTGAAGGGGTAAGAGAGTTTATATATGTTGGATCACTTGGCCAACAGAGCATACTTTGGGTATGCTTCTAACATCAAGCATAGTAACAAAAAGAACTAAGGTATTGATATATAAAACCCTTATTAAACCTGTCCTCACCTACGCGTCAGAAACATGGACGATAACAAAAAGCGATGACGAACTGCTGGGCTGTTTTGAACGAAAGATACTTCGTCATATATTTAGAGGTGTGCAGGAGAACGAAACTTGAAAGAGAGGTAGGCCCAGAGCCAGATTCAAGGACCAAGTAGAAGCTTAAGAATGCTGAGAATCAGAAATTGGAGAGAGATGATGATGATGATGATAATGATGACACCAAATTTGAAAATAATCCATTGACCGGTTCAAAAATTACAAGAGTATCCGTGTTAGCTGATCCACCAACTATGTGTTCTTGAGAAATAGATAATTATTTGATTTTTGTTATAAGATATATAATATAGGAATATCGAACTTGAGTGAGCTTTAATCGGATAAAATCACGCTGTTATCACTTTGGTGTGAAGCGAAATAATGCTTATTACATAAGAATCAATTAATTGTTTATGTTGTTTTGTTAACAAATACCTATTTTCCATATTTACTGGAATTGAGTTTTGTTCGAATAATATAATAATTATTTGACCTATTCTCGGGTTAGATTCCAATAAACCAATAGGTCCTGGTAGTTTTAATTAAATAAACTTTTCTCATCGCTATGTTGTTCTATGAAATATCTTCCACACAACAACTTTGGGACCGCTGGGCATGTACTTACTAACAATAAAATCGTCTGGTAATTCTTTATTTAACTATTATTAAATTAGCAATTTATATATTTTTGGTATTACTAAAAAACCTTGCTTCTAGTGACCAGTAGCTCTTAGACTATTACCATTTAATATGCTTCTTCCCCTCTACGAACACAAAAAATTTCAAGAAATTACGTTTAAAAAGTATTTGAGGTCAACGTTTTCGCCTGGACACAGTTATAGTTGAAGTTGATGAACGGTTAATGTAAAACAATTTGCTTTTTTTTTAATTGTTAATCACACAGAGGTAATACAAATTATATAACAGCTGAAGAAATTCTAAACAGGATTTAGCTTACTTGTTATTTTATTTAAAATTTGTAACTGTAATATAAGAAATTAATAACGAAAAGCTCTGGCCAAGTATATTGTGATGTTAAATCTATTATTTAATGTTACATCCACCAAAAATCTTTGATTCTTTTGGAGGTCATATGTATATTTTTATGTTCATGTGACCCTGAAAGGCGTAAAGAATTACTATTTTAGTGCATATTATGTAATAGGTAGTTAATTACTTATTTGGTTATGCAATTATGTAATATATAAATGAGTAGATAATAATATTCGGACTGGATTTTCAGAAAAAGTTGATTTTTAAGGATAATTAAATTATTGAACAATATTTTTCCACATGATTTGTTTAATAAATAGTAATAAAAAGAATGAACAAAAAACATAGAATTCCATTTGATAAAGTACTAACCCCGAATAAAAGGTTAATGCCTTTATTATTTTAATTATAGGTATAATTTTCAAAGCAAGAGTTTAGGTTAATTTTATAGAAAAATGCAGTTTATTCTTATAATAAAAATGTTTTTTAGTTCAATTTGTAATATATCACATATTTTAGTCAATAAAATCATTGAGTAACAATTTTGTGATCTATTGTGGGTGATTTATTTTCATACATTCTAGTCTAGTATTCCTGTATTAATTAGATTTTACGATGACAGACTAAAATGAGAGTAATTGGAGAATGTCAAAGACGTTTGCGTCATTATAATGATTTCTTACAAATGCTGATGGTTTTTTATCGACAACCATTAATGCATAATATGTTCGTATTATTTAAATTTTGTCAAGAAAATTGTTCATTGCTTCATCCAATTTTAGCAAAGGCTTGTTGCGACAGAAATAGTTTATATTAAGGTAGGTGAAAATATGGTTAATTTTTACTCATATGTCAAATTCTAGTAGAGTCGGATATTGAATGACGATAAACTGACCGCCATCTTGGAAACGCCATCTTGGATTCTAGTATACAAAAATTTCTAACTGTATTATCTTGTGAACCAAATAAATATGCAAAATTTCAAGTTAATTTGACATTGCAAATTGGTGAAAACTGAGACGAAAGATTTACTTACATGCAAAGTTATTAAGTTCTACGTAAAGGTAACAAGAGCGTTTTATTAAGATAATCTCGTTATTAGACAATTTCTCATAAATCCCTAATCCGATTCAAACGATATTTTCAGGCCTTTAGAAAAAGTGCTTTTCTGAAAGCCTATCAAAAATTTTAATCGATGTGGGGATGTAGGAGATATACTAGAAATACGATGTCGTCTTTTATATCACTATTGCAGACCATTTTAAAAAAAATTGAGTTTTCCAGTATTTAAGATATTTGATATCATGCAAATTAAATTTTCCTCCCACACTATTTTATTTTTTTATCAAAGGTTTCTCCTTATATTTGTTCATATCGTTATTGTTGTCTCTATCGTTATCGTTATCGTTACCACCATTCTACTATTCCTGCATTCATTGGTCCATTCATTCATCAGGACTATCGCCTATCATATGTGTATCATAGTACGATTTAACAACTCATGATACGTACTATACAGGGTGATTTATAATAGGTGTAAAACACTTCGTGAAGTAATTTTAAGAAAAAAAAATGTAAATATGGGTCCTATTTTTTTGGGTACAGAACTACAACAGATTTAAACCTCCTATTCAAAGCTAAACATGTTGTTATCAGGGAAATGAAGAACATAATTTGTGAGAAAATTGTAACTAATTGACAGTTTACAAAATAAATGAGTTTAGTGCAGGTGAATATACAGATATTGTTTAAGTGATTGTAACAGTTTTCAGGCGTCAGAGTGCCAGCTAAGGTTTACACATAGACGTCGGAACTTCTCACAGAGTTTGCAGCAGTATCTTTCAACGACTACATCATGAAATGTTAGACCCTATCATATTCAACGCGTCCAACGTGTAGATTTTTGTACTTAGTTGTTACAAAAAATTGCAGAAAATCAAATATTTTTAACTAGAATATTATGGACACATGAGACCCAGTCCCTTAGAAATAGTATTAATAGCACTCATAACTACCTTTTACAAAATCTTCAAAATCCACATGCTGTCAGACAATTGCGATATCGACACCGTTTTAGTGTGAATTTTTGGGCTGGTATCTGTAATGAAGAACTACATGAATTAGAATTTTTATCACACAGGCTAAATGCAAAACATTATCGAAATTTTCTAGATGAAACGCTTCCTGAGAGGATTGATCGTCAACAAATATGGTTTCAACATAATGGCGCTCCAGCTCACTATAGGAGACACGTAATTCACCAGTAGCAAGCACATTTTCCTGAATGAAGGATTGGTCGCGGAGGTTTTATTACTTGACCCGCAAGGGCTCCCGACTTAAACCTCTTGGATTATTTCTTTGGTGTCATTTCAAGCAATTGGTTTACGGTGTCGAAGTAAACACACGTGAACAATTACTTGACAAAATAACAGCTAGAGCTAATGAAATTCGTCAAGGTGGTGCATCAATAACGTGTGTTACGACTCAATGGTTCGCGGGTGTCATGCTTGCATTCGAGCTCAAGGAGGATATTTTGAAAAGCTACTATAGGCACTAGTTTTGTAATACATTCATTTGTTTTCTTTACTTCATTTTTCTAGTTATTTATTTGAAAAAAAGTTCGTTAATAATCGTTACTAATTCAGTAAAATTTAAATCTAGTCCTATAACTAAGAAAATAGGACGTATATATTTTTTTTCTTAAAAATACTTCATGAACAAGGTACCAAAGGTTTTTTACACCTATTATAAATCACCCAGTATACATCGAAATGTCCTCTGGTATAAATAAGGTTTTGCGAATTAAACTTTAGAAGAGACAAGAGACTCAGCAGCGTACTTCTAAAACATCAGTTCAATTTAAGATGTCTTTATTCAAAGTTAATCATAGTAAAAGGGTTTTCCTGGAATTCATGCACGGATCTAGCCAGACATCCACGACTGGACAAGATGGACCAGATCAACTAAAAATGAAATGAAACGATGATCAGGCTCTTCTCGCCTAAAATTGCAGCATATTAAAATTATCAGTGAGTACAAAATTTCTTTTCTGAATTTTTATTAACATTTATTATTTCATTTTAAAAATTGCTGTATTACATAGAAAGTTAAAAAGATGTGTATTTCGTTACCTCCACCTGTACTACATATACACTATTATCCCTTCATTACATGATATAAAACACGTGCGGTTAATAACAACATAATGTCGATAAATATAGCATTCAATCAAACACTGGCTATAATAAAGACCTTAATGTTTTAGTAATGTTTTAATTCCTGTCTGGTTTTCTTTAAATTAAAACTGACCTCCACTAACATTTTTATTTATATCGCCAGACTGGAGACGCTGAAATATTAAGATTGTGTGATATTTTTGTTTATTCGCCAACTATTTAGTAGCCAGATATTTATAGACATTAAGACAAGTATTAAGATACTTTGATATTCCTTAAAAGACAAGTGGGCACTTTCCTCCTTATAATGCAGATAAATTCTAAGAACCCGCTCAAGTATGTTAACATCTTGATCAATGATTTTATTTTGAGGTACGAAGCATTGATTGAATTCTGTGAATTGAATTTGTGGTATGTTCCTCGGGAAACATCCCCAAAATTATTATTATACTCTTAGCATATACAAAACGAAGAGCATTCGATAGGCACATTTCTAAAACCGGTAATATTGCTCGTAGAGAAAAAATGTTCATATCACTGTTTTAGTGATCGAATTCTGAACAACTTTCAAATTATCTGTCCACTCGTCCGTCTGTCTGTCTGGCCATACGTCTGTCTGTCCATCTGTCTGTCTGCCGGTCTGTCGATCCGTCTGTTCATCCGTCACATTTCTTGTAAGCACTATAACTTCAGAACTAAAAGTCGGATTGTAGTCTATTTATCTATACTGGTAATATATGGCTGTGGCTGTAAAGACATTCGCACAACACCGAAGTCAGATTGTAGTGAAACTTGTACAGTAAGTTAGCGTTAGCTAGAGGAAGAACCCTATTGTTTTTGAACAAAATCGATAAACACATAAAAAAATTATTAATTACTTTAATTTATTAAATGTATATATTTATATTATATGTATAATATTGTTACATTGCAGAACCGGCAATAGTCTCTATTCATATATCATAAGGTGATAACCTTAACAGCAATAAATCTGTCACAAATGCGATAAGATTATAGACCAAGCTTTGACGGCTTTCATTCATCTCACAGGTCACAAGTCCGTCTCACTCGTTAATACAAACTAACATTATTATGCTATTCGCAAATATCTTTTTATTAACAAAAATACTGCGAAGAGTATTCTGTAGAATGTGCAACAGTTATATAAAAGTGCAGTAGATCAGCGAACAGTATAATGGTTATCTTGTTATTATTCTTGTTTTATGAAGACACTGCTGAAAGGTTCAGTTAGATGGTGTTTTATTGACAAATGGCACGAATAAGAATAAAATTATAAAAATACAGTATTGCGCCGATATTTCAGAAACCTATTTTGTTTTCTTCTTCAGAACGTTATTTAAAAAAATTGTATGCTGTGTATGTTAAATACTTACTACTCACAGAAAACTGTTGATATAGTTTTATTAATGTTGCGTTTGCAAAGTTCTTCTTTTAACATTGACAACCAGGCTGTATCTTTGAATAAAGATACATTGCTGAATAGCAATATTATAGCTAATTCTTTCATTTCAGCTTTTTTGCTATCCCCAGTTTACTCTACAGCCGTTTTCCCAAGTGTTTCGGCAAATCTTTCCTTCTCTGAATATAATTTATATTAAATTAGAAAAATACTAAAGAAAACTACTATTTATTTGTATTATTCACCAGGTATTACTTGTTTATCTGTATTCCTGTGTATTTAGTTATATTACCTCTTAGCATTTATGTAGAAGTCAAAGTACATACACGAGCTGAAGTTGACACAATATTTATTCCATTAACATTTCTAGTCATTGCTCCGTAACAGTAAATATGTGCAAGACATTTTTTCTAGCTGAGTTTTATGCAAATAACCACAGTAATTAAAATTTTTGGCTCCGGTTAACGTGTCCTTAAACTTTGCATTTCGTGTATTTATAAATTTGTTTTATATAGATCTGTTCTAAAAATAACGAAAGGTACTTTATTTTTACTTAATTCGTAAATTATCAACGGCGAAGATATAATTCTATTTTTACAAACAATAAGTATATGTACATAATAGAAAATGAGAATAATATGTGGCAAAAACAATCCAAATAATGAAATGGCTGACAGTAAAGCAAAATATTGAAAATGAAGGAAAATGTCAACTTATTTTATAAAATTACCGCTAACATATTTCCAAATTACCTATAAATTTTTTTAGTAAAAAATACGATATTCATAAATATCTAATGATAAATAACAGCATTTGTAAAAATTAGTACCAGTTTTTAATGCTTTGCTGATAGGTATTTGAATTCTTATTTTATTTACAACTTAGTAAAAAAAATTGCAACTTGATAAAATATGACGTATTTATATATTTAATTTCTTGTTGTGTGTTCCTGTAGGTGTTAAATGAATTGAATTTGTTATTATTTTTATTGTTATCGCCATCATGGTCGCTATCGTTATTGCACTCATTAACATTGTTATAATTGCGTACTATATTGATTATTATATCGATTTAAATCCTTATTTTGTATTGGCCTAAATAAAGTTGATTATTAAAAATACAAGTCTCTCTGATTTTGTTCCATATTTTGGTATTTGTCAAAAGAAGAACAATTTGGTGATACCCAAAAATTATATTATATATATTTCGTTATTAAAATACATAGTCTTTGTCTCTATAACAAATATTTTTTTATAGAACGATATTTGAAGACGTCGACCAAAAATTACAATTTTTGCTAGCCCAATCCCGTATTTTAATAAAGCACAGTATTCTTAGGGTAGACCTAACCAGCACAAATATATATGCCGAACCTGAAGCAGCTAAATATAGTTATTAAAAAATATGGCTGGTTAAAATTTGGACAAAAAGTAGATAATCTGTAATGAGGGGCTCCAGCGAGTACATATGGGAATATTTTGGAATCAGATTAATGTCTTCCGTCTCCCATTAGGCTCTGTACAGCTGCCCATGGATCACTGTATATTCAGTTCACTGCTACTGAACTGAAATTTGGGATATAACACAAATGATTCAACAAATATTAACGGTGAGTGGAAATTAATTTACATGATAGTCAATTGTGTGCGTGTGTGTGTGTGTCTTTTATATAAAATCAGTATGAGAATAAAAAATGATCAAACTTAGAGAAAACCGTCAGCAAATCTAGAATGCCTAGAAGAATGCAGAATGTAATGGTCGAATATGAAGCAAGGAACACAAATCACCACAATATACATAAGAGTAGCAATCTTCAAAGCAAGTAAGTAAAGAAAAGCTAAGAGAAGAATGAACCAAAAACGCCCAAAATACGGAATGAAGAGGTTTAGAGGAAGAACAATGAACTGACAGAGAGATTTGCTATTGAGAATACGGGAAATAGTCCAGCCTACTGTAGAAACTCTAGTTCCAGATATCGGTATAGTACATGCGTGTACCAAGTTTCAAGTGAATATCTCAATTTCATTTTATTAAACTCTTTAATAATGGTGATGGGGTGGTGGAGGGGGGTTGAAAATATTAGAAAAATATCTTTAGTCTTGGCTTCTAGTATATACACCGAGTTCCAAGCTGGCTTTACTGATTTTCCTTTATTTACCCCTATTTAATCCCCAACCCTTAAATGGAACTAGCCCAAAATATAGTCTAGTTGTTCCAGATCTCGTCATGATACATATGTGCACCAAATTTCAAGTCAATATCTGAAACCATTTCGGAGAAAACGTGCGCCCAAAAAAAGTTACAGACCTACAGATAGAAAAATTTTTTCGATCAAATTTAATATCTCGACTTTTTATCACATTCTAATTATTTCAACAAAAAACATTCTTTTCTTACTATTACTATACTTCCACTCCACTACGTGGATATGGAAGTAATTTAACCAATGAGCGAGTTGTTCTTAAAAAAACCTTCTTGCTTATTTGTATTTTTGAAAGAATCCGCTAAGTTTTAGATGGGCAATAAGCTATATCAAAATTTTGAATTCCTTACATATAAGATGAGAGAACAGCATACACAAAGCAGTTTTTTAGGTGTCTCTATTACTAACTATAACAGTAGCAACGGAAGCAATAATCTGTTCGAATTTGTCGTCTGATATATGTTTGATTCCAATAATTATTAAGTCATTCACTAACTTGCAATTTTAAGTACCTCTTCTTCGAACTTTGTCATATAAATACATGTTTTAAACAATTAATTTAATGTCATGAATCTCGCTAAGTTACGTAAAATTGTCATTGAACAAGCAAATAAATTATAAATATTAACACATCGTTAAGTAATGGAGAATTTTCGGGAATGCTGATAACATCGCTAATTTCTTCTGTAGCAGACATTACCCTCTGGAAAAAAAAATTTGAAATAGTATTGCATGGTCAACTTCCCGAATTTATAAACAAGAATAAATTATTACACGAAACCAATCGGGATTCAGAGAAAATCATTCATGTGAGACGGCTCTGCAAAAAATAATTAACGCTATCAAATATTGTAGTAACTCTTTTTCGCGATTTTAAAACGTTTTAACAGAGATCTTTTACTAACTAAACTGTATCAGTATTTCGGTATTGTTGACACGACACATCAAAAGTTAAAGTCATATTTATATGGAATCAGTGAACAAACCAAAATGAACAATATTAAATCTGAAAAACTTTTATGTAATGACGGAGTTCCACAAGGTAGTGTACTAAGCCTATGCTGATAGCATTATTTATTAATGATATACTTCACTCAGAAATGTGCAAATTACACCTAGCAGACGATACTATATTATATTTATCTGAACTTGATGTGAAACAAGTAATTATAAAAATGAAAAGGACATTGGAAATTGTTAACGAATAATTTAACATAAATAGAATAGTGGTAAATATATGATTTCAAGCTTCAATAAATATTTAAATCCAAGAATTGATGATACGTATGTAAAATATAATGACGAACATCTTGAACAATAAATATCTAGGGATTATCATAGATAGCAAATTAACATTTAACGACCATATAAATATAAAGTACAGGCGTAAAACATATTTTGAAAAAAACTCGGAATTGCCTATCGTATTAGAAAACACCTAACTTCATATACTAGGAAAACGATTTATAATACAATAATAAGACCACATTTGGAGTATTGCTCAAGTATATAATATGTCTGTAATGATATTAATGTATCTATATATTCTAAATTGAAATATTTCTAACTGTAAATATTGTTGGGACACTTCTTAATGAAAAATATTCATACAATATATAGTTTTTTCAATGGCAGACACTTTTTGCTGGAATTTATTGAGTAAATTAAAAACATTTTTAAAACACTATAAGAATTTTACCAAGAAACCAATGATATATACTTATTAGGTATTATGTAAAAGATAACAAGCGAAAAAAAAATTACATTTTGATAGGCTTTTTATCCTTTTTGGGATGATTCAGTACATTTTCAGCAGAGGGTCGTAAGATGACTCAGTACATTTTGAAATGTTTTATTTTTCTTTTTGCATTGACTAAAGTAAAGGCTAACTACATTTTGAAACACATAAAGGGCATCGGTTCTATTTTTATTTAGTAAATGAAAATCGGTCATTTATAGAGATAACATTTTCTCAGGTATGATCTTCATTTTTTTTTGGTTTGGACACCTGTAGATAATTTCGTGTATAACTAAAATAGAGACTTTTTAGACAAGGCACGTTATAAAAATCTGTTTCATAGTAAAACCTGTTTCCTTTACAATGGGTAAAATGCAGGAATTGAAAATTTTTATTTTTCTGATTAAACTTATTTAAAATATCAAAATATTCCAAAGATACAAATTTATCATAATCAGTTTTTCTACTTTTTAAAGTTGGAATTATTTTAGCTACAATAATTGAAGCTTAAAGCCTACCTCGCGTCACCCCAAAAATTTAACACCATTACTTAACCAAATAAGGAAATGAATGATGATATTTTAAATATAACAATACATTATTTTTTTGCATCTACACCGCACAGAGAATTTATCAATTAGTAATATTTTTTAAAATAATTCTGTGGAATGCATCGTCGTAAATAACTCGTTTATTTTTAATTTTTCGAAAAAATTGTATTCCAGATTTTTTGTCCAAAAAATTCCGTGTCTTATACTGGTTATAGAGATTGATCGACGGAATACTCAATTTTCGATTTTTATTAGGAAACTATTCGGTATTTGTAGAATTTATCAAAAAAATCAAGTGTTCCAGGATTTGTAGATTCGCTTTTGTTTTGTTAAACTTCTCACAAACGTCCTAATAGACCTAATCGAGCTCTACAATCGCTATTTTTGAAAATTAAAATCGGACCTTCGGTTCGGCAGTTATTAATTTCTTTGGAAAATCATACTCGGTCCTGGAAAAGATACTTGCGGTCAACGGATTCGGGACGCCAGCAATAAGCTTTATTTGTAGTCGGGTTTCGATGGTCCACCGGAAAAATACAAAACCTATACTACATTTTTTTTTTTAAATGTAGTAACAAGCTAACCTTTTACTACGCTTTTTATATAATTGTACATTTTATAGGATGCTCTTCGCAGTTTCTTTAAATCGATATTTTTTATTTAATTACAAAACAAAAATACATGTATTTTTTAAATTCAAATAATTTATAACTTTTGTATTTATTGATTAATTTTCTTAAAACCAATAATGTTCTTCCCCTAACTCATTGTCCAAATTTCAGTACAATCGGTATTTTCATTCTTAACAGACGGACGGACATTTTGAAAATTGTTCAGAATTCGACCACCAACACGGTGATGTGAATTTTTTTTCTCTACGAGCGATATTACCGGTTTCAGAAACGTGTCTATTGAATGCAATACATTTTTCGTTTTGTATTTGCAAAGAGTATAAAATAATTATGAATATAAACAATTTTTAATTCAATTTTTAATTGAAGGAACAAATTTCAATTAACCGGTTTTATACGAAATCTTTTTTTTTGTCATAAAATACCGTTGTTTGCCTCATGCTATATGAACTTAATTATGTATATAGCTTTTGCGATACAATACACCATTATTAATATCGCGATGTATCTCGTTTAGCCTCATAAACTATTTTGTACTATTATATTCTTCTGAGTAACCTATTATTTTAAATTACATGACTTATAGTTGTTTGTTTTAACGATTTCCAGTTTATTTACGAGGTATGTAAGACTATACGGTTGTTATCAGGAATGGTAATAGTATATTCATAATGTTAATTGATCAAAATGTTTCTTCATATACGCACTTTACAGGGTGGAGAGCAAACTGTATTCAAACTACTATTATTTACAATTAGTATTACTATATTTATTCTTCTTCTTATTATTATAACGTCGGAAACAAAAATAACCACTGAGAAATTTGTCCAAATTTACATTGTTAGCAAATTATTAAGCACGTATATTATTATCCCATGGATAAACACAAAATAGTTTGGGCGATAAGAATGAAAGATCAGCACCTTCTTTCGCAATGTTATCAACTAATGTGTTACCTTCTATTCCCTTGTGAAGGTAATCAAATTGTTTTTGCCAGTTGCCTCAGAGATTGTGTGCATTCTCAGGCAATTTTAGATTCACAAATGTAAGACCTGAGAGCTTTTAATACTTCCCGGCTATTTGAAAATGTATAGATCCTTGACCTTCGAATGCCTTTCTTTATGTATTGGGGTTTATGTGTGGTTTTAGCCATATTAGATCCATGTCGGTACGAGAGGAGTACCAATGCCTGGATCCTGCTCGTTTCGTGGCTATCAAGGAACAAGGACGTAGTCTTATATTATATTCATCAGTAGTCCCCAATTCCTCCTCCAAAAAATGTATGGTAACAAATTGAACTTTTTTTGGTATGCGACTTACGACAAATAGAAACGAAAATTAAAATGTTACCTTGAATTTGAGATCCAAATTATCCAAGTTACGAAATGTCCCACAATGTTTTAAATTGCGGACCAATTACAAAAAAGGCTAAATATGACGCTTCCCACGAAAAATGGTATAAATGATATCCTGATATCTGGCAAAACATTTTTTTATGTGTCTGTACTATTTAAGCATCGTTTCAAACGTGTGGACGAAAGGTAATATTACAAGACTCTCACCCCTGAGTTGCGGATTCGATTTCTCTCCACCAGCATAAGACCATTCAGTCCTTCAGGGATAAAGAGAGTTGTATTACCTGTGGTGTGCAGCATGTCATGTTAGCTGCAGGTCATTTAATGACAACCCTAATAAAAAAATATGTTAAAATTTGATGTTTATGAACCCGTAACGATTCAAAATTGCCAATCAAAATTACGGAATTCTGTTACAATAAGTAATTTTTTTCTTCTTAACTTCTCCCAATATTTACGATAATCTGCTAACAATTAAAAATTCATAGCATTAAATCAAGTTTTCTAGTTCACTCTTTATATTTTGTTTACGAATATTTGTTATCTAATACTTGCTCTATAAAATAATATTAGTATAATATTATGTAACATTTAATGATAAGGATTAAGTATATGAATGTGTTTTTAATTACATACCCGCACTATTTATGGATCACTTAAAAATACAAACATATCCATTATATCGCTATATCTATTAACATAATTGGGAGACAACTTCCAACATTTTCGTATAATACATTTGATTTTTGTCCCTGAGAAGTTTTGGAGACTGTTGTGTTTATATTTCAATCCCTACACATTGAAATTAGTTTAGTTACAAGGTTATATTCCAGTAATCAAATAAAGTGTATATATTTATTTAAGCATACAGCTTCCCAGAAAAATAAGTACTAATTAATGTCTAGGAAACAGACAAGTAAAATATATAAAACACACAATGCCAAATCAAATATAAATCCGAATATTGACAATTTCTGCAGTAGAAGCCTATGATCGAGTCTGTTAAATGTTTTTGATAAGACTGTATAAATAGCGTCTACTCTAGACCACCAAGTTCCAGCGATAAAATAGGTGACGCTTGCAAAATTTGTACTTGTACCTTCTACCTTCTGATGTAAACCCGAGTTAACAACAGGAAAGACATATAATATGAAGAGAAATTAACAATTTAGGGTAACAAAAATTAATAAAAGGATCATCTCTGGGATATAAGTAGGTAATAACCTGGAGAATGAGATTATACATTCTTTGCACTTCCAAGTTCCGGGAAAATAATTTTCGATTTTCAGTTTTATTGCTCTAGTGGCCAAAATAATGAAAATAGAGAAAGAACTTTCCAACAAAAGTTGTAGCTCGTCTTTTTCTCTACAAAAAAGGTCTCTACAAATTTTTTTCTTACTTAAGCCGTTCAGAAGATAAATCGAGTTTTCCACTTATAGTTTTAAGCCGCTTCGAAATGCGCGAAAAATGAGAATTTTCCAGGAATTTCATACGACTGGGCTCATCGATCGATAATTCTTACTATTCAAAGCCCCTAAAAAAATGAAAATAACATAAAATGTAGAGGAAAGTCTCAGCTTTAATGTGGAACTAATCACAAAATTCATAAGAAATTTTATAAAAGCGAGAAAGTGTCAGAAGATGGCTTAGTGAACTTTGTACAGTTGATCCACAGATTTACTCATATCTTTGCTGGGAGTCGTTAGAATCATAATTCATTTTGCTTATATATTCTTATATAATGACATATTAATCCAATTAACATTTTACTGCAATTACTTTTGTTGGAAAAATATGCCTTGCGATCAAAATAGAGGGTATATTTCTCATCGATCAATCACCTCCAAATTTCAATTCGCTATATCTTAAGTAACAATAATAGCACAGTCTTAATTTTTGGATTATAAGGACAATAAAACATATTCTTTCGAATGACTTTACAGTTTTTTAAATGTGCTCGTTCAGAAAATTCACAATTATACAGTAAAACATATACAACTTATTTGTTTCTTAACATTCTTCAATGAAATTTTCACGAAATATAGATTAAAGTGCGTGGAATCGAATCCATACAGTGAAAAAGCACCCATTGTTACGGGAGAAATAGGCAGGATGCATAAAACTCAAAGATGTGAATAAATCAACTGTATAATGTTTATTAAACCATCTTGTAACACTCTTTTCTCTATGATAAAAATTTGTATGAATTTTGTGATTAGTTCCACATTAAAGCTGAGACTTTTCTCTACATTTTACGCTGTTTTCATTTTTTTAGCGGCTCTGAATAGTAATAATTATCAATCGATATGTCCGGTCGTACGAAACTCCCAGAGAATTCTCATTTTCCGCGCATTTCGGAGCGGCTCAAAACTATAAGTGGAAAACTGGATTTATCTCCTAAACGGCTTAAGTAAGACAAACATTTGTAAAGACCTATTTTGTAGAGAAAGAGACGCGCTACAAATTTTGTTGAAAACTTTGTTCTGTATTTTCAAAAAAAAAATCAAAAAGTTTTTCCAAATTTTCTTGAATTTTCTCGGAACTTGGAAGTGCAAAGAATGCATCATTTCATTCTACAGGTTATTAACTACTTAAATCCCAGAGATGATTCTTTTATTAATTTTCCCGAGGTTTTTATAGCATTTTGCCTTCATGGCCTGTACTATCAGCTGAATCTGTAGTTTAAGGTGGCCATTCCCTAGAAAGAGACATCCGATAGGGAAATATTTACTACTTTTAGCTATAGCTTTTTTTTCTTAGTACGTATAGTTAATAAAACTATAAGAGTACCTAAGTAGAACCATAACAAGACTACTACTATGAATTTTCACTCAATAATTTTAGTGGTTTGCAAAATAGCTCGATTTAAATTTAAAAATTGTGTTAATATTCCTATTTCGTAGTTTTAAATCGAGCTATTTTGCAAACCACTGAAATTATTGAGTGAAAATTCATAGTAATAGTCTTGTTATAGTTCTATTTAGGAACTCTTGTATTTTTTTTAAATATACGTACTAAGAAAAAAAAGTTATGGGCAAAAATAATAAATATTTCCCTATCGGATGTCTCTTTCTAGGGAATGGCCACCTTAAATAACAATTTTATCACCTTTAAAAAAAAAACACGTCTATCTACAAATTTGGGGAAATGTAGTAGTTTGAAAGGTTAAATTAAAAATAATGGAAATTTACTTTAAAATATTACTAAGTACTATTGTTTATTATTAGTAGTACTGAAAATATCGTTTATGCATAAATGTGACAGATTTGTTAGCCGGCAGGGCCACATACGCGCATTAGATGGAACATTCACACATTACATCGTCTTAATATCATTATTGCTAAAAATGTAAGATTTTAAAGAAATGTCTAGCATTTAAATAAAAACTATATTCGAAGAAGTGCAGAAAATAATACAAGTTAATCCAAAATATTGATAAAATTCGTTCTACATGATAGTAACCGAGTTCTCGCTCTCTGTGTCGAGAATCCTCAGATGAATTTACAGAACCGAATGTGATTTTTCCACAAACATAATTATCCAAGTGTGAACTATTCAAGTACTGGCGAGTCCTTAACAGAAATTAATATAATATTGTAGCCAGTTAAATTTTAGATTCACCTATTATACTGTTTTCAATATTATTATACGTATCTTTATGTAAGGTATGCTTAGATTTTATATTATATTTGTACTCCGTGATAACTAAAGTACATTTATTTTAATAAAAAATGTACACGGGTTTCGTTTGTAAAAAAATGGATTTTTATTATATTCTTTAAAACAGTTCTCTACTTCTAATGAAAACCTCACACGACCTACTAAATTAACGCAGTAACTTATAATAAGTATACTAAGATAATACGAGATATGATAAATTCGTTTTTATTTAATGAAACCGTTTCTGTTGCCAAATTATCAATTTTATGTTAGAATAAATTTCTACCATAATATATCCATATATACACAATACGTATACAGCACTCAAATTATAAATTTATAAATTATTATAAATTTCTGTTCTTCCTTTGCTGTATGGTACGTCTGACAGCCTCGCGCCACATATTGCGGTTGTCTGTTAGACGTACAAGCTCATTAAAACTCTTTTCTGGTGTCCGCAAAATAAAAATTACACGTGATCTCCGTAAAATAAAAATCAAAACTGATTTCCGCAAAATAAAAAAAAACCTGATCTGCGCAAAATAAAAATAAAAACCAGATCTCCGCAAAATAAAAATCAAAACTAATCCCCACAAAATAAAAATAAAAAACTGGTGTCCGCAAAATAAAGACAAAACCTGCCCCTCAAAAAATATATCCGCAATCATGCTAGAGCTTAATCTCCAATGATTTCATGATTTGATCTACGTTAATTGGTTTCATCTGCGCTACGCTACTTGATCTACGATAATTGGTTTGATCGCCAATATGCTACTTGATCCACGATATTTGGTTTGATCTCCGATATGCTATTTGATCTATGTTAATTGGTTTGATCTCCGCTATGCTACTTGATCTACGCTAATTGGTTTGATCTCCGATGCTAATTGCTTTGATCTCCAATATGCTACTTGATCTACGCTAATTGGTTTGATCTCGATATGCTATTTGATCTACGCTAATTGCTTTGATCTCCGATATGCTACTTGATCTACGCTAATGTGCTTCAGCTTCGATATAACGACGACAGGATGTAATTTGATCTACGTTAATATACTGTAACTACGACATGATCTTATGTTCCCCGATACTTTAATCTTCGATGCAACTTGATCTACGCTGGCGTATTTGATCTCCGGCATGACGTTTGATCTCCGACATTTTGGTCTTCGTTATTTCTTGATCACCGATGAATGTTTTTCGAAACCGCACTGGTACCCAGAAGGTTGCTCGAGGGCGAGCACATGTCAGGATGGACGAGCTGTCAGGATCAAGGTAAAGTACTGGGAATCAATGCTTGGGCCCCACAGGGCCTCACATTCATAAATAATATTTATTATAAACATTGGTGGAATGTATTTATTCCTGCTGGCTGGCCTAAATGAATAATGTTAAAGTTTAAAAGTTAGTTAGAAATAGTTCGGCAAACTGTTAAGTAATAATTTTGTGAATATAGTGTTGTGTTCTTTGGATATGCCCTATTTTAATTATTAACCCCGCAATTAACCTTGAAGTCCCACACGAGATATCATAAATTCGTTTTTATTTAATGAAATCTTTCTTGATGGCAAATTATCAATTTTATGGTAGAATAGATTTTCACCATAATATATCCATATACACACAATGCGTATACAGCAATCAAATTATAAATTTATAAATTATTATAAATTTTTTCTCTTCCTTTATTTTATGGTCCTTCTGATAGCCTCGCGCCACGTGCTGCTGTTGTCTGTTAGACGTACAACCTCATTAAGACTCTCTTCAGTTTAAGTTTTTTGGTAACTCCAAGTTAACGCATTCGAGAGCTTCGTCTTTCCCAGATTTGGGTCAAGAAAATGCTAAGATGAGAGAGATTATGATACCGGAGGGTCGTTTTGAAGAATTGAATTACGGGTTTGATGAGTCGTCCAAGCAATTCGTAACAAAGGTTTCAAATGCATTAATACACTGTCTGTCTGCCTCTCTAACGATCAGTCGCTCTAGGCGTTAAGAAAACCCATATTAGATAATAAAGAGTCAAGAAATTCACATACATTTTAAAAATTGTATGTCTGGTTGAGAGAGCATTAACCTGTAAATAAATCTTTACGAAAAAAATTTGCATAGATACATAAATGTAGCGTAAAATTAATCATTTTGCGTCACAGAATAATTTGCTTACTCATGTCCAGTACCTGACACCTTAAACTATTATTTCACAAGTATCTTTTTTCTTTATTACTCAAATTATGATTTTATAATAATGTTGGCAACCTTATGGTGTGCAGGATATATCCAACTGAGGAAAGATTTATTAGAAAGTATTTCAAAATGGAAATATTATAATAGAAGATTTTAATATCTTTTCAGTTTTTCAGTGCCAGATTTAAAAATATATAAGAAATTCTATGAATAAAAATTTAATTATAATATACTATTAAATTGAAATAATTACTGAGGTAGTTCATTAGTACCATATTTTCAAAATTATTGGAATCAACTGATATCCCGCTTAAATAATAAAAATGTTTCAACATTGTAACACATGCGATCTGAGATATGATGTGTTAAAGTAAATTGCTATATTTCTTAACAGGGCCAATCATATTTAAGTGAACGAAAAATGTTTGTTAAAGCATCTCGTGGGATTAGTACTAAATTAATAATTGACTAGTACGGTATTGTGGATATCCAAAGTGGTGTTCCTCAAGGATCTGCACTGTATTCGGTCCAACTTTGTTCATAATATAAATGCATCAATCGCATAGTTTTTAATTTCCCAAAATAAACAAGTGTTATTCGTTTGTTTAAGAAAGAATGGAAATCGTTATTACAAAAAATTTAGATTTATTAAAACTGATTTGGTTTCATAATAGCAATAAAAATAAAATATGGAAATATTGTTTTAAAATATTGGCTTATCCCATATTTAACCCCCTACGCAAAAAGGAGAAGTGTTATAAGTTGAAGCCTTTGTCTCTGTGTGTATCTGTCTCTACCGACCTAGCTCTAAGACGGCAGAACCGATTTCACAACGGATTTTTTGTTTCAAAAGTTGGTATTTGCGAGAGGGTTCTTAGTTATGTGTGATGGAAACTGGGTATGACGTTTCCAAGATTTTTAGGTTTCATTGTTAAACACTCAGTGTAATGGACGTTGTGTTCTAAGAAACGGCGAAGGATCCGGTGTTATTTCACATATTAAATTATGTTTATCTGAAATTCGTTTAAGCAGTTCTTAGCAAAAGCTTGAACTTGATAGGTTTAAGTTAATCTTGTAATAAAATTAAATGGAGAATAAAAGTTAAATTAAAAAATTTTAAAATCCCCCACATAAAAAGTAAACTTTTAAAAATGAAATAAATAGAAGTTAAATTAAAAATATAAAAACCCCGACACAAAAAATTAAACTTTAAAAAGGAATAAATATTGTATATCCACTGACTAGAAACACTAGCTATTTCCCTTTCTGTGAATTTATTGTTGGACTGTGAATTCATAATATTCAGTTAGGTTAATTAGGTACCTACATTATTTGTTTTACCACAAATATCATTATTAATCGAGAGAATAGTTATTTGTTTAACTAAGTAGCAAAATAGTAGATTGACTGCCGCGGCAGATAATATAATTTTTTCGCCGATTGTTTAAATATATATTCTAAAATAATTAAATTATTACAATGCTCAATCTCTTTATTTTTGTTGTAATAAATTCAATAAAAATTCATAAAAAAATTGCAGTTGTTGCTAGTTAGTTACCATGGAAACTATATATGTCAAATTTTGACAAGTTACAAACGTCTTTGCTAATTTACAGAAAGATATTAGTATATTTCTATCATGATGAGTGATAGTGACCTAGAAATACTTAAATATATTGTAAATTTATTAAAATCAATGTTTACCCAATAATTTTATACTTCTTAAATACATACATCAACGATATTACAAGCACAAGCGATATTACAGGATATCCAAAAACCTCTAGGAACCTATTTTCGAAATTTTTCATCGGTTTATAGTTGAGATATTGAATTTTACAACTAATTTTGCACTTATTTGTTGTTATTAAACGAATGAACAATTAGCACACATTTTTAAGAGGGGTCATTTTTCATTGCCAATATTTAGAAGTAAATGCAAAAGGTTTCATAACAAAACATGGATCGTGGAATTATTGCGAAGTTTAGGCTTTCTTGGCCTAGATGACTCACTTATACTTACTAGAAGTAACATTCTCATACTGACTAGGAGTAAGATAATGCATAAAATTAAATATGTAACTATATTATGAAAAGTACGTTTCTATCTGTGGATGTAGACAGCAGCTGTCTCCGCTGTTCCTCATGGTATGAGGACCTATGCTCCTCCTCTCAACCACACAAATACTTCAAAATTGAACAAAAAGTAAGCAAAAAATGTTAAGGGATTAACATCATAACTAATATCATTCGGTGTTTTTCGAAATTCGTTTAAAATCATTCGACCTAAAATATACTCTCAAATCTAGTAAAATTTTAATTTTCTGTGTTTTAGAAAATTACTTAAATTCATATTTCACACAATTGCTCAGTGCCCAATCTAATATTGTACAATTATTAATATTATTACTTTACCAACTTTTCCAATATCTCTTGGCATTAATCTAAGAAACTATCTACTTAAGGATTAAAAAAATATCAGCTATTTGCACTTTATTTGAGAATGGACAATATAATGTCTTTAAAATCATTAAGTTTTTGTAAACTATTTTTAACTGCCGATCTCAATGATTTCGTGGTACTTTCTATATTTCTGACATACCTTAAAATGCAATGTGCATGATGCTCAAAAACATTGTATGGCTATGTACGGACTAATCATTAGGTAGCAAACAATACATGTGGGCATGCATTGTTTTATTGTTTACCGATTAAACTAACAACTACTACAATGGAGTAAAGAATTAGTATTCATGAACATAATTTACAAAATAATTTTTTTTGTTGATCTGTGTACAGACGCCACAGTGGACCGTATTGCCGAACTAGTTGGACAAAATTCATAGCGCCTCATAAGACTAATATACAGGCTTTTATAGGGTTGTATTGTATTTTACTTACTATAATTGTTTATTGACTACAATTATAAATCATAGGCGTGCACAAAAAAATTTAAAGGGGTTGGAATTAATGAATGAAAGTCGATGTTTTTACTGCATAAAATATATTGCTTTTTGTGTTTATAAAGAATACGTTCCAAGATAATAAATTATAATTCGCAAACTAATATGTTTCCCAAGTAGTTAAAAATACTAACATATGGACACATAACAATTATAATTTCTTAAAATATTATAAGTTTATATAATAAAAAAACGACCCTTTAAAACTAATATATTTTAACAAGCTGATTAGTGTAATCAAAATCGTCACTGTCAGTATCAGATTCTGTAGAATCCTCTATCGTGTATTCGTCTGCGGCCTCAAAACTGGATGGATTATTGGTGTGAGATTGTGATGGGATACTTGGATATTTTAGGAGATTTAAGACATCAGAGGAAATCGCTCCTGTTGATTTTTTAGGAAGGGTTGGAAAAGTGTTAATTATAGAATCGGAAGTTACTAAAAGCAAATCTCTGTTTGTGGAAATACCAGATGTTTATCTGGTGTGCGATTCCCGAAACCTCCTACAATCTTTATTTCTGGCTTCCTGTGCCTCTTCTGACAATTGCCTTATGGGTAAAATACTACTATTGATAATGGCGACACTATGCATAAGAAGTTTGTGTACAGTAACAGGCATATAATACCATGGATAGAGACGTAAATACATTTCTCTAGTTTCTCTAATATGTTTTTCAAATTCATCAATATTAATTTCATGGCTTGATGACAATGCTTGAAGTATAATCCCAAATCTACTAATAATGTTTTTATTCAAACCTATAATATCGACAGATTTTTCCGGCATTTGCAAAAAAAACGTCGTGCAGTATTTCCATCATTTGTGGAGCCATAATCTGGTTTTGGCGTATCTACTACTAAGCCCATGTCTTCTTTAAATCATTTTGAATATGTAATTTTTTTTGCTTGACACTTCTTTGTCAGATTCAAATTTCATTTGCCATTTTTTTACGTCAAGTCTATAGCTGATATGTAGGAAACATTTGAAACATCTGATCTAATAATGTAACGTAGATAGGCCAAAGCTATAATGCCTCAAAACTGGATGGTTTTCATTTCATTTTTTTGGGATCGCAATGTTTTTACATTCGTTGCTCTTGTAGGAGAAGATAGCTCCTTAATAATATTAGCAGCATCTCTTTTACCTGAAGAACGAACACACACCTCAGCTGCATAGGTCAATTCGACATACGAACTCGAGTCTAACAAATGTTGAACTTTCCCTCTCTTAGTTTTCTCGCTGGATTCCTCAAAACTTTTTACTGGGCGACCAGAACTTGTACCACTCAATATCGATGGCTGAACTTCATAAGTAACTGCTACGAATTCGATGTCCTCACCACTTAACCAGTTGTCGTATTTTATTAAAGAATGTTCCAACTTTCGTGATGATTTTTCCCACCGTTCCAAAATTTTTGAGAACCACTGAATTATATTAGCTTTTATACTTCTTCTGCTGTTTTCACTCAAATCTGTAATTTTGAATTTGTTAATTACTAAATTTGAAAGTTGTTCATACCGGGTATTTTTATCAAAACCTCGCCACATATTGAAAAACTCTCTCAGGGACAACGTATGTCGCGATTCTGAAAAAAAATAAAAATACGTGTTATCGCAAAATATCGAGAAAAATGCAATACACAGTTAAGAACTAGAGACTTTAGCCTACAACATAAGCCAAAAAACAGTATGTAAGCTCCCGGAAGTGATAAAGTTTCAGCATACAGAGCTTTTAGAACTTTGTTATTTTGTTGAAAAAATATCATCCTATTTTAAGGTCTATAGTTTAACTTTATATGAAAGATTTACAAACAGTAATATCTCAGACATAGTAGACTCTTACCTATAGTTGTAACATCCATAACACAAATTGTCACTAGAATATTATATCACAAAATAACTTTGAACACATGCACCTCTCGCTACCGTTGCAAACGAGATGATAACAGGTACGAAAAATTTAAGGGCACTTTAACTACCTGCAGTTTCGTAAGTACTTATAGCAGGTAGATAATTCCTCGAACACAATTTAGTTAATGTGTTCTTAATAGGGCTACCTGGTTTTTTGTATGATATTTTGACCTGAATTTTGTCCACCTAGAATGGCCATATGGTCCACAGTGAGACGACTGTGCACAGATCTACAAAAAAAATGTTTCGTTCTAAAGACTAATATCATGCCTTAACTATTTTTGGGTGCTGAGACAGAATTTTCAATTTACAAAATTTTCTACCGCGTAGATTTCTAGTATTTCCCGGTTTTTACTGTCAAAACCGCATTTCTGCAATAAAAACAGGGATTTACTCGAAATCTACGCATTAGAAAATTTTATAAATTAAAAATTCCGTTTCAGTACCAAAAAATATAATAAGGAGTCATGGTCTAGATTGCCAAATCACAACCTTTTTTGTTGTAAATCTGTGTAATTGGAGATTGATTGGCTAACGTCTCTGCTTCTTTTCAGTTCATTGTAACTTCGTGCTTAAACTACATTCATTTCGGTTGTACTGCGGTTAGAGGAACCGTAACATCTGTCGTGAAAAGGTTAAATGCAGTTGTGGTAAATTAGAATTGATTTAGGATTTTTTAATACATAATTATACCTCCATATAAGGCAAAAATTGTGGAAATAGTGTTGGAGGTGGACAGGTGTGGTACTTACAGCTAAAAGGAAGTAATCTTTCCTCAATATAAAATGTTTTTTGGCAGTACGGTTGGCGACACTTTAAATGATTGCATATGCCAAGAAATATTAATGCAGTTTACACAGTATATTATAAATTTATGTCTCTTTGGTTGTAGTTCAAGAATGCAATGACATACTTGGCAAAGTATTGTGAAACAATGTTATTTCTATTTGATTGCACATCTGCATAAAGATAATGAGAATATTCAAACTGATACACATAAAAGTGAAACTCTGTGAAATTATTTGTTATTCGATTGCTCAAATTACAGTTTAGAGATCGACTTAACGTGTTGCATATAGGTAGAAAATTAGCCGGATAAACATATAGGTCATCAAGCACACGAATTTCAGTTATATTTCCGAGGGAACCTCGATAAGCTGCACTGGCAAAACTACTGCACCAATATGTCTATGAATGGAGAAGTTGGTTGGAGACATTATAATTATACATCTTTCTAACGACTTAGGCTTTAGGTTGCACCTCCACCATTTTATAGGACAATTTAGATTATTTATAATGGATTGAAAGTAGTAGGGAATCCTTAATAATAAAATTGTGTATTAGGGTTTCACAACGGGAAGGAAAGGTAGGTTATGAAAATCGAAAACAGAAAATAAAACTATGAAAATATTCAATTTATAATCTTTGATCTTTTTGACAACCTACAGACATTAAAAAGACCTTAAAATGAATTTATTTACATGACATCTCTGTTCAACAGAACATGAAAATCTGAAAACACTAATATGTGTTATTCTCTAACAACGCACATCTGGTTGTACTAGAGAATTAAGAGCCCTGAAAGGAATTCATTTACAAAAACTTATTTCACATTTTTATCCAAATTTATCAGTTAAAAAACAGTTTGCCCTTAAAACTTCTTTCGTCCTTACTGTGAGTTCTTCAGAAAGACATAAAAATACTCTCACGACAGAGCTGGAATACTGTTTTATTTTCTAAATGTTGTTTGTGGCATTATCTTAATTTTTTTCTTTCTTCAATTCTTTGGGACTTCCTGCCACATGTATGTATTCTTTGTAAGCGGTGCTCGGGAAATCTACAAAATATCACAATTAACCAGTACGTTACTGATAAATAACCTCTACGCCTGTGACTTTTACGTCAAAGGATCAGTTAAAGGTTGCCTTTTTTTTAATAAACCCCACAAATAAGTATAAAAACTTGAAATTAAATATTTCGCCGACGTTTCGGAATCTATTCTGTTTCCTTTTTCAAGGCCTTTGTTGAAAAAGCCTTTTTCTTGTGTATGATAAATACAGGGCTCTAAGAATGTCTGTTATATTCAGTATCCATAGATACTTACTATTTACACAGAACTGTTGATATAGTTAACAGTTTTTTTAGTTTTTGTACAATGTCAAGTTTGTGAAATTCTTCTTTTAACATTAGCAACCAAGTTGTATACACATCTACGGAACAATTCGACACGCATCTATCCTCATTCAATAATATTATCGCGGATTCTTTAATTTTTCTTTGTTTACCATCTGCCTCTTTTATTAAAATTTTTGCCGAGTCTCAATTTATTCTGTGTCCATTCTCCCAAGCGTGTTCGCAGATCTTGGACCTCTGAATTTCATTTTTTCTTATATAATTTTGATTTTCGCCGAATCTTACACTAAAAGGTCTGGATGACTCACCCACGTATTGTTTGTTGCACTCACACGAAATACTATAAATGCAGTTTTTTGAATTTTGCTCGTGGTTCTTCGGTTTCGTCTTTGTCAGAATAGATCTTAAAGTGTTGTTTGTTTGAAATACCGTCCTAATATCAAATCTATCACAGATGCGGCGCAACTTTTCGGATAATCTGCATACATAAGGAATTAACGCTGTGTAACGTTTTTCAGGTTTTTGTCGTACCTGATTGATATTTTCAATATTTATGACCGTTTTATCGACAAAACCCCCAGGGTATTGGTTATTTATAAGAACTTCCTTTATAAACCGCTTCTCATTCTTTAGTATTTCATCATTAGAAGAAATGGTTTTGGCCCTATCATACAAACATTTTACAACACCCCTCTTAACGTGCATCGACTGATTTGAGTTGAAATTTAAATATCTGTTGGTATGTGTTGGTTTTCTATAAACACTTGTTTGAATTGTACCATTTACTCTTTTAATTAAAATATCTAGAAATGGTAATTCCATTCCAACCGGTTTGTATGCACAATTTTGAACATGTCTAGTCTCAAAAT
The DNA here is from genome assembly GCA_963583905.1 of Stenurella melanura. NCBI lineage: Eukaryota > Metazoa > Arthropoda > Insecta > Coleoptera > Cerambycidae > Stenurella > Stenurella melanura. Next base: position 138,143,214 of record OY757311.1, read on the forward strand.
CCTCCGTAAATATATTGCTTAAAATCGGTGACAATGGAGAACCCATTGCCATACCGATATGCTGCTGATAGAAACCATTTTCCAAATAAAGTTGTTTTTATACACATAGTTAAAAGTTCCATTATGGGTATTGTAAAGTGTTTGTATGATAGGTCCAAAATCATTTCTTCTAATGATGAAATATTAAACAATGAAAAGCAGTTTATAAAGGAAGTTCTTATAAATAACTAATACCCTGGGGGTTTTGTCGATAAAACCGTCATAAATATTGAAAATAACAATCAGGTACGACAAAAGCCTGAAAAACGTTACACAGCGTTAATTCCTTATGTACGCGGATTAGCCGAAAAGTTGCGCCGCATCGGTGATAGATTTGATATTAGGTATTTCAAACAAACAACAGTTTAAGATCTATTCTGACAAAGACGAAACCGAAGAACCACGAGCAAAATTCAAAAAAACTGCATTTATAGTATTCCGTGTGAGTGCAACAAACAACACGTGGGTGAGTCATCCAGACCTTTTAGTGTATGATTGGTTGAACATCAAAATTATATAAGAAAAAATTAAATTCAGAGGCCCAAGATCTGCGAACATGCTTGGGAGATTGGACACAGAATAAACTGACACAGAATAAATTTTAACAAAAAAGGCAGGTAGTAAACAACGAAATATTAAAGAATCCGCGATAATATTATTGAATGAGGATAGATGCGTGTCGAATTGTTCAGTAGATGTCTGTACAACTTGGTTGCCAATGTTAAAAGAAGAAATGCACAAACTTGACATTGTATAAAAACTAAAAAAACTGTTAACTATATCACCAGTTCTATGTAAATAGTAAGTATCTATGGATATTGAATATAACAAACATTCTTAGAGCAGTGTATTTATCATACACGGCAAAAAATATTTTTCAAAAAAAGCCTTGAAAAAGGAAACAGAATATATTTCCGAAACGTCGGCGAACTATTTAATTTCAAGTTTTTATACTTATTTGTGTTGTTTATTAAAAAAAAAAGCAATCTTTAACTGATCCATTGACGTAGAAGTCATAGGCGTAGAGGTTATTTACCAGTAACATACTGGTTACTTGTGATATTTTGTAGATTCCCCGAGCAACGCTTAAAAGGAAAACATACGTGTGGCAGGAAGTCCCAAAGAATTGAAGAAGGAAAAAAATATTTCATTTTTATAGTAAATGGTTTTTAACCAAGTTTAAAACAATTTAAAACGAAGACGGTGCTCAATTCAATCTGACATGAAATTTAGTATATGGAGATATTTATTTTACTCTATTAAACCTACGTTAGAAGACACCAAGAGGAACTAGGATGGAAAGTCGTAAGCAACATGTTTGATAGGATATCTTAATTGGAAACAAATCGTTTATTAAACTTTGTTTAGAATAGTCTTTTGATTAGGATTTATGCATATTATAATGTTTACAGAACGATGTTATCATCTCAATGGAAAAAATAATAATAAATATAGGAGTCAAATCATGCAATAAAACGTCATACAAACTAATCAAGTTCTATTACAGTCCATCCATTTAGAATAGTACATGTCTTTTACTGAGCTATCATTAACAATAAACTAAACGTACAAACTAAATCATAGTAGGTTAGTTTTCTTTTTTTTTTTATAATAACATATTGCATATTATATTACAACAATTTGTGGTGTGAGTTATCATGAACATAAAACTAGACAAATACCGGCACGGTAGCTCAACTGGCTAAGGCATGATAGTGGCAAGCACGCGTAGTTAAACTGTCTATCGTGTAATGAGTTCAATCCCCAGCCCCGACACTAGCAATGTCGGTGGGTAAGGGATGTTGTCTGCGATTTTTCAAATGTGGTGTGATTATGTTTATATGGGGAAAAACAACAAACTTTCTTAAAAGTCTGTTTACTTTATTGGAAATACCAATCATCTTACTTTTAAATATCTATATAATGAGCTATTTTTGAAATTTGTTGCTTAACAATACTGCAAACATCACAGTTATTTAAATTGCGACATTTATGTGTGTACAGAATAGTACTGTATAAAATATGATAATGTACTCACATAATTATTTAGGATTCTTATTATTACCCAATTATTACCTTCAAATTTTAAGTAAATTGCTTTTTATGACTCTCTTCAAGGTTCATTAGCTTAATGTGATAACTTTTGAAAATTTTTTAAGTTACGGTAGGTATGTAGGTAATTCCAGATTTTTATCTGTTTGCAGACGCGCTAAAAAATATGAATCGAGATAATGTTTATCTAAATCTTAATTATGCTTTACATGCCTTAATTACCACGAGAAATAATGTCGAGAAATGTCAGTAATTGTAAATGCACACTACTGATTATTAAAATTTCTTAGCATACTATTTTTGCTACTGAGGTAGTAAATTGTTATGCTGATCTTAGATTGTACAGGTGTGATATGAAACAAACATGGAATATTAATTTAGAAAATATTTCACAACAATTTTAATGAATTAATGACAGGTATATATGTTATAATCAATTATTTTACCAATCAATTTTTCTCGTAGAGGAAGAAAATGCTGAAAAAATAAAATAGAATAGCACGCACTTTATTGTTCTAGATCTGGCAAAAAGGATATTAGCATTGTTAAAGTAGTCCAACATTTAAAAGTTGCTATAATTGAATAAAATATGTAAAACACATTAAATAAAATTAGATCTCCTTTAAGAACATCTTCATTAAAAATTATGATATAAAATTTCATCCTCATTTGGTTATGAATTACACCTCATTACGTAACATTAATATTAAGGTCGATGAAAAATTCGTTTAAATTTGGTCCTTGTTAAGTTTCCGCCAATCTCATAAAATACATTACTTAATTAGGTTCAATTGACCGAGCGAAAATACTATGAAATTCTATTTTACAATTTTTAGTAATCATGTTTTTAAACCCAGTTCAATAAAAAAAACGTCTTTTTGATTGACTTAATTCTATGTAAATCTGCAAAGTTATGCGAGTATGGCACCACTATTCCAATCACCATTTTAAATCATTAACTCTTGTCTTCAGATTTAGTATCAGCTACTCCAAAAACAAATAATTATTACTTTAAATCTAACTGTACTTGTTCGACAGAATTTCAAATATTCTAACAAAGACAAAGTTTTTTCAGATTTTTGTTCACCTTATAGACATAATCTACAGTTTGCGAAAAATTTCATAGAAATTAAGCCATTCCAGAGTAATCGTTGAACAAATACTTAAGAAACGGACATACATACGTTTCGAATTTAGAACCTCTTTATTTTTTTATATAATTTTATTTTTTAGTTTTTACCTATTTTACAGACAGACGAAATCCTTTCATTTGATACTCATGTTAAGGGAGTTATGAGTATAAAAGTAATTCGCCATCCTGGGGCGTCCGCCATATTGGATTTAGAATAACCTTCACCGTATTTTACTCGTCAAACACTGTCATTTGATACCCATATCAAGGGGGTTGTGAAGAAAAAGATAATCCCCATCTTGGTGCATTCACCGTATTGGTTTAGAATGACGTCACATAGTTTGACGTATTTTACTGGTCAAACTCTCTCATTTGATACCCATATCAAGGGAGCTGTGAAGAAAAAGCTAATCCGCCATCTTAAATTTAGAATTATATTAGATATGCTATATTGCATTGTTACACGAGTGCAACATTTTAAAGCTCTAACTTCATTAGAACTACTCAAAATTCGGATTGCAAGATTTGTAGCAGACAGACAGACAGCAAAGCAATTTAAATAAATGCTTTTAATTAAAGTCGTTAAGGTGGCCATTCCCTAGAAAGAGACATCCGATAGGGAAATATTTATTATATTTGCCCATAACTTTTTTTTCTTAGTACGTATATTTTAAAAAAATATATGAGTACCTAAGTAGATATATAACAAGACTATTACTATGAATTTTCACTCAATAATTTCAGTGGTTTGCAAAGTAGCTCCATTTAAAACTACGAAATGGGAAGATTAACACAATTTTTAAATTTAAATCGAGCTATTTTGCAAACCACTAAAATTATTGAGTGAAAATTCATAGTAATAGTCTTGTTATGGTTCTACTTAGGTACTCTTATAGTTTTTTTAAATATACGTACTAAGAAAAAAATGTTATAGCTAAAAATAATAAAAATTTCCCTATCGGATGTCTCTTTCTAGGGAATGGCCACCTTAAAATGAAAAACATTCACATTAAAATCCTAAAATATTATTGCACATTTTAGAGCATTTTGAACACATGAAACTTAACATATTCTTAGGCAATTGAAAGTTGGTTTCTCGTTAAACTCATTACATAACATAACGAATCTATTAGTATAAAATTGCCAGATTAAGTACTATCGAGACGGTAGCTCAGTGGGTTAGCGTGTTTAGCTTTCAAGCTGAGGTACCTAGCGAAGTGGGCTCAAACTCTCCTCATTGCAAATTAATTGTATTTATAAAATTGTCCCCAAGTGGATCGGACTCTGCTATAAGCTGTAAGACTTCGTTTCTCTTTATCTAAAACAAAACATGGATTTTTAAGGAGTTACCTCAGTGACTTTGGACAACCTTTCAGTTGGACGTACAGTGAATAATCATGTTCAGTAGTGATAAAACACTAATTCTTTTTACAAGTGTTATAAGAGTTGTTTTACTTTCATTTAAGTTCAAACCATTCGAGTCGCAATAATTAACCATGTTTGAGGATATTATGGAACACGTACTTCCAGAAGACTACCGTGGGGATTCTTCAGTTGCCACACAGGAACTATTTTATTATCAGAATATTGACATAAAGCATCTATATTAAAACAATTCCTTAAGTCTTTAATGTATGAAGCATATAAGAGAAGTCCAAGTATATATCCTTGAGGTATTATCTGCAATACATGAACTTCATCTCCACTTTACTCTACCATATATAAAACTTCAAACGGTCAAGAGAAAAAAAATGTTTTTTTTAATCCAATAGAGCTTAGGCATATTTTTCAGAATTTTTATCAAAATTTATATTTCAGTGAAAGAAATATCTTAATGGTTAATAAAACTCTAAAAATGTCTATATTATAATTGGATATGGACATTTTATCATTAATTTTAACAGTTACAAATTATTGAACGTTTGTCTCATTTGGCCAAGGAGTATCTTAAAAATTGTTAATTTTGAAGATCGTGCCCATTGAGACTTGATCAGTACAGGCCAAAGTCTACAACATATACAGAAATCTGAATGTATAGTAGATTAGTAATTAAAGATTTATGTTATTGAAGTAGATAATACTAGAATAACGCTCTATCCCTATTTGTTCTTTGAACATGAGGCACGATCACCTGTATTAAAAAATAAACGGTTAAACATGTCTAGAGTATAGCTTTTATATAATATATTATTAACTATTTAATCACATTTCATCTATTCTATTTCAGTTTGCGCAACCTTGCTCTGGCATTAGACTGGCAATACAATACAATGAGTTTATTTTGGGTCACATCATTATAATTAACTATCAATGAATGCTAATCATTATGAACAAAAATTAGATTTGTCCTATATGCAATTTAAGAGATGAGTAACATTTGGCTTTTGTTGTGGCATGCTAATCAAACTCACAGGTTCTCAACAAATTTTGATGAAATTGGATACATATACCGAGTGAGTCACGAATTGCGCTCGCCCCGATATTTCCTAAAACATTTGGAATAGAAAATTGAAATTTGGAGGCATTATTACACGACTAAAATGCCATCTTTTCAATAAAAAATCAAGTTTGGTGTACATCCGGTTTGACCGGAAATGCCCACAACTTTCGATTTTTAAATGGAACACCCTATATATTTTTACATTTTTGGAATCTAGAGGAAATTCTGAATACAATACATCCATTTTGGTCACTTTTTGATAAACATGAACAATTTTATTAAAAAATCTATTTCTGAATCCAGAGTGCTGTGGAGCCCAAAATATATTTTAGTTTGTGTGCTACGTTACTATAAAAATAAAAAGAGTAATATGATTGCATTACTTAATTCTCTAGAGGCGTTTAAAATTTTTAAATGTGATTTTTACCCACTAACTCGGTTTTTTAAATGGGAATTTAATCGTTCACCAACATTTTTAAATACCTCATTTTCATACGAATCTAATGATACCAATATTTTGAAAATCCGCTCAGAAATATTTGGGACTTCAGCCAAAATACAATGCAACCAAGCTTTTAGAAACATGCGGCTAATAGATAATAGATTAGTGGGCTTTGGGAACTAAAATGGCACATTTCTGTGTAAATCTGGTAACCTAATAACATTGGAAAAATCATAGTAGCCATTGAATGTAATAAAACAATATCAGCTGTCAGACAGATACAAAATAAAGCGTTGCGGAAATCACTTTGAGTAAAAATTAAAGAAAATGAATAATTTTAGTAGAAATGAAAAGGTCGATATGTTACTGATATATGGAGAGCGTCTAAAAAATTCAACTGCAGCTGCAGAACTGTATCAGCAACGATATCCCAACAGACGTCATCCAAGCAGACACTTGTTTGCCAGCGTGGAACAAGAATTAAGAAACGAACCCAATCAACAAGATGACCATCAAACATTTATTGTAAGTGAGGACAAAGAAATTGATGTATTAGGATTTGTGATGGTACACCCAACAACATCAACAAGGGAATTGTCAATGGAATGCGACATTAGTCAGTCTTCGGTTTGCAGAATTTTAAAGAAACATAAGTTTCGGTCTTATAAATACCAAATACACCCACATCTTTATGGAGATGATAACGACAGGAGGCTAGTATATTGCAACTGGTTCTTAAATGCAGTACAACAAAACCCAGGTTTTCCTTTTCATATTTTATATTCAGATGAAAGTAGATTTACGAACCAAGGTATGTTTAACAGAAATAATACTAGGTACTTTACTTTACTTTACTCCTAGGTCACCTAACTTAACACCCCTCGACTATTATGTATGGGGCACTCCCAAAAATGAAGTTTATAAAACTTCTTCAAATACCCGTGAAGAGCTGCAAAATAAAGTTGTACGGGCTCTTAATGAAATAACGCCGGCTGAATTGCGTAGAGCCATTCAAGCAACTGTACGCAGAGCCGAATTGTGTATAGAAAAAAATGGTGGACATTTTGAACAATATCTATAAATGCCAATTTATGGTTTAATTATATTAATTATTTTAAAGATACCTACTGTTACCTAGTTTAAGTTTAATTGTTCAAAGGGAATTGATTTTTATTTATTTATAGGCCCGATATTTATGTTCATTTAAATAAAACTCTGAAAACCGAACTGATGTCGCATTCTATTGCAAATGTCCTTGTGGATGTAATTGTGTTTACCTCCACATACCTTTGCTAAACTTAATTGTAACGTTCTTTGCGCTCACAATTATTAAATGTTTGATAGCTCAAGATTGCTTATAACTACACGAGTCTGTCTGACAGCTGATATTATTTTATTACATTCAATGGCTACTATGATTTTTCCAATGTTATTAGGTTACCAGATTTACACAGAAATGTGCCATTTTAGTTTCCAAAGCCCACTAATCTATTATCTATTAGCCGCATGTTTCTAAAAGCTTGGTTGCATTGTATTTTGGCTGAAATCTCAAATATTTCTGAGCGGATTTTCAAAATTTTGGTATCATTAGATTCGTATGAAAATGAAGTATCTAAAAATGTTGGTGAACGATTAAATTCCCATTTAAGAAAAACGAGTTAGTGGGTAAAAATCACATTTAAAAATTTTAAACGCCTCTAGAGAATTAAGTAATGCAATCATATTGCTCTTTTTATTTTTATAGTAACGTAGCACACAAACTAAAATATATTTTGGGCACCACAGCACTCTGGATTCAGAAATAGATTTTTTAATAAAATTTTTAATGTTTATCAAAAAGTGACCAAAATGAATGTATTGTATTCAAAATTTCCTCTAGATTCCAAAAATGTAAAAATATATAGGGTGTTCCATTTAAAAATCGAAAGTTGTGGGCATTCCCGGTCAAACCGGATGTGCACCAAACTTGATTTTCTATTGAAAAGATGGCATTTTAGTCGTGTAATAAGGCCTCCTAATTTCAATTTTCTATTCCAAATATTTTAGGAAATATCGGGGCGAGCGCAATTCGTGACTCACCCGGTATACTGATTTATATTTATATTTTCTTGCTTCATACGCATTACACCATCTTTGCATTGATATGTTCTAAATATTAGTTTATTGCTTAAAGCTTCTTCTTTGCATTAAGAAATCAATACAGTGGAGAACTTGAAGACTGGATTATCAATATAGAAAGTAATGAAACTCTCGAGGAGAGATAACTAATTAGTAGAAGTTAATAATTAAAATTTTACTGGAATATGGCTCACTTTTACTTAGTTACACCGAGATTAATAAGTACATAGCCAATATTTCTTATTTTAAAACATTTATCTAACTGTCGGTCTGTCCGCTACAAATCTTGCAATCAAAATTTCGACTAATACTAATTAAGCGAGAGCTTTGAAATTTTGCACATGTGTATAAGTTCGGTGACAATGCAATAATACTAATATCATTCTAAATCCAATATGGCAGATGTCACCTTCTTCTTTTTCACAACCCCCTTGATGTGGGTATCAATCGAGTAAAATATGACAAACCGAGTAACGTTATTTTAAATTCAATAAGGCCGACGTCTCAGGATGGCGGATTACCTTTCTCGTCACAGAACCCTCGGCATAGGTATGAAATGAAAGAGTTTTGTCTGTCTGTCTGTAAAGTAAGTACAGACTAAAAACTAAAATAAAATTATACGTAATAAAATATTTAAAAAAGCTTCTATTCCAACACAAAATTAGGAAGTAATTTATACAAATACATAAGGATTCTTTCTGTAGTAAGAATGATAAAGAGTATGTTCTTCGTAGTTTTATCCTCTTTTAAACATAGGTAGTATTCCACGTATTTCAGGTCCAGGTCTGTGCAGGTCATGATTTAATCTGCAATGTCCAGTAATTAGGTTACACCTAGTGACCTGATTAATTCCAACATTTCTTTAGCCTTTCTTTGTTGTGTTCTTTTTTCAGTCATAGGTATTATATAAAATTATTGTTTTTGCAGTACTTGGAGGTATGGAAAGTGCTAGTTCTGGTTCTATTAGTCTCTATACTGTACCTTCTCTGGCCAGAAAGCCGGATATTTTATTGCTTTCTATATTGTAGTGGTCGGGTATCGAGACCAGAGCCAATTTATTGTTTATGTTGATATGAATCAGATTAGAATCTTTGGCAGTTCCAAAGTATTAAAATTACAGCGGTAGTATCTAAGAGATTTAAGGCTACCTGAGAAGATTTTTATTGATGACCGATTGGTATGCGTTTGTTCCAGCCTCCATATATACAGTTCCACGGCATTAATTTCAGTCTAGAAACTAAAGCCTATGAATTATTTCTACCTTAGGGTTGCAACCATATACCTACTCCGATTACAGTTCCATTAGGAATTTTAGATCCACCCATGAACTATTTGTCCTTTATAGGTCGATTTTAGTCCGATCCTTCTCGTCTCTTCCAAGAAGCAGCTTCTGGTAGGTCACCGTAGGCATACTTGGGATATAATTGTATGTCATTCATCGGCCTCGCGATCCATAGCGCTAGTATGCACCATATTAATAACTTAATTTCTTTTATTCTGTATGTGCCAGTCTGGCCTCTTTCCGATTTTACTAATTTTTTTGATGTGTCATTTAATTTATGCAGTGATCTTTATTATATCATTGTGTGTCGATCGAGGTGTCGTTTTCCAAAATAATTTTTCATGTACATTTTCCTTCAAGAATCTTCTACTTCTTTAGCGCTTATGTAGAAAAACCCCAAATCCTATAGGATTTGGTCTACCTTGTATATGAGATACGATTTTAAAATATTACTTTGTATCTTTATTTTAATAGAGGCAGTAATATATACAAAATCTATCAACACATATTTGAAATTTGATTCTACCACATAAAGTTACAATGGATATTAAAAACCTCAATACCATTTCGACAATAAATCTTTTAAAACAGAATTCTGCAATTTGCTGTTTATTAATCACATCGTGTTTACCAAAAACTTGAATTCAACAAGGAGAATTTGGTAATAAATACAATATTTGCTCGTTAATAACAGAAAACAACATTTACAGAAAATCTTTAATTGCATAGCACTCCATAATTTTAGAAAATTTCATTGTTTTCTTCAGGGAGGTACTTAGTAAATGAAAACACACAACGTACAATGTGCGCAATATATGACGCAATGCCAACCGTCTTTTTAGTAAAGCTTGCGGATCTTTTTGACACCAGCACCAATGATTGTTTACAACACGAGGGATAATTTCTATTTATGCTGCCGTGAGCAAAAGAAAAACAGGACAACTAATTTTTCTAATGTTAATCTGTCTCTATTTGAATATGTAATGATTAGCCGAAATAAAACAGTTATCACTTTTACTCTCATGGTGTATTTATTGCTAAAGCAGAAAATGGATTGTCAATGAGACATATTGCACTGCGTTATAATATTAACAAAAATTCTGTGTTTAACATTTTAGAAAAAGTGGAGAATAAACGGTACGATTAGTAGAAATACTGGATCAGGGCAACAAAGGATATCCAACCTAACAAGAAACTAACTATAATATTTCGTTATTGCACCATTTCTATTTATAACTTCTATAAGTCTATTTGGCATAGAATTAAATAAACTTATACAATAATCATTAGTAATAATATTTTTCCACGCATTATTTACTGCTTTCAATAATTCTTGGGCCTTCCGTGGTCACACGTTTCGTGTTTGGATACTTCTTACGAGTGGACCCCACAGGGTTAAGATCTGGACTACAACTGGGCCAGTTAAGAACATTAATGTTGTTATCTTGAAACAAGTTAGTCACGGTATGAGCAGTATGAACTGAACAATTATTATCTTCTTGAAATATGAATTCATTATTAGGAAATACAGAAGAGAGCATAATATTGTCTAAACTTTGTTTTTAATAATAACAATGGACTTTTAGACTTGGTTATATGCAAGGCACATTGCGTTGTGGAAAAATCAATTGAATTATTGGTTTCTGAAGATATACATCATCCTGCTCTTATTATTAACTTCCAAGCTCAGTTTTTGAATCCGAACGTCAAATTTCCAATGAAATCTACTAATTCTTTCAACTTTCGAAAGGCAAATTTTCCTCTTCTGTATGAACAATTACTGCTCATTAACTGGTCGTTCCTAAATGACTATGATGATGTTAAAATCTGTGTTGACGAAAGATTTGGTCTTCCGAACTTTCGGGAAAGAACAAGGTGTCTGCGACTAATATACTTGCCGTTCCGATTCTGCTCTACTCCTTTGGAGTAGTCAAGTGGACAGTAGATGAGCTGCGTCAATTAGATAGGGATACCCGCAAGATGATGCATATTCACAGAAGCATTCATCCTAGATCGTCCGTTCCTCGAGTGTACCTCCCACGTCAACGGGGGGGCAGAGGACTCTTGAGCCTGGAGTGCATGCATGGCAGAGTAGCGCTCAGTATGGCATGTAACATCTTGAGGAGCTCAGATCCACTCCTGCGGTTAGTGAGAGATCATGAAACCGTAGGAGTGGGCGGATTTTTATTTAAGGCAGCACGCAGGGCCGCAGATGATCTCGGTCTCGTTTTCGACTTCAGGCGAAGAGGCAGGCGAGGTGCTGATGCACAGTCAGTAACTGAGCTTCCGCCAAATCGCCTGACAACCCAAATTAAAGCTGCCGAGCAGAGAAATCTGTTCAGGCAGCACGTCGATAAACCCATGCATGGAGTGTTCTACAACAACATAGAGACACTGGGTTTATCGACAAAGCTGACCTTCTCATTCCTGAGGTCAGCAGGGCTAAAGTCGGAGACCGAGGGATTTATCGTGGCCTGCCAAGATGGTGTCATTAACACCTTGGTCTACCGCAGTCGTGTTATGGGTGTAGAGGTCCCCGACCTAAATTGTAGGACCTGTCATCAGGCGCCGGAGTCGCTCATGCATTTACTATCTGCATGTCCGATTTACGCGACTTCGGCCTACATCCACAGACATAACGCGGCTTTACGAGTGCTATATTACCATCTTCGGCACTCGTACGAGGTAGACCAAACACCAGTGCTGCCTTATGTTCCCGGAGAGATCGAGTCCGTTGTCGAGAACGAGAAGTGCCGAATTTATTGGAACTACTCGTTCCCGACCGTCAGGCTGATTCAAGCCAACAAGCCTGACATAGTCCTCCTCGACCACCAGACCAAGGTGATGTATGTCGTCGAGTTCTCGGCACCTGCCGAGACAAACATCACCTTGAAGGAGGAGGAGAAACGGACCAAATACCGAGATCTCCGGTATGAGCTCCGAGCGCTATACCCAGACTACTCGGTCAAGATGGTCGTCCTGATAATCGGCGTACTCGGTGGGATGAGGCCTACGCTGCTCTCAGTATTGAAGACCATACCAGCCTGCCAAAAATCAGCCGAATGGTTGGCAGGCCAAATGCAGAAGGCAGTCGTCTTAGGGTCCCTGCGTCTACTTAGGGCACACGATTCTGGAATCTACAACCACTAACCCTACGGGATGTGGGGAGTGGTTGTAGATAATTCGCTGGCGCTTCCCCTGTGAGAATATCGGAGACACGGGAGAACTGTCCAGCATCGCTAACGCGAAAAAAAAAAAAAAAAATTATAATAATAATAATAAATCCAAAATCGAAAATTGATATGAAACTAGAGCGTCACGTTTTGAAGTTCCAGAAACCCGAGAAAATAATTTTTAAAGAATGTTCGTATGTCTGAGTGTGTGTAAGTATATGAACACGTTAGCGCCGAAACTGGCGAACTGATTTTGATGAAATTTAACACAAGGGTAATACTGATATCGTACGAGATACCCAATTTTACTTCTATCCTTCTACTATTTCTGATATTTCTGTAGCAAAAGTTTCTTTTTCTTAACTCTTTTAAACCTTACAACTTGGTAGAAAAATAATTTTAGTATGTTGTTACGTCATTAACAAAATAGAATTTTGTTACTGATGACGCTAATGTCACAAAAAGACAGTAAACATAATACATGCATTGCATACCTATAATATTTGAGATAATGCCAAAATTCTCTTAAGTATTTTTAATAAATTGCAAAGTTCCCTGACTCAGGATGTTCATTTGTAAGTACGGGTGCCATTTTTATACACTAGTTATTTTATACACTATTCGTAAATCAAATGTTTATTGTGAAGCAGACATCAACTAAAATCGTGCCAAAAAATAAATCATGTTGGTCAACTGTCAGAAAAATAAATTGTGTAAAAAGTAATGCCAAAGATTTAATTACATCACGGCACATTCAACTTAGTGTTTATTTCCTAGAATACGTATATTTAAGCAAGATTTTAATTTCCTTTATTAAAAATTAAGTTAAACGGGAGTCCATTAGTACACAGAGAGTTGTCTTGTTTGTCTTTAAGACTAATGCTCCTATTTGGTTACAGTTTTCTGCACAACCCAATGGGTTGTGTTCTATTATCAATAAATTGCTCAATTGTGTAAGGCAAAATTGCAGAAATCACACTTATCCGGTAGAAAATTTAAGTTCACACAGATTCAAGTAAAATTATTTTCTACATGTCTTTAAGTTGCATCTAAATATATTTTATTGTTTTAACGGATAGTTCTGTTTATTTATAACACACTCCACATCTTTTTTTAATTTGCAACTTAACATATTTTATTATTTTAACGGACAATTTAACTAATAGGCAGTTAAATTGCTGCTTGAAACATTAAGTGAATTAGTGCGAGGATGGATGAAATTAACATTTTGTCAGCCCAAACATGAATGCCACATGGCTTAATTTTACTTCATGTTGTCTCATTGGAGTGGTCTCTTTACGTTTCTTAGAATTTCCTAAAAATGGTTTAATAGATCAACCTGAAAGGTAAGCAATAAATAACCACTTTCTGGCTAATGCGTTTCGAAACAATTTTCGGCAAAATAGGACATTTCTAATAAAATAATATAATGCCAGCGAAAAGCTTACTGTTCAACCTATCATCTGAAATTTTTACTTTCCTTTCACGCCAACTTTTGAATATTTTACATTAAAATTTATGATTAACAAAAAACTGAAAAAAATAAATGCCGTCTCATTTTATGCTGTCAAATGTAGAAAATGTTTAATATGTCATTTCATAGATATACAGGGTGATCCGAAATAATTTAGTACATTTTTTTGCATTAAAATTTGTAATGATACGCTACTGAACCATGGAAATTGGCTGTAATACCCTTAATGCTTTACGCGTGCGCCGCTTCGTGCCTTTCAAGCGATCAGAAGTTGTTTACGTACAGTCCACAAACTACCCACACTATAGACGCTCAACGTAAATTACCGCAAGTTGGTCCGGTCACGTGGTACTTGAAAGTTTCGCTTCCAACCGAGAGATGTCGCAAACTCTAGAGAATTTTATGGGCAAAGTTGGCAGCGCCGTGTTATTGGTATGACGTTATTGACAAATGATGCTGTCATATGGCAAACTGTCAATTTTTACGAGTGTCTTCATGGATTTGTAGATTATTTATAGTGGTGTTTCCTTGTGATATTTTTTATAATGTGCCGAAATTAGCACTTTTCAGTTTATTTTTAGGTCAGAAAATCGCATTTCATCAGACCGAGCCAGGAAATGTTTGTGACAGTCCTGTAAATGCTTTCATAGGACTCATTTCTCATTATATAGCTCAGTCTGATAAATGCGATTTTCTGACCTGAAAATAAACTGAAAAGTGCTATTTTCTGGCCGGTTTCTTAAAAAATTAAACAAATAAGAAACGTGTATTCTCAAGCTTGTGTAAATTTTTTCGCTAGAAAAGTACCACTTGTTAACCAATCTACTATTTGTGGCTTTAGTATATATTGATACTATGATATAAATACAAATGAAATAAAACCCAAACTATATTTGCTTCTACAGCATATCAGCATAATTTCAGTGTCTTGGAAACTGTGCTAGTCATATTTTAATATCAAATGTGGCATAGCATTGTTTGAAAGAACATGTGTTTTTAAAATCATGTATATTAATTTGACAGTCAAAATAATTTAAAGTTCCCTCCAATCCTTTATTACCGCTTCCAACCACCAGAGGCGCGTCAATTTTAGTCCCATTCGAATGTACGGTCGTTGAGCGTCTATAGTGTGGGTGGTTTGTGGTACAGTCAGTTTCTTTCCGGCTTCCGTTTGGATTTTTACGTTTTGAAAATTGTTATGGTTTTTTTTGTGGGGTTACATGAAGAGTTTGGTGTACGCTAAGTTAATAGACTCCCTAGAACAGTTACAACAAGCCTTTGGCAATATCCCGAATCTAATTCGTGATCAAAGAGTCAAATGTGATCGCATAAACGAAAATATTATCTGCGCTTACAACAGTACGTTGAGTATCAATGGTCAAACATTCGAACTTTTCCTTTTGCTTTTCGTTACTTTTAAGTTTTCTGGTGTGCTGTGTTCTACAAAAGTTATTTTAATTTTTGCTGTATTTGTTGTGTGAGTAAATCCAAAAAGTCACTTCCAACTCTGCCAGCTTCGCTGTTAGTACCAAGTCTGATAAAGGGGGAGGGGAAGTGATATGGTTGCACCGCGTCACGTCAGATTGGTTAAAGTCATAGGCGACGCATTTCTACAAAAAAAATAAGTTAATTCTTTTTGTCATATTTTTTAATTTTTCATTTTTTTAACTCCTTTCGGTGGGGATGTTATTGAACCAAGTAAAATGATCCATTTGAAAAAATATCCAATTTACTAAAAAAGCAAATTCAGAGCAAAAAATCCCATGAAAAAATTATATTTAAACCAATAAAAAGACTTCTAAACACCTTTGGCATCATATTAAATCGAAATCTACGTAAAAAATTATTTCATTAAAAATGACCAAAATATTTTTCATCGACGGTCAATCGCCTTTGGGCTCCGTCGTTCGAATTTTAAAAAGTACTCCAAACCGCTTCGCCCGACGAACTTTTCGAACGTACCACGAATTTGGTTTTTCGAAATTATTACGAATAAAACCACGCGGTACGGAAAACTGCTCCGTCCAACAGACTTTTCGAAAGTACGACGAATTTGACTTTTCGGAAGTACCACGAATTTGGTTTTTCGAAAGTACAACGAATAAAATCGCATAAGACGGAAACCTGTTCCGCACAATAAATTTTTCGGAAGGACGAATTTAATTTTTTGAAAAATCATAAAAATAGAGTAACGAGACGTAAATAAAGCAGAAAACCGCTCCTCGAGATGAATTTTTAGAAAGTACCACGAATTTAGTGGTTCACAAGTCGAAATCCTCGGTCAGGATGTAGCGAATAGCTATTTTAAACGTCAAAATTTAGAACAAAATCGATGGGGCGGTTTTTCCAAAAAAAACCAAAATCCTCATTTAATATTCCTCAAAGGGTTGGAGCATAATCCTCATGCAAAGCCCCAAAAACGTACAGAAAAATAGTCAAAGAATTCAAAGTCGGAGGGCCGATTCCAACGAACCCAAAATACTGTTTATCCCGGCTCAAGCGGACAACGCCATACTAATCGCTGGAAGGCGAGTCGACGGAAAAAAGTATATTATTGTTCGATGCCTTTAGTACGTTTATAAATGCAGGGAAACCATCGAACTCACATAGTAGTACTCAGCATCCTGACAATCATTTCGATAATTTTAGTGCAAAATTCAAAGTGAATAATTTTCAAAAAGTTTAGCATACATTTTACAAATATTACTAATGGGAGTTTGAATCTTTTTGTACAGTCGATTGTCATAGTTCTCTCGACGCTGGATGAGTTACACTCCTACGGGAGGTAACGGATCGCCGAGTGGTGGTGCTCTTTGATGTTTGTCTTATACCCATTAGCTAAGTATTGAATATTTATATTTTTTACATTTTATGAATTATGTCAATAAATGAGAATATATTTTGAATTCGATTTCCTATTGATCCACTAATTATAAGATTTGTGACCGACGGGCGATTTTGTGGCGTGAGTCGGACAATTACTTTCCGCGGGTCACCTCTGATCCCGCCAAGTCTGTGTACTTGTCCGAATACTCATAGAATCCATCGACGGTCTTAATTATTAAGAAGTGTTTCTAAGAAAGTGCTAATTACAAGATATATTCATTAAAAGTGCACAACCCGACATAAGAGTTCGACGGAGAGAGCAGACTGTAGCAATCACAGTAAGTATAATTTTGTCTATTTTCGTCTTGGGGAGTCTGAAGGGTATCTTGAATCCCCCTTGTGAGTAGAGTTGATCAGTATCGTAGCGGCGACACGGCTCCGGCCTAAATTATCTACAATCCTTGTCGTGTCCATCAGACCAAACGATATAGGTTCATCTACAGGGACAACGTACCAATAAATTTTCTGCATGTTGTGGTAAATCACCCTGTATGTATAAAGTAGTTAATGCTACGAGTAATTTTTTTCATGGAATTTTACTCAATATATGTTATGAGTATTTTGAAGAAGTCTACTTATTTACAGTGAGTCTTTCAAATTAAATTGTCAGAAATATAAATTAAAGGTGTGTTAAGAAATAATCGAATTAGAAAACTAAACTCTTCTTCTTGAAAATGTTTCTTACTTTTTTTAAATTCGATGACTACACATACACACACAAAAATAAAGTTGTCAATTCTACGGACCAAATTAATCATTTGAAGTGTATTTTGGCTTGCTGAATCCGAATCCGGTGTCAGTTTTTCCCCACCACAATTGCAAATTTTGCATTTCTCTAATCGTTTTTGGTGGATAGAAAAAAAATTTGACGTGGTGGGGCAAAACTGACACCTGATTCGGAAAATACACCGGAAATGATTGGTTTGGTCCGTGAAATCGACAACTTTTTTTTTGTGGCACAGGCACACAACAACACTTTTGACAACATTGTAATATTGACACTATGACCGAATTAAATTACGAATTATCAAGTTAATAAATTTTATTTGAAAACCAACGAGGAGCAAATTTAATGAAACTAAAATTATGGTTTAAACAAGGCAAGGGTTCAACGAATATAAAACAGAATGGGAAAGGAGACTCGACAAAAAACATGTTATTTCAGAGTAAATGTTCAATGTGTCCACCGTTCTCCTCGATACACTTATACAAACAGTTCATGAAAGTTTGCCTCATATTAAATAATACCATTGGATCAAAAAAGGCTGCTGTTACATTGATTTTTTTGCCAAAGTTGGGACTCAGTATGTACGATATATTAGTAAAAAAATCTTTCATTGCGCTCCATATGCCGAAATCCAATGGGTTAAAATCTGGACTACGTGCTGGTCAAGGAAACAGACTACCACCCGCAATGATGAAAGGAGTTAAGATTTTATATTTACATTTACTTAAGTTATTCCGACTCCGCTCTGTCCTGTTCATCAACTATCATGGTGCTTCGCACCGTGGATGTACGACAGGCTCCGGATACGGGTATCAGATATTCTACGTAGTACACTAAATTATAAATAAATTTGTTTTAATCCATTGATTGGATTTATTCACTGAAACTCGAAGAGAACGAAACTAACACAAAAGCTTACAAACAGCTACAGAAATATATAGCAATGGGAAAAAAATGCAAAGAAAAGGAAGCATAAAATTCAGTACTCTATTTTCCTTCCTTTCAGAATGATAGATAAATGTAAATCATTTGCAGTCTCTAAGCCTTATCTAATTTAATACCAGACAAATTATTGAAAAGTAATAATAACTCATGGCCCTGAACTGTACTTGTTAAAATAATTATATAATTTAACATAACAAATTATTTTCACTGTGCTTGATGGATGTTTAAATTGTTTAATTATTAATTTTGTTTTTTGTCAATCATTGAATGGTAATTAGTGATAAAGTGTCTTAGATATCTGAAATTGCATTTATAAAATTAAATATGTTGAACTGAAGCAAACAATCCATAGCACAGCTATGCTCGGGTTGACAGACACAAATACGTTGGAATTTATAAAATGTGTAATATTATCTGGTTCCCCATGAATGAAATACAAACGTAACGATAGCATAATAATATAAATTAGACATTTATTCATTAAATAACTTTCCTGATAGTTACTAAAATTGAAAACAATCTTTTCAAGATTTATCTTTATACAGGGTAATTCATAAGTAATGGTACAACACTTAACTGCAGATGGTGTAGTCAAGATATTAATATTAAGCCAATAACGCCGTAATGAAATGCTGATAAGTAAAAAGATACAGGGTGTTAGAATTCAAATTAAGTTTTTTATTTTACTTTGTAATTTAATGATTTTTTAACATTTTATTATGAAAGTTGGTAGGTGGAGGTTATTTGTGATGGGAAATCATAGCACACCTTCAACTTTTGTCTAGCTCCTAGAGGGCGCTACGTACGCTATATTGAATGTGTTAAAACGGCTACAACTTTTTCACCCGCACCTTTACCGCAGATTTCGCATAAACTTTGTATTTGTTTCTCATTTCTTAATAAAAAAGGTATACTTGTTTCAATTTTCTAAGTACGACAGATTTTGAGAAAAGTGCAAATGAAAAGTTGCATGCAAATTAATTATACAATTTGAAAAATTATTTTGGCGGCAAATTCGACACTTTTTAGCTGTAAATATTTTTCTCTGTGTGGCTAATGCCGCTTATGTGATAATTGGTTGTATGGCGTTTAACAACTCTTCAGAATTTTAGGCATTAAACAAAACAAGTAATGATGCACTTTTAACTACTAGGCATAAATAATTTAATACAAAATGGTAAACAATGCATCAAAAACAAGCTAACCTTTATACTCTTCGCAGATTTCCTGCGCTTTCTATATAATTGTTGCACATTCCATAGGATAGTCTTCGCAGTTTTTCTTGTAAATAGTGTTAATTTTAAATATTTTTAGTTTAATCACAAAACAAAACAAGAATAGGTAAACATTTTTTTTTTATTTAAACAAGTTTCTCTCAAAAATAATAGCTAACATCAACGTACTGTCCAAATTTTAATGCAATAGAACTATTCGTTCTTAAGTGCTTACAAGAAACGTGACGGACGGACGGACGGACGGAAGGATGGACAGGCGGACGGACGTACAGACAGACAGACAGACAGACAGACAGACAGACGGACGGACGGACGGACGGACGGACGGGCGGACGGACGAACGGACATTTTGAAAGTTGTTCAGAATTCGATCACCAACACAGTGATATGAACATTTTTTCTCTACGAGCAATATTACAGGTTTTAGAAATGCGCCGATCGAATGCAATATACTCTTCGTTTTGTATTTGCGATGAGTATAATAATAAGAACTAGAACAATAATAAGAACAACTCTAAAATGTATAATGCCCACTACAATAAGTGTTCAACATGACCACCATTAACCTCAATACATGTTTTTAAACGTTTATTTAGAGACTGTCTAACTTCATTTAACGTTTATCTGTTATCCTTAATAGTTTCCGCAGCTTCACAATTTTTTTCTCATAATTCTTTCCGGGTATTTATATTATCATACTAAATACTTGTAATAGCCCCAAAAGTAAAAATCCAAAGGATTAAGATCAGGACTCCGATGTGGCCTAGGAAACTCACTTTCTCGCCCGATCCAGTGATGTGAATAGTGCATATTTAAATGATTACGTACTCCTATCGAATAATGCACTGGGGTCCCATCCTGCATATACCACATATTGTTCCTTAAATTTATAGGAACATCATATAAGATTTCAGAAAGAATGTTTTCTAAAAGTCCAGACAGGATTTAAATTTGGTGGAAACCCAGTCGGTCTCCACTGGTAGCACACTACACATTTATTTTAAATTCGTGCTGAAAGTGCTTTTCCTTGGATAAATGGGAATTCTCAAGTTCCCCCGAATATCTATTTTTCCAATTAAATACCCCACGCCTGGTAAAAGTGGCCTCATCCGTAAACAACATTCGTTTCATAAACATAGGGTCATCATTTTGTTTGTTGCGCAAAAATAATAAAAACTGCGACTTCGTGGAAGATCACGAGGTAACACATTTTGCATTGGAGTAAAGTGATATGGTTTAAGTTTTTCTTTCTTTAATAATCTATGAATTAATGACTGACCTAAACCAGTTACTCCGATAACCGCCATGTACTTGCAGATTTTCCGCCAGACGAACTAAAACGTCTTCTTCTTGATCCAGAGATATTCTTTTTGAAGGACGAGCAATATTACAGCAAGGTTTTTAAATAACCTATGATCATTCTGCCTTCTGGTTCCATACAGTATTAAGTACCTTGTATCTCTTTACCTATCAACATTTCATTAGGGGTTATTATACAGAGCGGTCACTTTAAGAAACAAAGAACGACGGAGGATAGTAATATTGGAATGTAATTATCACAATTGGCAAGGAGCACACCTGTTACGCTCTTGGTGAAAACATACAGGGTGGTCACTTTAAAAAAATAATTAGGAAACGACAGAGAACAATAATAGCTGGAATGTAGTTGTCGCAATTGTCAAGGAGGAAGTCTGCTATAATTGTGGTGATAAGTGGTTATACAGGGTGATCACCTTGAAAAAAACAATTGGGAAACAACACAAGATAATAGTATGTAGAATGTAGTTGTCACTATTGTTATTTGATACACTGTTATTAAAAATAAACTAGGTGGCACTCTAAAGAGAGACGACAGAGGAGACTAGAAATCGGAATGTAGTTATCACTATTGCTACTTGAGAATCTGCGAACTGGAGTTAAAATTATATACAGAGTGGTAATCCGACATAAAAAATAAACAATAAATAAAAGGTACCAAATAACAAAGTTTTTTGTAAACACATTTGCAGATTTCCACCATAGTTCAATTATTTCTTAGGATGACCATATTTTTCACTAAAAGTATGGTAAGTATTTTCCTTGACAATATGTCAACTATTTTCCAAATATTATTGCCATGTGTTACATTTTTTCTTTATTTATTCTTTTCAGGGGTTCACCCTATATATCTTTCCAGTGAAAGTTTACCCATGTTTTCGTTGGCAGTAGGCCAAAGTGGAGTCAACTACCTAACAACTTTTACTGCTCTTCGTCAAGATGCAATGCAAATAGACAGACGGACAGACAAAAGACAGACAGATTGACTGACGGTATTAAAGGGCCTTAGTTTTCGTAACCTACATACTGTGAAACACGAAAATCCAAAGAAATCTAGAAGAGTGATTTTTTCCCGATCATAATACACACAAAAATTGTCTTTGTTCTTTTTAGTGTTTTCTATTTCACTTCCACATTCACGTAGTGGAATGGAAGTATTATAGTAATCGTAGAAAAATTTTCCAAATTTTTTTTGTTGAAAAATTCTTAGAATGCCATAAAACGTCTGTCGGTCGGTCTGTCTATAACTTTCTTGGTAGGTACACGTATTATGTTCCATGACGAGATCTGGAACTAGATTATATTTTGCACTAAATCCGGTGAAGGGTTGGGTTGAATAGGGGTGAATAATATACATACTAGAAGCCAAGGCATCACATTTTTTTATAATATTTTTCAATTTAACAATGGGAGATGAAAACTAAAGTTATTCAAGAGAGAATTAATAGAAAAGAAAAACGCTTCGCAACTATTCAAAGTGTTCCCCATTCACTAATTGACAATAACCAAGTCTATCCACAAAGCCTCTTGTCGGATTAACCAGGACATGTTGAGGTATTTGCATTATTTTCATCTCGAATACTTTATTTTAAATCTGCCAAATTATGGGGTCTACTTTGATAAACTTCATTTTTTCATTTTCCAAAGAAAAAATCTAGAGGGGATAGATCCAGGAAACGTGCAGGTCATTCAATAGCACCTCCTCTCGGTAACATTTAAATATTCGTTCGCTGAAACTTCTTCCTCGTTTCTCAAAGTAGGAGTAACGTCGTTCCGCAGGAGCTCTAAATACTTTAAACCGTTTAATATCCCATCGATAAGAAGAGGGTCAATAATGCTTCCCCTAAAGATTCCTGCCCACACATTTATTTTTTGAGGATGCTGGGTGTGAGCTCCTTGAAGCCAGTGAGGATTCTCCCTAGACCAAATGTGACAGTTATGCCTATTAACTGTTCCGTTAAGACAGAATAATTTTGCTCAAAATTATCATCACGAGAGAGCTTCAGAGAGCTCCTGCGCCAAATGGACTTTGTAGGGAAACACTTTTTCTATTTTCAAAATTCTACCTACACTGCGACGACCTAAGTTTTCATTTAATGTTAGCTATGTGGTCGATGTTTGTGGATTTTCTTCGAGCCTTAACAGAATATTCACCATGCTATCATCGTTGGCTGCCGATTTTGGTCGTCCACTTCTAGGAGCATTTTTAACACAACCAATTTTGTTAAAAAAAATTTCACTTTTCGATTTGGATATCTCTTGTTAAATAAGTTGCATACCTGTAGTTGTCTTCTTCATTTTGCACTTGACACCAACACACGGAAAAAAATACTGAAAGAATGAACATCAATGCATGATATTTGTCGTTGTTTTTATCACAAACATATAAACTGTGAAATCTGCCAAAATGACGAACATAAGGATTAATAAAAAAAGGTTTTATACATTATTGGTTGTCCGACATAACTTGTGATACACTTGATTACATTTTTTTTATACTTATTGTGGGTTTCATTTCGAACATTAATTTAAGTTTATTTAATTCTGGCAGAGCATTTTATCGCAAAGCTATAAATTAAAGAAATAAAATGATTTTAAATTTTTTTCTCTAAATTTTGCTTATGCAACCTATACAAAATTTTATATGGCTGAGAAGAGAGTAAATAACTGCACCAGAAATATGTGCAGAAATAAAAATCGCTGCACCTCTTCAATTATGTTTTCAGTAAACCTCTACAGGCAGATTTATAGCGATTATTCCATATATTTTGCCCAACCCTGTATACTAAAAGCCAAGGCCTTAAGGCCTTAGGTTTGTTTATAATATAAGAGACTTGGAAGGGAGATCTGGATGTAGAATTAGTGATTCCTTAGGCAGCAGCTTTTACATTAAAAATTATTTTTTTAAAGAATGATGCATTACCAATCAAAAGTAATGTATTTAAGTATATTAACTACTGTTTCATAACTTGATTAATTTTGGTTGCAGAGAGATAAACAAAAAGTCAAATTGCAAGG
Source organism: Stenurella melanura (assembly GCA_963583905.1). NCBI lineage: Eukaryota > Metazoa > Arthropoda > Insecta > Coleoptera > Cerambycidae > Stenurella > Stenurella melanura. The sequence continues at coordinate 138,167,494 of OY757311.1, forward strand.
AAATGAGGAAGATTAAACATTTAATTTAACGTTTTTTGGAAAAATCGAAAAAATTACGAAAAACACGCGTAAAAATCGATTTATTTGAAAGGGTTGAAAAATGTGCTGTTTAAAAATAATTCTAGCAATTCTTATCTAAACGAGGCAGATGAAAGCTTCAAATTTTGTCTCTTGGTAATTTTCGCGCAAATGAACACTCTTCATGATATTCGCAAGAAAACATTTTGAAACGAGTTTGGATTTAAATAAAATAATTTCCTACCTGTAATCGACAGAAGAAACACCACCAACAGAAACATCTCACTCAACTATGTGCTTCAAAATTCACAATTTTCCACTTATTTTCCCTGTAGAACACATTGTCAAGCGAGTATTCGATACCATACTAAACCAAATTGTATTTTCGGCACACACTAACATTGATATATAGAACAGAATTAGTTATTGCAATTCATGACCACTGTTTGATTATTTTTATTAGCACCGATGTTTATGCAGAGGACCGCGCGGCTCCAAATCGAACTGTACTGGTGCACACTATCGCCAAACACCCGGTAAGTAACATGAGATGTGTTTGAATGTTTGAACTGTTGGAAGCAGCATTCTGGCTGCGTTTATCTGCGAGTAAGTAGACACCGCGGCTTCGCTGGCTTATGAAATTTTACACGCAAGTCTCTCGCCTTTATTTTTAAAATTCAATTATATGACTACGCTATTATAATCCAAAGCGGCGCAATCAATACGGTTAATGGAGATTCTAATTAATGCTAACTGTCAAATTGTTATATCAGTAACTGGTAGATATTTTCAATATTTTTGCTTCCTTGTCTAATAGACAGGATCGTACAATAACCGGACATTCGGATTTTAACTGAAATGCATATAAAATTAGTATAACAACTAGATGTAAATATTATGTTCTTTACGGTTTACAGAAGTTTTTATACAGGGTGTTTAGCGTTTGGTAAAGCGATGCCGATCCTTAACGGGAAAGTATAGGAGATAATTTGGCATCTGTATGACCAGACGTATGTATACAGTGAGCACGTAAAAGTTGGAATAAATTCATTAAAATAGTTACAAAACAAGTGACAAAAATTCGCTTAGACCCGTCAATTTTTAAATACATTTCTCAATCTGTCTATTTAAAAAAAAGTGCTGCAAATATTTTTTTAAAAGTTATGACGTCATCGCCATTTTAGCAACCACAACCACAATAGCAACCCCCATTTTTTAAAATACCATTTGAAAGAGCACATTTTTCGGCATACAGTACGTTAAATTCTATGGAGTATTGCATGGCGAAATTATCGAGAAAAAAACATTTAACATTAATAGAACACATTCATTACTTATCGTCGAACCTTTTTACAAGTTACACTTTTTTTGTGTTTACGCTTTTTTTCATTTACTTAGCAACGCGAACCTGGCTCTAACACATTAGTTGGTTACGCGCCTTGTAGTATTACACCTAGAAAAATATATGTTTTGAATTCTTTATGGTAATACTAAGAAGTTTTTTTTTTAGCTAGTTTTTTTAACGCCGTGTGGGTCGAGCGCGACCCGCATAAAGACAGTAGTATGATAGTAAGTAAGACAATAGTCACTTACGCCACACTCGCTATAGTTATTTATCAGTGATAAGTGAATTATAATTGTCCTCTCTTAAATTAATTTATTAATTGTTCCTTTAAGTTGTGTGTCGGAGATTTGTTCCTTTTTCTTTTGGCCCCTGTTTGTCCCTCCTATTGCCTGGGCCGACATTTACGACGGAGAATCCATCAAACCTACTGTGTAAGTTTCCGACACGTTATTTTTTTATTATACCTAAATACAGTTCATTAAATTATATTAGCCTCACCACGCTGAAAGGGGTAGGTCCATTCATTAGTATTTACTTGTGATATCGTATTGAAAGTGCTGATAATGCAACGTTTAAGTGAGACAAAACGAATTGAAATTTTGATAATGATTGGCTATGGAGACAAGTCCCGAACACAAACTATGGTTTGTGAATTATTTAATGGTAAATACTCTAATCGACCTATTACACAATCAACTGTTACCAAAATAGAAAAGAAGTTCCGAGATTGTGGTCATGTAAGAGATAATTTCACGAAAGGTCGTCCTACAATTTGAGAAAATAAACAATTAGATGTTTTACTGACAATGGAGGAGAATCCTCACAAACCAAGTCGCGAAGTCGCAGCAGAACAGTCAATTAGTCAGTCGACTGTTTTAAAATATTTGAAGAAGAATAAATGGCACCCATATAAAGTAAATTTAGTTCAAGAGCTTAAAGAAGATGATTTCGACCGCAGAGTAGATTTGTGCGAAACCATGATGGAACGATGTAATATCAATCCACATTTCTTATATCGAGTACTTTTCTCTGACGAGGCCACCTTCTGTTTAAATGGTACTGTGAATAGGCAAAATTGTCGATATTGGTCACGTAAAAATCCACACTGGATGGGGGAGGCCCATACTCAGTTTCCACAGAAAGTTAACATGTGGGCTGGAATTGTTGGGACTACAATATTGGGTCCATTTTTTATTTAAGGTTCATTAGACCGTGAACAATATTTGGAGCTGCTCCAACAAAACGTAATTCCAGAACTTGTCGCACTGTATCCACATGGTGAGAACCCTACTGTACCGGAAAACTCCATATGGTTTCAACAGGATGGCGCATCGCCACATTATTCGGCAATAGTGCGTAATTATTTAAACGAAATTTTCCCACGCAGATGGATTGGTAGACGCGGATCAATAGAATGGCCAGCTAGATCTACGGACCTAACCCCATTGGATTATTTTTTATGGGGTTACCTTATCCAAAGTTTATTTTAATAGACCGAACAATATTGAGGACTTAAAAGACAGAATTACTTACGAAATTGGGAGAATTGTTTAAAAATGAATTATTATTTGTTTGCTTATAATTGTATTGAAATATTCTTTATAGGATTTTGCAAACAGCAGAAAAATTAACTATCTATAAAAGAAAAACCTTGTGTAGAAATATTAATGAAATCATTGCTTTCTTTCGATAACCTGAATTCTGGTTATGCTAGCAAGTTAAAATCCTAAAATGAATTTGTCTAATTTCTTATTTGACAATTCTCATTCTAACACTAGCATCCACACAGTCCCCTACGGCCATGCAGATTAAACTAGTATCCACATAAACCCCTACGATTATGAAGATTCAGTTAAAAATGAGAACAAAGACCTAAAATGAATTTATTTATCTACCTTGTCTTAAAAAATTTTTCATTCCAATGGATTACATTTTCATGAAATCTATCATTCTGTTTCCTGGAAATGCTTAGCCTTTGAAACGTTTTTCGCCCTTATTCTGGAGCTCATCAGAAAGACATAAAGCCATTCATAAAGATGTTTCATGCAAAACCAAGACAATTTCTATGAATAAGTGTGAAATGATTATATTTGACATTGACTGATAAAAACAACCTCACCTATCTCACTAGTTAGCTAATAGATAGGTGAGGTTGTTTTTATCAGTCAATGTCAAATATAATCATTTCACACTTATTCATAGAAATTGTCTTGGTTTTGCATGAAACATCTTTATGAATGGCTTTATGTCTTTCTGATGAGCTCCAGAATAAGGGCGAAAAACGTTTCAAAGGCTAAGCATTTCCAGGAAACAGAATGATAGATTTCATGAAAATGTAATCCATTGGAATGAAAATTTTTTTAAGACAAGGTAGATAAATAAATTCATTTTAGGTCTTTGTTCTCATTTTTAACTGAATCTTCATAATCGTAGGGGGTTATGTGGATACTAGTTTAATCTGCATGGCCGTAGGGGACTGTGTGGATGCTAGTGTTAGAATGAGAATTGTCAAATAAGAAATTAGACAAATTCATTTTAGGATTTTAACTTGCTAGCATAACCAGAATTCAGGTTATCGAAAGAAAGCAATGATTTCATTAATATTTCTACACAAGGTTTTTCTTTTATAGATAGTTAATTTTTCTGGTGGGAGAATTGGACTCGAAACAATTATTAAAGTTTTGCCAGAATTTCAGTTTCGACTTGGGACATTGTCAAGAAGCAAATGGCGCGCAATTTGAACATTTAATCTAACTATTTTTTGCTGTATTCTTAAATTCTTGTATTTTTGTTTTATTACATTGTTATAAGTAGTTAAGATTTTTTTCTCGATAATTTCGTCATGCAATACTCCCTAGAATTTAACGTACTGTATGCAGAAAAATGTGCTCTATCAAATGACATTTTAAAAAATGTGGGTTGCCATTTAAAAAAAATGACGATGACGTCATAACTTAAAAAAATATATTTGCAGCACTTTTTTTTAAATAAAGAGATTGAGAAATGTATTTAAAAATCAGCGGGTCTGAGCGAATTTTTGTCACTTGTTTTGTAACTATTTTAATGAATTTATTCCAACCTTTACGTGCTCACTGTATGAAAAATGCTACGGTTTTTTTTTATGAAGCCGATTTTGAACGTTTCCTAATCTTCATCTTTCAACATTTATTAAAAATTTCGCACTTTGTTTGACTGTCAAGTCGTCGAGGTATTAATAATTTTGATAACTTTATTATTTTATTCTCTTCCTGTAACGCTATCGTTTCTCAGACCTACCATCAAAGTTTACCAGTTACATAAAAAGGACAGGAATACCAATCGACAAGAATTTCGCATTTAACCAAAACTTAAATATGTAGGATTTTTCAATAAAAACAAGGCTATCATTTCAACAGCTTTGCATAAAAGCTCACAAAATTATATATTTTTTTAATTCTAAATTAGATCAAGTACTTCTAATTCATTTCCATGCTTGTTTTCTTATTTCAACCATAATGGTCTGTAGTCTCATTTCTGTCCGTAATTGTAGGACAACTTGCCGTACTTTTGCTATCATCACGACTGCGAGTCGTGGTATTAAATCAAAATATATAATAATGTACTGAGTATTCCAATAAAACAAACATTTTATGACACGCCATCACCTTGTATATTTTAAAATCTTTTCAAATTATAGTCCTTTGTGCTATATTTTTCATAAATAGTACACCCCATCTCATAGTTGACAACTAATACAATTTTTGTCTAGTTTTGAACATATATCAGACAGACTAACGAACAGACACAGAGCGGTGTATGAGTGGATCTGCCGACGAGTAGAAGCACTAACAGGCTAAATAGGTAGACTGATGAGATATTGATATTGAAAGCCCTTAATTTCGTAATCTATATAGTCTGAGGCAAGAAAATTAGGAGAAATCTGGGGGACCAAAAAGAGGGACAGAAATTCTGAGCTCAGGGAGCCAGAACCTCTAGATATGGCGCTGAGAATCTAGAAATCAACTTAATAAGGTTTTGCTGAGAGGAGCATGTCTCCTAGATTATTTCTACTCAGTCTTGATATTTACTACTATTTCTATAGAAGGTGCAATTGGTGTAAGAATGGAAACGAAGAGACACCTGTTGTATACAATTTGCTTCCAGGAATTGACCAGAGAATAAAATGAATTTATTAATAATCTGGTGATGACTGATGAAGTTCATTATAATTAATGACTTCGTAAAAAATGTGATGTAGATCTATTACATAAAGTACCGATATTCCAGGATCATTTAAAATCGTCGGTTGCATCAGCCTAAAAATACAGTCTGTGACGGGAAGTTATTGGACGAAAATATTTTCAAATCTGACATATTGAGACCGGGAAAGTAGATCTTATGTCAAATATAATATTGAAAAATTACAATAAAAATCACAGATCCTTGCAACCATTGGAAATGATAACACCATACATAAAGCAAAAACTTATTCCAGCTAGGAAACAGCTACGGTCCATCCCAAAAAAACATGACTTTAGGTACTTGTTACAAAAATAACTATTCACTATTTGTAAAGGTTTGTGAATCCATGGCTAATAATAATTATTATCAATTAGATATATCAGAATAAAAACCTACTAACATAACCTAAAGAAATCAAAGAAAATAATTTATAAAAAAATATATTAATCGTCACAAAATTAAAGAAAAAAAATTCAGCATGCACAGGAGTTTGAACCCGGGACCTTTCGCACCGTGAGCGAGATCAATCACATGAATTAATAGTTATTTATTGTATATGTGTTTTAGATAGCGTTTTATCCATGCAAGAGAGTTTACTCTCGAGAACGAAGTTCGAGAGTTTAATTTTCTTGAGTGGACTTTTTTCCACAATCACGGTCATTTAGAATCAGATTTCATCAAAAAATTATTTGACATTTCGCTCTGTCAACGGCTGTAACGTCAATTATTGAAATTAATTTTAAAAAACTTGGAAGGTGTTGAATGGTTACTATTTAGTTTTGATAGTTCATCGATTCCATTTGTAAAAACTTGTAAAGTTGGTGAAAAATGCAAGAAAGCGATTTTGTTCCTGAGAGAATCCTTCAGGAAGCTGAAGAAGCAACTCTCCAATTATTGCCTGCGAAGTCCAGGGAACATTATGAAAAAGTATTTTCTGAATTTATTGAATGGACAGAAAAACGAAGGGTAATGATAATAAATGAGGAAGTTCTGCTATCGTATTTCTTGAATTTGAAGAAAAAGATATGCAATTTCATCCATGTGGTCGAAGTATTGGATGCTGAAGGCCGCTATAAAGGTCCATAAAAAAACAGACATGGAAAAATATAGTAAGCTCACTGCCTACCTAAAGAGTGAGTCGAGAGGGTACGCGAAGAAAGCTGCGGTATTGGAAAGAGCACACGTGGAAGAATTTTTGACAAGGGCTTGCGATAAAGAATATTTGATGATTAAGGTAATATCTCTTAACCTTTTAGACATTGTAGATAATAAACTTTGAAATATTTTAGGTTGCGATAATGGCGGTGTCTGGTGCCTGTCGTTGCTGTGAATTGGCGAATTTGAAAATCAATTATGTAGATGACAGGGGCGCATAGCTGCTTGTTTCTATACCAGATACCAAGATCGGCATCTCACAAAAATTCACAATTATGGAAGAAGGATTCTCTATTATTACTGTGGAGACGTGTAGAAAATACATGTCCTTACGTTCGAAGAAGTTATCCAACGACAGATTCTTTTTACGATACACTAATCAAAAATGTACTTCACAACCTGCTGGAATCAATACTTTGTCGAAAGTTCCTTCAAGAGTTGCTTCATTTTTGAATCTGGCAAACGCAGAAGCTTATAGCGGCCATTGCATGAGGCGAACTTCAAAAACTTTACTGGCTAATAAAGGTGCTGATCTCACAACAATTAAACGACATGGTGGGTGGAGAAATTCCGCTATAGCAGAAAGTTATATCGAGGATTCTATATCCAGTAGGCTTGATATCGCAAGCAAAATTTAAGGTACTCCTGGTACTAGTCGTTTCTTACAAAAGGAGACATCCATTGTGTCTACAGATGTATCAAAAACTTCGACAAGCACTATGGGTTCTGAAACCGCTGACTACTACAAGTTTGTTATTAATAGAAGCGAAGCGAAATATGATAAAACAAATAAAAAAATGTCTATTCATTTACACGTTAATATTAATATTAATAAAAATTTAATAAAATGTAATTGATTTAAGATTGTATTTTCATTATTCCGCTAGTGGAACAAAATATTTTCATTATTCCAATACAGGATAAAGTGGTACTTTATATGCTTCATAAGTGTGGATGAAACTACAATTATAATGTGATTGTGGATAAAATATATTTAATTCATCATTCTTGTACATTAATTGCTTCCACGTATCGCGAACCGGAGCCAACCCAGCGACCATGGCACCGCGGTGGGTGTGTGGTTGGTTGGGTCGCGGCCGGCTCCTCTCAATAAAATTCTTTACAACTGAATACTCATATCGCAACTTTTGCGATTTAAAACTTAGCCTAAGATAAAACAGAGCCACACATACGGAATTTAAAATACTTAAGAACTACACTTTAAAACTAATATGGCAGTAACCGATGCTAATTTGGGTTGATAATGCGGGTAAAAACTTGAAGAAAAACCCCGCTCGTGGTGAGCAAGATACATTACCTACCTATGCGCTAACCGTACTTCTGATGATAAACACTAAGGCAAGGAATAAATAGTAAGACAAATGAAATCACGCTTCTTTATTCGTCCGCCGCAGCAGCACTAATGCGTCCCGGCTCGATGCTACAAGATTTGCTCTCTACGTTACGCCTTTTGTTGAACAGGCGGTACAATATCGATCGGCGCTGACCGACTACACCGCATCTTCGCTTCCCACATAGTAACAGGCTCTCGCTCAGTATTACATCATCTGATCTCGATACTTTCATGTCGACGACCATGGAAAAAACTTGTAACTTTTGTCCTATACGCTATACGCCAACATTAACATTTCCAAGGTTAAAATACAAAGTTACAAAGAAAAAAAAATTGTAAGCCCAGTCCTGACATGCGTCGACATGAACGAAATAAACTTGATACCTAAATACATTATAAGTACGTGTGGTTTGATTAAAATCGCTTGGAGAATAACGAAATATTTGAACAATTATTCTGTTTTTAGGCCACATGATGTATATATAGCACGCCTAGTTCTGTATTATATGAAATGTGGACATATACGTCTTATTAAAATAATACAATAGCAGTCGAAGATTAAATGGGCTTGCTATTACTTAAAAACACATATATTAGTATTAGTTGATGTAAGGATAATATTTTATGGAGTGATATGGGAGATTTTACCATTTTGTTTTCTTCTCAAAATGTCTCAATATTTACAGTATTCACTGTTCTATCTATAGAAGATATTTTACTTCCGCATCCACGTAGTGGAGTGAAAGTAGCGTAAGTGTAAAAAATTATTATTTTTCTTTTTGTTGAAATAGGATTAGGGCCGGTTTACCAATGCGAGGTTACAGTTATCCTATCTTTAAAGCATAGACATAGGCTTAAACCATATAGGATAACTTTTATCCTCGCTTTGATAAACCGGCCCTTAGAATGTCAGGAAACGTCGAGATTTTAAATTTGAGCGAACGAAATGTCTGTCTGTTTGTCGGTTGGTCGATCTGCAACTTTTTGTGCGCACATTTTCTCAGGAACAGATTAAGATATTGGATTGAAATTCGATACACAATACCGAGATCTGGAACTAGGCTATATATTGAGCTTAATCCGGTTAAGATTTGGGGAATAAATAGGGTAAAATAAGTAATGTAAGCTGGTAAGAGTCCAGGAATTTGATATTTGGCACATGTACTTGAAAGCCTTAAATTTTCTTATCACTTTTGTCACCTAAGAAACCAAACTGACTATATGTAAGATCTTTATTCTACCAGTCCTAACATGGACGATCTCTAAGGCAGAAGAACACTTCCTACTAACCTTCGAGCGTGGTATTCTAAGGAGGATCCTAGGCGTTAAAATGGTGAGTGGAGAAAACGATACAACTTTGAGCCTTATAAGAAATGCAAACAGATCTCGGCTGGAAGATATATTGTATTATTTACAAGGAAAGGTAGATTGAAATGGAAAGGCTATGTGGCAAGAGCGAATGAAAATTGCACACAAGACAAATACTCATGTCTTATCCAGATAGAAATAGATGTAAAAGCAGTAAAAAGTTAAGGCGGGAGGACGGCGTCGATGATGATACCACAAGAATCGCAGCTACAAATTGATAACGGTTGGAAAGGATAGACACGGCTAGCGGAAAAGACTTAGGAAGGGCTGTAGTACCACTGATGAAGATGATGATGACTAGAAGTCAAGGACTCTATTTTTTTAAACAATTTCACTGGCCACCACCAACACCTCCCCCACACTATTATTAAAGGGATTGACAAAATAAAATTGAAATATTCACTTGAAATTTGGTACACGTATGTGTTATAGCATCTTGTACTAGATTGTATTTTGAGGTATTCCGTTGAAGACTAGAGGAAATAAGTAAAGCAAGATAGTAAGTGTCGAGAAACATGGGATTTGGGGTACCTGCTAGAGGCCGAGGTCTCATGTTTTTTATGACGTATGCCACACCCAACACCACCAAACTAATATCTAATATCTATTAATAAAATGAGTAAAATATACAAAAAAATATTGGAAACATAAATACTCAAACATTTTTAAAACGCTATAGGCCAGATTCAGTTCATATTCCACGAGTAATGTGATTTTTTAATGAGATCTCTACCAGAAATATTACATTATTGTTGGAATACTAGGCCCTAGCCACCCACAGTTGTTCAAAATGCCCACCTTTAAGAGACAAATTTTACTTTTATATTCTATATTATAATTTTATATGTTGGACCAACATATTTTTTGAGTTGAATTTGATTTAATAAAAGTGGTCATAGCAATTATTGTTTCAATTCAAACAAATTCTAAGCTAGATAATCTAATTGTAGTAGTCGGATTCTAAGAATACTTAATTTATATCCATCGTCAGACCACAATTTTAAATTAAACTATAGCGTCACAAATAAATAGAAAGTTATTTTTTAAATCTGTCCATTGCATTGCATCGGCAATTTTCCTCCCCCGCAGAGTACGCGCAATCAACTTTCATAAGATCAAAGTATGCTTTAAAAATTGTGTTCTTGTGCCAAAATATTTAAAGGATTATTAAATAATTTATATATAAATAAGATTTAATGTATTCCGAAGAATTAAAGAAAACCCAGTTGATTTTAATGAAGCTCGAATTTAAAACAGATACACTACTATATTACTATTCTCAGTAATAAGTATGCCTTGGATATATCGCCATGACATCTAAATGGCAAACTTTTGATATTCACTAAATGTAATACATTTTATATTCATTAACGTAATGAAATTGGCAAGCATTTATGTATAAGTCTATCTTAAAGTAGTTTTAGTTAATTTCTGTTACTTGAGTTAAATAACAACTTACTACATATGTAATATATCTGTTTGTTGTATTATTTAGTTCGATATATTTACTTATTTATATCTTACAAGCAAATAATTATACTGAAAAACCGTATAACTTTATGATTTTAAATGAATGCTAATTTGGATACAACTGGTTAAAAGTAGAGAAAATACTCTGAAGAAATGACATAGTAGTCGGACATTGTCAAATAAATATGCTTATTACACACGATCACGTGTATTGGATCTAATATTCTTATATCAAATTTGTAACATACGCAAAATGGTACACTTTCTATTGATATCGGGTCATATCCGTCATTCAAGATGATCACCAGAAGCGAGTACACAGCCATGTTTTATATAAACTTCATTTCATTACAATTTGTTTTATGGTATTTGATGAAGCACGTAAAATATGAAAATATACAAGATATCGAGGCTGCAATATACAGGGTACGTCAAACACCAGATTTCTGGCTAAACTATAAGTTCAGTTAAAAAATACCCTTAACAAGAGTTTTTGTAGTATTTCTTTTCTACTCAGTGACGTAATTTTATTTCCAATAGTTTCCCTATGTTTCGAAATATGGCGTCATCGGCAATTTTTTTAAATAGATGACTGTATATTTTTACATCTATAGATATACACTTTCTTATCAGTTTTATACATAGGGTTTAGTGAATGTGCAACTTATGGTTTCTTAAATATTAAATAAAATTATAATATAAAGAGTAATAAATTTATTAGTTAATGAAAATTAAATTTGTAATCACAAAATATTGAGCACTATTATAGTGAGAAAGAAGATAATAATCCTAATAAATGTTCAAACTGGAGACCATAAGCAGCCTGACAATATTCTAATCTATCAACGAAGGGTCTTAAGGAGTTTTGAATAGCATGCTGTGATATTTCTTAAATAAATTCGATTTTTCAACACTTCTAACGACGGAGGTTTGGTCTTATAGACCACCAAGGAGAATGGTCTAAAGGACTTAAATCTAGCGATTGTGGTGGCCATTCAATATGTCTTCTTCTTCTACAGAGCTTCATCTTGCTGATACCAAAGTTCATCTGAGAGTCGTTCAGGATATTTAATAACAATAATAATAAAATGTCTTTATTTCCAATATAAATATAAATAATTAAATAAATATAATTTTTGTATTATACTAGACATAGCTTAATGAAACTAATTAATATATGACCACTTCCAAATCATGCCCTACAGTTTGCAAAAGATTTCGTAGATGTCGCTTAAGGAGGTTGAGGTGTTACAGCCCCAACCAAAAGTAAGTCGAATTCTAAATCTGACCTTTACCATAATAAATTATTACAAAAAGTTATAAGTCGGTGATCTAAATAATTACTGTCATAAAGGCATAAATAAATAATTTTTTATTATTAATTAATTATTTAAGTAGGTTTAATTATTTTACTTAATGAACCAACTTTTGAATGTTTTGTCCAAACTTATTTAAAAAAAAATAAATTTATGTAAATATCTGTATATTTTACAAATTTGTTACAGTAAATAATTTAAAAAAAAAATGAGAAGCAGTAAAGATTAAAATTAAATCATTAATTAATTGAAAAATCATTAACGAAAAGAGAAATTTGACAGTATACAAATGTTTAATAATTTTTTCTATTTATTAAAAGTCTCCTAATTAAATTGGAAACGGTATTAAAATATGCGTAAGACATCAATGCTTTATATAGTTAGTTTTCAAAACTGCTGACATTACTTGGTTATTTGCTATAAATTAAAATGTACCAAAAAATTGATTGAAGGAGCCGTTACTCTCTGATAGTTAATCATTTTGCACAAATAACTAAATTAAACACATTACTATGTTTTCTACCACTATGTGGTAGAAAACACAGTAGTGTGTTTTATTTAGTTATTTGTGTTAAAATGTACCGTTTGCATGTTGGGTTGACTATATTTTCCACATAAGACTGCATGTAAAAGTTTTTAAACATATTTAACTTTATGAGTTTCCTAATGACTTTGGATTTTTTATATAAAATAGCGTAATATAAAAATCTATTAAAAAACCTTGATTTCAGATTTTTTCATTATTTTCGTCTAACACCTCAACCTTCTTAAGATGTCCCAGGGAAATCAATGCACAAACATGAAAAGAAAAACAAAGAATCTCTTTCTTTTTAAAAAATGTAAAGTCAGCAAAAAACATATAAATCTTTCATTTATCCATCATTTTCTTTCATGTATTGCATAAAAAATAGATGTACTGGTAGACTAATAAAAATAATCACGGGCATTAAAAATGCAAATATGAAACTATTGAAAGAATAAGCTAGTACAGCCCATTTCATTAAGAAGCTGAAAATTCCAATTTGTATAATCGGGAATTTAGTATACATGTTACCGGCGGCGGCGAGCGGCGTACAAGCAATAATTTGCACTTTATAGCACCATTAAACGCATAAATGATAAAGCTTCAATCGCACAAAAATAAATTATTAATTTAATTAATTATCAATATCAGGATTGTTTTTATTTATTATTCAAAATTTTTTCATCAAGGCAAAACTCATTATGAAATTAATTCATTAAAATTCATAATTATTTCTTTTTTATTTATTTAATTCTAAAATTATACAATATTTGAAAGAACTATCGAAACCATACTGTCTGTAAAAATACAAGGTTGAAATAAATTCACATATTTTTTCCACACTAGGTCAAAATCAGGGGAAGGTCATCTTTCCAATCTAAGATTTAAAAAGGCCATTGTTGTTAAAAGCTACTGTTATCTTATTTTACATAAGTTTCATCTCAATATCTAATAAAAATAATCTAAATAACATAATATTGTTTAAACAAAGTGGAGAATTTGTTTTACCCACATACATTTATGAAATGGTGGAGATAGTAATTTGCTTCTCCATCTGTTGTAATTGTATCATACCCTCATAATACATAAATGTATGTTTATTAAGGGATATGCATGCATATTGAATTCATCACGGAATAGTCCTTAATAACGTGGAAAACCAGCATAGAGAACACTTTAATTTGTTAATTAGTGCATCACGGACATAATTTCACATGTATAATTAAGTAAGAATATTTACTTGCTCTATACATTGAATGTTCACAAGGATTCAATAGTAAACAGGAATAAATATTTATCGATCTAAAATGGAAGATTTAGTACAGGCAAATTAGCCATTTAGGGTAACAAAAATTAATAAAAGGATCATCTCCGGGATTTGAGTAGGTAATAACCTGCACTTCCAAGTTCCGGCAAATTTTAAAAAAAATTTGGAAACATTCTTTGATTTTCGGTTCTTTTGCTCTAACGGCCAAAATAATGAAAATAGAGAAAACAGTTTTCAACAAAAGTTGTAATGGTCTCTTTCTCTACAAAAAAGGTCTTTAGAAATTTCTGTCTTATTTAAGCCGTTTAGAAGATAAATCGACTTTTCTACTTATAGTTTTGAGCCGCTTCGAAATGCGCGAAAAATGAGAATTCTCCGGGAGTTTCGTACGACCGGGCTCTTCGATCGATAATTCTTACTACTCAGAGCCCCTAAAAAAATGAAAATAACACAAAATGGAGAGAAAAGTCTCAACTTTAATGTGGAACTAATCACAAAATTCATAAAAAAATTATCATAAAGAAAAAGTGTTAGAAGATGGCTTAGTAAACTTTGTACAGTTGATCCACAGATTTATTCATATCTTTGCCGGGAGTCGTTAGAATGATTATTTATTTTGCTAATATATTCTTATATAATGATATATTAATGCAATTAACATTTTATTGCAATTACTTTTGTTGCAAAAATATGCCTTGCGATCAAAGTAGAGGGTATATTTCTCATCGATCAGGCACCTCCAAATTTTGGAGTTCAATTCGCTATATCTTAATTAATAATAATAACACAGGCTCAATTTTTGCATTATAAGAACAATAAAACATATTCTTTCGAATGACTAGAGTTTTTTAAATGCGTGCAGTACTTTTTGAATCTGTCTATATTATTCATACACGTTCAGAAAATGCACGATTATGCAGTAAAACATAATCAACTTATTTGTTTCTTAAGGTGGCCATTCCCTAGAAAGAGACATCCGATAGGGAGATATTTACTATTTTTAGCTATAACTTTTTGTTCTTAGTACGTATATTTAAAAAAAACTATAAGAGTACCTAAGTAGAACCATAGCAAGACTATTACTATAAATTTCCACTCAATAATTTTAGTGGTTTGCAAAATAGCTCGATTTAAATTTAAAAATTGTGTTAATCTTCCTATTTCGTAGTTTTAAATCGAGCTATTTTGCAAACCATTGAAATTATTGAGTGAAAATTCATAGTAATAGTCTTGCTATAGTTCTACTTAGGTACTCTTATATATTTTTTTAAATATACGTACTAAGAAAAAAAGTTATGGGCAAAAATAATAAATATTTCCCTATCGGATGTCTCTTTCTAGGGAATGGCCACCTTAACCCTTTTTAATGATATTTTCACGAAATACAGACTAAAATATGTGGAATCGAATCCATGCAGTGAAAAAGTACCTGTTGTTATGGGAGAAATAGGGAGCATGTATAAAACTCAAAAATATGAATAAATCAACTGTATAAAGTTTAATAAGCCATCTTCTAACACTGTTTTCTCTATGGTAATTTTTTTTTATGAATTTTGTGATTAGTTCCACATTAAAGCTGAGACTTTTCTCTACATTTTATGTTATTTCTTTTTCTTAGCGGGTCTGAATAGTAAGAATTATCGATCGATATGAAACTCCCGGAGAATTCTCATTTTCCGCGCATTTCGGAGCGGCTCAAACCTGTAAATGGAAAACTGGATATATCTCCTAAACGGCTTAAGTAAGACAAAATTTTGTAAAGGTCTTTTTTGTAGAGAAAGAGAGGAGCTACAACTATTGAAAACTGTTTTCTCTATTTTCATTATTTTAGCCGCTAGAGCAAAAAAAACGAAAATCAAAAAAATTTTCCCGGAACTTGGAAGTGCAAAGAATGCATAATTTCATTCTACGCTACCTACTTAAATCCTGGAGATGATCCTTATGTTAGTCTTTAGACGCTTTTACAAAATTTCACCTTCATTACCTGTACAGAGCAGAAGCGAAAAAACATAATTTTTTTCTGAAATGCGAAAAATAGTTTTAAAAAATGTATGAAATTTTATTTTCTGATTTATAATCGAGCACATAGTTGGCTAGAGAAGCAATTAGATGAGAAAATGCCGTCAATCACTCTATATCTGTTCTAGATTCAAATTTCAGATGTGGTCGCCTTACGTAGCTCTGGTTTTAAAATCGGTGGTTGTCAAATTTATATGGTGTGTTGTTAATAATGTTTGAAAATGAACATACTTGTACATTGACAATGCCGCGTGGTAATAACTCAAGTACACTTGGCTTTCACCTTGGAGTCTCACATTCAATTCGTGGTCAAGACACAGGAATATCTTCGAGCAAGAAAATAGAAATTAATTCCCGGATACTCGGATGCTGGGTGTATGAACTATATTATAATCGTTATATAGTTTGGACGGTACTACGCCACCAACAATCATGTTAGGAACATTCCTCCAAGTCATGCTTAAGATGCAGATAGCCGATGCCTTTCCACAAACGTCACTATTTTTGTAAATCTCACATTCAAACTAATCTAGAATGCTAAAAGATGGACAATAGGCGACAGGTCTGATAGGCTTAAGATGGTCTATGTTGACTCTATTATACGACAAGTTACACCAATATGTAGATACGAAGTTTTCTGTTTCCTCTCGTCCTTTACAGAACCAAGGTCTTAAGTCACATTCTAAGAGTTCTAGCGAACTTGAGAATAGATAAACCGTCATACGTACCTGAAGTTGCGACTCCCCCAATTCTTGTCGTGTCCTTCAGATGAAAGGGGGTAGACTCCACGATAGCACCGAAATATAGCTGTTTCTGCTCTCCCAAAACAAGGATACTGACACGATGTATTGTTAATACCAAGAATTTATTTTTTACCATTCGTAAATATTTATTATACTAAAAATTTAAATGAAGTAAGTAGTAAACATTTTACCATGTTCATTACTATAGATAAGGTCTGATGTAATGGAAATGAATTTTAAGACAAGACTGCTGCTTTATTATTGTTACCCCCTTTGGGATATATAGCATTATTAAAATGGCTACTGTGTATAAGTAGTTAATATCAAAACAACAATATCTTTTAAGTGCAATAAAACATTATTTAAATTGCCTTTTTAATGACAGTTTTAGAAATTACATACATATAAAGCGAATATTTACATAAAAGCTTAAGACGTCATACAACATTAGAATATGCATTAGAAAATATGTAATAAAAAAATCGAATTTACAGCTTTATTGTTGTATATACTTGTTTGCTAAAAATATTTCCTATCCAGTTTTAGAATTTAATTTCATAAATCATCGTCAATTTCACAAACTGACGTAACGTAGAAAAACCCTGATATTTACAGTTTTTCTAGTTTCATCACCGCGTACGCTTTTTGGTTTTCTTCCTATAAACAGGGAGGGGTACTATTGGCACTACTATTTTTTTACAGGGTCGGTATATCATTTTTAGTTGTCGTTCCCAGATCTTGCCCACCATGCTTCTGCAGGTCCATACTTCTACGTGGTTTTGGCATCGCTTTGTCAAACCAATGAAAGCACTAGCTATTTTTGCTTTGGCTCGATTCAATTCTATCTTAAGCACTGCACTGAAATGATAAAATCTTCAGGAGAATACACTAATAAAGTTAAGGTAAGTTACGAAGTTCCACAAGGATCTGCCCTGGACCCAATTCTCTTTTTATTGTATATAAACGACTTTGCAAATGTTAAGATATTGGAATGTTTTCCGCTCCTGTCGATGATATCACCAATTTTTGGCATATTAAGAATTTGAAAATGATGCTTGAAGAAATCTCCCTTTAGTAAGGAAACCGTCCAACTTAAATCTCTTAATATTTAGTAACGCTGAAGCTAGCGTAATAGCCCTATTTTGCAACTTGGAAGAACTCCTCCTTAGAAATCATTTTCTAGAAAATAAAACTTTTACAAAGTTTCTCAAATTGTATATTGACAACAAATTAAATGTTCAAGAATATCGAAAGAAGCTAAATAAGATTTTAGCCTCTGGATATTATCCTCCCTGTACAATTTCTGTCAAATTGGGATACGAGCAATAAGATATATGTAAGCACATTTGGGAGACTTTTGCAAACTTCCATTTGTTGTTAACCAGATAGTAATATCCATTTTTGTCCACAGCCATTTTGATGCTGCGGCTTTTTTCTAGAAAGTTTGGTTTTATTTTAGAAATATTAATAATACACCATTGTCCACATATCTGTTAGGTGGAGAAATAATAATAATAATAATAGTAATAATAATAAAGATAATTTATTGGCCAAAATTAGATACCAACGTACATATGGCAAGTCAAATTATAGTCATAAATAATAAAATCTGTATCATAATATGCATATATACATGCACATATATCCACGACAAATACACATATAAAATATGTATAAAGGAAAGAAAAAATGTACTTATGTATATATACACAGCATTAAATCATACTACATATAGAAACAATTGAAAAATAGAAGTTAAAGAAAGTTAAATACAATAAAGCATGAAAAAACCATTATATTTTATGTAAAAAGTCATTTATAGTATAAAAACAATTCACAGACAAATATTTTTTCGGTATTTTTAAACAACGTGTACTGCGAAATATTGCGAATCTCATCAGGAAGTGCATTATACATAGCGATGTAATTGTAGAGGGATGATCGCTTAAATGCACTTATGCGGTGGTTGGGAATAGTCAAGAGCTCGCCATGTCTCGTTACATAATTATGAAAGTCGGCTCGTGTTTTAAACTGGTCAATCGAATATTTTTTTTTTACATATAAAGACCCTTTCAAATTCAGTAGCTCTACCCGATGCCATAATATTAAACGGTATGTGACTGCATGCCATAGAGTAATAGATATTTTTTAAACCATCTTTATCAAAAATTGATTTTAACTGCAACATCGCAAAGTAAGCTTTGTTCAGTTGGTTACAAACGTGGTCTACATCTTTAGAACAGGATAATTTGTGGTCGAGAAAAGTACCAAATAATTTTACTGACTCTGAGCAAGAGATATTTTCACTAATCATAAAGTTGGTAGGAACAGGTCTCTGAAGATGAAAGCTTTAAGAACACCGGTTTTTTTTTTCATTTAAAATGAGTATGCTTCTCTGGCACCGTATGCTTAATGATTCTATCACTTTAAAAACAATATCTCCTCAGGAGTATCCACTGACACAGTGCTTGTTGTATTATCCGCAAACATCGTGATATGACCACATTTAGTATGACTGGGTAAATTATTAACATAAAACATAAAGAGTAATGGGCCTAATATGGAACCCTGCGGAACTCCAAGCGCAACGCCATGTACTTCAGATTTTTCTTTCCAAGTTTACAACCAGGGATCTATGTTCCATATATGATGTTATCCAGGGTAGAATGTTGCTTCTAATACCAATGCTATACAATTCATGGTTCAAAATTTCTTCATTGACAGTATCAAAAGCTTTGGTAAGGTCAAATAACAGTAATGCCACGTACTTGCCTTCACATATTCTAGCAGATGACAGAATTCTGTTTCTGCTGACTTGCTTGATCTAAAATCGTGCTGTGATACTGTCAGTATGTTATTCTTTTCAACATAATTTAATAATCTGTTGTATACCATTCGTTCAGGTATTTTAGATAGATTACTTAAAAATAGAAATTTGTCAACAACTTTCAAGATCAGTGGGGTCACCTTTCTTTAACAGAGGAATAACAGTGGCTAGTTTCAAGCATGCTGGAAAAATACCAATTTTAATTGATTTATTTATTAAGTAGACAAAAGGTTTCAAAATGTTATTTTCAATGCTTTTTAACATTTTTACAGTTAGACCATCATGGCCGTTTGAATTCTTATTTTAAGTTATATTATAATATTATGAACCTCTTCTACTGTTACAGTGTCAAATTTACAACATTTTTATTTAGAGTATACGGTAAACAGCGTAATTTAATTGTTTTAGGTGCAATATTAGAGAAGTGATATCCAAATGTTTTGGCAATTTCTTTTCTGTCACTTATAATAATATCGTCAACCTTAAGAACAGTTTGATCCGTAGTGCCTTTGCTTTTCCTGTCTAGTGTTTTGTTAACTATTCTCCAAGTCTCTTTATTTTTATTCGATTTATTTATATTGTTGTTACACAACTTTTATTTAGTTGTTTTTAAATTGTTTCTCTGTCTTTCTTCTCTTCGTCATATTTTATTTTACACTCTAAGGAGTTTAAATTTACCTTTAGCCAAAACATTTTTTTTTAAGTATACACTTTGTTGTTTTATTTCGTAAGCGACCCATTCTTTGCTGTCTCTTATATGAGTGTTTGTTGATTTAATATTTTTTGTGGACAACTGACCCCCTAGCACTATATGATACTGTCAGTAATGTATTGAAATGCTTTAGAGAATTCTAAGTAACCAATCAGTATTGCTTAAAAGATTATTAGAAGTATTAATGGTATTTTCGTTTATGGTACGTTCTGTATACGATATGGTATCTTTAGTCTCACATAGCTGCTGCTTTGAAAGTTCCACAGTGGAAGAATGAGCCAAGTGATCAGCTGTGTCTGATTGTATGACACTGCAAGTATACATGTTGGGATCCAAGTTCGTAATCATGTAGTCAGTACAACTACTACTGGTACAGTCCTTAATGTTTGTATATACGCGAGTAGCTTTTGTCGATGTTACAGTTAAATCAAATGAATTTATCGTATCAATTAAAATATTAGAGTGGAGGTATCTTTTATTATAGTGTGTTGATATCGCCACATGCACTATATATTTGGATACTCTCATGGCAATATTTAGGGCCTCAGTCAGGTTAAGAGCAAAGATATTAATATCACCATTAGGAGGTGTATATGTGCAGATGTTAACTATTTTTATGTCACTAATAGAATAACTGACGCCCCATATTTCAGTATGGCTCTCCACAGATTGATTGTAGTCCATTAGCAAGGACATTATTATTTACTAATATTAAGGATCCCCCAATCCAACAATCTTTGGATATTAGGGTCCTGCTCCTTACTTTTCCAAAAATGTTTTGAAATGTTTTTGCGCCTTGTTATGGTTTGACAGAAACTTCTTTAAACATATTAGCTGATATTTGCTAAAATTCATCTGAACTGAAATAAACGTAATATCTATATAGTTAGGATGCAATGGCAAGTAGATCTTGGATTACTTCTATACTTCTTAGAGAAGTATCAAGAAAAATCGACAATAATCATATATCCTGTTGTTGATCATTATTCTAGGCTCTCTTTGTATTCCTTGGCATTCATTATTATCATTGATATAATGTTTTATTAATTATTTTATTACTATTTAAGTCGGAGAATTTCTTGGATTTAGCTTTCATAATTAGAAAAAAAGCAATTCTTAAATAGTTTCATTCGCAATATTTCAAAGCTTTTCGAGTAATAAAATTCAAATAAAATATTTATAGCATCCATATAAATTACAGCATTTAAATGAAAGATAGTGGTGACATATGACATTGCCAATGTAATGCTTAATGTGTATCATAATTGCATTTTGAACAATATTAATTACAAAAACAAACCGCGTAATAAACCAACTAGATATAAATATTATGACCTTCGCCAGTTTATTGAGGTTTTTATATAATTGTTGAACAATCATCGTGATTTCTTGAACATTAATACATTTTCTAAATATATCTGGTATAGTTTTAAACTTAATCGTCACCTAATCATGCCAGCTTAGTTGGCGAAACGCTCATCTGTGTAATGTTCAGAAAGCACAACTTGCAACCCAGAGGTTCTGTTTACGTAAGTAAGTTGTTTTATATACTTAACAGAGACTCATAACAGAGAACTTATTAAAAATATTAAAAAGACAATTCGGTGTGCTTCACCACAAAACTACTATAATTGTTAATTATAAATTAAACATTGCTTTTAGATGAATCAATCGCTATATTATGAATACTCTACATATGTTTCGGCTTATTAGGCCTTTATCAAGAGTATTACATAGTGAACACTAATGTTTCCGACATGCTTATTCTAATTCATACCTAAAAGTATGTATGCCTTAATCTATTTATGACCTAGTCTATTTAAGACTTAGATTATGAATAGATTAGCTCATAAATAGATTAAAGCATACATGCTTTTAGGTATAAATTAGATTAAGCATGTAGGAAACTTTAGTATTCACTATGTAATACTCTTGATAAAGGTCTAATAAGCCGAAACATATGTAGAGTATCTGTAATATATCGATTGATTCATCTAAAAGCAATGTTTAATTCATGATTATCAATTATTTTCAAGATGTTTCACAAGGTACCTACCACAAGTTCAGTTCAGTGTATTCAAAACTACTATATTAATAAATATCTCTAATACTTTATGAATCATCATCGGAGATTATTGGGCCTAACCTGGAGAAAGTTACAAGACCAGGAAAGTACTGCAAATACAAAGTCTTTAATTTCATTTATATAATCCGCATTGTTTATCACAACTTGCATTGATTAGGCTTACCGCTCCATTGCTCTATTTACTTCCACGTTCATTAAAATTTTTTGGCCCTTCTAGCCGGATGCTTTAAAAAATTTAATTACGAAAATAAAATATACCAATAGCAAGCTGTGTTTTCTGAATATGCATATTTCTGTTTTTGTGGAAACTTATCAAGGTTCGCAAACCGATTTTATGAAAATATTTTTAATGAAGTACCAATTATTTATTGATCGACTTTTAAGGCTACAACTTTTTTCCTCTGTTTGATTCTGAGGTACTCTCCAAATTTCAGTACAAATTCCGTCCAATTTTCACAAAAATTGATCGAGATATAATTTTTTAAATTTAGTGTTTTTCATCTCTTTATAAAATAAACGTGCATTTTTCGCGATTAGCTGAAAAACTAGGGATCTACAAAGAAATATTGGCTACAAAGTTGAGAGGAAATTTATTTTGCCACAATTTAGTTCTAGGAATAACGCTCTACGATAAATAATTAGCCAAGTTAACACTAATTGGTTTTTATAAAACGTTGCAATTCCTTTCAATTTGGTTCTCACAAAAACAAAACATTTATGTAACTTTTGAAATAATTAATCAAATGACAGTATAATTTTCCTTAAAAATATGTAATAAGTTAAATAATATAAAGAAATTTTAATCTTTTCGACGGAGTACAAAGTTGAACCCAGTTTTACAGGATGTTTTCCACGATTATTCAAATTATTATATTTTTAAGGCAAGGCAAGAAAGTCTTTCAAATTTCATTTATGATTATAAGAAGCCATTAAAATAGTTTAGGTAAATCTATTAACGTCCAATCAATTTCCCAATTATTTTCGTCGAAGTGCAGTCCACTGTGAAATTGGGTAAAAAAGCATAAGAACATTTAGTTTGTATATTAGAAAGAGACACTGAGGACTGGTAATCTAAATATTACCCAATTGCTAGAAAATTATGTTGAGGGTGTATAGGACAACTGTAATGTATATAAATACAAACAGAAAGTATATAATCGAAAAATATTTTATTATTCCGGAATCAATTTTAGATGAATAACAAGAACATAAAATTCTCACAATGCACCTGAAATCCTCGCTTGGTATCACTCATTGTAATGTTATGGCTCATTTTATGAAACAATATTTGTATATGTAGTATACATTTAACAATTATGACATGACAAACATTTCTTAGAGTTTCTACCACAACAGTAAAATAATCCACAATGCAGATTATACACCGCATAAAACTAAAATTATATTTTGTCGTACTACTCTCTTTTGCTCTAGTGTTTTTATTATAAATACAGCATGAATTAGGTCAGTTATTTTGGATTTCTCGTACTATATTATAATATAAAACGGCTCATGAAGTTAAATGGAAGATTTGGAGCAGTTAGTACTGGTTAGGATGTTATTTTACATGTAGGATATTTTCAGATAATTGTAGAAACTCAAATTAACTTAGCTAATATACATCACCGAATACCACTTTGCACTTAATATTTTAAAAGGCCACTTTTAAATATTTCCAACTCAATCTTAAAACAATACGTTTTCTAGCGTATAGAGAATATGATTAATATGTCAAATTTATAAGTCAGGTGATAAATGTACAAAATTGTAGACCCATAGCTGTACTTCCAGCATCTGCCAAAGTTCTGTAGCAAACATTATGTACCATTTTAATCGACTTTCAAAATTTTAAAAAAAGGAAAATATTCTCCAGTATCTGTTTTTTAAATATTTGTTCAACGACTCTCTGGAATGGTGTAAGCGGTTTCTATGAAAACCCTTGCAAACGTCGAGCATGACTCGCTGGTAGTCCTATATTGATTTGATCAAGTTATGTGTAGTATAAGGTGAGTTAATATCGGATGAAGCAGTTTCTACGAAAAAATATTTGAAATTTTGCCGGAGGTGCCGGGGCAATCGGAACTACAATTGGGATTAAAGTAAAAATTAGGTGTTTTCAGAGTAGGTGATACAAAATCTTGCGTCAAAATTTAAAGATACAAAATGGCGAATCCAATAGTCCATGTTTGCATAAATTTTGAAGATTTACATGAAATTGGACCACTAAAAGGTAAAACAATTATTTTTTAAATTGAACCGTTTCTAATAACATGGTCACTAAGAAGTATAAAAAAAATTTCATCTGTGTTCAGTTAATTGAATTTTATTACGTAATAACGATTTTGAGGTCGGTGTAAAAATTAAAAAATTGCAAAATGGAACGAGTTTCTGACCGACCCCAAAATGGACACTAACAATAAGGTCAATTAATTAAACGACGAGACGGCGAAATTTTATTTGTTAATTTTTAAGTGACCGTGTTTTTAGATAGTCCATTTTTTTAAAGACTTTTTTTTAAATGATCTCAGTAAAATCAATTATGGCTCTTTTCTCAAACGATCGATTTCTGCTAATACAGTTACCTACAACGATCATATTGTTGAGGCCTTTGAATCTAGAGTACAGGTTTTTACAGTATATATAAACTTTTGAAAGGATTTGGACAAAGTTAATCATGACGTATTTCTAAATGAGTTATGTGTGTGCCCGTAGCTGAACATGGACTCTCTATTGTTGAATATAACGGAATCTTTCCAGCAAGTACGGTGCTCGTTTAGATGTACTGTAAGGTTCACCCTTGAGGCCCCTATTATTTCTATAGTTCATTTATTATGATTTCTAATTCTAGATGTTTATTGTTTAAAGGTCATCTAAAACCGTTTAAAGAAATCAGATCCTAAAGCGGTTGTCGATTAGCATATTAAAATAAATTTATTACTCTAATTATTGTCATCATTTTTCCTTGTTATTCATGTTAGAAATACTTTATTCTATAGTCGACCTCAGTTAAGAATTCAGTTATTTACGTTATGAGCGCAGCACAGTTTACACAAGCACATGGGTATCCCCAAGTAAGGGGAATCCCCCAATGGCCGTCTCAAGCCCATTGATACACAAAATAAAAACTGCTGCCTAAGGAATCACTACTCCCACATCCAGATTTTTCATTCAAGTCACTTTAAAGGAAATATCTTGACTAGATTTGCACTTTAGTATGTGGAAATTATTGGTAATAGAATTTTAGTAATATTTGGGGCAGATGTCATAGAAAAGTTTGAGGCGTTGGTTTCTACCATATACGATAAAAATGATGTTTCTAGTTTACCCTACTTATTTTCCCCTATTCACAACCTGTCACCTTCAATGGAATCATCTCAATCTGATGTCATTACAATACATAATTCTACTAAGATCTAAGTGAATATCTCAATTCTATGTTATCAATTCCATTAATAATGGAGCGGAGGTGGCGGGGTTTGAAAAATATTAGAAATAAATCTGAGGCCTTTTTTCTGGTATATACACCATGTCCAAAATTTCTGTACTCTTACCAGCTTGATTTACTTATTTCCCCCAATATACTCCAATTTAATCCCCAACACTTCAACGGAATCATCTCAAAATATAATCTAGTTCCAGATGTCATTATAATACATACGTCTACCATAGTTCAAGTTAATATCTCAATTTTATTTTATCAACTCCTTTAATAATGGAGTAAGGGTGGTGGGGGGTTGAAAAATATTATCAAAAAAATCTGAGGCCTTGGCTTCTAGAACATACACTGAATATCAAATTTCTGTACTCTTACCAGCTCGCTTTACTTAATTTTCCCTATTTACCTCCACTTATCCCCCACTCCTTCAACGCAATCATGTCAAAATACAATTTAGTTTCAGATATCGTTATAATACCAAATCTCAAGTGAAAATCTAAATTTAATTTTATCAACTCTTTTAATAAGGGGGCGTTGATGGTGGGGGTATGAAAACTATTATAAAAAAAACCTGAGGCCTTCGCTTCTAGTATATACATCAAATCCCAAATTTCTGTACTCTCACTAGCTTGCTTTACTTATTTTCCCCTATCTACTCCTATTTAACTTCGAACCATTCAACGGAATCATCTTAAAATATAATCTGGTTCCAGATGTCGTTATGGTACATACGTGTACCAAATTTCAAGTGAATATCTCAATTCTATTTTATCAACCCCTTTAATAATGGAGTAGTGGTGGTGGGGGATTTAAAAAGTAGTATTAAAAAATCTGAGGCTATGGCTTCTAGTACATACACAGAATTTCAAATTACTATACTCCTACCAACTTGCTTTACTTCTTTTCCCCTATTTACCCATATTTAACCCCCAACCCTTCAACGGAATCATCTCAAAATATAATCTAGTTCCAAATGTCGTTATAATACATACGTGTACCAAATACGCTTACCAGCTTGCTTTACATACTTTCCCCTATTTACTCCCCAACCCTTCACCGGATATCTTCAAAAAACAATCCAGTTCCAGATCTCGTTATAATATATATACGTGTACAAAATTTCAAGTCAATATCTTAAACCGTTCCGAAGAAAACGTGCGGACAAAAAAAAAGTTACAGACAGACAGACAGAATTTTTTTTTCGTTGAAATTTATAATTTCGACGTTTCATGATATTCTAAACCTATTTCAAGAAAAAAAAATTGTGGAAGTACAATTAATGGTTTAAATTGACTTTCATTTGGTATTTGGCTGTCTTATAAATATAATGAAATTATTTAATTTAAATTGCAGTATAAATGTTGTTAGTTTATTGCAGTAAGAATAAAAGTACACTCTATTGATTTTGCACATTTAACATGGTTCGATAATAATAATTAATATGTTTTTTGAAAATAAAAAAAAAATGATGTCCCAGTGGAATAAAAAAATAATTATTAATTTAGATAATTTAACTATTTTTGTTTATCAACTAGCGGGCGCTCGAAAATTTCAGACACTCTTGACATCTCGTGTCTATAGATTCCATTATCATCTGCCCCAAGTAAATGAGGATAACCGAGAACGACCGCGTTGAATATTAATTAATCAACTTGGCAATTCAGACAAAAGAAAATAATAGTGATAATCTTTTGAACGTAACACTTTGAGTTTAACAAAAGAAAAAACGTCATAGCCTGCCTAACTCAAGTAAAAACAAAATGGATTAAAATTGAAAATGACTAAAATATTAGGATCAAAAAATATTCTGTGCTATTCACGTTTTATTATGTGAATATTATGGTACCTACATAAATATATTTAAAAAAAAACAAGTGCTTTGTATGTATAGGCCTACCAACAATTACCTATATGCCAAGGTAAAATTTAATACTTGGTTACTATTGTTGATATTTGGTGCTCATGTGCTCAATTATGTTACAGCTCGATTAAGGCAAAAAAACTAAGAGCACCTAATAACCAATCTCTAATACAAAAATTTATTGCCGATAGATATAAATATTACCTTGAAGATTTAAAGCCAATTATTAAGCTCTTGGCTTTGACCTTTTAGGAAGTCATTGACAATATACAGAATGCGAAGATTAATGACCTGGTACTTCTACATCAGAGCGTAATATATTTTGTCTTATCATATATAAATGATATAATAAACATTCACAGTTCTTGACACTTCCACTTGTATTTCACTAATTACTAATCGACCATAATCGCTGGATTTAACAGTCAATACAGCTAAATATGATGGCGTGATTTGATTGAAGACAAACGAGAGATACAATCCTAAGCAATATTATTCACTGATGATCGGCCTTTGACTTTTAGTAGTTAATTTGTATCATTAAGAATATTGATAAGAATCTAACCAATTGTGTGATAATATAAAACAATATAATAAATATTTTATAAATACTGTTAACTGCATATTGGCAAGTGAACCAGTATTCCATAATGAAATCCATATTTCTTTCGATTTTCTCCACTTTAAGACTGGTTTTGACGATTTTTCGGGAAATGTAGGAAATATGGCACAGAACTAATTACAGAAGCGTGTCTCTCGGGAAATAATACAGAAAAAAAAGTACTTATATCCTTATTTCTCCACGTATCGTCTACTTGAAAGGCATAGAAATATAAAATTAGGTCAACTTTTTCTGTTCTTTTTCTTTATTTTTCTTGATGGGATAGTGATATTTATAAAAATTAGTACACACAGAGATCGTGTTCCACAAAAGACCATGTTTTTTTGATGATGTATCATCACATGGGGTCAGATGGTGGAACTTGCAGTAAAAGTGCAGACGAAGTGGACGACCTCTAAACCTGCATACAAACTAAGAAAATTTAGGTGAGATATTTTTTGACATTTTATAGATCCTGGTAAAAGAAGAAGTTAAGGCAATGGCACGTAGTGGGGTCATCGATTATAGTTATATCTAACATTTGGTATTTGGTTAACTGAGTTGATTGCGAGACACTTTTTCCTCTACGAAAAATTTCAGAAATGGACAAGAGCGGAGATACAGAGAATGGGTAAACATCGAAAAAGTAAAATTGTAGTTACAAAGGAAACCCCGATATTATGAAAGTACATCAACTCCCACCAAAATGTTAGACGAAAGGCACTTTTGGGCCGGATTTATTTTTTTTTTAATTTAGTTACGGACGAAACTTTAGGTACTTGTTCTATTCAACGTGAGCAAGTCTGAAAAATAATGTCTGACATTTTCCACGAGCGGTTTTTTTCTCAAAATGTTGCAGCTTTCAACTCTTGTATCTCAAGAGCCGCCCGTGCAAAACGTCTGACATTATTTTTAAGACTTATTGACGTTGAATAAAAGAAGTGCCCAAAATGTCGCATGCCCTCCGTAACTACAATTTTTTTTCTTATTTTTAAAACATTTCCGCCAAAAGTGAAACCATATTTTTCGTCTGACGTTTTGGTGGGGGATGTGGATTTGATGTACCTTCATAATACCGCCGTTTCGTACGCAACTACAAACATTTTTTTTCGATTTTTACCCCCCTCTGTATCTCCGCTCTCGACCATTTCTGAGACTTTTAATAGAGGAAAACGAGTTTCGAAATCAACTGAATAAACCAAATACCAAATATCAGACATAACTACAATCGATAATCTCACTACGTGCTATTGCTTTAACTATTGGTATGTCTGTGCTAGGTGATTGCATTTCAGAGATATGACACTAAAGGACGCATTGTAATTTCGTATTTGGTTTCGTAATGTATCCGTTTTTTGTAACGAAAAAATTTTTTTTTCGTATAAGCACCCGTGCTACATAAATTTGAATTACATGCGGAAATACCGACGTGAAGTCAACAAGTGTGCATACGCGGTAGAAACAGAAATGAGGCCATTTTAAATATCCATGCTACTTTACTTTTTCGCCTTTGACCTTGGGTGTTAAGATCGTTTACTTATTCTTTAACGGATTTTCACGTTTATCTCTTTAATCCTTTGGTATTTTGAATATATTTGATTATTAAATGATGTCATATTATTAAGTTAACGTTGCTGTATAGTTATTTTTAGGAATTAAAGGATATTCCGTGTAATTATTAATTTTTATTGGCGCACATGTTTGTGCGATGTTCGTGTCTATTGGACACATATTAACTCATTAATTATAGTGGCAATTTTGTATTTTGTGGGCGCTTGAGACACAATACCGTGGTGTTTTGTCATTATTTATATTATTGTGGACGAGTACAAAATTCGGAAATTATTCAAGGGATAAATTAGAACCTTTGTTTCTTAATCGTGTGTAGACAATCTCATCTCATTAAAAGTCGAAACCTGAAGTCGTTTTGTCGCATTTAGTTAACCTCGTGTTAGTACAAGAGGTTAAGAGATCATTTTTTATTGGTTTATTTTTTGGGAGATTAAACCCATAATTTTGTTTTCTATATTTGTTACAGTATTAGTTTTTTTCAGATAGTAATTCAGATATTTTATCTCAATTCAATTCTGTTACCTTTAATTAAATTTTTGGTCATAACCAGTCAGCCATTTTGTGAACGGCTAAAATTTCATGAGAGTAGAGTTTTCTCATTTATTCATTTCATTTATTATTTTAATCAGTAGCTTATTCATATATTTTCAGAAGTAAAATTTTATCAATACTCAGGTTTTCTATTAAATTGCTAACAGTTTGGTTTTGCAGTGACCTTCGTCACCATAGGTTTTTTGTAGTTTTCTTGTATTTCTTTTTTCTTACAATTTTAAATTTTTTGCTATTATCAACTGGTTCTTTACATTACCCTTTTTTCATGTAAAATCCTGGACCAAACCACCATTGAAGCAAAGCACGAGGCATAAATTAAATATTTGGAGTTACCCTAAAAGTATTGGATATCATTCCGACGCAGCGTCTCCTGGAAATCAGCGTTGTCAGGACCTGAATATTACGTCCTCCTTCCCGGGTACCCGCGGCCATCTTCAGGACCAGACCTCGTCGGGATTTCACGTCTTCGCTAAGCTAAGCAAATTTCACCATACTTAAATATTTGTAGTCATTTGTAAAGTGTTGAAAAATTTTTGCTTATACTTATGTTAATATATTATTTGTTTTATATTTGATTTTGATTGTTTTCTCCCCCTGATAAAGTTTGCAAGAGAGTTATTTACTGAACACGCTCGCGTCCAAATTTTTGTAGTTTATTAAAGTTTTGTTTGGTTAATTCAACAAGCAAATAATTCTTGAAAAAAAATATATAACTCTTCTCGCCACCGAGTGACCCTCGACCAGCTCTGAGCTAACCGGTTGCTACTCTTTCATAGCTTCCTCAGCTGCCAGCTGAGAAGTTGTGGTTGCAAATTGGCGCCATGCCAAAACAACCCTATCAAAACCTTTTAGGTTAGGTTAAAGCTCCATGTACTCCATGGAGGATCACTCTTTCGCGGGCACAATGACAAACCGCAGAAGAGTGATCCTCCATGGAGTACATGATGCTTTAACCTAACCTAAAAGGTTTTGATAGGGTTGTTTTGACATGGCGCCAATTTAAAAAGTAAAAGTCACATGTTCAATGTTATTCACTTTCATTAATAAACCATATTATTCTCAAAAAATGTACTGTCACGGAGCAGAAATATTTGTTGTTCTTAGAACTATTGTCAGCCCCTGTCACCTTTCCTCTCTGCCTACCACACTGGTGACAAGTTTTAGGAATCCTAAAAGTATTGTCAATTAAACTGATATTCCTTCAAAAGAATAGTTAGGGATATTTACAAATAGATTTTCTATTTCATTTACTAATCGTATTTATTTATTCATTGAACAGGGTTGAAAAGTGTGTCGAGTTCGGTGAAAGACGCATGTTTCGTATCTCCTACGGGATATCGAGATAAATCCGGATAAAGCGGCAACAGAACGCCGAAATTGTACTGAATTAAAGCGTGAATAATTCTGCACTGATTGATATAAATTAGCGCTAGTATGGCTATTTCATATATGTAGTTGATATTTGATTAAATTATGTTGGTTGAATAAAGCAACACAAAATAGTGTACATAAACAACGCGAGAAAAGTGTACTGCTTGAGTGCTTGACTGTAAAATATGCACCTGGATTCGTCCCTTCTTGAAGTGGGTGATATAAAATAAGCAACAACCAGTCAGATGTGTGAATGAAACAGATAAGTTTTTGTTTATATAGCATTAGCATTGGTTTATATATGTCCTAATTTTAAACAAGAATTGGAGATCAAAATTGAAAAGATATGAAACATAATACATAGGTAATAAACATAATATATAGGGGATGAAATGGAAAAACTACCAAAATTGAAACCGATTGCTTCAAGGTAACGACATACAGGGTGAGCAAACTATCCCTTGGGACCTCTTTTCTCATAACGCGCAAAAGAAATAATATTATTATCGCGAAATATGGCCCTTCCCAGCAACTCCACCGTAGATGGATATTTGCTTGTGGAGCAGTCAATAAATAAAAAAAAGGAAGGGGAAAAGGGAAATATATACAAAAATAAAATATAAAATAAAAGTTGCCAGATTCAGATACACAAGAAGCAGAAAACTTAGATGACGGTAGATGGAAACTTAAAAGAAGCATGGAAACTGTAAAGAAGCATCTCGCAAACAACTTCACCACACCCCAGCCGATGATGACAAATGGAAACTTAGTAGAAGCATGGAAACTAAAAGAAGCATCTCTCAAACACCTACGTTTCCCATCCTATATTCCCACCCCATGCGTCATGCGGCTCTCGCTGCTGACAACGAGCATGTCCAATGTCCAACTCGGCGTATGCAACCGGTCTGGCGATGTATAAAACGATTTGGTCCCGGCACGCGGTTTGGCCGTCCGCTGGACGTGTTCGACGGACGACCAAGCTGCGGGTTGGAACGAACCTGCATGGATGCCCGGAATTGGCAGCAATGCCGACCATACGCTGGCAAATCGATCAATCAATCAATCAACATGAACATTTTACATGTATTTATTGTAGTTATTTGTTATCTCTTATCATTGCGAACATGTGTAGCAAATTGCTAAATAAAGGACTATTGTTTTTATTAAATATTCTTTGCTTGTCTCAAAAATAAACCCAGAACCTTGTGCTTTAATTCCTTGACGCATTTTATCTCATAGGCCGTATTTTTCTCCTATACGATTTACACCTTATCACCACGTCAATTAGTATTCCACGTTTCTTGACGAAGAGATTGTTAGCAGGCTGAAATCTGTATCATTAAAAATTCCAGGGAAGTACCCTTGCTGACGGATTTTAAATGTCGAAAGCATTGTGACCTAAATTGATTCGCTAAATATCTGGAAACATTTTTTATGACCGCCTCGTGCCAATTTAATAATCGTATGTAATATTCATTTCTTTTATTTGCTGTTTAAAGAATGTGCAATAAGCACATCTTTTTA
Organism: Stenurella melanura; assembly: GCA_963583905.1. Taxonomy (NCBI): domain Eukaryota; kingdom Metazoa; phylum Arthropoda; class Insecta; order Coleoptera; family Cerambycidae; genus Stenurella; species Stenurella melanura. The sequence goes on from OY757311.1 coordinate 138,200,835, forward strand.
TTTTACACATAAAATTAATTTTTGTGTCATTTGCACTTAAAATGATTATAAAATAAACATATCGTTTACTGTTTCCAAGTATAAGCAAAGATGAAATCATATTCCTTTATAGGATATTTCAGATGCAATTTTAATTTTTACTGCATATTTTAACAGGATGAATCTGTCTCAATCGAAAAAAATCAAAAGGAAGCTAAAGTTTTTCTACCGATGGAGAACCTTGAATGGAATATTTGAATTTAAAAAGCAAATAAGAGACGCTAATAATAACAATAATGTTTATTTGTTTACGGAAATACATTTACAAATATCAACATAATATCTACTTACATACAGTAAATAAATAAAAATAATCTCTCAAGACTTGCTGTAGATATGTATGAAAAATTAGCGTTTCCAATGTCTTAAATAAAATGAAACCAAAACATACATATTATATATGCCTGTATATTAGTTTTGCCAGAGCATGTACTGAGAATAAACTACGGTCTGAGAAAGAAAACTCGATTGTAGATATACAGAGCTCCTGTAACAGCTTATACAAAAAATGACAATAATGTAACAAAATAAGAAGGAAAATTTCCTTTCTTCTTTTCTAGCTGAACTAGATGGTTGTAGGTTGTACCCTCTTCACTTTCATCTCAACTGAGTTACACTGTATCAATTACCAAATATTTAACATTATATACACTTTGTGCGTAAATTTCGTTATTGCCCAAGTATATATTTTGTGACGTTAAATTAGATTCCGCCCATATATTTGTATGTGGGAATATAAACTTAAAAATTAGTGAGGCTACGATTGTTTTTTTAATGTTGCTGTTGGTACCTGAGGAAAAAAAGGATATGAATTTTCTTCTTTACTTTTGTTGATAGCAAGGAGACCAGGTAAAATAATGTGTATTCATATGTATCGATGGCTAAGTAAGAATACTCCAAGAACCTTAATGTTTACTATGTGATTTTTAGTCATTATAACTTAGGTTCATTGTTTTGTTATGTCTGGGGTGTTATTATAACTTCATTTAAGGTAATTTTCCGTGTTATTGTTAGAAAGAAATTTCGTTGCTTAACCTAAAAATGATAAACGCACATACGAAATTTAGTAATCACGACGAGCGGGCATATATTTTATGACTTTTTGTAATGGTTCAAGCTAATGCTATTTGCTCTCACCTGTAGTGGAGAATCCTCATTTAGTTAAACAAATAAGGTTGTAAACATTCGAATTTATCTCTCCTTGATCAGCTGTCATATTTAAGATATAGGGAATAACGTGTTACCAACATTTGGTTATAAATGGAATATTTATTAGTCATTAAATCGTGGTTTTATTTATTTTATTGTTTATATGGTCCAATAATGGGTTTTGTGTATCTTAGTTTCTATTCTAAGGAGAGTTTTAATCATTCTATGGCTGGAACTAATTTTCTGTTACTTATCAATTCCTAGGGTATTTTCCTATGAGATGTTGAATTGTGATTGGTCGTTAAAACAGGAAAAAACAGGTGATTAGGAAAAAAAACGGTTGGTTTCGAAAACCGGCGTGCTCTTCCTTTTCTTTATTGAGTCGTCAAGCCGATTAGTCAAGATTTTTATAATTGCTTGTAAAAGCAACCCCAATTTAATTACGGGGGATTATACTATAAAATTCTTACATTTGGAAGGCCTAATTGTGTGTAGCTGTTTGAAGCCAAATTTTGTTATAGAGGACTTCTAAATAGGCAATAAATACGACATTGTTGAATACCTGTTTGTGCCCTGACGATTTTGCGGGTAAGCACCATCTTGCATTCTCTGGAAATACTGACTCCTAATTTTTGTCATTCTTTTATGTAGGCAACTTGGATAATTTGGGTAATTTGGATAATTTGAGTAATTTGAAATAATTTGGAAAATCTGGAAAATTAGACATTGTACTCAAGTGGTACTAAGATACATAAAATTGTGAAGCTGATAAGCTGTGTATGTCTATGTAGTTTTTATCGACTTGGAAATTGGTGAATCGATTGTTGGGAGGTCCCGCGAAGCCATTTTCTGAAGTCGTCGTTTTGGTATGGTCACATGTCACAGTTGAGACACATGGTTTCTGGTTATGAGGTCACATGGATTTAAATGTTGAGGAGATACTGAAGCTGAGGTGTACATGAGGTTTTTTTGCAGTAACAACAGCATAGTAACCTGTACTAACAGATTTTTGCTCAACGCTGGATACCGGATGAGTACCTTTTTTTCTAATGTTACCAGGATAACTAAAAGTTATATGTGTATTAATAATCTGCTGTTATATTTTAATCTTTACTTATTTCTCTATATATATATATATATATATATATATATATATATGATAATTATGGTCAAATATTTTTATTAGTTACTCAATTAAGCATATGTGAAAATAAGACATGTGAGTGACTGCGCAGTTAAACATCTTATTTACAGGTATTTTATGGTTATATCATTAGTTTGTAAGGTATATCAATCTTTTTTATTTACGTTGTTTATTGGCAGCGTCAATATAGAGCAACATATTTTAATTTAACCTAACTATAAATCATTGACAATACATCGTTAGAGATCGTTAGTAAATCGTCTGTATATTTTTAACAATTCAGTTGCAAAATATCAGTGATCAACCAATAGTGGTTTTTTGTAAAAAAGTAGAATATTTTTATTTGTAGGTTATTGGTACAATAGTATAACTAATCGTAGATCTAGCGAATAATTTTTTTATAATTTCCTACTAATAATATTCATAAAGCTGAGCCGATTTGTACGTTATTAATTGTATTTTGTATGTAAATTAAATAATTATTTTAAATAGATTTCTATTGTGTTTTGACTTAAATTAAATTTAACACGGTTTTTGGTAGTTTTTTTTGATAATCGGTGTGTCATACTCACTCTAAGGGGGCTGGAATTTATAGGAAATTACCTGGCGCTCATTTCAACTTATGGCAAAATTGAAATCGTTAAAAATAAACGATCTTCACCTCTGAGAGTCTCGTGAGAGAGCTAGCCGACCTTAAGATTTAAGAACTAATTGTAATTTAGAGTCAAATTTCCCTTTGTATTTCTTAAATTCAATTTGACCCGTAACAATTTAATACATCAAAATTCGGTAAATTGCTACTCTATTATTGAAGGTGACGTAGTAAAATTGTTTGTTTCCATAATTTGTTGTTGAAGTGATGACGTGATGAAGTGAAGACATTTTTAAAATCACATTTTCTTATAAATTTCTAGTTGTAGTCAGTATATAATACGACAGTGACATCGGCATAACTTGCTATATCCCCACACAAAGGTAAATCAAATAAACCATTCAAGTAGTTTAGTAAAAACAATTGGTCCCAAAATGTTTCCTTGAGGAATACCATGCTATATCATTCTTTTGCCAATATTTGCTCATTGTTATCTATTTGACAAATAACTTTTTATTAGGGTTCGTGGAATACTTCTAAAATCTGTACTTTTAAATATCTGTAATAGTTTAATATGACTAACTGCATCAAAGGTCTTTGCTATGTTATTGTAAAACGGATGAATGATATTTTATCAATCCTAAAGAAGTAAAATATAAATAAATTAATATGAAAAAATATTGACCGGAGATATATTTTTAGTAGCATCATGACTCTTTTTTACTTACAACTTTAAACGCAAGTGTTACATGTGCGATTTGTAACCTAAGTTTATGTAAAAAAATTTTACCATGTTCATGTTAGTAACGGTATACTTATTTCACTCGCTGGATTTTAGCTACACTCTGTGTAAATATATAAATGCAAGTATTCGTTACTAACTAATTAAGTTCAACTAATTTTGATTAGCTTTTATACATGAAACCATTGTCAGTTAATGTCCAATTACTGCATTGTTTGTCAAGTATCATCGTGATTTTAAAACATGTGTGCTAAATGAGATAAAACCGACAGATAAGCTTGTGTAAATGTAGGTCAGACGAATGTTAAGGCCTACTATGCCACTTGTGTATTTCAGTTTTTTTTTTATAACCATTGAGAATAATTGTACTAAGTAATTATTATAGTGGAAAGATTGCTAACATCGTAGTAGCCGAATAATTAAGGTTAATTCGTGGATGTGCCACCGGAAATAAGTAAAGATACCAAGGGTACTAGACACTTCTTTTTGTGAAAAAAATTGATGCACCTTTAAAGAAACCGGCCACCAAGAATTATAAAATAAAATTTCAACGTTACTCGATTAATTGAACCTTATTACCTAATACCGTTATTAAGGTAGGTAATAGATATGTTCGATTTTATTATTTTTGCACCAATATCAGTATCGATATATGGTTCGGTATCGATATAAGGTTCAATTTCGCATATTTAGGAGGAAAATATTATATTGAAATAAACTTTTAACAATTAATATATATTTTTATTTTAAATGTGTCATTGTCAGTTCGTATTTGATAATACCTGTTGGAGTTAACTTATCTTGCATGAAAATTTATATTTTGTTACTTTGTAAAAATTGACTCCTGAAACAGGTTCTTCCTTTTGAATTAAAAAAAAACAAATGAGTTTTAAAGTAGTTTATGTATAATTTTTTAACATATTTTAGCTTAAGCATTTATGTATCATACTATCATACTATTATACTCTTTAAGAGAGTGAGGAAGCAAACTCCCACAGGATACGTCTCCATGAACGGCGACAACATCCAATGGCACGATACCGTCAAGTACCTTGGCGTTATCATGGACAGAAGCCTGACGTGTAAACAGAATATGGAAGCGATTATACAGACGGCGAGGACGAGAAGGACTCTACTCTATCCTATGATAGGTAGACAAAGCCAACTCAACCTGAGGAACAAGCTCACACTCATCAGGACCCTCATTGCACCCATTCGACCTACGCCTCCGTTGTCTGGGGGTACCAAGCAACCACCTACTTGAAGAGGATACAAGCCGTGGAAAACGTCGCACTCAGGTGCGCCGTGGATGCACCATGGTTTGTCAGAAACGCCGACATCTTCAGAGACCTGGAATACACCCCGGTAACTGAAGTCATCCAGGACAGAGCGAAGAAACTATACGCCCGTGCAGCAGAGCTAATGCAGAGAAATTAGCTTGAAAACCGCTGAAAATTCGGACAAATTTACATAAAGCTGTTTTCACCGGAAATAGGTATAGGTATATGTACTTAATATTATACTAAAAGTCCCCTTATGTAGAAGTGCCGGAACCTTAAAAAAATCGCAATCGTTTAATGAGAGGGGCAAGATTTATGTAGATTCGCGCACTGGGTACTGCGGCCGATCTTTATAGCAGATTACTACTTACTGCTGCTTGTTTTTGTGGCCCTTAGTTGTTTGCTAAATAATGAGTATTTATTAATATTATACTTGAGTTATAATAAGTGCATTGGATTTTATTTGACAGAGTGATCGTTGATAAAATTTGTTATTTGTTGATCCCGGTGAATATTTTTAAGACAATATGGAAGCTAATACGTGTATTTTATGCAATGTTATGCTTTTAAAAGACGAGAGTGTATGTGTTAAATTGAAAGAACTTGTGACACTAATTAATGCAAGCAAAACGAGAAATGACGATAAGTGGAAACATTTTGAGAGCGTTGAACAAATTTCTGTACATAAAACATGTAGGAAAAATTATACTCGTGCTACTAGCCTAAAATCGGTTACGAAAAATGTGGATGCAGATTTAAATCAACCTAGCTCATCCCGACTACGATCGACTATGAAATATGATTTTTGTTTTAAACAAAATGGTATTTTTTTGTGGAGATCTTTGTGAAATTGATAAAAAAATTGGCATGAGAAAAAAGCGACCTGCTTCTTTAATCTCTACCATAGGCATAAAAAGTACAATTGAGAAATTTTGTGAGAAACGAAATGATGACTGTGGTGAAGCTGTTTTAAAACGAATAAATTCTTGTATTGATTTGGTTGCAGCGGAAGGTAGGTACTATACGGCGTGTTATGGTAGCTTCCAAAAAATTAAAGTAAAGGAAAAAGCTGGGAGACCCGTTAACAAATATCTAGTGGAGGCATTTAATCAATTGTGTTCATACATAGATGAACATCAAGATGATGTCTCACAATTTTCGATAAAGGAGTTACAGGATAAGATGAAAGAATTTGTACCAAATAATTCAGAAAATTGGTCCTATAAATATTTAAAACAGAAGCTATTTGAACGTTATAAAAATGAAATTATTGAACATCACGGAGTTATATGTTTTAGAGGAACAGCTGAAAAATTGTTACATGACCAATGGTACAAAGATAAGAGAAGTGACAAAATGGACGAAAAGCTTCGTATAATAAAAGCTGCGGCTTCTTTTATTAAAGAAGATATTCGTTCTGTTTATTTCGATACTGACTACTATCCTTCCGCTGAATGCATAAAATTAAGTGGATCAAAATTCCTCAAAGCTTACACACATTGATGTCCACTTTAATAAATAAACCATCAGAAAAGAACACTAAGAAAATTAGGTCTTTGGAAAACGCTATTATAGCTACTGTACGACCACGATCATACGTATCAGCGATTCTTACGGGACTCGCAGTGCATATCCATCGAAAATATGCTTCAAAACATATTTTGGATCTTCTTTCTGCATTGGGGTTTTGTGCATCTTACAAAGAATTAATAAAATTTGAAAGTCCAGCTGTCCAAAATTTGTACAATTTGTTTATGATAATGCGGATTTTAATATAACACTTGATGGTCACGGAACGTTTCACGCTATGGGAGGTATAATATGTTTAGCACCAGAAGGCTCCGTTAATGTAGAAGAAAAAAGACCTCGTCCGAAAGGAAATTATTTTTTTAATCTGTATTCAATTTAATTGTGTTGTTTCGTTTACTATTAAAAAAAGTATAGTAAATTATGGGTCATTTTATACATATTTCAATTATAAGTAAATTTTCTATCTTGTACAATTTTGAAAAAACTGACCGTTTACGAGAAAATCTCTAAAAAGTGTATAATCCAAGATGGCGACTGAATTTTATGAGTGTTCCGGCACCTCTATGTTCGGGGACTTTTAGCATGGTAACAATACGGTTCCCTGGAATACATTGCAGTCGAGAACAGCTTTATGTAAATTTGTCCGAATTAAAATCTTAATGTCACTGTACTAAGCATGGGAATCTGCTGGTCAGACAGGCAACTGACTACGACCCCAATGACGCTCCTAGGCACAAGAGGCCGAAGCTCCAGATCCTGGATAATGGGTAAGTATAACTAAGCTTCCTTTCAGCCCGATCTTCAAGCGACGCCGCAAGGAGACAATGACCAAAACACCCACATCACCCGATCCAGGGGGTATCCAGCAAACAACCAGCTAGGTACCCTTACTTTAGCCCGTGCCGGCCTCCGACGCTAAAACAGGCGTTCTTGACCGAGCGCAATCCTTGAGCTACACTGCTCAAAACTTCCTTCCGACGAAATCGGAGCACATGATGCCAGCTGGCACTATGGGCTCCGCCTAGTCGCATACCCCCAAACCCTTCCAAACTCCAAGAGGGTTCTCGACCCCTAAGCATCCGAGACCGTCATAAAAGTCAAGAATATTGGCGTCGGTGCAGATTAAAATCAGCGGGGAGAAATTCGCGTGTCCACGGATTTAAAACTATTAGCCACAGAATCTTTGTTGAGCATTTAAATTAAAGGTAATTAGTCATTTAGTAGATGAAAAATTAATAAGAAAAACATTTTTGTTTTCAGTCAAACCGTTGCAACTTTTATAATATCAATCCTATGAAAAAAAGTTAAATTAGATATGAATAAAAAATTTATTTTCTACAACTCTATAAATTTTCCGAAAAACGGGCAGGAACAGAGATACAACATCATTCCCGATTTCCAGGATGGCGACCAGAAGCCAGCAATACGGTCCCGAATTTTTGGTTTTAGACTCCACCAATATCCCCCTTCCACTTTGGGTGAAAATCTCGATTTTTTCAAAAACTTTACTTTGTTTTCTGTCTAAATAGGCTGCACTAAGATGTTCACCCTTCCAAATACTAGCGTAGTTTAACATCTCATATCGAAATACAAGTATAATCAAGACGTGTATGCTGACCTCTTCCTTAATATAAAATAAGCGAATATTGGCAATGTCGCTTTCAAGAAATAAATTGGAGATTTCTCCTCGAATGACCCAAGTTTCCATTCCTACCAAGCTTGAGTAAAACGAATATAGTTTCATTTCCAAGTTAGCACGTCTTTGCAAATTGTGCTATTGACGGGAATTCTTAAAATGGCTATACCTAAGCAATTATTGGAATAAAGAACTGACGTTCGGTGAAGGTACTTTCTCTTGCGAGACCTCAACATAATCAGAGGACATTGTCAAATTTCCCTGAGTGAGCTAGAGCGAGCGGCTGTGTCGGACTGCACAATTCATTATTTAAACTATTAAAGTTTCATAAGATTATGATACTTACAAAAAATATGATTAGGAAAAGAAACATTTAGAAACCAGCCAAAAGTAACAAGAGAAATGAAGAAAGAAATAGAAGAGAGCTATAGATTGGAAATGGTATTCGACTTTTGAGTAGCACAAGAAATGGGATGTGACTCAATAACTTGCCGAAAGGTGGGAAACGTTTGTTATGATAATATGTGTTTTATGCAATAAGGTGTGTACTATGCTCTTCAATGTGTGTAATTTTTTTCTTTCTTTTTTTAATCATCTTATTTATATTTATGTCCTGATAGAGTTTAGCTATAGCTACTCTACCACTCCACCAGGACACGTACACGTAGACATTACCACAACAGCAATTCCCTGTGACATTACCATCTATCAAAGCTGAGACTCGAGCTGAGGAGAGATAACAGCGACTAGACATGTTGTGCCACCCAACAACGGTCTAGCCCACTGGTAGAATTTCGGTAGTATATTAAAAATGCCACTAATCATCCATCCATATACCGGTCAGGGTTCGAACCTGGGACTCTGTGGTCACAAGCCTAACATGTAACTAAGCCGATAAAGCTGATCTGATCAAGTAATTCGCTTTTAAGAATGCATAAATGTCGAGTTTCTGTTACACCTGGTACATTTAAAAATAGAAATTAGTGACCTTCTACAATTTAATGATGTATTTATGTTAAAGACCAATGTTCAATAATAATAATCAAGTTATCTCAATGTTTCTTGAAATTTATTGCATTTATTTTCTTACGAAAGTATATAAGGTTCAAAGTAGGTATTTGAAGTAATAAAATTGTCTTGATGGTTCTTGCTAAACTTTGTATTTATTTTCTCATGGAACTATATTAGGTTTACAACAAATGTAATCCAAACATTCCCAAATTATAATTTTATTAACATAAAATTAGAGTTCTTCCATTAGTCGTAGTCCAGGCATTTCTAAATTATAACTTTTTAACACAAAATTCGAGTTCCTCCCATTATTCTTTCTTAATAATTTTTACTGATCCTTAATCACCAAAATCAGCTAAATTAATAAAATGCAGAGCTGTTCCATTTAAGAATGTAAATATGTTCTTTCCTATGAAAAATATTTATTAATGATCTAAATATAACACTGGTAGGAAATTTTAAATATGTTTCAGTGAACGAAACTATTTCTCAAGTGAGAAAACTCATCCTAGATCTTTCTATACAAACGCATCATATTATTTCACACTTAATACTTTTTTTTGTTTTACTTGGGAACATCATACACATAGATTTTTTACTCTTGAGAAATCAACTTAAACACCTTACCCATGTCAAAATTCACTATAACCATCTTCATAAATTTCCTCAAAATTATAATTCAATTTAATTTATATATTTAAAGGTAAACAATACTATATCTTCACTACTATGCAGAGACGGTGCTAAAATACATTACAACATAGCTTGCGCGTTTGTCATTAGGTGCAGACATGGTTAGGAACTAGATTAGATTTTTAGCTAGAGTAGCTGGCGATTGGCTTTGCCTACTGCGACCAGTAGAGGTCTATTGTAGTACTCCTTCTTTGTACCTTAGGGCTCCTTATCCAGACATGTCCTTACTAGACTTTCAGTCTGCTTGATAAGGATCTCCTTGGTGGAGTTATCAGCCCTTCGTTTCTATTTTCTCGCCAAGCCGTCTCAGTCCAGTCAAGGCTATTACAGCTCATGACATAAACTGACGTACCTGAACGAGAACTCACCCATCCATTCGCTGGACCCGACCGACGTTGCTTATATAAAGCTTATTTCTATGGTGTATATAAAAATATCTCTAGTACGAGGATTTCTGGGCGGAACGAAAACAATTCAATTTATACATGCAGGAAAAATATGATTAAAAACCTGCTTCAAGAGTGCCGGCACCTGAACTGGTGACCGTACGAGGAACTGTATGGTTAGGAACTAAGTAACCGCCAGAATACTGGAGTTGAGAATGTCCTTTCAACTCTCGGGGGCCATCTATAAACCACGAACCGTTTTGCTTACCCTCCTTCCTCCATGTAACATCATGTAGACATTCTGCTTGTCACCCCCTTCCCTCCGTAACGTGAATTTTACAAAATCCAAATATTTTTCACGTCATACTTTATTCAGATTAGTGTTCCAGAAAAGTGACGACAATCGACTCCTTCTTTAATTCTTTGGGGACTTCCTGCCACATGTATGTTTTCTTTTTAAGAGGTGCTAGAGGGGTATCTACAAAGTATATCCCAATTAACCAGTATTTTACTGGTAAAAACAAAAAAACTGTTAACTATATCAACAGTTTTATGTAGATATTGAATATAACAAACATTCTTAGAGCTGTGTATTTGTCATACACAGCAAAAAAGATTTTTCAAAAAAACGCCTTGAAAAAGGAAACAGATTAGATTTCCGAAACGTCGGCGAAATATTTATTTTACTTTATATATTTTATTTTGTGTTGTTTATTTAAAAAAAACTAACCTCTAACTGGTCCTTTGACGTAAACGTCACAGGTGTAGAGGTTATTTACCAGTAAAATACTGGTTAATTGTGATATACTTTGTAGATTCCCCTAGCAGCGCTTAAAAAGAAAGTCCCCCCTCAACAACGTTACGTGGTTTATAAATAATGACCCTTCGCCGATGTCACAGCGATTACGGGGGCGTATGCTGTTCGACGGGTGACTGTTGCGGGGTAACAGCTGCCGTGGATGTCTGATTATAAATTTATAATTGGGTGCCAGCATTCTGACCCACAGGTCATTGGATTTCTTTCTCACAGGCTTGATGGCTCTCAGGGGTTTCCCATCGAGGTAGATCGTATTATGAGCTGACCAAAACATCTGTCCAGTGTTATCATATTATAATATATTACTTAAGTGTAACTTGTCAAAGGCCGACTGCATTAATTTGAAATCGATGATTGAATATAAAATCAGATCAGATTTGATGATACCTGAATATACCAGAATAAAAAATATGTAGGTACATAGTAGCACGAGCGAGCTAGTGTAAAATCTTAATATGAACCTTCCAATCCACTACGTGGATGTGGAAGCTATGCGCCCCGAGTTCCCTTCCTTTGAGGAATTTTCTAAACAAAGTAAGTACGATATTATATTTTGGAAATATTTCGCTATAATATGCTACTCACAGCTAATTAGCCAATAGCCAAACGATATTATACATGCCTAGTATTTCCAGTTGTCGAGGTATAGTAATCGTAAAACAATTTTCAAAAATGTTTCTTGTTGAAATAGGTTTAGAATATCATGAAACGTTCAGATCTTAAGGAGTGAAAACAATGTTTCTGTCTATGTCTGTCGGTTTGTCTGTCGGTCTATCTGTCGGTCTGTGTGCCTGTTTGTCCGTCTGTCAATAGGTCTGTAACTTTTTTTCTGCGCGCGTTTTCTCTGAAACAGTTTATGATATTGACTTGAAATTTTACGTATGTACCACAACGAGATCTGGATCTGGATTGTTTTTTGAACTTCTCCGTAGAAGGGGTGGGGGTAAATACGGGTAACTAGGGCAAAATAAGTAAAACAGGCTGGTAAGAGTTCAGAAACATAAGATTTGGTGTATATACTAGAATCCAAGGCCTCAGATTTCCCTATTCCTATTTCCTCAAATTCTTTTATGAAGTCTGCCTCAAATATTATTAAAAATATATTTCCACATACTAGAGAGCAAATATAGTCAAGTTGTTTTTGTTTAAAGAGACTTGGATGGAAACTCTGGATGTGGAAGTAGTGATTCCTTAGGCAGCGGCTTTTACAATTGACTCATTTAGGAAATGTCCATAATGCTATACCAATTCAATTGCTAATTTAATGGTCTATAAGTTTAATAAAGTTCAAGCAACCAGCTTAAATGTTACATTTGAAGAGCTTTACTATTATTATAGGTTTAATCTGAAGATCTGTGTAAACATACAGCTTTTTTCAATACCTTGTTCTACAATAAAAATAAACAAAATTAAATACATTTTTAGATGTACTGTATATACCATCAATGCTCCGTGAAAATCAACATGTGACACAATTCTAAGTCACCATGAAATTGACAAATTATTATTAGCTTTGCGAACAAAACAATGACGTTACGATAAAAATATGACTGCACCCAGTTTGAATCAAAACAGAAAGCTTTAAGGAATGTTAATTAGAAGCACAATGAAGCGGTAAGTAATTAGGTTGGGTGTAAGTATTGTGGTAGTCTGCAATTTACCTTTAACAAGAATTTTTGTATTACATAGTCCTCGATTGGGACCGGCACGGCGACGCATTATAATTTTATATGTACACAATGTGCTAAAAATGTAAATAGTTATACAATGTGTGTGCAAACAAAATAAACAAACAGTAGATTTATTATATTTTCAGCTATTCCTATATATTAGTACATACATCAGAAAAATTCACAGACAACTTACAAATTTGTTCTATATTTTTGAAAAGAGAATATAGATTTGGAGTTTATACTGGCAAATAAATATCTTACGATATTCCATTTTCAAAATAAGCATACTTAATTATCTCACAATTAAATATTCTGATTATAATTTGCACACTTACCACATATCTGTTACATATCGAGTGAGTAAATGGTTACCTCATCCAAATCATGTTATTTACGATAGGAAGCTTTAATTTCTTTTTACACCGATTTCAGACCAATATTAAGTAATAAGATTCAATTAATTGGAAGACTAGGTGAATTCTACTTCAGGTCATTTCCTAAAAATATTAACCAGGAACTACCATCTAAATTTGTTAGCCCATATGGATCTAAGTAATATTTTGATTCTCACACCAAGCATTAATTTTGTAGTCGTGCTGAATATGCCGCTCTCGTGCTAAATTACAGTATAAGTAAAGTACTTTTATCCACAATCACATTATAATTGTAGTTCTATCCACACTTATGAAGCATATAAAGTACCACTTTATCCACTAGTGGAATAATGAAATTATTGTACCAGTGGAATAATGAAAAATACAATTTTAAATCAATTACATTTTATTTAATTTTTATTAATCTTAATATTAACATTTATATATTAATAGACATTTCCTTACTTGTTTTATCATATTTCACTTCGTTTCCATTAATAACAAACTTGCTTGTCGAAGTTTTTGATAAATCTGTAGAAACAATGAATGTCTCCTCTTGTAAGGAACGACTAGTACCAGGAGTACCTTGGATTTTCCTTGCGATATCAGGCTTATTGGATATGTAATCCTCGATATAACTTTCTACTATAGCGGAACTTCTCCACCCACCATGTCGTTTAATTGTTGTGAGATCAGCACCTTTATTAGCCAGTAAAGTTGTTGAAGTGCCCCTCATGCAATGGCCGCTATAAGCTTCTGTGTTTGCCAAATGCAAAAATGAAGCAACTCTTCAAGGAAATTTCGACAAATGGGCTTGTTCCATTATATTCTTTTTATATGGTTTTTATACTTTTCATATAGTACTCGATATTCTCATTATGCACTTAAAATTTCGTATTATTAACCTTTTCCATTCTCGAGATATAAGGAGTTGAAATTAATAATAGTTGCAAAAACCGAGCGCCCATTTGTGACGTCACTATACGCAAGTGACGTAAGAAAAGCTGTCTGGGACATTTCTAATTTAACCTGAAAGGTCGAAAAACATGAAATTTTTAAACGCTGGTAACTAAATAAATGCTTCGAGTGGAAGTTCGTTCTATGTCTCTACGGAAAGGAGAAGGTCGGCGATGAATCCTAATCGTAAATTGCAGGGTCAAAATCTAAAATTCGTCCCGACAGGAGCGAGAGAAAATTGTAATTTTTTGACATTTCACCAAATCGTACTCCCCTACTGTCAAGAAGTAAGCAAAGCAAACAATAGGAGCATCAAATCTAATGAGATTGCCGAGTCTATGCGTATAATGACGTAGCGCCTGGCCACGCCCCATTTTCGTGAGGTGGAGATTTGTAATAGTTTTAGGATACTAAACGTGCGAATAAGATTCTGATTTTTTGCAGATCCATTATTTTATACTTGCACTTTCGATTTATGAAATAAAAAAAATGCCGAACAAGCCCATTCCAACAGGTTGTGAAGTACATTTTTGATTAGTGTATCGTAAAAAGAATCTATCATTAGATAACTTCTTCGGATGTAAGGACATGTAGGTATTTTCTACACGTCTCCACAGTTTTGACAGAGAATCCTTCTTCCATAATTGTGAATTTTCGTGAGATGCCGGTCTTGGTATGTGGTATAGAAACAAGCAGATATGCGCCCCTGTCTTCTACATCACGGATTTTCAAATTCGTGAATTCACAGCAACGTGGCACCAGGCACCCCCATTATTAGTGCAACCTAAAATATTTCAGAGTTTATTATATACAGTGTCTAAAATGTTAAGAAATATTACCTTAATCATCAAATATTTTTTATCGTAAGCCCTTGTCCACTGTAAAATAAGAGCTATAAGATATAGAAAAACAACGGAAAAAATCATTAGTTCTAAATAATCATTTTTTAAAGTATTAATTGGGCAAAGAATTAAGGAAAAATAAATGGTTAACAAACATGTTGAGCTCCAGCATGAGTCAAATTTCTTTACTTTTCAGCGCAGTTATTATGAGTGGTTTTGTGCACTACAGCCAAACGGGCTTGTGACATTTAAGGCTTAAGTATTTTGTCATTCTATGCTTTTTAGATGGACACAAGTGGCAAATCTTGGCACCGTTTCTCCAGAATCATTTTCTTCAAGTTCTTCAGAATCAGACAATTCCGAAGTATCGTGTTCTGATTCAATGTTATACCCTTCTGACACATCATCTTTATCACTATCAGTAATTTCCCTCCCAAACCATTTTAGAACGGTGTTCATAATTTGGATCGTCAAAATGCACCCGTTTCGATGGCCCGGCCATATTTAGTCCGGTGACATCTGAGAGACTACGGTTGAACTAATTCCTGTTACAATATGGGGGAGAATTAGATGGAAGGACAGGTTTGTAGGTGGTCCCAATAATCAATAAAGAAGAATTATTTAAGCTGCATAGTCTCTGAGACGATTCCAGACCAGTTAAGGGTTAATACTCCGTTTTGTTATGGGCAACTTATAATAAATTAATAATTAGTGCTTATTGTAGGATTTTTAGTTACATTGTAGAAAGACTTATTTTAGTCGACAACTTAAAAGTACAGTAATTGTTATTTACTTAATGTTCTGGACACGTATCTTGAACTCAGTAATAATATCATAGAAAAAACATCACGTAAATATCTATTTATAGAAATTATTAAACTTTTGATGGTTCAATTGAATTCGTATTTTGACTATTAAGGAACAATTTCGGCAGAGTCTAAGAATAACCATGTTCAAATTTTTCTGCAATATTATTGTTTATATTAAGATATACATTTATTATTATCATCAACAAAATTCTCTAGCTAATTTAAAAATGTTTGCACAATATTTTATCATTTGTAATGTCAATAAACTTTTTATCTGTTTGATCTTGTTTCATTTAAACATTACAAACGAATATTAGGCTATTATTATAAGTGAACGTAAATTCTAATTAAAAGTAATTTATATTTTTAGCCTGGTGAAAATATCAAGCATAAATGAAGAGTCAATTAGGGTAAACGATCCATGTCAAAGGGTTATGTCGTAGAATTGAAATAATATGAAGTTTAGCAGAAGTAAAAAATCTGTAAAACTTTCCTTTTTCATTTATTAATTATTTATTATATTGTGCTTCTTTAATTAATAGGCATATCAGGTATGTTTCGAATTAAGAACAATTCATCGCCTAGGAAGAGCAAGACATCGTCAAATTTCTAGGAAACATGAAGACTCCTCTGGAATGAAAGCTAACTTCAAGAAGAGCCTAGTATTGGTGTGAGATTCATTGGCTTAAACGAATCCAGCCAGTGCAGAAGAATACAAAATAGGCGACTACACCCTGAGAACTACGAATAGAATGAAATACCTGAGAACATATCAAACGAATCAACTGAAAACGAGGGAAACGGTGAAGGAATGAATCAAAACGGCCCAAAGAGTTACAAAAGCTATACTACCTTTCATTGGGGAAAATTAGCCACCATGGAGTCTGACTAAACAGATATACACACCATCATAATACGTACGTCAAAAAGGGACATTATCAACTACATAGAAAAATAGGAAAACCACAAGAACGACAGAAAACGTCGACATTAGTAGAGGGGAAAACAATAATTAAGATAGAACCATACGCAATGATATCCTGGGGATACGTCCAAAGACGGGACACGTCACACCTATTAAAGAAAGCGCTAAGACTGAACAGCAACAAAATTAAAATAGGGAGGCCATGCTACATATCAACAATCGGAGGATTATGAATAGACTTGGAAAGGATTATACACACTGGGAAAGGATGGCAAGGCAAAAAACGGAATGCAATAAAGAAATATCAGGGATATACACACTGCCAGATTCAGAGAAAGACGAAGCAGAAGGCTCAGAAGAAGAATAGGCAAGGAGATGATCATAGCGAAACTTAAAGCAAGTATCTCGCAAATACCCGCAATTCCCATCCTACATTCCTACCCCATGAGTCATGTGGCTCTCGCTGCTAGCAACAAGCATGTCCTAAATCCAACCCGGCGTACGCAGCCGCACACTGACATCAAACCGAACTTTTGCAGACAAATTAGCTTTCTGAAGGCAAAACGAGTTGATTTTTTTTAAATACTCAGAACCAAATTCCTAATCGATCCTTCTAGGCGGAATTTTAATTTTCATTATAATTTTCAGAATAAAAAGTGTATATATTTTTTTTAATAGATTTTCTCAGGTGATATTTAATATTTTGACTTGAAATTGTGAGAAATATTGGTACTGATTGACCTTCTTCTTTCCTGTAAATTCCAAGGTAAAGGGACCTATACTTCTTGAAATATGATGTTTTAAAATTTTAGTAATTAAACGTTAATTGCGAAAAAACTTAAATAAACTTTGTTCTTCTAAAATGGCCACTTCTGAAGAAAAATTCAAAGATCATTTACTCTGACAGTACACTTGATAGCAGACTTGTCAGGTAAGTGCCAATACACAGATTTTATATTTTGACAGCAGGATTAGGAATTTGGTTCTGAGTATTACAAAAAATCAGCTCGTTTGGCCATAAAGTGCCTTCAGAAAGTTAATTTATCTGAAAAAGTTCGGTTTGGCCCCACTGTGAGCCGGTTCGGCGGTATATAAAAATATTCAGATTGTATATCCTTAGGCAGCAGCAATGCCTACCGTACGCTAGCTAATTAATCGTTCAAAATCAATCAAACTGATATCGCTAATAAAAATGTTTTCTTATTCATTTGAGTAATGAACACAGATTCCTCCATTATAAAAACGTTGGCAGTGATGTTAACTACTTTCCAAATATTATTTTTTTAATTTGTTTTTACTTAGAATCAACAGAATCACAATGTATATTTTCACTAAAATCATATGAAGTTTCATCCTGGGTTGTTGTGTTAACTACTTGATAAATATTACTGTACTGTGTCACATTATTTTCATTAATTACTTTCTTTAGAGCGTCCACCATGTATATTTTTCTATAAAAGTGTATCAGGTTCCTTCCTTGATCATTACTTTAACTTTAACTACCAGCAAATTGTTATCGTGCTCCATCACATTTTTCATTAATTACCATTTAAGGCATCAATCATACAAATAATGAAATGTCTTCTAATCTACAAAGTCTAAAACGTGAAATCCGAAGAGACCTCATAAAGTGATTTTCAACGACTATCATAAGTACTACTAAATGTTAGTTGTGGAATTCTTTTAATTCTCTTATTTTTTTTAGGACTTCCTGCCACATATCTTTGCTTCTAAGTAACGTCCAAAGGCTCAACAATTATCCAGTATATAAATGGGAAATGACCTCTACATCTATTACTTTTACGTCCAAGGATCAGTTAGGGTGTACTTGCGACAAGTGACACGAATAAGAATAAAAATATAAAAACAAATTATTCCGCTGACGTTTCGAAAATCTATTTTGTTCCATTTTTCAAAGCGCTTTTTTGGAAAATCTTTTGTGCTATGCATGTCAAATACACAGTTCTAAAATACGTTTGGATATATTCAATATCAATAGATACTCACTACTTAGGTACGCAGAACCTGTTGATATAGTTAACAGTTTTATTTTACACAATGATAAGTTTAATATTGGCAACTAGGTTGTACAAACATCTACGGAACAACTCGTCACGTTATTTTTATCTAACTTGCTCGAATAGTTTAAATCGAAGAAACAATTCAAGGGCCCGAGAAAAAAAAACTAAATCGTTCCGACCCCCACAATTTAGGTCTTTTCTTAATCACAGTCGTTTCCTATCTATCATTTTTGGCTGAGAAGTCTTTGTTACGACATGACACACTGTATTATTAGAGACACACAAGCACTTTTGTTTTTAGGGTATGGAATAATTTATTATCCAATATTTATTTCTGTGTTGATAATGTACTGATTTGCTCACAAATAATTTTGTTCTCTTATTTCAGTGAGGGAAATTTCAAACACATTATGACTCCCCACATATTTTTTTGCGGGAAATGAAAAAATAGCTCAATGGAGACACAATAGAAAAATCTTCATTCACTAAATTTCGTTGAAGAAGTGCATATAAAAATGGATTCACCTTGTATGAATAATAAATATACACCATAAAAATGTTATGCTATTTGGATATGATAATTGATAATCATATTCAATGGTCCGCGATTTTTATGGTTATATTTATTTAAATAACATTAATAATCATAACTATTTTCAAGACTTTAACCATATATAGTAACAATAATAAACGTTTTATATTCTGAGTTAATGGTCCGATGCAAAAATATTTTTAGTGAATAAATAAATAAATAAATAAAGTAAACTCACTTATTCTAAGTAGCAAATACAAAAACTAAAATCACAGGCGTGCAAATAATTTCTTTTTTTTTGTATTATTTTATATAGATAGACAGATATATAATATTTATTTCTCCATTTTGCAAATCCATTACACAATATATAAGGTGCAAGAAATAAATCGATAAAAACTCATACAAGGTGATTCGTGAGGAGAGGGTCGTACTTTACCAAAAGACAGAAAACATTGAGGTGATTTTAAATCCCAAAACAGTAATGGCTAAAGCGGCCCCGTTTTCGAAATACAGGGTGTTTTATATTTTTTGGAAAAATATTCTTTTCGCCATATATCTGTAACGAGTAAGCGGAATACAATGAAATTCTGTATTTTGATTACTATTACAGTAGTCATTCACCATCTAATGCCTGGGATATTAATAAAATATCAGGGCCGGACCCAGAATAAAAATATTTTAAAGTTATTGCTAGAAAATAACACTCTTTATACTGGTTATAAAATATTTGACATTAAAACATTAATTTACACCTAGAAAGATACAACATCCCATAAAAAAATCTTTTGGCACCATTCATTGTTTAAATAAAAAAATTAAATAGTTGAGGGTTCAAATTTTTTCTTTTCTTTAAATGAGAAATTGAGATAAAAAAAGTCACTATAGGGATTAACTACATATAATTTTTTTTTGTTCCCTATCTGCACTACCAAAAGATAGTTCTCCAAACTCTGATTTCAGCAATATTTAATTCATTGCAAGAGTAATTAATTGTTACAATCATCTAGTTTTGCCATTACATTTGTTTTAAAAGTTATGGCTACGTACTTTTTAATAATCAAGTAGGTACCTGTCAAAAATCAGTCATATTGTAATTAGGAAGTGTCACGTCACCACTGTTGTTTTTACTGGTTACAATATTGTCTTGTAATAATTCTAAATCATGCCGTTTACATACACGAGTAGAGAATACGCAAATATGGTTTTTGTCTATGGATATTACAATGGCAATGCAAAAGCTGCTGAAAGGGAATACAGACGCCGGTTTGAAAATCAACGTGTACCAGATTATAAAATATTTTATAGAGTGTTAAGACATATTTCTGAAACTGGAACCGTTCCCTCAAACATGAAAATAGAACGTCCTGTTAGACAGACCCGGCAAGAAAAATATTTGATTTTAAATATGGTTGACAAGAACCCAAAAATCTGAACAAGAAGAATTGGTCAACAATTAAATTAAAGGCGAACAAATGCATCCTTATCATATCCAAATTGTCCAACGATTGATGCCAGGTCATGAAGTATTTCGGTTAACTTTTTGCCGCTGGGTTTTATCCCATAGACGAACTATGTTAAGAGTATTGTTTACCGATGAATCTCAATTTACCCATGATGGTATAAATAATACTCGAAATTTTCATATTTGGAGTCACGAGAATCCCCGTGCAATGATCCAAAAGAATTCCCAACATAGATTTTCTGTAAATGTGAGGTGTGGAATGTTCAATAATAATCTCATAGGTCCTCATATTTTTATAGGTTGCTTAAATGGTGACAATTATTAACACAAAAAACAGTTATTTGTGGGCTGAAGAGAATCCACGGGTCGTAAGAGTGAGACATTTTCAATATGAATTTATAATTAATACTTGGTGTGGAATAATTGGAGATTTTCTTGTGGGTCCTTTTGAACTTCCACCACTAGTAAATGGATAAAACTATCTAAACTTCCTTCAAAATGGTTTACAAAATATGTTGGATGAAGTGCCTTTAGATATCCGACAAAATGTGTGGTTTTTAATCGACGGAGCACCTGCTCACTATCCTCTGATTGTAAGAAATCATTTAGATAATGCATTTCCTAGGCGTTGGATTGGACGCGGAAGTGAACATCCATGGCCACCACGGAGTGCAGACGTAACGCCAATTGACTTTTTTCTATGGGGTACCATGGAGAGTCTTGTATACTCTCAAATAAGTAACACAAGACAAGAACTCTGGCAGAAAATAGTGGCAGCTTTAAACCATATTCGTGATCTGCTTCCATCCTTTTTTTGTATTAGGCAAAATGTTCTTAAAATATGACAAAAGTGTATTGAGTTAAATGGAAGACAATTTGAAAATGAATTGTAGCAAATATTTTAATTAATATTTTGTTGTTTAATTTGACATTTCCATTGATATCGTTTTTGTTTACTTAACTGCTTAATTTGTAATAATAATTAAACCTCTCGTTTTCTACATAACGGCATTTTAACTATCATTATTAATTATTTAACTGTCAGATTTAACCGTGTGCCTACTAGATTAAAATTAATGTTTCTTATAATGAATTATGTGGCTGACTACAATGCGATTATCTCAAAAACGGTTAATTTTTGAGGCTAACGACAAGTATACTTTTTCTACGTCAAAATGATATGGGTTTAGGATTTTTTTAATAAAAAAGGTTTAAACATTACTGGTTAGGAGTACATTTACACCCCAAATATTGCTTATGTGGCGTCCTCTAGGATTTACACCAAAAATAGGAGAATATTTGAATTTCTCATATCAAAAAAACCCATATCCACCAATTTTTGTACCAATATTTGAAAAACTTCAAAAGCTATGTAGGAAAATTACTATATAATATTGACTTAACACCCTGTATCTCTGTTAGTATCAACTTTTGGACTAAGGTAAGTTTAGTTAAATCGTAATATTTTAATGTCAGGAATCCACTGTTCCTCTATGGCCCATTCTTTAATGGACGCCCTGTATAAGTTACAAAATGGACTATTAGCTATGTTAGGCTGTGTATTACAGCTGTTTGTTTGCTTCATTAAAACTCTAGCAAGCAGTTGGTTTTATGAAGGTTCGACCTGAAACTTAGTGATTTCAGGGCATATTAGATTTATAACCCAGCAATAACAACCACCTCAAATTAATTTCATAAAACCACAGCATTTGCTCAATCTGTATAAAACTTAATCCTCCTAACTTGAACTTAATAGCTATAAAGTTTTATTGAAGGCTTTACAAATACCTTGATAAGTCAATCATATGCCAATAAAGACTAAGAGATAATTTAGTTTTAATGTAAGTTCTTGAAGGCCTTTTCAGCTTTCTTTAAGACAAAACTATCTTTAAGTGCATTTGGCATTTAATAAATCTGGTGTAAATCAGTGGCCATTATAAAACACTGAAAAAGTCTAAAAAAATCTAGAACGCATTTAAAATGTTACTTGGGTGTTTAATTGGCCCAGATTTAAGACAAAGTTGCTGAAAGCAATGTGTGTGATGAATTAGATCGTACTGAAATTAAATTATCTTCTTTTAACACACCATAACATAATAATTAGACCATTATTAACCATATTAGACCATTATTAATTTATTTAATTACTTACAATGGATGTTAAATATATTTAAATTATTATATTGCAAATTTTAAAAAATGATAGTGGTTTTTCTCATTATTAAAATATATTTTAGAAGACGGAAATATGGCAATATGGGAGTTATGTAGTGTCAATGACACGACAAGTAAACTGCCCTCTTGTGTTTATAATTGTGGATTCTAAACTTAAAATATTGGCCATTTCTGGATAATTTTAATATAAAGAGAAACAGTTTGAGTTAAAAAACAAAGTTATAACAATTTTTTTCCTTCTCTTAGGATAAGATACCATATTTGTAAATATACTTCCTGTATAAATTGGTTTTCCATATTTTCGTGAGAATTAAAGCTGATCATTTTACTTGATTTTATATTTCATTTCTCAAGCACAGAAGTTTTTTAAGTAGATTAAAATATTACGGAAACCATCACTCCATACTTAGTTCAAAGCAGTTATTAAAAATGTTACTTAAATTCCACACAAAATTAACTTTGAATTGCTACTAGTTCTTTTATTTCAATATTTGGTCATATTTTTCGGAAAAATATATAATGAGATAATTGGATACCTTTGACCATGACATTTTATATAACACTATTTTTATTCAAATTTAACATAGTATATTAGTTTATTTAACATTAATTACCTAGGTTTTAGACATTTATTAATCATCTCGTACTGACTTTGTTACCAAAAACATGGATAGACCATGGTAGTTATGACGAAATGAACTAGGACATTTAATATAACCATTTTCCTTTAAATAAAAGTTTACTTATTGAGAATCATTATTTAAAAATACAAGTCCATTCTATATGAACATTACATTTTTCTTTGAAAATATAATAAAAATATCTGATGACGCCAGACGTAACTTTCTTAAATGAGATTATCATAATATACAAACTAGCTCAAATATGTGAACAAATGGTTTCTATTCCTATTCGTCTGACTTCATACATACTCTGTGTGTACAAGGTTTCTACGAAATTGTACAAAAAATATAGATTACCCATTGTTCGTTTATCTACAGGGTGTAGAGACAGGCCTGTAACCAGACACCCCCGCGCTACAGGCATGTGTGGAGATTTTTGTTTACAAAGTGATTTGTTTTGAATTACTGGCATCAATGTTATTAAAAATAAAATGATATTTTGGAAGAACGCAAATAATTTGATAGCAATAATGTTGCAGCTTTTTTTCTTCTAGTTTTATCAAAGTAGTGTAGACATAATTTACATACTACCAGCAAATCATGAGTGGCATAGGAAAGTAAATGATATGAATTTTGACTTCTTGGATGTGAAATGTGGAGTGCCACAGAGATCGGTATTTTATTCCTAATTTTTGTAAACGATCCAATGGAAGTTGATCTCATATTTTTGGAAATTGCAGCACATTAAATGCACTTCAGCAGTACAAGTTAGATGCTCGTTCAAATGCAATAATATACGTCATTGTTATAAATTGTACTTAAATCAAACTGACAAATATAATTTTTACCGATAGTTTCCTAGAGAAGAATGAAAATTCAGAATAAATCCAATTTTTCAACTCTGTCTGGACTTGAAGTTAAATTGGAGAAACACACATTGTTTCTCGGAAAATCCACAAATTTACTAGAAAATAGACCCTGCAAGAATATGTTTATCCTGAGCTATATTGTATCAATGAATATTATTACTATTGCCTATTGACTGATTGATTGATTGATTGATTGATTAACCGCGTACAGTAGACATTGCTGCTACTCCCAGATATATCCAGCGTACGCCGGTCGTTACCTGATTTCATTACTATTGGTTTGGAGTCACTTTTTTTTTAAAGGCACGATAACGTATTTATACAGGTGGTCGCCTCTAATCGAATATTATATCTGTTGCACATTACTCTTTAATTGCATCTCATATAGTATAGGGGCTGTTAAAGGGGACATGCCCCTCAAGTTACTAGATTATTTTCTGCTCAAAGGAAAGCAGTTAGAATAATTTTAATCCTGGAACATAAATGTGGTGTAAATAAAAATTCATCGATCTAAATACATTATAAAACTATGTCCTATTATGTAAATGCCTATAAACAGTGAGATATGTCAATATTTCTTATTTTCTGAATAATGGTTTGATAAAATAGTTTTGTAACACTTCAATTTTTATATATTCATATCAATCTACAAAGCCACAATTTAAGATAGGTTTTATTATTGAATTATTTACAAAAACGTGGCATTAGTGATCTCCCAATGATGACAACGTGGTTGGCGAAACACACGTCGAGTGTCAGTATTCGAGTGCATAGTTTAAGTATTTATAGAAACTACTTCAAAGGCATATTTTAAAAATGGTACGATAGTAAAAAGGGCCAAGAATTTTCCATATAATTTATATTTAATTTTATATCGAAGACACCTTGTATATCTGCATACAATGAAATAAAATCTGATTTCATTTACTATTATACTTAATGCTTCTGTCACTGCTCCTGTATGTTATCGTTGAAAATACTTATTTATAGAGTGTTGTTATTACTGATACTTTTCTATCACAAATATACATAAATTTAAATTATTGAATACCTAATTTGATTAATAAAAATGTTATATTAAAGCAAACATTGCGTAATACTTTTTTTAGCGATATGATTTAACTTATTTACAAGACTAGACAGACATTTTTATAATTCCTAAGAATTCATTATTTTTTATTTTGATTTATTTAATTAATTAGATATACAGGACGATGTAAAAGAAGTTAAAGAATTATTTTTAAACATTTGATAAACGAAATGGTAAACACGGAATTTATTTTTAATCGAGTTTAAAAATTGTTAAAAAAGAGAAAGTTCACAATTTGACCTGTATGCATGTTGTATTGTCGCGTGTTTCCACCTGTTAGGAAACCACTCTTTAAAATCCGTTCAAAAATTATAACAAGAGATAAACACTAATACACTTTATTGAATAATTTACTGAAAATTTCACAATACATTACATTAATGGAAATATACGTTTAAAGTTACCTTTCACAGTGTTTATTACTTAATATTTTCACTCTACTGTTCACTTTGTGCCACTTCCGATTTTCTAACCTTAATTCATTTAAAGCCCTTCCTCTCCGCGTATTTACATTGGGTTATATACTCTACAAAGCATCTAGAAGCATTCCTTCAAACGTCCCTATATTTCTAGCAACGCACAGTGGGGCCAATTACATGAAAAGTTGGCAGAAATTATTTTTGTTCATTTTTATTTACATTTGATTAATTAAACGATAAACTTTAATTTATTGAATCGATTCTGTGATTGGCTGATTTTAAAACACTATTTATATATTTTAAATATATAGAAAAATGTGCATTTAAAATTTCAAAATTACCTTTTTCAATTTCAAAACAATATTGTTAAGATTTTTACACATGGTTTAGCGTATTAGGCCCTTCTCAAGGGTACAGAAATACTAAATTAGTTTATGTTAGTTATATCCTATTACAATTGGGAAAATAAATCGGCTATTATATATAAATTACGCTAATTGTTTACTTAAGAATTTAAACAATATCCTTTTATAACACTCTTGTACTAATTCTAACAACTAGTAGTTGGGTGCTCCTACTAACTTTCTTCCACCTTATCTTAAAATCGCACACAAAATTATAAATTCGCTTGTGCAGATTGCGAACTTTATGTTCTGGGCACTTTGTATGAGTTCCCATGAATTTTTTCAAGTAAGTGATTTGTTTACCTAAATTTGAATCACCGCACTCTCTAATTTTGTCGAAAAGATATCTTGATAGAAAAAGGTCAGTTGAGCAACTTCCTGTAGAAAGAAAAAAAAATTAAATAAAACTGCTGCCTAAGGAATCACTACTTCCACATCCAGATTTCTCATTCACTTTTGTAAAAAAATAATCCCGATTTTTTTTTAAAAAAACATAAATCCTAAGTTTATGTACTACTCTTACTAGCTTGATTTAATTATATACACCTATTTACCCCCCCTGTACCACCCCAACCCGCCAATGAAATGACATCAAAATATAATCCAGTTCCAATTAATTCACGTTATACCACATACGTGTACCAAATTTCAAGTCAATATTAACCGTTTCCGAGTAATCGTGCCAACAAAAAAAGTTACAGACAGACATAAATACTTTTTTTATTGCTTAAATTTATTTTCTCGACGTTTCACGGCATTTTAAACCTATTTAAGCAAAAATAAATTGAAATTTTTCTTACTTCGTGAATGTGGAAGTAAAATTTAAATAGTATTTAAACATTCGTATCGTGAGTATGTCACGTAAGTATGCAGTGATATTTTAAAATGCCGCAAATATAAGCAAGTTTTTATTTACTACCCTTCAAGTACACACTATTCTGAATAACTTTATGTATATACCACAGTTCAGGCAGATTCAGGCACACTTTAAAACAATAAAGATTTACAGAAATGTCATAAAATTGTGTCGTATGAAGCAGGTCCGTTTATATAAATTCGTATAAATTAAATAATACTAGTATAGTAACAAATATAGCAACTACTTGTCACCTTACCTGTAGGTAAAGTAGCCATGCTGAGAAAAAATTAATTTGTAGAAACCTCACTGAGAAATTAATAAAACAAACTAACATTCGCACGCACTGATTGATTTTTATAACTTTTAATCTCCACTAAGCACAAGTTTAGACTGGCGTGGCGTGTACCGCTTACAATAAATAGCGTCAAATAAACTAGATTTTGTATATTCGACTTATGGGCTATCAATTCCTCCAAAAATTAGTCCGCTCTGACGACTTTAGTTTTATTGAATTTCTGCCAACTTTTGATGTAATTGGCCCCACTGTGCAACGTCTTGAACCATCTTCGCGAGGCAATCCAGAGCAATGTAGAAATCTCGATCCTCTTTTATAAGTTTCTAGCTTCTAGAAAATGTACTAAGGTAAGGTGGGGCAAGTGCACCCAAAAATTGATTAGTAACGCTTTACAAAATCATAACTACTTTGTTTTTCAGCAAAATTGATCAAATAAATGTTTGCCTATTTTTTGGAATATTTCAATTTTATAATACCAATACCAAACTAATATTTGCAGATGTAAAATTTTCGTGATTTTTTTATTTTTATAGTCAGCCGTGAGAGAAATACCTAAGTTGATATTAAGAACTTCTGGGACAAGGCCGCTTAAAACTGTTACTTTGATTTTTATTTTGCTGTTTACAGTATTTAATCGTCTTCTTGATGACCACATGCTACAATATGAGCGTGGAGGCGTTTGAATCGTTGCGCGCTGTTACCAAGAGTTGTGCAAAAGTGGTAAATCAGGGAAACTCAGATAATAACGGTATTTGCAATTTTTGGGTTCAAGGACTACCTACTAGTGTCTCAGATATGGCGCGAAATACAAGCCTTACTGGTATATTTCAGTGACCCATTACCATGAACAATCAACACCAGCCTCTAGGAGGCGTAACGCGTAACAATATGCTCATTTAGCACTCTGTATAGGCGGTGGTTTGTTTCACTGTATATTTTTCGTCCGGCTGAAGAATATCGAAATTTAAATTTCACCGAAATTGCATTAAA
This sequence comes from Stenurella melanura, assembly GCA_963583905.1. Lineage (NCBI taxonomy): Eukaryota > Metazoa > Arthropoda > Insecta > Coleoptera > Cerambycidae > Stenurella > Stenurella melanura. Next base: position 138,229,176 of record OY757311.1, read on the forward strand.
ATTATGTAATCTCGCATTAGCTGATACTGAATCTAACGTCAAAAGTTAAAACTTCAATATGGTGCATCCTGTGTAGCAGCCTCACGTAAAATGTACTTCATGGGGGATCAAAATTCTCAAATTTGTTATAAAAACTTAAAAATTCAAAACGGCGACTTTTTATTATGCAAATACTAATCTCCTATAAACGGTTAAAATGGTTGGAAAATCTTTTTGAACAAAATTGAATTGCCTTTAAGAAAGAAGTCATTAGAAATTGTGCAATAAAATTTAACCTTCGCCTTGTAAATTTAACCTTATTACCTGTCGATATTGAGATTGGTATAAAAATGAAACAATAAAGAAATCAAACAGATTTTTAACCCAATGCAATCGATATAGGTAGTAAGGCTGAGATAACCTATCGACAGTGACATTTTCTTCCATAACACATAGGCACAGAAAAAATATTCTTTTCTAATCTTTTGACCACACCACTCTAGCCTCATGTATTTTGAGCCATCATAATTTTGCCTGTACCCACCAGTTTTTTATGGTTCAAAAACAGTCCAAAAATGGATCAAAACGCCAAGTTTCTAAGAATTTGTCAAAGTACAGAAAAGAATTACCCTGCAACCGAGTAACTACTATAAGTTATTTTTTACATTCAGTCAGTAATTACGTTTTTCTCCTAGCGTTGATGTTACAGCTATTAGTTCCTTGAATCAATGATTTGCTAAGATATTTTTTTACATTTCCAACATTAAGTATATACCTACCTAATAAAGTATTGGTACTACATTAACAAATACCTCATAATAACACCAATGTTTAAAGTTTATACCGAATTTTGCAACAGAAAATAAAACTAAAATACACCAACAATTTTATTTAAAACTAGTCTTAATTACTTACACACATTGTGGACAAACTTATGCTATTCTTTATATAATTAATTGTATGTTTAGTTGCCTGCTCGCAGTATGATTCGACAATGTTAATATTATAGTCTGAGGTCAATTGTATTATTTTGTATTTACTATATTCTTAATTTTTAGCTAATTAGTTATGGAATATAAAGATATACTAAAAATAGATCGAAAACAATTTTCTCTTGTAGGTAGTTAGAAACATTTGAAAATAATTTGTTTATATAAATTATCTGCATACCTTTCTTTCAAAAACTAAAATCTACCTACGAAGATAGATATTTTCTATTAGAAACTAATATTTAAATGGATTAGATTTCCAGTTTTGATACATCATAAATTAGCTTTTAGATAGGTATCTGTTAAAACCTAAAACAATTATGTTTTGGCTATCAGCAAACAGAATATATATGTGTAGAAAAGAATTTTAGAGAAACAAGTATGATTGAAGATAAATTGAATGAAAGAGACATGAAAATACAGGCGATACCGTGATGGATATAGAGATGCATTAAACGCTGGAGTTAAAAAAAAAACTACTAATATGGATTCCCGTTTGTCTTCCCTCTCAGAAATAAAAATCCCAAAGTGCATCTTTCCAGTTCTAAAAGTTTTCCGAACATTTTTGGGGGTTTTGAGGGTAGTTCTTGCCCCTTGTAGGGTGCGGTCAAGGCAACTGAAGGAGATTCTCGTTAATGCACTGCGACCATTCTGCAGGGAACACTTACTCTCCCAGATCTCCTTCTCCTATTTCTCCTATATTTCTTATCCAACAGGGGGTAGTTTTATACCTTTCTGGAGCGGGCGCGGATTTAATAAAATTGCGATTTAAGTCAATGATTTTTTTTTAAATCATGATTTAAATCAAGACATCCCTTAACAGAAACCTATAAATTATATTATTATATACGATTTTGTTGACCTCGGATTCGGATTCAGCGTCGAAAAATACATAGGAATAGCATGGTCAGTTGTTCGGATCAAGAACTTTTTTTTTGTGGGACTGTGTTTCTTATGCAACGTATTCTATAAGTAGACGATCAAACGAAGTGGGGTGATAGAGGTCATTTCCAATCAAAATAAGCATATACTTACGTGGTTAGCCAATCGTTGGCCAATGGTTTAAAAGTTATTTAATTTTTTGTATTTTTCATTGAAATCGCATACTACGACGGTAATAGAAAATTTTAAAATAATATAGGAGTTTTTCCGTTGTTTTCTTTAAGTACGCTATAAGTGGGTACGCCTTTCCAATAAAAGCATTTTTACAAACTCTACTATCTTTTACACAGGTGAAAATCTGTTTTTCATTCAGTCAATGTCAAATGTTAATGTCGAAAAAACTTGGTAATTGTCTTGGTTTTTGCATGAAACATCGTGTGAGTGACTTTATGCCTTTGTGATGAACTCCAGAATAAGGGCGAAAAACGTTTTAAAGGCTAAGCATTTCCAAGAACAGAATGATAGATTTCATGAAAAATTTTAATGAATGTAAATTTTTCCAAAAGACGAGGTATGTAAATAAATACATTTTAGGCCTTTGTTCTCATTTTTAACTGAATCTTCATAACTGTAGGGGTTATGTGGATACTGGTTTACTCTGCATAGCCATAGGGGACTGTGTGGAGACCAATGTTAGATTAAGAATTGCCCAAAAAGAAAGACAAATTAATTTTAAGATTTTAATTGCTAGCATAACCAGAATTCAGGTTATTGAATAAGGAATGCAAAGATTGTAAATCAATAATTTTACAAATACTTTTTCTCTTAGTTCTCATAGATAGTTTTTCTGCTGTTTGCAAAATTCTATAAAGAATATGTTTCATTACAATTATAAGCAAACAAAAAATAATTCGCTATTATTAAAATTAGTTAATTTTGAAGTGGTTGTGATAGAGAGAAAAATATATTACAGAAGTTAACCAACTATTAGAAAAGGTTTTTTATCTAATGTAGATTCAGATTTGGTATAGCACATGGAGTATTCAGAACTGATTTTTTAATAATTTCTCTTTACAAAGTTGTGGTTATTAAAAAACTATATTTTTTAACATATCGAGAGTTAAAATAGCTGGTTTGTCAGAAATCGAACAAAATGGGTAAGCTAATAATTTTTATTACTTTCTTCTAAATGCTTTTTATTATTTCAGTAATTTTATAGTATATCGTTAATAGAAGGCTGTCTTACCATGAGAAAAAAGTTGTGTATGGAAAGTTGGGAAAATAATTGTAATATTTCTGACTTAAAAAAAACTCAGTATATTAACCTTCAGAATATGTTATTTTATCTATATTTGAAAGTTTACTAAAGTCCGGTAGACACTATGAGACGTAACAGATGCAACAATCGCTCGAAATTTCTACCATAGGCCCCAACACATAATTGGCATCTCTCACTAAAATTCTGTAACACATTTTTTTCTGTCGGAGTTACTTAGGAATGAACTAATTTTCTTTATGGGAAGAAAATTTTCAGAAAACCGTTGTTTTTATTTGACAGAAGATAAATAGTTCGTGAAAATGCTTCTATTGGAAAGATGCACCCACATAAAGCCTATTTATAAAAAAAAAGCAACGAACATTTTTAAATATTTCGTTTGGTGGCGCAGTACGCCATTTCAGGTAAAAATACAAAAATTAAAATAATTTTTAAACCATTAACAATTAGGTATCCATATATATAGTTATTTTGATTGGAAATTAAGGCAATTAAAATTTAAAAAAAAAATGTGTGTACGGTAATTATATATATATATTATACTCTGGATAAGTTTAAATTACAATTTTAAGAAATATCTAGCTGATCTATGAAACCAGAGAAAATATTATTATGGTTTAATGTATTGTTAGACCGTAAAACTTGATTCCAATTTCTCTTATCTGATGTTTTTCTAATATTCTAATCTTTAAATTTGCTACATTTCATTTTATCTGATGCACTATTTTCACAAGGTTTTTCTGATCTTTACTCTAACCGAATTACGAATTTAATTATTTATGAGTAACTAGTAAAAGGCAAGAAACAGTTCAGGATTTTTTTCAGTAGCATTTAGCATATTATATAAATCTTTTCCTAATTCAAAATGAAATGGGATAGTCCATCTATTGGTAGCAATGTTGACCATTAATTAGCTTGGAGGGAAAACTATACTTTCTCGAAGTATTCAGAGAGGAAACCTGTACCGAACAGCCACTGGTGAATCGCACTAAACACTTTACTGGTAGATGGCGCCCAATGCAAGAAATTTCTACAAGCGTTTAAAATTAAATTTATAATAAAAAGCCATCAACCTACTTATGAAATAATACTTTCGTGCCGTTTTATCATTTTCAGCATCGTATTAATAATTACTGTATCATTTTTTTAAATACATGTTTTACAAATTGTCTATTAAATCGATTTAGATTAAAAAATAATTAGAATAAAATAGAAAACTGAGCACTGAGAATCTCCAACCAAGGGATATCCAGTCTATTTTAGATACAACAAAAATATTTTTAAAACCTTTGTTCAATGACTTATTCCGAAATCGTTGTCTTTGTTTATTTTCCGTGCAGTACAAAAGTAATGAAGAAAAATTTAATATACATCTCGATATAGCTAATGCCCTTCAGCTCCTAGGTTAACATCAGCCCACTGTTTTGAAAGGCGCCTTTGTCGCCGCCTACCGTCTAATTTTCTCCCATGACTACTTTCATTTTAACTTAAAGTTGGTGACATTTATGATAGAATGTACCATGGTTGAATCTAGAATCAACTGTTTAGAAAATTTTTGGAAAATGTATTAGTCGCAACTATAGCAATGTTAAGGTGCCTTCGAAGTCTACATTAAGAAAATAGTATTTATTTACGAAGTTCGAAAATATTAGACTGAATATTTCTTCTGAGTTTAATTAAGTACATCTGGCTTAGCTTGGACGAAACAATCAATTTTTGCGGGTTCAAGGTAGCAAATGTTTTAGTGGGTGAAATGGAGGAAAATTGTGCAATTAGCGGACACTTGATCGGCTCTAAAGTTTTAGGAGCTACAAATTCTTGCACTATAGCGGATGCAGTAAATTCAAGTTTTGGAGTGACAAATATATAGAAAATAATGACAAGTTCTTATTATTTCTTACCGATGAAGTTAATTATATGAAAGCTGCTGGAATAATTTTGAAGGAAACATATCGGAGTATACCACATGTAATATGTTTAGCACATGAGCTTCATAGGATTGCTGAAACTATTAGGAGGGGCTACCCTAATATTGACAAATTAATAGCTAGTATAAAGAAAGATTTTTTAAAGCACCAAGTCGGATATGGTTGTTTCACGAAATTTTACCAAATACTCCATTGTCTCCAGAACCCATTACACTACGATGGGGAACTTGGCTAAGGGCAGCATCGTACTCTTACTATCATTTTGAAAATGTGAAATCCGTAATACAGCAGTTAAATCCAAATGACGCAGTTGCTATTTCACAGGCGCAACAGGTATTTATGGATTCAACTGTTCAAGAAAATATAGGGACCATACACGAATGTTTTTTGCGAATTCCACTAGCCATGCGGAACCTCCAATATCAACTAACATCAGAATTTACTACAGTGGATGCAATAAACGTTGTGTTCGATCTTCGTCAATATATTTTTCAATTACAGGGAGATATAGCTGCGAGGGTACAAATACAATTCCAGGCTGTTTTAAAAAAAAATTCCGGATTTGTTACGATGACAGGTGTAATAGACGTTTTAAGCGGTAAAGGAGTAGATTTTCCGGACGTGAATATGGTGACTTTCCAAACGTATAGATAGATATTTTAAGTATGCCCCAGTTGCATCTGTCGACGTCGAGCGGTCTTTCTCGCAATATAAATGGATTTTCAACTTAAGATGCCGAATTTTAACTTCAAAACATTTAGAACTGATATTAGTAATATACTATTATTCTTCTAATCTACATTGAAAAATACTTGGGTATGTTAATTCAGTATTAAGTACGTCCCCTTATACCTCCAGTTCACTTCGAGTGAGTGTTTATAATAAATTGACTTTATTAGCTTTGGATAATATGGAATTCGCTAAAAAAATTTCAAGGTAAGATATTATGTTTCACATGCATGCAAATCTTTATGGCTGACACATAACCACCTAAAGCCAACCCTGGTTTTACTTTATATGCGATCGATAATTCCGACCTCTGAAATAAATATAATGTACCTACTGCTCATCATTACTCTTATGTAAAGTATGTTCTGACACGATTAAGATAAGGAATGAACCGAAACACGCCCCTTTTATTTAAGATTTCTAACTCTTGTGACACAGTTATGCAGATCACACCAAATTGTAACAGATAAACAGAGCCGTTCTTTAAATTTATCTGTCAATATCGCGAAGGACGGGCAATACGCAAAAATTTGAAGTACGGCTCTGTAGTACTCTTGTCAGCAGGTAATAGTGCCAAGTTTGTTATTTTGATGGCCAGTTTTTATGGCCTTTTTTATGTACACTGGTTGACCATCCTTTACTGTATAGCACGCCTGACACCATCACGCCATCTATCGAGGTTGCCTGATAGGTTCGCAGCCTCATTAAACCTCTTTCTCATCAGCATCTGGGTGACACTGGCCCGACGTTTTAAAGGTCATTCTCTTCGAATCTTGCCATCTGTTTTTCCTTGTACAACGGTCAATTAATTGTCCTTCAGTTGATGAGAGAATTTAAGAGTCTAGGATGCTGACGAGTCGCATTTGGGGGTGTAGTTCTTGGTGAATAGAGCCACAATGTTAATGCGATGGACTGTCCCGGAAAATCGTAACAAACGTCTTCAGACCCACATCTCGAAAGCATCAATATACCGTCTTTCTGCTTCTCGCACGGTCCATGTCTCACAGATGGTTGGCTGACTCACCAACGCCTTCAGTGTCAAATTTTATAATCATCGCGAGTATTCCTCTCACGGTCAGCTTGATAACATTTTCTATTTAAAGTAGAAATCTGTTTCACGGCTTCAACTGGCTAAATTAGGAGAAATCTATAACAATGACTTTAACATTAAATAGGGCAAATAACGAAATATATTATTAATTTAGATTGCATTTTTGGCAACGGAGAATTCAACTCGTTACCGTACATAATACCTATTGGTTGGCGATTCAAATTCCACGATTTTTTCGTATCCCGCACTGTGACATGCCGTGGTACATCTGCAACAACATTAAACTGATTTACGACTTGCTTTTTATATACAGTGTGATCCATTTTGAATGGGACATGTGTCTGTTATTTGATTTTAACAGCGTTTATTTTAAAAGATAGGCCATCGAAACTCTACTCTATGATAAAAGTTTAGAGATAATTTTCAATTTTTAAGACCTACTATGATTTTTTTTCAATGTCAAAAATGGACAAATTTGATTAGCGATTTCTTTTTATAAAATCTAACTATATCACTGGATTCAGAAAAAATATTAAATAATGACAGATTTATGACAAAATTGATGTAGGTATATAATAACTTTTACATGACTTTTTCTAAAAATCGAAGTAGCCCATGAAAATAGAAAAATAAATTAATATTGTCTTTTAAACAAACTTTAGGTATTTAGTAAACAAAATAACAACACATTACAACATTACACTAAAATTAAAACACGATGATACAGTTCATCTTAAATTTGTGTAGTTTCTACAAAGTCGTCGTTTATTTCGATGCACTTGTCGAATCGTTTTTAATCTTCTTTACATTATGTAATTGTTGCTGGGTAACTTCTGCACAAGCTTGTCTTATTCTTGCACACAAATCTTCTCTATTACTCAGGCGCGACCTGTACGCTTTAGATTTTATTAAACCCCATAAAAAGAAGTCCATCGGAGTTAAGTCCGGAGATCGGGATGGCCATCCAATTATCGGGCTACCTTGACCTATCCATCGATTAGGAACGTTGGCATTAAGCCACCTGGTAACCACTCTGGCATTATAGACAGGGCTGCCATCTAACTGAAAGTGTAGATTTACGCTTTCTTGTATCGAAAGTTCATGTAGCATATTTCAAAATTCGTTTATTAGAAACTGTAAAAACTGCATGCTATTTATATTACCTTCAAAAAAGAAAGGACCAATGATTCTTTCATTGAGTAGCCCACACCAAACATGAACTTTTTGGGAATATTGTCTTTTACAATTAACGACCCATTCTGGGTTCTCTGTAGCCCAAAACCTACAATTTTGTGACGATACCACCCCATCTGTGGCAGAAGTTACCTCATCGCCGAATAAAGTAGTTTACAAAAAAATTCTGTTATTAAGTTACTCTCCTTGAGCCCACAAGCAAAATTCCATCCGTGTTTCATCATCACCAAGTTCCAACGTATGTAAAAACTTGGGTTTGAATGGTTTTACCTTATTCTTTTTAAGTCTTTGGCGAATATTTTCTCTAGGTAAATTGAAATCTAAGCTAGCTACTCTTACACTGGCGTTTGGATTGTTGTTAAAATAATTTAAAACGGTCTGGTCATACCTGGGTCTTCTTTGCACGTTACCCGTTCTTATAATACGCCTTGTCACAGCGCCACACTCATTAAAAATTTTGTTTATTTTAGAAACGGTACTTTTAGTATGTTGGGCCTATTCGGGTGCCTATTATTGAATATCTCACATACCTCTCCCAAAGTTCTGTCATCATCTCCTCTAAGGCGTACAAGTTCAGTTTTGTCTACTACATTTAGAGTATTCATAATTTTAACCTCAAACTAATAAACTAATACTTGATAATATTATTGACCTATTTTATAATTTCAATAACAATATACTCTGAGTTTAAAGATTTGACGTCTGACTTTAAAATTTGTATTCCATGGCACCCTATTATTATTTGTCATTACTAAATAAAAAGACAATATTTATTAAACCTATCCACTTCATTTATCTTTCTATAGTTTATTTTTCATGGGCTACTTCTATTTTTAGAAAAAATCATGTAAAAGTTATCATAAAATATTACCTACATTAATTTTGTCATAAATCTGTCATTATTTAATATTTTTTCACGAAATTTTGGATTTACCCATTTGAGATGTTTCTGAATCTTGAAAATTGAAATTTATATCTAAATGTTTGTCATAAAGTAGTTTCTATGGCCTATCTTTAAAAAAAAAGTACCGTTAAAATCAGATAATGGACACATTTTTTACAGGGGTGTTTCCAATCAAAATGGATCACACTGTATGTAATCTTAATAGTTAAGGTTTGGTGTTTTATTTACTTTAAAAATGGGTAACCGCAATTACTTATTTAAAATTATTACTTTCAAATAATTGCACACAAATTTAAATTTAACTTATAAATTACCTATTTATAAAAAAAAACTACACTAATTCGACTAATTCGATTATCGTATCTCCATTACTCCCATCACTCGTACGGAAGTTACACTTCAAACGTGTGTACTGACTGCACACGCACACACCTTTTTTTTCATTCGTGCTTACTTTAAATCCAGAGTTAGTATTAAAACAAAAACGTCGTATATTCATTCTGCACAAAACTGCAACGGAAAATAAAATTAATAGACTTAATAACTGCAAGGGATATGAATATTAATCAACAAAGACTCATAATAAGTGAATAACATGTAATAATTCAGGCGTATATAGGTGTGTGGGGTCGGCCCGATCCGCTTTGAGGATATTAAAAGTCATCGGTGTTCGCATATAAAAGACGACGACCCGACCCCGGTTTTATTACGTTTCCTTCAGCTCCCTCACAGCATATTATACTGTTTGAACATTTATTAGTATGGGGTGACCACTTGCCTATGATTAAACCAGGACCGAGATCGGAATTTTAATACATGTCATTCGTAATTAATGTTTTTGAAGACCTCTTGCAAGTTTCACATGATAAACTTTAATTTTCTCATATCGAGTTGTTTCGCTTGACTGGTGATGGGCATATTAAATTTGCAGTTTGAATTTTTATGGGGTAATATACTTACTATTTTAGTGGATTATTTTAGGAAACATATTTAATGATATAGTGGAAAATATTTTTATAGGATTCCGCAAACAGCAGAAAAAAATCAAAGAAGGAAACCTATTAAAACATATTTCCAATATTTATTTTCTTTTGATAGCCTACAATTTTGTTATACGAGAAAACCCCAGCTATTACACTGGTCTTATAAATTAAAAACTAAATAATTATTTTTCTTTGTTGCATAGCAATTTTTGTTTTATTAATGATATATAAAAGTTACCATGAAAGTCATTATGAGATCCACAATGTATCTTATTGTTATAGTATATATGATCTCAATTGGGACAGCATTAAAACGAAAACTCGGAGTAAAGTCGGCATCTCCGTCATGGGACAGGCGGCGGCGGTAGAAATGTAAAAATGCTTTAAATACTAAATAATTATTTTTCAAATTGTTAAAGAAAGGGCTTTCTATTACCTTTATTCAACAAAAGTGGTTAATGAAAAAATTCCCTAGAAAGAGACATCCGATAAGGAAATATTTATTATTTTTGCCCATAACTTTTTTTCTTAGTACGTATATTTAAAAAAATTATAGGAGTACCTAAGTAGAATCATAACAAGACTATTACTATGAATTTTCACTCAATAATTTTAGTGGTTTTCAAAATCGCTAGATTTAAAACCACGAAATAGGAAAATTGACATAATTTTCAAATTTAAATCCAGCTATTTTGCAAACCACAGAAATTATTGTGTGAAAATTCATAGTAGTAGTCTTGTTATGGTTCTACTTAGGTACTCTTATAGTTTTTTTTTAAATATACGTACTAAGAGAAAAGTTATAGTAAAAAATTAAATATTTCCCTATCCGATGTCTCTTTCTAGGGAATGGGAACCTTAAGGCTACGTATATTATCCAGTGACCTACCTCTCGTTCCCTTCTAGCGGCAAAGTTATGTAATCTTAAGCGGAAGTTGCATAGATGGTATATAATCCTTCCGAAGGGGCGTAAAGCAGCGACTGTCTTGTTTATTAAATGTTAGGCTATGATACTATGAACTTGGCAGTATCACGATGTCAGGCAGATCGAAAATTTCTACTATTCTATTGAGGAGAGACTCGGCAAAATTTTGTTTCCTGGCATCGGTAATGGCGGAAATAGGTCGACGTTAAATAAACAAATTTCAAAAAAGCTTTGTCTATGAACTTTAAATAAACAATATTTCATTCGTCACTATCCGAGTTTTCAGAAATTGAATCGGTATTTACATTAATAATAATTGGATTAATAACTGGTAATATAGAATATTCATTTTCACATGAGATACACACTTCCTCCATATATCGCGTTTGCCTATTTCGTCTACTATTATCTTTATATTCTTTAAGACAGACTCACTTAATTGTGGGGATTGATTGTATTGACGTAGTCTTGTTTTTATATCAGCCCACACCATTTCAATGAGGTTGAAAACGCAATAATATGGAGGCAGACGTAAAATAGTATGATCGTGTGCTTCAAAAACTTTTTCAACGGCATATTCCTTTTTAAAATTTTGCTTTCCAATCAGTTCTAATAAAGTCTTTTCTGTGCTTTTTTTTCGGCATTTCCAAGCCTTTACCTTTCATAAATTCAATGTGTTTTTCTTGTGTTGGTGTTCGGAATTTTTGTGTGTTGCCGCGAATGGTATGACACATCGTCCATAACAATTACAGAATTTGGTGTGATATTTGGTAACAGTTGTTTTGTTGCCCTCAAATAATTCGACTGTCACATCCCCGTGGTAGTCGACCGAGGATTGCTTGATATTTTTAGCAGACAACAACGCAATTGGAATAAAACCGTTTTTACTTCCAGCATGTAGAATTATGTTTCTTTTCCCCCAGAACATGGAGCACTTAAATTACACTTTTCGGTGTTATCTACCCAACCGTATTGAACTACATCATGAGTGTCAAACCATGGTTCATCAAGATAAATTATGTCTCTATTTGCATCTCGGTATTCTTTTATTTTATGCAGGTACTCGTGTCGATGATCAACGATGCGTGCTGATTCCATAACTACCATTCGTTTGTCCAATTTTTTGTACCTAAAACCGCAATCGAGCAAAACGCTTCGCAAAGTATCTAATGATTTATAGCTATAATGTGGATAGTCGCGTAACTTATCCTTAATCATTTCTAATGTGGGCACCTTCTGGTCATTGTAAAAGTCATACACAAATCGACGAATGACATCTTTGGACGCGTTATCAAGTTTTTTTTGAATTTTTATCCAACTCTTAAACTCCGTTTAATAGAATTATCAACTAAGTTCCCGGCTCTAATAACCCTATAAATTGTAGTACGGCTAAATTTGGTTAATTCACAAATCCTCTTCACATTTTGATTATATGAAGAATCAATATTTTCGCCCTTTAAACACGAGTAACTATTTAAAATAACCCTTTAAGTTTGAACGTGTAAGTATTTATTTTCAAGTTCCGCTTGTATAGGCTCTGTATCAAAATCGCCCGTTTCATTGTCACTACTATCGAAAGACCTCCAAAATGATATTTTAAACAACAAATTGCAAACAGTCACTCAAACACAGTAATAAAATTAATAATTTATTCAAATATTCACTAGAATTAAGTAATTTATAACGCTGCCTGGCTGTACTACACTGTCTCGTACAGATCATACGATACAAATAGTTCATACGTATTTTTTGTCTTATATATTATGGCATGCAAAAACTATGCACAAGGTTGGTGTTGACAAATCAAATTCGGTAAGCATCTAATCCCAGCTATATTTCTATGTGACAGGCGGATCAAGTCCACGCGGACTGTAGACGAGGAGTGGTGAATATAAATCTGTAAAATTATATGCTCTCTCATTCAATGTGAAGCGATATATTGACAATACCCCGTAAGATCCTCTAGTTCCGTGCTGTTCCAATTGAGTTCGTAGATACTATATCATATTATTAAGTACATTAAATGCTTTTATAACAAAGTTGTATTGCAATTTTGTCCTTGATGACAGGTTTTTAATACTACCTAAGAGGTTTTTGAAAACCTACACAAATCAAATATCAGTTATAAAGCGAAACAATAACTATAGTTACGATGCGTTTTTAACTGGAGAAATACCCATTGCTGGGAAGTAGAAAATTCTCATGCCGTTAAAGAAATTTTCAGCACGAATTTAATAATAATAATAATGATAGTACCTAATAATAATAATAATAATAATAATAATTTATTGTACATGTTAAAGAGGAAACACAATGGTTTATAAACAAAAACTTATTTGATATATGCAACAATAGAACAAAGCATTGCATTGCATATTTTAGCCTTTTTTTTTAATAATAATAATAATTTAAGATTAACGTTTGGTGTGGTATTATCGGTAATCTGTTATTGGGACCATTTGTCCTTCCTCCAAATTTAAATGGACAGTCTCATCTATTTCTTCTTCAAAATACTCTTGCTGATATATTACGACCAAATACTATCAATTCAAGAGACGAACTGTGGGACAAAATACAAAACGCGGCCAATTTTATTAGAGGACAGGAAAACGTATTTTTCAATGTAAGAAAATCTTTTATGAAAAGAATTAGAAAAGGCATAGAAGTAGGTGGAGATCATATCGAAAATTATTTACTCTAAGTTGCAGCAATGGGGTTTTTGCATGGGGGAAAGTTTATACAATAAATACTAATATCATTAAGTCAACTTTTATGTTATTTTTTGGTCTTCTAATGAGATTAGATCCTTATTTTACACATTTTTATGATTTATGTATTTATCTCAATACCATGAAAATACTGCATTAGCTCATAAGAAAGTGAGAAAGAATTTAAGATGATTTTGTTTTCCCTTACGTTTTGTACTTTTTTCAATAAATACACTTTGTTTCATTAAATTTGAATCTGTCTTTCAAAAAATTATTCAAATGTTTAATGGCAATTTCCTTGAAAACGGTTGGAGTTATCAAGTTCTACCAAGTTTATCTTTTATACGTGGAAAGTACCACAGACGTTTCGTCTAAGAAAAAAATATGAAAAAAATTCGCCAGATACAGGTCCTGCGCCCTCTATAATGTAATACATAAATTACTGTTTCTTAGAATAGAAAAAGTTCCTCCAGCAAATTTGGCGAAGATCAGTTAAGAGGCTGTTGAGTTCTTGCAAAGAAACGAAAAAATAATTTGAATTTTGACACCCTCCACAGCAACATTTTAATAAAGCATATTTGGTTATATCCTCATATTTTGGCCCAAATAATCTACCCATTCACTATAGCCTATTATTAATGGTCCGCCCCGTATATAACTTATCCTCTTACCGAAATATATAAATATGAAGGGCATTCCTAATTTTATTCTGTGCTGACTTCAAATGGGACTATAAAACATTTCGGTTTCTAATGATGCACCTACTGTGAAAATGTTACTCTTTAGTGTAGAAGTGTTCGCAAATCGAAATATCAATAATAAGTTTTATACGAGCTGTAAGAATAACTGTATGATTAAAAATAATAAATATTTGAATGTCGATTTTCTTTCCTTTGCATATGGCTGCTTAAGCTAGTTGTATGATTTTCCATCAGATTAGATATATTCAATTTCGCAGCAATCCATAGAGTAGTTTAATTACTATAAATAAGTATTTAATACCGCCACGAGTATTTGCGAAGCCTCTAGTAGATAAACATTTAAAAATGAAATAAAAGAACAATTAATTTTTCATTTCGCCTGTTCTAACTCAAGAACGAAACAAAACTGTCAATACAAAGGTCAAATATTAACAGGTCTGGAAAACAATTTTTTTTTCTAAGGCCATGTTGATAAAACTTGAGAATTTACAGGAACGAAGTGGGAAACTTTTTTATCACTCGAAATAGATGCCAAGTATGTTGGAACGGGATAAAGATAAGGATGCAGACAACTTTTTGTTTGAAACTTTTTTCTGGAATTAACAGTTTTTGAGAAAATTGCATGTGAAAAATTTGATCACTGAAATAATGTTATATGCAGCACTTTGAGTTATGCACATTTAGTTTTACCGATTTTTCTTCTGTTATGTATTTTCCTAGTAGATTTTTACGTAATACTTAATATATGCTATCTAATCCAATTCTGAAAGTTAATGAAAAATATACACAATTGGAGTTTGTATATACGGGGGAACAATAGAGCATCAGTCAATAAGTGGCTGTCGAAATTACACGCTTACTTGGTATTCAATATGTTCTGTATCATGGAGGGTGTGCGGTACACTGACGTCCGTCAGCACGAAATATTGTCAAGAAAATAATTCACTAATGTTGCTAACATTGCTAACATCAGTATCAATAAAACAGTAAATCACATTCAGCTATCAATCGGAGACAACTAAGAAGAGATCTCTATCAATTTAGTTCAGCATAAGCTCCTTCAGCTATAAATGGCATGTAAAGGACGTAATATTCAGGGATAAGTTAAAAACAGTCAATGTCAAAATTCAATTGTTTTCATGGCTAACTATGTTGATTCACGAAGGAAACCTTTGATTGAAGTTTTATCATATTTTATTAATTTTCTCGAATTTTTTTTATGGAAAAGCATACTTTTTACACAGTTGAATGTAGAAAAATAATCTCTACACAATCAGTAAAACAGTATAACATACCATTGAAAAAACATTGAATATGGTTTGTTATAACTTTTTATTGAAAAATAAAGGTGTATGGGCGCGAATACCAAAATGGATCACCCGGTATACACAAACATATATAAACTAAGGTGATAAAAAATGAAAATATACACAGTCACGTGAGACATTAAATTATATTTATTTTATTTTTACTTACTTCGTCGTTGAGACGTTTTCTCTTATTAAAAATTTCAATTATTTTCTTTAACGTTTAGTTATTATTGCTAAACAGATAGAAACTGATGGATGTTAATAAATATGCTGTCCTTTTTTGACAAAATGAAAACTTTATTAAAACGTAAATTTTATTAAGTAGGTACTTTTTATTGAAATGTCATCTGTTTAAATTGGTCTATAATACAAAATAATGAATTTCCAAATTCCAAAATTGAATATATTCATAATCCTCTTTCTTCGAAAATATTTTCCTTTAAAATGATCCTTCCTCACGTCCGCCCATGGGATTATTTGAGTATACAGCGAGAATTGCGAGTTGCCGTGAGGGCTATCATTGCAATTTATATCAGATTAGGGTGAAGCACTAGATAATACATAAACCCTCGACACTGCCATCACCCCGATACTAATATATTTGACAAATAGATGTGTATTATTAGTTCTCCAACCCCTCGAATGGTACTTCAAATACGCTCGGTTGCTCATCAAATAAAACGGATCATTTCATCTTAAAACAAGTGCTTGTAGGTAATTTGTAAATAAAAATGAAAACAGCAAGGAATTTGTTAGATCTGTAATTTCATTTTATATAGATTTTGTAATTAAAATAACATTTTATTTTAATATTCACTAATCACTAATCGCTGAATTATTTTTACTTCCATATCCACGCAATGGAGTGAAAGTAATTGTAAAAAAATTTCAATTTTTTTTTTGTTGAAGTATGTTTAGAATGTCATGAAACGTCGAGATTTTGAATTTGAGCGAAATCTGTCTGTCTATCTGCCTGTCTGCCTGCCTGTCTGTCCGTCTGTCTGTCTGTCTGTCTGTAACTTTATCATTTGTGCACGTTTTTTCTGGAACGGTTTATGATATTGACTTGAAATTTTGTACACATATGTATTATAACGAGATCTAGAACTGGACTGTTTTTGAACATATCGGGAGAAGGATTGGGGGTAAATTCTTTTCGAGTTAGAGAAGCCCTGTGGCATTTTTTTTCGAATAAGTTATGAACTTTTTCGCTTGCCTTTAGCCTGGTCTATTCCTCCAGTAAGACTCTTTCTGTTCGTTTTCCCATTTTAGGATCTAGTCCACTATCAGCCGGTTTCACAATCGTTGGTTATCTTTTTGGTTGAAGAACCTGAACCTGAAAGTTTACTATTGGTAAATTCACACACGCGTTTTACAACGCTTATTTTATGTTCACTAATCTAATCGATAGTTATGTTTAAGTTTTGAACAGTTGGTACGAGTTTTCTTAGGATTATGACATATGTGCAACAATTTATTTTAGAAAAGAAGTAGGAACTTGTCATAAATTTAATGTCATAAATTTAATGTTATAGTATTAGCGAAGTCAACTGGAACAGCACGGAACTAGAGGATCTTACGGAGTATTGTCAATATATCGCTTCGCATTGAATGAGAGAGCACAGAATTTTACAGATTTATATTCACCACTCCTCGTCTACAGTCGACGTGGACTTGATCCGCCTGTCACATAGAAATATAGGTGGGATTAGATGCTTGGCGAACTTGAGTTGTCGACACCAAACTTGTTCAGAGTTTTTGCGTGCCATAACATATAAAACAAAAAATAACCTATTTGTATCGTATGATCTGTACGTACGAGGCAGTGTAGTACAGCCAGGCAGCATTATAAATTACTTAATTCTGGTGAATATTTGAACAAATTATTAGTTTTAGTACTGTGTTTGAGCGACTTTCTGCAATTAATTGTTTAAAATGGCATTTTGGAGGCCTTTTGATAGTAGTTACAACGAAACGGACGATATAGAGCCCATACAAGGGGAATTTGAAAATAAAGACTTACGCACTCAAACTCAAAGGGTTATTTTGAATATTTACTCGTATTATTTCTTCATATCATATTGAGAAGAGGAATTGTGAATTAACCAAATTTAGCCGTAATACACTTTATAGGGTTATTAGAGCCGGGGATGTAGTTGATCATTCTATTAAACGGAAAAGAGTTGGACAAAAACTTAAAAAACTTGATAACGCGTCCAAAGATTGATGTAATTCGTCGATTTGTGTATGATTTTTACAATGAACAGAAGGTGCCCACATTAGAAATGATTAGGGATAAGTTACGCGACTATCCACATTATAACTATAAATCATTAGATACTTTGCGAAACGTTTTGCTCGATTGTAGCTTTAGGTACAAAAAATTGGACAGACGAATGGTAGTTATCAATCAGCACGCATCGTTAATCATCGACACAAGTACCTGCGTAAAATAAAAGAATACCGGGATGCAAATAGAGACATAATTTATCTTGACGAAACATGGAATGACACCCATGATGTAGTTCAATGCGGTTGGGTAGATAATACCAAAAAGTGTAATTTAAGTGGTCCATGCTCTAGGGGAAAAAGAATTATAATTGTACATGCTGGAAGTAAAAACAGTTTTATTCTAAATGCGTTGTTGCTGTTTGCTAAAAATATCAAGCAATCCTCTGCCGACTACCACGAGGATATGACAGCCGAATTATTTGAGAAGTGGACAAAGGAACAGCTGTTACCAAATATCCCACCAAATTCTGTAATTGTTATGGACAATGCGTCATACCATTCGCAGCAACACACAAAAATTCCGAACACCAACACAAGAAAAGGCGATATCATCGAATTTATGAAAGGTAAAGGCTTGGAAATACCAGAAAAAAAACACAAAAAGACTTTATTAGTACGGATTGGAAAGCAACATTTTACGTCTGCCTCCATATTATTGCTTTTTCACCTCATTGAAATGGTGTGGGCTGATGTAAAAACAAGACTACATCAATATAATCAATCCCCACAATTAAGTGAGTCTGTCTTAAAGAATATAAAGATAATAGTAGACGAAATAGGCAAAAGCGATATATGGAGGAAGTGTGTATCTCATATGATAGAGAAGGAAAATGAATATTCTATATTACCACCTATCAATTCAATTATTATTAATGTAAAAACCGATTCAAGTTCTGAAAACTCGGATAGTGGCAAATGAAATATTGTTTATTTAAAGTTCATAGACAAAGCTTTTTTGAAATTTGTTTATTTAACTTCGACTTATTTCCGCTACTGAGACCAATTACCGATCCTAGGAGGAAACGAGTTTCCCTCTTTAAAATTTTTCCTTTATAGAATAGTAGAAATTTTCTACCTGCCTAACATCATGATACTGCAAATTTCATAGTATCATGGCCTAACATTTAATAAACAAGACAGTCGCTGCTTTACACCCCTTCGGAAGGATTATATACCATGTATGCAACTCCCGCCTAAGATTACATAACTTTGCCGCTAGAAGATAGAACGAGAGTTAGGTCACTAGACAATAGACGTAGCCTTAATATATCATTTATGTGACTTATCAAATATGATAAACATATTTTTTCATTAACCACTTCTCTTGAATAAAGAAGATAGATATAGAAATCCCTTTCTTTATTATAAAGAAAGAAATTTATAAACAATTATGAATTTTGTGGTAATTTTTCCATAACAAATTTAGCGGTGGGTGAATTACATCAAGAGTATTTTTCCCGTAATGTGACTAATTTGTACAATTCTTACAAAAAAAATCGGCGTGCCAAGAGCAGCAACACTTTTAATTTACTTTTTGGCCTAAAATCACTGGTCTACTTTGGATGTAGATATCAACGTTCTTTCGGTATAAGTATAAGTATTATATGAAATATTATACAATTTAATATATCTAATTTGTACTGTCTCGGCTACGTAATAATCGC
Source organism: Stenurella melanura (assembly GCA_963583905.1). Taxonomy (NCBI): domain Eukaryota; kingdom Metazoa; phylum Arthropoda; class Insecta; order Coleoptera; family Cerambycidae; genus Stenurella; species Stenurella melanura. The sequence goes on from OY757311.1 coordinate 138,248,691, forward strand.
TAATGTTGGCCGAAATATTATCCCAAATCGATAAGAAATGAAAGAGGATATTTACATGCCATAAAATTTACTCCTTTATTAAAAGAAAGCTAAAAATCACCAGCTTATTGCAATTCAAGTATCAATAATCGATTACTTGGATGAGGATAGCTCTCGTTCATTCTATACCTGCCTGTCATTAAAGGATACTCCGAAAGCAGTAGCAGCTTTACTAAAAGCTTAGCGTCGTTAGTAAACGACGTATTATCTGTTTCGCAGTTTATATGCAAATATCCGTGGCACTTCGAATGCCTCGTATACACGTTATAACTAAAAGCTAAAAGCAGCCGGAATGCTAGATAATTCTATAAAATTAGTAGTATTAGGCATTTTAAGAATTGTTTCAACAAGGCCACCCAGCGAGTTGGATCGCCTCTGTCATTCGCTCCTTATCTTTATTGCTCGTACAGACCTTCTAAAACAGATAAATTTAATATAGTGGGTACTCTTTTGGTTTTAATTTGGTTGCTTCTGCAGCCGCTTGCCGGTTCCTTTAACTTTTATGATCGGGACACAAATAGAAATACTAACGAGGTTTCTAATATATTGCTATTGTTGCAACTGTCTTTGCGTAAAACTACCTGCAAGGATTTTTCAAAATCCAAGTGTTGATAGAATACACTTAATTAATTTTGGAATTATTAGGTTTATTTGAGCTATTTTGTCGGTTATCTCATAATGATACTAATTATGCTTAAAAGTGAATTATTTATTATTTGTTTGCTTATAGTAATGAAACATATTCTAGAGAGAACTAAAGGAAAAACTGTATATAAAAATATTAATGAAATCTTTGCATTCTTTCGATAACCTGACTTCTGGTTATGCTAATAAGTAAAAATTCTTATTTGCCATTCTCATTTTAACACTAGCATCCAACCTAGTCCCCTACGGCGGAGCAGGCTAAACTAGTATCTACATGATCCCCTACGATATGTAAATTCAGTTAAAAATGAGAACAAAGGCCTGAAATTAATTTATTTACGTACCTTGTCTTTAAAAAATGTTTTCATTCTAATGAATTACATTTTCATAAAATCTCATTCAGTTTCTTGGAAATGCTTAGCCTTTGAAACGTTTTTCGTCCTTATTGTGGACTCATCAGAAAAGCCTAAAGCCACTCATAACGATGTTCCATGCAAAACTAAGACAATATCCATGAATAAATATAAAATAATTATAATTGACATTGACTGATAAAAAGCAACAGATCTTCACCTATCTATTAGCTAACTAGTATTGGAGCCTATATACTCTATGCATGTTTAAAAGTGAATTATTTATTATTTGTTTGCTTATAGTAATGAAACATATTCTTTATAGGATTTTGCAAACAGTGGAAAGAAAAGCTATCTATGAGAACTAAAGGAAAAACTATATATAAAAATATTAATGAAATCTTTGCATTCTTTCGATAACCTGACTTCTGGTAGCTTTTCTTTCCACTGTTTGCAAAATCCTATAAAGAATATGTTTCATTACTATAAGCAAACAAATAATAAATAATTCACTTTTAAACATGCATAGAGTATATAGGCTCCAATACTAGTTAGCTAATAGATAGGTGAAGATTTGTTGTTTTTTATCAGTCAATGTCAATTATAATTATTTTATATTTATTCATGGATATTGTCTTAGTTTTGCATGGAACATCGTTATGAGTGGCTTTAGGCTTTTCTGATGAGTCCACAATAAAGACGAAAAGCGTTTCAAAGGCTAAGCATTTCCAAGAAACTGAATGAGATTTTATGAAAATGTAATTCATTAGAATGAAAAAAAATTTAAAGACAAGGTACGTAAATAAATTAATTTCAGGCCTTCGTTCTCATTTTTAATTGAATTTACATATCGTAGGGGATCATGTAGATACTAGTTTAGCCTGCTTAGCCGTAGGGGACTGGGTTGGATGCTAGTGTTAAAATGAGAATGGCAAATAAGAATGTTTACTTATTAGCATTACCAGAAGTCAGGTTATCGAAAGAATGCAAAGATTTCATTAATATTTTTATATATAGTTTTTCCTTTAGTTCTCATAGATAGCTTTTTTTTCCACTGTTTGCAAAATCCTATAAAGAATATGTTTCATACTAATTATGGATTAATAATAGACGGTTAAGTTAAGTTTTAGACACGTGCTAATTATATAATATAAAATAAACAAGATAACCATTATACTCTTCGCCGGTTTACTGCACTTTTTATAGACTTGTTGCACATTCTACAGGATACTCTTCGCATTTTCTGTAAATAATATTAATTTTAGAAATTTTTTTTTTAATTACAAGAAACAATATTATTTTTCTTAATTTAAGCAACTAATAACTTTTTTATTTATCGATCAACTGTGTAACGAAGCAAATTTTATTTTATAAATCCGCATATTTATTATATACTATTTCTACACTCAGAAAGCAAATAGTTGTTTAAATTTAATTATCCGGTTGGAGAGAGCTCCGCTAGATGGCGCTAGTTCTCCAACACCAATTAATTATGTTCCATCTGTATCGAATACTCAGCAGAGCAAACGATATAGTAAGGGAATCAGGAGCAAGAAATTCTAAATTAAGAAGACCACCGGCAAGGAAGTGAGTATATTAGGAACGTTGGTAAACAACTTGGCCAGTGTTAAGCACACAGGCCTGCTAATCATACTTTCTTTTCCAGTTGTGTGTCTGGTATGCCACGGACGTTCGAGCAAGTATAGAAATATCCAGGACAGAAAAAGGTTCTGCGGTTTCTGGCTGGCCTAGTCCCTTCAGCTGGTCAGATACCAACGGCTTTTAGATATCCTGGATATTATCTATCCTTACTGCCCGGAGCGTATGTACGCAGGGTGGAGGTATCCTGGGTAGACTCGGGTGTGGTTTGCTGGCCTAGTCCCTTCAGCTGGTTGACCACACGGGCTCGCTGATACCCCGCATCTCCTCCACTCTCGTGTCCGTAAACCCTGGAGGTTGGTCTATCCCTGCGGGTAGATTAATCAAGAGGGAACCGTGAGCCAGAGTGTTTCTGGTTGTAGACCGTCGAAGGGGATATCTGGAGTGATTCACTGGCCTAGTCCCTTCAGCTGGGTAATCACTTGAGATATTTCTTTCTAACTCACTGTTGAGTACGCACGCCTGGTTCTGAGGTGTTTTGGGTAGATAGGGTGACTTGCTAGCCTAGTCCCTTCAGCCGGTTTGTCACATAAGCCCTCGGCTACCCAAAATATCCCCCGTACTGGAGTGAGTACATCCTAGAGGGCAATTTATGCCTAGGTATAAATTGGCCGACAGGGAACAGTGAGCAGGAGTGGGTGATTTATCTACGTGTGCATACTAAATCTTGTATCTTTCTTTTCCGCTGCGCACTAGCCAAGTTGCATAGGTATTGTACCGTATTGCATGTAGATTTGGTAATTGCTTCCTCCCCGCTTGGTAAATCACCGCCGATAATAACCGTGCTTGTTGTTGTAGTAACTTAACCGTAGTAACCCCCTCGCTTACGCCGTCTAAGTATTGTTTTGTTTGTTTAAATTCAAATACGTTAGGGTAGTAGAATTGTAGATATTAGGATTTTTATTATAATAAATATGTATATTGTTTAAACTGTGCCTTTTACTGTGTGTGTGTGAAGTCTGATATCCTTAGACCCCTGGACATACCGTGTCTCCTCTGACGCTATCCCAGCCCTACCGAAACAGGCTGTGTTAAGAGGCTAGTGTGAGCCCTTTACCTCACGAAAAACAATTGTAAAGGTGGCGCCCGAGCTTACCGTCACCGCCGACTGAAGGCTCGAGTGTCAAAGTGACGATTCACTACTCGAGAGTGTGAATAGAACGTCACAACTGTGTTAAAAAACAATAGGGTTTAGAGATTTTTTAAAATCCAAGTGTTGATAGAATACAAGTAATTCACTTTGGAATTATTAGGTATATTTAAGCTGAGTATTTTGTAGGTTATCTCATAATGATACTAATTATGCATTAACAACAATAGACAGATGAGTTATGTTTTAGACATATGGTAATCATATCATATAAAATAAACAAGCTAACCGTTATACTTTTCCTTTTTTTTTCTAAATTTAAATAACTAATAACTTTGTTATTTACCAATCAACTGTGTTCAAAAATAGAGTTCTTCGTCTAGCTAACACTAACCAACTGTTTAAATTTCAATAGAATCGAACTTTTCATTCTTAAATTATAGTGCTTACAAAAGAACGTGAGGGACGGACAGGCAGACAGACGTACGGACATTTTGAGAGTTGTTCAGAAATCGATAACCCACAGGAAATTTTTTTTCTACTAGCGATAATACCAATTTTATAAAGGTGTCGATCAAACGCAATATACTCTTCGTTTTGATTTATAAAAACACTTATTTTGTTTCTACCACTGTATTTTACTGTGACTTTACTAAGGTTTCGATATTTCAACGTATCATCTTCATAGCGACTCACGTAAATAAATGAACAAAAGGAGAAAACCTAAGCTATTTATAATTTTACATTATTTACCAAGTTTTATTCTTACGGTGTTGGTGATTTCAAATTAAGAGAACTAGATTGAAAGTAGACCAGATGTACACCACCAGACGGATCCTGGAATAAAAGTGGAAAGAAGGAACAAAACTATATATAGTCTCAATTGACCTCCAAAAGGCATTTGATACTATAAGGCATAAGGCTATAGTCAACACTTTGCTCAACGGGGGAGTACCGCACTACTTAATAAACAGAATAATAAAAGCATGCCTACACGAAAACACTGCAATACAATGGTTTGGACAGACGACGGAATCAAAAATGAAGAATATAGGAGTCAAACAAGCATGTCCCCTATCCCCCCGACTATTCACCACAGTCCTGAACCAAGTCAAAGCAGCCTACAGAGTCACAAGAGCTCTACTACCCTTCATTGAGGACAACAAACCACCATGGTGCCTAACCAAAAAGGTATACACGACCATCATAATGCCTACGATGATATATGGAGTCAAAAACGCAGCAACGACAAAGGCCAACAGAAGAAGCCTGAGAAGAGCTGAAAGGGACATTATCCAACTGCTAGCAAAAACAGGAAAACCACAAAAACGACAGAACACGTCCTCATTACTAGAGGGAAGAACAATAATCAAAAGAATAGAATCATACGCAATGAAATACTGGGGACATGTCCAAAGACGGGACACGACACACCTACTGAAGAAAGCGCTGCGAATGAACAGCAACAAACTGAAAATAGGGAGGCCATGCTACACATGGATTACAACAATCGAGAGGATTATGAATAAGCTAGGAAAGGATTATACACACTGGGCACTGGCACAACAAAAAATGGAATACAATAAAGAAATATCAAGAATATACACATTGCCAGACTCAGAAACAGAAGAAACAGAAAACTCAGAAGTAGAATAGGAGAGAAGATGATCACAGACAGAAAGAAAGAAGCAGAAGAAGAAGCATCACAAAAACCTGAAAGTAAAAAGAAGCACGAAAACCTAAAAGAAGCATCTCACAAACGCCTACACTTTCCATCCGATGAAGATAGAAGGAAAACAAGAAGAAACATCTCACAAACACCTACACGCTCCATCCTATACTCCTACTCCATGCGTCATGCGGCTCTCGCTGCTGACAACAAGCATGTCCAATGTCCAATCCAGCGTATGCAGCTGGTCCGGCGGTATATAAAAGCACTGGGGGTTTGTTCCGGCACACGGTGGGATGATCGGTAGGCGATCGGGCTGCGTGGTGGAACAAATCTCCCTGCACCGGAATCGGTAGCAATGCCCACCTTACGCTGGCAAATCAATCAATCAATCAATCAAGAATTATGAATTAATATATAGGTCCAACTGATCATTAAGTAAGTGATTACCTGAGTTTTGTTTGATTTGAAAATTTCTAACGATTCTAATAAATTTAATTTAAAACCTTTATTTTGTACGTGTAATATATCAAGAGTATTTATATCTGGAAAATGATGATTTGATTCTAAGAAATGGTTTGAAAAAGTGGAATCTGGTTTTTGGAGTCTTAAAGAGCGGAGATGTTCTTTGTATCGTGCTTAAAAGAACCGACCAGTTTGACCTATATAAAAGGCATTACAATCCGAACATGACAATTTATAAACTGCTGAATTTTTTAATTTTTCTATTTTATATTTTCATTATATAATAAATGTGACACTTTTGTTTGCTGTTTAAAAGCAACCTTAAGATTATGATGTGACAATATGTCTGCAATTTCTTGTGAAATGTTATCGTAATATGTCAAAGATACAAATTTGCTCTCACGTTCTTTAATAGGCGGATAGATGCTGTTACAGGCTAATTTGTATTGCTTTTTATTACTAAAATTTTGTATTGGTTTTTCTTGAAACCCATTGTTAATTGCTATTGTTTTTATGACTTTTACTTCTTTTCTAAGGTGTCTCGTGAGAGAGGCAACGACAAAGCCCTATGTATTACTGAAATGTAAGCTGCTGATTTATGTGTATTGGGACTGAATGAGAAATATGAAATAGTAGTAAGTATCTGTAAATGCAGGTTTCCGAAAAATTTCAAAATTTATTTTATTTTAGTTGTGTGTTAACGTTAGGTCCAGAAAGTTTATTTTACCATACTTTTTTGCCTCGACTGTGAGTTTGATATTTGGATGGGTATGGTTAATAAAATTTAGGAGTGCATTTAATTGTCTTTTTGTACTTGTGAAGCAGGCTCTTACATCATCCACATATCTGTACCAAAATTTTATATAGTTTATGCCTAGGTCCGAATTCAGTATCTTATCTTCTATGTGACATAAAGATATCTGCTAAAAGAGGACTCAAAGGGGAGCCCATTACCAAACCTGCATTTTGAGTAAAATATCTGTTATTATATTGGCAATAACTTTAACTAAAACATAGATCTAAGGCTGGCATTAATTCGTTTTTCTAAAATATTTAAAATAAGTGGCTTATATTCCTCGGCAGGAATATTTGAAAACATGTTTGAAACATCGAGAAATACCAAAATCCCATTTTCTCGAATATCGCGATCTGACAATGTTTTAGAAAGTTCAATTGCATTTTTAATGGTATATTTAGTTTGAAAATTTGTTATGTTTTTAAAAATCGTGTTTTATTTATTTCCTAACTTGTAAGTGGGGCTATTGACATGATACGACGGGTCTTATATGAGTATTCTCTTTATGGTCTTGTCGTTACCTCTCTCACGAGGCACCTTAGAAAAAGAAGTAAGTCATAAAAACAATAGCAATTAACAACGCGTTCCAAGAAAAAACAATACAAAATTTAATTAACAAAAAGCGGTACAAATTAGCCTGTAACAGCATTTATCCCAGTATTAAAGCAAATTTGTATTTAAAGCAAATTTGTATTTAACGTATTACGGTAACATTTCACAAGAAATTGCAGGCATGTTGTCACATCATAACCTTAAGGTTACTTTTGAACCGCAAAAAAGCGTCACATTTATTATACAATGCAAAAGATAAAATAGAAAAATTCAAATATTCAGGAGTTTATAAATTGTCATGTTTGGACTGTAATGCCTTCTATATAGGTCAAACTGGTCGGTCCTTTGAAGCACGATACAAAGAACATCTCCGCTCTGTCAGACTCAAAAAAACAAATTCCACCTTTTCAACTCATTTGTTAGAATCAAATCATCATTTACCAGATATAAATACTCTTGATATATTACACTTACAAAATAAAGGTCTTAAATTAAATTTATTAGAATCAAACAAAACCCCAGGTAATCAGTTGGACCTATATAACACAACCCTCTTTAATATATTTAATTCATAATAATTTAATCCCTTTATTACTTTCAATCTAGTTCTGTTAATTTGAAATCACATATATCGTAGTAATAAAACTAGGTATATAATGTAAATTATAAATAGCTTAGGTTTTCTCCTTTTGCTTTAAAGGTTATACGTTGAAGTATCGAAACTATAGTAGCGTTAAGTTACAGTAAAATACAGTGGTAGAAATAAAATAAGTGATTTTAAAAATCATTATGATCGACTACCACAAAGTAACGGCTAACTCCATCAATTTTTTACTCTTCGTTTTGTATTTGTGAAGACAATAATCCTTTTTAATCAACAACAAATCCTTTTTAATCAACAACAAATCTTATACCATGCAACAGCGACTTGATTCAGTCAGATGGGGCCTACAGCGAATGGAGGTCAATTTTACTAATTTATAGATGACAACGTCTGTCTATATCTAGATAAGAAGAAGATATGCGACTTGCAATTTAAATAAAATACGTTTTCAATCGGTTATATTTATTTATTTATTTATTTATTTAACAATACACTACCCAACAGAGCATTCCAATTACAGTGTAGGAAATAGTAAGTATTTACAAATATATAACGTATGAGAGTAGAATACAAAGTAAACAGAAAATTTTTAAATTATACACTTAATCTTTTTATCGCAGCTACATTGCAGTGGAATATATCAAACTGATCTTGTAGATTATTATAATTCTCACACATTTTGTATAGCGGCGAAAATTTCTGGACGTTAGTTCGGGGAGTCGGCAAATAGAACAATGAGTTATGCCTAGAACCAGGTCTAGGAGTTCGGAAATTTAGTAAGTTCAAGATAGCGCCGCAATCAGTTATATTATGTATTATTTTAAAAAGAAAAATTTGCTGTGAAATAGTTCTACGAGTCTCCAGACTCGAGAGTGAGAATCTATTTAACAGTTCAGTCTGAGGAAAACCAATAGCAGGATAGACACCATCTTCCTTATGACTCAAAGTCTTTAAAAAACGCTTCTGAATTCTCTCTATGCTTTGTATATGTGTGTTATAATGAGGCGACCAAATAATTGACGAATGTTCCAATTTGGATCGAACAAACGATTGATATAGTAGTTTCAGTGTGTCAACGTAGTTAAAATCGCGAGAACATCGTATTATGAATCCTAGCGTTCTGAAACTTTCATTAGTGATGGTATTTATATGGCAATTAAATGATAGTTTGGTGTCAAATGTCACACCTAGGTCGCGGAATGCTGATGGACGTGTAAGCACTGAATCTTCTATACGGTAATTAAATTCTACATATTGGTGTTTATTAGTAAAAGTTAGGACATTACACTTTCTTATACTCAACTGTAATTTGTTTACATTGCACCATTCGTTAATTTTATCAAGGGTACTTTGTAATGCCACACAGTCACTCACATCATTTACTTTATTGTATAACTTCATATCATCTGCGTATAAAAGACAATTGACACTTAATTCCTCTGCAATGTCATTAATGAAAATGTTGAAGAATAATGGGCCCAAAACAGAGCCTTGGGGTACACCGGAGGTAGATACGAATTCCGCAGATCGTTGTCCACGGTATTCAACATGGTGATGTCTATTTTCAAGATATGATTTGAAAAATAACAACAAATTTCTCGAGAAGCCAAATTTTTTAAATTTAGAACATAAAATACTTTGATCTAGTCTGTCTAATGCTTTAGTAAAGTCTGTGTAAATAACGTCAACCTGTGAGTTAGTGTCTATAGAATTAGATATATATTGAGTTATACAAAAGAGATTAGTTGATGTAGATCGTCCCTTGAAGAAGCTGTGCTGGTATTCAGTAATGCGATTCTTTGCATAAGAAAATTTTGGTCCATGTAACAGAATTTCGAACGCTCTTGAGAAATTGTTGATAATCGTTATAGGTCTGTAATTCTCAATATTATTTTTTTCGCCTTTTTTATATACAGGAACTATTTTATAACATTTTAGTGCATTAGGAAATATATTAGATTTAATGGCTAAATTAAATAAAAATGTAAGAGGAGTTGTGAGCACGCATGCGAATTTAGTACCAGGCAATAGTGACAGGTGCCCTGTTGCTATCGAAAGTAACATACAGTGAAAGGAGGCCAAGTATAATCAATCAGGGGTTACAAGACCTCTGGATAGACATGGATAGGGAGAAGATATACTAACTGCAATTAGAATAAAATAGGTTTTTCAAAATTTGATTTGAGTTATTTTTAAATTATGGTTGGAGATCGGTTGCAACATCTTTAAAACATGTTTAAAAAGGAAAAGGTTCTCAATTCGATCCGTATGTTTCTTTTATATGTTTAATTAGTATCCTTGATTCGTTTAAGTGATTTGTATGTACCTGTAAGGCGGGCAAAAAATAACAAAATTGTAAATTTGGTGATTACCTATTGATTTGTAATAACAATATATACTTACGGACTATGCAGAATTATTGATCAGCAATGGTTTCATCCAGCTAAGTGTAATGTACAGTTTACTGAACAATGAAAAACTGAAAACAATGTAAATTTTGTCAAAAGCGCATTTAAATTGATATTTATTTTCGGAGCAGCTGATAGTGAATCTGTCGGCAAAGTTAAGAATTCGAAATGGCGCATCCAATATGGCTACCACAATTGCAATTACTATGTATGAGCTACATGAGGCAACCAAAAGTATGAAAAAATTGTGAAAAATAGAACCATCATCAAAAAAAAATTGTCACTAAATATTTTTAAATACCATTCCCATACTGTTGATATGGGTTGATTTTCCTAAATAAAAATAAATTGGTTTTCAAAATTATTAGTATTTCCTTTCAACAAGTCGACGAAGTAGATCTGCAAGACCGTTAATCAAAATAGCAATTAAATAACTTTTGACTTGCAAAATGAATTAAATGTTGGTGACTATCTATTAAATCGGAACATGTATATTTATCATGACTTTTGAAGCTGTTTGGTGCGTTCTAGGTTTACCAACAATGATATATTTCCACCAATCATACAGCTCTCTGTTCAAGAGATTTAAAAAAAATATAAATAATTAATAATTTTTTTATTTACCGATCGAATTTATTCAAATACAATAGGGTGGTTCTTCTAGACAATACTAATTTATTCTTCAAATTTTAATGCAATTGGTGTTTTCCATCATGCTTACGAGAAACGTGATAGACGGACGGATTTACAGACAGGCGGGCAGACAGACTATGTAATCCAGAAGTGCACATTATTTAGTATCTTTTTGGATTATGATCTTTTAATTTAATACATTTATTCTTCTGCCTATAAAATCCAATTGTTTTACGAGACACCTGGTAACCTTAATGTTTTAGCTATACACACATGTTTCATTAAATTAACATTTAAACCACGGAGGTCTTTACGACATCATTTTTACCACAAAAATAAAATTTTAATCCAAAGCAAGCTAATTACTTATACTTATGCTGTAAAATGATGTACTGAGGCGTACAAAATTACTGTCATATGGGTGCTTTAAAATCCCAATTTAAGGTGCATATATTTAGGACTACCGGAAATCTTTAACACATTTTAGCTTGAACATGACATACGTTTTTCAGTTCAATAGTATTTTAGAAACAATTTAGATGAATTTCCATTAAACAGTGACATCCACAATCATAACACTCGTTCTTCGAATGATACACACTTAGAAAATATAAATCTAGCAACTTCAAAAAAAGCGGATTTCATTCCTGTAGTGATACATATATAACCATCCAGAAATATAAAATAAATAGCTAATTCTAGCTATAAAAAGGCACTGCACACTTTCCTCTGTAATAATCCTTTTAACATCGGAAATGTCTACGTTCGTATATGGGGATCTAGTTACCAGTTTTGGTTCAAGGTCAAAAGACAGCGGTGTCGCGATCGAGTGAGACTGTCGTATGTGCAACGGTTGATATATGCAAATGTAATATGGGTTGCATATACCACAGGGGGTCAAGTTACCAGTTTTCATTTAAGGTCGAAATACAGCGGCGTCGCAATCGAGAGTAGATCGTGGCTGTTTCCGGACGAGGCGAAGTCGAGTCCGGAAAAAGTTTATTTTACGTATCGTGTTATCATTTCCAATGTCCCGATGGTTGCAAGAATTGCGAAATATGTGAATTTCTACAGTCTAAATGTCTTTTATGATTTTGAAGACGTCATTCATGAGTCTTAAAATTATCTCTAATCTAATAAAAACATTTAGATGAGATATAAAGGTATAATTTTTTTTTTCTAGATTTCAGAAAATTAAAAATATACTAATGTATTTTTTCCACACCTATTTAATTTTATGACAATTATTAGCATTTTTTCGGTGAAAAATAGTACCTAGAATTCACTCTGGTGAATTATCCTTTCATAATTCACTGCATCCGGTCAATCTTAAATACAAATTAAAAAATCACTATTTTGCTGATTCAATGATATTTTAAATCGGCCGCGATCAATTCTTGCTGCTAAGTGTATATCGCCATATTGTTGGTTTACATTTTCCAAGGTATCCACTTCTTACGAGTTGGTGCCGATTAATGTTCTCAAATTTCACTTTAATATATTTATTTGATAGGTGTAGAAAAAGCATAGTATTATGACCGTTATTCACTCAGATGATTTGAGTCACTCGCCTACGGCTCGTAGGCTCAAACATCATCTTCATGAATAATGACTATCATCATCGTTCATATAATAATATAATATTAAATGTTCACACTTGTGTCAATGTTCTGTATTTTTTATGTAATTTTTCTATCCCTTTTTATAACTTATATATTATAATGTTTTGTTAATATACTACTATTGTTCTTTGACATGTCTTATGGACATTAAATTATTATTATTATTATTATTATTATTATTATTACGCAGAAACTATTTAAACAATTAACATTAAGGTAAATGTACCTTAGAAATACATTAAGGTACGCCCATGTCCTAATAAAAATATGGACATGTTCGACGAAAACCATTACTTTTATGGTTAATTTATATATTTTACGTTTTACCGAAATAATTGACATGGAATATCAATAGCAATAAATAAAAAGTGATTGGTAGCCGAGCGTTGGGGCAGGTGAATGTCGCAGGGCAGCGTCACATAGCTGAGGTCATCCGAAGAGTTGAAATCGCCGTCCCGAACCAGTAAACTGCCTCTCTTAATTACCCATTACACAAACAGACCGACTTTCTTTGATATAAACCGATAACAACCAAGAGCCTGCCTCTATCACACGCTCTAGGGCCGAATTTGATGCGTCCTCATAGGCATCCCTCGTTAACGAAATATTTTCGGCTTTTTGCATTTTCTTGATAAAAGATTATTGTTTCAAAGCATAATACTTAACTTGTGTTTCCCATTGTCTCCAATTATATATAACAGGTGAACGGAAAAACTTCATTTTCAAAATGATCCTAAATTGTGCAATTTGATCGAGCGATGGCTGATTGTGAAGCGTTATTGACATACCTTCTTATTATAGAAACACAGTTTTGTTAGTATTTCAATAATTTTCTTGTGTTTCAAATATTATACTCTAGTCAAAGATATATTTGATAAGAATTTTCGTTCAGCAGGAAAGTTAACTTATCATCTATCTAATTGCATTATTCTTAACGTCCATCTTAAGTTTGGATTTTAATCTTATACAGTGTGATTGTTATTGAATCCAATTTTAAGACTAGGTACATAAATAAATGCATTTTAGACCTTTGTTCTCATTTTTAACGGAATCTTCATACCGTAGGGGGTCATGTAGATACTAGTTTGCAATAAACTTCCTAAAGACCTACATCCTACATCCTCGGGACGTGACTCATTTACCATGGGTGATGCACTCTCATCTACGCTGTTTTTCCCTATACCTATTACATTATTTTACGATTAGTAAACATAAATATTACTCACTCACACAAGAAAAGTGTGCGTTACCAAAAATGTTACTTATATGAGATTGTAATATTGATACACCATAGTCAAAATCTGCATTGATTCAAATTTTCTGCTTGCCTGTTTTTTTTATTTGAGAATGAATTTTTGGTTTGGGTCAAATTATCCAAAGTGGGCCACCGAAAATTGAAACATTTCATGCTAAATAACTCTTGCAAAAATTTTTTTGAACGATGCAAACCTAGAGAAATCTAAAAAAATTGATTGAAGGAGCCGTTACTCTGTGGTAGTTAATCATTTTGCACAAATATCTAAATAAAACACACTACAATGTTTTCTACCACTATGTATTTATAAAAATTGCGACTGCAGTTTCGACTTACAAAGTCATTGTCAAGCAGTGAATCAAATATGATTGATTTACAATTATACAGAAATGTTATATACAGGGTGTTTCACTTAAAAGTCCCCAAGCCATTATCTCTAAAACTAATAAAGATATTTTATTTTTGTAAATGGCAGATGATTGATACCAAAGAAAGGTTTAAATAACGGTGATTAGAATTTTTCCTCAACAGCACACAGAGATGACGCTGCGATGCAAAACTATTTTTTGATGGCTGGAACCTTGAAACATAAGTCATGTGATTAAACAATAATTTGTGAATAATTTTGATGGTATAGAGAATTTACAAAAAACAAGCCGTTTTGGAGTTACATGAGTTTCTTTCATTAATGCCAGTACACGTGAATTTTGATAAATCCCTATAATTTATTTATTATTTATTATAGAATATTGGTTACCAAACACTTTTTTTCAAGATAAGGAAAGTGATATAATACACTATCATAAAATTATGTTTACCACTTCCGGCCAAACCGGAACTACCATGATGAACCAATATCCATATGTTCCTACATATTACATTTTTTTTTCTAATAACGCTTCTAATAAAACGGCTCCCAAAACTTAAAGTAAGTAAGACAACAAAGAAAATACACACTAATTTAGAATGGGCTAAATTTATATTAACAATTCAGTAAAGAACGTAAACAAAAGTTTTATAAACAAACATTTAAAAACTATCGAAATATTATTAAAAATGAAATTAAACTAATTTCTTTCTTATTAGTAGGTACTTATTATATTAAATGTTCAAAATTTCTCCCTTCTTCATGAATACACATATTGTACCGTTTCAGTAACTCTTCATTGCAAACTTTTTGTAACGTATGTCTATTTATAGCAGCAACGCTTGCATATATTTCATTATACAAATCGGCCATATCCTCAATGGGTTCAATGTACACTACACTTTTTAAATACCCCCAAAGGTAAAAATCTAATGGAGTCAAGTCAGGTGATCGTGCTGGCCATCTGACTACTCCATTAGTACCAATCCATCTCGGAGGGTACATTTCATTAAGACAATCTTTGACTAGTACTGAGTTATGGGGTGGTGCACCATCTTGGTGAAACCAAATATTCTCCTGGTTATGAGGGATAGTCTCTAATAATCCTGGCAATACATTTCTCAAAAATATCTCATATTTTCTTCCATTTAAAGTCCCATGGAATAGATATGGTCCAATAATATATGAATTTTATATTCCACACCACACGTTAACTCCAAAAGTTACCTGATTTCGGGTCATTCTCATCCATCTAGGATTATTTTGTGACCAGTATCGGCAGTTATGCTTACTCACAACTCCGTTGTTGTGAAAACGGCTTTCATCGCTCCAGAGCACATTTTTTTAAAAATTTGGGCATTCTTCAGAAAGAACTGAAAATTCAGCTAGAAAATGTAATCTTCGTTCATAATCACCAGGCCTTAAATGATGGATCAATTTTAATTTGTATGGATGGTATTTATTTGATTTTAATATTCTATGGCACGAAGATATCGACAGATTAGTTTCCGATGCCAATTTCCGGAGAGAACATTGAGGATTGTTGACAACACTATTTAACACCAAGGCTGTATTTTCATCGTTTCTAACTGGCCTATTTCTGTTACGAATAGTTTTCTTAAAACTACCCCAGTTTCTTAAATTTTTAAACAGCATGATAAATGTTTTTTTATCGGGTGTAGGTCTATTTGGAAATCGTAAACAAAACAATCGTTTTGCTTGTCGGGAATTTCTTTTGCATTCACCGTATATTAAAATCATATTTAACTTATCTTCATTGGTGTATCTAACCATTTTTAATTTTTTTTTTTTTCATTGCCTTATTTAGATTAATTTGCTTTGAATTGTTTCTAAGTACACTATTTCTGTTTGAAACTATGATTGAAATGCACCAACTACAAACTTTGTTTAATAATTGTCAAACTTAAAATTAAATCAAAGCCTACTGATATCTCTTAAGTACATTTTTCATTACCATTCTAAATTAGTGTGTATTTTCTTTGTTGTCTTACTTACTTTAAGTTTTGGGAGCCGTTTTATTAGAAGCGTTATTAGAAAAAAAAATGTAATATGTAGGAACATATGGATATTGGTTCATCATGTTAGTTCCGGTTTGGCCGGAAGTGGTAAACATAATTTTATGATAGTGTATTATATCACTTTCCTTATCTTGAAAAAAAGTGTTTGGTAACCAATATTCTATAATAAATAATAAATAAATTATAGGGATTTATCAAAATTCACGTGTACTGGCATTAATGAAAGAAACTCATGTAACTCCAAAACGGTTTGTTTTTTTGTAAATTCTCTATACCATCAAAATTATTCACAAATTATTGTTTAATCACATGACTTATGTTTCAAGGTTCCAGCCATCAAAAAATAGTTTTGCATCGCAGCGCCATCTCTGTGTGCTGTTGAGGAAAAATTCTAATCACCGTTATTTAAACCTTTCTTTGGTATCAATCATCTGCCATTTACAAAAATAAAATATCTTTATTAATTTTAGAGATAATGGCCTGGGGACATTTAACTGAAACACCCTGTATATAGACAGGGAAATCTTTTTGTACATTGCAGCTATTAAAACGAGTTCATTTTAATGCGAAAAACACCACTTTCGATTTTTGGTGCACCCTTATTTGATTAAAACCGCAAATTAAAACTCAAATTAAAAGAAAAATTGGCAAGCAGAATATTTAAATCAACGCAGATTCTAACTGTTATTTATCGTTACTATAATGGCATATAGGTCGCGTTTTTGGTAACTCATAAATTATTGTTGAATTCGACTCTTTTAGTACGGGAGCCCATCGACAAAAGTGGCTACGTGCACCGCAGTTGCCGCCGCTTGGTGGAGATGTTGTTGGCATCTGTAGCTACCATTTTCCCCTCAACGGGAGGTCACGTGACCTCGTCTCTTCGAGCGAGAAGCAAAAAACGAAGGGCTGCTTAAATATTGCGAAAAATTAAAAAACATTTTTTGGGCCAAAATAAGCATCTTTTGGCTTTTGGTGTTTTTCCAAAGTGCTTATTTCTCCCGGAAATAAATTAAGGAATTAAATTCCATTTTTTAAAGTCTTTTTTGCGGGAAAATGAGACACTTTGGCTAAAAAGTTCGAGAAGCTAAAGCTGCTTATATTCAACCGAGAAACATGCATGAACTTTTTGGGATCCTTCTGAAGGAAAAAAAAATCTTGGGAAATTCTTGGCAGAAATTATTTTTGTCTAAAAAAGGCCTGTTGTCTGCACAACGTTTGGCTCTTGGAGTTTTTCTCTAAAACGCATCCTTCGCCCTAAACTAATTAGTAAAGGTCTATGAATTCTTTTTTTTATTATTCTTTCCGGAAGAAGGAAAAGAATACGAAGAGAAATATGCTTATTTTTACTCAAAAAATGTCACACGTCTATATCAGTGTGTCGATTTCTTAGAGACTTTACCAGAAGTTATAAACTTTTAGTTTATCTAAATTAACAGCTATAGGACGACGATCTGAGTAGAAACTACATCGCTAGTTTACAAGGCACGATGAAAGGCAGATAGTAACTATCACAGTAAATAAACTTTTCCTTACTAATTTTTGAGGATCCTTGTGAGTCAAATGGAGATTCAGAATAACATACACCACACATGGTAAGTAGGGAACGTCTCAAGGACGTATGATTTTAACTTCATACAACGACGAGATGATTGTAGAAATCGACTGGCACAAAAAGATTCAGATTCTCCGAAAGATATGTCTGTAAATTTGACTTTCTGTAAATATCCTAATTTGCAGTTTTATAATTTGTCAGCATAACACATCTTCAATTATTTCAAAAAGCGCGTGTAAGCTGGCAAACGACCCTCATGTAGACATCCATGCCGTCCTTTTATGAAGAATTTTGTACCAAAAATTTTGTATCTAAAATTGAGAAATTGGCATTGCCTGTGGCTGGAGAAATTTCGCCCTTGGTAAGACATTTTATTGCTATTTCTATGCAATAACTATTTTAGGGTGTGTCAGGTATAACCTGACCATTATTATCAAATTTTACTGTATTTGTTACCATCTCTTTCTAAGATCAAACCTCGTTTGATTCCTAGAATGTTCCTAGAAAAATAATTTCCAAGTTCAATTTCTTTCACTTCGAAAATATTAAAAATCATTTTTAAATGCTGAATTCTGCAAGGAATCGATTTTAATTACAGTTTTTTGATAAAAATCTTAGTTCAAATGGTAACATTTTCAGCTTGCCATTGAAAATTGCCATATATTTCCGCTAATCGGCGCTGTGGTACTCTACAGGTCGCAATCTTCACTGGACCTACTTTGTCTGCCATCAAAAGAGAACCATATTAATTTTCATATTAATCCCTCCAGTTGGTTAATTACTGTTATTTTCCATTCAAATCGATCTACTCAAGAGGTATTTACCGTGTTGTCACTACCTATTTGTTAGTAAAATGCGTTAATATGAAAGTCATAAAAGAACGTAGAAAATTTGAATTTTCTCTAAGGCTGTGTCGTTAAAATGTGAGAATTTGCAGGGATAATTATAACAAGCGGGAAAGTCCTTCATCTGTCGATAAACAATTTTCGAAAAAATCCCACATGAAAAAATTGGACCAATACTGAACTAATATGATATGTATAGTATTTATCGGATAAAACAACTTCCGAGGTGTACACTTTTTGGTTTTATCGACGATTTGGCATATTCCTATGAAGTGTGAGTTAGTAGAATAACGTTTAACGTTTTCATTGTTATAAGCAAAATAAAAATAATTCTGCATTATTTTCAACAATTTTTTGTCTATCGTTTCGTAGTACAAAAGGCATATATTAATTGTCTTTCCATGAGGTAGGTAAAGCACTTTTTATGCCCAGGACCACTTCTCCGACATGTTCAAGTAATTGGGGCTACCAGCAACAAAATTGTGAACGATAAGTAGGGCAAGGACCACCCTGTCAGATGGGGTTGTCGTTATCTTAATGTGAGTAAAATGGTTAATAAAACTTTTCAACGGTAGTAAATTAAAGCTACAACTGCAGTAGTTGATACATACTTTTGCTGTAGTTATCTGTAGTTTCCTTTACATATACTGAAAGGGACATTTTTAATTGCATTCGTTATTTTGCTTAAACGAATACGATTGTGTACGTATA
Source organism: Stenurella melanura (assembly GCA_963583905.1). Lineage (NCBI taxonomy): Eukaryota > Metazoa > Arthropoda > Insecta > Coleoptera > Cerambycidae > Stenurella > Stenurella melanura. Next base: position 138,267,998 of record OY757311.1, read on the forward strand.
TTTGAAAAATCGATGTATGGTGCATTATTTCTTTAGTACGTGCTTACATCAATGAAAGAAAGTAACAGGAAGCCTTTTAAACCAATTTCAAAAAATTCTCAATTTCACTCATTAATTGGAAACATTACTAGCATTTCTTTTTTTCTTCATCAATTCTTTGGGACTTCTTACCACATGTATTTTTTTCTTTTTAAGCTATGCTCGGGAAATCTACAAAATATCACAATTAACCAGTATGTTACTGGTAAATAACCTCTACGCCTGTGACTCTTAAGTCAACGGAAGAGTTAGAGGTTGCTTTTTTTAAATAAATAACACAAATAAATATAAAAACTTGAAATTTAATATTTCGCCGACGTTTCTAAAATCTAATCTGTTTCCTTTTTCAAGGCTTTTTGAAAAATCTTTTTTGCTGTGTATGATAAATATACAGCTCTAAGAATGTTTGTTTTATTCAATATCCATAGATACTTACTATTTACATAGAACTGTTGATATAGTTAACAGTTTTTTTAATTGTTACACAATGTTAAGTTTATGAAGTTCTTCTTTTAACATTGGCAAGTTGTACAGACATCTACGGAATAATCCGACACGCATCTATCCTCATTCAATAATATTATCGCGGGTTCTTTAATTTTTCTTTTTTTGCTATCTGCTTCTTTTGTTAAAATTTTTGCCGAGTCCCAGTTTATCCTATGTCCGTTCTACCAAGCGCGTTCGCAGATCTTTGACCTCTGAATTTCATTTTTTTAATATAATTTTGATGTTCGCCCAATGTTACACTAAATGGTCTGGATGACTCACCCACGTAATATTTGTTGCACTCACACGGAATACTACAAATGCAGTTTTTTGAGTTTTTCTCGTGGTTCTTCGGTTTCGTCTTTGTCAGAATAGATCTTAAAGTGTTGTTTGTTTGAAATGCCGTTCTAATATCAAATCTATCACCGATGCGGCGCAACTTTTCGGATGATCCGCATACATAAGGAATTAACGCTGTGTAACGTTTTTTAGGTTTTCGTCGTACCTGATTGTTATTTTCAATATTTATGAAGGTAGTATTTCATCATTAGAAGAAATTATGTTTTCCCTATCATACAAACATTTTACAATACCCCTCTTAACGTGTCGATAAAATCTTCATAAATATTGAAAATAACAATCAGGTACGACAAAAACCTGAAAAACGTTACAAAGCGTTAATTCCTGATGTATTTCAAACAAACAATACTTTAAGACCTATTCTGACAAAGACGAAACCGAAGAACCACGAGCAAAATTCAAAGAACTACATTTATAGTATTCCCTGTGAGTGTAACAAACATTACGTGGGTGAGTCATCCAGACCATTTAGTGTAAGATTGGGCGAACATCAAAATTACATCAGAGAAAATGAAATTCAGAGGTCAAAGATCTGCGAACACGTTTGGGAGAACGGATATAGAATAAACTGGGACTCGGCAAAAATGTTAACAAAAGAGGTACGTAGATAGCAAAAAAAGAAAAACTAAAGAATCTGTGGTAATATTATTGAATGAGGATAAATGCGTATCGAATTGTTCCGTAGATGTCTGTACAACTTGGTTGCCGATGTTAAAGAAGAACTTTACAAACTTAACATTGTATAAAAACTAAAAAAACTGTTAACTATATCAACAGTTCTATGTAAATAGTAAGTATCTATGGATATTGAATGTAACAAACATTCTTAGAGCTGTGTATTTATCACAGCAAAAAAGATTTTTCAAAAAAGCCTTGAAAAGGGAAACAGATTAGATTTTCGAGACGTCGGCGAAATATTGAATTTCAAGTTTTTATACTTATTTGTGTTATTTATTTAAAAAAAGCAAGGCCTAACTGATCCTTTGACGTAAAATTCACAGGCGTAGAGGTTATTTACCAGTAACATACTGGTTAATTGCGATATTTTGTAGATTCCCCGAACATCGCTTAAAAAGAAAAAAATACGTGTTGCAGGAAGTCCCAAAGAATTGAAGAAGAAAAAAATTAAGATAATGCCACAAATAACATTTTAGACAATATTACTGGCATATTTGCAAATATGGCGAATGCGCCGGTGAAATTTAAATTTCGACTTTATGGCTATGATCATTCTGTACAGAATGATCATATTCTGTACATACAAATTATTGCCTCATCAAAGTATTTTTTCAGGAAAGCTGCATCCAGTGCACAGTGGGCCAAACTCTCAAAAATTGCGTAAAATGTATAAAATTGGTGGTTAAGTATTATGATAAAAGTAAAAAATTAAAATAGTCGAGGAAATGAAGCAATTAATCCCAACATGAGACTCCGCCCCACGTGATTTTTATGTGAGATGGTGCAAAATGTGCCTAAAGATGTATACAATAAAGTCAGGGTCATGAGAACTGGTGATTTTTCAATTTCCGATCGTTAGACTGAGACAGAAGTTCGCTATTTCCGGTCACCAACAAATTGTTTTTAAATTGAAACGGAACATGTGAACTTCATATTTTGGTCAGTTCTAAGCATTTTCTCAATCTTGGCATTTTTTACCTAACCTCACCCTTCTCGAGATATAAGCGTTTAAAAAAGAAAAAAAAGTGTATTTAATTTCTATATTTTCTTAACACTAACATTCTTGATCGTTTATTATGAATGAAAACATGTGACTTTATATTTTGAGCAATTTCAAGCATTTTTTTGACTCTTGGCATTTTCTGTCTAACTTCACCTTTCTCGAGATGTAGGCACATTGAAAATTAAAAAAACGCATGTTTAAGCTTTTTTTTCAGAAAAACAGTATTTACGATTATTGATGGGAGCTTATTAAGAATTAAAATATGTATATATTTTGGACATTTCTAATCATTTTTTGACCCTTGACATTTTTTACCCATCTTCATTCTCGCTTATAGCGTTGAAAAAAGTATATTTCATTTCTATATTTTTATTCTTGATCATTTAGTATATAAAACATAAAGTCCACATGTTTTAATTAATAATTAACGCCCAAAAATAATCGTAATTACTAATTTTTTGAAAAAAAAAAAGCCTAAATGCACGTTTTTTCTTAACGCTTATATTTCGAGAAGAGTGAAGCTAGGTAAAAAATGTCAAGAGTCAAAAAATGCTTAGAATTATCAAAAATATACATAGTCTTCTTTCAACTTGCATATGCATTTAAAAAATCACTGAATGAATAAAATGTGTTTTCTAGTAAGTACAATTTTAGATGTTTTTTAAAGGAGTGGATATTATTTATAGACATTAATTCTCCTGGCAGAGCATTGTAGGCCTTTATGGCGTTATAACATGGGCCTCTTTCATAAAAGCTATAATAATGCACTGGTACTCTGAGATCAGGCCCGTTCCTCGTTGTCATAACTCGATATACATCGTTGTTTCTTGTAAATTCAGTACTATTTACCTTAACGAATAACACTAATTTGTATATATACAAAGACGGAATGTAAGTGTTTCCAATTCTTTAAATAAAGGTTTACATGAATCTCTGCAAGAGACATTCATTATACATCTAATTATGCGTTTCTGATTGATAAATGCTTTCTGCCAGTGTACGGAAGAGCCCCAGAATATTGTCGCATATTCTAGAACACTTTGTAGACACGCAAAGTAGAATATTCTTAAACAATCGATGGAGAGTTGGTTTCTCATAAATCGTATTACATAACAAGACGAATTTAATCTCGATATCAAGGTATTAGTGTACAATTCCCAGTTTAACCTACTGTCTAGCGTTACGCCAAGAAATTTTACACTTTCTAATTGTGTGATTGAAGAACCATTTAATTTGACATATAATGAATAATCTGGTTCAGTAGTTGGAGAAAACGTAACAAGATTAGTTTTACCTCCATTTAAGTTCAATCCGTTCTAGTCACAATATTTGATCATATTTGATGATATTATGGAAAGTTTACTTGCACAAGCCACCACAGATTCTTCAGTTGCCACACAGGAATTATCATCAGCGTATTGATATAAACCATCTATATTAATATTTTCTTTTAAATCATTGGTATATAAGATAAACAAAAGGGGCCCAAGTAAAGATCCTTGAGGCACTCCTTGCGATACATCAACTTTATCAGAAAAATAAGTTTGAAGTATTCCATTCTTAAAGGTTGTTACAGCAGTGACTTGAGATCTATCGGTAAGATAGGATTGGAGTAGTTTGTTACATGTACCTCGTACACCATAACAATCTAACTTGTCTAATAAAATAGAATGATTAATGGTATCGAAGGCTCTTGAAATATCAAAATAGAGGCAACCTACTTTAATAATAATCCTAGATACTGACTGATAGATCGCCTGTTCTGTGGAACAATGGGGCATAAAGCCGAACTGACATTCTTTAATTATTTTATGTTTAGTAAAGAATGAAATCATTCTATTATAGATGATTTTCTCAATAATCTTGGAGAAACACGGTGGAATAGATATGCCGCGGTAGTTCTCGACATTTTCCTTATCGCCCTTTTTATATATGGGAATCGTTTTATTAATTTTTAAGTTATGAGGAAATATTCCTTCCAAAAAACAATTATTTATTATATGAGAAAGTGGTTCTGCTATTTCTACGATGACTGTTTTAATTAAATATATGGGTACCTCGTCTAGACCAGTTGATTTTTTATTTGGTATTGCAAGAACAATATTGATAATTTCTTGAGCATTAGTAGGGTTTAAAAATAGATTTTCTTGGTTTCGGTTAGTTATACTTGTTCTCTCCCCAACAAGTTGGGTTGGAGAAAGAGCGAAATGTTCACTAAATAAACGCACTACGGCTTCCGGATCCGTTATTTTATTATTTAGCTGGTCCTTTATAGTAAGATCAGTTTCGTGTTGTTTGGATTTGTTACTGATACTTTTGTTAAAAATATCCCAAGTAGCTTTTGATTTATTACCAGCATTTGATATTATATTATTATTTACTTGAGTTTTATAATCTCGGATATATTTTTTGTATCTCTTTTTTTCACTCTTGTACAACTCTAAAATTTCATTGCAATTTGTGCTGCTGTGCAACATATATAAATCCCTAACATAGAGAGACCATTGCTTAATTTCAGTGGGTAACCAACATTTATTGCTATTAACATTGACAGTTTTCTTTTTTTTAGGAAATGCGATATCAAAATAATATGAAAATATGTTCAAAAAAGAATTATACTTACCATCTGGGTCCCTTTCTGCATAAACTGTATCCCAATTCTCAGAACGAATAAGGTTGCAAAATATATTAGTGTTATCTTCGTTAAATAACCGTTTTACTACATACTTTTTTGTACACGTTTTCTCCAAAGCTTCTTTGACTATGAGAGTTTGAGGATTATGATCTGACAAGGGATAAAGAATAACCGCACAATTTAATAGCTTAGCAGGTATATTGCTAAAAATGTTATCAATTATAGTATTAGTTGCATTTCTGGTAATAGAATTTACATGGGCATTCAACCCATACGTGGCAAAAATGCCTAGCAGCGCCAGTGCACTATTTAATTGATTGCTATTAGGTTTAAAATCAATATTAAAATCCCCACAAACAATAATGAAATTTGTCATAGAAAATATACGGTTTAGAATTTCTTCCAGTGATTTTAAAAATACGTCAAAGTTTCCGATAGGAGATCTATAAACTGACAATAAAATACAATTTCTCTTAAGTAATAGAAACTTCGAACATGCGTACTCTATATCTTGCTCAATTCTAAAAGAATCAATAACAAGCTTCTCAATTTTAAAATTTTGTCGAGCATAGATGGCCACACCACCATTTGATAAAGTAGTAATACTAATCCAATGTTCAAATTAAACAATAAAAATGGCGAATACGACAGGTATCATATTTGCGAAATTTTTGCAGATTAACATTAACCATTTTGAAATTTTGTAAAATGTATTTTTTAACAAAGACGACTTTAAAAAAAATCCATTGTTAATAGTCCCATGTAAGATGCTATGTTATAATCTACATTGAACTGATACAATTTTCTTACGGTTGGTCTATATTCTGCAGTACACTTATCTGTCAGAATCACTTAAATATTAACTATTATTATTTGAGAAAAAAAAACATGGTTTAAGTGACAGAAGGTACCAGAGGACAAGGAATGCTTTTATTAAAAAAATGCACATACTTAAAATGCTCGTGGAAAGATTATTTTATAACTTATTTGAACTTTATGCCTTATTCAATATATTTTATACTATATACATAATGGCACACCTTCAAGTCATATTTCTACACTAATGTTACTTAGAGTTATATGGATTCCGAAAATAAATACATATCCATAAACATTCGTGCACAGTGACCTTGAGATTATTTATAGAAAATAATGACGATGACCTATTCTCTAGAGAAATATTTGGTGAAGGTAATTAATAACGTGAAAAACGAGTTCATTGTATTTGAAAGTGATAATGTATGAATGCAATGTTGCTGAGAATGGTCATTACATAGTTGTAACCTAAGTGTGCAAGAAAAAAATAAAATAATGTACCAAGTCGTAAAAAGAAGTGTAAAATACATATAAAATATAACTACAAACCCTAACGGAGATACCTGAGCTTAGTAATTTTCCAAGATTCAAAATAGACAAAAATGACAAATAACAATCTTTCGCGAAGGTTACATAAAAAAAATGGTTGAAAGTATGACAGATTTTTAGGAGACGAATTAGTCAAAGTCAAGTTAGTTTGTTTAATGTCCATTCAGTTTAAGAACGAATTGTTGCTTTTAGACAGAAAAGTATTTCCCAGCTTCCTACTGGTCAAAACGCTCGGCAAGCCTACAATCTCTTACCACCTTGCTCGTTGAGACAAATTGTAAACTGGACTGGTCTCGTTCCATGTTATTTTGCTTTAAATACTTGTATACAAGATTTCAATCTATACGTGTGATTATAAATTTTATTATAGTCATTGAATCTTGAACTTATTCAAATATTAACCCACATATAAGTGGGAGGATGTCGATTTAAATAGGTGCCGATTCAGATTTGAACTAAATTGCGTTTAGCTCTCTTAGGAATAATTAAATCTTAAACTGGATAGACTATAGTTAAAATAAATTTCAAATAAATAAAAGGTTTTGTCCCTCACTAATCTTAAGGAAATTGGATCCCAGTCAAATAGGTTGAAAATACAGTTGCTTCAAGCGATTCTGATATCAAAAGTCTCCATGGACACAAAGTGCAGAAATGGATAGATTAGAAGTTATCGAGAGTGGAATCAGTAAAAAACCACTGAAAAAATGCTATTTTTGCATTTTTTATAAGACTTTGACTAGAACATGATTTTACGAAAGATTTCAACGGGATTATATGTTTTTGGAATGCCGTTATGAATATAAAATATATTTTTATATGTTCTAGTCAAATTACGCCCAGAAAAAGGCCAAAGCTTGGCCAAAGTAAGCGCTATTCAAATGTAGGATCAAATTGGTTCAAAATAACTATTATCAGCAGCCCAAAGAACATAATTCTGTTGGAAATATTCGTAAAATCAAATCATCAATCAAAAAACACAAAAATAGCATTTTTTTAGCGGCTTATTACTGATTTCACGCTCGGTAATTTATTATCTATCCATTTTTCGACTTTGCGTCCATGAAGACTTTTGATCATAATAGCTTGAAGCATAAAATATTACATTTTCAACCGATTTGACTGGGATAGTACTTCCATAAGATTAGTGTAGAGATCTTTGCTGTAATAATTGTAAAAATATTCAAAGACGGAAAACTGAGATTCTCTGGAATTAAAAGCAATGAAAAAGAGGATAAGCTGATAAGAAAGGCTCCATATGTTGAGCCGGAACCAACCTGAGGAGTACGTAAAATTACTAGACTGCATTAAAATAAAGATATCAAATATCAGCAGTATAATAGACAACAATAACCAAACGTCAACATGGAACATTCTTTATTTAATGATCATCTTGAAAGAACACTGAAGACCTAAAATTCATATAACGCAATAGGGCAACAGAGACTGTAACCTTAACTTGCTCCTAATTCTCATTAATTTAATGTTTATATAAAATTTTTTAAAAACCGAATATTATGCAACTAAAAGTTATCCTTATATATTGATTAATGTTAAGAGTTATCATAAGAATTATTGCAAGCTAGCTCATTAGCTCGGTAGAATTTGGGGGTGAGGAAGGCAGAATTTTAATGTTAAAATAAGTTAGTTTTATGCACTTACCGTTATTTCTCTCTGTGTATGAGATGACAAAAGATGTTAATTTATAGGCGCTAACTACTCTTTACTTTAGTTGTTACTGAGCATCAAGAGCAGTAAAAGATACTCGGAGCGAAGTAATAAGTACTTGATATAATGTTATTTATGATTTTAAGTGTCAAATGGATTGTACTAGAGTCCCTGGTATCATAGATTGAGAATAAAAATCTGATTAAAATTTAAAATCAATTTTATTAGAAATTGATCAAACTGCAATTTTTAACTGTAATAGTTATACTAAATCTAGAAGCAAATAAAAAAATATATATACTCATATATATCTTTCATATTCAATAACCCTGTATGTATATACAATGTAATATTTTTCTTTTTTAAAGTTTAGAACCAATTAGAAATTATGTTAACAGATGTATGCATATATGTCATGTAGCAAAAATCTACCTTAAATCATTCGTAAATAATACTGCTCAGTATTTAACCTTAGAGAAATAGATACACAGAATAATAATTAATTCATAAAACTTGGTGATCACCGAATTTTTTACAGAATATGATTATACAAGTATTTAATATCTATCATAATAATAGAGACTCATATTTTGATTAAAAATCAGCTGAGTAGCGATGGCTAAGATAAACAGATATCATTTAATAATGAGATTTAAATAAAGTTTATGCGAATTAAATAAGGTAAAGCTAAATTTAGAAAAATATTGTATGTTACTTATCTTCTATAAAAATCCTGATGTAATAGTTTTTACTGGACGCCAGTTTCTAATGGTGGTAAACGATTCTGGAGTACTCTGACAGGACGTAATCAGGTTGGCTACATCGACGAGGGAACCATTACAGCGACTTCACCCTTTTATACTATTATGACCTTGGAGATACGAAATAATATGGCTAACGAAATCTTTCCATTATAGGTAGAACGGTAACGAAATTCCAGATATTACATCATCCAAACCACGTTAAATTTTCTTTCTTCTAAATATACCACATTTACAGGATATGTTGATACATCAATTGAGGGTTATCAAATACGAGGTGACTTAAATATAATTACGATTTGGCCTTGCCTAGCAAACCATCCTCAAAAAAAAATCTTTCTCAAAAAACCTTCCAATGGCCAGGTATTGAGCGAAAAAAAAATCCCACCAAGGAAAAAAAACCCTAAAAGTTGAAAATATCGATATAATAAAATAGAAATACTTATTTTACAGATACCAAAAAAAAAAAAAATTAAATTCAGATTACTTACGGAATAAATCCGGTTTTCCAAAAATACAGGTACATATTTATATTCCTCCAACCTCTCAGATAAAACTAAACGTCTAATGGTTATATTTTATATGTTAGACATGTGGTCAAGGAGTACGATGCTCGAGTAATTTGACGGGCTGCTTACTGCGTCGTAGTCAGGCAACAAGTGAAGTGCTTCCTCACGCGGAAGTTTTAAAACCGACATATTTGGTGACGTTAATCAAAATAAAAACTAAATTGACATAGTTTTATGATACTCTCTTATACATTAAATGTGGATTTGAGTTACGCATCGGATAAAATTGACGACATTTTATTATTTTACTGGTTAACTTAATTAGGCTCACTTTCTTATAAAGAAACCTTTGATTTTAATATTTACCTTGAAGATATATGACCAGCAATACTATACCATTATATTTATAGTTGTCTATTTTATTACTTGAGCTATATACTTAATTTATTTAAGTTAAATTTAGTTATTTGCTGAACGAAAGAGAGGAGATCACCCATAAATATGAGCCAATAAGTATTCAAATTTGGAAACAATAAAAATAGCAATTTGCATGCTACAAGACAGTATATCCTGTTTGAATGTACTGCATTTCTTCACAGAAGACAGGCTATATACTTACATCCAGAAGACCATAATGTTCAGCCAATGATTAAGTTGTAGAAGATGTTGCAAGAAACCAGAGTACTAGAAATGGCGAGAAATTAGGAGGCTAGTACAATAAGTCAATGCAGTCTCATCGGCTGGAAGTAATTAATTATTTATGCACCAAGTGCGTTATACAGTGTGAACCCAAGGAAACGTCCGAAATTCATATCAAAAAAATCCTCGAACAGGTCGATTTTATTTACAGTTTCTGCAAGTTGAGTTAGTGCCAGCCTTAACAGTTATGTTTCCGAACAATGAAGATGAAAACGTCTGGTTTCAGCAAGACGGAGCCCCATCTTATTTTGGGACAGCAGTGCGTCAGTTTTTAGATGACGCTTTTACTGGAAGGTGGATAGGTCGTCGAGGTCCGAATGACTGACCCCCGCATTCACCGAATTTAACCCCCTTATACTTTTTTCTTTGGGGTTACCTAAAGTCGAGGGTGTGTTTTAACAGACCGGATACCATAGAAGAATTGAAAGACAGAATTGGCTTGGAGATGAGACGAAGTGTCTACACCCATCTTGGTCAATGCCAAATGGTTGGAGGGTCGCAATTTGAGCAATGGAGACGATTGTTTTCTCACAATTACTTATGTAAGGTATCAAAATATAAAAATATGTTTTTCCAAAAGAATGGCATAGGTAATATCAATTTTTTTCATATCGCCAGAAGGCTAAAGGAATATACCGCCAAAAATAGTAAACAAAAATGTCTGTTTCCTTTAAAAAATATTTATAATGACGTTATAACTCAAAAACCAATGACGTCATAAACTTTGGTATAGTGACAAAATGTAGCATTTATAAAACTAAAACCGACCTGTTCGCGGATTTTTTGGACAAATGACACATACCAAAGATATGAATTTTGTGCGTTTCTTTAGGTTCACACTGTATTATTAATATTTATTCTAAATGTTCTACGCCACCTGTCATTAATAATCCATTTATGAGACAAAGACCTCAACGTCAACAGATGTGATCGGGGCGTACTTAATTTATGTGAAATTTCTTATAGCGCACAGTTTTCCTCCAATGCACCCACAGAAACATTCGCTACCTTCCCACCAGATGCATTGGTGATTTCGTCCACACTAACCCAAATATATTTCCCAGTAAGCTCAGGAGGAATTTTTTGACTAACATTATCACACTTTGTTGATAAATACTTTCTTCTGAGTGTCGTTTCCGACGGCACCTGAACATTGTTGTATTTGCCACTAATACACTTTTCCTAAAATTGTCTAAAATATGGATTGTCTAGTTCTGACCACGGTATGTTACATCCTACCATCACTTCCACTAAATCTAAATTAAAATCACGTTGACTGTCACTATCAGTAGAACCATTAGCACTAATTCTGAGGAAATATGTATATTAACATTTGTTTTAGATGTCCAAGATATTGTTTTGTTGCAACTACTACAATAAAGATCTGTCCCATCAAATTGCAGTCCTGGGAAATCGCGAATCCACAAGTCTATTGCAGCCAGAGAAGCCCTAGACATTTTTGTATGCTGCCAACTCTGTATCGTTTCACACTAGGTTTATAGATACATGTGTACCTACATACAGATGGCTAGATTTATACTACGGTTTGCAACACAGCGATCTGGGATGGTCTATTCTTTCCCTCTATTAAATGTTGACGTAAATGCCAATAACTGCCACAGTGTAGATAAAAAGCGATTTTGAAATGTTTCACAATTTCGGCGCCATCGTATAATTAAAGGAGATAAAACCACATAAGTAAAAAATATAAAAGCACCCCCGTACACTGGAATTCAATGTTGACATTCGGTCGGTGCTGAATGCCTTTAACACTGCAAACATAAAAATCTAACTATGTTCTTATGTAATTGTCAGTACGTTTCACAAATGTAGTAGATTTCCGATAAAAGTAGGTATTAACATTTTAAAATGAAATAAAATTCATTTTATCACGTGATGCACACGATACATGGCAGCTTTAAGCCATTAATACTTAACTTTGTTTGTTGTGTGTTATGCATGATTTAATCTTATATAAAAATGGTTTATTTTATCGGGAAAACTGTTTACGTTGCCGGCAGTTAACTGGGTTTTCATTGTTACAGGGCTCTCAGATGAAAGGGGAATAGTATAAAATAATTTAACTTTATAGGCTGATGTATCTGCTATACTGCAATGTAGGGTGGTCGCCCTGTGCCCTGAACAAAATTTTTATGTTTTACGTGCAGTCCCCTCTCTGCATTCAACTGGTGGCGAAAGAGGCTCACACGGCCGACTAGTCAAGTCCTTGGGGGTGGTTTCGATAAACTGCGATGTTGGATGTATGCTGGTGAAAACAAATAAACGCCTTACTATAAATAGATTTAATGATCAAATGTATGTACACTTACAACCATATCCCTACGAAAACATATTACACACAATCAAAATACCTAGATGTGTGGCCCAAACTTAACATAACACAAAATGTACGACAACTTAAAACTAATAAAATCTTAACTAACACTATGCACTTAAAATATACTGGATTAGAAAATTACATTAAACTACTAAATAATAATGTTACCATGAGCAAGTTAATGTAAACTAAGTAACTGACGATAGGTTAAATTGACAAAAGTAAAAGAATGCAAGCGTAGTGTTCAAACTATTAAAAATTCAGTTGATTATATGAAAAATATTTACTGACAATTTAAATTTAATGTGTAAAATATTAAGTGGGATATGTGGAAAAACTGTAGTTACGTGGGTCGAATGACAGCAATTTAGTACCGCAAAAAATATGACAGGCTCTCTATGCCTCACGTAGAAGGTGGGACGTTATGTCAGGTCCCTCGTTATGCTATTTAAAGACGCTTACCTCCAGCAGGTTTCACAATGTCTACAGTAGGCCTACCAGGGGAGCGTAGCTTCCAATGGAACCAGGCAGGAGAGTCTCACCGGTACAACTCAGGATTCCAAATTCAACCAACAGCTTGACAACCACATTTCAGCAAAACCAAAGTTCACATACAATCCAAACTGAAATGTAAAAATAACCAAAAAGGTAAGACGTAGGGTCAAACATACAGGAAACGATACCAGTAAAATTCCAAAATAAATGTAACGTAAAGGTGAAATGAAAATGAAACTAAAAGCCCTGCAATAAAGAAATAACGAACATTACAAATCTATTTTCTAAAGAGATTTCATAGGCATACCTTAGATGTTGAGTGGACTTAAAGAATTTCTTTGCCATGTGCTTCCAGAAAGTTCATGTATCCGGAAAATTCCGTAACAGTACTTCCCAACAGAAAATAATACTCAAATACCAAAATGAAATACTGCTGAATTTGTCACTACAGCACCATAACCAATTAAAGGAGCAAACTCACAAAATTGCTATACACGTGCTCAGCGACACAACTTATCTTCGGCAGGCAAACGGAAAAAAAAATCACCAAAGATGACCAAGACGGAAACCTCTGTCAAAAATCTGAGGATGGTCAAACCTCTTCATGGGTACGTTCCAAATAACCACTATACCTCGTAACCCACAAATCTGATAAATCTCCCTAACGACGTTTATTTTCCACACATAATATTCTATTTCGCAATTTCATTAACGAAACAATAAGTTTAATTCACATAACGGTCTTGAAAAGGTTATAATCGAGAAGTTAGGAACTCGCGGCATGGAACGCAATGGTAGGCAACCAATTATACTATACTGATTCGACTAGAACGATAACATTGGAACAATTACGCTATTTAAATTTAAATGTACAGATACGTAAATAGACTGTAACATTATATTTAATTATTATGAAAATAAACAAAATAAACACGCCACACATTAAACAGAACAGAAAAGTGTGTGTTTGATTCAAAATTGTCTTTTTATTTGCTAGATATATTTTGCATGGTTCTGTAAGAACTATTACCGTTTTTAAGTTAAATTTATTACAAAAATTACAATGTAGCTGGCAATAATAAATATTTCACCACTTCTGATTGTTTCGGTAAATGTTTGCAATATAATATTACGCCTACATAACAGCCGTCTCTGGCACCAAGATAAAATTTCCGATATCTGGATACAACATATTGCATTGTCACTGGATTTGTCAAAGAACTCCGAAGATAATGATATAGAATGTTCAATAATCATATAGAAAATTGAGAACATTCATAAAGTACAATGTTTACATTCACTTAACAACATACGTTTTCAGTCAAACAATAATGATCAAAAGAGTCGTATAAAAACGTGGAAATATTAAATCACACCAAGGTAGTCGTTACACATTAATTTCATTTTCAAGTTTTCTGTACCATCTATAATTTTGTCAACCAAACCCAGTTATTTTCGACTTCAAAAACATCCTCAAGTAAGAATTCCCTAGAACAAAGCGGGAATAAATAACTCTCTTTGATTTAAATTTCCAGTATAATTTGATGATTTGTTAGAGGAACAAGACGCTGTGAGCGACTCGCTAATTACTTGCATGTACAGAATTTCGAGAGACATCAGCGAGGGGTCGCATATCCCCGCAGTATAACGTTAAAATTGTCTATGATCAAAATGAAATTCTTACAGTAGTCAAAAAATGCGGGGCACTCGAAGAATGCGCGACGTTCGCCGGCAAACTGAGCCTTACGTAGACGGCCTTTAGATCGCAAGGCTACTGCACAGACACCGTACAGGAGCCGACAAAGCCTCGTCTTGTTTTAAAGACACAGATTTAGTATTAACCGAGAGTCAAAATAAAACCAATAAATTTATGGCTCTTAAAAGTGTTTATAAAACATTGGCCGCCTCAACATGCTGATGACCATTTATTTCAGAACCAGAGGTCGTACTGTTTCTTTTTCTATGCGCAAGAATTTTATAATACCAGTTTTGTTTTGTTGTTGTTTTTATTTACTATATCATATATTCTTACTCATTACGGCAGTTGGCATGGGGTTTTATCAAAGCATCTCATACGTGAACACTCTTGATCCTTGGCTCTCTTTGCCGATTCTTCTATTAGTCCAGTGCATTTAGAGGAAAAGGTGCGTTATTACGGAATTATTTCGAACTCAGGATTTTAATGGAAAAAAATGGGCAGCTACTGCAAGCGGCCGGAATCTTTAAACCAAATGTTTGCGAATATTCCTTAATTTGATTAATAACTGGGTTTATTACCGCTAAGCTATGTTATACAGTCCTCCATTCCGCGGATGCTAGAATCTATTCCTAACGACCCGTCGCACAGTGGGGCCAATAGTATGAAAAGTTGGTAAAAATACGAAAAGTTCATTATAGTCATAATGGTACAACTGTATCTAAAATTTTTAGTAATATTATCCGGCTACCTCGAACTACCCTTACCTGATCGAGAGTGGGCCATGAGCCTAAGTTATAACAGTCCAAACTCGTCCTTTATGTAAGTTGGTTGTTGTATGGTATTTATTTAAGTTCGTGATTGGTTGCGTTTGTTTTAGTGTTATTTTATAATAGAATTTACTTATTTTTTATTAACATGGCATCAACAAATACAGGTAAGTCAACAAATATTTGCTAAAATAAACCTACTTTTCATACATATAATGTATAAAAAAGTCACCAATAACTGTTTTTTTTTACATGGCATGTATTAATTGAATCGCTAGTTATCCATAAGGTTTTAGTTGATTTCGGTGTACGTCCGAGCACTTTTTTTTCCCATTTATAAGCTCAAGTCATGTACTTTTAGTATGTATAAAAATTGTTATGCCACATTTTGCCTTTTGTAAAAAAAATCAAAAAACAAATAGTTGTTATCTGAAATTCATATCGACATCGCGGAACGTACATGTTAATAAATGATTTGGATATGAATATTTCAATTCTTTTTTTGTTTTTTTTTAACATTCAGATATGTTTTCCTTAATAATCGGACACATGTTTTAATTTCGATATATCATTGAAATTTTCTAGAAACTTTTGGGTGTAATCTGAAAGAGATTCCAGATGTAATTAGAAACTTCTAATCCCTATAAAACGGTACTTTTCAGGAATCGATTTATCAGAGCGGCAACCACACACTTGAAGTGGTTGAAGAGTACGTGCATCTCGGCTACAATATTAAGAAGCTTGATAAAGATAATCAGACCGTAGAAATCACCAGGTGTTGGCCTGACAGGTTCACCATTTGAAAAATTTGGTTACATCCTCAGGAAACCGGCCATCACCATTAACCTGAAGCGTAAAGTTTTTTACGCCTATATGTTACCGACTATGGTCTACGGCCTCGAGACTGTATCCCTTATACAAAACGGAGCACACCTTCTTCGGGTTTTCCAGCGGGAAATAGAACGTGGAATGATGGGGATCAGCTTGAGGGACAGAATTACAGACGAAATCATTAGGGACAAAGCAAGAGTCTGAGATGTCATAGAGCGCCTAGTTATAAATAAATGGTGGTGGGCAAGACTTGTCGCCAGGTATGATATTAAGTGGATGAGTCGATAACGCAGTGGCGATCCAAATAAACTAGACGGAGTGTCGGGCGCCTCCTCACAAGATGAAAAGAGATAAGCAGGCAGAAATTTGATCTTGAGTGCTCAAGATAGACGGCGATGGAAAAATATGGAGGAGAGCTATGTTCAGGGGTGGACGAGAATGGGCTAAGAAAAAAAGTGTTTTGAAAGTACAATGTTGCATTATACTATCAACTCAGAAAATATTATGAGAATGACAATTCTTTAACTAAAATAAATAACAAATTTCATATCGTGTAACTTTACCTATCAATAGTTCCTAATTTAAAAATACTTTTTGATAACAAATATATACACCATTTATATGACAATAACAAATTTCAGGTATATTTTGATTATTATCATTTGGTCTTATCAATCAAAAGCTGCAACGTTTTTGATGTCCTCTCACTGTCTAGGCGTTAGTTGCAAAATTTCTAGAAAAAAATCAAACTAATAGAGTTAATTAAAATTTTAAAAAATAGTGTGTGGAGCCTGAAGCGATTGAAGTGAAACTTCCATGCGAAAATTGCAAAATAGGTTATAGTATTATGGTATTATGAAAACGAATGAAACATTATTTTATATTCAATGAAAATAATAACTTTTATTCTGTTCCTGTTTCTTCAGAATTTATAAATGACACGATAGCTTTGTGATACGTAAAACATGATATGAAAATTCTAGACCGAAGCTAGTCGAGATATCTTGAAAATAATAAAAATAATACCATTTTATTGTATAAGACAAACGATACAAAAGGATAAAAGGCACAGACAGTGATTCCCATTCTACGCTTACACATCTTAAAATATTTCAGGTACCTACAATTCAGTATCTACTGTTTTAAAGGTAAAAAAAAAACTCACTGACTAATAAAACTCTACATGCATAGGGACTAAGTATGTTAGACATCATGTAATGAATAGATCAAATTTATACAACATTTTAGCAGTACACTAAAATTTTTGTACATTAATATTTTCCAACAAACCTGTAAGTAGGCATGTCTACAGTGTTTTAATTTTTGTTTAAAAGAAGACTCGTTTAACGGAAACATATCGGGAGTGAGACGGTTGTAGATATACGAAACTATGTAAGTAAAGGATGCTTCCATGGCAGTGAATCTATGCGCCGGTATGGTAACTTCATTGTTGTTCCTTAGATCTCTGTTATGGTTATTGTTTCTGACTTCAATTTTATTGTAAAGATATTGTGGTGTCTGAGTACTGATAATTTCTCGTATGAGGCAAGCATAATGTATAAATCTCCTTTCATCAAGTTTTAGCATATTTAACTCTTTGAAGTATGGTGAGAAATGTGTGTGTGTGTCTAGGTGTATTACATATATATCTTACACAACAATTTTGTATTTTCTGGAGGCGATACTTATCTTCCCCTGTGAGGTTGGGCCCATAGATTGTGTCTCCATAAGTGAATATAGATAATACTAATGCTTCTACTGGAAGCAGTTTAGTTTTAATGGGAAACAGGTCTCTGAACTGGTACAAACGCTTAAGTCTGAGAAACAAGATTTGACATAGTTTAGCTATATGATCTGTAACTGTTAAGTGTGGATCGAAAGGAATTCCTAAGTTTCGGACAAATTCTACGAGCTCTAATGTGGAAGATCCTAGGCATACTGTCGGGTTGAGATTTCTTATTAAATTTACGTTATATGGTGAACCAATGATCATTAGCTGAGTTTTATTTGGATTTATTGAGAGTCTATTGTTTTGGGACCACTTCAGAATTTTTCCTAGATACTGCATCAATTGTGGTTTTTTATCTCGTTGTTGCTTCGTTGGGGTTATTATTTATTTCTAATCTTAGCATTTCTCTGAAAAAATTGTTTAACGGTTGTGCTTCTTGCTTAGCAAAGTTAGCATTGAAGTCACCACCCTGGATCACGGGAATTTTGTTTCAATTCTCACCCAAGGGAATAGAACCATCAACAGTGTATGATAATAATATTCTGTGTAGAAATGGTACACTTTTTTGTATATTATTATCGGGAGATATGTATGGTAGTAACCATTATTAGGAATTCTTGGAGGTTTACCTGCCCTTTTTTTTTTCACGGTGCCTTCCCAGGAGAAGTGCATGAGGTGTTAAGATATGAATCGTCTCATTAGACGATTTATTTTCATCTTCAAATACTTTTCTCTTGTTGTCTAATTCGACATACAGAAACACTCGTCCGTGAACACCAAAAACAATCAACAGATATTTAAAATTATACAGTTTGTAATCAAACACAAGACTGTTTCTCGTATAACGTTCACGCACACACACAAACGTCACTCTACGTATACACATGATGCTCTGGCAAAATACAAACTAATGAATCAGGGTACTGGCACCCTAACACTTAAAATGTATCTTCGCTATAGAAGTTTCACTTTAAAAAAACATTTATGCAAATAATTTGTTAAACAAAAACAATTACAGAGGAGTTAAGTTGACAAACTTTTCAATATGTTGCTTCTACAACTTTTTGAAATATCCCCTCTTTGAAGCGAGTTTAGAGGATTCCCGAAATAAGAATCTAAATGAATTGGACTATACTAGCGGATTTTATTGTCGATATGATAAAAATATACTCTATACGTATCATGTTTGGGAACTTGATTTTGCAGGCTAATTAGGCCGGTGGACTGTTTACACGCGTAAATTAGGGAAGAATTTGATATAAATTAAAACGTAAATCGACTAAAAATGCTAAATTAACTGGAAAAATTACATCGAAAGACCAAACTTCAAAACAGCATTCAGTATGCAAATCTGTGAGATTACGTGTGGTAGCGAGCATTATTGAACAAAAAGCCTCTTCGTCACTCTTTAATGCATGATAAGAACGATTCGAATTAGCAATCTAGACATTTCCCCAATTTAGCGAAAATTGAGTGACGTGAAGAAATTTCCTTTTTCAATGAAAACCTGTAAATCGAGAAAATATTGTTTTTTAATTTCGAATTAAATTAATGTGTTTTGATCGTTACTGACAAGTAAAATAGTATAGGTGTTAAGGTGGCTATTCCCTAGAAAGAGACATCCGATAGGGAATTATTTATTATTTTTGCCAATAACTTTTTTTTCTTAGTACTTATATTTAAAAAACTATAAGAGTACCTAAGTAGAACCATATCAAGACTATTACTATGAATTTTTACTCAATAATTTCAGTGGTTTGCAAAATAGCTAGGTTTAAAACTACGAAATAGGAAGACTAATATAATTTTTAAATTTAGATCTAGCTATTTTGCAAACCACTGAAACTATTGAGTGAAAATTCATAGTAATAGTCTTGTTATGGTTCCACATAGGTACTCTTATAGTTTTTAAATATACGTACTAAGAAAGAAAGTTATGGCCAAAAATAATAAAAATTTCCATATTGAATGTCTCTTTCTAGGGAATGGCCACCTTAACAAAATTATATCTCCCGCATATCTAATATTTCAGCATCCACAAAATCTTATTGTACTTCGACATGGTTTCTAGTTCTAATGCCGACAGTATAGAGATGCAGTCCTTAACATTCTAATTTCTTCATCAGTCACATTTTTTGACGTTTCTAAATACCGCCCACCATGAAAGATTGAATATTGGACTATTCGACTTGGGGTCATTCAAAAAATACATAAAAATGGGTTCATTTGCATTCGTCACGATCTGGTCACTAGTTACTGGTATTGCTAACCTGTCACCCTTTAAATTTAACGCACATTTAAGAATATTTAGAGGCTTACCTGCCTTTTTATTTTCACGATGCCTTTTCAATCGAAATGCATTGGGTGTTAAAATAAGAATCGTCTCAATAGACACTTGATATGAAACACTTCCGTGAACACAAAAACTATCAACGGATATTTAAAATTATACAATTCGTATTCAAACACAAAAAATCGACCACTTCTGGCATAATGTTCACAAATACTATAGTGTTATACTAACATCAAACGTTACCGTACCCATGACATCACGCACACACACAAATATCACTATACGCACACGCATGATGCTAGGGATAATACTAACTACGCAAAGCAGTGTTCATTGATTGATTGATTTGTCAGCGTAAGGTGAGCATTGCTGCCGATTCCGGGCATCCAGACTGAAGGTTTGTTCCAACACGCTCGGTCGTCCGCCGAGCACGCCCAACGGACGGCCAAACCGCGTGCCGGAACCAAACCTCGGATGTCTTATATACCACCGGACCGGCCGCATACGCTGGGTTGGACATAGGACATGCTTGGTGTTAGCAGCGAGAGCCGCATGACGCCTGTGGTAGGAATATAGGATGAAAAGTGTAGGTGTTTGTAAGATGCTTCAATTAAATTTCCATGCTTCTTTTCTAGTTTTCATCTATCATCATCGGATGGGGAGTGTAGGCGTTTGCAATATGCTTCTCTTTAGTTTCCATGCTTCTTTTAAATTTCCATCTATCATCATCTCCTTATTTTTTCTTCCTCTAAGTTTTCTGTTTCTGAATCTAGCAGTGTGCGTCTCCTTCTGCTCTCTTACGTTCATTTCGTTTTCTGCCAAGACATACATACATTCGGTCACCGCAGGGGCTTTTATTTGTTAACCATTCCACAGGTAAATATCCATTTACGGTGAAAGTGCAATGAAGAGCTTTTCTACGGTAGAAAGAGCTCTTTACAGCGGGTTATGAGAAAGAGGCCAGAGAGAATAATTTGCACAACTCGTATATTAGTTTGTTTTTGTCGTAATTACTTTCAACTGCCGCTTTCCAATTCCGAGTATTCTTCTATTTCATTACCTATTTTTAATAGTATAATACCGAGGTGGAAACTGCTTCATTGTTGTCGAGAGATGAGATAGCTAATTCTCGAGATAACAATGAAACTTTTTACCAAGGTTTATATACTATTTTATTCACAATCATCCTTCTCATTGAAGAAAAAGCCAAATAAACCGCTTAAAATTCTTATGTCAAAAGACAAATGTCAAAGTGACGTTCCGTCGCTTTTAATATTCAGGTTGGAAAGTGGCCACTTTCCAACCCGAGACATTACTTTCCAACCCGACATATCACTTTCCAACCCGAAATGTCATATTTCAGTTCAATTGTCGAATCAAATTAGAAATGTCATACTTTCTAACTTTTGACATGCAAGACAATTTGATTATTACTGTATGATTGTGAATAAAACCTTTTTGATTTTACTTTAAATTTTTCATCAATTTTAATAAAGAAATAAACAAATAAATACACTAATCGACTAATGCTACAAATCAAACAAACAAAACAAACAAAATTAAACAAAATTTATCTCTTTACATCCACAGCTGGCTGCCTTATAAATACATATGTTGCTCTCATCCACTTGACCCAGGTATAAATTTTACGATGTGCTCCGGTTATAGGCACTGTACTAATATAAGACACTAGTTTACTTTATTTTTGGTACCTAACACTTTACAGTAATTTTTCAATTTTTCAATTATTAATTCGGTGTGTGCTTTGTTCTTCTATTATTACACTTCATTTTACGCAGAATTCTTTAATCTCTTTTTGCGTTTTTCGGGAGCGTCAACACAAATACGTCCGTCATCAGCGAAGATCTACTCAATTCCCTAGTAACTACGTAAATCAGTGTTCTTCTAAAATTGTGTTTTGCTAAAAATACCATTCCTCTAATAAGACAGAGTGACGCAATATTCTTTAAATGTACATGTGACTTTCAAAGTAAATAATATTACCAAAGAGTGGACTCTGCGCCACAATCAACCGTCGGCAAACAGCAGAAACGTAGGTTCCGCATTTACACCATGTTAGTAGGCAAGTACGTCAAGTACCTGTAACTCAAACATTATCTAGCCGGTCGCTCGAAGTCAACGATAACTTGATTATTCGCAATCGTCGTTTACCAGCTAGTGTACCATAAGTCACAAACAGTGGGAGCCTTTTGGATGTCCTACAGGATATTAATATGCGTTAATACGCCGCTTGTATGTGCCTCCGTCGTGTACAAAGGACCCCGTCTGTATTCGCTGCTCCTTTATTTTCCTTTCGCTACACGTAAATTACTGATATTTATTGCTGGTGTAGCGATACAATGCTGAATAATTTATAAGGTGAGATCTGACAAACACAAATTTTAAAAACTTGAGGAATGTTCCTATTTACCTACTCGAATGTTTGTGCTGAAACTGCTTTAATCATCTTCTTGATATATCACCCTTTTTGTGTGAGCTCTTCCAATGCGGACGTGTTCGCGAATACCTCCAGATAACGCGATTCATTTTTATATACAAGTGCTCGCTTACATCGCTTTAATTGAAAAGAAATGTACTTGTAAATATCCACTATATCAGAATTTATATGCCATATGCGAAACGCCTTGGATAAATCATATTTTATTTTGCTGCAGACAAGGGGAATTTCTTGTCCTCAATTAGTATAACTCTTATAATATAAGTGTTACGAAAATACACAGCTAATTGTTCTTGTTATTTACCTCTCTATATTGGTAAAGAACGATATCCTGCCGCATAGGATTTCGAAACATTCTAACGATTATATTTAACAGAATGGGCTTGTTCCATGATATTATTTTTATATGGTTTTTATACTTTTTCATATAGTACTCGATATTCTCATTATACACTTGAAATTTCGTATTATTAACTTTTTCCGTTCTCGATATATATTGAGTTGAAATTGGTAATAGTTAAAAAACCGAGCGCTCATATGTGACGTCACTATACGTAAGTGACGTAAGAAAAATGGCTTTCTGGGACCTTTTAAATTTAACCTGAAAAGTCGAAAAACGTGGAATTTTCAAACGCTGGTAACTAAATGAATACGTCGAATGAAAGTTCGTTCTATGTCTCTAAGGAAAGGAGAAGGTCGGCGATCAATTCTAATCGTAAATTGCATGGTCAAAATCGAAAATTCGTCCCGGCAGGAGCGATAGAAAATTGTAATTTTTTGACATTTCACCAAATTGTACTCCCCTACTGTCAAGTAGTAAACAAAACAAACAATACTTTGAAAACACTTATAATTAGAACAAGTAAGGAGCATCAAGTCCATTAAGATCGTCGAGTCTATGCGTATAGTGACGTAGCGCCTGGCCACGCCCCATTTTCGCGAGATGGAGATTTGTAGTAGTTTTTAAGATACTAAACGTGCGAATAAGATTCTAATTTTTTGCAGATCCATTAATTTATACTTGCACTTTCGATTTATGAAATAAAAAAAAAATGCTGAACAAGCTCATTCATGAAACTTATCCTGAAATTGTTTACATATTATATCTAGAAAATATAAACCATAAACAAAATGTGCGATCTAAGGTTACAAGATCTTAAAAACATCATACAGCTTCGAACAAATGGACAATTTTTTTGCATTACGTGGTTGCGAGTTGCCACCCCTATATCCTAGGATGCTGGAAAAACAAAGAGAAACTAACCGATTTACATTTTTATGAATGCTATGATTGGCAAAAATCGTGTTGTGTACTTAGAGTGATGAAACTCATGTCCTATCAATGTTATTAAGTAACTCCCACCTACAAGAATGTAAACTACCGTCATTCAAGATGCAACGAAAAAAATGTTCCAGTGACCACTGAAAAAGCTAGTAAGCAACAGCATATTGTTTTCAGTAGTCACTAGTCCCTTCAAATTAGGAAAATTGAAGGAAATTTTTCCTACAGCTAAGCCACCCATATAGAAAGTTGTCTTGGGGTTGTGTTAACATATTTTTCACCAAGCGCATGAAAAATATAGAGTTGTTTTTTAGATATAGATACATATATATGTTTTTTTGGCCATTTTGGCGGTTTTTTGCGTTTTGCTGCAAAACTATGCATTTTTGAGAAAATATGACCTGATTTGATATTGTAGATCCAGCGATTCTCTTTGCTCTTTTAATTTTTTAGAAATTCCGCTTAGTTGCGCCGCTAGAGCGCGCTGAAGTTTATGTAAATGTATAAATTATTTTGGTGTTTGATTTTAAGCCAAAACTATGCATCTTATAAAAAATTATCAAGATATCAAAGTTGTAGATACAAAAATTTTCGCCAAATTTGTTCTTTGTTTCTTTTTTTCAAAGTCGCGAGGTTTTGTCGCTAGAGGGCGAAAAACATTTTTTCAATACTCTTGAGCGGATAAAAAAAATATAGGCATCGTGAACAGCTGTAGTATTTTGCCCCTCCACCTCCCTCTACTCAATATTTTTAACGGGCTAAGCTAATATAGATGACATTAAGGATGACATATACAAAAAGGCCCATCACGACCACTATAGCTGAATGCGCGTAGTTGCTACTATTAGATGCACCGTTCTATGCGCAGCTGTGTAAGAAATGAACGATGGGTTTCAAAAAAAATAATTTTTTTTCCTCTCCAAATTTTTATGTAATTGACGAATACTCTAAAAAATGCATAGTTTTGCCTGCATATCAAAAATATATGCGCTATATTGTTATACATTACACTCCGCTATGATACGCCTATGCCTAATAGTGACTGGAAACTTGTAGAAAGAGATAGAGTTTTCTAGAGTGTGATGGGAGAAGATTCTCGATTGTATTCTGGATGACTTTGGAGGCAATTTCAGAGTATATAAGGTGCGA
Organism: Stenurella melanura; assembly: GCA_963583905.1. Classification (NCBI taxonomy): domain Eukaryota; kingdom Metazoa; phylum Arthropoda; class Insecta; order Coleoptera; family Cerambycidae; genus Stenurella; species Stenurella melanura. Next base: position 138,293,239 of record OY757311.1, read on the forward strand.
TTATCGACGGAAGAGGAGACGTTTTACTAAAGGGAAGTTAATAGCGAAAGTGAGGTTATAAATTCGAAGTGTAAATATAAACATTGTAAAAGTTGGTTTGTGTAATCAGTAATTATTAAATAAAGTGTTAGTGGTTTACCCCTTGTTAAAATTATTTAGAACCCACCGATTCATACAGGGTGTTTCCTAAAAGGGTGAAAACTCGTAACAATATTTTTTTTCCGCTCAAGGGTATTGAAGAAATGTTTTTCGCGCTCTAGCGGCAAAACCGCGCGACTTTGAAAAAAAAACAAAGAAGGAAATTTGTCGAAAATTTTTTTATCTACAACTTTGATATCTTGATATTTTTTTATAAAATGCACAATTTTGGCTTAAAATCAAACACCAAAAAAATGTATACATTTACATAGATTTCAGCGCGCTCTAGCGGCGTAACTAAGAGGAATTTAAAAAAAATACAAAGAATAAAAATTGTATAGAATCGCTAGATCTACAATATCAAATCAGGTCATATTTTCTTAAAAATGCATAGTTTTGCAGCAAAACGCAAGAAACCTCCAAAATGGACAAAAAAAACAAATATATGTATCTATATCTAAAAAACAACCTTTTTTTCTTTCATGCGCTTGGTGAAAAATATGTTAACACAACCCCAAGACAACTTTCTATATGAGTGGCTTAGCTGTAGGAAAAATTTCCCAAAATCAGTGATTTTTCTTCTAATTTGAAGGGACTACACTGTAAACATTTTTTCGTTGCATCTTGAATGATGATAGTTTACATCCTCTCTGGGGGTGTTATTAATAACATTGATAGGACTTGAGTTTCAAACTCTAGGTGTACAACACGATTTTTACCAATCATAGCATCCATAAAAATGTAAATCCGGCTAGTTTTTCTCTATTTTCCCACTATCCTACGGATATAGGGGTGGCATCTTGCAACCGCATGGGGGGTGTACTTTCACAAAGTCAGGTGTTTCGAATTTTTATAGAAGTCACTGTAACTTTCTATAGATAGGGGCAGTTTTCACACCCTTTGAGGGTAGATACTCTAAGACGTTGATGGTACGTAAGTTTCTGCTTCTATTTTAGAGTACTACACAATTTCAGCATCCATGAAAATAGAAATCCAGTTGGATTTTACGTTTTTTCTTATTCTTCTCGTGTTCTTTAAACTTAGGGACAGTTTATAAAGATTACATCGGACCTGATGCAGTCTCATCACTTTAACAAAACTTAGACATTTTGAACTGTTGCCGCAGTCATTGCTGTTTTGGATCGATTTTTTTATATATGGGGGTACTTTTCGCTTCTCCCTGGGAGTGTGTTCCATATCTATTATATGACGCTGCTGTTTAACCTTAATTTGTACAAGTCGACTGATTAAGATGTAACAACTATTCTCATAGCTTAATCGTTTTTTACCCCATTCCAGGGGTGTCTTTTGGCTCTAGATAGTGATTTTGGGAGTGTACGAATTTTCTCGACCTCGGATTCGGATTCACAAGGAAGCGACTATTGCCTTGTTTTACTTCCACATCCACATAGTGAATTGGAAGTATAGTAATCGTAAAAAAAATTTCAATTTTTATTTTACTAAAGCAAGCTGGTAAGAGTACAGAAACTTGAAATTCGGGGTATGTCACCTTCATCATAGTTCCGAATATTATCCCTGTTAAACACCAGTCCACCAGTCCAGTGCATTTTAAACAATGGTATTTATCTACGTTTCTTTCTTAATCTGAGTCATGTTTTTTATACATATTTATTTAAGGCACACGAATAGTCAAATCTTCTACATGCTTTCCTACGCATAAAGTAATTCTTTTATGGAAGAGTAGGTACACATTTTTGTGCAATGGTCGTGCGAAATTCCTCATCGGATTGGGAGTGCAAAGTTTTATGAATGTTCAGCGTTTGCAATCATGTTGTCAAATTGTAGCCAATGTTTGGTGACAGGCTATCAGCTATCTGTGAAATATTCACTGCTTAAAATTCAGTTTCAGCAGCACAAGGAAAGCCCGAACTGCCGGCAAATTCTCGTTTCACGAATACACAATGCGATCCTCACCTACGCTTTTTTCTTCTGTTTTTAAGCGGGCGCTAACGGAAACACATAGAATCCGTGAAAAAATCGAAGATTTTAATCCCGTATGTCACACAATGTGAATTGGGTAAGCAAACAATGGAAGATTTATTTAATAAGATGATAAATTGTTTATTTTGTAGTTTGGTATTCAATATTTGCAAATACAAATGTAACTTACATTTTTTAAACAATTATTGGATAAACTCAAGTTGATTCGAACAGCGGTTAATCTTATTTATTGATTTCAATTTAACTTATTTTGGTCATAAATTATTAGTTCGAATAACGTGTCATAAATTTTATTGATAATTCCACACTTCTGCCATGAATCATACTGTATAATTTTATTTTATACATGCCAATTACTTAATTGTATATTTTTTTGCTATTTTGCTGTTATCTACGCTTAAGATTAAATACAGAAGTTTGTCGCGTACTACCATCTAATCTTCAGTGTTCTTCCTAAGTTTTCCTTTATTATATTATTTATACATGTTACTTTTGGAAAAAAAATAAAGACCTATCAATATTAATTCCAAAAATTTATTAAAAAAAACTATCGTTTATAGATTTACGGACTCAATTGGAACAGTATGGAAGTAAAGGATCTTACGGGGTATTGTCAATATATCGCTTCACATTGAATGAAAAAGCACATAATTTTACAGATTTATATTCACCACTCCTCGTCTACGGTCTACGTGGACTTGGTCCCTCTGTCACATAGAAATATAGGTGGGATTAGATGCTTAGCGAATTTGATTTGTCAACACCAACTTTGTTCAGAGTTTTTGCACGGTATAATATATAAAACAAAAAATGCGTGTGAACTATTTGTATCGTATGATCTGTAGGTAGTGCAATACAGCCAGGCAGCGTTATAAATTACTTAATTCTAGTGAATATTTGAACGAATTATTAGTTTTATTACTGTGCTTGAGTGATTTTTTGCAATTAGTTGTTAAAAATGGCATGGAGGCCTTTCGATAGTAGTGACAAGGAAACGGACGATTTTGATACAGAGCCTATACATATGGAATTTGAAAATAAAGACTTACACGTTCAAACTCAAAGGATTATTTTGAATATTTACTCGTGTTTAAAAGGCGAAAATACTGATTCTTCATATAATCAAATTGTGACGAGGATTTCTGAATTAACCAAATTTAGCCGTACTACAATTTATAGGGTTATTAGAGCCGGGGATGTAGTTGATCATTCTATTAAACGGAAAAGAGTTGGACAAAAACTTAAAAACTTGATAACGCTTCCAACGATGCCATTCGTAGATTTGTGTATACCTTTTACAATAAACAGAAGGTGCCCTCATTAGAAATGATTAGGGATAAGTTACGCGACTATCCAGATTATGACTATAAATCATTAGATACTTTGCGAAACGATTTGCTCGATTGCGGTTTTAGGTACAAAAAATTGGACAAACGAATGGTAGTTATGGTATCACCACGCATCGTTGAACATCGACACAAGTACCTGCGTAAAATAAAAGAATATCGAGATGCAAATGAGACATAATTTATCTTGACGAAACATGCTTTGACACCCATGATGTAGCTCAGTACGGCTTCCTAGATAACACCAAAAAGTGTAATTTAAGTGCTCCATGTTCTAGGGGGAAAAAATTATAATTCTACATGCTGGAAGTAAAAACGGTTTTATTCCAAATGTGTTGTTGTTGTCTGCTGAAAATATCAAGCAATCCTCTGCCGACTACCACGAGGATATGACTGCCGAATTATTTGAGAAGTGGGCAAAGGAACAGCTATTACCAGATATTCCACCAAATTCTGTAATTTTTATGGACAATGCGTCATACCATTCGCGGCAACACACAAAAATTCCGAACACCAACACAAGAAAAGCCGATATCATTGAGTTTATGAAGAGACAAGCTTGGAAATATCAGAAAAAAACGCAAAAAAAACTTTATTAGAACTGATTGGAAAGCAAAATTTTAAAAAGGAATATGCCGTTACAAAAATTTTTGAAGCACACGATCATACTATTTTACGTCTGCCTCCATATTATTACGTTTTCAACCTCAATGAAATGGTGTGGGCCGATGTAAAAACAAGACTACCTCAATATAAACAATCCTCATAATTAAGTGAGTCTGTCTTAAAGAATATAAACATAATAGTCTAGTAAAAAGGAAAATGAATATTCTATATCACGACCAATCAATTCAAATATTATTAATGTAAATACCGATTCAAGTTCTGAAAACTCGGATAGTGACGAATGAAATATTGTTTATTTAAAGTTCATTGACAAAGCTTTTTTGAAATTTGTTTATTTAACGTCGACCTATTTTCGCTACTGAGACCAATTACCGATGCCAGGAAACGAGTTCCCCATTTAAAATTTTGCCGAGTCTTTCCTTTATAGAATAGTAGAAATTTTCTACCTGCCTAACATCATGATACTGCAAAGTTCATAGTATCATCCTAACATTTAATACACAACAGTCGCTGCTTTACATCCCTTCGGAAGGATTATATACCATCTATGCAACTCCCGCCTAAGATGACATAACTTTGGCGCTAGAAGATAGAACGAGAGGTAGGTCAGTAGACAATAGACGTAGCCTTAATATATAATTTATGTGACTTATTAAATGTCATAAACATATTTTTTTTAATTAACAACTTTTATTGAATAAAGGTATTGTAGAAATCAATTTATTTAACAATTAAAAAATAATTATCGCCGCCGTCTATGTCTCTTAAAGGAGATGCCGACTTTACTCCGAGTTTTTGTTTTTATGCTGTCCCAATTGAGATCATGTACACTATACAACTTTAATCTACAAAGATAATAGTCATGAAATGAAGTGGATTTTTAAAACGTATAATTGGCCTGTGTCAGTGTTCCTTAAGAACAATAACATAACAATATCAATATTTTGTTTCAAATTTTACATTCGTCCTGTATAATGATCAAAATAAAATAATAAAGAAGATAGAATAAACTAGAATTATGTATGTGACAATTATTTTACATAATGAAAACATTTTTAATTACTTCAGAATGTTCCTAGTTCACAAAAAAATTCATCCACGTTAATGGAGGATTGTTTCCTTACTGCTTAGTGTGTGTACCAGGTGAAACAGAGCCATGTGTGCATTCCAAGGATATTAATTTAAAAGATATCCATTCGAAAAGAGCCGACAACGTGTGCATATGGTTGAGGTTCTAATAAGGTGTAATTGCTATTACACAGACAGATTCTTAACTCTTGTGTAAGATATATTAAAGACCGTTTGATATAATTCCTGGAAATTGTATACTACTTATTGAGACTAAGCCATATGAACAGGCTGTTTGCTTTATCTTTGAAACAGTTAAGATAAAAGTAGATTAGTATTTGTTAGCTGGATAGAATTTAGTTTACAATTTTTATAGATGCATCTTTCAACCTGTAAGTCACCTGTTTGTTGTATCCATTTGGAATTCACCGTTAAGCATTTTTTATATGGTATTTTTAACTCTTAGATTTTCAGCAATTGTATAGTATTAAAATGTCATTGTTTTTGAGCCTTAATTGTTAAATAGTCAAACGTAAATATACCTATAATAATTCAATTAGCGCTAGTAATATAAATAATCTAGATACAAAAATTGAAGTTTCTTTATAATTGTTGAACATTCTTATCAGTTAGAAGATTACTTAATTTCTATGTATAATTGCGACATTTTAAAATTCTATTATCACCCGATGATGCAAGTTTGGTTTACGCGTCAGTATATAATGCAGTTTTTTGATTTTTGTAGAATCTTATCAAAAGTTGCAACCATCTTCATGTATATTTCGTCGGTATTAAAGATTAAAATGTTTAACAACTATTATTTTTATCAGTAGATTTTTTATAACGTCCTCCAGGTAAAGGTTTGCTGTCCAAATTTCAATCCTATCGGATATTTTCTTCTTAAATTATTACACTTACATTTAATATAAATACAAATAGACAGTCACGTAGTTACGGCAAGGCGGAAGTCAGTCTACAGCTAACATGTATGAGTCCCTTAAATGCAAGACTGTATATTCAACGGGTTTTCGAGTAATTTGGAAAAAAATTATAATTTCTGTACAGTGCATCAGGCAGTATTAAAATTTTTCTCAATAGATGGAGTTTGGGCCTAATATCTATATTATATTATTATAACGGTTTTATTTAGCTTACTTTGTTTGTGTCGTGTGTGGGTCAAATCTAATAATTGGAATTTTACCCCCTTCCTGTTGACCGATTGATCTGAAATCTGTTACACACCCTTAATTCTGATGACAATGCGATTATGTATATTCACTATCATTGTAAATCCACAAAATGGCGGATTACATTTTCTTTTTCAACCCCTCCAATATGGATATCAAATGAAAGGGCTTACCTAGTAGAATACACTACAACACGAAAAAAATTTCAAAGTCCAAGATGGCCGCCACCACAAAATGGCGGATTACTTTTTTTTCTCAATCCCCTCAATATGGGTATCAAATGAAAGGGCTTGACAAGTAGAACACAGGCCTCAACAGAGTTAATTTTGATTACCACCTCATCATGGAAAGTAACAAACGTTAGTGCGAAGTATGCCAGATAAAAGTGACAGGTAAACATTTTATAATGAATTGCCCTAAATGATAATATTTCTTTCAGACGTCAAAAATTTTACATTTTAAATTAAAGATATCTGAAAGCGCCTGAATTGACTAATTTAAGAACTTTTTGATTTCTTCTGTAGGAGCGATCCACAGATCGTGCGAGTAATAGCAATGAATCTTACAACTGCTATGTTATGACAAAGGTGACCTACTTTGTGATCTGATTTGATATTCGGCCTCTTCCCAATATTCACAGCTTCTACGTAGAAATACGAGAGAGATCCTAGACCACACACTTAAATTCAATACACCAATAACTATACCAATACCAATAATTAATTGAATTGCAGTTAGGGTGATTTGCAACTTTCAAGTAACGTGTACCCACGACAATATACAGTATAAGAAGAGAAAAGGAAATAGAGAGGTTACACCTTATAATAATGATGAAATCATAGGTTTCATAGACGATACTGCCATCCTTAATAGAGCAAACTCATCGGAAAAACTAAAAACAGTGACTGACAATGGCTAAATTTAAATAACGAAATGGTTTGATTATTAACGATTAACTTTCACTACCTACCATTTAGTTGCCATAAAATAAACAAATCAACACTAGAATGTCTCAAAATAAATGTCCCAGAAACATCATATTACCATCTTACATGAAAAACCTAAAACATTTGAGTATATTCGTAGATTCGCATATAAGATGTAACATGTTTAATATGTAATGAAACTTACTATTATTATACTCTTCACAAATACAATATGAAGAGTAAATTGCGTTCGATAGACACATTTCTAAAGTCGCTAATATCGCTCGTAGAGAAAAAATGTTCATATCACTGTGGTTTTGATCGAATTCTGAACAACTTTCAAAACGTCCGTCCATCGTCCGTCTGTCCGTCCGTCTGTCTGTCTGTCTGTCTCTCTGTCTGTCTGTATGTCACGTATCTTGTAAGCACGATAATTGAAGAACGAAAAGTCCGGCTGTATTGTACTTGGACAGTAAGTTAGTGTTAGCTAGAGGAAGAACCCTATTGTTTTTTAACAAAATCGGTCAATAAATAAAAGAGTTATAAGTTTTTTAAATAATTTTTTTACATAAATGTTTGTTTTCTTTTGTAATTAAAGTAATATTATTTACAAACAAACTGCGAAGAGTATCCTATAGAATGTGCAACAATCATATAAATAGTGCAGTAAATCGGCGAAGAGTATAACGGTTAGCTTGTTTATAAAAGACTTAAAGAATATTTTAGAATTTAATCAATCGAAAATAATATATTATTCACTTTTAATGACCTAAGTTATTGCATATTTGGATGGAGAGGTGCTATTATTAATTCACCTAACCTGTCGGCAAAACTTAAAAAAAAGATTTATGAAAATAATGCTGTTTAGAGATTCTACATACTCATCAGACTTATTGTATGCAGAAGCAAAACTACTCGACATTAGGCAGTTATATTACTTATATAAACATAAAATATCAACAAAAATCCTTACCTATACAAGAATATAATACAAGCAAAGGAAATCAATGATAAAAACAGTAGGATGAAGACTTTATATATTCTTAGACTCAAAGGCCTACAACTCTCTGCTATATAATTTACAAAATGTTACCTAAATATATCGATTCACAAGGTAATTAAAAAGTATATATTGAAAAACTCAATAATTAGATAATTCGATAATAGTATTATTAGCCTAACATACCTAAAATAAATAATTGGTCATAGAATTTTAATAATATTTGAGGAAGACTTCAAAAAAAATGAGACGCTGGTCTATTTTTTCCAATTTTCACCCCCTCCACCCCTTCAACGGAATCGTTTCAATCAGGTGTTATTACAATACATACGTGTGCCCAATTTCAAATGAATATATCAATTTTATTTTATCAAGGGGTGTGGATTAGTTAAAATATTATAAAAAAAATCTGAAGTTCTGGCTTATAGTATATACAACAAATCTCAAGCTTATGTACTCTTACCATTCGTTTCCCCTTATTTACCTCTTCCTACCCCCACCCATTCATCATAATTGTCTCTAAATATGATCTAGTTACAGATGTCGTTATAACACATACATCTATTCAGTTTCAAGTGAAAATCTCAATTTTGTTTTATTAACCCTTTTAATAACGGTGGGAGGAATTGTAAAATATTATAAGAGATGTGAGACCTTGTCTTCTAGTATACACACCAAATTCCAAGTATCTGTACTCTTACCAGCTCATTTTCTCCTATTCAACCCTATTTAACCCCCAACCTTTTAACGGAATCATCTCAAAATATAACATAGTTCCAGGGATCATTATTATATATACAGGTGCCAAATTTGAAGTGAATATCTCAATTTTATGTTGTTAACCCCATTAATAATGGAGTGGGGGTGGTGGGGGAATTGAAGAATATTATAAATAATTTTTTGCTTCTAATATATACATGGAATTCCAAGTTTCTGTACTCTCACCATCTGGCTTTACTTATTTTCCACCATTTACCCCTATTTAACCCCCAACCTTTTAACGGAATCATCTCAAAATATAACATAGTTCCAGGGATCATTATTATATATGCAGGTGCCAAATTTGAAGTGAATATCTCAATTTTATGTTGTTAACCCCTTTAATAATGGAGTGGGGGTGGTGGGGGAATTGAAGAATATTATAAATAATTTTTTGCTTCTAGTATATACATGGAATTCCAAGTTTCTGTACTCTCACCAGCTGGCTTTACTTATTTTCCACCATTTACCCCTATTTAACCCCCAATCGTTGAAGCAATTATTTAAAAATATAATCTAGTTCCAGTTTTTTTTTTATATAGATATACGTGTACCAAACTTCAAGTGAATATCTCAATATTATTGTATCAAGCCCTTTAATAATGGAGTGGTGGTGGTGCTGGGGCGATGGAAAAATTGTAAAAGAATCTGAGGCCTTGTCTTTTACTATATGCATCAAATCCCAAATGTTTGTACTCTTACCAGCTTGCTTTACTTATTTTCCCGTATTTCCCCTGTCTACCCCCAACCCCTCACAGGATAAGTTTAAAAAAAATCTAGTTCCAGATCTTGTTATAGTACATAAATGAAATCAGTATCTTAAATCGTTCCAGAGAAAACGTGCGCACAAAAAAAAGGTTACGGACCGACCGACCGACCAACACCGACCGACCGACCAACCGACCGACCGACCGACCGACAGACAGACAGACAGACAGACGGACGGACGGACGGACGGACGGACAGATCGACAGACCGATAGACAGAATTTTTTAAAATCTTTATGATCTCGATATTTCATGACATTTTAATCTCTTTCAACAAGAATAATCTTCGAAAATTTTTTTACGATTACTATACCTACTTCCAATCCACCACGTGGATGTGGAAGTAATATAATAAGAAATGTCCTATTACACATGCTTTCCAAAATCTGTAGTGCCAGTCAGTATTATACCTTTTTATTTTTAATTTTAAATGTTGTGTTGTATGTTATTTGTAATATTTTAAAATTTTAAACTGTATTAACAGCGAATTTATTTAATAATCAAAATATATTTTATTGTTTCAAACCATAACAAGTGTTAAATCACGTTTTGCCCCCATTCTCAATCTTTAACTTTTGACATTATCTATCAGTTACTTCGAAAATATCTAATTGTAGTTGTGGCTGCGGCGCATTCGCCATATTTTTAAATATTTTCATACGACACTTTTTACAATTTTTTAGTTTGATGAAATCAATATTGAAATACCGTCGAGTCATACGCTACAGTTTGTAAAAGATTTCTGTAGAAATAATTTAAGCCATCGCAGAGAAATCAACCTAGAAACATGAAAGAAAAACATACAATGTATTAAATTGTCGTTTTATAATAAACATTTAATCTGTATACATTCAAATAACGTAACATACGTATATATTAAAATATTAATTAATTATATTTAATTATACAATGATTAGAGAAAATATTAATTAATTGTGCAGATAGGTACCAATTTATACATTTATTATTATTTATTACTATTGTGTAATCTATGCGGCTATGCATTAAATAATATGTTAATCAATAAAATCTAATATTACTAGATATTTGTATTATACACATACACCCATAATTATTTTTGGCCACCATCTTAGATTTTATCATTTCGGTGCAAATGCTCAAGGTTTAGTATCTGACACTCGAATCCAGAATCGGTAGATCTAAAGTATACAGAAATCTACGAAATAGGAACTTGATTTAAGTACATTATTTGTATAATAAATAAATCGAAATTTCAGAAATGGCCAATTTCTCTGAAACTCTTAAAAATGATTAGAATAATTTAAAATGAACGAACTGTTTCAGGTTTCTTTGCACATAACATCTTAATTAATAGAATTGGGATAAAATTATAATACTTAATGGTCTTATTCTAATAACTATGAAATGCCAGCATTCCAATCGAATATCATTTTATTAATGAATAGCATTAAGTCGACTAATGTCTGATAGTGGACAACAAGTCAATTCTGCTATTCAGAAGAAAACATTCTTTAAATTTAAACCAAACGTAATAACTATTAAATACATTACTTTATAACTGCAAGTTTTAACATTCTTCTCAATTTCATCTATTTATTTGCCGAAGGGGAAGAGAGATTTGACAGGGAAATATTTATTATTTTTCGCAATAACTTTTTACTTAATAGGTATATTGAGAAACTATAGGAGAAACTATAAGACTACCAAAGTAGAACAAGCAGTGTTAATAATTTTCATTCAATATTTCAATTTACAAAATTAATAAATCGGAACCTGCAAAATACAAAAATTGAAATTATTTCTCAATTTAGAAGTTATGATTAATACATAACAAATATCTTTCAATCGGTTCTCTCTGTCTTAAGGTGGCCATTCCCTAGAAAGAGACATCCGATAGGGAAATATTTGTTATTTTTAGCCATAACTTTTTTTTCTTAGTACGTATACTTAAAAAAACTATAAGAGTACCTAAGTAGAACCATAGCAAGACTATTACTATGATTTTTCACTCAATAATTTCAGTGGTTTGCAAAATAGCTCGATTTAAAACTACGAAATAGGAAGATTAACATAATTTTTAAATTTAAATCGAGCTATTTTGCAAATCACTAAAATTATTGAGTGATAATTCATAGGAATAGTCTTGTTATGGTTCTACTTAGGTACTCTTATAGTTTTTTTTTAATATACGTACTAAGAAAAAAAAGTTATGGCTAAAAATAATAAATATTTCCCTATCGGATGTCTCTTTCTAGGGAATGGCCACCTTAATTTACTTTATCGTCAGTGCAAACCCCACAAGCTGTTCTATCCAATAAGTGCTCTATGTGTATATTAGATCATTGGTCCAATTAGTAATATTTTTTAAATTTGTGGTTAATTTTTGGATGAGTTGAAATGGTTAGAAAATTACATGATAATAAAAGACTTGTTTATATTAATAATATTATTATCTAAGAAATAAAGTAGTAGCTCTGCTTCGTGGTCATTTCCGGGATTTGAGATGGCCAATTTTTAATAGGCTCGATCCATGATAAACTTTTTATATGATTTTTTACGTTCTTATATAATACTCGATATTCTTATTATACACTTAATATTTCATATTATTATCTTTTTCCGTTATCGAGATATAAGGGGTTGAAATTAGCAATAGTTGCAAAAACACTGCACCTGTTTGTGACGTCACTATACGCAAAGGAACTCTAGGAGATCTACTGAGATACCGCGACCACCATCAGTCATTCAGTAGTAAGTAAACCCGTTGAGTTGAGGGCCGCTTTAGGTGTCTGTATAATTAAATAGGAAGAGTGCTGTTTTGTTCTGATGCTAAAGTGAATGGTTAAAACCGGAAATCCGGCTTGGCACGGAAAGATGTTCTGTTAAAAATTGAAAAACATCGAATTTTCAAAAATTCATAACTAAGTAAATCCATGGAATAGACGTGCGTTTTGGATCTCCATAGAAAGAGCAAGACTGTCCCTTTTTCCTAATATCAAATTGTATAAGAAAATTCGGAAATTCGGCTCTGCAAGAGCGAGAGAAAAATTCGAGATCATAAAATTTTTAAACGCTCACATCTAAGCTAATTCTTGTAGTGGAGGATCGATTTAGGTCTCTATTTAAATAGAAAGATTGGCATTTTATCCACATCGCAAGTAGAATCGGAATTTCCTCTAGGTCTGTGCGAAATAAAAATGGCTATTTTCGTAAATATTGGAAACCGTAAGAAATTCAAAAATTCATAGCTAATGAAATACTCGGAGTGGAACGGCACTTGACATCTCTATGTAAAAAAGAATAGATGAGCTTTCTCGTGATACGAAATTGTATCGGAGAAATCGAAAATTCGACCCATGGCGGCTTTCCGGGATTTTACTAATTTAACATAAAACGTCGAATAACATGAAATTCTCAAACGTTCGTAACTAAATAAATAAGGCGATTGGAAGCTCGCTCTATGTCACTATGGTAAGGAGAACGTCGGCGATAAAGTGACATCGTAAATTGCAAGGTCAAAATCGAAAATTCGGCCCGACAGGAGCGATGGCAAATCGTCATTTTTTGACATTTGGTAACATTTCTTCAACTCATATTCACCTACAATCCCTCGATTGCCCATTCTTAAATTTAAGACACGAGAGAGATAGCTGACTATTGCCCGTTAATTACTCAAGAACCATTAAAAAGAACCCCTCCGAATTTATCCTAAATATTGTAAAACTAATTCCCGAACCGAATGACACCGGTCGCGCGGCCGCGTCCAGAAAAACCGCCCCCACGAAAAGCCTTTGACAGATCCCCTCCGAAATTTTAGAGGGGCGCAGATCAACACGATTAGTATATACAGGGTGGCCCATTAGTGCGAGGAAGTCCAATATCTGGCTTATTATAAGAAACATGAAAAAATATTTTCAATAAAAGTTATAGGGCTTGCTTTGTTCTCTATTTATAAAGTACTGGGAAATACACAAGGTGTTCCTTTAAATCGGGACAGCTTAAAGGTCGAATTTTCTAAATGATACACCCTATATATTTTTACACTATTGATTTTAGCGTAAAATTTTACGTACAGCATTAATTTTTTCTTCAAAATGCTGCATCGTTGCCAAGTTATTGCGAAAAATATGAGAATTTTCGCAAAAATAGTGCGTCACAAATATCATCAAAAAAACTTTGTTAATGATAGTTAAAGGAAAACATTTAGTAAATGCAAATATAAGAGTTAGTTGAACTGTCTGAGACGAGCTAAAGTTTATTTTTATATACAGGGAATTTTATTATAGGGGCATCAACTTGCCAATCTTCAAACATCTAAAACTTCGTTTTTTCAAATGGAACACCCAGTATATTATTCCACCATTTTGTAGAACTATTTTATTCCTTCAAATTTGCTATCATGATATTAATCCTTAAAATTAATATTTTTTGAGATATTTTCAATTTAATTTATAACATAAAAATAATTGCGTCATTTCTTAAGTAAGCTATGACTTTGACGTTTATAATAGTATAGTCGATAAGACAAATAGATACTGTCACATAATTTCGTACCTGTGCAATTTTAGTATTTAAAATAATGAATTTCTCTACAGAAGAATTGACAGATATGGTTTTTGTACTGGGAGCAAGTGATAACTGTTTACTTGCGACAAGGACTTATGGGCAAACATATCCAGACAGAAGGAAACCCAGGAAAGAAGCTTTTGAAAATTTACTGCAGCGGTTTACTCGAACGGGAAATGTCATACATGAAAAAACAGAAAGAACCTAGACTGCATCAGTTGAAAAAAATTAAATGACTGTTCTGTTAAAAGTTACAGAAGATCCTCATATCTCGACTACAGAAATATCGAAACAAACTGATATAAGCCGGACTGTCGTCCAAAGATTTTTAAATAAAAATAGGAGTTATTAGACGATGATTTCGAAAAAAGGGTAACAATTTGTGAATGGGCTCAACAACAAATTCTTCAAGACAACTTTTTTTTAAATAATGTATTATTTGTGGATGAAGCGACATTCCATAAAAATGGGTTTGTCAACAGACATAATTTTCATTATTATGCAACCGAAAATCCACATTTTATACAGAGTACCAGTCAGACAAGATGACATAATCGGAAGTCCTAATTTTTTGAAGGAAGAGTTAGCAGTGTGACATACTTAAATTTTCTCGAGAATCGCTTGCCGCAGTTAGTAAATCATTTACCTATTCCACTTGTACAGAAAATGTGGTATTTGCATGACGGAGCGCCAGTCCACCATACGGTAGCTATTCACACACATTTAAATAATGAATTTCCCGGAAGATGGATAGGTAGAGGAGGGCCTTTGAAGTGACCACCTCGCTCACCTGATTTGACAAAAATGGATTTTTGTTATTTGGCACATAAAACACGTCCTACAAAGGTTGAAAGTTCGAATTAGGGAGGTATTCAAAAAATTAACATCAATCTATTAAGTCTATTGTCTAGAATAGCCGGTGGTCATTTTGAATATTTGTAGTTGTAGTTGTTTTATGCTTTTTTCTTCTGGTTACCGTTGTTCTTATTTTGAAATATTTAAATTGTTTACATTATTCTCCACCTTTAAGATTCTGATAAAAAATATAATTTTGAATCATTTAGTTTTAATTTTTATTTTCAGTTTTAAAAGCTGAAATTAGTAAATATCAAAGTCATAGCTTACTTGAGAAAAAACGCAATTATTTTTAATCAATTAAATTGAAAATGTCTCAAAAAATATTAATTTTAAGGACTAATATCATGATAGCAAACTTGAAGGAATAAAATAGTTCTACAAAATGGTGGAATAATATACTGGGTGTTCTATTTGAAAAAACGAAGTTTTATATTTGATGATTGACAAGTTGATGCCTCTAATGAAACTCCCTGTATATAAAAATAGACTTTAGCTCCCCTCAGACAGTTCAACTAGCTCTCATATTTGCACTTACTAAATGTTTTATTTTAACTATCATTAACAAAATTGTTTTGATGATATTTGTGACGCACTGTTTGAGAAAATTTTCATATTCTTTACAATAACTTGGCAACGCTGCAGCATTTAAAAAAAATAGTGGTATACGTAAAATTTTACGATGAAATCAACGGTGTAAAAATATATAGGGTGTGTCATGTCAACACCCTGTGTATTTCCCTGTATTTCAGAAATAGAGAACAAGGCAAGCCCTATAACTTTAATTGAAAACATTTTTTCATATTTCTTATAATAAGCCAGATATTGGACTTCCTCGCACTAATGGGCCACCCTGTAGAATTGCAGATAATAACAACTAAAAAGCAACGAGTCAACTGAGATCGCCGAGTCTATGCGTATAGTGACGCAGCGCCTGGCCACGTCCCATTTTCGCGAGGTGGAGGTTTGTAATTGTTTTTAAGT
This sequence comes from Stenurella melanura, assembly GCA_963583905.1. Classification (NCBI taxonomy): domain Eukaryota; kingdom Metazoa; phylum Arthropoda; class Insecta; order Coleoptera; family Cerambycidae; genus Stenurella; species Stenurella melanura. The sequence goes on from OY757311.1 coordinate 138,309,406, forward strand.
CACGAAACGTGCCAATAAAATTCTCATTTTTTGCAGATCCATTATTTATGAAATTAAAAATTAGATTTTTGGCCCGAGATTTTATTCTCTCATTGCAAAATATTTAGATTATCAAGTTTTTATCAACATGTTAGGTACCTACCTAATTATTTATTAACTATTTACTACTAAGTTTTCTTAACTTGTCCTGTACTATGTACTATGGTTTACTGAATAATAAGGCTTGCTTTACAAACTTTGTCTGCTCAAGTGCATGGCAAGGAAAAGGCTTTATTTTTGTTATTGACCTTTCATAAAACGAAACTACCTCGACCTACATTGTATTTTCTGTTCTTTATGATATACATTCTTAAATAACTAACTATACTTAACTACGTTGACTGATTTAATGTTATTGTCTGTAGCGGTGGAAATAAAATATATATCGACCAAAAATAGCTGAAATTACCAACAATGGCCCATTATTCTACATACAAATTTAAATATTTTCGTTATTTTCTATTCCGTGACAAGCAAAGCATCTGGTAAACATAAAATAAAGTCTCATAAATACCTCAAAAATTATCAAAAATATGCAATTAAATTCGAAATTTCCATTCAAATACTATTTACACATTCTCTATCGACCACTTCCACATTTCCATTTAGAGTTATAGAGACAACAAGGGCATAAAGTTTAATAATTATCTCAGAGACCGCATAGCGCTATACTTATTTATTCACATTTATGAATAGAGAGCTTAATTTGAAAGCACTGCCTGAAATAGTGCCGCCTTTGTAAAACTCATATTTTCATTCCCTGCTCCGTAGTGTCAGTAGTGAGCTATGAAATAATGAAACCGCTGATTGGTGGAATTCAGTTTCCATGGTAACGCCCCTTTATTTCTCCGACATTATATACGGACTGCGGCTGTACACTCGACTTCAACCTACCGAACAAGAACATTATATTATACAGTACCCAGTACACTCAGGCAGTGTTCACATCAATATGGGTATATGTGGACCTTAGGGAGAATCACGAGTGTAATTTCCCTTCTGAGAGGTGCATAGAAACAAGTTTAGAAAAATTGCTTTGTCACTTTTATTTGAAAGATTTTCATTCGATAATTAAGTTGGCAAATAATTCCAAATGAGTTGTTGACTATACAGCGCAAGTTTCATGTTTTGATATTCAAAATATTCATCAAAAACTAAATAACATAACTTTAAGGTTACTCACTGAATATAAATATCAAACTTTTATTCACCGTATTAGTAACGAAAATTGGCTTAGCATATACAGTGCGACAACTGTTAAGTGATGGTTTTAAAGAGTTTATAGTTATATTGAAACTTTTATAACCGTTACATAAAACTGCAGCAAAAATCGTGAATTACCAACTGAATAAATATTTATGTCAAAAATTTAAATTACTTTACCAAGTAATGAGTCAAACAAGAAAACCCCGAACTATTATAGATCTTAAATATATATTAGTTAGTAAGCAGCAAAACCCTTATATCATGACAACATATATAATAATGCTTCTCATAAATCTAAAGCTGATTGATTTATAACACACGAAGAATTTTCTGTTTTTACGTATTCTTGCACAACTTTGTTTTGTATTATACTCTTTTTAATGTTTTATTACTTATTTTGTTTTTTCAGGCCCGTCAAGGGGGGGTGGGGTCGGGTGTGTTTCCCCCTTAGCCCGGCGGTTTTGAGGAGGCCCGGGTTTCACCCAAAGTCGAAGATTAGCATTTGCATTAGGTAAAATGAGAGAGGCATATTTTAAAAATTTTAATTGAGACAGATACTCAATGTTGAGGAACAAAGAGACAAATATTTAATTTTAAGGAAAGTCACCCTCCGCTCTTCTCAATTCTGAGGAATACTGATGGTGGGAGTCGTATGTTACTACTACTCCCCCCTCCCCCGGGCCCCTATTTTCTCTCGGCGGCTCTGTGTTTTTTTGTATTTTTACTGTGATAAAGCGAATATTGTCTAAAGCATGATTTAAGGTTAACATGATTAGATTCTATAGAAATGCAAATCCATTATATTTGATAGCATTTTATCATTTCTTGTACACTTTAACTGAGTAGAGAACAATACAGAATGGATAATCGGTCAGGAAAATTCAGGTGGTAAGAGCCGAACACTCCTCAAACCGTTGGGTGAATATTACCAAGAAATTGATGACAAAGAGGTTTGTTGAGGCTTTACGCTCAACAGGCAACCACGACATCTGACTTAATACATACTGTATAGTTAAGGGGGACCAATTAGAATGACGTATGGACCACAAAAAGTCTGCTAAGATGTGAATGAGAAGAATAAATACATAAATGCACAAACAATAACGTTCGATTCAGTCAGAGTAATACTCCGTACCTCAAAAATGATTTAATTTTAGTATAGGTTAGTAAAATTAAGTTTTCATGAATTAATGCCAGGATCTCCTGCAAAGAATGTATATATTGCAGATGTTTATACGTGTGCATATGAAAGGTTATATTAAGAAGATAGGCTTCCGGTATGGGTAATCAAATCTGACGTCCAAAGCATGCGAAATGTTCTAGTTAAATGTTAACAATTGTTTATTTGCGTACAGAATTAAAATACCCTGGTGATGGCATACCAATCGTCTTTGACAGATTTATGTCACATCTAATAGTAAGCACAGTCCTTGGACGCTGATTTATTTGTATTTTATCCACAGTGCCCCGGAATCGTAATTAATGAGCGCGCGAAACTATTTGCTACCTCCTTAATTAATGCTGCTTTTATTAACACTTATTTTTAGATTTTATCAAACGTGGGGCATGTGACATTTAGTTGCGTAAGGTTACAGATTATTTGTTCTCGAGAATTTGATTGCTCAGTGGTACTTGTTTTATTAAAAGAATAAATTTTTATCTTGAATTTGAATTGACATGCTTCAAGGATTCCAGAACCATGATGTGGAGAGAAGCGGAAAATTTTTACCAATATAGGAAAGTATTATATTTTTGGTAGTAAGTAGTTAACTGTAGGGATTATGCACAGGTATGCAATTTGTTGATATTTGTTATCGAATCCGTCGTAACAAATAATAAGAAAGTGCTCAAGGCAAGCAAATAAATGTCATTGGTAGTTGACAATAATCATCAGATCCGCTATTGCGATTGATAGGCTACTGAAACTAGCAATACCGTCAAACATTAACTACGTAAAATGATAGTAATTTGGATGAAATGATGTCCAAAAACGTCCCAAGGTTCAACCCTTGTGCTGGCTTCTCCCACCCATCTTTATCCCTTAAATAACTTGTCTTTTTATTGATTTTTTGGCATGTCGGTTGTTTTCCATTCTCTTCTATACTGGAACACTACGTGTATTCTTGTATTGAGTCATCTAACTGAAACTGTATAATTATTTAACTTACTTAACCTTTTTGAAAAAAGTCGTTTTTGTTATTATAGAATAAATTTTAATTTTAATTAATTAATTATCCTTCATTATCCATTATTATAAATGTAAGGTTCGAACTTGAGAAATCTCCTCGAACGTAATGGCCAACCTTTCCGAACAAGACAGGAATATCTTTTCTGATGACAGCCGAAGATCGTACGCTGAAGTAACGAAACTTTTCGAGGTCCGAACAATCCCATTTTTAAATCCACTGTCGAGCACACCATGAGGTGCTTTGAGGAAACGGGAGCATCCTGAAATTCCTGGTTCCACATTTGTAACAGTTATTTTTCTCCATCACAGTGCCGTGCCGTCTGTTATGAATCGAAAAATATGCTTCTCATAAATGTTACGTAACTTTTTCTATAGAATCTGAATCTGCAATAAAAAAATGTGAATTCTCTCTTAAAACTTCAAAGTTGCTCCACGCACAAGGAGAAACTGGTGCCGTCTTCAGTAATTTTTGGTAATAATGGGCTTGTTCCATGATATTCGTTTTATATGGTTTTTATACTTTTTCATATAGTACTCGATATTCTCATTATACACTTAAAATTTCGTATTATTAACTTTTTCCGTTCTCGATATATAAGAAGTTGAAATTAGTAATAGTTGCAAAAACCGAGCACTCATTTGTGACGTCACTATACGCAAGTGACGTAAGAAAAATGGCTTTCTGGGACCTTTCAAATTTAACCTGAAAAGTCGAAAAACATGGAATTTTTAAACGCTGGTAACTAAATAAATACGTCGAGTGGAAGTTCGTTCTATGTGTCTACGGAAAGGAGAAGGTCGGCGATGAATTATAATCGTAAATTGCAAGGTCGAAATCGAAAATTCGTTCTGGCAGGAGCGAGAGAAAATTGTAATTTTTTGACATTTCATCAAATTGTACTCCCCTACTGTCAAGTAGTAAGCAAAACAAACAATACTTCGAAAACACTTATAATTATAACCAATAAGGAGCATCAAGTCTATTGAGATCGCCGAGTCTATGCGTATAGTGACGTAGCGCCTGGCCACGCCCCATTTTCGCGAGATGGAAATTTGTAATAGTTTTTAAGATACTAAACGTGCGAATAAGATTCTGATTTTTTGCAGATCCATTAATTTATACTTGCACTTTCGATTTATGAAATAAAAAAAAAAATGCCGAACAAGCCCATTGCTTTTCTGTCTTGACCTAGATTACTTCATGTCATCCAGCCATGAACTGGCTCCCCCTTACAACCGATACAGCCCTAACACGAAAAAAATTAATGCGTTCATTCGAGATTTGAGAAGAGATGATTATTGGGGGGGGGGTGCAGAAAACGATTGCAGCAACAGGAAATATGAAGAAGAGGACAATAATAATACGCCCAGAAGAGGGAGAGCATATAATCTTCCATTCTACGAAACAATACGATCTCCCATCGTGCTTGCATACGCCGACGATATGCTTATCAACACCGACTCCCTTGGAATGAAAATAAACTTCAAGAAGAGCCTAATAATGGCGCGAGGCCCATTGACTAAAACGAGTGAGGCCAGTGGGGAAAAATACACAGAAGACGTCAGCATTGCTAGAGGGGAAAACGATAATTAAAAGAATAGAGTCATATGCAATGAAACACTGGTGACACGTCCAAAGATGAGATACGACACACCTACTAAAGAAAGCGCTAAGACTGAACAGCAACAAACTGAAAATAGGGAAGCCATGCTACACATGAATAACAGCAATCGAGAGGATTATGAATAAACTTGGAAAGGATTATACACATTGAGAAATAACGGTAAAGCAGAGTATGGAATACAATAAAGAGATATCAAGGGAATACACACTGCCAGATTCTGAATAAGACCAAACAGGAAATAGAAGAAGAATAAGTGAGAAGATGTTCACAAAAAGAAACTTAAAAGAGGCATCTCACAAATACCTACACTTCCTATGCTATATTCTCCTACCGCATGCGTCATGTGGCTTTCGTTGCTGGCAGCAAGCTTGCCCTATATCCAATTCGGCCTACGACCCGTCCGGCGGGATATAAAAATATCCAGATTGGATATCCAGGAAGAGGCAGCAATGCCTACCATACGCCGGCTGATCAGTCAGTCAATCAGTCAATCAATCAATAACTGGTTTTCTCTCTAGAAATTGTGGAACAACGTTTTTTTATTTTTTGATCGGAAGTGTATTTCTCGAGCTATCGCGCCTTTAGGATCTTTTTGTTACACGCTGTATAAAGGTAATATAGGCAATATATCTATAAACACTTCATTATATATAAACGCTTCATGTTTAAAGCGAATCTACAGGGTGACCGAGAGTTAAACCGCCAAACGTTCAGAATAGATTTTTCGGGTTAAAATTGGATTTTTCTCATCTATAAAGTTTTCTCCAATAATACACCCCCTCCAAGCTAGAACAAAAAGGAAAAAAGAGAAAAAAATGAGTTTCATTTCATGAGAGCCGACAGGCCCTCGCATGCCTAGTACCGAGAAATCGAGTTCTGTGGACGATATGTAATCAAATAAAATAATAATTTGATAGATATGGAAAAGTTCATATTTCTGAAATCTGGAAAAAATAACTATATGATTTTCTAACGGAACCCACGTTTCCTTTTAAGAAAATAAGGTTCACAACATTTCCACTTTCAAAGATATATACTTTTGAACGACTCGGTCAAACCTTTATAGATAGCTATATTATTAGATTTTTGAAATTTCGTGATCCGTAGGTAGGAGGGGGAAAATTTAAGACAGATCACCCTGAAACAGTTGATATTTTCAAGATACGAAAATTTTTCTAACTGAAAATCGACTGAATGTAAGATGCCGAAAAGAAATAAAACATGGTCAGTACCAATATTATAATTAAGCCAAAATTATAACTAAAAACCATTTCTGCAGATCTACCAACTAAAATCTACGTATCAATGCAATGGTCAAGAATGAACGGAAATGTAACTTATGCAATTTCAGCTATATTCCAATATTAAAACGCCTTTAACTTGACTTTGGATGAACCATCAGCCAGTAGCTCTTGATTTATATACTCATGCACATGCAAACAGGACTAATCCGTTCTAATTTGTAATAATTTATTTTTCCCTATGCACTACCCTATAACAGAACTATATAACAATGTATATGCGTACCACACATACGTGTAAATGCACAAATACATACACCTAAGCTACAAATCTATCCACCACCAGGATATACAAAGGGCCACACATTTCACGTCAAGGGGTCCATCTTGACGACTTTATAAAGACACAGGGATAGTTAACAATGAGGATCTAGCAAATCTAACCTAAAATTACTTTATTTATAATCTTGTATTTGTCGCTTTAAGGAAATTAAATAATGCTGTGAAAGCCTCGAAATTTTCTAATGTCAGTATATTATTAATATTTAGTGGAAGATAAAATTTCAGTTCTATTAATTTGTCCATTAAAACCTTGGTGTGATTTTGGTTAAGTACTTTTAGCTTGTTCAATTCTGTCTGATTATATATTATAGGTACGTAATCTCAATTTTACGGAGCTCCCACATTAACTTCCCTCTTGCAGTACCTAACTACTTGAAACATTTCGATAATTTTGACTTGTATGTTATATAATTTAATAAAATACGTCAACATTCTAGGGTGAAATTAAAACTTGAAACGAAAGGTTAATATTATGAAGTCTTTGGACTTCATGACAGAAGTTTATTAAATCTGAAAATTTTAATATAGGTGTTCTTATGCTGAAGTACTCATTAACTTTTAATATAGCCCCTAAAGATATTAATCTTTCGCTACAGGCTTTTACGCAAATGAGGTATACACGAGTAGGCAATGCCTCTTACCTGTCCAAGTCGTTTATTATTATTTATCTACCAACTCCCTGTTTTTACCCACTCGGATTAGGGTTATTAGATTGTAATAACGTTTCCGGCCTGGTAATTGTACTTTATTAAAAGTTGCGAGTATTCGAGCCGCTGTATTATACAGCGATAATTTTTATTTATTCAAAATGGCGGTTGATTAATGGCAATTTTCCGACCCTTTTCAACGAGTTTCCGTAATTACTCCCATTATCACTTTAAACAGTTCAAATACTAGATACAATGAATAAAGGGAATATAAAGCTTCGTAACTATTTGCGTTTATGCGGATACCAAAGGACAAAACAAAGCCAATTTGACTATGCTCACTCTTATAAGAACGAAACACAAATAAACATGTTCTTTTTCGAAAGGAATTTGCAAGTGACATGCACGAACCTAAATTATGATCTTGCTTCATTATCAAATACCAAATACACTTTAACTTCTAATAAATCCCTGTAAATAAAACTATCAAAATTAGTTCAAGAAAATGACTAGGGTTTAGTTTTAAATAGTCAGGTTTCCGGTTTTCAAGGCATGCTACAATTATTATGAGAGCACAACAAATTATTTGCCCTGTACTTACATCGTTTGTAAAATTATATCTCCCAATATTATATATAAATGTTGCTAGGTGTAAAATATTAATTAATGGGCGGTAATGATAATTAGAAAAGTAAATGTTGTTGGTGTTATGTATTTAGTTTTAAGTTATGATAAGAAATACCAGGGTCTGTTATATATTTCACATATTATGTTCAAAATTGATACTGTCAAGTGTAAAAATGTGAAGCGCGTGGTAAAAATGTATATTCAATATACAGTGCGGTCGAGAAAGAGTGAACGTCACGTGACACAGAAAAGTCTCTAAAATTCTATTCTACGTATATTATTAAAACTAATTTCGTATGTTATTAGTCTAGAGAATACTGAAGAAATGCAAATGGCCGCCACTTTGTGTTTTGTGATCAGCTGATCGAACGCCTTGATTTCATTGTATACTTTGCAAATTTTGTGATGTTTTAAAACTTATTTTTGGATTATTTAACATCCAGAATCATATTTAATCTGTTCATGTGGCGAATTTTGTTTCTTAAGGAGGAGACCAGTTTATATTTTATGAAATTGTTCTATGTACAGGTTAGGTGTATGGAAAAAAGTTGGTGCTATCAATTTAAATCCCTATGCATTAAATAAAGAAGACTTTAATACAGATGTCTATATATATCCGAATATTACATACATATATATTATAATTACATGATTTTTGAAAGGAGTGCATAGTTAAAAGAATGAGTACAAGGCATTCAAAATTCGAAGTTTACAACTAGTTTGTTAGTAGTTGGGTTAAACAAGAAGTTTACAAGATAACAGCTTATTATCGCAAAGATAATGATTAGTTATAAATTATAAATCATTTTTGCCATGTACTTCATAATTAAATGTTGTATTATGAATCCATTTTACAGGTTATGGACTTTCCTCGCTCCTTGGATTATTGCGGATCCAGATGATTTCTTAGTACTCATTTTGATTGTGCTGCAGGTACAGGCAGAACATGTTCGCCAGCCTGATTTGCAATGTATAAGGTACAAAGTGAGGTGATGAGACGTCATTCCTTTTAGTTTTTTAGCAGTAATGGCTATGGCTAAGCAATTAACCGTTATGCAATACAATGTGTAAATTTTGTGAAATAGGTGCTCATGAAAAGAAACAAATTAAGCAAAGGACTTAAAGTTACAGTAAGGTAAACACAATTTATCTAGCGGTTGACCCTTCGTCTATGGTATATATTTATGCACCGAGCTATGCAAACCATTGTAATTTCAGTAAGAACTATTTTTATCATGTATTAATGTTAGTATTGTCTAACGTTATTATTATATCTAACGTTATCCTTTTATTGTTTTATTTATCACTTGCTACTATCGGTAGGTAAGTTGAATGTCGACTACGCTGAACTAGTACATACATGCTTGTAAATGAGAATAAAACAAAACATATCTAGAAAGTAAATATACAATTATTTGTTATCACCAAGTTTAACATAATATAACTTAGATGGCGTTTATACTTAAGTGATCTGGAGAGTGAATGTATATTGTTTTCAAATATACTGTGTGTTTAGAAACTGCTCAATTCTCTTTTTTAGCATTACAAAACTGTGAAAATGGGTTAAAGTCACCGTTCAGACTAGGTGCTCATGAAAAGAAACAAATTAAGCAAAGGACTTAAAGTTATAGTAAGGTAAACACAATTTATCTAGCGGTTGACCCTTCGTCTATGGTATATATTTATGCACCGAGCTATGCAAACCATTGTAATTTCAGTAAGAACTATTTTTATCATGTCGTATTAATGCTAGTATTGTCTAACGTTATTAAATATTCTCCTTTCCTTTTATTATTTTATTTATCACTTGCTACTATCGGTAGGTAAGTTGAATGTCGACTACGCTGAACTAGTACATACATGCTTGTAAATGAGAATAAAACAAAATATGTCTAGAAAGTAAATATACAATTATTTATTATCACCAAGTTTAACATAATATAACATATATGGCATTTATACTTAAGTGATCTGGCGAGTGAATGTTTATTGTTTTAAAATATACTGTGTGTTTAGAAACTGCTCAATTCTCTTTTTTAGCATTACAAAACTGTGAAAATGGGTTAAAGTCAGCGTTCAGACTAGTTTTGAAATATTAAACAACCACAACATATATTTTAAAACAATGCATTTAGTGCCCAGATCATTGACGACACTTTGAACTTTCATTCTTAATTTATAAACTTTATCAGATTTTATATAATTTGTAGCTTTCTTTGAAGTTCCTCTTGAATTGCACCATGTTTAAAACGGTTGCCTCTGTAACGTTTTTCTCTTTCGACACGAGCCTCTTTTTCTCTCAACTCAAATTTAAATACAAAAAATATCAGTCAAATAGCTTTCTTTGAAGTTCCTCTTGAATTGCACCACATTTAAAACGGTTGCCTCTGTAACATTTTTCTCTTTAGACACGAGCCTCTTTTTCTCTCAACTCAAATTTAAATACAAAAAATATCAGTCAAACCAATATAAACTGTTTTGTATACCAAGTTGTTCATAGATTGCACTAACAGCACTTATTTTATCACAACCACTTTCGGTTTCATAACTGGGTTTAAAGTTGCATCTTATGTTAAGAGAGTGTTGTAACACAGCAGTGTGGCCTGCAATATAAACCCACGTTAAAAATAAAATTCTTACATTAACATATACTAATTTACCATTAACAAAATAGTTGGAACATTCCTGTAAAATCATATCTCTTTACTGCTTGCAATCAATTGACGTATTCCAACTTCAACTTTTCCTAGTTGAAAAATTGATGATATTTAATCAAAACTGGCGTCATTTCGTATTGCCACACTTCCACAATAATAATACAGCCAATACTTGTCAAATTGCATAATACTATGTCCACAAAAATAATAATAATAAAAAGAAATAATTTAATGAAAAGTTTGGTTAGTTTCTATTTAACACTGGGAATTTGGGTTTGTTGTACTTAAGCTGACGAATGTCAAAATATGTGACGTCGCGCGCACACGACGTATATAAATCAATAAGTCACTGTAGCCAACGTGTAAATATTGAAAGTATCACAAAATAGTGTGGAGTGGCGCACAATCTTTAGGAAGCGGCGCAATCAGTCTTTCTCGATCTCGCTATATATTATTTGATAATATAATCAATGAAATAAAGGAAGATCAGCAAATTTGTGAGCGACATAGTGAAATTAACGAATATTTGGTGAATATGTAAGACATTACAGATAGATACCGTGAGCGCTAAATATTGGTACTTAAGACAGATTCGAATTTTTCATTAAGATGCAAAAACATATTCAACTCACGATTTTCATCTATATTACTAATTATTTTTTTTTAATGTATTCGTATCCCTCATCTTGACACATGAACTGAAATTTTCTGTCTTAAAAAGGACGATACGGATTTAGGTATTTATCAGTATTCTTGTAAATATTAGCTAAACAATAGACGATTTTTTTTTTGGGCGGAGTAAGAGAAAGATGATAATTGTAATATTCGAATCATATACAGGATATTTCATTTAATAAATTAAATGGGTGTAATTTTTTAAAATATTCCTCCCTTGAAATCGTCCAAGAAAACTGATTGTTCGAAAGTCCAATCAATAAAATTAGAAAACTGACTTGGCAAATTTTAAAACGGCGGAAATTTTACAAAGGTATAGCAGAATAAGCATGTATGTTCCTTTTTACAATAAATCGGCATTGATGTGACATTAAGTTTCAAAAAGGTTATGTTTGAAATTTTTTTATGGGAGTTATGGGGATAAGAAGAGAAATCGAAACTAATTTGTCTCTTTCAAACGACTAAATCGATTGGGATGAAAAAATATATGTTATTGGTTTTAATGCCACGAAGTTACAAACAAATTATGGAATTTTTCTTTACAATATTACGGGTCACGAAATTATTGAAACATTTTTTGAGTTTATTTTTATAGTATTCTTTTAAGACACATCACCATTTTATTCCCAGAAATCTTTAAATACCCGAAAATAATATGTGCGAGTTTCAAAACGATCGGAAGAGTAGTACATAGTTTGAAAAATAAAGATCTTGAGTGCGTCATCTAGTGTTTGGCCTACTATACAGCATCTTATAATTAATTGTGTGATTAAGGATACTTAAGTAACATGCCATTTTTGAAAAAAAGGACTTTACATTCAAAGTAGGGGGTTCATCGTTTTTAGGGCCTCTGCATCATTTAGATTTGGAAATGTGACCCCCACGTAGTCACTATTGGAACATAATGCGAAACGAGAGGATAAAATGTCTTCCTCAAATGGCTTGACTGTTACTGATGAATATTCTGAGATAAGCTGTTGATACTTCCCTTCGGTATGCGAGGGAATAAAAAATAATAATTTGATTTTTTTTTGCAATTACTATACTTTCACTACACTACGTGAATGTGGAAATAGGGACTTTGGGTCCCTATAATAACGTCTTAGGAGAGTTAATTTAAAAACAAATTATTAATTCGCATTCTCTCTACAATTTTGAAGAGTCGCCTCTTCAAAATTGTAGAGAGAATGCGAATTAATAAACGTGTTTTTAAATTAACTCTCCTTATACGTTGTGTGTACGATTCTTATTTCACTTTTGAACGATTCCATTACGAATTTACGGAAAAAAGTCTTTTAATATTACATTTCCCAAATTTTGAGACCATTTTTTGGATTTCGAAGCAGTCTGGAGGGTGAGACAAAAAAAATTAAACTTGATGTTTTGTGCCAGCGTAGACTGGCCATTTCTGGCAACCACAGTAACGTATTAGTCTAGTATTATAGGGTCCGCTAGCGTCGATGTCCTGCCAAGTTTGAAGATTCTTTATTTTCTGATTATTTAGGTCTACTGGATCACCGAATGGCATGTTAGCATTTCTGAAAATGGATTTTTCTCCAGTAATATACAAATCAAGATGGCAGATAGGGCTATTTGAAAAAAAATCGTATCTCCCGTAGTGGTTGTCCGATCTTTTATTTCTAAAAAAGGAAATACTTCAAAAAGTATGTTTTACTGTAAAAAATACAAGATCTAAGAATATTTAATATCTAACTAAAAATGTTGTAAAGAAAGTAAAATTTTGATTTTCTAACTTTTTTAAATATTTTTAATTTGAAAAACAATAAGTTATATGGAAAAACAGTTTAAACAAAAAATATGTAGAATTTAATTCTGAATGCAACGATACCAATTTTATTGAGTATTGGTTAAACAATAATGCTCTAAAATTTAAAGATCATGGAGCGCTACAGGTATTGTGGAAGAATATTGCGGTGCGCAAGGTGAGTTCGGTCGGGCATAGTGGCATACAGTTAATTAATGGGATACTTATATGATAATACAACTTCTCTAAGTTAAAAATTGCATTCAAGCCATGTCAGAAATATTGTAAATTTCTTAGTGACAAAGATTAAATAAATGTGTTTCTATTATTAATATTTATTTATTTATTTATTTATTTAGATACAACCACCTAACAGAAAACCAATTAAAGGGTGGGAATGTTACACTAGTAAGCACCAACAGTATAAGTATTATATATACCAAATTCACAGTACGTGCCGTACTGTGAAGAAACAAAATACAAATGTAATACTAAGAAAAAGCTGACTTAAAATAATATATACACATCACATAACTCTAAAAAACATGTAAACGGCAATAAGGGAAATGGGGTTATACGCATAGTAATCTTTTAATTGATGCAGGACTACAATTAAATATATCAAGCTCATTTTGCACTGAATTATAATTTTTACACATAAAATGTATAGGTGAAAGTTTTAGTAAATTTGCTCGGGGAGTAGCAAGATAGAATGTTTCACGATTTCTGCTTCCTATGCGAGGTACACGAAAACACAGTTGATCCAAAATAGACGGGCAATCAGATATATTGTGAATAATTTTATGCAGAAATATTACAGAGTGTGCGAGTCTCCTATTTTCTAGACTCGACATATCAAATCTTTCTAACATGAGGTTTTGTGAATAACCAGTTGTGGGATAATTTCCATCTTCAATAAAACACAAATACTTAACAAAACGACGCTGAATGTTTTCAATACTTTTTATATACGTAGCATAGCCCGGGGACCATACCAGTGAGCAATATTCTAATTTTGATCGCACAAAGGAGTAGTACAATAATTTCATAATGTCCGTATTATTAAAACCCTTACAATTCCTTATTACAAATCCAAGGCTTTTTAAAGTTGATGATACAGTTAAATTTATATGTTCATTGAAGCTTAGACTTCTGTCAAAGATCTTTATTTGTATCAGGTCTTTGTAACTCTTGGTTATTTAAATGTTAATTAAAATTAATATAATTGCGTGCTCTACAAAATGTAAATGCGCTACATTTGGATACACTAAGAGGTAGTTGATTTAGTAGACACCAATCATTTATCTTATACAAGTTATTTTGAAGCTTGTCACAATCTTCATCAGTTTCAATTGCACAATAGATTTTTAGGTCGTCCGCATATAACAGGCTTTCAACGTCAATATTTGTGACAATGTCATTAATTAATAAAGATATTAAAGAAAAGTGGTCCCAGTACAGATCCTTGAGGGACACCTGAGCTAGCTAAGACGTCGAATGACCTGAAACCATGGTATTCTACATACTGCCTCCTATTTCCTAAATACGAGGTAATTAAATCTAATAGTGACGCTGATACTCCGAATTTGCTAGGCTTTTGTATCAGAATACCATGATCCAGGGGATCAAACGCCTTGGAAAAATCGTTATAGATAATATCAACCTGTTTGTTATCATCCAATTTTTCAGAAAGGTATTGCGTGACACAGGTGAGGTTAGTCTCAGTGGATCTGCCGGATACAAATCCATGTTGGTTTGTTACAATTTGACATTGCACGTGCCTTGTTAGTGGCATACTCAATATCACATCATAAAGTAATAGTTTGACATGAGCTCATATAATTTAACGATCTAAATTGCATTTTTAATTGTCTTCTTCGACTAAAATAATTCTTAAGTTATCTGCATGTCATCATCTTCTAAAAAATATTTTTGGTTATTCGCAATATGTTAAAGTAAACATACCACAATTTGCTTGATTTATCTTCATATTCTTGCATGATAGATGGAGTTACTGAATCTGGGGTATTTGCACAAAAGAAGTTTTCTGCATAACACTAACAGGCTTTTGTGCAAATTATTCGCATTTTTTCAGGAACGTATCATTGTTCGCCTTCTTGCAGCTAGATTTGACAAGCTTAGTTTTACAGCTCTTGAGGCGTGCGGGCTAAGCATGGAGACTGGTTCTAAATATTGTGATTTGTTTCTCTACTCACAGAGACTGGCACCTGGCAAATTTTGGATATTTTCATTCAGACTTCTGCATACTATTGCAATATAATGGACCCTAAAATAAAATATCAATCAACCCCAAACCCATCAACTGTAGATGGTAGGTTATCTCCTTATTGATTTTTGGTGGAAAACATAAGTCAGTTACCTTCTCTATTAATTAATTTTTATAGACTTTCTTTGGTAATTGCTCATAAAAACTGACCAGAAGCACAAACACATCTGTATACGAACTGTGCACAGAAATTTGTATGCCTTTTCCATATTGTTAAGTATTAGGATAGTATCAGCTTCTTCACTATTATTGTCTTCTATGTTTATCAGTGGGATATATGAAGTTACGACATACTTAAATCTTTCTCAATTCCGAATTTTCTTGGCGAGGTATTCAGTGAGCCTCTTTTCGGTTTTTATGTTGGATAAAAAAATCTTTAAGGGAAATATTTTTCATTAATGATCTATTTGAGACACCATAAGATGCGCCAGAGTATTGTTGATATTTTTTTGTCTTTGTGCTGTTTTTTAGCGAGTCTTCCTTTCCTGTCCCACACGTTAGCAACAAAAAACTCGTGGTCTAAGATTAAATCTTGGACAACCAGTTTTTAATTTCTAGCATGTCCTTGCATGACTTTTTAAAACGGATTAATGCCACACAAAATATGTACTAGAATTAAGTCCCAGTATTATACTCTTCGTAAATGGAAACGAAGAGTAATATTGCATTTGATCGGCACATTTCTAAAACCGATAATATCGCTCGTAGAGAAAAAAAATTTCATATCACTGTGTTGGTGATCGAATTCTGAATAAAATGTCCGCCCGTCCGCGCGTATGTCTGCATGTCCGTCTGTTTCTTGTAAGTACAATAACTTAAGAACGAAAAGTCCGATTGTATTAAAAATTAGACAGGAAGTTAGTGTTAGCTAGAGGAAGAACCCCATTGTATTTGAACAAAATTGATCAATAAATAAAAAAGTCATTAATTGTTTAAATTTTAAAACACTTATTTTTAATATTTTGTAATTAGATTAAATGTCTAAAACTAATTACTTAGGATAAAGATGTGAAGAGTATTTTATAGAATGTGCAACAATTATATAAAAAATGCAGTGTAAATAATAACAGATCGTAACACTCGTTATTCAAGAAAAAAACGTATATGCCTATTCCAATTGAAATGGGTCGACTCAATGGAGCACGTCATATTCTTGCACATTTATAGGAATTTATTTTTCAACCAATACATACATATTTTTATATCGCTGGATTCAGCATAAAATTCTGCATATTTTTTATTTGAAATTTTATTCCATATGGCCTGTTGCTTTCAAGATAAAAAATGATAAATAAAATTAAAAAATAAACATTCTAGTTTTTTTGGGAATATTCCATTAGGTATTAAATATTTTTAACTCCAGAATTTTTTTTCGTAAATTATAATTTCTTGTAAGCATTTTACTTTTTTGAAATTGAAAATTGATCAAATATTGTCAAAGATATGATTTTTCTTAAAATCCGCCTAGTCGCCATCTTGAATTGTGGATTACTGGAGAAAAATCCATTTTCTGATATGCCAACAAGGCATTTGGTGATCCCGTTGGCTTATATTTTCATAAAACAAAGCGTATTAAGACTTGGCAAGACATAGACGCGAGCGGTCGTTTTTGAGCCCTATGATAATAGACTATATTATGTGAAATATAAAAATTTTAAACCAAATTCGGCAGATGTATTATCCGGTAATCATTTTTGTCTGTGTGTGTGTGTCAGAAATATTTTTCTCTTTTACTTTGTCAACAAACTGGATCACATAAATTAAGAGAAAAAAATTAGATATTGAAAGTAATATATCATTTTAACAGATTGTAGTATCTGCTTGGCAAGGTTAAATTGCAACTCAAATCTATTTCAACTGACTGATACCGCCATGTTCTTTGCGTTTAAAAAATAAAAGTCAATAAGTGCAAAATTAATAAAACTGAAGAGCAAAATAAACAACTCCGTGTGTGTAAAATGTGATCGTTAATAAAAAACCGATTTGCACACTTGTACTACTGGGGGAACACGACGCGACGCGTCATTTATTAATCCTATTTCATTAATCCCCCTTTTATACGGTCGTTATCCACACGTAATTAAATATCAAATAAAGCAGGTGTCTCTGCAAACACAGGCAACCCATGAATGCATCAATCCCATAGTTTTATGCAGAGAAGCGTAACATCAGAATTAGTAGGTCTTTTATTATATACATATAATTAATACAATTTATTACGTACTAAATTGTGTTATTTGTTTACATATTAATATGGGAAGTAATTGGACATTTCGGGTTTTTGAATTGTCAATAAGTCTGCAGGATTAACCTTGAAACTTGCTATGGAGAATACTTTTAGCTTTTCTGGAATTATGTCGCCTTGATATTTTGCAATATTGTCGTCATGTACCCGTTTATAGAATGATGAATGATGAAAGGAAATCAATAGCAAAGGAGGGGGTAAACTTTCCATAGAAAAACGGCCCAATTTATGAGTGAAAGCTAGTGACAACTTAGTTATCCGATATGTAGTGAATTTTACCTTTTAATATAAAAATAAAATAACAAAAAAGTGTTTTTGCAGGAAATATCAAATAGGTCTATTTTGAAATTTTCGTTTAGTCAGAAAGATGCAACAGATAATTTTTACTTTTTAATATATGGAAACATTTACTCCAATTTTGCAAAATATATCAATTTTTTAAAATAATTATCCAGTTTGACTTTTGTTTGAAACTTTAGGGCGATTTTCTGTAAATGGTGTACCCCCTCCTTTTTAAAGCGAATATTAACACTACGAGCTGTTCTGCCAAAGAAATTTTATTAAACTAATAAGGAGCTGTCATCATTTTCTGATATAAATTTTATATGCAAATAGGTACTTGCATATAAAATGTTTAAATTGCATTAATCTCCTTGAATTCGCCTTGAAATATCCTTTTCTAGGAGTACCTCTCTGTCTACTACTTTTGCTGCGAATACTTGAGTAACAGTTTCTCTTAGTCTCTGAGTGATTTTATGTCGATATATATGTGAAATTTACAATGATTTGAACATACATTGATATTGCAAGTTTATATCGAGAATAATAAAGGACCTAACATATACCCTTGTGGAACTCTCTGCTTTATATCTACTGAATTGGACAACTTATCACTTGTGACTTATTGAAAAGGTAATTTTTTATTAACTTATTAACCTTAACATCAAATCCAACAAATGAATGGATTGAGAACAAAATTCTATAATACATGGTACGAGAGCTTTTGAGAAATCTAAAACAATCAGTGCAGTTAAATTACCATCATCTGTAGCACTAGGACCACTTAACCTCATGTTTGGCAATCTGTCTGGTCATTTAATGATGTTGGAGTTAATTTACCTCGAATGTATGACGAAACCTGCTCACCCATTACCAATCAGCCACAACTTTGTATGTTCCTTTGATCGACTCATTGAGAGTGAGATCGAAGTACTGTGGTTAGATAAAAGGTCAGTAATCTGGTACACAGATGGATGAAAGTTAAAGATAGCTGAAGGGATATAGATATGGGCGTAGAGGAGTCTAATCGTAGGCTGTCTAAAGCCCTAATGAGAAATCCAATCATCTTCCAAGCCATAACCTATTAGATAGCCAGAGCAGCATTAAAGACTTTGAGAACTTACATATTTCAAACTAATATTGCCTGGGAATGCAAATAATCTCGGAAGCTGCCGGAAAAAAACCAAAAGTACCTTGATGTGGATGTCTGGACAGGGAGAAGATAGATGGTATGGGAACGAATTAGCTGCCAGCTTCGCAAAGAAAGATATAGGAGCCCCATTTTTGGGTCTGAGCCTTTTTCTGACATATGTAGGCAGTACTTAGTGGAATACGTCCAGAAATAGAAAAAGAAACAGAAAAAGTCCTATTGAAGGAATATTTCAGATCAAAGACAATCGAAAATTATCATAACTTATTTTAGAAGCGAAGAGGTATGACTTAAGATTGATTACAGACCTTCTTACATAGCATTGCTCATTGAGATATTACCTTAAGATCATGGGACAGAAAATGATAGATGAATATACTGTGATACTGCGGCTGATACTGCGAAACATGTACTTTGTGAATGTAGGATGTTAATTCATATAAAGTTAAATTAGCTAGACAAGATGGAATTCAGAAGACATAGGCAAAGAAGTTTCAAGCAAAATTAGATCGGTTTGTAAAAAATATGGGAATCCCGAGCAACAACTAGTTGTGGGGTAATTCGCAAAAAATATTTTAGTTCCAGACGAAGAAATACTAAAGAGTTAAACAACAGTTTAAATAATCAAGCATCTACAACGACAACCACGTGGGTGTGGAATATAACCATTATCACAAAGAAAATTAAGGCAAATATTAGACTTAGGTTCGATTAAAGGATAATTGAATATAATATGACGTCACTCATTCCAGATGATGCTAACATGGTTGTTGAAACCCGTGTAAATTATAGTATTTTCGTTGTGGTGTTAAAGTGTTTTGGTGTTTGTCGAAGCTACTTCATCACCTTCGTCACACTATAAATTTCAGCCCTGTTGGTATTACTGTATTTATATTACAATTATATTAGAAAATTGAACAATTATTTCATTAAATAATTGGATTCTGTTATTGAAGAAATGGAGTTTATAAATTAAAATGTCACGTAAAATTGATATTTGTGAAAAAAATAATTTGTGTAATTATTATTTAAAGTTATTGGCTCATTAAATGTACCAACTTATTTAACTCAAACAGTTTTAATAATAATGCCGATGGTTATTGAAATGAATGGTGAAACAAAGCTCAAGCAATTCCCTCCTTTTATTTTGACACCATGACATTTCAGTGTATTAAAGTAAAATGTCAAGCAATTGCTCAGTAATCGAGAAAATATCTTAGCGTTCGTCTGGAGTAAAAATATATCCTTTACGATTTATTACAGTGCCTACAAATCCTATTGTTTTGGCATGGTAAGATAATAAGTTGCCAAGTCCATCACACAGTTGCGACGCAAGTATAGGTAACAAAAATAACAATGTTTCACGAATGCTTTAATAAATCTCCCGTAAAATTTATTGCTATACTAGAATGCATTTTAACATGCTATTTTTACTACTGAGAAAATGACGATAAATTCATTTATCTTGTTAATGAATTAGAATAACCTTTTTCGAAAAAGAATTACCGCTCCTTTAAATGGAATTGAATTTGTATGTTTCTAGATACTAAATAGCAGAAGCAATTTTAACCGGGCTCTGTTCTGCATATCAACTAACTGCTTCACATCTTACTGGGGACTGAAATGTTCGTGCGGTTTTACTTTCCTGAAAAGTATGTATTAATTAACAAGAAGCGTTAAACATCCTTATTAACTTTACACGTGTTAACGAAACGTTAATTAAATTGACTCATTTAAGTTCCTTCATGGTCTTAATTAATCATTCTGAGAAATTCATAATAAACAATGTCATATTTTTATTGGTGTTTTTTCGAAAAAAAAAGTATGTATGTAAAGTGCGGCATGTATAAAGAACCAGCACTTTGATGTTATTTGAAAAATGCATGTCCTCGCATTCTCCAGTGCAGTTTAACACAGAGGAATTTTAGGAAAAAGGTGTTATTTGTAGAAATTAAGGTTCTACGCAAAGCGAATCTAGTAATTTTAATTAAATTTATAATGAATAACAGAAAACATGTTAAACAACTATGCAGAGTAGGGTATTTTGAAGAAACCTGGTTCAAAATATTGATGAGAAATTTGTTATAAGCACTATAGACAATAGCAATAACAATGTGTAATAATAATAATAGTAGAGAAAACAAGCTAACTATTATACTCTTCGCCGATTTACTGCACTTTCTATATAATTGTTGCACATTCTGTAGAATACTCTTCGCAGTGTTTTTTACTTATTGACCGATGTTGTTAAAAAAATAGGCGTCTTCCACTAGACAGCACACACTTATTGTCCAAATTTCAATACAATCGGACTTTTCGTTCTTAAGTTATCGTGCTTATAAGAAACCTGACAGACGGAGAGGCAGACAGACAGACGGACGGACATTTTCAAAGAATTCGATCACCAACACAGTGATATGAAATTTTTCTCTCTACGAGCAATATTACTGATTTTAGAAATGTGCCGATCGAATGTAATATACTCTTCGTTTTGTATTTGCGAAGAGTGTAATACTGGAGGTGCTCGATAAACAAGAACAGGCAGAAACAATTTGTTGTGATTTAAGTAAGGCTTTTGACACAGTTGACCATAAAGATTTACTTGATAAATTACACTACTATAGTGTAAGAGGAACTTCACATAAATCATTCACATCATATCTGACTAGTCGATATCAGACAATATGGTGGAACAATGAAAATCAGACGAAATGTTAATAACTCAAAGTGTACTACAAGGCTCAGTGTTGGAGCCTGTATTATTTATAATATATATAAACGACTTACTGTTTAATGTCAATAGTTATGGAATGTTTGTTTATAAGCGGATGATATAACTTTTATATGAAAAGGAAAAAATCAAATTGAATTAACAATTCAGTCACAAAATATACTGCATGAAGCAAATGCCTGGTTAAGTGCGAACTCATTGGTATTAAACAGAAAAAAAAACACAAAATATAATTTTATCTACAAATAGGGACACTGAGATGCAGCTTTAAAATTTTTGGGATTAGACAGCAAGTTAAACTGGATAGGTCAAATTGATGAGCTCTGCAAAAAACTTGCTCAAGCTATTTACACTATTAGGGCACTGAAATATGTGTCTACCTACCAAACAGCTATTATTCAAATTTTATATCATTACAGCATATGGAATACTCCTATGGGGAACAGCATCTGATGCTCATAAAATCTTCATTCTACAAAAGGGCAGTTAGAATATTATCTGGCATGACCTACAGGGACAGCTGCAGAAATGCATGGTGGGCCCGAAGCAAGTTTAACTTATAATGTCTGTCACTCGGGATTCTTTTATATATATATTTGGATGTTTGTAGAGCCCATTTCCATGAAAATTAAAATCGCTTATGGCAGAATTTTTTTTTTTAAGCATTTTACTTTTTTAATTATAACTAGCAAAATTGAGGTAAATTGAAGAAAAGAACAAAATGTAGGCAGACAATTAATACTTTGCCCCAATTGCCTTATGACGAGGAAGTAAGAGATTCTCTGTAAATAAGTTTAAGAAACACTGAAACGCGATGCAATTCTGTTGTTTTAGAACTTGCTTGGTTTTGAAATTTGCTTCAACTGATATGAATAATATATTACGTACCATGGACGGTAAGTCATACGGCATCGAAATTTGTTTAATTTAAACGACACTAAAAGGCCGTTTATTATCACCATAATGCGTAAGAATTGTTTCTTTATTAAAATTGTATGAAGAAGCTGTTATCAAAATTACCTAAGAATTGCTCTAAATATTTTAACCAAATATAAATTTAGTTTTATATATCAATGGGAAAGCAACATAAATACTTAAATAAAATATACATAAAACACTTGCATTGAAAAATT
This sequence comes from Stenurella melanura, assembly GCA_963583905.1. NCBI lineage: Eukaryota > Metazoa > Arthropoda > Insecta > Coleoptera > Cerambycidae > Stenurella > Stenurella melanura. The sequence goes on from OY757311.1 coordinate 138,332,243, forward strand.
AAAATCTAAACCATCCACAAAATAATCGTTGTCATTCATCTTGCCAATATTAGAAAGTAAAAAATTATGAAAAATTCAGTCTTCTCATTGGCTGTTGCAAATACTGGTACGATCTTAAAAGTCGATGTACGTTCTATTGCCATTCTCATGGAAATTTGATTCCTGCGAGATTCAAGAATGGCAATTCTCTAGATTTGCAGATTCGCATGAGAATTTCAGCAAGAGATAATTTTCTCGAGGGAATTAATTCCTACGATTTCAAAAATGCGTAAAAAGTTACTTATTGTTCGCGGTTAGTCAATTATTTTTTGTAATACCTGTGATAATCAAAGAAACACAATAGTGAGTTAAAATTGAATTATTGGCAACGATTTGTGAAAACGGTATTTTCATATTTTATATATAGCATAACCTTAACAACGGAGAGCTTAATGAATAAAAAATTGTTGATAAGTCAAGTTACATGTGCAACGATCTGATGGGTATCAAAGAAGCTGCAAGTCTGATTAAAATTATGTCATTATTTGTGTGCATTGGTAAAATGTTTCATTTCAGTAATATATTCATTACCTAAAATTTCTGTTTGTATTGGTAGATAAATGAATTAGTACGTGATATTACTTACAGCTCATGGACTATGTTGAGCAAAACTATAAAGAACTGACTGTACTGTGTGAATATTACAACTCTGTAACCGTGGAAATTAGTAAATGAATTGTAAGTTCGATTTACCCTAATAAGAATTTATTAATAATAAGGTTGTGATCGAAACTCAAGAGCATGAAAAAATGAAAAACTGAAAACTTAGAAGCTGAAAAACTGAATAACTAAAAAACTGAAAACTAACTAAAGACTGAAAAATTGAAAAGCTAAAATCCAAGCTCAAATACAATTGATACTGAATTCCATGAGCTCAGCTAGTTTATTAATAATGATTAACTTGCCTACACGATATGCAAGATAAGTATTTTTCAATTACTTTTAAGATGATAGATTAATCTGGATCTGAATTAGATGTTTCATTTATTTGTATAATATTTTGATCAAGAATGGGAGAAATTTCCCAATCTATCTTATTGAAAACTTGTTTTATCTTATAATAATAATAATAATAATAATAATAATAATAATAATAATAATAATAATAATAATTATTATTATTATTATTTTTATTATTATTATTATTATTATTATACCGGCGTGTCGAAACTCGGCAGAAATCTTGGCCGGAAGCATGCAGAAGGCCGTTATTCTTGGATCGTTACGTCTGCTCAGAGCACACGACTTGCGGACCCAGTGATCACTGACTCTACGGCGTAGAGAGTGGTCTCTGGTACTACCAGCGTACCCTCTCTGGCATCGGAGACAGAGAGACGGGCGACTGGCTTTTGTAAAAAAATAATAATAATAATAATAATAATAATAATAATAATAATAATAATAATAATAATAATGTCATCGATTTCTCAGTTCCACTAGACGACAACCTTGGCAGAGCCTACCATCAGAAAAAAGAGAAATACGAGCCATTAGCCACCGAAATTAAGGAAATCTGGAATATGCAAAGAGTGGATATTAAACCATTAATAATATCCGCAACGGGTACTGTGCACAAAAAGCTCCGTTTCCACTTAGAAGAACTAAATATAGTTGCGGGCAACGGTATACAGTGGATGCAGAAGGCAGTAATATTGGGTACCACTGCGTTAGTCCGCCGCGTCCTCTCCAGTCAGTAGACAACAGGGAAGCCTTGAGTAATCCGGCGACTCTGAATAACCACCCACTAAAAGTGTGATAAAGAAAAAAAAAAAAATAATGTGCAGTCGTCCACCTCAAGAGAGGACGATGCGGGCTATTCCCTGAAGATGCGCAGCTGGCAGACGGAAGCATCCTAAGACATCTGGATGCCGGAGAGACCTACACGTACTTGGGTGTGCAACAACATTACATCCAGGACGTAAAACAAATTAAGGACACTCTCCGCGGCAAGTACAGACACCGACTTCGAAAGATTTGGTCTTCCGAACTTTCGGGAAAGAACAAGGTGTCTGCGACTAATATACTTGCCGTTCCGATTCTGCTCTACTCCTTTGGAGTAGTCAAGTGGACAGTAGACGAGCTGCGTCAATTGGATAGGGATACCCGCAAGATGATGCATATTCACAGAAGCATTCATCATAGATCGTCCGTTCCTCGAGTGTACCTCCCACGTCAACGGGGGGGCAGAGGACTCTTGAGCCTGGAGTGCATGCATCGCAGAGTAGCGCTGAGTATGGCATGTAACATCTTGAGGAGCTCAGATCCACTCCTGCGGTTAGTGAGAGATCATGAAACCGTAGGAGTGGGCGGATTTTTATTTAAGGCAGCACGCAGGGCCGCAGATGATCTCGGTCTCGTTTTCGACTTCAGGCGAAGAGGCAGGCGAGGTGCTGATGCACAGTCAGTAACTGAGCTTCCGCCAAATCGCCTGACAACCCAAATCAAAGCTGCCGAGCAGAGAAATCTGTTCAGGCAGCACGTCGATAGACCCATGCATGGAGTGTTCTACAACAACATAGAGACACTGGGTTTATCGACAAAGCTGACCTTCTCATTCCTGAGGTCAGCAGGGCTAAAGTCGGAGACCGAGGGATTCATTGTGGCCTGCCAAGATGGTGTTATTAACACCTTGGTCTACCGCAGTCGTGTTATGGGTGTAGAGGTCCCCGACCTAAATTGTAGGACCTGCCATCAGGCGCCGGAGTCGCTCATGCATTTACTATCTGCATGTCCGATTTACGCGACTTCGGCCTACATCCACAGACATAACGCGGCTTTACGAGTGCTGTATTACCATCTTCGGCACTCGTACGAGGTAGACCAAACACCAGTGCTGCCTTATGTTTCCGGAGAGATCGAGTCCGTTGTCGAGAACGAGAAGTGCCGAATTTATTGGAACTACTCGTTCCCGACGGTCAGGCTGATTCAAGCCCCTGTGAGAATATCGGAGACACGGGAGAACTGTCCAGCATCGCTAACGCAAAAAAAAAAAAAAAAAAATAATAATAATAAAATTTATTTCCCAAATGATACATATGAGAAATACAGTTAATATTTAATAATGACAATATGTCCAAACTATCTCTTTCATATATGATATATAAGTGACGGATATAACAAAATATGTTTGAATAACTACGAAAGTAACCTTGTAAATGAGCCAGTGAGGAATTTTGATCTAAAATTAACATTAAAGTATTGACATACTGACATAATAAATCTAAATAATATATCTAAAATCTACATACAGCTTAAATAATAAATCTAAATAATATGTGTAAAATCTACGTACAGCTTATTTAAGGACTAAAGGACTAATTTAATTGCTTGTATGCACGTTCATAACTTAGAAATAGGAACGAAACTAATGGTAATGGTTGCACAAGGACAAACCATAGGAGTGATGAAAATACAGAAAATATAGTGCTTCTATTTCTTGTTTTAAAAGTATCTATTAATTGAATATTTTTAATTTTAGTATGGCGTTCAGCCATTTTTTTATTTCTTTTTTTAGCAATCCAACATAGTTTATTTTCTTAAAGAATGATGGGACTAAGGTAGGTGTAACATCTTTGACCTATAGTTTTTTCATCTTTGGGAACTACAACGGATTTACTTCTATATCTGGTGTCATACGGATGTGTAATCTGGATCAAAGCTCCTTTATGTTTAAATTGTCGGATAAGCAAATATTGAAGGAATAATTGCCTTGTATCTAATAAACGCGTTCCACTAAAAAGTTGATCTGTTGAGTAACGATAGTCCTTCCTATATCTGATTTTAATAATCCACTTTTGCACGCACTCCAATTTTTTTAAGTAATTATTCGTTACTCCACCCCATGCTATAATTCCGCAGTTGATGTGGATTGTACGAAGGCATAATATAATATTCGCAGGTGTATTTCAAATATATCTCGATAATATTTGAATCTACCTAACATACTTCTAGGTTTTTTAACAATGAATTCAATCTGATAGTTCCATCTTGGATGCTTGTCAATAAATAGGCCTAGGTACTTAACTTTATCGGCTATTTCTATTTTTATTATGCTTTGGCTCGTTATGATATAAATATTATTTATATTTTTGTTCATATATACGATGCATACTGCTTATAAAATTTATATTATTTATTATTTGTTTTCTTGTTCTCTATTTTTTTTATTTATTTAGTTTAAATCTAGTATTATAATTTGCAAATTTCAATTTAATTCTCTTGGCATGTTCACGTAAACGATTGAGGCAACAGTTTATGAAAAACAATGTAATTATTTATTAAACATAAAAAAGTAACTTCTTAATTTCAAGAAAACCTGTTAGTCTGCTTTGTCCTATATATAAATTTAAATAATTCAAAAGCGTTTCTTCCAGGTTATAATATTTTCATTTGTAGACACTCTAGTATCCCAAGAGAACGGATTTTGGGATTTTAAAAGTTAAAAGGAAATGTCCAAACAAATAACCACAAATAACTGACAGAAATACAAACATAACGGAAAGAAAGAAAATAGAGGTCTGCATCTCTGCTATTTTTGAGCCCGCTCTTGTTATATTTACAATAACCTTAAAATTTGTAGGCTCCTGTAAGCATCAAACATTGCTACTAGACCCATTACTTAGCTGTAATTTTAGAGCCAATCATCAGCAAGAATGCAGTAGTCGGAAGCTCGACGGCAATTCATTAAATTAATTCAGTGCTTTGAGAATTGTTTAAATATTTTCAACTCTTTGTCAAACACGTGGGAAAATGGACGCTAGAACGTATGGTTTTATGATCGGTAATCAATAATAATAATTTTGTGGTCGGTAGTACCCGGCAGGGGGTACACCCTTGTTAGGCCCTCTTGACAGGACAACTGTCTTACAAGATATCCCGGTCCAATTTAAACCGAGATGAGATTTACCGTGCGATAGATGAGCGAAGGACCTTTCCGAAATGTCACCGCAACGTCTAGACTTGCTGACAGGTATTATGGACAGTGGCACGCTCAGGGCAGGGCTTCGGGGTTGTGGCACCTGCAGAATTATATCATAATCGCTATAGTCTACTCTGTAACTCACGATACTGTTTCAGTACAAACTGTTTAAGAATAATATGTGTCGTTGTAGAATAAGATTCAGTTTCAAGAGAAGTAACACACAGTGTGACCCATTTGTTTTGGAGCCACCCTGTAAAATCTTCATTTAGTGTGCGATTATCACTTTTTTTTTAATTGCAGAGCTTGTTGAACTGCGTTTTTTGGAGCAAAAGGCGCCAGATTCCTTCAAAATCCAAGGCCAACTAAGTCAGTTTTTAGGAGTAAAATTTTTATAATTTATATTAGCGATTTCTTTTGAAAAATATATGCAGCCATTGGATTTATCATCCCTCAGAATAGGGCCTGTACGAAATTTTGCGAAAATCTTTAAATAATAACGTATTTGTAGACATTATTAAAAAATACAAAATACGCATCATTTTCATAAATTTATTCTAAAAGTTAAGCTATCCATGAAAAAAAAAATAATAAAATAAAACTCCAGTAACATGGTATTAATATTCTCATGCCTAGGTTTAACAAATAAAAAAAATAGAAGCAACAAAACTGAAACAAAGAAAATAGAGTATTTTGTTACAAAAACTACAAGATTGTCGTCACTTCTACCAATCCACTATTTATTTCAATACACTTGTCAATCCTCTAAGCAAATTCATAGCAACCTTTCGTATTAGTAAACTCTTTGTTTCCGTAAACCCCAAAGGTAAAAATCGAGTGGCATCAAGTCGAGGGATCTCGGCGGCTACTCGATCAAAGGACTGTTCCGCCCTATCTAACGATTTTTAAAATGTTCATTCAGCCATCTTCGTACCAGCGCTTTGAACAGAACTTCCATCTAACTGAAACTTTAAATTAAGGAGATTCTGTATTGGTAATTATCTACTGCGTTCCAAAACCAGTTCTCAAGAAAATGTGAAAACATATTCCCATTCACGTTACCCTCAAAGAAGAAAGAGCCAGTTATTTCTTCATTTATTGTTCCTTACCAAACGTAATTTTTTTGCGAATACTGTCTCTTTGCATTTATGACGAATTACGGATTCTCAGTTGACCAGTGACAGAGAAATTTTGACTTGAAACCACCCCATTTGTGGTAAATTAATATACTTCGCTAAATTAAATTTCATTAAAAAATAATTAGGACTATTTAGATATTCTCCCTGTAGCCAATAACAAAACTCTAATCGTTTTTCCATATCTCCCACGTCCAACGTATGCAAAATTTTTGGCCCATAAGCCTTTATTTTGTTTTAAGCTAGCCGCTCTAATACTGACCTGGGGGTTGTTAAAATATTCTAAAATTTGGCCATTATTTCTGAAAATGTCACGGCGTCCATTATGCCTGGTTATAAGCAGATTCTTTGAAGCACAACCTGTCTCAATGAAAACTTTATTAATACGTTGTACATTCCTTCAACTTACTCGTCTATTTGGGTGTCTGTTATTGAATTCAATCGCAGCTTCTTTTGTCATACGCACATTATCGCCAACAAGACGTGCAATTTCTATTTTATTAGTTACTGTTAAGCTTCCTATGACTATTAATACTAGTGACTGGAACAACTTTCCTACACCTTGGAATTTGGTGTATATGCTAGAAGCCAAGGCCTCAGATTTCTTCATAATATCTTTCAATCCCCTACCATCTCCACTCCATTATTAAACGAGTTGATGAAATGAAATCTTTACTTGACTTTTGGTACATCGACAACGACATCTGTAATTAGACTAAATTTTGAGATGATTCCGTTGAAGGGTTGGGGATTAAATAGGAGTAAAAAGAGGACCATAAGTAAAGCAAATGGGTAAGTATACAGAAACCTGGGACTTAGTGTACATACTGAAAGCTAAAGCCTCAGATTTTTTTATAACATTTTTCAACCCCTCCACCACCCCGCTTCATTATTAAATGATAAAATTAAATTGAGATATTCACTTCAAATTTGGTACAGGTATGTATTATAGCAAAATCTGAAACCAGATTATATTTTTAGATGATTACGTTGAAGTGGTGGGGGATAAGTAGGGGTAAATAGGGGAAAATGAGTAAAGCATGCTGGTAAGTGTACAGAAACCTAAGATTTGGTATATGTACTAGAAGCCAAGGCCTTCGATTCCTTTATAAAATCTTTTAACCCCATTGAAGGGGCGGGAGAGATGTAAATTGGGGCAAATAAGCCAATAAGAGTCCCGAAACTTAATTTTTAGCATACCCTTAATTTTTTTTTGACTTCGCCCTCAAATATTGATAAAATTCTATGACCAATTATTACCACATAATAGAGTGCAAATATGGTCAAGATGTTTTCCTTTGAAGAGACTTGGATGGCAAATCTGGATGTGGAAGTAGTGATTCCTTAGGCAGCGATAAAATCTGATCAAAATAAAAATAATGAAAAATGTTTTATTCACCCCTGTCATCTATTTGCTCTACAAAATTATATTTATGTACGCTACTGACCGCACCTGACTCATATTGAAACGTTAAAATATTGCTTTCCCTTATGCTACTTTGTTTCTGGATCTGAATTATTACGCTTATTAAACGATACGAGGCGCTGACAATTTTATGGATGTGTAAATCTCTGGTTAAAGATTCAGATCTAATGGTTTTCTATGAAAAGAACTTCACATAAATTTCAGTAGTCGAATAAGCTTTTTATATATCCGTTCACATTTACGTAACTGTATATGTATTACTTAGTAGTTATTGTCCACGATGTTACGATTATAAGAAGAGATAAACATGCTTATTTTTCGTTATATTAATGATTGCAATGACGTGAACGCGTGTCTAGTTACAGGATGCTTCCAATTCTGCAGCAAACTGCACTAAAGTGCAAACATTCTTTTATTAGTTTTGTGGAAATTGAAGGTTTTTTTTTAGTTTTATTCCTTGTGCAGATGATCCTTCAATAAATTGGATCTATTATTATTTATCAGAAGGCGGTCATGTTAAGCCTTGCGCAGGTTTTCTCAATAAGTGTAGAGAACTTAATAATTTATTTGAATACAAAAATGTGAACATTTTGAAGATGTTGCCTAATTTTTAACAATTTTTAATTACAATTTGCAGATTAAGTAAAGCTTGAACGAAAACGTCAAACATGTTTATAAAATTCCTCATCACTTAAAAATAATAGATGGATAAAACAGGAATGTTATTAAAATTCTTATCACATGAAACTCTATTAAATGTAATTTGTCGAGGTCAGACAAAAATAAAAGCAAGAATAACGAATGTTCCCGAATAAGAAACAAGAGTGCAGCTACGGACACGTGCTTCGAAGTTATTGCTCCTCATCGCCATAGCTAAATAATGTTGTGATATGGGAAACAAGACCAATAAGGTAGGAAAGTACAGTGCACAGTACTGTTATTATACCTTCGCGAAACAATGTGTGGCTTTAACGAGAGCAGTCAGAACACAAAGCTCTTTAAATAACCCCAACTCTTTAAATGACATCTAAATGCCCCCATAAAACTCGAGAGATGTAAGGTTAGGAGGAGGATGGCCAGCTAGATCTCCTGACCTTACATCCCTCAACTTTCTTTAATAAGATCTTTTAAAGGATTGCGTCCATAACAATAGGCCAAATAATTTGGAGGATTTGAAAGATAGAGTATGGGCGGATATTGTTCGAATACACCAAACGGCATTCCATACTGTTTACAACACTTTCAACAGCGACTTGCACTTTATATAGCTAATAAGGGAGCTTAATTTGAAGATTTTATTGGATAACTGGTTATTTGTTTTTAATTATAAAGATTATTAATCTTTGCTCTTTCTAAAAAAAGTATTGCATGTGTTCGGGAAGCAAATAGCATTGATGGATTTCAATTTTCTTTAAGCTTTTGAATATTCTATTAAAATACCTTTCTTTTAGGGTATAATAAAGGATACGTTTCTATTTGAAAAAAAAGTTGGAGAGGTTGGGAATGGAGGTGTGTACAACTAAAAATTATAAATTGCATCCAGAGTTGCGTAATTGAAAACAAAAATCGGTCCAAGGGTAAAACTATTAATATTTTAAAAGTTGCGGCCATGTTTCAATATTTCTTACACATACTGTATATGAAACATAGCCTTTACAGTATTTTGCAAACAGCGGAAAAACAACTATCCATGAGAACTAAAAGTAAAACTGTATCTAAAAATATTAACTAAATCTTTGCATTATTTCGATAACCTGACTTCTGGTTATGCTAGCAAGTTAAAATGATAAAATATATTTGTCCAATTTCTTATTTGACATTCTCATTATAGCACTGGCATCCAACATAGTTCTCTACGTAGGTTAAACTAGCATCTACATAACCCCCTACGGTATGAAGATTCAGTTAAAAATGAAAACAAAGGCATAAAATGAATTTATTTACCTACCTTGTCCTAAAATTGTTTTCATTCTAATGGGTTACATTTTCATGAAATCTTAACCTTTGAAATGTTTCTCGCCCTTATTCTGAGCTCTTCAGAAAGGCACAAAGTCACTCATAACGATGTTTCATGCAAAATCAAGGCAATATTCGTGAATAAGTATGAAATATTTATATTTGACATTGACTGATAAAAGAAACAGATCTTCACCTATCTATTAACTAATTAGTATTATAGCCTACATACTCTATGCATGCTTAAACGTGAATTATTTATTATTTGTTTGCTTATAGTAATGAAACATATTCTTTGTAGGATTTTGCAAACAGCGAAAAAAAGAACTATCCATGAGAACTAAAAGAAAAACTATATGTAAAAATATTAATGAAATCTTTTGCATAATAAATAATTCACTTTTAAACACACTGTATATGTTATTGATTCGAGTAAAATGCCAAATATTTACGAATGCATAGTTATGGATGCCTGACTGTCAGTTTTACGCGTTAGAAACGCAATTGCATAAATTTTCAAGAGTTGTTATTTACTAGAAATGGGCATTTGACAAAGAAATTAAGTCATACATTGGTAAGACATTTTCTGGAACAATGTTTTAATATACGAATGATGTAGAAATGAAAAGCACAAAGTTTAACAATATTTAAATTGCTGAATTTAAATATTACGTTAGTAAAAACAGAAAACAGAACGAGAATGAATGGCAAGTTATCACTGGTATTAAAAATATCTGAAACACAAAGATTGTCGGATATAGTGCCTGACGAAGCAATATACATACGATGGGACAATTCTATGGTGACACAACGGCCTCAGCTGTATTATGCAGATATTTCGAATACAAAATTATACGGGTGCCTTTCTAGATGTATGGACGGATTCAGTTCCGCAAATTTTGCATTTCCTATATGTTAATATATGTTAACTTGTAGATTTTTTCTGAATTTTAATAAAAACTAACTGACGTTCGTTTTAAATATTGCCGATTGTACTTGTACGTTTATTTGATTATTTATTGAAGGTACGATGCAGGTGAAATACATTTGCTTATGTAATACTACGATAATTCATAGAGGTGATTATAAATAATGTAAATTTAATTCATAAGTATAGAAAACGGAGTTTTCCTGCACTGGAAATAGCATCAATATACTTGCGTTAATTGACGTAAACTTTTTCCCATCCTTATAATAAAATGTGGTATTAAACAGATGCGCTAATTTAAAATTATAATTTTGTAACATTCGTGTTATTGGCTATAGTGAATTTGTCTTCAAATTTGTCTTAAATATGATTTATCAAAATTGTAATTAATTGTAATTAATATTTGTTTTAATAATAATAATTTAATTCTCCTACTTTATAATACTCCACCTCTCTCTATTGTATTATTATAAATTATGTATTGTAAACTTTAATTGTAATGTATTTATGCATTTGTAATTTGTAATAATAATAATAATAATAATAATATTTTGCTTTAATATGTCGCGAAAACTATCACAAAATCTTCTAGTATTTACATCCGTTGATGCTTTTTTTAATTTACTTTTCAGTTTTTTGTACTAGCACGGCTTAGAGTTGGTCATATATCGGGGGATTCATTTCCAGAGATCAGACGGAAAATTTTCGTCACAGATGCGACTTTTGCTTAGATATGTTGTTATGTTATAATCACCTTATAAAGCGTAGCCAGTTGATGAAATACTCGATGTCGCCGGCTAACATTTTGGCATCTCAAAATGGTGGCAGATAATACAAGAACGTAATAGACATCTAACAAGTAACAAGACTGCTTTGAACAACGAAACCCTTGGACTTCTATTATCTGAAATGCAATAAACACACCACATTCGTCCATAGTAACTACACAGTGTATAGCAAATTAGAGTGTATAACACAGTGTATACCAAATTAGAGTCCCATGTATTGTTATCTCCGTTATTATAAAAGATAGAAAGACAAATTCATTCTAGGATTTTAGTTGTTATCATAACCAGAATTCAGGTTATCGAAAGAATGCAAGTCAATAATTTTACAAATAATTTACCTTTTAGTTCTCATAGATAGTATTTTCTGCTGTTTGCAAAATCCTATAAACAATATGTTTCATTACAAGTATAAGCAAACAAAAAATAATTCACTTTTAAACATGTATAGAGTATATAGAGTGGGCCGAAAAAACACTTTTTTTTCTTTTCTATCGCTATACCTCAAAAAAGTTACCTATCGCCTATATAAGCAAAATGAAAAAAAAAATTGAAACAAAAAAATGTCTTTCGTTCGCGCATGGGGTTCAAGTCTTAAAAAATGTCGAAATTTCGCTTTTTTAAATTAATTTTCTATAATTCTCAAAATTTAATACTAACTAAGCGCTATAGGTCCTAATGTGAAGTTTGGGGTATAGGGAATATGAAAAAAAATTAAAACCCTTAAATTGAAAATATTTAGTGTTTGCGCAAAATGCTGAAAAAACTGGATTTTCTCTAAATACGGCTGTATTTCGTAGCTTATCAATTTTATGATAAACATATTTTTATTTTCAACTTCTTTATTCAATAATCATTAATCAATCGTTTTATAGTTTGATTTTTGGGAAAATTGGGGCATAACACTTCGTGACAAAAGGGTAGTTCGTATTAATCCGTCTCTTGCGTCAGCGCCACACACTTTTTGAGACGCTTCAGTCCCAAGTTTGACACAGCGTTCATCCGCCTGGGTACGACAAGGGAAACTTTGGAAATCTGGTTGCGGCGATGTGTCTGTCCTTATCATTTTTATGATGTCCTCACATCTGTGATTTTTCTTAGTAGTGGAGCAGGAAAGGTTTCCAAACTATCCCACCAAATCATATCGACGTAGTCTGTTAGTTCAAAATTTAGTTTTGGTGTGGTGAAATTTCGAATGGTCTTTCCCTTGGAAAGTGATCGAGCTTTCGGTAGTCTGCGTAGTCCTAGTTCTCTAATAGGTCTTCTTTCGTCCACTGTCATGGCAAGAATCAAATTTTCGGGATGAGCGAAGAAAGCGTTTCGCTCAATCACTGGGTTGATAACTTTCAATAAATTTTGATTTAGGTACCGTGATGTTCCGATAGCTTCAAAAAATATCTTTGGACCATCTGTGAAATGTTTGCTGGTTTTGATTTTGAAGCATCACCAACCACCAAAGAGGCATGTAAATGTAACATTTTAAAATAAAATATATCAAATAACAAATTTCATCATTAAGTTGTTATAAACTCACGTACAGTGTACGTACCACGCAAAAACTAAATTTTGAAGCAACAGACTACGTCGATATGATTCGGTGGGATAGTTTGAAAATCTCTCCTCCTCCACTACTAAGAAAAATCACGGCTGAGGACATAATAAAAATGATAAAGACAGACACATCGCCGCAACCAGATTTCCAAAGTTTCTCTTGTCATACCCAGGCGGTTGAACCCTGTGTCAAACTTGTGACCGAAGCATCTCAAAAAGTGTGTGGCGCTGACGCAAGAGACGGATTAATACGAACTACCCTGTTGTCACGAAGTATTATGCTCGAATTTTCCCAAAAATTAAACTTTAAAGTGATTGATTAATGATTATTGAATAAAGAAGTTGAAAATAAAATATGTTTGTCATTTATATAGACTAAACATAAAATTGATGAGCTACGAAATATAGCCGTTTTTAGAGAAAATCCAGTTTTTAAAGCATTTTGCGCAAACACTAAATGTTTTCAATTTAAGGGTTTTAACTTTTTTTTTCGTATTCCCTATACCCCAAACTTTACATTAGGACCTATAGCGCTTAGTTAGTATTAAGTTTGGAAGATGTTTTTTTTCATTTTGCTTAGCTAGACGATAGGCAACTTTATTGAGGTATAGCGATAGAAAAGAAAAAAGTGTTTTCTCGGCCCACTATATAGTGTTAGGTAATACATAGACGAAATTCTGCTTTTACATTCAGTCAATGTCAAAAATTTTTATCAAATAACTTTGTAATTGTCTTGGTTCTTTCATGAAGCATCGTGTGAGTGGCTTTGTGCTTTCTGATGAGAATAAGGGCGAAAATCGTTTCAAAGGCTAAGCATTTCCAAGAAATAAAGTAATAGATTTCATGAAAATGTAATAGATTTGAACGAAAATTTTTCCAGAAGACAAGGTATGTAAATATATTCATTTTAGGCCTTTGTTTTCATCTTAACTGAATCTTCATACCCGTAGGGGATTATGTGGATACTGGTTTACTCTGCATATCCGTAGGGGACTGTGTGGAAAGTACTGTTACAATGAGAATTGTCCAATAAGGAAGACAAATTCATTTTAGGATTTTAATTGCTAGCATAACCAGACTTCAGGTTATCGAAATAATGCAAAGAATATAAATCAATAATTTTACAAACAGTTTTTTTTTAGCTCTCATAGATAGTTAAGAGTTCACAAACTTGGAATTGGTATATACCAAATCCCAATCTGCAACAACGGTATTGAAACCATCAGGCAACTATTAAATGTATTCAAAGACATTTGCTTCTTTACTTATTCTTAAAAACTCAACTTTAACAACTGTTGTTGGATTATTGGCTCCATACAATATATTTTCTCTAATTGTTTTTTTTTTCGTGCGTCTGGGTGGGTGTGCGTGTGTGTGTATTTGTGTGAAGTAAATAATAGTCCAAAATCATACAAAAAATAATTTTATTTCCAGAGTATTTAAGGAATCAATAGTACTTATTTATGTAACACGTCATTATAGTGCTAATGGGAAATCCCATGAGTGAAAAAAAACACTTTATGTCTTAATTTCATACAATATATTCTAAGACTGCCTGCAATTATGAAAAGTAAAAATTGTAATATGGCCACGTATTTTATCTGTTTTCTCCATTTACTTTTTTCACTATTATCAATATTATTATAAATACATTTCAAGCACAAGACAATAGTGAAAAAGTAATGTTTCTTAAGAGTCGAAGGGAAAAATAAAAAATCATTTTCGTTCTTTTGCAATAAAGAAATATATGTTGTTATTTAATTTAATTATACTCTTCGCAAATACAAAATGAAGAGTGTATTGCATTCGATCAGCACATTTCTAAAACCGGTAATATTGCTTGTAGAGAAAAACATTTGATATCATTGTGTTGGAGATCGAATTCTAAACAACTTTTAAAAAGGCCGTCCGTCCGTCTGTCCGTATGTCTGTCTGTCTGTCTGTTTGCCTGTCTGTCCGCATGTCTATCCGTTCGTCACGTTTCTCATAAGCACGATAACTTAAGAACGGAAAGTCCAATCATATTGAAACTCGGACACTAAGTTAGTGTTAGCTAGACGAGGAACCCTATTGTATTTAAACAAACTCGATTAATAAATAAAAAAGTTATAAATTTTTTAAATATAATTTTTTTTAAATATATGTTTTTTAATGTTTTGTAATTAAACTAAAAATGTCTAAAACTAACATTATTTACAAAAACTGCGAAGAGTATCCCATAGAATGTGCAACAATTGTATAAAGAGTGCATTAAATCGGCGAAGAGTATAACGGTTAGCTTGTTTTTTATGTGTTCAGTTCTAGGAATCAACACATTTGTTCCCTTGTATTGTAAATACAGTTCCCAGACTTCTAAAAACATAAGTAAATTGAAACCTGAAATAAATCTCATTAAATCGCGATAATAGCATACGAAAATTTCAAAGAAAATTCTAATATATGCTATATAATTATTTGATTCTATATCAAATATTGAAAATATTTAATATTTTTGGCTTGAGGCATGATGTAAAATGAAACGATATTTTAATTTGTGTATGATTCATTCATATTTCCAATTTATATTACTTTTCGCTTTATGTATAATAATTTACAAGGCATTTGTAAAACTAATCTCTAATTTCCAACGGCCAATTTATTTTGTGGCTCAATTTAGTAAATCCCTTGAAAATGCTACAAAAACAAAGTGACATTCATGTGTGCCGCTCCTTACGTGACACGCTGTCCTGGTGACAACCCGGGGGATGCAAATGGTCGAAGCACATGTGCCGTTTGTGTTCGGCACTAAATCATGCAAACGGAAGCAGCCCGCCAGTCTGGTCTACGACTCTTCCTTCAATCCTTAAGCAGCTGCCTCTTCGACATCTTCCTCAGGAGGTGGTGATAACAGCCCGGGGTTCACACGTCCAGCCTGACAGTCCTACAGGGAGAGCTAAACAGAAATTTTAATTTAGTAATCGTGGTGTCACTTCTGGTTAAAGTCTAGCATTGTCTACCGGCGCACAGTGGGACAAAACTGTAGTGTTCTACCCAAATCAAGTTATAGATTATAAAATTAAAGATTTTGAGAAGTTTTCTTTAAATATTCGTTGTCAAATTCTCTATCAATCCCTATTTTCGATTTTAGTTCCCAGTTTTTTATAATTTCCATCTAAAAACGTATTTTTACTAAAAACTACAATAATAAAATAAAATAAAAAATAAATACAAAGTTTTTCCAATGAAAATCAATGTAAAATTTATAAAAATTTTCGATTTTTAATTTTAAATTTTCAGTTTACAAATAAGCAAATGATCTGTCAGATTATATCTTCCTTTTCTTTTTTTATTGTTGACAGCTTCCAAATTATCTGTCAAATATAATAACTTTAAAGTCTTCTGTTACGTAGAAAATATTGTAAAAATAAGAAAATAAATATAAGATACCTTAAGACTTTATAGTTACGTAGTTAATACTAATCTTTAATTTTGACAGCTGTCAAAAATAATAAAATAAATATAAGATAATTTAAGACTTTATAGTTATGTAGTTGATATTAATCTTTAAATTCAAAGCTGTCAAAATTCCTGTGAACTTACTTAATATGCCATTTATTAAGTTTTTTGAAAGTTAATGTGCTAAATAGGTGTTTTTCTATAGATTCTGGTGATACTTGGTAAGAAATTAATGTCTAATATACTATATTAGTTGGCAGCTGCCAACATTTCTGTCAAGATTTAAAAATAAGCATGTGTGTCTTACGTTATTAGAAAATATTCCATGAAAACAGAGATATTTAAAGTAATTTATAATAAGTTAGTTCCGTAGTTAATATTTATTTAAACACACTATTGGCAGCTGTCAATTTTTCAGTCAGCTCGAGGGAAAAGCTATTTGTTATGTATTTTCAAAATTTAAAGTGCTATACAGTTCCTTCCATATAACAGAAGATACACTTTAAAGTTACTGTATTTGAGAGTTAATTTATCAGCTATCAACAATAAAAAAGAAAAGGAAAATATGATTTGACAGATCATTTGCTTATTTGTAAAAGGAAAATTTAAAACAAAAAAATCGGAAATAATTAATGGCGAAATTACATACTTTTCTCGCCCAAAAATGTACTTTTTTCGCTATTTTCAGAGAAGTGCAACAGCCAATAATTGTACAATTCTTAACAAAAGAATGAAAGAATTATCGTGCTCTGACAAAAAATCAAAAGCAAGAATAGCGCTATGTCCCCCAAAAGGAACAAAATGCAGCTACGGACACGTGTTTCGGAGTTATTACTCCTCATCAGCGTTAGCGTAGCTAAATAATGTTATACGAGAAACAAGACCAATAAGGTAGGAAAGTGTACAGTACTTTTCTACCTTATTGATCTTGAGTAATTTATCATGAATCATTTGCGAATTAGCACGTTATTATCCTCATATGAACTATAAACCGTACGTCAAATAATATCTTATAAAACTTCGTCTACTCCAACATCTATATTATTCCCGTCTTTAACAATTTGACTAATTCCAGTCAAACAGCAATAAATTTCATCGGAAACGATTGATGAAATTTTGAAATTGCAAAAAAAGGTGTTCATTAAGCCGTACTATTAAATATACTGAAAGTTGCCATCTCTATCTATCGCGCTTGCGGCTCATCTTGAAAGAAATTATGTTCAAATCAAGTTGTTACTTATATCTCATGGTCAAACTATTATATTAATATTTATTGTTATAATCGTAGATAAAGTATAGTATTCAATTTGCGATAATGGTAATAATACACTTGATGAATTACAGCACTGGCCTACGGCTCGCGCTGCAAACTTAATCTACGTGAGTTATTACTTACATTATCGCTCGCTAAATAATATACTATTATTAGCTTTCCAAGAGTATGTGTACTTCAGGAAATGTTCCTTATCAATTTTTTTTTAGTTCATTTTTTCGCAGGAAAATTTTAATTAATTTACCACATTAAAATTAAATCAAATTATAACTTAATAATTCAAATATGGATAACTGAGAGCGAAGTAGTTAATTTTCTTAGCAATTTGGGACACTCTGTACGTATTTTTCATTAGTTTGTGCCATTGCGATTACTGCATATTGCATACTTGAGCCGTACTTTATTTGATTCATTGCTTGACATATGATCACCACTTATGTGGTGTCAGATATAAAAAAATAGGAATGCGTGTTGCTGGATAATGTGCGGATATGTTATTAACCGTAAATCAAAATGTAATGACACTTACTAGAAATTTATCTATACATGCATCTGAGTATTGTGATTTAGATTTCCTCAATAATAAATATTGATTAATATGTCTTCATTTATGAGCTAAATGTGCAGATAAAAATAATGTTTTGAATCAAGAAGCTAGTGTATCATATTTATTCAAAAAACAAAAAATGTTATGGTACGAAATAAAGAGCTTATTGTAAATCTTATATATTACAAACTTATTATTTCTTGAAACAATATTGTTTATTTTGTATGAAGAATTTATTGCAATGCTTTATCAACATAAATGAAAATAATTTAAAAAATCAATCAAAACTCTTCAAAAACCAACTGACACTCAAACAAATGTACTAAAAAGAATAAAACAATGCTCCTAATTAATAAGACCATAACCATGAATTAGAATCATTATTATTTCATCTTCAGTGCATTTTTAAACAGTTTAAATTGGTTTTTGAAAATATGATTTTTTTTTAATTATCGATCGATAAATATGGAGGTTATGAACGATTTTAATTAAAAGAAATACACGTGAAGAATTTTACAATTGTTCATGAGATTCATTAAATACAAACATTTTCGTTCTTTTTTTTTTTTAGGAATGTGATGGAATTTGCTTTCTGCAAATTTCATAAAATGCCTTCTTTGTAGAGAATTTTGCAGGCTTCAATTTTTATATGGAACATAATTCTGATACCGCCAGTGGTCGGCGAGATATAAACATAGAACTGAATAGGAGCGCCATGTTTTCAAAATGACGGCCCGTGAGCAACAGATAAAGGTAGGTACGATTAGTATATTTTATAGGGCGCCTGAATGAACATCTCTATCAAATTCCCAAGCTTTATAATTCTTTCCTATCAACCGACGAAATTAGTTTCCATTAGACTGGAGTATTAATAGACGGCATAAAAATTATTGTAGACAATATCTGAAAATATAATTCCTTTTAATACAAGAAATTTTTCATAGGTTATTATATGATCAATTTAGTGATATATTTTTTATGAAAAATTATTTTTAACTCAAAAAATCAATTTATTAAGGAAAATTAGCTTTTTTCGAATTTGTTAGAAACTTGTTAAAACAATCATGTTTGAACAAATAATAAAACAATTTTTGTTGTATTTCAAATGCATTCTGTGGTGTCCATCTAGCTATATTATAATGTTTTCTATAACCATTATACAGGGTGTCCCACTTAAAATTTCGAAGGGCATTTTTTCCACAACTAAAAGAAATTTTGCATTCTGTAAAATATATATAAATAAATTCAGGTTTTAAAATTAAGTGAACATAAATTATTTGTATAATTGTTTTATTATTATTATATCAGCAATTTGAAAAATATCTCAAAATAATGTTTTCTTTAATATTGGTGTAATTTTCGATCAAATCAAAAGTTGATATGCATTGAAACATATTCTTTATAGGATTTTGCAAACAGCGGAAAAAACTATATGTAAAAAATATTAATGAAATCTTTGCATTCTTTCGATAACCTGACTTCTGGTTATGCTATCAAATCAAAAATCCTAAAATAAATTTGTTCAATCACTTATTTGACATTCTCATTATAACACTATCATCCAACATAGTCCCCTACAACTAAGCAGATTAAACCAGTATCTACATGACCCCCTTCGGTATGAAGATTCAGTTAAAAATGAGAAGAAGGACCTAAAATGAATTTATTTATTTACCTTGTCTTAAAATTTATTTCATTCTAATGGATTACATTTTCATAAAATCTCTCATTCAGTTTCTTGGAAATGCTTAGCCTTTGAAACGTTCTTCGCCCTTATTCTGAGCTCATCAGAAAAGCACAAAGCTACTCATAATGATGCAAAACCATGAATAAGTATGAAATATTAATATTTGACATTGACTGATAAAAAAACAACAAAAACGACAAGTTTATTTTAGATTTCATTAATATATTTTGCATATAATTTTTCTTTTAGTAGTTTTTTTCGCTGCTTGCAAAATCCTACAAACAAACAAATAATAAATAATTCACTTTCAAACATGCATAGAGTATATAGGCTCCAATACTAGTTAGCTAATAGATAAGTGAAGATCTGTTGTTTTTTATCAGTCAATGTCAAATATAAATATTTCATACTTATTCATGGATATTGCCTTGGTTTTGCATGAAACATCATTATGGGTGGCTTTGTGCCTTTCTGATGAGCTCAGAATAAAGGCGAAAAACGTATCAAAGGCTAAGCACTTCCAAGAAACTGAAAGAGATTTTATGAAAATGTAATCCAATAGAATGAAATAAAAATTTAAGAAAAGGTAGTTAAATAAATCCATTTTACTCCTTTGTTCTCATTTTTAACTGAATATTCATACCCTAAGGGGTCATGTAGATACTAAAGTCAGGTTATCGAAATAATACAAAGATTTCATTAATATTTTTTACATATAGTTTTTCTCTTAGTTTTCATAGATAGTTCCTTTCCGCTGTTTGCGAAATCCTATAAAGAATATATTTCATTACTATAAGCAAACAAATAATAAATAATTCACTTTTAAACAGTGAAATACATTTGTTCCATTATTATTATTTAAATGAGTCTTTTCTACTATGAAAAATGTCCTAAAGGTTTTATTGTCTAATATTTATTTAAAGAAGTTATAGCACGTTTGTTAATTAACACGTTGACTGCTGCTCTATATTTGGTGACCTACCCCTAATGCTGAGCTCAGACTGATTTATTGAAATACTTAGTCGTTAGTCTGGTTAAGTTTAAAAGCGCCCATTTTGGGTGAGACTTCGCCAATTCATTCTATTATGTATGAATATAATTAACTGTATTCAATTGCATTTATTTATTTTTTTTTTTAAGAATGAATAAAGTCGCTTTATTATTATTATTATTATTATTATTATTATTATGTCGGCCAAAGCCGTCACGCGCACTACCTAACATTCACAGATGGCGGCCAGAGCCGACATGCGCACTGAACGTGTTAAAAAGTTACTTATTGAAGTTGAAATATCTCAAACTCCAGCGATTTTTCGAACATTACTTATAAGTATTTTCAAGGTTGTTTAGAATATAATACTTCATCGCATTTACCCATTTCCAAGGTTCTTCGGATCGAAAAATGTCTTTGCATCACAGCAATGTCTTTATCTCAAAATATAGAAAGATTACTTTTACTCAAAACTAGATTCATTTATATATTCTACCTTCTTTGCACAATGAAAGTATCACTTTAGATGAATTTATAAATATTAATAATAATTTTTTACCATAACCACCACATTTCTGTCTTATAGCGGTAAAAGAATTTAAAAAAGGTATTTACTAAAAACTTATCTTTGTTGAACAACTATTCTTTATTTAATGCGTTGGATAACCATTTGCATGTATATTGTCACGTGTCTCCACCCCTAGGAAACCACCCTTCAAAATTCGTGGCTTCCAAAAATTATGAGAAGGATTAAGCACTAACACACTTTATTTAATAACTTACTGAAAAGTTCACAATACTTTCATTAACTAAAATACACTTTTCCTGACTAAAATAAACTTCAACAATGTTTATTACTTGATATATCCACCTTGTATATAATTCGGATTTCTAACCTGACTCGTAATTGAAAAACTTCCTCTTCCGCCTGTTTACATTAGCTTATATACTCTAGAAATGCCTCTAGATCCTCCTGGAAATCTTTCAGTAAAGTCTTAAATATTGTAGAAATCTCGATCCCATTCTATAAGTTTCTAAAAAACGTATTACCACTCTTTTAGATATGGCGGGCATGATCCAGCTGTGGAGACATGGTATTGCAGTAAAATACCACTATTGCTTCTTCACCACTCGTGAGCTCTCATCTTCAGCTTATAGGGGGCGTAACGCATAAGAATATCTATATCTAAAAGTATGTCAGACTTAGGTAATAATATCAACTATACGCCAAATGTTACGTTCACCATAGTTTCTTAATTAATTCGTTTCTAGGCTGACCACCATATATATTGTTATGTGTTTCCGCCCCTAGGAAACACCCTGTATGAATCCATGGGTTCTAAATAATTTTAGCAAGGGGTAAATCATTAACACTTTATTTAATAATTTGCTGATTACACAATGACAATACTTCTAACCTCACTTTTTTCGCTACTCAACTTCACTTTAATAGAACTTCTCTTCTTCCACCGGTAATCGCGCCTTATGTACTCTGAAATTGTCTCCAGAGTCATCCAGAATACAATCGAGAATCTTCTAATACCACACTCTAGAAAACTCTATCTCTTTCTACAAGTTTCCAGTCACTATTAGGCATAGGCGTATCATAGGGGGGTGTAATGCAAAACAATATTTTCATTAAAGATAACACAGGTTCCTTTCTTGATGACCTCTCAATAATATCTTTTTAGGGTGTCCACCTGTGTATATCCCATTTCTTCGTTGGCAACAGCATTAACTTCGTTCCAAATATTATTATTCTCTGTCAAATAAGTTTATAGACAGACAGACACCATGCGGTCAGACACAGACCGATGTAATTGAAAGGTTGTGTTATTTTTCTCGATTACAATATTTCCCTTCGGTAAACAGGTAAACAATTAATTCTAAGGAATTCAATAAACTTTCCATTTTGTACGATTTTTACTTGGGGCCTTTAGTTGTTTAAAATAATTCACATCTGAAACTAAAGGTAATAGTTTTCTTATAAAATGTAACAAACATACAGCCCTGATATTTTGTCAATAAGAAAATATGGAATCGTAATTACATCAGCTAGCTCATTTTTTATTAAAGGGTAGTCAGTAATTTGGAAGATGACTGCATGTTGCACATACATTGTTGTACATTTGCCACAGGTATAATGACGAAGAGGCAAGCTAATTGAAATTGCTGGCGTTCCCACTGCGAATGCCTATCGGGCCTCGTTTAATAATGTCCTAGCAATTTTGAAAATGAAAAGATGTTGACTTGAATGTTAGTTGTAATGGTGTTCATCGAGTAAATTAAACATGAATATCATGAATGCTGATTAATTTGAAAATTTCAACTGAACCAATAATCGTAACTTTTTTTTGGTCAGAAATTTATAACAGTAATTTTATTGAGTATTCTTATAGAAAAATTGCGCTGAACACGGGGGTGACATTAAAAAAATTATAAAACGCAGGCTTCTTTGTTAAAAATAATGGTTTTTAGAGAAAATTTTCGTTTTTTAACATTTTTTGACTTTTTAACGAAAACGGTGCATCGGACAAAAAAAGTCATGATATTAAATAGAAGATTTTATCAATATCCGCCGCTTGAGATCTATAGCGACCTTTTATCTTTGACAGTTCAATTGTATTTATTTATTTATTTATTTATTTATTTATTTATTTATTTATTGCATACACTGTTCAACAGGTAAGATACCCAATTACAGAACAGGAATAAAGACATACAAAGCATTAATTACATGATATGCAACAACATAGAAAGAAAGTAAAATGAAGACAAAATTTACTTAAATGTACGAACTATGAATAACTAATGATACGAAGAGAGAGAAAAAAAATAACATGGAAAATGTTTAAATGTAAAAACCATATATACATATATACAAATATGTGATTCAAAGTATATAAGAAAAACAAAGACAATCACTGGTTATTTAATTTAGCACATTTTGTTTTATGTCACTAAGGCTGCAATTAAAAATATCGAAGTCGCTACATAATTTGTTAGAAGTGCTGCAAATCGTGTATAAAGGTGAATTATTTAGTACGTTGGTACGAGGCGTGGGTAAATAGAAAACTTGGTGATTACGAGAGGTTAATCTGGGATCGTGAAAATTAAGCTTACTAATTATTTCGGGTGCGTCAAAATTATTGTGTAGTAATTTAAACAAAAATACTTGAGAAAAGTACGTACGCCCATCCTCAGGAGTAGTCATAGAATATCTTTCAAGCAAGTTGCTTTACGGAAAACCAATCACTGGATAGGCACCGTCGGATTTGAACCACAGTAATTTAAGAAATCTACGTTGAACTGCCTCCAAGTTATTCTTGTGAACATCATAACTGAAACTCCAAATTAGAGATGCGTATTCGATCTGACGAAGGATTGATAAAGAATTTTCAGAGTATCAGCATTAGTGAACTCTCGATATGATCAGTGAAGGATAATTTACTATCAAAAGTTACGCCGAGGTCGCGAAATTTTATAGGTCTTTGAAGTATGACATTATCTAACCTGTAATCAAATATAAAAGGTGATATTTTTAAAGAAAAGGACATTACGTTACATTTACTAGGATTCATGAATAATTTAGTTACTATACACCAGGTGTTTATTTTGTCAAGAGAAGTCTGAAGTTGAAAACAGTCATCGATTTCATCAATTACTGTGAACATTTTTAAATCGTCGGCATATAAAAGGTGAGGCAAATTAATTTCGTTCACTATGTCGTTAATAAATATGTTAAAAAACAAAGGCCCCAGAATAGATCCCTGGGGAACTCCAGATGTGGTAGCAAATTCGATCGATTTGAACCCATTTAATGCAACGTACTGACTCCTATTCATTAAATAAGATTTAAACAAAAGGAGCAAAGAATATGAGAAGCCGATTTTTTCTAATTTATTAAGTAACTACTGGTGATCAAGTCTATCAAACGCTTTGGCGAAATCGCTATATATGACATCTACCTGCCCACGTTCATCTAAGAATTCAGAAATATATTGAGTTACACAGAATAAATTTGTTGTTGTTGAACGCCCTTTCATAAATCCATGTTGATTAATAGAGATTTTGGTGTTAATTGAATGATATATTCTATCATGAAGTAATATTTCTAAGACTTTACAGAAGTTACAAATTACAGAGATTGGTCTAAAGTTCGCAATATCTTGTTTGTTTCCCCTTTTGAAGATGGGACAAACTTTGGAATATTTCCATAGGTCAGGAAATAGGCAGTTTTTTAAGATTAAGTTAAAAATTAGAGTTAGAGGATATGCAAAGATGATAGCGCAATCCTTTAATTAAAAGCTGGAATGGAATCAGGACCGGTCGTCTTTTTGGGTTTAATTCGTTTTAGAGCCCAAATAACCTCATCTTCACTGAAAGAGTTTATGCTAACAATAGGATTATTGTTAGGTATATCGGTCTCAATGTGATGTTCCTCGATATCTAATGAGGACTCATTATAAGATTGACCGAAATAATTGGGAAATGCATTTAGTATATCAGAGGGATTGTTTAGCGAAGATCCCTCAAAGAACATCTCTTCAGATACACTGGCCGACCCTTTTCTACTTTTGATGAAAGCCCAAAATTTATTGGGATCATTTTTTATATTATCTTCAGAGTTCTGCACGAAATTTCTGTAGGCTAAATTGGTATCATATTTTATTTCCCTTCCGATGTTTTTGAGGTTATTGTGTATAAGTGGATCACTGGTTCTTGCATACTGTCTCCTAATATGTTCTTTAAGGCCAATTTTTTTTATGATACTGCCATTAAACCACGGAGGATATCTGCCATTAAAGAAATTAATGGTACTAAATTAACATTTTTTTTTCTATTCAACAAAAGGTCATACGGATATTTTATTGTGGTCAAGATGTTGCATTTAGTTCATAGAATTTACATGGTTTTTTTGGGTCGATATCTCGCGTATCTTGGAATTGTTTAAACAAATAAGCTAATTTTTTTATCAAGGATTTGCGGCTTTCAATAACTTTTTTGCACTCTCCTCCCCTGGCAATCGATAAATATTGATAAAAACTACCATTTCTGTGTGGTCTTGCCCCTTTTTTCTCTTTCTACCCCCGCCAACGTA
Source organism: Stenurella melanura (assembly GCA_963583905.1). Lineage (NCBI taxonomy): Eukaryota > Metazoa > Arthropoda > Insecta > Coleoptera > Cerambycidae > Stenurella > Stenurella melanura. Next base: position 138,358,016 of record OY757311.1, read on the forward strand.
TTAAAAAATATGCTTAGTAAACAAATGAAATATTTGCTTGTAACAATTGAACGGTCACAGATAAAAAAGTCTCAAACGACGCGTATTGATAGTCTTAATTTTTTATATATTGACTTTTTTGTTCGACGCACCGTTTTCGTTAAAAAGTCAAAGAACTTAAAAATGAGAATTTTCGCTAAAAACCATTGTGTTTAACAATGAAGCCTGTGATTTATAAAATTTTTAATGCCACCATCGTGTTTAGCGCAATTTTTCTTATAGGAATAATCAATAGCGCTGTTTAAAATTTCTGACCGAAATCGATTATTTTGACTACTCCAAGTATGCATTTTTGTCTGTTAATGCCAAATTCCACCTATATTATTTTAATTTTTCAGTTAAATTAATCTAGCGAAAGCATTTTCTTTACTTGCTTCTTTTAGATATTTATATAAGAAAAGATTTAGCTTTCAGCTCATTCATACTTCAGTTTGTTAAGAAATTTCAATTAGGAGCATAATAAATGATCAAATCCATTGATTGCGGAAGTCCCAACTGGCAAAGTCGCTTTATAATTTTCACATATCACACTGTATTGTTACTATATTGTTGCATCTCAATGTTAATCTGTTGTATTAAAATAGCGAGAAACATTATATTATCCTCTAACACTTAACTGTTATTTAAATTAGTGTAAATGATGTAATGAATTTCTAACTACAATTAATGTTTATTTTGCACATTCTTATCAAGTCAGTCAACGCCAATATCGATGTCAACGTGTAAATATCTGTTAGTTGTTACATTACGTATGAAACACCTATTTTCTCTACATTTAGAGTTCGTTGTGTTTTCGTAAGTAATCAGTTAAATTTATTTTACTTTGTTCACTATTTTCACCTTATTTGTGAAACAGTCTATAATGAGTGATATACCACCGACTGATATAGCCATGGTTGTAATGGGCAAACTGGAGGGTATGTGAGAAGTCGAGGTTAAGGCAGAGAACGCTTAACCACGTCTCTAGATATGGGTTTGAAGTCGTTTAGTTCAAAAAGTCCCATAACTTCAGAGACATTATCTATCAGCGCCTTTGCTTGAAACACCAAAATTGGAACGATGAGGCACGTATGGAGTTGGTGATGACTGCAGCCACAAGGGCTGATGAGCAACACACTTCTTCTTTTGGCGTCACAAAACAGTGTAGGCCTTTGCCTGTCTGGTTATTTTCTTCGATTCTGATTTTTCGTGAGTTTTTCTTCTTCGGCTTCTAATACTCATAGCTCTCAGGTAATCTTCTACATCATCTCACTCTATGCTCTCCTCTTCTTCATCTTCTTAAGCAGGTTTCTACTCATATATTTTCTTAGTTACTCTCGAGTCTTCCATTCTGTTGGCATGGCGCAGCCTTGTTAGTTTTGGACTTCTTGTATATTTAATAATGTAACTCCCTTTATTGATCTGATTCAGTTCAGTATTCATGCGGATTTTCCATGTTCCATCAGCGTCCCTAGACTGTCCCATGTATCTCTCGCAAGATCTTTTTCTCGAATATTCGAAACATTTCCTCGTCTCCTCTTGTCATGGTCCAGGTCTCACATCCATATGTTACTACAGATTTAATTAGGGTTTTGTATATTTTTGTTCTCGTGTTTTTATCTAATAGTTTACTATTAATTTTTTATGAGCGTAGTAACATTGATTTCCACTGACTATACGTCTTTTATTTTCATTGCGTATTGTATTGGTTTGATTAACTTCCGCTCCTAAGGGCCGGTTTATCAATGCAAGATTAAGGGTATTCCATGGTTAAAGCGAAGACATACATATACATAGGCTTTAACCATAGGATATCCTCGCATTGATAAACTGACCTTAAGTAAAGGTTTCCACACGTTCGTAGTTTTTGATTTGGATGCTGTTGTTATTGTTGGTTGGCGTTCTTTTCACATCCATGTATTTTGTTTTATTGATGGGCAACACACACGTTATTGAAAACAATTGTCCTTGTAATTATGCTCGATCGTTAATGTATAAAACAAAGTGTACCATTCGCTTTTTGAAGAAACGCTATTTTTTGTATTGTGTTTCAAACCGAGTAGAAAATGTCATGAAGCTTTGTAAAATAAACTGCGTTTAGCTAACTATTAGTTAATTTATTCTTTTAAGAGAGTGTTGAAATTTGTTGGTAGAAAGAAAATTTTGTAAACAAAGTATCTAATCTCTGGTCCTTTAATTTGCAAGTGTGTATTTGCAGATATGATTCTTAAAGCTTCTTTTCAACAATTTAATGTCTATAGTAAATGTATTGCCAGTTGTAGTTGTAAGAAGGTTTTACGTATTAAATTATAAATTAAAGTTTTATGGTTATTCCTACATTTTCTGGATCATTACAATCAAAACACAACCGGAATGATCAAATTTCTTCGAAGACAAACAGTGGTAAAAAAGTCCTCTCTTTGCAATCAAACCCATCATTTCCTAAGTATTTTGGTGCGCTGAAACCAAATTTGGCAAAAAAATTTTTCACCGTGTCAATTTTTTTTCTACACCCCCATATAACCCTCATAAACCCTTATAGAGCAGATTTTTCGATAAAATTTTCTTTATTTATTTTTTATGACCTTTGCATTTGTTTCTTGGGTCGCTGACAGACGAACAGACAGACGGACGGACGGACGGACATTTTAAAAGTTGTTCAGAATTCGATCACCAGCACAGTGATATGAAATGTTTTTCTCTACGAGCAATATTACCAGTTTTAGAAATGTGCCGATCGAATGCAATATACTCTTCGTTTTGTATTTGCAAAGAATATAATAATTAAAGAAATTTTTTCAAAAAAACCTCATCTAAGTATAAGGGTTTATGGGGGTTATATGGGGGCGTAGAGAAAAACTGACGAGGTAAAAAATTTTTTTGCCAACTTTGGTTTCATCCTTAGGAAATTATGGATTTGATTGCAAAGACAGAACATTTTTTTTGTAGACTTGTGTTATTAATTCATTTAGTTACAATTAATTAACATTTAAAAACAATATTTACGTCAAATAACATAATGGCAATGTTTATGAATCGAACTAAATATCGATTTTTCATTTCATTTCACTGAAAGAAAACCTTCATGGGCCTATAATTCTACTAATTACAGGCATATCTCTAGCCATATATCTGTCAATATCCTAATTTATACGAACACAAAAACAAACATGTTACGTTTTTTCAGCGCTTCTATAGACCCCACACATGGAGGTTTAAATAGTAGATAATTATATTAGTTCAGGTTGCATTAACAAATGAAAGGAATTTATGCATTCGTCGGTCTATAGTTCACCTGATAATTTTTCCGTTATCCAAATTATTGCATATCTATGGTAGAAAATGCAGCTATGCAAATCAATATATTTACATACATATTTTTTAATAATTCAGGTTATAATTGTGTACTATAGGGGTTATTTCGAATATTTTCTACCAATGAATATTTAATATCGGTAACGATGTGTATGTCAAGTTTAACTAATATGTACTTTAATATACAGTATTCTGATTATGGTGGTCGAAGGAATTTATAGAAAATAAGTTGGAAAGTTGTAAAGGTATGTGACAAACAGTTTAGGGTAAACATACTTGTCGGTTAATTTAAGATCGTTTATGAATTATCTAGTAAACTATATACCAGTATTGCCAGTAAAGCAGTAAATAAGAAATGGAAGCTTTTAACCGTCGAAAAAGTTCGACCCATATGTATGTTCTTTTATGATTGGTCGGTCATTGCCCTGGAATGACTTAAGCGATTTCTTTGAAAACCTTTTGTGAATTATAGAATATGATCTCGACTGAGAAAATCATTTTAAAATTTTTCAATTTAGTAGCTGTCCCTGATGACACACCTGTGCGCCTATCACAAAATGGCGGGACCCAATTCCTTGATTCATCGTCTGTTAAGTTTTCGTCTGAATGAACAGAGATCTGTAACGGTGAAAGCTTTAATTACGGATATGGCTAAAGGTAATTGATACCCATAAGTTGGTTCAACTGTTGAACCTTGACAGAGTTTTGGATAGAGATGACGGAGTTGGTCGGACATTTTAGTATAAATACAGGCATGTTCTTAGTTGCACTTTAGTATTGATAATCTCCGGTGAAGCTAATGTAGTTAACGAAACGCATGTCCAGTATTATGTCCTAGAGTTTTGGTTGCTTGTATAAACCATATCTCCCGAGACGGCGTCTCATCGAAGGATCCAGAACCAAATGCTATGGGGTGTCAATGAGATCACTTTTCACAATTTCACAATATTTCTAACGAATCAAGATGAAACTTGGTATGTCAAGTTTCTACAACTTACGTTATCGCCATTGTTTTCATTTAGTCTGCGATAGTGTACTTGGTACCTTTTCAAATCTTGAACATTAAGACAATTGCAAAGGAAAAAGTGGATGAATATTGTGTTGTAATACAGATTCGTAATAAAAAACCTCTTCCTATGGAATCACTCCTTCCACATACAGGCTTCCCATGCAAGTCTCTTTACGCGAAAACATTTTGATGTTATCTTGCAGTTCAGCATGTAGAAATAATTGCTCATAGAATTTTAATAATATAATACTTGAAATTATCCACCCAAGGTGGTATGAAGGTGGCTGATAGGAAGAAATTTGTTGAGAACATTTGTTCTAGACCACACACCCAATCACAATTTTAGTTTGTTAACATCTGTAATGAGGGAGTATGGTAGTGGGGGCGGATGACATAAAAAAATATTTAAGGCCTTGGCATTTAATAGATATACCAAATTTCAAGTTTCTGGACTCTTACTAGCTTGCTTTACTTTTTACCCCTATTTACCACCCGAACCCTTCAACGGAATCTCATCATAATACAATCTAGTTCGTGATCTCGTTATAATACGTACGTGTACCAAATTTCAAGTCAGTAACTAAACCGTTCTAGATAAAATGTGCGCACAGAAAAAAGAAGTTGCAGACCAATTGACTGATAGGAATATTTTTTTGCTAAAATTTAAAATCGGGACGTTTCATGACATTCTAAACCAATTTCTACAAATGATTATTATACTTCCACTCTACTATATGGATGTGGAAGTAATATTACATTTAACTCCAGTAATGATTTCAATTTCAAAATTTTGAATACCTTCGAAAAAAGCGATTTTTGGAACTTTCTGAACACAATAATCCAATATGCATTTTTTATAAATTATTTAGGTATTAATAGTAAAACAATATCAGGTCGGTCACGAGACACTAGATTAAAAATTAAAACCGATAGTAAAAAATTTACATTGGCGTAAGAAGTTGACACATGCCAAGTTTCATCCTAATCCGTTGAGTAATAAAGAAATCTTTTTTCCACCATCACATCCACTAAATCTAAATTAAAATTACATTGACTGTCACTATCAGTAGTGCCATTCGCACTCATATGCTTTTGTGGGGAAATATTTCTATTACTATTTGTTTTAGATGTCCAAGAAATTGTTTTGTTGCAATTACTACAATAAAGATCTGTTCTATCAAATTGCAGTGGGAAAATCGCGAATCCACAAGTATACTGTAGCCTGAGAAGCACTAGACATTTTTTTATAAGCCCCGACTTTCACACTAGGTTTGTAGATACATATGTACATACATACGGCTATATTTATACTACGGTTTGCCAAACTGCATAACAGCAATCTCGGATGGTCTACCCTTTCCCTTTATTAAATGTTGATATAAATGCCATGAATTGCCACAGTGTAGGTAAAATGAGATTTTCTCAAATCAGTGTTTCACAATTTTGGAGGCGTCGTCTAATTGCAGGAAATAATAAAACCGCATTAGTAAAAACCATGTAAAAGTACCGCCCTGCGCTGGAATCTAACACTTCAATTTTAATAGAATCAACTACGTTGTTAAGCAATTGTCAGTACGTTTAACAAATGTGGTAGATTTCCGATAAATGTAGCTTATAATTATTAACATTTTAAAAAGAAATAAAATTCACTTTACAACGTTGTGTGCATTTGTGACGCACACGGTACATGGCAGTTCCATACCGTTAATGCCTGACTTTGTTTATTATGTACGATTTAATATTATATAAAAATGCTTCATTTTATTGAGAAAAATGTTTTATGTTGTCAGCAGTTAATTGGGTTTTTATATTTAATTATTATGAATATAAAAAAAAATGAACACGCCATACATATTAAAACTTCGTTTTTCTGATTGTTTCTGTAGGTGTTCAGTAGGTGTAGGTGTGCAATATAATATTGTCTATATGAAAGCCGTCTCTGGCATCGAGATATAATTTCCGAGCCTCGCATATGTCAAGTTTTATCCTAATCCGTTAAAAAATAAAGAAATGGCGACCGAAAAGTGATCTTGTTGATACCTGGTACACTATCGAAATTTTATTACAATGGATATAGTGGTTTCGAAGTAATGAACAAATTACCTTGGAAGGAAGGCGTCCTAGGAAATAATCTACCATCATTTCTTATGTTATTTTAACTATACGCTTTCTGTTCTCCCTTACTCCTGTGACATCCTGTATATACCGTTATGTTAATTCATAATAATTGTTATACGTAACTTATTTTTATTAATTAGTCAAAAATTTGCTTTTCAAAAGAAATGGAAATTGTATATTATTATTTATATTTGTACTTATAGAATTTATAATAGAAACAAATAGAATCGAGGCAGAAAATTGGCTCTCTGGTTTGCATAAATTACACGTATCATATACGATCTTATGCTTATGGTTTTGCTAATTATCACAATTACAAGTAAACTGGCTCTGCAATAAATTTAGCGATGACTTAAATGAATGTGCGTTACCGTACCTACAATATAAATGATGTTTATGCGAGAAATTCGTGTACCGGATCCGGAACTTACAAATTAGTTTATAGAACTCAGAAAGCAGTCATTTACATTTAGTCGTACCATTTTGTGCAAGGGGTAGGTTCTCGGTAAGTTATATAAGGTGGTGTAATTTTTGTAAAATATAATTTAATCCAACTTCTTTCTCTAGGGTATTATACCAACAATCAATTAAATAGTATAGTCCAATTGGTGAAATCACTGGGGCATGATTTTGTATTTTTAAGTTATATCGAATTCTGAAAAATATATTTTTGAAAAATACATCTGTTACGAGTTGTTTATAACATTTTTTAAATAAACGATATTTAACAAATTAACCTTATTTTCTAATTTTTTTCTGTCAAATATTAAAAGTTATATCTAGTATAAGGCAAACAGTAAACATCGAATTCTTTTAATACAGAATTTGGCGAATGCGCTACTGATAAGAGAAAACGATTGATAATAATTAAATTTTTTTACAAATTATAGGGTATTATTGCGCGGCGTTGTTCCATCGTAGTATTTCATCTAGTTACGTGCAGTGCAGTGTTCAAAGTGCCAGACTACATTGAATGAATCGAATGAATTCAGTAGCAAATTGTGCCGAAATTGCTTTAAAATTAGTAGTTAGGTATTTTTGTAGTAACTTATATTAAATCCAGTGCCAAGAATTACAAATGGCCGTATCAGAATTCTCCGAAAATGAGTCTAATACTTAAAGCTTAAAAAAAAGGGATATTCTTCTTTGTTATCTTGAAGCTACATAAGAAACCACTCAAAAATAAAGCACGCTATACAGAAACTTTATTGTTTTAAAAATCAATCGATTGCATTATTTACCCCAAGAAAGATGTGAAAAATCCAAATTTCCATGTTCATAAGAACATAAATTTTTGTATTAAAAATGCATAATTAAACAAATCGGCAGCTACTGGAAGCAGCTGGCGAAACGACTCCGCACATCGACCATGCCACGCGAAAAGCGATCCTATGCTTTACATTTGCTTTATTTTTTAATTTTTTTCACGGAAACCAAATCGAAAGTGTGCAAGTGTGAAATATCGTTGAAATATGAATATTAACTTCTTTTCAATGGTTCGATTACAAATTGTAAGTAATTATAAAATGAACAACTTGTGCCAAAACGGTACTAAACGTAATCTGATCTCAACCAAAACCTTTTCAGATCTTCTAGAGCACACATCCTGGGATCTCAAAACGTAAAGATTTGTTGTTATCTCAATTTTCGATTTTAGACCAATTTTTGTAACCCCCACAATTTTGTGGGGAGGTTAAAAATAAAGGTCATCATCGTGATTAATTGGCAGCTTGATTATTTGAAACGATTTTTTACTATTCAAAAAGGATTGGAAACTAATACTCACCGATGAATAACAAATCATCGTTAAGGTATAGTCCAATTTGGTGTGTAAAATACTATGTAGTTCGTATGTCTAAGTATATATAGGTCGAATGGGACAACAGTTAAAAACCAGAAATAAGGAACATAAATATTCATAAACATAAACATAAACACCACACATAGTAGACAACCCCCAAATCCAAAGCTTCTCGTGGGCTGTCCGGAAGGGGATTACACATTTGAAAAAACGCAGACAACATCCATTACCCACCAACATTGCCAGTGCTGGTGCTGGGGATCGAACCCAGTACATGTTAGGCAGTCTGACCAAGCGCGCTCGCCACTAAGACGCTTAGCCGACTGAGCTACCATGCAACGAGAGATACAATAACAACAAAAAAATACCGTTGTTGCAAACTACGGCGGTATTCTCGTATTCGTATTACGTGATAGTGTTGACCACATTATTTAACATATCATGAAAATCCTCCAAATTTTCATTGCAGTGGAAATTATAAAAAATTATTTCGTCTTTAAGGAAAGTGATAGATCTTAGAACAATGTTTCAACTTAAAGAGTTTGAAATTTTCTTACGTCGTTTTATTTTCAACTATGTGAGGCATCAATAGCTCGACACGGATTCTGCAAGGGTCGTTCAACCGTTTCTAGTTTAACTAATATTTTAGTTTATTTCTGATTCTATTGATAAGGGTGTAAGAACGGCCATTATTTACACTGATTTAAAACATATTAACGTATGTACATAGTAGACAACCCCGAAATCCAAAACCAAGGCTGTCTAGAGGGGACTACACGTTTGAAAAACGCAGACAACATCCATTACCCATCTTCAATGCCGGTATCTGCTGGGATCGAACCCAATATGCGGTAGACAGTATGACAGTAGACAGTATGACTAACTTTCCTAAAGACATCGATCACCTAACATTACTAAATTCTATCTAAGTTTATAATCGAATTAACTTTTTACAAAATTTGTTTGTAAGCGACATAATGGACAATCTTAGTGTTAACTACCTTAGAACTTCCAAATAATATTGATCGTATTAATGTATAGCAGTATGATAAACAAATTACTTTGCAACAAGATACAACGCTGTATCATTTACAACAAAACAAAATATAATTATATTCGTTTACAAACTAAACAGTTATTAACCTATTATGACTTGGGTTTATGTACCACATTGAACCTTGTTAAAAAATTATTGAACCGTGGTTTTTGTCAAAACTTGTAGCCATTAGGACGAACTTAAAACGTCTAACCTTATCTTCACATTTAATTTGGGTGTGATCTACTAAACTTACTAATCTAACCTAAACTAACATTAAATACATATCCAACTACATTTCTATGTTCAGAAAAAATCAGTTGAGTTGTATTGAACTGGTTATTTTCCCTTCCCCCCCTCCAAGATATAAAATTGGGACATGAGATATTTATCACCCCATGTATTATCAGAATATATACATAAAAATTGTAAGTTTGTGAATTATTATTTTTAACCGCCCTGGTAAAGTTTATTGTTAAATAAAAATTATTTCACATTAACATTATTACCAGGGTTGCTTTTAAAACCCTTTTTTAGATTATTTGCTTCTATTTTTTTACACCGAGCCAAACAATACCGTCCAATAAATAGACGTAAACGAAATGTTTACCACGTGAGATGAACTGTAAGAATAAATTTTGTCGAACTGGAAGCCGCTGCAACATTCAACATCTGAAGTCATGGTATTGTCTTTACCTATCGATGCTTATCGCCATACGCATCTGAAACCCTTTACAGCGGTATAAATTGTATCAGATAATCGCTAACGTTTTGATTGTCCACAAAAAAGTGGAGATTTCTACGAAACTATATCGATAAGAAATATTCCAGAAACACCGTGTTGAGAGGAATAAAAAAAGGAGCTCGGTTAACTTTATTTGACAGACAAATAAATTTTCATTAGGGAATATTACAATTTTATGTTTTACAGACCAACATTTAATTACTAATTTTTGAATATGAGCAGTGCTACGGGTACTTATTTTTCTGTGAGCGGTTTACTTGATAGATGTGGTATGTGCAGTAAGAACGGCGTGAAATAACTGCCTCAAAATGAATTTTATGGTACATATAACTTGAAATAGAGCTGTTGATTAACGTTTACACTCTATTAGGAATGTACGACCTTTTAATTACCTTTTAAAGTTTTTTGTGAATTTGTGTGTTATGAGTGGTAAATCAATTAGTAAACACTATGTGATATTATGGTTTCATTATTATTTACGTCCTTATATTTATAATCAGAGAGCCAGCTTTATTGATATAAAATAGAGTTATCAGGTTTAGCCCAGTGCTTAGAAATAGATTTCTGGTAGTAGAAAAGCATAAAAAAGTTTGTAAAATAAAACAGTATTTCTGTTAGTTGAGTCTTAGTTATACTCATAATTCGAAAGGTCCAGCAACTCGAAGCGAGGTTAATACTTGGATGGGTGACCATCTCCAGGGAATTATGTGGGATTCTCGCTCCACCTTCTAACGGCTTGTGTAGCAGCCCATCGTAGAAGATATTCAACTTTAGGCCAGGGTTGCATAGTAGATATACCATCATTCGGAGGAGATGTAAACCAGTTGGTCCCTTATGTATTAAGGCAAGTAAAAAATTCCTGCTCTTCGATAAAGAAGCGGTTTGGCACAATTTCCAGGTTGGGGGTAGCTCATCTACTAGCGTCGGTGATTGACCTTAATAGCGGAAATAAGCCGACGTTAACTAAGTGAATTAAAAGAAAGTGTGTTATTAGTTATTTCCAAAAATTATTTTTTTAGAAATAATTTCTATTAGACGCAATATGCAAAAAAATCGTAGAGGTGAAAGTTGAAACATTACATAAAAATGCCCTTACAAAAAATTTTCATACAGACATCCGTTTCAGCGTAAAATAAAATAAAACTTACGGAGTTGTGGCACTTTTATGTCCTGCTATACAAAATCTTGTTGTATTGAAAGAACAAATATGCATCTTTCTCCATAAGTCACAATTTAAAAAAATGTTAATATTCAATATTGAAAATACATTTATTGAAACATTTTAATTTTAACATGCATACACTACAAAAATTAGACATTTTGCATGTTTTAAAATTTGTTCCCAAAAAAATTGAAACTGACGCCATTGTGTTTCAAGTTGCAACCACGGTGGCTTTGACAATATTTTTTAATACTTTTCTACCAGCATAGACCCACTGATGTGCAAAATTTTACATAAGGTTTATTCCACCCCAACTAAAACTCTGCATATATTATTTGTAATTAAGGATAACCGAAAACTATAATTGCTATATCAAAACGATAGCTAATCGATGACCAAGAAAATGGCGATGTAAATTTTTATATAATCAACAATATCTATTAAATTATGTACATTCGGATAATCTTGGTGTATCAGATATTATCTTAAATTGGATTAGTTCTTACTTGAATAACAAAAAATTAATTATCAAAATTGGACAGCAAGCATCCAATCAACTTAACGTTTCTCTAGGAATTCCGCAGGGGTCAGAATCTGGACTATTGCTTTACATTCTTTTCATTATTGACTACCAAAACGTACTAGTGTTGAATAAGTTTTTGCAGATGGTGTTTTCATTATTATATCAGCTGAGACTCCAGAGGTGCACCAAGTACTCATTGGATAGGTATGTGATGAGTATATTATATATTGTAAAAAAGCTATGTTATATTAATTCAACACAAATCGGTTGGTTTAAACTCGCCTTTAAGGTTGTAGTGCCAGAAAAACTAACATCTTTGGTATGCCACTAATTAGCTATAAATACTAAACTTCTTGGAACAATAATTGACATCAATCTAATATATCAGCCAAGTATTCATCTTTGAAATTAGCTATTCAAAACTACATATCAGATTTAAACATATTACTATAAGGTATTCTATATGCTTGCTATAATGTAGAATATGGCATACATTATTTTTAGTCAACCTCCAGAAACTAGCAGTTAATCAGGTTTTCTTACTGCGATATTTTAATAATTTCCATTCAAACGTGCTGTATGCTGTATACACTAAATGTGATTCTTCAATACTTATTTCGCTCTTATTGTACTGCACTTGAGGCAAAGAGCGTTACATAGCACAGTGTGAATCCTATTCCCTATAATATTTGATAACTAGAATGAAACCAGTTAATTTAAGAACTTTAATTACAAGGAAACACGTGAGTTAGATTTTCTTTTAATTTTAAATACATAACTGAAACAATTTAGATGTAACCTCAAATACAAATTTTAGTAATATAGTTAAGGAAAAGTTCTATATATGTAACATTCCCTAATTGAACTCCACTTCTGACAAACAGAAGCACCGTTAGTTCTAATTTAATAGAAATAAAATTGACATGTCAGTACTTATAAACTAAGAATCTACCTAAATTGTAAAATTATATTTAATTGCAAAGAATTTCGTCCAAAATTATTAATTACGATCAGGGTACACGAATTCCTCTTCAGTCGCCTGATTCTTGTTATGGTTAATGAAATGTCATCAAAAACATTCCCTATTAACTCTGGTATTTCACCCATCACCCACTCTTTGCTTTATTAATATCAAGTTATTTGGCGCAATAACTAAATTGTGTAACTGAATACTGTACAACTTAAAAAGTATTCACATTAGTACATGAGAAAGTCAGTAACAGGATCCTTTGTTGAGGAGATTAATAAGGTAAAAAAATATGTAGAACTGGACCAATTTGTGTTCCTATAAATACAAGAATAACTTGTAAACCTGTAGACAAATCAGTAATCAAAAAAGACGTTAATCTTTGGCTAGAAGGACCAAGAAATATTAGGAAACTAAACAATCCGCTAACTAACCGCGAAAAAAATATACATAGAATGTGGACACTTTTGCGGAGAAACTAGATTATATTTATCTTACCTTTAATCCTTTTAGAAGTTTACCATCTAACCACCAACTTCCGGAGGCCTCCAGATAGGTGATCCAATAGGTTGATGATGATACACCAAATAGCAAATAAGACATACGCAAGCTCGAAAAGTAGAGAGAAGTTAGTAATAATAACGCTCACCGTGATTTATGGAAAAAAGTCTGTGGCATCTCAAGACTCAGAAGTGTAAAGCTATTAGGTGTTGTTTTGGACGAGTTGGCTTTACCACCGAAAGTTTCAGCTTCCTGAATACATTGCTCTATTTTAATTTTGATTAAATCGTTAACTGGAGTTGTCCCATCAGAGCATGCCATAATTTAATTATGACTGCACCTGTGTAAAGTAATAAACTTTAAGTAGTTCTAAACTCACGCAAGAACGAAGTTGCCAGATGACACAACTGAATTTTTTTCTTAAGTCTTCAATATGTTTAAACGAGTTTAAATTACTATCAATAGTTATACCTAATAGTTCTATAGAGTGACTTGTTCTATAGACGAATTGTTGATTTTTACTAATAAGCTGCATAAGCATAAGCTGCAATGATAGGTAGAGCCGACATCGAAGGATCAAAAAGCGACGTCGCTATGAACGCTTGGCCGCCACAAGCCAGTTATCCCTGTGGTAACTTTTCTGACACATCTTGCTGAAAACTCTTCAAGCCAAAAGGATCGATAGGCCGTGCTTTCGCAGTCCCTATGCGTACTGAACATCGAGATCAAGCCAGCTTTTGCCCTTTTGCTCTAAGCGAGGTTTCTGTCCTCGCTGAGCTGGACTGTTATTAGCAAACATCAACATTTGACTTCTTGTTCCATTAATGTTTAGTCCAAATTACCAATAACAATTCATTAGTGAAGTACAGATGTTTGCAACTCATGTACACTGTCTGTCGTTGATGCAACTGCCACATCATCAACAAATTTAGTAGCGTGAAACTTCCGTTGGCACCAGCTTAGCATCTGATTGATATGATACACTATCCTCTTTTAGTTTGACTTTCTGAGTACGTTGACTTAGGTAGGACCTAATCCGGGAGTTAGGTACTCCTTTTATACCATAAGCGCACATTTTATTAAGTAGAAATTCATGATTTACCATATCAAATGCTCTAGACATATCAAGGAATAGATATTCACACTTTTCTTTTAGTCAATATTTTGAAGTAGAAATGTGTACTTGTATATGGAAATAACTAAATCCTTAGTGGAGTGTCCCTCTCTAAAGCCATATTGACTAGTAGGTAAAATATTATGTTTATCAAGGTAAACGTTTAACTGACCAGCTCAACCAGCTCAATTGCCAGTTCAAGCAGCATATAGTAAAGAAATTGCTCAACAATTTGATATTAGTTGTTTTTCATTTTTCTTATGAATGGGTACCAACGTTGCTTTTTTTATAAAAGAGGGAAAAGCGTCTTCGATAAAAGAAAGAATTATTAATTTACAAAGTGGATCAGCAATATACTCTATAATGTGTGCAAGTAATGAACATGAAATATTGTCAGAACCTGCAGAATGCTTTTCTGTTATTTTTTTCAACAATTTATTTACATCAGGGGCCACAGTGGATGCCAGAAACATATTACTCGAACAATGCATATCTAGATGTGCTTATGTGCCTTTATGTCAATACTGATATTGTCAGTAAGTTGCTGAATAGACTCTAGAAAGTAGCGGTTAAATTCATGTACTGCTTCATTATAAGAATTAATATAGAGCCATTTTCGTCAACAAATCGTTAAACGTTTACATTCAGCAGTGGTCTTGTTATCATTTATGATTTACTACGCTGTACTATTTTTATTAGATGAAGCTTCCATCGTTGTACTGTAATATATATTAATTACATATTTTCCTTTTGTGACTATTTTTTAGAAGGTTTTATTATTCTTTTATTTCTGGGTATTCTAAAGTTAACTTATACACTTTTCTAATAAACTTACCTTCATTAATTCCCTGCTTATTCATTTTTCGTCTGTTTGCTTTTCCCAGTGAGTAATTTTACATTTAAAAGCAATGACTATTATTTCATAAAACCATGTTTCAAAAACTACAACATCAAAGCTATAATACGAAATCGACTGCTATTTGTTAAGTATGTCTAGTTTTAAGTTGAAAAACTCTGAAAAAACTCCTTCAATCTAAAAATGTACACTATGTTGCCAAATAAGGCAAGGTAAGATATATTTGTATTGATGCTTTAAATATTAAGTATTGAGAAGGTAACCGCAATTACTGTTTCTATGCACTGTTCAAAGTAAACTGTATTATCAATATTTATTATGCAATACAGTCCACTATCAAAATTTGTGAATAAATGATTGTATGTTCTATGTCAATGTTGCCCCAATACAACAGCTATGATGAGTTGTGTGGACTAATGATTTGTTTTATACGTAGTAGTGACGGTGAAGGACAGGACAGTACCGTCGGTTGACGCGTGAAGTAGCGTGAGACAAGAATTCTTCGGTTAAGCGGTACCGTTGAGATATCGGCACGGACACAGAGGACCGTCGCTTATCTATTCATTGTTAATCATCATTTATTATTCGTGTAATCATTTCTTTCTTTTAAAAACCAGACACGACGCGACATCTGCTCAGGGATAGACATGTGTCATCGACGTGCTTCTAGTAAGAACAATTAATTAATGGAACAAAAAATCTGATATAAAAATGCTTTGTATTAATGCTCAACATATATGTAGAGGCTAAACATTGTATTTCAATATTTCAATAAAACATGGTTTGCGTTTTATTTGCAAATGTTTTGAATCTCAGTCACCGCACTTGAGTTAATTCACAGATTCAATATATAATTAGCCCAATTATGAGCCCTCTATGCATGCATTCGGCAGTGCAAACATAGGGTGGAGGCAGAGCTGTGACCAGTACTCAATTAAAGTACTGGCAGTAACTAGTAAGCAGTATTAAGTACCAGTACTTTTCAGAAATACTTGAAATATTCAGTAATGTACTTAAAATCAAACATTTGCAGTAGCGGTAATAAGTAAAGTACCTACTCTTCAAGTATTTTCAGTATTTTGAATACTTAAAGTAACTTATAAATACTTACAATACTTTCAAGCACTGCAAGTACTTTTTAAAATAACGATTTACAGTACTTTAAATTACTTACAGTTTATATTTGTAAGTACTTTTAAAAAAATATATCAGGTACATATTATTAAAATAGTTTTTAGTATTTTAAGATTGCAAAAGTCAGTAATATAACAGTAACATATTAATATTAATAATAACGGTGAAGTTTTTGGAAGTATGATTTTTATTAAAAACATTCATATTTCGAGTCCATTTTTATTATTATTGATTGGTAATGATAATAACTATTGACATAACATCGTATTGTTACCCGCTCGCGCTCTCTCGAGGCTGGTGCTGATAGCTCATGAGAAATAGCCGAAATTAAGTACCAGTAATGCGAGCCTGTAATACTGGTAGAGGTACGTTTCCAGTGTTAGTATTTATCTCTTGCTATAAATTATTTGAAATCCACGGATCCTGAAGAGTGGTTTCAGGGGTAGAAATACGCGACAGTATGTATTATGTATGACACATTATGATGTATGAAAATTACAGTAAGTACACAAAAGATATACTTGTAGTACTCATTTTATTTCTAATATATAAATTTACAACAAAGAAAATAAATTTTAAAAAATGTATAAAAACTTAAGGCAACTTAAAATTATAACGCATAATATATAATAGTCTAAGAGCTGATAACATATTTTTCTGTAATTCTGAGCAGTGAGCATTAAGCAACCTTTATTTAAAAACGTTTGTTCAAGTATTGTGTATTATGGGAAAAAAATTATATGTTTTCTAGTTCAATGGTTAGTGGTAGCAAGCTTAATTTGTGATTTACTGTTCTACTCATATTTTAAATAAAATATTTTACATTTGCCGTGGTTTATAAATTATAAATCATATAATAAGGCGTGAGATAATTCAGTAATGTATACGCTTGGAAAGTAGACATTATATCCACATCTTGTGGGAATTTATTTAAAAAATAACTGAAACCACTGGCTATAGTATAAATCTAATCTCAATACTAGAATTGTACCTAGTGGTACATGCGGGTTTGGAGATGTTTGCTGCGAGTTCCCTAGACAGCCCATAGCACCAAAAACTCGATTCCTCAAGAAATGTGTCCCCCGAAGCGATTCTCTGGTATCGTATTTTTCCGAATCTTCTCGTTTTTGTGCCACATGAACCGGAGAAAGGACAATACAGAACTTTTGATTTGATAGAGAACCAGATAGCAGGAGGCGAAGAGAACCCCACCAAAACGGTGGGCTGATGCCACACTGTGAGCCGATTGGAAGGAGCTTTGGTAAGGTGTGCCTGGCAGGCAGCCGCGATAGATGACGTGAAGCTGCTGGACATGCTATGTAGCAAGGGAAGACCACCTAGAATATTACATGATTCCCAAAAGAAGTTCTCCCAAGAATTACTTATACATTCAAATCTCCTGAGGACTATATATATAAGTGACAAACTGTTTGAAACTCTTATTCTAATTTACCCCTATTTACATTTACCCCACTTGACCCCAAAAAAGAACTTTTCCATTTCTAATTCTTATAAGTTAACTCTATATATTTACAACAACAGTATTCCCCTTTCATTATACATCATACTGTAGAAAATAAACTATATTAATTACTTCCACATCCACGTAGTGGATTGGTATAGTAATCGAAAAAAAAAAATAATTTTTTTTTCTTTAAATAGGTTGAAATGTCGAGATTTTAAATTTGAGCGAAAAAATTTTGTCTGTCGGTCTGCCTGTAACTATTTTTTGTCCGTACGTTTTCTCCGGAATGGTTTAAGATACTGAAGATACTTGAAATTTTGTACACGTTTATATTATAACGAGATGTGGATTGCTTTTTTAACATATCCGGTGAAGGGTTGGGGGGTAAATAGAGGTAAATAGGGGGAAATAGGGAGAAATAAGTAAAGCAAGCTGGTAAGTGTACAGAAACTTGAAATTTGGTGTATGTATACGGGGGTCCAGTAGCGATTTGTGTAACACTTGGAAATTCGGCTGTTTTTTTGGACACGAAAACGTTTGGTGCTGTTGCATCGCATGCTTTTTGAAAGATCCAAATTTTATTTTGAATTTGACAAATTTGTATACCTAGAATCATATTTTTGCATTTTTACGTCTCAGCGCCGACCAAAGGCTAGGGTCGTTTTTGTAAAACTTGTGTACTTAATAAATTTTGATACCTAGATTTATATTCTTTCATTTTTACGCCTTGACGCTGACCGACGCCTAGTGTCGTTTTTGTAAAACTCGTGTGTTTGATAAATTTTTATTCCTAGATTCATATTCTTGCATTTTTACGTCTAGGCGCCGACCGACGCCGACCGTCGTTTTTGCTTTTTGTAAAATTTGATAAATTTTGATATCTAGATTCATATTCTTCTATTTTCTCCTCTTGACGCCGACCGACGCCTAGCATCAATTTTGTAAGTCTTGGGTAAATTTTGATACCTGGATTCATATTCTTATATCTTTACGTCTCGACGCCGACCAACTCCTTGCGTCGTTTCTGTAAAACTTGCATTTGATTAATTTAGATATCTAAATTCATGTTCTTGCACTTTTATGTCTCGACGCCGACCGACGCCTATCGATGTTTTTATATAATTTGTGTCTTTGACAAATTTTAATATCTAAACATTATCTTGCGTTTTTGTAAAACTAGTATATTTGATAAATTCTGATACCTGGATTCATATTCTTGCGGTTTTATGTCTCGACGCCGATCGACGCCTAACGTCGTTTTTGTAAAATTTGTGTATTAGATGATTTTTGATAGCTAAATTCATGTTCTTACATTTCTACGTCTCTACGTCGACCAGCGTCTGGCGTCGTTTTTTTAAAACTTCTGAATTTCGTAAATTTTAATACCTAGATTCATATTCTTCCATTTTGTCGTTTCGACGCCGGCCGACGCCTAGCCTCGATTTAGTAAAACTTGTGTATTTGATCAATTTTGATACCTTAATTTTGTTCTTGACGCTGACCGACGCCTAGCGTCGTTTTTGTAAAACTTGTGTAGTTGATTTATATTGATACCTAGATTCATATTCCTGCATTTTTACGTCTCGACGTCGACCGACGCCCAGCGCCGATTTTGTAATTGATACCTAAATTCATATCTTTGCATTTTTACGTCTGGACGCCGACCGACGTCTGGCATTGATTTTGTAGAACGTGTGTTTGATAAATTTTGATATCTATATTCAATATAATTGTTAATAAATTAAACACTGCTTTTAGATGAATCAATCAATATATTATAAATACTCTACATATGTTTCGGCTTATTAGGCCTTTATCAAGAGTATTACATAGTGAATACTGTAGTATTCACTATGTAATACTCTTGATAAAGGCCTAATAAGCCGAAACATATGTAGAGTATTTATAATATATTGATTGATTCATCTAAAAGCAGTGTTTAATTTATTAACAATTATTTTCAAGATGTTTCACAAGGTACCTACCACAAGTTCAGTTCAGTGTATCTAGATTCATGTTCTCGCATTTTTAGGAAACGCATTTTTTTGTGAAATATTAATGTAAAGCCTATTACAATTACTCCGAGATATGTAACTTTTTATATTTTTATCCGTAGCTTAGTAAGTTTGAAGATTTCTAAAACTTTTCTTTATTTCTATCCCCTGTGCATTTTGCAGATTTTGTAAATATCGTGTCAGACTTGAAAGTTAACCAAGTTCATTTTCAATGTCTTAATCAAGCTTGCTAAATTGCAACTTCTGTAAATTATTTTTAACATCCGCCCCAAATTTTATTAAAATTCTATGACCAATGATTTCCGCATACTAAAGTTCAAATATCGTCAAGAAGTTTGCCTTTAAAGAGACTTGTAGAAAAATCTGGATGTGGAAGTAGTGATTCATTAGGCAGCGGTTTTTTTATATTAATCTTTATATGCGAACGATTGACTCAGATTTGATACATGTTTAATAACTATCAATAATAAAGTATTTGAATTTCCAAAGTGACAATGTAAAATATATATATAATATCTTCTAGTATAAAAAATAACCTTTGACCTTCTTACTTAAACTCGCCCAACATATCGTTTTGGTGTAATATAATAAAAATTGGGTAGAGTTAAAAGACAATAGAAATCGATCTTGTGGACAATAAATAGTAGTAAGAGTTGTAGTGCGGCATGTAAGAACCAATTTACAAACATTCCTTAAGATGTCGGTAAATTTCAAGAGAGAGGCGATTCGAGTGGAAGATAAGTCCTCAATCGGTGGACTAAAGCACCGACATACGTTCTTTTCTAACTCGCAGCCCGGCTGTGTACATTCCTCGCAATCCTAACGTGCGTGGCCATAACCGAAATGCCGGCAAAAATTATGGAATCCACCGGTCTATGCCAAAGGGTACCATTATTACCGCACAGAGCAAATTGACCGAATTAAGGGAATTAAGCCATGGAAGCATCTCATAGATTCTGATTTATACACACTCGCTCTTTATACATATTATTAACACATGCGTTACATTTCTCACATTGCCTTAAATGACTTCAATTTTAAGTGAAATGCTAAATATGCCCCATTCTACTTCGCTGTGAAACGAGGTATGAACTTTATATATTAACTCGTTTTATCCATGCATATGTTTCATTTGAAGTATTTTGATGCTTATAAATGTTGTAAGTTCTTAAAATAGTTAACTAGATTGTTTTTTCGCACTTTTATTCCTTAACTTTCGTCCAATAACAGGGTGCTGTATAATAACAATATAGTTCAATAACTCATTCATTATTATAAAATAATAACAAAAAATAGCGTCTGATACTTTTAAAATAGCAAACATATTTAACAATAATTTCGTAAATGTTTCAAAGCAGTAAGTAGTCAGCTAACTGACAATAGCAATAATTATAAACCATCAACAAACATTTACTATCCAACATTATATTTAGAAGAAGCATGTGAAACAAAAATGTTTAATATTATTTGCTCAAAAATATGTTTTTCCTGATATTTTAAAAACGGTGAAAGTTATCCCTCTCTACAAAAAAGGATCCAGAAATGAACTCGATAATTATATGCCTATTTCCTTATTTTCTATCCACTTTATCCAAAATTCTTTAATAAGAAATTTTCACAATAATTAAATTTTTTTTTAAGAGTGGGTATGCCGTCTAAAAATCAGAAACAAATTACTCTCAAACGCCGCCCCGTCCGCGACAAATTATAATTAGACCATTGCAATTACGAAATTTGTACAAGCGAAAAAGAGAAGAAAACATATCAATCTAGGTTTGTATTGTAACGTGCGGAATGCACAATAGCATCCTTCGTTACATTTTCTAACAATTATTAGAAAAATTTTAATAATCAAACATTTTATTCTCCTATGCTCTGGTACTATAACGAACATTTCTGGACAGATGAGAGGTTGGTAGTAGCTTATGCTTACGCATCAGTATATTAAACAGCGCGCGCTCGATAATATTCAAATTAAATTAAATAAATAGATCAAACTGGCTGAAAAATGAAGTTGAGTCGAGTATTTATAATAATGTCGGATAGTCACATGAAACGTAGAACTATCAGTAACATTATAGATTATTTGGCTAATTAATATTTCACTAAAATAAAGAGAACTACTTTTTGGGGCGGAGACACGTTACTGTCGGTCCGAAACATATGTCACAATACGACGCGTTAGACTAAATTCGCTCTCTTTAACTCGAGCCGTCCTTCGAGGTGGACGTAATAGAAATTTTGTAAGACCCTGACGGGGATATTGGTAGAGAGGAACCTTATAGACGTATAAGGTAATAGTTAAATAATTATATATTGTTAAATACCATCTAACATTTAAACATATTGTTTTAGGTTCTTTCTTTTTTCGTTCTTTCTTTCTTTCATTTAATTACAAATTTCATTTCAACGTCGAAGTGATCTTAATGTTACACCTTTGCTTTAAGCAAAATTATCTACGTTCTATGTTGATACTACGTTTTTATATAAGTTTCCTTGATAACTTTATGGGATAAGAATACTACGTTTACCTTTATTATGAAATTTTCGACACAACATCTATTTAAGCATACGAAAACCTGGGCGAAGAAATTATTTATGTTATTCGAGCATAGCACGCCTCTACGATTTCATAACCTTCAAAGTGGAATGGTACGACATGTGACATCTCGCTAGAGCAAAATGGAGATCATGAACCATTTAACTACCCAACGGTTATAATCTATTATCATCGGAGGACAGGGGCATACTTAGGAATTTCTCTCATCAGGATATTATAATAAAAGATAAGTACCTTTGATTATTACCTGTAAAAGGGATTATTTTCGCATATCTAGTGCTACACATTAATTCGTAGTCACTCATATCTTAAATCCGTTGTTACAAATATTTCGTCGTAGTTATTTATATCTTAAATTCGCTGTAACAAATATTTCTTCGTAGTATCGATTTCTTGTATTCAACGTTTAACGTAATCGTAGTTGCTTGATAACGTGATATTGTTTGAATTTTGCCAGTATCGCAAATTCGCTGCGTCAAAGTACTTTTGTTTTGTTTCAGATGTGTCTCGATGGTTAGACACGTCAGTTATTTGCACATAATACGCGTCGTGTGATCTGATATTTCCTAGATTTGACTCGTCAAGTCGCATCACTTATGTGGATTATTTATTTAAAGGAATTCGGATGTTCGGGGCGCGGTGAAATGTGTATTATCTTTTGTGGTTATATAACTTGGGGTGTCCCGTATTTTATTTGCTAGAGATGAGTTCTAGTATTATTTTTTTATGGTTATATAACTTAGGGTGTCCCGTTTTTGAGTAATTGGCATTACGTAGCGGGGAGGCTATATACTGGTAGGCTCAAATAAATATCAGGTTCGAGTGAAATAGTATATCTTTTATTAGGTTAAGTTTTATTATCTTTGTAATATATTTTGTGTCGCCATTTTAGTAAATCTAATGGTGTGTCTTTTGTGTTGCACTTTAGTATATCTAGTGCTGTAATATAGTTTATTTGTCGGATCGTTTGCGAGATACCTTTGTATTATAGTTCGGTTTAAATCTCGTAAACGTTCATATCTTTTGTAATATATAATTTTTAGTATTGAGGTAAAGTTACGAGATGTATCTTTTGTAATATAGTTTTTTTATCTCGTAAACACCTCAAGTTTATCTTGCTGTTGAGCAATATGTAATATAGTGTATCTTGTAATATAGTTTACCTTGTACATATTTTGGTGATATTTTGCTATACAGTATCGCTGATGCTGTGATAGCTCATTGTTTTGTAATATAATATTTTGTAATATAGTTCTATTGTACATATGTAACTTTTGTCTTTGGTTTATCTTTATCTTCAATTTTCCTTGATTACACTCAGTAATCAATGGCGCCCAAGCCTTGAACTCGACGCCCTTTTGCTCTCCGTATCTTTACTGTGCTAGCCAGGTTACACCAGTGACGCTAACCACGTCGCTCGTAGGGTGGCCCACACTTGAACACTTGGGCAATATTTAAACAACGACTAAAACCTCCTTTTCTGAGCCACACAAAGTAGCGCCTTTTCAACGCGGGGCTTGATTACTTTAAAGGAGTAGAGAGTTCAAGGAAAATTTTCTTTATCTATCTTTTACTATTTGTCTGCTATCTTTATCTTTTACTGTTTATCTATTATCTATTGTCTTTTATGTTTTGCTATTTTTCTAAGTATTTTTCTTAACTTTAGTACGTTGTAAATATTGTTTTTAACATTTAATATTAGTTTATTAATGCTATAATTTTAAAATTCCTTTTATTTACTAACGATTTAGTTAATCGTTTGATATATTCTAATCGATACTTTGAAATTGTGTTTCAGTGAGAATTTTATTGTTATACAATATGGAGGTAAATTACTCACATTCAGATGAATTGAACTATGAACTAAGGATCAGAGGAGCTATCGTTTATGGGAGAATAACTGTAAAAACATAAATTCTTAGAGGACGAGGAAACTTCATTTTGTAGAAAATGAGTATATTAGATGATATCTAAATTTTATTCTGACATTCGATGTCCTGATTACAAAAAGATTAAAATTAAATTATTACATGTACATAATTGTTTAAATAAATTTTCAATGTTTAATTAACAATTAGCTAATTTGCAAGTATACTTGTGAACTTATGACTCAAGTTATGTTATAATTTGATCAAGTAAAGCAAGAAATATCTCAAAACATAGGTACCCATGAAAATGTAATATTTTTTTTTTGCTGTATCGTTTCAAATTTTAAGTGCTAAAAAATTTTTAGGCACAAAGTTCTCTTAGTCATTCAAATAATAGAGTATCTATAGAAAGAAAATTCATTAGAACTAAATATAGTTAATATTTATCACGTGCATACAGTTAGCCATTTAATTTATCATTTAAATTGTTTTATTGCCTATTAATAAAGTACAAATGTTACGCTTACTGATAGAAATTTCAATGTATGTATAAAAATCTCTATAAAACATCGTTTATGATTTATAAAGATATAAATACATAAAAACTTTGATAGTCAATGGTGAAATCAGGGACCGTGACAATCTTATTACGGCTGATAAAAGATATCAAACACCTTCTTTTAATTGATGTTTGTTATCTTTATATTTTTTGCAAGGATTAAATTTAATGCTTATAGTTAGGTGGTAGCGGTGCAAAACAAATATAATCTTTATATTTATAACATAGGAATATAAAATTATTAAAATCTACCTAATACACAACTAATCAATGTGTTATAGGATAAATTGCTTTTAAAGCTATATTACCAAATATTCGCTATTTTAGAATATTACATATAGGCTTTTGTAAATCATTCAAATTGAATTTAGCTGATCAAAAATAAGTTTGGTAATTAAATGAAAATAAAATGTCACCTATGACATAAAACTAATAGTCCAGTTCATGATGCTAAAAATATTAACCCGAGTGATTTTGATAAATCTTAGTGATATTATGTTACACACTTGTTCTGTACATGCTTAATATGATTTCACTGTTAATCAAAAGCAACAATTAAGTAAAGTTACAGAAAATTTTCAAAAATTGGTATCACAAAATTTAGCATTGACTAGCTTAGCTGAACATAAAATAAACTGAACCGAAAATCAACCGTTTAGGCATTACGTGAAAAAATAATAATAATAATAATAAAAAAAAATAAAATTAGTTTATGAACGAAATAATTTTTTTATGAGTTATGTTAAGTTTTTAAATGACCAAAAAAAAAATATTATAACTTATGGAAACGAGACTTGAATTCGAAGTCTGAGATGTAGTTTATAAAAGGAACTATGTTTTGAGTGATGTTTGAAATAATTTTCAGCTAAAATTGGCTCCTAAGTTTTAAAATGCATTATAACTAGTGAAATCTCTCCTCTAATATATGAATTAGAAGGAAGACTATTGGTCATTATTATATAATAGGCATAAAGGCCATGCACAACGATATCTCCATTGATAACCCTTCTTTAAATTTGATAAATAGTTTTAGTAAGAATAAGAATTTAAGCAAATAGACCAAATTGTCTGCTTTATGTTGTATATGTTGTATATTCTGTATTTACTATTTATGTAAGTTGCCTCTATAAGTGTATATTGTATTTTAGTTATATCCGATAGAAATATGATGTATCTAACGCGAAAATAATCTCTTCGAAAAACAATCTCTTAGAAAATCTCTTAGAAAACATTTTCTCTAAAAAAAAAAATATATATATATTTGATATATATTTTTATGGGGGCTCCGGGATATTGTAACGTGCGGAATGCACAATAGCATCCTTCGTTACATTTTCTAACAATTATTAGAAAAATTTTAATAATCAAACATTTTATTCTCCTATGCTCTGGTACTATAACGAACATTTCTGGGCAGATGAGAGGTTGGTAGTAGCTTATGCTTACGCATCAGTATATTAAACAGCGCGCGCTCGATAATATTCAAATTAAATTAAATAAATAGATCAAACTGGCTGAAAAATGAAGTTGAGTCGAGTATTTATAATAATGTCGGATAGTCACATGAAACGTAGAACTATCAGTAACATTATAGATTATTTGGCTAATTTATATTTCACTAAAATAAAGAGAACTACTTTTTGGGGCGGAGACACGTTACTGTCGGTCCGAAACATATGTCACAATACGACGCGTTAGACTAAATTCGCTCTCTTTCACTCGAGCCGTCCTTCGAGGTGGACGTAATAGAAATTTTGTAAGACCCTGACGGGGATATTGGTAGAGAGGAACCTTATAGACGTATAAGGTAATAGTTAAATAATTATATATTGTTAAATACCATCTAACATTTAAACATATTGTTTTAGGTTCTTTCTTTTTTCGTTCTTTCTTTCTTTCATTTAATTACAAATTTCATTTCAACGTCGAAGTGATCTTAATGTTACACCTTTGCTTTAAGCAAAATTATCTACGTTCTATGTTGATACTACGTTTTTATATAAGTTTCCTTGATAACTTTATGGGATAAGAATACTACGTTTACCTTTATTATGAAATTTTCGACACAACATCTATTTAAGCATACGAAAACCTGGGCGAAGAAATTATTTATGTTATTCGAGCATAGCACGCCTCTACGATTTCATAACCTTCAAAGTGGAATGGTACGACATGTGACATCTCGCTAGAGCAAAATGGAGATCATGAACCATTTAACTACCCAACGGTTATAATCTATTATCATCGGAGGACAGGGGCATACTTAGGAATTTCTCTCATCAGGATATTATAATAAAAGATAAGTACCTTTGATTATTACCTGTAAAAGGGATTATTTTCGCATATCTAGTGCTACACATTAATTCGTAGTCACTCATATCTTAAATCCGTTGTTACAAATATTTCATCGTAGTTATTTATATCTTAAATTCGCTGTAACAAATATTTCTTCGTAGTATCGATTTCTTGTATTCAACGTTTAACGTAATCGTAGTTGCTTGATAACGTGATATTGTTTGAATTTTGCCAGTATCGCAAATTCGCTGCGTCAAAGTACTTTTGTTTTGTTTCAGATGTGTCTCGATGGTTAGACACGTCAGTTATTTGCACATAATACGCGTCGTGTGATCTGATATTTCCTAGATTTGACTCGTCAAGTCGCATCACTTATGTGGATTATTTATTTAAAGGAATTCGAATGTTCGGGGCGCGGTGAAATGTGTATTATCTTTTGTGGTTATATAACTTGGGGTGTCCCGTATTTTATTTGCTAGAGATGAGTTCTGGTATTATTTTTTTATGGTTATATAACTTGGGGTGTCCCGTTTTTGAGTATTTGGCATTACGTAGCGGGGAGGCTATATACTGGTAGGCTCAAATAAATATCAGGTTCGAGTGAAATAGTATATCTTTTATTAGGTTAAGTTTTATTATCTTTGTAATATATTTTGTGTCGCCATTTTAGTAAATCTAATGGTGTGTCTTTTGTGTTGCACTTTAGTATATCTAGTGCTGTAATATAGTTTATTTGTCGGATCGTTTGCGAGATACCTTTGTATTATAGTTCGGTTTAAATCTCGTAAACGTTCATATCTTTTGTAATATATGATTTTTAGTATTGAGGTAAAGTTACGAGATGTATCTTTTGTAATATAGTTTTTTTATCTCGTAAACACCTCAAGTTTATCTTGCTGTTGAGCAATATGTAATATAGTGTATCTTGTAATATAGTTTACCTTGTACATATTTTGGTGATATTTTGCTATACAGTATCGCTGATGCTGTGATAGCTCATTGTTTTGTAATATAATATTTTGTAATATAGTTCTATTGTACATATGTAACTTTTGTCTTTGGTTTATCTTTATCTTCAATTTTCCTTGATTACACTCAGTAATCAATGGCGCCCAAGCCTTGAACTCGACGCCCTTTTGCTCTCCGTATCTTTACTGTGCTAGCCAGGTTACACCAGTGACGCTAACCACGTCGCTCGTAGGGTGGCCCACACTTGAACACTTGGGCAATATTTAAACAACGAGGAAAACCTTCTTTTCTGAACCACACAAAGTGTGTGTTGAAAAAAGATGGTATTAATTAATAAGATTTGTTTTAATTAGCAGTAAATTGCGAGATTTTATGATTTTTTTAAAAATATTTAGAGTCAAAATATGAGAAAAAGGAGTCGATACAAACCTTCATTCATGTTTTCTGTGTATCGTACTATTTTTATTTTTTCAAAAAACATAATACTTTTTGCAAAAACATGTATAGCACGGAACCGTGCAAAGGCACATTTTGCAACAAATGTTACACTGATACGAGCTCCCTCTGGATTTATTATTGTTTAAGCTCCGCCCTTCACCCAGAATTATTTTATGAATGAGAAAATATAACAAGGGAACGAAATAAGAAATTAAACCAAATCATTTCTAATAACACGGGACGCCCAATAAAATACCAAATTCCATTAATTTACTATTATACGTAACAGGTACTCTACTCTTTGATTATTCTACAAGTACGGAATTATAACAATATAGTAACTAGTTATATGTAGCCACCCATGCACTAACAATAATGTGTAATTGTGTTTCAATTCTTCTTTATAAAATGGTGGTATGCTGGTATATTTGAAAACATTTATTGGACAATACAATTGATACTAAATTTTAAAGATGTGTTCTTGTCGTAAACACATGAATATAGAATTATAAGGGGCGATGCGATTTGCAATGAAAGGAGTTAGAAACACAAAAGTAAAGCGCACATTTTCCCATTTTCTCATCAAGTCACACGCATCAGTTTGTTGCATTAGACCAAGCAACAGAATTTTTTTCATAATAACTTTTATTTCTGGGAAAAATAGAAAGAAATGTTTGGGATAAAAACTCGGCAGTAAAGTTATCTATCGATCTGTCAAAATAATGAAATCTAGGCTCAAAATGTAAAAAGAAACAGAGAAACCAACTTACTCCTTTAAACCCGAAAATATTTTCCAGAAAAAAGCAACTTTCGTGAAAATTTAGCAAATCAGAGCTAAAAATATTGTCCAGAAGGTGATGTGGACCGATATTGAAAATATTTTCTTGTTGAGATCGCGCACCAATGTAGACGTTCTAAGACTCAAGTTGCAGGTTTTTATCTCTGCTTTCAAAATTTGTAGAGAAAACATTTTTGAATACAAATTTTAACCATCTTTTTTACTTTCAAAATTTTGCAAATTTTTAGAATCGCTTTGACATTCGTATTTTAAAAAAATGCACTGTTAAATTTCATTGATACAAATAATTGATGCTTTGGATTTTTAAAATCTAACCAGTAAAACCAGAGATATCCATATTTTTGAGAAATAACCTACTATGTCTAAAGTTATTAATG
The DNA here is from genome assembly GCA_963583905.1 of Stenurella melanura. Classification (NCBI taxonomy): domain Eukaryota; kingdom Metazoa; phylum Arthropoda; class Insecta; order Coleoptera; family Cerambycidae; genus Stenurella; species Stenurella melanura. Next base: position 138,387,660 of record OY757311.1, read on the forward strand.
ATATTTTGATGCGGGTTTAGTTTAAAACATCTATCATTAAACTTTTGTAAGTTCTCCCCATCCATATATTTTTTAAGAAAATATGAATAATAATTCGTAAAACTAAGTGTACACCAGGCAAGTTATTTTATACAATATGTGCTAATATGTGATATGTGCTAAGTATATAACACTAGTTCCTTTTTCAAATCGAGAACTACTACTCCTAGAAAGTAAAATTTCAAATAAAAGGTTGCCTCTATCCTTAATCTTTATTTATTCTCGATATATTTACTTGTTACTGACTTCGAAAAATTGGCATTTGCTTGCTACATTTACGTCTGCATATTTCAGGTTAGGGTTGTAAAGAAATTCTTATTTTATACTATATACTATCAAAACAGTACCTAAGAGGTCAACCACTTGTAGAAATTACACGAACTGCCGAGACTGCCTTGCCTGCGGCGCCTGCGTAACTCCAACCAGCCGCACTTGCGGGGCTTTCAATTATATGACCGCCACTGCCATTGCTGCCGACAGCCTGCCTAAAATTCGGAGAACGAGTGCCGACGGTGGTTTACCTCTCGATAGACAACTACTGAATTTGATAATGATCCGTTGAATAGTTTAATGCTTCTAAATAATTACTTATCACTGACTTTCTGCGAATCATTTCTCTTATTCTCGGCGTCTATTGGATGTGTAACAATAATAATTAAAATTATGCCATAATTCAAAAAACGAAAACATTAATGGATCTCTACTTACTTTTATGTTTTTTACGGTTTTATCTCCTTATAAGACGCCGCCGAAATCGCTTTTTACCTACACTGTGGCAATTAGGCATTTATCTCAACATTTAATAAAGGGAAAGGGTAGACCATCCCAGATCGCAGTTTCGCAAACCGTAATATAAATCTAGCCATACGTACATTATCTATGTATCGACAAACTTGGTGTGAAATTATACAGAGTCGGCGGTATACAAAAAGGTCTAGTGCTTCTCCAGCTGCAATTGACTTGTGGATTCGCGATTTCCCAGAACTGCAGATCAGTTCCATATCTTTATTGTAGTAGTTGCAACAGAACAACTTCTTGGACATCTAAAACAAATGTTAATAGGCATATTTCCTCACAAAAGCATATTAGTGTTAGTGGCTCTACTCATTGTGACAGTCAACGTAGTTTTAATTTAAATTTAGTGGAAGTGATGGTGGAATGTAACATACCGTGGTCAAAACTGCCGTCGGAAACGTCACTCAGAAGAAAATATTTATCAACGGAGTGTTATAATGTTAGACAAAAAATTTCTTCTGAGCTTACTGGGAAATACATCCTGGTTAGTGTGGACGAAGCCACCAATGCTTGTGATGAGAAGGTAGCAAATGTTTTAGTGGTTGCCTTGGATTAAAATTGTTTAGTACGTGGACACTTGATCGCCTCTACAGTTGTAGAGACGACAAATTGTCACATTGTATTGAATGCAGTGAATTCAAGTCTACAAAAGCTATGGGTTGACAAATATGTAGAAAATAAAGACAAGGTCTTATTATTTCTTACTGATGGAGTGAATTATATGAAAACTGCAGGACAAATTATGTAGGAAACATATCGTAATATGCTCCATGTAATACGACTAGCATATGGACTCCATAGAATTGCTGAAACTATTAGAGGGTGTTGCGCTAATGTAGATAACTTAATATCCATTGTAAAGAAAGTGTTCCTGAAAGCACCACATTGTGTACAATTATTTAAAGAAATGTTTCCAAATACACCATTACCTCCAGCGCCCACTATAACACGGTGAGTAACTTGGCTAGAGGCGTCATCATACTATTTCTACCATTTTAAAAACGTCAAACTAGTAGTACTGCAGTTGAATCCAGATGATGCAGTTGTTATTACACAGGCTTAACAGGCATTTATGGATCTAACTGTTCAGGAAGATCTGAAGACCATACACGAAAGTTTCTCGCGAATTCCTCTAGCCATACGGGACCTTCAACATATGCCAACATCAAGATTTACTGCAGTTGATGCAATAAACATCGTGTTCGATCTCCGGCAATATATTTTTCAATTACCTAGAGAAATCGCTGAGATGGTTCAAACAAAATCCCAAAGACTTTTAAAAACCAATCCCGGATTTGTAACGATGTCATCTGTAACTGACATTTTAAAAGGTAAAGAGTATACTCTTCTACACCAGGCGTCAATACAGCAACTTTAACAAATTACACATATTTTACATACGCTCCGATGACATCTTTTTAATCTGTATTTTAATGTATACTGTACTAAATAAATCAATTATTTATTTAAAAATTATAAAGGTATATTTTTCTGTTGACGTTTAGCGACCTTTTCCTAAATATAAATGGATTCTTAATGACAGGCGGCGAAGGTTAACTTCAGAACATTTAGAATAAATATTACTGAATATACTTTTATATTTGTTATAGATCGTGAAGAATTACATGTGTGGGTTGCTTCAACATAGTAAAAAATACGCGTTTGTGTTTTAGTTCAATGTTAAATCCCCCATTACCTCCTCTTCGAGTGCATGTTTATAATAAACTGACCATATTAACTTTAGATATTACGGAATTCCCTAGAAAAAGTACAAGGTAAGATAAATTGTATCATACTTGCATAAAAATCTTTCCGCGCCGGCAGAACCAACCCTGACTTTTACGTCACCAAGATAAAATTCCAGATCTCTGATGATTACAGATCAAATAAGCTGAATACTGAATGCAGTGCACCTCACTGTTCAGTCATTGGGCTCCTATTATTCGTTCTTTACATAAATGATTTAGCAAATATCGATGATGAAAATAATTTAACATTATTCGCTGACGATACTTCTTTTCTTTGTTCGGGTCCATCTAAAGATGATGTTATTTTAAGTAGCCAAAATATTTTAAATGTTTTTGTTAAGTGGTTTAATAAAAATAAGCTATTTTTCAAATATTTCAAAGACAGAGTTTATGTTATTTAAGACAAGAAATATTCCCGAAACTGAGAGCCAACTAATAAACATTGATGGTACATCTATAAAACAAGCAGGCATTGTAAAATTTCTAGATATATATCAGTTTTTAAATTGGGATGATCATATACCAGATTTATGGAAACACAGGGCTAATTTATAGATTGGATTTCCTACCTATAAATATCTTTACATTTTTTTTAAGTCAATAACATTAAAAAGTAATATGTATTCATTATGAGAGGGTGTATTAATATTACACTGGTTCCAATCTAGAAATGTGAATAAAAACATTAAAAATGCGAATAACCTTAAAAAATGTAAAATTTGAGGTTAGTCATATGATACTACTGCTCTTTTCTCGCTATAACCTTACTTTTATGAAATCTCCGAATAGTCCATTTTCGGTCACGTGATTGTCTAAATATAAAACCTTATTTCGGGTTAACAGTTCAAAACACACACATATATGAAAAATACCTGTTACAAAGTATATTGAACACATCCTAGGATTTTTCAGAAATGTTTCGCTTAATTCTCCCCCTTTTAGAGACCTTATCCTGCTGCTCGGCGTTATTTTCATAGCTCGTTGTTATTTTCTCCACGCTCCTTTAATATAGCAGGAATTGTAAAGAAACGAACGTTGTTGCTTTCTCAGCCATCACCTTAATTCAGCAAATGAGCAAATCAAAGGCAATTTCGTAAATTTTGCAAATGAAAACAGCGGCCATTATAACATTCACAACTCAATAATACAGGAATTCAAAAATGAAACAATGAGTTGTCTGACCTCCACGCCAAATGGCGCCGACGACAGCTTGACGTCAACCAAAAATAATAAGCAATTGATCACCAGCGCCACCTAGTGTTCTCTATCACACTCTCGTCAAGGCTTCCAACCGTGCATCCAGCCTGGGAATTTTTAATTTGTAAGTACCTTTAACTGTCTAGTGCCGTCAATCTAGACTTCAACATCATACTGTAATCCGAAAGAAATTTTGTTACAGATATTAAGTTTATATTTGTCGAAAACAAGTTGAGAACGCTCAGGGATCGAACCGCGAACCTCATGATTCCTAGGCTGATGCTTACACCAGTGCGCCACTTGAAAAGTGGTTAATGAAATCCTGAGTTATTCTGAACAATTTTCAAAATGCCCGTCCGTCCGTCTGGCCGTTCGTCCGTCTGTCCGTCTGTCTGTCCGTCCGTCACGTATCTTGTAAGCACGATAGCTTAAGGAGGAAAAGTTCGATTGTATTAGATAGTAAGTTAGTGTTAGTTACAGCCAGTTTCACAATCGTTGGTTATCTCTTTGGTTGGATAACCCGAACCTAAAGTTAACTATTGGTGAATTCATATATGGTCTCACGACGTTTATTTTATGTTCAGTAATCTAACCAATGGTTATGTTTAAGTTTGGAGAGTTAGTATAAGCTTTTTTAGGATTTATTTAGTAAAGAAGGAGGAATTTAAGATTATTAAATGTTATTACGTGGTAGTTCTCTGTGATCATATTGTTTGAAATTTTTAAGAAAGTAAGTCATGTTTGTTCAATATGGGAAGTGTATTTTCTATAGTATATGAGCAGTCATTAATTTCTTCTATTTTCTCTAATAAATTTTCAACATTTGTTGGACTGAGTTGAAATCGGTTAAAGAAACCTTTTTAATCATATTCTTCAAAATAATCAAGTGTATGTCTAAATATTCTACGCCTTCTAAACTAATCCTCATCATTCACATCATATACAAAAAATACAACCTGTACAACAAGAGTTTCTACCAGAAAAGATATCTATAAACTCAATGTATCTAAACCCAATCACTGAAAATGAGCTTATGTTTAGTATTGCCTTCCTGAAAGCAAACTCTGCACCGGGACCTGATGGAATATCTGCAGAATTAATAAAACATAATCATTGTTACATTTTAAAACCTTTATTGCATATCATCAACTTAATCTTTACAACTTCTAAAATACCTACAGATTTTAAAGTTTCCACTCTTATTCCCATATATAAAAATGACGATCCCAGAACCTGACGAATTACAGACCAATCTCGGTAATAAACAATTTTGCTAAAATTTTTGAAAAATGTTTGAAAAAAAGGCTTGTAAATTTTCTTGAAACAAAATATATAAGTATTTTATGAAAAGCAGTATGGTTTTAGAACTAACAAAAGTACTGAGAACGCTTTCTACGACTTAACAAGTGAAGTTATAAATCATTTAAATAGTAATAAATAAAGCCTTCTAGTCTATGCAGACTTGGCTATGGCGTTTACACTGTATGCCATAAAACACCGTTTGAAAAATTAAAAGATGTGGGCATTAGAGGAAACACATTGAGACTGTCTGAGAACTATTTAACCGATAGAAAACAAACGGTAAGAATAGATGAAACTTTGAGTAGCTCTCAGGTTGCCTCTATGGGTGTTCCTCAGGGTACTGTGTTGGGGCTTGTGTTATTTCTGGTATACTTATATCAATGAAATTGGACACCTATTAAAAAATGGAACTATAATTTCTTATGCAGATGACACTGCTATCATATTTTTATGTACAAATTGGACTGAGATATACAAGACAGCTGAAACAGGTCTCCAACTGATACAAAATTGGTTAGATTTCAGTTTATTAAGTTTAAATATCAATAAAACTACTTATATAACTTTCTCCACTTCAGCTGTTAATCAGCCTGACCAAAACACACTGAAAATACATAAAAAAATTGTAACACAGATTGTAATTGCCCTGAAATAAAGAAGATAAAATCCACTAAATATCTATTGATCAGCATCTGAGGTGGAATAATCATAGCAATTTTATATATTAATCCACTGTATGCAATAAACTAATAATGATCCTATACAACGCCTTAGTCGAGTCTATGCTAAGATACTGTATAGTGGTTTGGGGAGGACTATACAATAAGCATTGTATAACCTTGCCGTACGTCAGAATACTATATTAAAAATAATTTTTTAAAAGAAAGAATGTACTCCACTAATTTACTATATATACAAACGAATGTAATGAAAATCAGAAGTCTCTATGTGCACGGTTGTTTAAATTTCACGGTGAAAAATCAGCATCTATACCAATCTGTCATCCATAATTAATTCCTTTCCAATCTAAATCGCATACTGAGAGATTTATAACATATCTCGCTCCTCAATTTTATAATATCCTGCCCCTCTTCACAAATAAAATAAAGAAATTTAATAAAGAATGTAAAAATTTTATAAGAAATAATTACAATCTTTTCATCAGTCTTTTCTAAAATCTATCTATAAAGATATGTTTGCTGTCGCTTTATGATATTATTCCAATAATAACAACAATATTTTTAATTAAACTACATGATAAAAGTGAATGATTAATAACAAGTTGTACAAATTAATATTACATCTAAGAATGTGCATGGTTCTTTATTAACTCCAAATATGTACAAACTTATGTCTTACGTTATATGTTATGGTATGTTCGAAATAAAATTTGATTTGATTAGATTGATAATCATCAAAATTCGTTATTAGCAAAATAGCAAAGAAGTTAAGCACTTCACGAAATAAAAATATAAGTGTAGTTGACAGTTGTTTACTTTTCGATTACCATCTACTGGTTTTCTTAACTACAAGATAACCAAAATATTAAAATTAACCGACATTATGAAACAGATTTTTATAGTTAATTATTGGTCAAATCCTAACCATTAGTTAACCAACGGTTGTGGAACTGGTTCTTAGAGGAAGAATATTATTGTTTTTCAAGAACATCGATCGATAAATTAAAAAGTTATTAATTAGTTCAATAAAAAAAACATATATTCCTTTATATTTTGTAACAAACAAAAACATATCTAAAACTAATATTATTTATAAAAAACAGCGAAGAGTATTCTATAAAATGTGCAACAAAAAGTTCAGTGAATCAGCGAAGAGAAAAAACCTAACCATTATATGGTTAGGTTTTTTCTTTCTAGAACTTGCATCACCTATTTTTTTTTTCAAAAACGTCCTAGGTAATTTCAAAACAAAATAACCGACATGGAGGCTTTACTGGTCTCATTATCATAATTAAGTAATTTCTATGTCTCCGTAGGCACACAGTAGTGGCAATTTTAGCTATTTGGAATAAAATACATAATAACCGATTCCTTCCAAGTACTTTTCGCAAATTGGTTTCATAAGTAGCAATGTGCACAATTACCATGCAAATGAACACTTGTATCTATGCAAAATATTCCTGGCAATTTAAAGAATTCATCGCAAGGAGTCCTCAAGGCAAACATATTTACGTCGATGATAAGAAGCGCATGTTTATCAAAGCTGCTACGTTTTTTATTATTTATACGTACTTATGTTTTACCGTATTTTGTAGCTCATTTATATTTTGTCAGATAATAAATAAGGTCTTGAAGTAACAGTGTTTCAATTAAGGTGTTAAATCACTGTAATTGATGGTATTGCGTGCAGTTTACTTTTTACAAGCTTTTTGGTTATTTTTAGAGCTTTATAACTTTACTAGACGTGACTAAGAGAATGCGTTTTGTTGTGTATTTTTATCCCAGTCATTTAAAATAAGACAAAAAGGGTGTCACTTTACCTTTCAGCAATCCACTGAGGAGTATCGTTTTCACAGGCTGGCGTTTCACAACAGTTTCTAATCGTATTGAATTTTAATTTTAAATTATGTATTGTCGGTGGTTTTAAAAGAGAATTTACTTTTTATTAGTAAATCAGTGGAGATTGTCTAATTTATTTCTTCACCTCTCTTTCCTTTTACATGAACATCATTTACGTATCTCGAACGGGAATTTATAATAGGTAAAAGATATGCTGACCAAACAACTGTCAAATAATGTACTTATTTCTACAATCGTTTCAACAAAATGATATTTTATTCACATAGCGTGAAAGTTTTAAATAATGTGGTAAAGGAAGGTATAGTTGAATATTTTAAAAACTAATATAATATGTTAGAAATTATCTTCCCTCTCCCGCTGACTACGGTTTATTGATAAAGTGTAGTGATGCATTAACAAAACAAATAAAACAAAAAAATTCCAAGGGGTTTACATGAATGGAAATTTAAATTGGGCAGACCATATCAAATCGTCAAAATTCAACAAAATGAATAAGTGTAGCAATTTTTTTTCTAAGGCAGAGGTAAGTATAACTAGCGAAATGTTCTTTATTTGACACTTTTTTTCTTGGATTACCAACTTTCCACAAAATCACATGTGAAAATACGAACTTATAAAATAACGAACTAGAGAATGATGTAAATTTAATTGACATTGAACTTAAACTTATACTCGTTTTGACATGGAAACGCGACGTTGATGGCAACTTATAGGTAAAAACTTTGTAATGATATAATGATTTAATATAACAGTGGTTTATTCATTCACATATAAATTTGTAGCTGTGCAGTTTTAAGTATACCAGCGATTTTTATATGATTTTAATAGCAAACATTATAATTTTCTGTTTCTGTATTACCATAAACACTTCAAACATTAGTTACGCTCATATTATATTTCTCTCTCCTCTTTTCTGAGAATAGACAGCCAGTTACAAAAAGCCATGGAGTAAGTATGTAGTAGTTATTCACAAAAAAGCATTTTCAATGATGAAGCAATAAACATTTCTTACATATATCAATTAAATTGACAAATAAAAATAGATCTTATTAAAAATAGCATACATACCCAACGTACATGCCTTCGAGATGCTATCATTTATGACATTAATATTTTACGTTTGAAGAATGAGAAGTTGTAATTACGTCGACACGCAGGGATAAATCACGATGTCTAATCAGCGTTAAGACAATTGTGGATTGTGGCCCAAAATAGAACACGTGGCTCACCCCAAGCGTTAATATTTTTTGTGTCGTCTAGAGCCTCTAGGAATAACACAACTGTTACCACTATACAACCATTCGAAGTCGTTTATATTGTTTGTTGATGTTCCTTTAGAACTGTGTTTTGTTTTTCACCTAAAATACCAGGCTTTTACGGAATTGCCCATAAAATAGGCATTAATTATCTAAACGTGTAATAACTTTTATTTCACTCGGTAGTACATCAAAACACACTTTGTAATGTGAAATTTGGACATTTGACACTTTTATCGTTGGAGTGAGTGCTGTACTATTAATAGTTAAAATCCATAAGCATAGCTGCGTAAATTAAATTGAAGTTTTATGTTGCCATCGTGTAATTAATGATCTATTTTGTAACAATAAGTTCTAAAATAAAAATGTATCTATAAAATGTTAATTCATCTCTCAGACTAACGTTTTACGATTATATTACATTGGGTATCTGTTGAAAGTTCATAGAAATATAACCATTTTTACGGAACTGTTGGCTATAGTATTTTAGCCACCGTTTATTTTATTTTACTTCAATTCCTACATACAGGGTGTATACAAACTTTTGCAGACATACCATATTTTTGTTTCTTGTAGGGTTCTTTGTCGTTTCATTGCATCGAAAATTGTCCCATAAAACGTGCAACAGGTTTAAAGTGGGGTGGAATTCATAAAAAGGTTACAAACTGTCACATAGATGGAGGGAGTTCATTTCATACGGCACGTCACAGAAAACGCGCGAATATCAGTCTTAATTTTTTTCCTCCATGTTCGTGTTTGAACGGCTAAAGTACAAGTAAGTTTTCAGTTTCATCACGATGGAATCATTTTTATAATTTTGGTTTGGCGAAATCAAGATGACGGTAGAAATTGGTTTAAATATTGATAAGCTTTCCTGTAGGGTATAGGGTGAAATCCATATCTAAATCAATTTATCCCTTACAAATATAGAATTTAAGGGACAAACAAAAACATACATACTTACTCCGACATGTATATGCCCGCTTTGTAGTTTGCAATTTCTCTAATGCTTGGCCACGTCGCGTCGGTGCACCGCACAGCGCACATTGCACCGCACCTCGCATATCGCAAAATAAAATTAAATAGAACCATCAGAGTGGCCATATCGGGGCCCCTTGCACATCGCACAGGAAAATTAAATAATAATAATAATAATAATTTTATTTCTAATCAAAGTATATACACATTATCATATAATGAATTAAATAAAAGTTTAAAAATGGAGCTGAAAATAATTTTAAAAAGTTCAAAGTTCAGCTCCAACAGTGACACAGATACATTACAAATACATGAACACTATGCAGCGAGTCAAAATCATACTCGCGTAACAAAGGAAACTAAAATCTTTTTTTAAACTGAAAATAGAGAAAGGGGAAAAATAGGATAGGCAGCCAATACCTGGAAGAACGTAATAAATAAGTTTAATGTCTAGCTTGCATACTGGCATACCTAGCGAAGCAGGTTCAATCCCTGCTCACAAAGCAATTTTAATTATTAAATTAATTATAAAATTATCCGCAAGATGTGGTTCGGACTCCACTATAAACTGTAGGGCCTCGTTCCGCTTTACCTCACACAAAATCATTCTAGATTTTCAAGGGTTACCTCGGTGAGCGGTTAAGAAAACATTTATTTAAACATTTAATGTCAGGCATTAAAAAGAATTTTCTTAAATTGATTTTTAAATGAGTTTAGTTTTAAGGATTTCAAGCATGCTGGTACATTATTATAAAAAGCATAAACATTGTATCTAAAACATATTTTAAACATTGCAGATTTGTTAGGTGGAGATGTAATGAGTCCTAAATCTTGAAATTAAGGTATGGATAGTCGTTCTATATTTGATTTTGTTATACAAGTAAGGGGACATTGATTTAAAACAAGACTGTAGAGTGGAGTTTTCGTCTGTCTTGGATGCTTAGCCAATTTGAGTCTTTAATTTATATGACACTGGCTCAAACTTTCTGATGCCATATATGAACTGCAAACACGACTTTTGAACTTTTTCTATTCGATTAATGTCTAGTTTATCTAGGCACGGTCCATATATAGCGCCACAATAATTAAAATGACTTAAAACAAGAGAGTCTGTAAGTTTCATTTTAAGGGACTGAGAGATTAAGTGACGATTTGGAAATAACATTTTTAATGAAGAGTAGGCTTTTTGAATTCTTTTCGTTATATCTTTTTAAAACGTAAATCTGTATCTAATTCTAGTTTTTGGCAATTTGCGCATATTGTAAAGTCTCGTTTCCTATTTTGATTACAAACTCATTCTCAATTTGTCATCCACATTTACCAAATACCGTAACTGATGATTTCATTGGGTTCAGCTGAAGTTTATGGTGTTCGGAGAATGCAACCAGGCGTTCCAAATCATCATTTACAATATTTTTTGCTACATCTACATCATCTGGTAAAAATGAATAAAGGTGTGTATCATCTGCATACAGATGTGCTTTGCATTCTTTTAGGCAGGACGTTAAATTACAAGTGTATATACTAAACAAAAGTGGGCCATGTATTGAGCCCTGCGGACCACCACATGATACACTGCCTTTGGAAGATTGACCTATATCCGTTTCTACAAACTGAACTCTACTGACTAAGTAACTATCTAAAAGCCTAATTGCACTCCCCTAAAAACCAACGAACTGTAAAATAGACAGCAAAATTTCGTGACTAATTGTATCAAAGGCTTTCGAGAAATCTAAAAGTGTCACTACCGTAGTTTTACTCTGATCTATAGCCCCAATGATATCGTCAGTTATTTTTAACAGCGCCGTAGCACAGCTAAAGCCTGGGTGAAACTCAGATTGATTCTGGGGCAGAATGTCGTAAATATTCAAGTATTCCGTATCTGGAAATACATAATTTTCTAAATGAGTTTAGATAGAAGTGGAAGTATCTTTATTGGGCGAAGATCATTATATGACAGTGCATCTTTCTTTTTTGGCAAAGATGTAACGCGAGAAATTTTCCAGCTGTTAGAAAAAACACCATCAAGCAGACACGAATTTACAATGTTTGTAAGAAAATTCGTGGGCGGTATAAAATAATGGTTTCTAGGTTTATTTGATCTGCACCCACGGCAAAAGATTTTATTTCCATCAAGTGCTTTTTAACTGTTTCAGTTGAGATTGTTGTAAAATTAAACACAGAATTAAAATTGGTTTTAAGGTTATTATTGTAAAATTGTAAGAGTACCAAATTAAGAAGAAAATAGCCGAACAATATATGAACAATTAGTACAATTTCTTTTGTATGCAGACCAGGCTAGCCGCAGTGCGATGTGCCATGTGCAATGGGCGATGTGCGATTTGCAATGGGGATGTGCGATGGGCGACGTGCGATGTGAGCTGTGCGATGTGCAGACGTGGCCATTCGCTAAGCACTAAAGCACTTCTTTTAAAAACTTTTTTGAGTCTCTTTTGGATTTTGAATAATTTGTAAAAATCTTCAAAAGGTGATCAAGTAGTCTGGCTTGTTATATAATGATATATATAATTCTCTCCTGTAGATAGTATCTGAAAATTGTGAATAGATGTACATCAATGATTTTTATAATGTCCTAGTAAGTGTCTGCTATTATCATTATTAATAACATATTAGTTACCTTAATTCTCATATGTTTTAAACACCAAATGCATTACATACACATAGAAATTATAGCAGAGTACGCAATGCAACATATTAGGACGATTATGGTCTCACAAATTCCAGGTAAGCATTTAAAGTGAAAGAACTATGATTTCTCGTAGAATTATTAAAATATTCCAAAACGACTGAAGAGCTTATTATTACATAGCAAACGTTTCACTTTCAAGTTGAACATAAAACGTAAAAATTAAATATAAACTAAGCTGAATGTTAAATGGTTTGCATTTTCGTTTTATCAGTCTTCGCAGATAATTTCCCAGTAAAATATACGAAGGCGAGTATAATTGCTTTGCAGGATTCTCGCATCCGGAGTTGAAGTTCGAGAACAAAGCGGGAACCTTTGTGACTCCTCTGTCGGTATTGATTATTATCGCTCCTATAATGCGTCTTAGAAACACTCACTTAATTTAATTAATCCAGAAGATTCTTGATGAAGCAAATATCTTATGTACTAAAACCAAGAACACTTCATATTGGTTGCTTAGCTTCTGATACAGTATTTCAACTTCTCTGAAATTCGGTTCATTTCTCGGCGTTAATTAGATCGGAGGAGTGGGAATCTATAAAGAAAATGGCGTTAAAGAGATAAAGTATTTCTAAAAATATTATTTTTGCATTGTTAACTTGGCAATATGCAAATGTATTTTTGAAAATATGTACGTGGCTTTATTTTCATTTGTAAGAAGTGAAATAGTTAATAAAAATATTAAAATTTAAATGAAATCAGAAAAGCTGACCTTAGAAATTCAGTAAAATACATACATTTTGATATAATACACCATATACATAAAAAAAATTAAAGTATGTATCAAATAAAACAAAAATATACAAGAAACGATGCCCTCAAGATGTACACAAAAATAAATCTTTGGTAAAAAAAGGTGCACACTACGAAAATATTGTTTTATCCAATAAGTGCCATGCGTGTAGCATTAGTTCATTGGTCAAATTTTTCGTATATTTATATTTTTATATTCAGTTTTCTTGTAAACTGCCGATCAAAAAAAAATTAAATATAATGCTTTATATTTACTTCCTCTAGATATACTGTGTATCTATTTCGAAATATAAAAACATTTTCTGCCTGCTATACTTACCCCTGAAAATTTTCATTTTTTATTGACATAGCGTTAGAAAAGAATTCACAGATTTCGCAATTCTTGTAACCAAAGGGACGTTGGAAATGACAACACCATAAATAAAAACTTTTTCCGGACTCGGCTTCGCCTCGTCTGGAAACAGCTACGAACTGGACCCCTGTGATATATGCAACCCATATTACATTTGCGTATATCAGCCGTTGCATATACGACAGTCTCACTCGACCCCGACACCGCTGTCTTTTGACATTGAACGAAAACTGGTAACTCGACCCTCATATACGAACATAAACATTTCTATTGTTAAAAATTATATTTTCTACACTTATTAAAATTTGATCTTCATATGAAAACTATTTATAATATATGTATTAATGTTAATAAATTTTTGAGACTGGTACCATACTTATGTGCCTCTGCTCCTCTACGAAATATTACTGGAATTATCTGCTAATGAACAAATAATGGAATATATAGAAGCCAACAACCTACCATCGAAATGTCAAGATGGATTTCGAAAACTAAATTTGTGCGACACTGCTTTACAAACAGCATTATCAAGTTGGAGAGGTATTTTCTAAAGTTTATATCAATCGATGAAGTTGTATGATAATTTTTAATGACAATTTTATAAAACTTAATAAAACTTCAAATCAGTCTAGAAATGGTACCATTTTTTAGAGTAGAATTTTCCGTTTTCAAAAAGCTATAATTAAGCTCCATTCCTTGCAAAACTAACAACCAATTAAAAATTGCTTTTATCAGGTAGACTGATCGTTGGTACGCTGAGCGGGAAGAGTACATACCCATCGAAGTGTGCAATTATATATAATTAAAACTATGTTAGATGGAATCATATATTCTGCAACCGAACTTAAAACAAAATATTCGTTCTTCCAACATTTGGATCTCCTATAAACTTGGGCAAAAAGTAAAATTATAAAATTTGAAAATCCCGACGCACTTGTGATTATTTTTCGAATAATGATGATATCTGTAGTAAAACAAATAATGCACCTACCTACCTAACTGAAAACTATGAATCCACGGTCCAACATTACATTTATACAAACATAAATAGCCAATGTTTCGAGCCAGTAAATATAATTTATTTGTTCCTTTTTAAAGGTTTATATTTTGTGTCGGAAGTTTTTAAAAGTTTGTATTCGCCTTTATTTTAACATTTTCTTCAATACAAGATTCACGTAAACCTATCAAGTTCAAGATATAACTGTTTAAATACATTTCAGATAAACATTAATTTAATTTGTGAAATGACACCGGACCCTTCGCCATTTCTTAGAACGCAATGTTCGTTACACCGAGTGTTCAACAATGAAACCTGAAAATCTTGGAAACGGCATACCCGATATCCACCAAACATGGCTAAGAGCCATTTCGCAAATATCAGCTTTTGAAATAAAGAACCTCTTTTTCTTACTTTTTATTGGGTATTTTGCCACTGAAAAATATTTAAAAATTTTAATGAAAAAACCTCTGCGCCAAACGGATCAGACAGAGGTTGGTTCTTGAGTACTTGACTGTTTCAAAAAGTCTCACACCTAAAAATATATAAACTAGAACAATGTTATAAACTAAAAACTGAATATCAAAGCTATAGGTAGTTAACGTTTCGGAAGAGAATCTACTTCCGTTCTCAAAACTTTTTTGGCCGTCAACCATGACAGTTCTTTGTTTATAAACAAAGAACTGTCATGGTAATGTCCTTTTCTTTACCGTAATGTCCTTTTCTTTAAAAACATCACCTATTATTTTTGATTACAGGTTAGATGTCATACTTCAAAGACCTATAACATTTCGCGACTTCGGCGTAACTTTTGATAGTAAATTATCCTTCACTAATCATATCCATACGATTATCTCTGAAGCCACCAAAGCTCTTGGATTCATCGTTCGTACTAGTCGAGAGTTCAGTAATACTGATACTTTGGAAAATTCTTTGTCAATCCTTCGTCAGATCGAAAATTGAGTATGCATCGCTAATATGGTGTTCCAGTTATGATGTCCACAAGAATAACTTGGAGGCAGTTCAACGTAGATTTCTTAAATTACTGTGGTTCAAATCCGACGGTACCTATCCAGTGATTGGTTTTCCGCAAAGTAACTTGCTAGAAAGATACTCTATGACCACTCTTGAGGTTAGACGTACATACTTTCACCAAGTATTTTTGTTTAAATTATTACACAATCATTTTGACGCACCTGAAATAATTAGCAAACTTAATTTTTACGTTCCCAGATTAACCTCGCGTAATCCTCAAGTTTTCTATTTATCTATCAATGATCCCAAAAAATCCATTACATTGGCTTTCATGTTAATGAGCGAAATGGTCAGCAATAATATTGTTGAGAGGATAACTACGTGTCTTGTTTCATATTGCATATAGCCTGGTTAAGAACGTCAATGGACGAATTTAACATATTTTAAATTTTTAAATGAAAATATGAACTGTAGTGATTTCTATAGCGTGTGATTTAACTCACCCTGGTATGGTGGTTCTGTGGACGGAGTGCACCGGCTGGCTAATGTCTTCGCTGTCCTCGATATTCACGAAGGTAGTAACTTTACACTAGTTTTTAGTAAGTAGCGTTAAATAAATTATTATTAATAATAACGAATGATTTTAAACTGCGTTAATACCTTCTCTCTCGAGAAGCATCTCTGCCATCGTAGGCATGTATTTCATATCACCTGAAAAGTGCGCAAGATAAGTTTTTTAAAGGAAAAAAATATATATGTATGTTCAAAGTGACCTAGGTACATAGGCAATTCAATATACAATAGAAACAAATGAAAATATATTACCAGAAAATACTAGTAAATATTCAAACTTTTACAAAATACTTATCACAAATAAGTTTAAAACATATATCTTTCTTATATCAATTATAACAAAGAATATGCCCATTATGAACAGTACAACTGTTATCATAATGTTATTTTTAATTTAAATTATCCTGCTCAATGAAACCCAAAGATAATCAAAACAAAAGCACTTACCGATATAGCAGTAACACAAAACTTTAGAACATCCACAGACACGTGTTTCGGCATCTATGCCTCTTCGGTGCGGCTTTTTCTAAAGTTCACAATCAACTGAAATATGTAAGCAAATACTCGTGTTATAACTATCAAAGGATTACCAGAACAGGATATTAAAATTTAAAATTAGATTATAGGAAATTCCCCGTAAAGGGATAATTATCAATATAATTATATGCAAATGCAACTTCCTGGAACTGTAAAAGCTCTATAACAATAGAAACAAATGAAAATATATTACCAGAAAATACTAATAAATATTCAAACTTTTACAAAATACTTATCACAAATAAGTTTAAAACATATATCTTTCTTATATCAATTATAACAAAGAATATGCCCATTATGAACAGTACAACTGTTATCATAATGTTATTTTTAATTTAAATTATCCTGCTCAATGAAACTCAAAGATAATCAAAACAAAAGCACTTACCGATATAGCAGTAACACAAAACTTTAGAACATCCACAGACACGTGTTTCGGCATCTATGCCTCTTCGGTGCGGCTTTTTCTAAAGTTCACAATCAACTGAAATATGTAAGCAAATACTCGTGTTATAACTATCAAAGGATTACCAGAACAGGATATTAAAAATTAAAATTAGATTATAGGAAATTCCCCGTAAAGGGATAATTATCAATATAATTATATGCAAATGCAACTTCCTGGAACTGTAAAAGCTCTATAACAATAGAAACAAATGAAAATATATTACCAGAAAATACTAGTAAATATTCAAACTTTTACAAAATACTTATCACAAATAAGTTTAAAACATATATCTTTCTTATATCTTACTGCTATATCGGTAAGTGCTTTTGTTTTGATTATCTTTGGGTTTCATTGAGCAGGATAATTTAAATTAAAAATAACATTATGATAACAGTTGTACTGTTCATAATGGGCATATTCTTTGTTATAATTGATATAAGAAAGATATATGTTTTAAACTTATTTGTGATAAGTATTTTGTAAAAGTTTGAATATTTACTAGTATTTTCTGGTAATATATTTTCATTTGTTTCTATTGTTATAGAGCTTTTACAGTTCCAGGAAGTTGCATTTGCATATAATTATATTGATAATTATCCCTTTACGGGGAATTTCCTATAATCTAATTTTAATTTTTAATATCCTGTTCTGGTAATCCTTTGATAGTTATAACACGAGTATTTGCTTACATATTTCAGTTGATTGTGAACTTTAGAAAAAGCCGCACCGAAGAGGCATAGATGCCGAAACACGTGTCTGTGGATGTTCTAAAGTTTTGTGTTACTGCTATATCGGTAAGTGCTTTTGTTTTGATTATCTTTGGGTTTCATTGAGCAGGATAATTTAAATTAAAAATAACATTATGATAACAGTTGTACTGTTCATAATGGGCATATTCTTTGTTATAATTGATATAAGAAAGATATATGTTTTAAACTTATTTGTGATAAGTATTTTGTAAAAGTTTGAATATTTACTAGTATTTTCTGGTAATATATTTTCATTTGTTTCTATTGTTATAGAGCTTTTACAGTTCCAGGAAGTTGCATTTGCATATAATTATATTGATAATTATCCCTTTACGGGGAATTTCCTATAATCTAATTTTAATTTTTAATATCCTGTTCTGGTAATCCTTTGATAGTTATAACACGAGTATTTGCTTACATATTTCAGTTGATTGTGAACTTTAGAAAAAGCCGCACCGAAGAGGCATAGATGCCGAAACACGTGTCTGTGGATGTTCTAAAGTTTTGTGTTACTGCTATATCGGTAAGTGCTTTTGTTTTGATTATCTTTGGGTTTCATTGAGCAGGATAATTTAAATTAAAAATAACATTATGATAACAGTTGTACTGTTCATAATGGGCATATTCTTTGTTATAATTGATATAAGAAAGATATATGTTTTAAACTTATTTGTGATAAGTATTTTGTAAAAGTTTGAATATTTACTAGTATTTTCTGGTAATATATTTTCATTTGTTTCTATTGTTATAGAGCTTTTACAGTTCCAGGAAGTTGCATTTGCATATAATTATATTGATAATTATCCCTTTACGGGGAATTTCCTATAATCTAATTTTAATTTTTAATATCCTGTTCTGGTAATCCTTTGATAGTTATAACACGAGTATTTGCTTACATATTTCAGTTGATTGTGAACTTTAGAAAAAGCCGCACCGAAGAGGCATAGATGCCGAAACACGTGTCTGTGGATGTTCTAAAGTTTTGTGTTACTGCTATATCGGTAAGTGCTTTTGTTTTGATTATCTTTGGGTTTCATTGAGCAGGATAATTTAAATTAAAAATAACATTATGATAACAGTTGTACTGTTCATAATGGGCATATTCTTTGTTATAATTGATATAAGAAAGATATATGTTTTAAACTTATTTGTGATAAGTATTTTGTAAAAGTTTGAATATTTACTAGTATTTTCTGGTAATATATTTTCATTTGTTTCTATTGTTATAGAGCTTTTACAGTTCCAGGAAGTTGCATTTGCATATAATTATATTGATAATTATCCCTTTACGGGGAATTTCCTATAATCTAATTTTAATTTTTAATATCCTGTTCTGGTAATCCTTTGATAGTTATAACACGAGTATTTGCTTACATATTTCAGTTGATTGTGAACTTTAGAAAAAGCCGCACCGAAGAGGCATAGATGCCGAAACACGTGTCTGTGGATGTTCTAAAGTTTTGTGTTACTGCTATATCGGTAAGTGCTTTTGTTTTGATTATCTTTGGGTTTCATTGAGCAGGATAATTTAAATTAAAAATAACATTATGATAACAGTTGTACTGTTCATAATGGGCATATTCTTTGTTATAATTGATATAAGAAAGATATATGTTTTAAACTTATTTGTGATAAGTATTTTGTAAAAGTTTGAATATTTACTAGTATTTTCTGGTAATATATTTTCATTTGTTTCTATTGTTATAGAGCTTTTACAGTTCCAGGAAGTTGCATTTGCATATAATTATATTAAATTCAATATACGTTTGATACACATACTATTTACACAAAACTGTTGATAGTTTTATTTTTAAAAATATTCAACACGTCGAAACCTACAACTTCATGTAAAAAAATTGCTGCCTCCACGTTTTCCTTAAATTCCCCTTTCTATTTTCTATTTCGGCTGAACTATTTCATGGAACTTAAAAAAATAGATACCGTATCGAACAGAACGTAGGTACTTCAATTAATTAAGACTATCCTGATCCTGATAGAGTTTTCCTTCTGATTTCTCTCACCTCACTAAAGTTGCTAATTGAGAAAAATGGTGGCACCAATAACCATATACAGAGAGCAAATTGGGCAAAACGGTTGTTGATTTACAGATGCATAAAAATACTAAGATATATTACATTAAATTTATCTTGCTGTCCTATTTAAATCACACAGTAATTAATGGATTTTACATACAATAAGAAATCACAAAATATCCTCTGTCATTTCTATCGAACTTGATCAACTGACCAACTAGAGGTTGTTTTCAACGAATCGTATTACTTCTAACCAGCCCGTTATTTTTGTTATGATAGACTTTATATACAGGGTGATCCAGAGTTAAACCACCAAACGATCAAGATTTTTCAGGCTAAAATAAGACTTTTTTCATTTAAAAAGTTTTTTTCAAAAATATGCCCCCTCCGAGCTGGGGCAAAAATGAAAGAGATTGTGCTTTTTTCCCTCGGAGGGTGATTTTGACCGACGAAGCAACTTGTACCCGTGCTGGTATCTTTAATTAGCATAACGCGCACATTTGGGAGTACGGAAATACTCATGGTCCAATTTTTCTGCCTCCACGCCTAAATGGTCCAGCTTTTCTTCATTTCTTCGTAAATGATTTTCAACCAACCTTAGATGAAATGCTTTTAAATAATAGAGTAAACACAAGGATGGCTCCAATTACATGGATGTCCGGCCGATTACGCTCTACTAGTCCACCGATGGTGGCACGACTATTTTTTGGGAAGATGGATCGGTCGCGGTCGAGTCTGCTCCCGCTCTTGGCCTGCGCGCTCTCCGAACATAACTCACATGGATTTTCTTGCACGGGGTACGATGAAGGACAAGATTTATGCGGAGCTCGTCAACGCCGAAGCTGTCCTCCAGGAAAGGATTGTTCAAGCAGCCCAGGAGATCACACCATCACACCTGTCGTCGTTCGTAGGCCCCACGTTAGGCGCCAATTTTGTAACACTACTTTTCTTTCAGTTGACGGCTGAACAAAGACGTGAGCGAGACTGTAGCAACCAGCTTAGCTCTGCGGTTGGGCGTAGATTCGAATTGAATAATTTTAATTTTTGTTCTATTCATTTGATATTTTCTAAACAACACAAGTAATTGATATTCTTGCAACTTGTTCAAACTCAACTTAAAAACAAACAATAAATTGAAATATAGTTATAAAATTTACAAAATACAAGTAATATATAAAGTTTCAATCAGAATATTACCTGCAAAAGTTTTGTAAATTGTATACTTGCTATTTAATATTATGTGTGTTTTAAGTCGAGTTTAATTGCTTCCACCTGAACTAGTTGCAAAAATATCGTTTATTTGTTTGTTTAGAAAATACTTTCATTCTCACGCTCACCTTTCCTGTTCAGCCGCCAACTGAGAGAAAATTGGCAAAGTTCACGCTTTGCATTAAAAATGATGACAGTCATTTCGAGCGCCTCTTGTGAATTTTCAAAACTTCACCGCTTTGTAATAAATAAATGAAATCAGACACACGTTGCTCTCTTTTTTTGCTCTAGCACGGAGAGGGTGCATTTTTAGAGAAAACTTTATAGGTGATAAAGTATTATTTTAACCTGATTCTGGGTCACCCTGTATATTTGGATACTGTCTGTATAATGATAATATTTTTATCGAATATAACTGGTGGACGTAATTTACCATTTCAGCTGTGTCCAGTTGTGTAGTACTTATTTCATCAATATGATTCACTGAACGTTAACGTAAGTTTTATTTATATGTAACAACATAAAAAGTTTATCTATTACCCTTTCTTGCAATCTATTGTACACACTTGCTCGAGCTTTAGAATATCTTAAAAAAAATAAATTAAAGCAAGCAGGCACTCTGTAATCCTTGCATTTAGATTGCCTATTGATTAATCTAATTAGTTACTGTTTCTCTGCATGCCTAGGAGTAGAAGTTTTTCCCCACTTTATGTACTTCATGGAATTGAATGATCTGGAGAAAAAAGAGGCGAAAGTCTTAATATAGCACCAGCTCCGGCACCACACCTTGTATTGTAGATCAGATAATGGCCGTTAATTTTTCTCAGTAATCACCTTCCGTTAGTAGTTTAAAATCAATCGGTATCAATTAGTAATTGTAACAACGCAGGGACATTATCGACTGGAAAAAGTCGTCTGTTAATAAGACTGTTAAAATTCAGCTGGTGTCGGTGTTTGTTTTATCTTTATTAGTTCGTTTAACTTGCCGCCTTATTTAATCTTCTGTCAATTATTCCACACTAATGTGCATGCTGCTCATTACTTATCAAAACTTTTACAAATCGATCCATCGGGTTCTTATCTGTACGACAAACCAATCAATAAAAACTATTTAATATGCGCGTATCCATATTTGTTAGTATGTCTCTTGCGGCACAAATTTGTGAGCAGAAAATTAGATTTCCACTTTTGAGCCACGTAAAAAAGCAGTTTAGTGTTCATAACTAATAACTAATAAGATTTTTATTGGAATTCTTTATTCTAATTGCTATCATTAAAATAGCCGAGTTGTTATATTCTTGATAGTAATGGTATTATGTCCAATAAAATTAAATCATTCACACAGTTTATAAATTAAATATTATTTTCTGTTTGAGTAAAAACTACGCATTTTTTAGAAAAATTATAGACAGCAAAACATGCTCAGATTGTCGTTTTCAATAAGAAAATAAAACTAAAATCAGTCATGTTTCATTTGTTCTTCAGCAATCACGTAAAAACGCGTATTACTTAAATTAAAAATCGATGATGTCTGGAAAACTATGCAATTTATCTACATATGTCTAAGAACAAAAAGTGTTTAAATCGACTTTTTTACAAGAAAACTACTGAAAAGCTCCGACATTTTCCATGCGCTTTTCCGCAATTATAGCAAAGCAAGTGAAGAATTGCAAGCTTTTCTTTGTTTTCTTGTAGAAAACATGGACCTAAACACTTTTTGTTCTTTGACATATTTGGACAGAGTGCATAGTTTCGAGATATCATGGATTTCTAATTTATGTTATACGCGTTTCTTTGTCGATCTAAGCATTTTTCGTTCTTTGTCATTTTTCGAAAGAATGCGCAGTTTTCGTGATATCATTTGTATACAATTTTTGTATATACATATGTTTGTTACTAATTCATTTAACACCTTGTTCAACACGTCGAAATCTACAACTGCATGTAAAAAGGCGCGCTACCTCCACGTTTTTCTTAAATCCCCTTTTCCATTTTCTATTTCGGCTGAACTATTTCATGGCAAAAATAGGTACGGTATCGGATAGAACATAGGTACTTCAATTAATTTACAAGACTGTCCTGATTCTGACACAGTTTTCCTTCTGATTTCTCTCTGACTAAAGTTGCTAATTGAGAAAAATGATGGCACCAATAACCGTGTTACCATATACACGATATACAGTGAGAAAATTGGGCAAACCGGCTGTTGATTTACAGATGCATAAAAACACTGAGTTGTATTGCATTAAATTGATCTTGCTGTCCTATTTAAATTACACAGTAATTAATGGATTCTAATTCGATAAATTACTATTTCCTTTACTACAGTTACAGCTTAAACCTATGTCCTTAGATCCTTTTCATTATCTCTTACCCATGTCTCACACAGACTAGACTTTTTTAAATAACACTGGTTCAAATAATGATAAATACATATTGATTTTAGCTTTATCCGTAAATGGCAAGAGATCATAGAAATTGATGGAAGTATCTGAGAAGGGCAAAAAAATATAAGCAAGGCAAGAAACAATTGGGGAAGTATAAATTACAGGATAAAAATTATGTTTCAATATTGTTCAGTTTGAGAGTATAATATATTATTTTAAATCTTTCTAAGAAGGTTGCTGTTTGGTATTACAAATGAGTTTATTTTTAAATATTGAATGTATTTAGCTTATGACTTCAAGATTTTATTTTCCATTAGTTCAAACAAAAATTGCGATATTTTTTAACATTTAGGTGCATTACCTACCTATAATTAGATAAGATAGTTTTACAAGAAACAAAATATTGTACATATTCGGCACCTAGGTATATATAATACTTGTAGGTAGGTAAAACTAACAATACCGTCGCGATATCAGGGAATAGCTTGATCAGCATTTTCTTAAGCACTGGATTGGAAGACTAGGACCATTACCTTGACCTGCTAGGCGTTCAGATCTAAGACCCCTAGATTTATATGTTTTGGGATGCATGAACGAAATAGTTTATGCCGTACAAATAAATTCCAGGGAGCAATTGGTTGAACGAATTCAAATAGCCGCGCAGCGATATGTTTTGTAGCAATTGCAAGGGTTACAAGTATGGAAATGCGAAAGAGAGCTCATACTTGTATTCGAAATAGGGGTGAACACCTTGAACATCAGCTGTAAATATTTATTAATAAAAATAAAAAAGTAGTTAAAGTTTATTTTATTAAGTTATGACATGTTTGTTAGTTAAAAAATATATTGAAGATTATATATTTCAAAAACCAATGGATGATATTTCGAAAATTCGTCGTCTTATGAAAGTTGATTACAATCTAACGTTTCCTTACATTCTTCGAAAAATTTCTTTGCATCGCAACGTCATATATCTCAATTTGTACAAAAATTGAAACGTTACTTATACATTCAAGTGAACACATTTTACAGAATTCAAATGTCCTTTAGTTATCAAGAAAATGGCCCCTAGGAGTTTTATGTCCATGTCTATGTACTCATATTCCTGATCCAAAATACAATAAACATTTAAAATAATCAGAGAAAGTGTTAATTAAAATAAATATTAGGTATTAGCAAGGTTTTATTATTAGTAGATATACAGGAAGTCATAGTTTATTCGTTTATTTAGGACTTAAGTAGTAGAAAACCGTACTGGAACATAATCGAGAGGAATAATATATGTTGTTGTTTACAAACCTATACAAATAATTTAAACCATCAGGTAAATTTTGTTTCCGGAAACCGGAAATAGTAGCGAAAAAGTAAAAGTATGTTCTTTTTATGGGAACAAGAAATGATAAATAAAAAATAAATACACAAATAAAGTGACTTGCCTCTGACATAAGCAATTTTTGATTTAGTAATTTTTGTTCCTAATGATGGCAGTCTTTCCATTCTGTCAGCCCATCTATGCATTTGTGTTACTGTGTGCACCCAATATAACTTAAAAGTGTTCATCATTAATTTTTAGTATGGATCATTGTCCGGAAAAATCTAAATCCGTAATATTATCATCTACCTGTGGTCCATCTGCATACTACATGGTCGAACCAGGTCAAATATATAAGTTTGATTCATAGTCGCTGAGAAAAATCATAAAATGAAGAAATATATAATTACCAGCTTGATGGGAGATCTTTATAGTTTCAAAATGTAATCTAATATACGTATGTATTATATAATATTCAATAAAATGCTTGTTTAGACCTGAAATCGTGACTATAGTCTTTCTCCTCGCATGTGGTATCCGAAGATCTTTCATGGAATAGAGGAATTCAAGAAAAAAATTAGTAGCCTATAATAATTATAAATTTTCGAGCTGTTGTGTAAACTTCGTGTCATAACTCTATGTATTTTAAAAATGCAAAACCAGTCATATCTTTCTGATAAAGTATCAATCTATGTTCATATGGACACCAGATATTCTCCAAATCACCATTAACACATTCAATACAAAGGCCACTTTTTTAGAATTAAAAGTTGAAATTTGAGTTTTCCGGAGAATGAGTTTCCGATAACATCATGGGTGATATTTTTGACAAATGTAATCTCAACAACTTTACTCGCAGAAGTTTTTCTATATCTTATAAGAGGTTTTGAAAACCTAAATAACATAAAATTCAGACTCTTATAGAAGATAGGAAAGATCCTACATACAGTATATAATTTCTTATAGTTATGGCCTTGATTATAATTTAGCTTAGTTATGATTGTGTAATATAATTACAATTATGTATATAAAATAAATAAATAAAAGATTGGAGTCATATCATGATGATCACAATAATAGTAAGGGCTATTAGCGTAATGTAAAATTAAACCTAAAGCCTGGACAACTGAGGATTCCACTGATACTCTATAAACGGAAACGGATCAGATTATTAGGTTAACAGAAAACTATATAAATACTAAAATCTAACAAGGCAAACACTAAATATTGTCTAAATGTTATTTGTGGCATTATCTTAATTTCTTTTCTTCTTCTTCAATTCTTTGGTACTTCCTGCCACATGTGTTTTTTCTTTTTAAGCGGTGCTCGAGGAATCTACAAAATATCACAATTAACCAGTATGTTACTGGTAAATAACCTCTACGGCTGTGACTTTTGCGTCAAAGGATCAGTTAGAGGTTGCTTTTTTTAATAAATAACACAAATAAGTATAAAAACTTGAAATTAAATATTTCGCCGACGTTTCGAAAATCTAACCTGTTTCCGTTTTCAAGGCTTTTTTTGAAAAATCCTTTTTGCTGTGTATGATAAATACACAGCTCTAAGAATCTTTGTCATATTCAATATCCATAGATACTTATTATTTACATAGAACTGTTGATATAGTCTATCCTCATTCAATAATGTTATCGCGGATTCTTTAATTTTTCCTTTTTTGCTTTCTGTCTCTTTTGTTAAAATTTTTGCCGAGTCCCAGTTTATTCTATGTCCGTTCTCCCAAGCGTGTTCGCAGATCTTGGACCTCTGAATTTCATTTTTTCTGGTGTAATTTTGATGTTCGCCCAATCTTACACTAAATGGTCTGGATGACTTGCCAAAATTAAAAAAACTGCATTTGCAGTATTCTTTGTGAGTGCAACAAACATTACGTGGGTGAGTCTCAGCTTTAATGCGGAACTAATCACAAAATTCATAAAAAAATTTATCATAGAGAAAAAGTGTCATAAGTTAGTAAACTTTGTACAGTTGATCCACAGATTTATTCATATCTTTGCCGGAAGTCGTTAGAATAATAATTCACTTTGCTCATATATTCTTATATAATGATACATTAATACAATTAACATTTTATTGCAATTACTTTTGTTGGAAAAATATGCCTTGCGATCAAATTAGAGGGCATATTTCTCAATGATCAATCAGTTTCAAATTTTTGAGTTTAATTCGCTATATCCTATTTAATAATAATTGCAGTCTTAATTTTTGGATTATAAGTACAATAAAACATATTCTTTCGAATGATTTTAGACTTTTTGAAATGCGTGCAGTACTTTTTGAATTTGTCTACATTATTCTTACACGTTCAGAAAATGCACAATTATACAGTAAAACATATACAACTTATTTGTTTCTTAACATTCTTCAATGAAATTTTCACTAAATATAGATTAAAGTGCGTTGAATCGACTCCATGCAGTGAGGAAGCGCCCATTGTTACGGGAAAAATAGGCAGGATGCATAAAACTCAAAGATATGAATAAATCAACTGGAAAAAGTTTACCAAGCCATCTTCTAACAATTTTTTCTCTATGATAAAAATTTGTATGAATTTTGTGATTAGTTCCACATTAAAGCTGAGACTTTTCTCTACATTTTATGCTGTTTTCATTTTTTTAGCGGCTCTGAATAGTAAAAATTATCGATCGATGTATCCAGTAGTAAGAAACTCCCAGAGAATTCTCATTTTTCGCGAATTTCGGAGCGGCTCAAAACTATAAGTGGAAAACTGAATTTATCTTCTAAATGGTTTAAATAAAACAAACATTTATAAAGACCTTTTTTGTAGACAAAGAGACGAGCTACAAATTTTGTTAAAAACTTTTTTCTGTATTTTCATTATTTTAGCCGCTAGAGCAAAAAAAACGAAAATCAAAAAGTTTTTCCAAATTTATTTGAATTTTCCCGGAACTTGGAAGTGCAAAGAATGCATCATTCCTTTCAACAGGTTATTACCTGCCTAAATCCCGGAGATGTTCCTTTTATTAATTTTTGCGAGGTTTTTACAAAATTTTGTCTTCATTGCCTGTATTAAAGGGAAATTTTTTAAATTTTGTTTTGAAATAGTGAACATTTTTACTTCTTAATACCTGCGGAATAAAATTATATATTTGGCGTATCTGATAGGTGAAAGGTCTCTTAAGCAACTCTGTTCTATATACTGGCACTTTCTTTGTGCCAACTTAAATATTTCATTTAAATTCGTTACTAATATTCTCTTTATATCAAAGTACAACTTAAGTTGTAATTAAGTATAATTAATAAAACACGTATGTAAGCAGGCAGAAACTGGACTTTGAGGGCTCAAGATAGATGGCGTTGGAAAATTATGGAGGAGGCCTATATTCAGGAATGAACGAGAATGGATTAAATAAGAAGAAGTCTTCGTCTTCTTCAAGAAGGAGAATAAAACACAGCAATACCTAACAGTTAAAATAACTATTTGTCATATTTAGGAGTCAAATTTTCTTACCGTTTTCTCCCACTTGCTTGAATTAGTAACCTAAATTTTTCAGTCGATTTTACTCACTTTTCGTGACATCGAAGAAATTTTGGGACATAATTCATTAAGTGAAAGTTGCAAGAAAAAAAATATTGATTGTTAAATTCAGCTCACATTTTTAAAGTAATCGACAATTCGCATTAGAGATATTTTTATATAACAAAAGAAAAGACGCAGAGTATAGAAACTAAACCTTACAGCGGAACGAGCAGCGTTTTTAACACCTTCACGAAATTTAAAATATTTTTTGCAAATCACGCTACAAATTCTAAATTAAATAATGAACATTTTGCTCAGTAATCTGACAACTGGTTACTGTTATTTATTTACATTATGGTAACATTTAAAATTCCTAGCTCACCGTGGCGAACTCAAATCATTTGTAAGGAATACAAAAAAGTTGCCTTCAGTCCATATATGGCAATGGTAAATATCAATCAGTGTCACATAAATTGGTAAAAGCTAACTGGTTATCTATGACAGATATTAGGTTGTACATTGTTCCATTGTTTGACTTCATATCACCATCATGAACAATAAGTGTTTCGGCATAAGATTGTTATACATATTGTTACCACTCGATTCGCAACTTAATTTTGAGATAAGTGAAATATATTATGGTATTCAAATGAGTTGCTTGGTTGTTTTAAGCTGCTGTACTAAAACATGCTGCCTATTATTTTATACTTCATCAGTGGTATTCACTGCAAACAATTTTGCAACTCTTTGTAAATTGCAAAACTACTACGTAACGAATCATCACTGCCACATCCACATTTCCAGTCCAAGTCTCTTTAAATGAAACCATTTTGTTACTATATACGCACTCCAGTGTATGTAAGTAATATATTTCATACCGTCCGCTCCAAGGTGGTAGTGCGAGTGCATGACTGGTGCCAAAAATTGTTTTAAAAAATTTTGATCTCGTATATACACTATACAGAGTCTTAGAAGGCCTAAAGTCCCTAACGATCAACGGTGTGGAAATTTTATTTGCCAAAATTCCCACACCGAAGAAGTCACAAAGAAAGCAACAAAGCCCTCGAAAGTGCAGGTAGATGGTCTTTGATGGATCAGATCAGTGCGTATCGTTAGAGGTGTTTTAAAACCTCATGAGCCGTGACCTTCATATGCGCAGAGACATAATCCGTCCTGTTGACTCAGTTACACTTCTTAAAAATATTATATTTATTGTTTACAATTTATCCCGAGCGCTTGTTTATGTATACAGCAAGGCAGCCTCCAGTGTCTTCAAAAACATACTTATAACTCAGATTAAACTTTGCCTTTTGCGCATTTCGCGGCTCATGAGATTCTGAAACACCTCTAACTAAGCTGCATGGAGCTTATCCGTCATATAATTTACTTTGTTTAAGTCATACATCACCAGCAAACTATAATTTGTTGAACACAGGCTATAAAACAAAAAAATTAAGCGCTACAGTAGGAGTTCCACAAGGGTCAGTTTTGGATCCTCTGTTATTTAATACCTACATAATGAAAGCACGTACTGACTTAAGGCAAGATATATATGTTTTTATTCACAAAATGAGAAATTGTTGCTGTTTCTAACATACGACATCAACACGCGATCTTGACAGTACAAGTAGTAGTGCACAATAAATAATCTGACATACAACAGTGAACACTATACTATTATGTTTTCTTTCGTAAAAGGAACGCAATTATTTCCTTATGGTTTGGACCAGACCTTTCTACAATACCAAAGTTCATTTAATTTAATAGTCACTTTCGACCCTCAATTAAATTAAATTTCAAAAATTATATTCATGATACTGTCAGTAAATTTAATAAGAACATGGGGTTCAGCAAATGACATCTAAAAGAATTTTCTCTCACGAGACATGTTAATGTCTCCTATTGCGTTACATTTGGACTATGTTGCTTTAATATGGTGGCATCCTAGATATGAAGATCAAGTGTATGTGCTTGAAAACGTACAGCGGTCATTTTCAAAATTTGTTTCTTTTGAGTATGGAACTGGAAACTCCTTAACTGGAACTTACCCATGTATTGGCTACCCCATGACTTGTTATACTCGAATGGTTTTTTTAGGTACGCATGGACAAGCCCAATCTATAATTTCATTTAATAAAATGTTGAATGCTAACTCCTGAAATGTTAAGCCAATTAAATTCAATTCAATTCAAAATTCTTTTATTCTATTTATTAATAACATTGAATTATACGAACGTACCCAGAGCCAGCCAGATATGCACGGCGCTATGCGCCGTGACAATTGAGTGGTTGGATGAGTGAATACAAGATTTAAAATAATTAATAATTAAACTAACTCCTATCTCTAAAATAAAAGATTTATGAAAGCTGATGGCAAAGTTGAACATAGGAAAGTGTATATTTAAAATAATTTGTAAAAAATCTATAGAAATGTGGTTAAAAAGACAAGCCCAGACGTTGGTGGTAGATTTATATAGGTGAGTGCTAAAACGTCTTACCTACTGCATGCAATTCATTCAAGATTTACTTGAAATGATTTATGATTTGAATAAATTCTTGAATTAAGAGAGTTTTGGTTAAAATAAAATTTCCACACAAAAAGCAACAAAGCCCTCGAAAAGTGCATGTATATGTGTGGAAAAAATTGGGGGTTAAATCCCAAAATTACCCTATGGCTATATACTAGAGTAGTAAGACCCATAATAACCTACGTATCAGTAACATAGTGGACTGACAGTGCAGTTGGGAGCAATAAGGCTGTTAAGAGGCGTACAAATATTTGCTTGCCTGTGCGCCAGAGGGCCTTAAAAACTGCTCCAACAGCTTCATTGGAAGTCTTTCTGGACTTGAAGCTACCACACATATTTATCCAAACAGAAGCTCGTTCAGTGGTGCATAGGCTAATGCTAGGCCCTATACGAATTAGGCAGCAGTACGGAAGAGAGCACCAGAAGTTATACTTAGAGCTGAAAGTCGTTTCAAGTCTAGGAATGCCCACGGACATTACAGTCCCAAAGTAACTTGAATAAGAATTTTAAAATTAAAATACCAGACGGGGAAGGCTGGACAAGCGGTCCTACAATACCGCCACAGGCCGTCTGAAATATAGACAGCTCTAAGACAGAACAGGGAGTAGGAGTTGGGATTTACGTGATAAGGTCAAAAACGAAAATCCCAATAAATCTATGAAAATATACCACAGTATTCCAGGCTGAAGTGGCCGCAATACAGTGGTGCACAAAGAATATTATAAAGCAAGGAACTGTTAATCAGCCGACTGACATTTTTCCGATAGTCAGGCTGTACTAAAAGCAATTGGTTCCATACAAGACTTTTATGGGACTATATAAATGCACGTATAGATCCAGGAAGTCAGAATAAAGTGACCGTGGTGTGGGTACCACAAGGGACACAAGGGAAACGAAAAGGTTGATGAACTTGCGGTGTAGGCCAAGCCATGCATACGAGCATCCATTGACAAATGGGGTTGAACCAAATCTCTGGAATTGTAGAAAAGTTCCCCACGACAAAGACAGGCTAAAGAGCTCATTAAAGAATGATCGGCCTAATGTACGGAGGACCTATTACGCCAAAACAGAAATGCAATTAGAATAATGGTGGGTCTTCTAGCCGGCCACTGCCAGTTTAATAGGCGTCGGAATCTAATGGGTCTGACAGAGAATGCAACTTGCAGATAATGTCAAAAGGTAGATGAAACCTCAGTCCATGTATTGTGCCATTGTGGAGGCTTTGCTAGACTAAGATTCCAACTACTTGGCGACGAAAAACCAGGAGCTGATAGCTATACTAAATGACCCATATCAGGGCTGTGGAGTCTGATACAAAGGACAAAGCTTGATAAGGAGCTCTAAGGAAAACAAACAGGAGCACCACAATAGATCCATGGGGGTTCCAGTGGTCAAGGTCAGTCAGGCAACTCCTCCTTCCTAAATCTAAAAAATCTAAATATACACTAAATACAAATATTATTTTGTCAATACCTTTAATAATGGTGTGGGGATGGGAGTGGTGGAGGTAGATGTCATAAAAATTTGAAACTTTGACTTCTAGTATATACACCAAATTCGAAGTTTCTATACTCTTACTGACTTGCTTTATCTATTTATTCATATTTATCCCCGCCCCAAGCTCTGAACGGAATAAGCTAAAAACGTAATCCAGTTCGAGATCTCGATACAGACATGTACCAAATTTCATTATTTGAATTTTATTTTGTTAACCCCATTAAGAATGGAGGTGGGGTGGCAGATGAAATAGAAAAATTGAGACGGTGGCTTCTACTATACCTTCGTGCCAAATCCAAAGCTTCTGGACTCTTACTAGCATAATTTACTTATTTATCCCTCTTTATTTCTATTTACCCTCCACCCTTCAACAGAATTAGCTCAAAACATGATCTAGTTCCAGATCTCGTTATAATATACGTGTACCAAATTTTAGTATCAATAGTCAATATCTTAAACCGTTCCGGAGTGAATGTTACAGAGTGGCAGATAGACCGACAGATAGATATTTTTTTCTCTCAAATTTAAAATCTCCACGTTTCGTAATATTCTAAATCTATTTCAACAAATAAACAAAAAATTGAAAATTTCCACTCCACTACGTGGATGTAAAAGTAATTAATCGGCTTGTCTAACATTAATTGAAATTATATGAACAATCACCTCCAAAATATTTACATAAATATACAGTGTAATTAGTTTCATGTCATTAAAAAAAACTGGTGATAGGTAACGACAAGACAAACAAAGAAACTTTATATAACATGGGGTCTAAAGCTCATAGTTTTGGAGAAAAAAAAATAAACAAAAATTTCCAAAATACTTAATAACCTAGTTTGAGAACTGTTGGCATATTGGGGTAGGTTTTATTGCCTCGCGTCTTGTCGCACAAGATACTCTGACATTCCTGCAAATAAGTATGCCGACAAAGCAGTTAAAAGCGACCGACAGAGGACATCGTCATGTTTTTTGCTTCTTCGCGGCCAATTATCCTATTAGGCATGCTATCTCTCCCTTGTAATATTATCAAGTAATAATTTCAGTTTTGTCCTTACTTGGTAAAGAACGCACGCATGACGCGACGTACCCGTTCCTTGGTTTTGTCTGTTTTCTTTTTGAATTTTGTGCCACTTATGTTAAGATTAATTTCATTGACTTATCGTTCAAGTCGTTAGTGCTTGGTTACGTAAGACACTACTTCTCGTTCGTGCTTTTTGTGTTACTTTTTGGATTTTGGACCAAGTTTTTCTTTCTGTTTTCTTTCTTGATAACGTTAATTCACAGTTTATTGTCGTGTTTTAAAACGCAGATTTTGGACATTATGGGAGATTACACTTATCCAGAGCTCGCGGATATGGACTTGGTACATGGAGAAAGTAATGGAAATGCAGCTGGTGCGGAAGAGCTTTAGAACAATTGCAACGACTTATTTTAATGTGCATAGAAACCCTAAAAAATGATCCTAATTTACCAAATGTGTTGAACGGAATAAGTATGTTATTAGTTCGACGTACCGAAATGTGTATACGTGGAGATGGAGGTCATATCGAACAATTTTTGTAAAAAATTCAAAAGAATTGTTCAGTTATTGCGTGTTACCTATTGAGCATTAAAGGTATGATTAATATTATTAGTATTCGTTGTCTTGTTTTTATCTGTTTATTATTGTTTACATTGATTTTCATAGAGACCAAAGACTTGATTTTTAGTTTTCGATTTTTTCCTAACTTAAAAAACACAACTATTTTCTGTTATCGTATCTCGGACGTCTAACTGTTCTTTTTCCAGTTTCATAAAACAATTACTAATTTTTTAAGCTTTTAACACAATGTTACAAATGTAAATAAACCACTTTTAAATTTTATAAATTCTTATAAAAGACAATAAAAGCTACAATAGCTTTGTTCCAAATTAAAACACATGTAAACAAATCCTATTTAAACCCCTGCGGCCACGCTATGCTTACGTTGTGCCGAAAGAGATGGAATTATTTACATTTTCATAATTAGTGGTATAAAAATTTCGATACAAATAATCCCATCAAAGTTCCGCACTTCTACCGACGGGAACACAAGTCGGGTATTACAGTTTTTTATTATTTCTAATATTCGGAACTATAACATCCATTGACCCTGAAAAACAGTGGTTCTCAAATCTTTCCTACCATAACATTAAAAATGGAAACCCAGGTCAGTTTTTTTCAAAGTGCTCCTAGAGAAAAAGGTCATATAGGTTTTCTGTTTGTCTAGTCGGTCCCTATTACCAGTTTTTTTTAATGACATGAAACTAATTACACCCTGAATATAGTATTCGTCGAGTGATTGAATCAAAATGTTTAAAGTCAGTTTTTCCCTTTATCCTCTATCGTATACAATGTTAACCATTCACATATAATTATAATGAGTAATATTATGATAATAATTTCTAATGTAAATAATAATAGTATTTAACCAAAGCAACGAATATTTTCAAAAATGCATCACTCTGTAGATTTATTTTGGACCACTTATACCAAACTTCAATGAATTTGCTGTTAGTTTCACAGGTCTATTATATAATGTATCGAACATTTTTTATAGGTTAGGATTAGTTGGTCTTCGCCTTCAGAATGAAGGTTCCGCCGCATATGTTCTAGATAATATCCCCCTTATTATAAGGCTAACCAATAAGAAACTTGATATTTGTACCATGAGACTTGTTAATATAAGTGAGTATTTTGCAAAAATAATCTGTTATTTTTCAAACGGTTTTTGATAAATTAGGTTAGATATTATTGTGTTCTGAAAACAAACGCCAATTTTCTCATTGAAGACTTGGAACTTGGAATTATTTTTGAACAGGAACTATTAATAAAATCAAAACTGACTTAAATTCATTAATATAAAGCCCATATGATGTGTACTTTTTTGGTGACACTATATAATAATGTACATCCTTCTCACAAATATAACCTAGTCGTACATATCACCTACAAAGTAAATACTACTGTCTTTATTTTAGCGACGATAGTGTTAAACACATCAACATTCGTTTGCATGGAAAAGTAGTCCTTATACACTGTAAAAACTGATGACGATTGAAGTAGTCGTGTATGACTTGTAGGTTGATTGAATATTTGAGAATATCCAGAATTCGAACGAGGAATATTTATATTAATCTGGCTTAATATTTCATTTCAGTTTTATGCCTTTAAACTAACAATATAATGCTAACAAACAACATAACGCGAATAAGACAGCATAATGCACAAATTACCTTAATATTTCATTTCAGTTTTATGCCTTTAAACTAACAATATAATGCTAACAAACAACATAACGCGAATAAGACAGCATAATGCACAAATTACCATATCAGACGCTGCCCATCTTTCGGCAGTCACTTTAGCCACAATTTTTGGATACTGTTGCATAAAAAATTGTATCATTCTATCTTTCTCTTCTCTTCTTTTTGTACATTTTTGTTTTAAATTCATTTATTTTTCAAAATTCAAGAATTTAATCAAATTATAAATTATTTTAAGTAAGTCTTGAATGAATTCCATGAAGTAGGTAAGACGTTTTAGCACTCACCTGTATATGTCTACCACCAACGACCGGGCTTGTCTTTTTAACCATATTTCCATAGATTTTTTACGAACTATTTACACTTTTATTTGTTCAGCTTTGTCATTAAATTTCGTAAATGTTTTATTTTAGAAATAGGAGTTAGTTTAATTATTAAATATTTTAAGTCTTGTATTCACTCACTCATCCAACCACTGAATTGTCTGGCTGGCTCTGGATACGTACGTATAATTCAATGTTATTACTAAACAGAATAAAATAATTTTGAAATGAATTGAATTGAATTTAATTGGCTTAACAATTCAGGATTTAGCATTCAATATTGTATGTAATAAAATTGTGAATTGGTCTTGTCCATGCGTACCTAAAGAAACCGTTCGAGTCATAACAAGTCATGGGAGTAGCCAATACGTGGGTAAGTTCCAGTTAAGGAGTTTCCAGTTCCCTACTTCAAAAGAAACATATTTTGAAAATGTCCGCTGTGCGTTTTCAAGCATATGCACTTGATTTTCAAATCGAGGATGCCACCATATTAAAGTAGCATATTCCAAATGTAACGCAACAGGAGATATTAACATGTCTCGTGAGGGAAAACTCTTTTGGATGACATTTGCTGAACCCCATGTTCTTATTAAATTTACTGACAACATCGCGAATATAATTTTTGAAATTTAATTTAATTGGCTATTAAATTAAATGAACTTTGGTATTTTAGAACGGTCTGGTCCAAACCATAAAGAAATATAATTGCTTTCCCTAATAAATAATAGCACAGTGTTCACTGTTGTGTGACAGATTATTTATGGTGCACCACTACTTGTACTATCAATATCGTGTGTTGGTGTCGTATTTTAGATACAGCAACAAGTTCTCATTTTGCCTGAATAAAAGATATATATCTTGCCTTAAGTCAGTACGTGCTATCATTATGTAGGTATTAAATAACAGAGGATCCAAAACTGACCCTTGTGGAACTCCTAATGTAGCGCTTAATCTTTTTTTGGTTTATAGCCTGTGTTCAACAAATTATAGTTTGCTGGTGATGTATGACTTTAACACAGTAAATTATATAATATATATAAAATATACCTTTTACTTTACAA
The DNA here is from genome assembly GCA_963583905.1 of Stenurella melanura. Classification (NCBI taxonomy): domain Eukaryota; kingdom Metazoa; phylum Arthropoda; class Insecta; order Coleoptera; family Cerambycidae; genus Stenurella; species Stenurella melanura. The sequence continues at coordinate 138,424,740 of OY757311.1, forward strand.
TAACATTGTTACGCCACATTGAATTGTAGATCTACATGAAATAAAATTCTGAATTGTTCCTTAAAATTAAATAAAATGTCAACTTTGTTCTAGGGATTTAAGAAAAATGTGGGTATTACTTTCTTAGTATTTAAGAAAATTCTTTCTTTACTCTTAGAATTGAAGAAAAGGTCGAATTTTATAAAATTTTGCTTTTGAGTAAATGTCTTCGTGTATAATATTTGTAGATAGAAGGTTATATAAATTTATTATACATTAAAGCATTTGCCAAGTAGAATTTTTAAAGTTATGGGACGTACACAGTTTAATCGCTTAAACTAGATACACTCGGGATATAATCGCGATAACTTAATAACTAAATCCAGCCTTCCGATTGACTGATATTACCATGAAAAAATAACCATTTATGCAATTAAATTTATGACAAAAACGTTACTGAAACAGTATGAAACCATAAATCAAATTACTTAACGAGCATATTTGGCATAACAAATTTGTTCTATGCTATAAAATCATCACCTTGCAATTTTATATGAAGTTTACCACATAAAACTGTCTCATAAAATACATCGCAAATCTCGATTAGGTACTTCAGATGTTGTAGGTAAACCCATAACTATATCGTTAGGGAGTTCCCAACAAATCGATTTCATAAATTGCCGCTTTTCCCATAAACTCATTAGCTCACATATGGTGTCATGTGTTAATTAGGTCCTCTACTTCCCTGGTTCATCCTGTCTTGGCACTCTAGATTTACCTATGAACCGCATGTGGCTCACACTTGCATCGTCGATCGCTCTAGAGAGGCGTTCTCTTAAAGCATTAATCAAAAGTTTTCTACCTAGAATCAAAGGGCGCCTTCTACAGAAGTTTTGATGGATGGTGGATATTATTGGTACACGCATACGGTTAGCAAGAACAGGCGTAATATAACATGGATTCAATGTCTACTTCACCGGTCTCATTAATTGAGTTAAATAATGGGGTATATTATCATAACAAGTTAATGTTTGTTTTCAGTATATAGGAAATAATCCTCAGTTACACAAAAATATATGGCTGCCTAAGAATATGCAGCAATATAGATTATAATGTATTTTTTTACGAAAAAATATTGTTTAAGTGAAACACCTATCCACCAGACGTACGGGATGCGTTAAACGGGGGATGGCATTGCGTTGAAAAAATAAATAAAATTATCGTTAATTTGGTGTTTCTACGATGAAAATTGACAAACACAGTTATTTGAATACATATTATAACGTTTTCAATTTTATTATTTAAAGATATTATTACAATTATTTGAAAATTACTCGAAAAATACTCACTTTACAAAAAATGATACTCTCTCCTTCATGTGGGTTATCAACACGGCCGCAATTTGTTTTCTTTGCGATACAAAACGTCTGTCTTATTCGTAGTTGCTCACGCCCCACGCTTATACGTTTCTTAACTTAAATATTGTTATTATTAACTTTATTTTCTTCTTTTTAGTTCATTTTGAACAGTTTCAGTTTGTTTTTAAAAGCGTGCTTTTTGTTTTTTTTATTATTCCTTTATTTACTTCTTTTTAGTTTTATTCCAATTTGTTCGATGAAATTTCTTAACCATAAATAACAAAACCTATTTCTGATCCTAAAGCCGCCATTTTGGATTCATGAATTTCGACAAAATATTTAAAATTTGCGACCTCAAAAATATCCAGATACCGATTCTCAAACGAATCAGACCCTACAATACACAACATATGAACCATTTTGACGTCGCCGTTTTGAATAGCAAAATTTGCTTATAGTGTTAGAGGTCAAGCTAATAGAAGCATATTGTCTAAATGTTATTTGTGTAATAGAAGCATGTTAAGAAAACATTATAGATCAATACCAAACTTGTTTTACAAAATAGGTGATCCGCCATTTTGGGTTTAGTATGACGTCACTCACCTTATCGTTTTGTGCTTGTCAAGCCGTCTCGTTTGATACACATATCAAGGGGGTTATAAAGAAAATAATTATCCACCATCTTGGGGCGGCGGCCATTTTGAATATTTTATAATATTGAGTACGCTATATTGCATTATCATTAGAGCCTCACACAATTGCCAAGCTTCATGATGATGCAACAATTAGAAGTGGATGAAATTCAGTTCCTTAGAGTTTATTACAATATACAGGCTGTCTCACCAGGAACTGAATCGATCGATATAGAGAAAAGTGAGCATCAGAAATTTTTGAAAATTTAGATAGTTACTAATGTCGATGTGGCCAATCCAATTAAAAGTCGATACCAACTTGCCTATTTTAAATGGAACACCCTATATATTTTCGACTTTTCGAGATGACAATAAAATTCTGAGTTCAGGCATGTAGCACACCCTATATCTAAACTCAGTACTTTCGAAGATATTTGACATTTTATAAAAAATTTGACAGGTGCAATGGTTTGTAAGAACCGTTATAACTTTTTCTGTGTAGACATCCTCATTTGCTCTTTGGCACGGAGAAAGAACACAAGGAGAACTACGTTCTACAACTGAAATAAATTCAATAATATCATACCAAGTGTTTCGTTTTTCGCGTTACATTTTGTCAAATTCAAACCGCGAGAACTTTTTTAGGTCAAATGGAACACCCTGTATTTTTTTACGACAGGTTGTGTAAAATTGAGTTCCCTTTTTTCTGATATTAACATTGAGGGGTTAAAGTTTTCTACTTTTTGAAATATATGCGATTTTATTAGAAATTCATGAATTGTTGTAATCATTTCATCAAAATAGCCATGATTAGAAACAATCAGTCATTATCTTATGTCAAAAAATTCCAGCACGTGATAAGGTAATATCAAGAACTTGCAGCACATTTGCTACTCGATATCCACAAAAACGGAAAATAACACTAACACTGTAACATGCGTATTAATCAAATTGAAGATATGGCATGAACTAAAATAGCATAAGGTCAATTTAAAACATGATTCCATTTTAATTTAATAATTGCTTAAAATTCCGCCCTCGAACCTCGACACATTTTTCGCACCTTCGCATTAGTTCCTCATGGGTAGCTCTTCTAATTGAATTCTGTGATATATATTTGAAATGCATTTCTTACTCTCTGCATACAATCTTCAATGGTTGTTAATGGGCTCTCATAAACTTTATTTTTAATAGTTCCCCAAATAAAATAATCCAGAACTGATAAGTCGGGCGAGCGAGGAGGCCATAAGAAAGGTTCATTATTGGCAATCCATTGATCATAAAAAGTTTCTTGTAAATAATTATTAATTAAATATGCATTATGTGGGGGGGCACCGTCGTGCTGATGTTTCTATGTTCGGCAAGAGGTAAATTTTCAAAATAGTTATTATTCAAATTTTGCAAGATATTCAGATATCTTTCACCTAAAAAAAAAAACAAAAATTTACCTACACATGTTAGCAGAAGAGAAAATTTAATTTACCGTTTAAATTTTCCTGATAAAATTGTAATGCCACCACTTTATCGTTTCTTATGGCACAGTAAACATTGAACCTCCAACTTTCCTGAGTTAGAGAGAGTTTCGCTCTCTGAACATATGAGGATTTGAGTCATTCCAATAATGCGAATTGTGTCTATTAAAAAGTCGATTTTTATTAAATTCTGCTTCATCTGTCCATATAATATTTCCCAAATAAGAATCGTCACCCTCAGACCTTATTAGAATAAACTGGCAAAAATTCTGTCTTCTTAGGAAATCTGTTTCTTTTAATCCTTGAACAATATGAAATGAAAACGGGTGAAACTTATGTTTTAACAAGATTCTGTGAATTGAATCCTTGCATAGATCCGATTCCAGAGCAGCTTGTCTTAATGACATCCTTGGAAAGGCATGAAAATATCCTAGAATGACTATTTCAATATTTTCGTCATCAACAATAGGCTTTCTTCTTTGCATTTTTGCCTTGACAGAGCCATAATTTTTAAAATATTCCAGTATGCGTTATACAGTGTTTGGTGACGGTTTCCGTCTTCATGGGTGTAATCTAAACGTGCTGGCATTTTTTGACATAAGCTAATGACTGATTCTTTCTAATCATGGCTATTTTGATGAAATGATTGCAACAATTCATGAATTTCTAATAAAATCGCAAATATTTCAAAACGTTGAAAACTTTAACCCCTCAATGCAATATCAGAAAAATGTGAATTTAATTTTACACAACTTGACCTAAAAAATACAGTGTGTTCCTTTTGACCTAAACAGGTTTTCGCGGTTTGAAGTTGACAAAATGTAACGCAAAAAACGGAACACTTGGTATGATGTTATTGAATTTATTTCAGTTGTAGAACGTAGTTCTCCTTGTGTTCTTTCTCCGTGCCAAAGAGCAAATAAGGATTTCTACACAGAAAAAGTTATAATGGTTCTTGCAAACCATTGCACTTGTCAAATTTTTTATAAAATGTTAAATATCTTCGAAACTACTGAGTTTAGATATAGGGTGTGCTACATGCCTGAACTCAGAATTTTATTGTCATCTCGAAAAGTCTAAAATATATAGGGTGTTCCATTTAAAATAGGCAAGTTGGTATCGACTTCAGGTATAACCCATGCTTCTAATTATTTTAGTTGGATTGGCCACACCGACATTATTAACTGTCTAAATTTTCAAAAATTTCTGATGCTTACTTTTCTCTATATCGATCGATTCAGTTCCCGGTGAGACACCCTGTATATTATACATACATAGATACGTGTCGACCTAATGAAAGCGTGTTAAGAAAAACATATTTTGTGAAACGCGGAAGTTCTATTATTGAATAATAAAAATTAGCCACTCGTATGCTCCGAAAATATTTATTAACTGACTTCTCGTCCATGCGGACTGTCCTCAACTCAAAATTCCATGTATTTTGGTGTGGTATCCTTTTTCTATTTAAGTACTCTGGAGATATTGGCGAACTCGCCCGGAAACAAATTTCTAACAATTAGTAATTAGATATTTACAAAGAAGTTGATACTGAATCTGATGTCAAAAGTTAGATTCAATAAGCGATTCCAATGGGGCTACCATAATTGCATATCTTTTGCGAATTTACATGAAATTGAGCGTAAAATGGGTAGAGAGTCAAATCGAATGATCTGCGTTTAAAAAACGGTCACTAAATTATTTAACAACATTTCATATTATTATAGTTGTCTCCCTATATTTACTGCACATAAAAAACCTCAAAGCTGTGCTGCTTACGTATAGAAGGGAGAGCGAGGCAGGTTCAAATTTGGTTGAAAATGGTCAATTATAAATATAGTATTGCCATATACATAGAACAACTTTTGTTCTCAAGTATAGTCTGTTCTGGCATAATTAAATTAAGAAATAATGTGGAAACAAGCCTCTTTTAATTAAAACAGGCAATACGTCCACCAATACATCTCCTATATTGAAGATTTTTCAATTCACCAGAGACGTCATTAAATTTCTGCAGAAAGCACGATTTTTAATTCTCTAATATTTATTTTGTTTATTCTAATACTTAAAAATTTCAAATACGGCTCTGAAGAACAGTCTCGGCAGTTAGAAATACCGACTTTGATATTTGATTGGTCTGTTTTTATAGTCTTTTCTATTTGCATCAAATATGTGGAGACAACTATTAGGCCAGTAATCAAAATGGTTTATTGTTTTAATTCGTTCGTTTTCCAATATGACTATCCTAGGTTAACCCCCCTACCCCGGCGTAGTTGTATTTAAGTCATAAGGCTGTAAATTTAGCACCAAAAGGGGTATTTTTGCGGTTTTACGGTTATATTTCGTAAAGGACTGACAATATCGAAAACATTGTCCTATTAAAAGTTGTTGAGCATTAAATTCTGCATTGCATGAGACCAGACGCGTATTTTTCGTTTCCATACTAGTGCTCATCAAAGTTGGACAAATTTTACATATTTATGAAAAACTTTCGTCTACTTTTTGGTAATATCATCCAAACTAACCCATCTATCAATAAAGTGGTCCGTACAAAATTCATAGAGGAATAAAGTCTGCGTTCGGTGAGATCAAAAGTGAATTTTTTGGACCACCCGTTTCCCCACCTTCCACCCGAAAATTACGGACTTTCAGGAGCCGAGTGATGGGATGACGAAATCCGAATCGGAAATTACAGAATTTGAGGAGCCAAGTGGCGCAACAAGAATTAAACGTCAACGTCTGTGAAATCTTTGTGCCTACCTATTTTTCCCCCTTTCATCTTCTTACCTTTAACTACAATTTTTGTTATTATGAAATATAATCATTACTAACTGATTTTAAGAATTGTGTTTCTTATCCTGCCTCCATCTTTATATCAGTTGAATGGATCTCATCATATTCTATATGAAACAATTTTCTAATATTATTTTTTTATACAGGTGTTCTAAAATTTTAATATTTTATATATTTACTAAGGACAATACTAGTACAATGGAGTGCTATAGTAGACTATGTTTAATATAGTGTAAATAGCACATTTTTCATAAATATGTAAAATTTGTCCAACTTTGATGAGCACTAGTATGGGAACGAAAAATGTGCGTTTGGTCTCATTCAATGCATAATTTAATGCCCTACAGCTTTTAATAGGACAATGTTTTCGATATTGTGAGTCCGTTACCAAGACATAACCGTAAAACCGCAAAAATAGCCCTTTTGGGGGTACATTTTTACCCCCACCACTTAAACACAACTCCGCCTTGGAGGGGGGGGGCGGAATCTAGGATAGTTATATTAGGCGACAATTGAAGTCATTAAACCAATAAAACCTTTTGTAGCAATTATTTCCGAATTGGATTTTTAGCCTAGTGGCCTATATACCTAATATCGATTTTGAGATCGGTGGAAAAATGAACACAAAAGAAAATCGTAAGAATTTTTACCAGATCTCAATATCGATATTAGGTAATGAGGTTCAATTAACTGAACGACGCGCGCCAATAAAATTATATTTCATAATTTTTATAGGCGGCTTAATTTTATTTAAAAAAAAAATTCATGAAGGTGTTCCTTCAAATAGTTTTTGGAATAAGTTCATAGCTTACCTTTAAATGTGCGATACTAATAGGGGGATTGTAGATTTCTGACATTACTGGACGATTCTAACATAAAGAAATGTACGCCAACCAGGCCATTTTTTGACATAATTTTCAAAGAACTGATTTTTGGGTAATTTTTCATCAATATCTCGAAAGAAATTTAACTTTAGGAAAAAAGTCTCCTAAAGTTATAATTTCATATGTGTGATTTGGGGTTAAGACATAAATTAAAATAGTAGAACACAGTAAAACAAAAGAAAATATATTAACAAATTAATTCAATAATTAATATAACTCAGTAATTGCTAAATTAATTTTGTTATGTAACGCAAACATTAAAAGAGAAAATCCTTGTGCGATAAAAAGGGCTCCATTTAACATTTCACATGAAATTGACATTAAAGGAACTGAGACACATGTTCATTATTGTATTGTTCTCTCCAGCTATTTTCTTCGGTTACAGTTGATATAATTCGCATGGATTTATTAAAATAAATATCAGAATGCGAATTATCTGTCACGGATAATTTAATATTTTATGATTATTATTTATGGCAGATGCAAGACATCGACACTGGTGTAATAAATAATAGTAATAGCCGTTGCATGTCATGCCTTCTCAGTACCTATGTTAAACAGCAAATTATGTATACAGAAAGTAGAAGTGCATAAAATCACGTAGGTCTAATTACACCATATTATTTATATTAGCTGTTGTATTATCAAGAATTCTAGGAATAAATAAAACACGACAATTATAATATTGAATAATTTTAATACTTAACATCAGATTTCATTATTTATACAACAATCTGATACATAATAAGGAACATTTATTTAAAATAAACGTTTAGATAGTCTGTATAGGGGAACGTATTATTAAATAATAGAGTTTGTACTTTTTATATTACACTTAAATCACGTCTCACTTTTATAACAAAAACTATACATGTCTATTTATTTAAAACCAGTAGAGGTCCTTGGAAGAGTCCTGGACTTGTGCTTCCAAACCTGAAACAAGGAAAATTTAAATTAATTTTCAATTAATTAAATTAATTATTATTGATTTCAACACATGGAGATAAAATTTGTAATTTATTTAATGGTCACATTTGCACGCCATCTGATTAACTTTAATGTTGAAGCAGAGACGACACAAACAATGGACTCATTTAGCATATTTTTGTTATTATATTATCAAAAGATATTTTGATTTTAGAGCGAGATGCAAAAAACTAGAATTTTCTGCAGACTCTATAGACTTCAAAATTAACCAAGAACGTGCTCTCATATTAACAGCGGTGTGTCGTCATTTACTCCTATTTTAATTTGATATATCTCAAAATGTGCTTTTGCTAATAGCTGATATACATGAAATATAAAGTAACACAAATTGTGTGAATAATATTAACTGCTATACATACGATTTAATAATGTTAAAAGGTTCCTTTCATACGAAATTTACTTGTCTCTTTATACTCCATGTCTTAGCATTTTTTATATAAAATAAATATTTGTTTACATTTTATTCATTATGCAACTTTGACATTGCTTGTCATTATTAATCAGATATTGTTATTGAGTCTGGTTTTAAATGACCAGCTTCGCACATTAAACGTTTATTCCGGACAAAGTGGGAGTAAGTTTCCTGCACATCGGTTCTTGTTTAAAGTAGGTAGTATATTTCTGAAACCACTTATCAAATTAATGCAGATTATTCAACGCGACGATTACCTTGTAAACACGTACTAAAAAGTACAATAGGAAATTTGACTAAATGACTCCATTGTCGTAATAAAAATTCTGTCTAAGATTTTCCGATTCAAATGGTCGTATAAAAGATAATTTTTGAAAAATAACTGTAGATTCTCTACCTGTATTAGGTACTATATTAGAAAGTCAACAGAAAAAAATTAAATAAATAAGGAACATCTTTGCAGACTTTATTAAGGTAAGTATATTTTTGATCATACAATAATTTTTTTTTTCAATATTCCGAATATACTGAATTATATTGTCTATAATTGTTTATTTGTGGCATATTCAGATTTTCTTACTTTTTGTTGGCTATTTTGCCACTGAAAACTATTTAAACATTTTGGTGAAAAGACCTCTGGGTCAAACGGAGCAGACAGAGGTTGGTTCTTGAATACTTGACTGTTTCAAAAAGTCTGACAACTAAAAATATATAAACTAGAACAATGTTATAAACTAAAAAACGAAAATGAAAGCCATAGGCAGTTAACGTTTCGGAAGAGAATCTACTTCCGTTCTCAAAACTTTTTGGCCATCAACCATGACAGTTCTTTGTTTATGTATTTCCATAGTCACGTGAGACATTAAATTATATTTATCTCATTTTTACTTACTTCGTCTCTAAGGATGGACAACCAACTAGTACAAAAATCTATTGAATAGTTTGAAACGCATCTATCTTCATTTAATAAAATAATCGCGGATTCTTTAAGTTTTCTTTTAGTTCCGTTGCCCTCTTTTTTCAAAATATTCTCCGAGTCCCATTTAATCCTGTGATTATTATCCCACTCGTTTTCACAAATTTTGGATTTTTCAAATACTCCCCTTCTAGCGTAATTTCTATGTTCACCAAGCCATACGTTGAAAGGTCTAGATGATTCACCTACGTAATGTTTTCCGCACTTACACGGAACACTATAAATACAGTTTTTTGAATTTTGAACAATATTTAGATGTTTGGTTTTTGATGAAACCGATCTTAGCGTGTAGCCCGCTTGAAAAACCGTTCGTGTGGAAAACATATTCCCAATTCTTCGTAATTTATCCGATAAGCCATGTATATATGGAATTACTGCCATTGACCTATATACCTCAGGATGTGATAGTATATTCTCTCTACTACCAATGTTCAGTAACTGACTATCCACAAAACTCTCAGGATATTAATTATTTAATAAGGTTTAATAAGTTTTTATAAATTGCTTTTTATTCCTTAATGTTACATTTGGAGAAATAATTTTGGGTCTGTCATACAAACACTTAACAATATCTTTCTTAATACTAATATGTTGATTTGATTTGAAATTTAAGTATCTGTTGGTGTGTGCATGTTTTCTATACACACTGGTTTGGTATGTGTTATCTAATTTTTTTAATTAAAATATCTAAGAAAGGTAATTCAGCATTATTTTCTATTTCTATTGGAAATTTAATTGAAGTTTCTTTTTCGTTTTACTATAGCCGAGCGAAAATGATTAATATGCTATCACAGCTGGAGGTATTTAGGTCAATGGCAGTAATTCCATATATACATGGTTTATCGGATAAATTACGAAAAATTGGGAATAGGTTTTCCGTACGAACGGTCTTTCAAACGGGCTCCACGCTAAGATCGGTTTAATCAAAAACAAAATCTCTAAATATTGTTCAAAATTGAAAAAATTGTATTTATGGTATTCCGTGTGAGTGCGAAAAACATTACGTAGGTGACTCATCTAGACCTTTCAACGTAAGGCTTGGTGAACACAGAAATTACGCTAAAAGGGGAGAATTTGAAAAATCTAAAATTTGTGAACACGCGTGGGATAATAATCACAGGATTAAATGGGACTCGGCGAAGATTTTGGAAAAAAAGAGCAACGGAACTAAAAGAAAACTTAAAGAATTCGCGATTATTTTATTAAACGAGGATAGATACGTTTCAAATTATTCAATAGATTTTTGTACTAGTTAGTTGCCCATCCTTAGAGACGAAGTAAGTAAAAATGAGATAAATATAACTTAATGTCTCACGTGATTATGGAAATACATAAACAAAAAACTGCCATGGTTGACGGCCAAAAAGTTTTGAGAACGGAAGTAGATTCTCTTCCGAAACGTTAACTACCTATAGCTTTCATTTTCATTTTTTAGTTTATAACATTGTTCTGGTTTATATATTTTTAGATATGAGACTTTTTGAAACAGTCAAGTATTCAAGAACCGACCTCTTCTGTCTGATCCGTTTGGCGCAGAGGTTTCTTCATTAAAATTTTTAAATAGTTTTCAGTGGCAAAACACCCAACAGAAAGTAAGAAAATACTGAATTATAGTTATTCGTACCAGAAGTAGATATTGTTAATATGGTGCAGTGAACCTTGTTTTAACCCTAGAGGCAGACGGAGGGGTATTATAAGTTTGAAGCCTTTGTCTGTATGTGTGTGTGTCTGTCTATCTGTGGCATTGTAACTCCAATACGACTGAACAGATCTCAAACCGGTTTTTCTGTTTCAAATGCTGGTATTTGCAAGCAATTTCTTAGTCCTGTTTGGTGGAAATCCAAATCCCAAAATTTTCAGGTTTCATTACGTCGGGAGTTCTTAAAAAATTTTTATTTAATGTTATCATGAAAAGCTATACTATACTAAATAAAATATGGCGAGAAATAAAGCTACAGAATTTTCAAATCTTGGGAGTAACCCATATTTTATTATATTTCTAACTTTGATATTCTGAAAAATTATGCCTAAATTCGTCTCTTAATCTGGTGAATTCTATTTTGGTGTTTTTCAGGAAAACGAATCTAATTGTTAGGAACTCAATAAAATGAGCTTTCAGGGCCTGAAAATATTCTCATAATCGATTGTCACATTCGGCAGTTAGGATTTTTGAAAGTGGAAATAAAATTATGCAGTTATGCGTTGTGTTTATTGACTTCTATAGCATGTACTCGCATCTTCGCCTGTGCAGAGTTGATATAATTTTACCAATTGGCATGTCTTCAGTTTTTTCGGGACACCCTGTATATTAAATAAATGTTAAAATGTGTAAAAAATTTAAATAAAGCTGTCGTATTCAAGCATTTCTCCAAGAAATTAACCGTTTTTGAGACAAAAAATATTTTAAGATTTAAGGGGCAGTTTTACTCCTTAGAGGGTGAATTTCAAACATCCTTTCTTCTCTTGCATCTAAATACAAAAAACATGAGTGACTGGATTGTTCTCTTTTATACACGTATAAGTAACTTTAACGATGATACAGATCGCGAGCCCGGTTATGAACTGATCTACAATGTGTTTTAAATGTGGCGATTCTATATATATTAGATATCATTGTGAATCTATTGTCTTTCAGTTACGATATTTTCCCCCAATTTTACTAAGTGCTAAGTGCTATGTGGTTGCTAGGAAAAAAATGTTAATTTGGCATTGATTATTTATTAGAAGAAAGCACAACTTGACCAGGCAAAAATATCCATTTGTATATTTATTTCGAACAATCGCAATAAATATATAATCCTCTTATTATTTCAGAATATACAGTATGTTGTGGAACTCTCTACTCATATATTAATTATATTTTTCCTAACTGGAGATCAAGTGATAAAAAATTAAGTGAAGTCATATGTTTTATTTCAGAATTTTAAGACATATTGTTGCAAATTCTTGTTAGTTTCCCTTAACAACAAAATAATCTTCTCAGAGCATTATGATTATTAACAAACGTACCACATACTCTTAAATGTACAGGGACTAATATTTTTCGCTAGTCAACTGTAACTCAAATTTATTGTATCATTTTTAAAGTACCGTTTTATTTCTAATTATTTGTAAATGACCTGAATAATGTCAAGACTTTCTACATACAAATAAATTTTAAAAAAATATTTGATGTAGGATTTCAAAAAAAGAAATCTATTTCTACAAGATTTTGAAACATTTTATTTTTGACTAGCTAAACTAAACTCATAGGATTTTCATTCCGGGAGTAGTTCTGAAAACAAACTGTTTAAATAAATGTTTTCACCATGAAAATAAGCTTGTAACCATTATGTTCTATAACTTTATTTTTTTACAGCTTTATCCTCTTTATATTGCGAAGAACTATTCATTTGGGACTTAATGACAAGTTCTTACTCTTTTACCTTTCTAGCTGCACTTTCTAATGGACACATTTTGGCGATTATTATATTTATTTTAGTCACAAAAGTGTACGCAGAAAATTAGTCTTGTAACAGTTACATATTTCCACTGATATTTAACGGTAACTGTGACCTACCTGACGTTAGCTGCCTAGCCAGAAATCGATTTTGTGAATATTTATCATCTATAGAATAAAAAATTTACTCATAGAACAAAAATATTGATGTGCTGAAAAAATCACCTCGCTCCTAGACTATAAATAAACATTACACTTAATAATAATTGTTGGCTTTTATCAAATAATTCTAATTTTACCAATTAAAACTTGAATAAAAATAGAAAATACTATAAAGATATATTTCAATTTTTATCCCGTTTATCTATTGAGAAATAGCTATTTATGTAGTGAATGAGAGGAATATACAGATTCGGAAAATGCAGTTTAGGGTATAGGAATAACGATGTAATTGACCACGCGCCGCTAGTTCCATAAATCGTGAAAGCAGAGACACAATGAATTAAATTTACTACGGCATGAACTAAGGATGGATGCGGACGTAGGTAATAATTTCTATACGAAACGAGAAAATATCTCTTCGTCAAAAGCGAAGAAGTTATTTGTCACATTTTTGACAAATAAGTTCTTTTATTGAAAGCATTGCTGCAGTTTCTTTTTTTAGCCGTAAATTCTATGGGAATAAAACAATAATTCTTAATAAAACCGACATGAAAATAGGATATTAAAATTAAATTAAATAACTCGGAAACTAAAATCAACTAATAATTATCAAAAAATAAATAATTCTTATTAAATTACAGAAAAAGAACATTAAAATAAAATTAAATAACCCTCAGAAATTAAAATCAACTAATAATTATCAAACAATAAATTAATGAAGTAAGGATTCAAACAAACCACCTTCCTGTGCCAAACAATAGCCAAACCGATTATATAGTGAACCTCTCATATCATTGAGTTGATTTGGAGTAATGCTTGCACAAAGTTGGATAAGTTTTTCCCGTAAATCAACTAAATTATTGGCTCGTTCAAACGCATGTTTGTACGCGGTTTCCTCTAAAAAGCCCCACAGAAAGAAATCATGGGGTGCTAGATCAGGTGACCTGGGGGGCCATTTTATCATTCCCCTCGTAGATATTAAACGATTGGGAAATGTTCTTTCCAGAAAATTAATAACAGTTAAGGTATTGTGACTTGTGAAGCCGTCTTGTTGAAACCAAATGTCGTCAAAGTTGACAGGAAGATTTTGAACTGCAGGAATTATTTGCTTTTGTAAAAGCTCTACATATTTATTGCCATTTAATTTGCCATCGATTAGCAGTAGGTCTATAATATGATTGTCTAAAATTCCCGTCCAAACGTTCAACTTCTGAGGATACTGAGTTCGCACAGCAACACTCAAATGTTTATTTTTTCGAGACCAGTATCGTACTACGGATGGATTGTGTTTCCTATGTAATGAAAAGGATGATTCGTCTGTAAACAATATATTCTTTAAGAAGTTTTCATTCTCATTCACTTTATTTATCATGATTTCACAAAATTCCATCCGTTTGAAATTGTCCTCGGGAAATATTTCTTGCGTTGTTTGAACTTTAAAACAACTGTACCCATTTCTTTTCAAAATATTTCTTACAGTTCTTTCCTTCATGTTAACTTCATCAGCAATTTGCCTGCTATAACAAGGTTCACTAGTTTCAACAAGTGCACAGACATTAGTTTCGCGAATTTCACGTTCTTCGCTCATTTGTTGATGACGGGGTTCGGGTTGACAGCATTTTTTACAATAATTCACGACACACCCGAAATTCTCAAATTTTTTAATAATGTATGAAATTATGCTAGCTGCGGGGATTGGTCTGTCTTGATATGCCACAGTATGGCCCCCGAAATACCACTTCACAATTTGCACTTTTTCTGCAGTTGTATAAACACACATCATTTTAATAACGAAATTGAGATTAATTTATTTTATTCCCACACGTGTAAACAGCTACGCTATTAAAAGCAGAATGGGTGCGCTCGCGCTGTTTTCAACTCGTCGCGGTCAAGCGATGGACCAATGCCCTGCATTGTTCTACGACAAGGCGTGGTTTATCTGCGCAGAAACAAGTTTACGTACCTAAAACTAAATTTTCTGAATCTGTATATCATTCTCTTCTGCGTGTACATATTGCAAGACAGGTGAAGACAAACTTATTAAACACGACTATGAAAGGAAATTATGTGTTTTCTTATATGTCTCATACAAGATTCTATCTATTTTCGTGCCAAAAACTAAAGTAACTAAAATACACAAATGTCAGGTTTTCTTCCAATAGTGACAGGCTACATGTCAAATATTAATAAGAAGGGGCAAGGGAATCGGGATAGCTTTATTTTCATAATTTAAGTAGTCTGAAACGTGCAAATTCGAAGAAATCTCGGGTTATTTTTTTACAATGACAGTACCTACAGTACCAAATCCCTTTGATATTTATTCTGCCAAATCTGAAATTAAACATGCCCCCTAGTAATTCGTTACCAGAGCAATTTATTTAATAATATTTACTTTTCCCACCAGTGGAGAAATTAACTTCATTTCCTAGCTCAAATTAGTGGCAGAAGTGACTCTTTCTCAGGGAAATATACAACGTGAATTATATTATCCTGTGCCGTTAATGCTTTTTTTCTCTCAAATATTAACTTGTGATAAACTTTTACGTACAAGGAATATTATATTTAATATACCGTAAATTATAAATACTTTTTATTTATTTTTGCTCCTTTCTAACTTTTCCTCAAATGTTCTCATTTCTCCTCAAGTAGCCTCCCCATAAATAATTTCGTGAATTTTATTTCACTGGTCCTAACTTCTCACGAGCATTTATTTTGAAATTAGTACAATGCGTTCTGAAAATAAAACAACCTTGTACACCAACAACTGACCCAGATCCAATCTTCATCAACATTCCACATAGCACAAGGCACTTACCATCCATTTCGCAGAACATTCTCCGGTGACGAACGGCTCTGCATCCGGCAGTGCCTGTAGTTTGGAACGACGAGGCCGGACGGCGGTCGATCCTTCTGCAGGCTGCAATTATCTCGCAATAATACTCCTCGAGCTGAATCCTGTCCGTCGTTCGCGGGAACCAAGAAATCAATAACTAGTTTGACCAAAGGTGGCCAATGGAGAGCAGCGGTTTGACCCACCCACAGCGCTCCTCGCCTCTCGCGCCCCGCGCACTTCCCATGGAAGTGGCGCGGATTCCGCCGACGCCTCTAATTGCCATTCTCTACATCGCCGCTTCAATATGGCAGCAGAGCCTTTCCACCGCATACAGATAGAGTAATTCGATAAGAGCGTTTCAGGGAAATCGCAATGGGGTGTAATTATAGACCAAGCGTAAGAGATTTTTTTCCGTCAAATTAAGGTACGAGATTTCAAGATTTTTTTAATCACTATATTTCATGATTCTGAATAACTACTAGTACAGGCAATGAAGGCAAAATGTTGTAAAAACCTCACAAAAATTAATAAAAGAATCATCTCTGGGATTTAAGTAGATAATAACCTGTAGAATGTAATGATGCATTCTTTGTACTTCCAAGGCCCGGGAAAATTTTAAAAAATTTGGAAAAACTTTTTGATTTTCGATTTTTTTGCTCTAACGGCCAAAATAATGAAAATACAGAAAAAAGTTCTCAACATAATTTGTAGCTCGTCTCTTTCCCTACAAAATAGGTCTTTACAAATTTTTGTCTTACTTAAGCCGTTTAGGAGATAGATCCAGTTTTCCACTTATAGTTTTGAGCCGCTCCGAAATGCACGGAGAATGAGAATTCTCTCTGGTAATTTCGTCGACAATACATATCGATCGATAATTATTACTATTCAGAGCCGCTAAAAAAATGGAAACAACCTAAAATGTAGAAAAAAGTCACAGCTTTAATGTGGAACTATTCACAAAATTCATACAATTTTTTATCATAGAAAAAAAAGTGTTAGAAGATGGCTTAGTAAACTTTATACAGTTGATGTATTCACATCTTTGAGTTTTATGCATCCTGCCTATTTCTCCCGTAACAGTGGGTGCTTTTCCAATACATGGATTCGATTCCACGCACTTTAGTCTGTATTTCGGGAAAATTTCATTGAAGAATATTAAGCAACAAATAAGTTGTAGATGTTTTACTGTATAATTGTGCATTTTCTGAACGTGTATGAATAATGTAGACAAATTCAAAAAGTACTGCGAGCATTTAAAAAACTCTAAAGTCATTCGAAAGAATATGTTTTATTGTACTTATAATCCAAAAAATAAGACTGTGCTATTATTATTACTTGAGATATAGCGAATTGAACTCCAAAATTTGGAGGTGATGGATCGATGAGAAATATACCCTCTACTTTGGCATATTTTTCCAACAAAAATAATTACAATAAAATGTTAATTGGATTAATATATCATTTTAGGAGTGAATGGCGTAATTATTAGAAATTATAACTGATACTGGCGAGTTTCCCTTAATTTCTTATTTTAATCCATACCCCGCTCTATCCTAGTGATAATAGGCGGCAAAGCTTTGAAATTTTTTATCTGACTTGGAAATATGAAGTTTACTTTATTTATGTATTCTTAAAGCAAGTTTTACAGCTGCAGTTTAGACACATAACAGAGCATTTTATTCCAGCTTTGCGACATCCACAAGCTTTCTTTAGCATCCACAGACCTTAAACAGACCTTTGAAACAATTGATCGCAACACATTATTATTAAAATTAAAGATATGTATGGATTCGATCACGCTGATATAAAATGGATTGTAAGTTATGTAACCGATAGGTACCATATAATAAAAATTAATGGCAAGCTATCTGGGTTTACGATGAATAAGTTTGGGGTACCGCAAGGCAGTGTTCTTAGTCCCTTACTATTCTTTCTTTATATAAATGATCTTGGGAATATGGTGAGAAAACGTAAAATCGATATTTTCGCTGATGACAATCTTATTTACTATGAGAATACAAATTTTGATGAGATGGTAAATACTGTAAATTTGGAGGTGAAGCTTTTGAAAAATTCAAAACAAATAAATTAAAATTAAATGACTTAAAATCCAAATTCATGTTTGTAGGTAATTATTATTTGTACAAGAAATTTATCAACTTTAACCTAGGTATTGAAGTTCAATAAATACATAGACTTTGTATCGAAAAAGATTTTAAGAGAAATCGGCTTCCTTAATAGAGTGGCTTCTTTTATACCAATGTCCACGAGGTTAATAGTTTACAAGTCGCTAATACTGCCTCATTTTCTCTACTATGAGTCTGCGGTGTACGTAGGTTGTATAAATTTTAGTAAGTTACAGGTTCTCCAAAACAAGATGATTAGAGTAAAATTAAGAGCAGTTCAATAAATAGCTTATTCCATAAAGGAGGAGAATTTAATCGTCTACCTCACGGTATTAAAACCAGTAAAACTATTAAACAATTTAAGTTTAAACTATTAAATCTTATAAAGACCCTCATTCCATCTAAGCTAGGAGTTGTCTTTGTTTTTGCTATGTAAATCTTATCTATGGTTCATTTTTTCACATTTTTTATATCTGCATTTGTACTATTTTTTTACAAATAAACTACTTTTATTATTATTATTATTTACTATTATTATTATTATACTATTTCATGAATTTTGATCTTTTTTCGTCACTGACGCTTGGTCTAACATACAGATAGAGTAATTCGATAAGAGCGATTCGGGGAAATCGCAATGGGGTGTAATTATGTTCGCGTGATCTTTTATCTGATTCCTGTCGGGGTATTGCATACATAAAAAGTCCGAAGCCACTGTCCATTTGTTGATGGATGTCTGCGTTTCGTGCTGACGGCGATGGTAACTTAGAAGGGTGGAGTTCCGACATAATGGAAATATTAAGACATTGCACGATATGCAGATCAAAGAAACGTAGCTGTAAATTATAGGTGTATGTACATAATATGTAACTTTCAACTAGCTTTTTTAAAATTTCTGGTAAATATTACTATATGTGTTTTAGAGTATACAATCTTTCATTTATCAAGTGAATCACAATATAGGATATTCAACATGTTACAGAGCAGGCAAAAAGAAAAAAATTAAATATGACATAGACGTTATATTTGAAATAAAACTAATAACCATTAGAATTATTCAAAACTGTGTAAAATGCAACACAACAAAACGCAGTAAAATATTTTTCACAGATAAAATAATTTAGCTTAGATGTTTTTAACTCAGACGAGTAATTTATTATTTAAAAATGCACCCATATAATAAGGATTGACCTTATATAATTCTATTCTAAAATACTAATATCATGTATTTTCCTTAAGAGAATACATCTGTATAGGAATAGTCAGTATTTTTCAGGTATGTCAAGTTATTATAAAAGTTTACCTATGGTGTAAGTAATAACAAAATAAAATATTATATTTTCTCTTTTTAAAAAATAAGAAAGTCACAAAAAAGAACAAAAAACTTACAAACTAACGCGAACACAAAAAATAGATACGATATAGAATAAAAACATGTATTTAGTAAAAATTCTTTTTCGTTTAATTTTAAACAGTCTTTCATTCTTTATGGATTTTATCTCATCCAGTAACAAGTTAAAAGATCTTGGCCCCAGACAATGAGATTTTGAGGTTATTTTTAATTTAGTAAAGGGGACATAAATATTATGTTTCCGTCTCGTGTCTACATTATGATACTGGGCTATGTAATATAAAATCTTTTTGATTTTCAAATATATATGTGCACATTTCAAAATTTAATACACCTGCTAAAGTTACAATCTTAAAATTTTAACAAATTTCCCTGCAGGAATTGGTATTTGAAACACCGGCAATTCACCTTACAATACGTTTTCGAGCTTTGAAAATTGTCGCAAAAGTGAAATTCTCCCAGAACCAACCATTAATCGAGATTCAACTTGTGTGTAATATAAATAGATAAGTGGTTCTGTATATAGCACCGTTCTTATATTTCTATATAAATATATTATGGATGCAAGCCTTGCAATTACATTTTCACATTGAATTTCAGAGTTAATTTTTTTATTTAAGTGTAAGACTAGAAATTTGACTGTATCTGCTTAGGTACATAAAGGAGTATCAATTATATTAAAATTTAACTGTTTACTTTGTTTTTGACTGGTATGAAATCTTAAGATCTGGATTTTTTCGATATTAAAATATAACAAGTTTTGCGAAAACCATTCAGTTATAGTTTATTAAGCAAGCTGTTTCCGTCGAATCCTAAACTTTCATCTGTTTTACTTGAAACAATTAAAGAGGTGTCATCAACATACATCGTAAAGTAAGTATTAGATGATATGGAATCTAATTCATTTACCTATAGTAAAAATAGCACAGGGCCCAAGACAGAACCTTGTGGAACTCCTAATGTCAAATAAGACCATTCAGAAGTAACCATATCAAGACTATGTTTGCTTTTATACCCAATACTAACACATTGTTCCATATTCTGAAGAAAAATTGTATGTAATTGTAAATTGTTTTCATATCTTGCATAATAATATCAAAACAAAAATTTTGTGGCACAGGCACACAAAAAAAAAGTTGTCAATACCACGAACCAAACCAATAACTTTGCGGTGTATTTTGGCTTGCAGTTTTGCCCCACCACGTCACAGTTTTTTCTATCCTCAAAAAACAGTTAGAATGCAAGCAATTTTTGCATTTTTCTAACTGTTTTTGAGGATAGAAATAAATTGTGACATGGGGCAAAACTGATAGCGAGGGATTCCGATTCAACAAACCAAAATACACCAGAAATGAATGGTTTGGACTTTCCTTGTGTATGTGTCTGTGATTATATTATTTTTATCCAACAGCAAAAAAAAATAAACCTTTTTGAATGTTTTTTTGTAGTAAGCTTTTAAGAACCTTGAAATTTTTACATATTTTCCTCTTTGCGAATCTTCTACTAATTCTATTGTAGTATAGGCCACAACATTTTTTAAACATATCTTATATCTTCATTGAGTATTGAGGTACCATATTTACACATAATTTTGCTATATCGATATTTGCTTTCATGAAAATGTACATAAAATTTTATTCAGAATGGATTTTCTTTTATAATTTTATACACACTTTATATGTTTATATTTGTGATATTAGATACATCTAAACATATGTGCCAAATTTTAATTTTCAAGGTGATATCTTAGAAGTGAGGTGTGCTATAATCTTAATTTTTGTACAAGAAATTTAAATTAACGATTGCAAGAATTTTGATAAATAACTTGAAGTGTATAATGAAATTGCTGCAAAAAATTGAACGACTTTTATGTAATCAAAACAGTAGGCGTACAAATTTGTAGAGATTAGACTGTTAAGAGTTATATAACCACTCTAAATACCATCTCAATTATGAAATAGATTATTACACTTCTTAAAAAATGCAATCAAAATACATATGCCATATACATTCAATATTGTGTATAAATTTGTTCATTAGCATAAGTATTAGAATATTAATAATTACATTTAACACTTAATTTCTAACGAATAACTTGTCGATTTATAACTGTTATAATTTTAGTGATACCAATTAATCTTCACAGGTTTTATAATTAACTTGTCTTATTCTCACTGTAATGCTCGTTGTCGTTTTACAAGGTATATCCATCTTAATGTCTAACGTGTATCCATTATTTCATATTATGAATCTATTAAGCAACAGTATAAAAAATCGAAAACACATTTGTTAATTAATCATGCGTCGAAAGATTGGGTGTACTTACGTAAACGAAAATAATTTCGATCCGCAAGTGATAGTAACCAATTGAATAAGTAATGCTTTAATATTTCTGTAGCCACGTGTAGGAAATAAAAAAATGTACAACTTAAGAAAATGACAGGGATTTTGATGGCTTTAAGCCTAGAATTTTGATCAACAGAAAAGTATGAATAGGAGTGTTTCCACACTAAATCTATTAAGCACCAGAGGGATAATAAATAATGAGGAACATTTTAGAAATCCTGAAAGTATCGTTACCACATCTTTCATTATTACAAATCAAATACTTGTTTTAAATCATATCAACTTGTTAGATCAGTCAAATCGCATGGAACATACACCCTTTACGGAACCCGAGTTATTTTCACTCTTAAGCAATAAGCTAAAGACAAAAGATAATCTGGTCCGGATGGTGTATCCGATATTTTACTAAAAAAGGTATTAAAATCATTGGAGAACCATTTACAAATTTTTTATTTGAATCTGAAATGTTCTCAAAAACTTTAAAAGTGGGAAATGTTGTAACTATTTTAAAAAATAAAGATCCGCACTTGTTAGAGAATTATAGACCTATCACAATGCCATTTATTTTTTCTAAATCATTTGAGTACTATTACTTAGATCGTCCGATACCATTTTTAAACAAAGTCAATATATTACCTGAAGACCAACACGGTTTTCGTTGTGAAGAATCGACGACAACGGCGGTAAGTTCTTTTTATAAGCAAATAATCACTTATATTGAGAAAGGAGATTGCTCTGTCGGGATAATTTTCGATCTTATCAGGGCATTCGACTACGCCAATCATTTTCAATTATCACTTAGAGGAAAGTCTTTAAACTGGATTACATCGTTTCTAGAAAAGTGACAACAATACGTCAGTGTCGGGAAAGTAAACAGGATCAATTCGGAGTGCAGTATTTTAAGCATGGGAGTACCACAGGGGTCGGTATTGGACCCCGTGTTATTTATATTACATGTAAATGGACTTAACTCCATGTTAACCAAAGATTTCTTTTCTATGTATGCTGATGACCTTTCTACCAATACTTCAGACCAATTAAGCAGTAAATTAAAAATCAACAAATGTAATAACGTTACCTATTTCAAACGACGTCAATTATACTTCAGTGCAGAACAAAGGTAATTCAATTCCGCATAATCGCCAAAAACATTGCGAATTTTTTTCTCTAAATATTAACTATTCATCTTTGACTAATTTTAATGAAAGCGTAAAATTATTAGGGCTACCTATATGTAGACGAATATTTAAACTGGAAATCGCACTGTGCACATCTGCTTCCTAAATTAACTTCAATTTCTTTTCTATTCAGGGCCGGTTTTTCAATGTCCAGTTAAATAGCTTAACTGTCAGATAAAATTTATCTGGCACATAAATCGTTTTTCAATGTGCAGGTAAAATTTACCGTAGGGTTAAACTCACTATCTGAAAGTAAATTTAGCAGAGAGTTGAAAGTGCCAGTTAAGGGTTTATTCTACTGTTAGTGGATTTGCACATGCGCATTTGGTTCAATTTTTGACAATTCTAAAACATGCTAACCTAAAAACCAATGTGATTTATTGATATGTTCGTTTTTAATTTGTGATTTATGTTAAATATATTATTGCAAATAATGAATAATAATAATAATATTCTGGATATGATGACGATGATATTATACAATTTATAAAGTATGAAACGAGACCCTATACCATAAGGGAACGAGAAAATAATTTTGAGAATTATGATGATAAAGATTTTTTAATAAGATTTCGACTGCGTAAAGATACTGTTTTACATATCGTTGAGATGATAGAAGAAGTTGCAGGAATAATTCTGTTTCTCCAGTCACGTAAAGCGTAGTTAGCACCTTTTTTCCTTTTTACGCTCTCTATTGCAATTATTGCTGATACACAAACTCACAAAATTAAGAACAGAACATCAATCAATACGCTAGACAACGCAATGAATTTTGAGGTTCAATTAGATAAACTGTCACTAAAACATGCGCGCAATTTGAATTAAACCAATTGAAAGAAACTTCAGGTAGAATCAGTAGTGCCAACATAGCTAAGAAAAAGTTCAACTCATGAATACGTAGCTGGCAGTTAAATTACTGTTGATAAACGCTACCATAGATATAACTGCCAGCTAAGCGTAACTAGCAGCTACCTATCTGGCACTTTTAACTGGACATTGAAAAACCGGCCCTCAGAAATGTTAAAATAATATTAACCAAGGAACAGCTACTAAATTTGTATTTTGCCCAAGTAGACTCTAGGTTAAGGTACGGTGTCTGTTTCTGGGGAAACTCCACTCTATCACAGAATGTGTTGCACAAAAACGTATATTAGGTTGTATGACAGGTATTTCTAGTACTCACTCTTGTAAAACATTTTTTGGAGTGTACAGAATCTTACCTTTAACAGTTCTATTTATTTTTGAAATATGTGTTTATGTTTTTAAAAATAGAGAAATGTTTAATAAGAATAAGGAAGTAAATAATGTAAATACGCGAAACCGAGAAGATCTTCGTATGTGCATTCGCAAAACTCAACATTACTAGTAATTCCCTAAATTATATAGGACCTAAAATGTTCAATAATAATTTACCCACTTGCAAGTTACCAAGGAATTTGTTCGAATTTAAAAGTGTTTTTGCTTTCAAAATGCTTATATCCTATGTCTGATTCGTTTTTCTCTAATTAGTTACTAAGGTACTGTGTTTGACCATTCCTATACAATGTAATGTTATGGAAAATAAATATTTTATTATTATTATTATGTGTAAGAATAAGACTCATTTATGTGTAATTTTTTAATTGCTGGATTACTCAATAAACCAGAGGTATTATAACATATTCTTTATAGTATTTGACATACAACAGAAAAGTAATTTATCAAAGATAAAAAAGGAAAACTATCTATAAAATATTAATAATTATTTAATAGTATATATCATATATTAATTTTCGATCTTTCAATTCTATCGACAACCTGCATTCTGGTTATGCTCGCAATTAAAAAATTTGAAAATTAATTTATTTAGTTCTTGTTTGACAATTCTCATTGTAACATTAATATCCACATGGCCCCTTACGAAATTAAAAGTAAGCTGGTATCGACATAGCCCTTTACAACCATGAAGAGTAAGTTGAAAATGAGAAGTAAAAGGCTATCCATTGATATAAAATTAGAATCTACAGATCCAGGGATAAATCAGAAAGAAGCCAATTTTTAAGCGAATGTTGAATGCTTTCGAATGTGGATCGGAGACGTTTTCTACAAATTTTATAGACATCTTACTCATAACACTAATAGTTGGATACTGCAAGAAAACAGGCAATCACGACGGATGGTGTGATGTCAAATATATTATACGTCAAACAGATGTCAAATAGGCTAAATCATGAATAATGAAGCGACTGGCAAGAAGTTTTGAATAGGATAAGTCATATAAATAATAATGGTAAATGCCTATAATGCTTAAAATTTAACAAAAATAATATCGATACTTGGATTAGTGTTTTCCAATTCAATATTCTCTTCCGTACTCCAGACTGAATGTTTACACATACAACAAAGTAGATACTATAATATTATAGAATAATGAAAAAGAGGAAATTGCCTAGGTATTTTTAATAATAATTGTACCAATGTCCTCAACAATGCTAATTTTATAGCTTGCTCATATTCAAACGCAAATTATCAAAGTCAAACAAAAGGTATATTGACGATGCTATTTCTTCTTCACTAGTTATTGACATTCAATAATTTCCATCAGCCAGACGTACAAGTGAGGGAATGAACAGGACACTAGATGTGAACGTTATACTCATCAGATTTTTTAACTTTCTGTAAACTTGTTGATTATTCCATAGTATACTCTTCGCAGTTTTTTGGGTGTAATTAATACACTTGACTGACGAAACCTTCGTCAGTATACTATGCAGCATTTGGTGCTTGTAGACTTTTAGCAAAGGTTACGACACTACGTGTTTTTTTAATGTTCCGTAATTTTCTGTAGTTAACATTAACTATCGTCAAATTTGAATACAATCGAATATTTCCGTCTTGAGTGATTGTGCTTATAAGAAACGTGACAGACAGCAGAAAAGACGGACAGAGGGACAGGCAGACATTTAGAACATTGTGGAAAATTCGATAACTAACACAATAATATGATTTTTTTCTCTACGCGCTATATTATCGGCTTTAGAGATGTACCAATCAAATGTAATATTTATTTGTGGCACTATGAAACTAGTCCAATCAAACAGAAACAAATATAAATGGTAAGGCCGATACTTGAATAAAGAATTAAAATTAATAGATACCTAACTTATATCGGCTAAATCCATGAACCCATAGACCACAAACATCAATAGGGTGTACTTAAAAATACCGTAGAAAGGAAATACACATTTAAATTAATTATCACATTTGAGGAATACATCACAACAATTAAGAAAAGTAGACAGGAGCACATGGTTCTCGCCTAGCACAATATATTCTTTATTTTGATATTTGTGGAGATAGGTAGAGAGCCTGTATAGATTTAGTATAATAGTAAGTATTACCACAGGCATACAGGGAGCCAGTTTTTATATATGTAAATTTTGTCCGGGTCATGGGAATTTTACCGGAAGTGACGTCAAAATGGGGGGATGCGGGCAAATAAGAAGAGGCACCCTATACTTTTTTAAATAACTAGAAGGCTTGTACTTAACATAAAGAAATAATAATTCATATACTTATTCGATAACGTAAGAAAACCCAAAACAAAAATTGCTTTAATCGAGGGTGTGCCGGGGTTGCGGGCAAATTAAGCCTGGTACTCCACTAAAATCTCATTGTATATCTCAAAACTTACATTTTGACGTAAGTTTTATTCACGTAATCGATGAGACAAAAAATCGTGACCGGAGGTGACGTCAAAATTCCATGACGCGGGCAAAATTTTCAAAAATGAAAAGTGGCTACCTGTATGTCTGTGGTAGTACTTATTCACTCACATAAATATTTTCATCTATCTTATTCATAGGAAATCTATACAGCCGGCTCTCCACCTAAGAGTCTAATATTGAGGATGCACAAATGTATACTTATTTCATGACCAGGGGTCTATCATCAGACTAGACCACGGATAACAAGTTAATCTACAAACGAGACGGAAACGAAGGCATAATATTGGCAACAACACGAATTAACTCCGAGAAATAAATGTTATACAACTGTACCGCATTGAGATAAAAAAATATTTATCAACTGGAATGTTTCCACATTTCTACTTTGAGGATCATACTTTAAATATTTTAAATTCATTGGTAGCTAAATATACGTTAAATTTCACCCTACTGTATAAAAGTACATACATTATTATCTGTAATTACAATTTTAAATGGATTAAACAACAAAATCTTATAAGTAGTTTTAGTCTTGACTCGTAAACCCCAAAAATTAGTTCTAATAATTGTTCGGTTACTCCTGTATATTTCCGACCTTCGCACAAGGTAACTAATGGTCATTTTAGCTCTATCTTGGTGATGTTGATCCATACTTTCGTTTTAGTAGACAGGGGTCGACTGCTTTGAGTCCGTTATGCTCTGTGCTTAAATGAGTACAAAATGATTTAGCAAAGTTATGATATAGGTGCTCCAGTCAGCAAAGCCCACAAAAGGCCAAATAGGGGAAATAATTCGTTTTAGAGGCCAATTTTTGTATAGTTGTAGGTGGGAGTGCCCTGAATAACATACTAAAAGTCCTGACCGGTGGATGATGAGCGGGGGGAAGGGGGTAATTTAAGGGTCCCCTTTTCACGCTTTTCTTGAATAACTCGAAAACTACGTCCTCTAGCGAAAAAGTGTCTATATATTAAACTACGTGAAATTTCCTACAAACAAGTTCCTGTTCATTTTTTGTCCTAGGATCAATACTTTATGAGATACAGAGTGGAGAATAATCGCTAATTTAAATAAATTAAGTTTTAAGGATATAAAATGAAAGTTTAATTTTAAATGAAGTAGGTTCAGACCGAATATTAATGCCTCTATAACATCTAAGTGCAATAGTGCTAGACAAAGTATGTTTGTTTAGGAGACTACACACAAACGCCTGGAATAAATAATATGGAATTCAATATAATGTTATAGATCATTGTTATGCTTTGACAAATTAAAAATAGAATTGTCAGAATTTTCAATTTATTTGAACTTCTTTTTAAAATTTTTTCACATCCTCCAACCGCATAACCAAAAGAGGTACAGCTCACAAAAACAGGGGGAGGTGTGGACTTGATTGTTCTACTCGTTGCTTTGGCACCACGAAGCCAAAACTTGATCTAGCCACGCTGTCACTAAGCAACTGCGCCACAACACTCTTTCAGAGTTCACTTACAGGTATATTAACTGAAACCGAGGAGAAAATGGATTGTTAACTCCGTTTACCACCAAGGACCCAGTAGCTCCTGAAACAAATTTGAACTCCATCTTTTGTCGATGTTTTACTGAGTGTGGGGAATGTTGTGGTTGCCGAAAAGTCGGCATCCTATACTCCATGGTGTGCGGCACATACCATGGTAAGTGCATGAATGGTGCATCATTAGACGACAATATAGACGACGACGATGATGACAATTTCAATTCAACTGACTTTTCAAATGTTTAGATTTAAGATAATGTTCGTATATTATTAGCAATACCTATAGTTATTCTGTTTTTCAAGTTCAATCAGTATAGATAATGACATAAATGAAACTTTATTTCATTTATGTCATTAAAGCTCAATTTTTTAAATTCGCGATTTTTCCACCTTCTATCTATCGTAAAGTATTGATCCTAGGGAAAAAAAGAATAGGAATTTATTTGTACCCTACTAGCACAGCATATTGGACCAATATATAATCCATATAGGACCGATATATGAATATTAGTCCTGTATAGGACCAATATTTATATATTGGTCCTATATGGATTACATATTGGTGCAATATTGATGCCACTATGGTAGTTTAATATTGTATATAGACACTTTCTCTAGAGGGCGTATTTTTCGAGTTATTCATGAAAAACGTGAAAAGAGGACCTTTAAACTTTTAAAGTATCCCCCTAGCCCCGCCCACCATCTACTAGCCAGGACTATTAGTATGTTGTTCCGGGCACCCCCCCCCCCCGACAACTATAAAAAAATTGGCCTCTAGATAAATTATTTCCCCTATATTTCCTTCGTTGACTGGACTAATGAATTTGTCACTAAATCACCAATATTCATCAATTTTCTTTTGGAAATCGTCGGATTGATAATATAAAGGGTACGAATTTATTTTATATCTACGATTTGAGAGTGGAAACAAATCAAATATACACACCTGACATGGTGGGGTATGAGGAATACGGCGACTCAATAGAAGGATGTTGCCAGTCCATCGCTTTACAAGGAGCATGCGAACTCATGTGTAACCTAGATCCTGGCAAGAGGAGACCTCCATATTGAGCCGCCATATTGTGGTGATGGTAATCGTGCACAGCTCTGTGGTGTTGACTGTATTGGTACCAAGCATCACCAGGGTGGTAGTGCTCGGAATAGAGGTCAGCCGCTGAAGCGCCGTGGTGACCGCTCCCGGAAGCTCCACCGTAGTGCTGGCTGTTCCAGAAGGAGGGGGGGAAATTTCTTGCTGACATCGGCGAACTCTCTGAAACAAAAGGCAGTTATTAGACAATGGATTTGTGCACAAATTAGTAACACGCCTATAATACACTCTGTTCACTACAAAAAAATGACCGGCTTGGACTTTTTGCTTGCTCTTTGTCAGTAGGTGCAGGGGAGGGGGTGAACAAAGCTTATGACGTCCTGTAACTACCATTCGTTTGTCCAATTTTTTGTACCTAAAACAGGAATGTGGGCACCTTCTGTTCATTGTAAAAGTCATACACGAATCGACGAATGACATATTTGGACGCGTTATCAAGTTTTTTAAGTTTTTGTTCAACTCTTTTGCGTTTAATAAATAGAATGATCAACTACATCCCCTGCTCTAATAACCCTATAAATTGTAGCACGGCTAAATTTGGTTAATTCACAAATTTTTTTCACAATTTTATGATACCAAGAATCAATATTTTCGCCTTTTAAAAACGAGTAAATATTTAAAATAACCCTTTGAGTTTGAACGTATAAGTCATTATTTTCGTTGTCACTACTATCTAAAGGCCTCCAAAATGCCATTTTAAACAACCAATTGCAAAAAATCACTCAAATATAGTAATAAAACTAACAATTTGTTCAAATATTTACTAGAATTAAGTAATTTATAACGCTGCCTGGCTGTACTGCACTGCCTCGTACAGATCATACGGTACAAATAGTTCATACGCATTTTTTGTTTTATGTATTATGGCAAAAACTCCGAACAAGGTTAGTGTTGACGAGTAAAATTCACTAAGTATCAAATCCCACCTATATTTCTATGTGACAGACTGATCAAGTCCGGACTGTAGACGAGGAGTGGTGAATATAAATCTGTAAAATTATGTTCTCTCTTATTCATTGTGAAACGATATATCGACAATACCCCGTAAGATCCTCTAGTTCCGTGCTGTTCCAACTGAGTTCGTAAATAGTATACCAATGTTATTGTAATTCCGTCGATATTTGAATTTTGCCTAGTTTTCAAGAGTCTAACCCACTGGGCTTTGGTCGTAGGTTTATGAAAAACTACATTCAGACCTCTAATAATATCACCCTATATTTGTATAACATATATTATTATTACAAGTCTTAATAGTGAATACATTAGTCTTTCCATTATTTCAACAAATTTTAATCCAAATATGTTAACTCTAATCTGTGTTTAACTCGTGCAATATGAAAAATCATATCTTAACAGTTACAACTGTAATGAGTAATCGTAATGGTCGTTCAGTCACGAACCGATGTATGTCTCAAACTTATCATCAGAGTCGTTATTAGTTTTGGCAGAGGTTCAAAACAGCTTATACAACTAGCATATTAAATAAAAAATTGGCAGCTTATCAAATGCTTCGAACATTTGTCATCTTAATAGATATTTCGACGATTATTAGTGAATGTAAAGTATTCAAGGAATTTTAAACAATATGTTATCAAATAAAAACAAATAAAATAACAATGAAGTCTTTAAACGTGCACGAGATAATTTAAACACTTTCTAAGTATTTTATTATTATTTATTTTTAAATACCATAACACAAAGTATCTTGATTATTATGTCACAAACAATTCATTTCGAAGGATAATAGGAAGCCGCTTTTGCTGGCTAACGATTTCATATCGTCTGTAATTCTTATTTAAACTATATCCACAAAGTCAAACTAACTGATATTTCTCCATTTCTCCATTTTCTCCATTTTTTTTTCAAAGTAAACACTAACAAAACGAGTTTCAGTGTTTACAAAATTTGGGTCTCATTTGTTACTAGTTGGATATGATGATAACTCTCTTTCATAAATATTGCCACTGTAGGTTAATCTATATTTTGTAAGAGAGTATTTATGTCCGATTTATGTTGATTGAACGCATTATAATTTATATAATTCTTAAAACATAACGAACACAGATTGCTACGTGACATGGGACCTAGGATATGGACATAAATCAGTTTATTTTTATTTCTATAAACATAACGCCGAAAAAAGCAGAAAAACATATACTACAATGTGATCTCGAGGATGGGGGCCATCGAAGTATAATTTGCAATTCATTTGGATTGGTAAAGCATTCTGATGAAAAGGCTTGGCTGTAAATAAACTTTACTTAACGGCAATATCATGGCCAATCAGCCTTCACAACTTATTGCAAACATTTTCGAAGTATTTAGATTTGAAAAATTTAGTGCATAACCCGCTGGGTATGTGTTCTTTTAGTCAATGCGCCACCACTCAGTTTCGCCCTTAAAAGTCATTTTTAATTGGTTAAACAGGAATAAATTGATTTTGTTAAAGCGTTTTGAAAAGGAAAAACTTCTAAAAAAATTATAGCATTTTTAGATTGATCTGCTGCCAGCTCAGTGGCGCAATTCTATGATGTTTGGCTTGCGACTATGGTGTCCTGGGTTCGAATCCTGGCCAGAGTATAGATATGGATGTTTAATGGCGTTTTTGATGTGTTACCGAGACGGTAGCAGTGAGCCAGACCACTGTTGAGTGGCACAACATGTCTAGTTGCTGTTATCTCTCCTGAGTTCGAGTCTCAGCTGCGGTAGATGGCAATGTCGCAGAGAATGGTTATTGTGTTGACATCTATGCGTACATGTCCTGGTTGAGTGGTAGAACAGCAATAGCTGAACTCCGCCAGAACGTTAATATAAATAAGGCCATTAAAAAAAATTCTTAAGTCTAAAATTGAAAATACGCTTCCGTCAATTAATCTGCGCATATGGAAGCACTCTCCGGGTCACAATTCTTAATGGATTCATTTAGTTTCTTTTCTAATCGCTTTCTACGGGAATAGAACATTGTTGAATTTCATAATGATCCGTCAAATAGTTTAGTTATTATTAATAATTATCTAAATCGTTTTCGAGGACCATTTATCTCGTTCTATTAAATTAATAGCAATAATAATTTTTAAACATAAATAGAAAAACAATTACTTTTTTTAATTTGCTCTAACTCAGAAAGTAAGCAATGGATTGATTTCAAATTTTCATTGTTTTATTGTCTTAGAACACAGTAAACGTCGTGTAATTAGAAAGTGCACTAAAAAAGTGCATAAAAAAAATTTTCAATCAGGTAAAGGACGTAAAACGTGTCCAAAACTAGTTTTAAGCATTAGACTTGAAAAGGGAATGGTCTGGAGAACTACCAAAAAAATTACTTAAGATATTAATTTCAAAACTGCAATCAAAAATTAACTTAGAACTCTCTTTTCGAAACTGCAATGAAAAATGACAGGAATGTAGCGCCGAACGCAATCAAAAAAATCGCAAAAACAACGTTGACATTTAGTTAGAAAGGGATCCCTCCGCAGCCCCAAGCTTTGAGGGGTGGATTCCGAAGCCAACAAGGTTTAGATTTTCTCATATGGAATTGCTCAATTTCAATTGTAAAAATATCTTTTATTCATGTAAAGATTCACTCAAAAATATTGCCCTTAGAACATCTACACGGGGGTCGTTCGAATGTGGTACAAAGGTTTCCCCCCCCCTATAGTTTGTTGTTAGGTACCAGTACGTTGGTAACAGCTGGAGCGCCGGCGCAGCCGCATATAACTTATGTACAACTCTCTAAACAAATCAAAAGTGATCCTGATTCCTGACTAGTCATAGGATGTTTTAGGCTAACTACAAGCGAACTAAATCTTCATTGTAGTATTATTACTGCCATTCTTAAAACCTTCTAACCCAAGTCTAAAACACGCGTCCTCGAAATGTGTTCCTCTCGCCATGTGTCGTTATGTAACCTAAGTCGTATTGCATACGCTTATTTTTAGAGCAAGTTGATTGATTGATTGATTTACCAGCGTAAGGTGGGCATTGCTGCCAATTCCGGACATCCATGGAGGTTCGTTCCATCACGCAGCTTGGTCGTCCGTCGAACAAACCCAACGGACGGCCAAACTGCGTGCCGGAACCAAATCTCAGATGTCTTATGTACCGCCGGACCAGTTGCATACGCCGGGTTGGACATTGGACATGCTTGTTGTCAGCAGCGAGAGCCGCATGACGCATGGGGGTGGGAATATAGGATGGGAATGTAGGCGTTTGTGAGATGCTTGTTTTAAGTTTCCATGCTTCTATTAAGTTTCCATTTGTCATCATCGGCCGGGGTATGGAGGTGTTTGCCGGATACTTCCTTTCAATTTCCATGCTTCTTTTAAGTTCCATCTATCACCATCTCCTTATTTTTCGTCTTTTAAGTTTTCTGTTTCTTCTGCTTCGGAATCTGCTGGCTTTTATTTTTTTTTTTTAATTTTTTTTTATTATTATTATTTTTTTTATTTATTAAATACTTATTTTTCTTCTTCTTAGTTTTCTGCTTCTTTTGTTTCTGAATCTAGTAGCTTATATTTATATTTTTTATTTTTTCTTTTTTTTATTTGTTAATTGCTCCGCAGGTAAATATTCATTTACGGTGGAGTTGCTGGGAAGAGCCCTATCTCGAGGTAACAATGGTGGAAGTGCTCTATCTCGCGATAAAAAGCTTTTTATGGCGGGTTGGTCATGAGAAAGAAGCCCGAGCACACCCTGTATATTAATTAATTTTTCTACAGTAATCACTATCAACTGCCACTTTCCAATTTCGAGTATTTTCCATTTCATTACCTATATTCAATTCCTTTTCATTTTTATTTTTTAATTTTTCTCTGTTGTGTAATAAATTGTCCTGTGACCACACACGGAAGAAACAATATTCGTAATCAAAAATCTCCTGCCTCAACCGGTAAGCAAATAAACAAATTCCCCATATAAAACTAATAACTCTACAGCGAGAAACAAAAAGTTTATAGTAAATGAATTATTTCTTAAACAAAAGTACCTGTTCCACATGAAGAATTCATTCATCCGCGTATACATGAAACAATTGATTTCCGAATCACAACATTGCTCCCATCTGTGAAGGATTAGTAAATCAATATCTTAAAAATAAATAGATTATTATCTTTCATCCTTTGCTTATGTTACTACTTCCACTCGTTAGAGGCCAGTCCCCTGCCTTTCACTTCGCACTAGCCACTTTAGGGAGGGTGCTCGGTCGTCTTAGGTACATGCACTTTATATAATTTACGAGTTTATGACCTGGTCCCATTGGACGTGTTTATTTTCTTTTATCCGAGTTATGTTGCCAGATGTCCGTACCCTTTGTCGAGCTGCCCATATATGCCTTTAGTGTTGCCATAATCAAATATCATATATCAGCTATGAAATAGCTAAATTTATGCTAATTTATATCAACTAATGTAGGATTTTCCACTCTTTAATTCAATACATTTTTGCACGTTTTCACACCGGTTTTACTTGAATTTTTCGGGATTTCATGGGATCCACTTAAAAACGCGTCTGCCTTCGTCGACGACCTAACTGAACTCCGCTTATTTTTAGAGCAAGTTGAATATTTATTTTATGTATGTTTACTATATTTCTAAAGTATCAATAGGTATCAGAATATTGTCGAGTCTACTATTTGAGTACTTAGACTACTTTACATTCTTTCACCCCATGAAATTGTGCGTCGCAAGAGGCAAACAAATTAGAAGAATGAAAGTTCTGACAGTCGATTTTTCGCAGAGTATAGCAGGGTGTATTTTCTTTCAGCGAGTGTCAAAGCAGTGTCAACTTCATGGATCTCCGACAGGCGTCAGAGAGCTTTAGTGGTAATCTACACCAAGCAAATATCTTTCTTTATTCTTCTTTAGTTTTTCTTACAAGTTGTAGCCAACTCTCTGAGAATGGAAAGACTCTCTCACCATTGCAAAAGGTACTTCCGGTCCCCTTTAATATAAGAAAATATTGACGCGTCCTTTAGGTGCGCAGAGCAAGTATTATCTAAGACATCACTATTTATTTGCTAAGTACATTTGTCAATATGAAGGTCAAATTTTAATAAGTTTACAGATTATGAGTTTTTTTTGAGGCCATCAATAAAATGTGAGAGTTTGGAGGTAAATATAGCGAGCGGAAAGTTTTTTTGGCAATCAAAATATGTGCCATGTATATTGAAAAGAAATAAAGTTAAAGAATGAAAGCCACTTTTTATCTGAAACTTCTTTTTCTAGAATTATCAGTTTCCTAACAAAGGCCTATGGGCTAATATTATGCCCATAGCAGTTTCTGGAGTGCGCTCTTTTGGTTCTACCAACGATATTAATACTTCCTCCAGGACTGTAAACATTTTGCATGCCTCGCTAGGTGTGCGTTCTAAACTCACTTCATAAAAGTCATTATTTAGCCGATTTGAAAAAAGATATTGAGGTCAGTGTAAAAATAAACAAACAACAAAATTTAACCTATCATCAACCGACTTCAATATAGATATCAGGTAATAAGATTTCATTAATCGAACGAGGACGATGAAATTTTACTTCAGCATTTTTGGTGACCGTTTTTTAAAGGTTCAATTGTTTTCAACATGTTTTAACAATCTTTTCAACAATACACTTTTCAACAACAGATCTTCCATTGATTTTCCCTAGCTTCTAAGACGTACACTCAAAGAGGCTGTCTTCTACTGCTGGGAATATGAAAATATAGTATAGACATACCATTTCCACACATTTTCTTTTATTTATTTATAAATAAATCTTAAGAATAAGAACGATAATTGATTATAACTATTTTCATTAAATTATTTTCTTTGTAGGAAGTTCAAAAGTTAGCGAAGTGGTTCATACTTCAAATCTAATTTTATTATTTTGTTGATTTTAACTCGGCTATAATAAATGACTCCGCAGGTGGATGTCTGTCCACTGAATGTCTTTGTTTTATGTTTGCAGTTAAAGTGAAAATATTAACTTTTTAAAAGTTAAATAATTTATTTTCATGTTTACACAAAAAATGACAAAATTGATTTACTTTTTGTCACATTTAAAATTGTGTTAATTATTTTATTCTCACACTATCTTAAGATCAAAGAAATTTAAGTAAGACACTGCAAGATGTTTCTATTTAGTTGACGTTGATTGCATCTGACAGTTTCGGCACGTTGAGAATCTTACGTTCATTATTTAATAATATTACAAAAATTAAATTGTAACACGTACCTATCCAACATCTCTTTAGGCATCTATAAAAATAGACTGGCTCCATCTTCATACCTATTATTCTTGTTGATAAATCGCTTCAGTATATTAGGAAAAGTTCAAGAAAACCAATTGTAGTCGAATTAGAGGAACTGTATAGCAGTCTCACAGTGTTTCGTCAACATTACAATACAGCATCAGTACTACTTAATATACTACATGATTTGCTTAGAGCATATGATAATACGTTTCCAGTCTTGCCGGACTACAGCAATGTACTGGATAATAATAATAATAATATCCTTAAATGTGTACAGTGTGTCCCAGGATAGATGCAATAAGAGGTGTAATGGACCAAAAATTTTAGAATTTTGGAACGGTATTTGAAGATTGAGTCCTGCTTGTTGTAAAACTAAAGTATACCAAAAATGACTTGATTTGGTGTTCTACAGGGTGTTTTATAAGCAAAGTTGTAAAAATCACCACTAATAAAGTACCTTTATTTTTCAAAATATGAAAAAAATCCACTAAGAAAAGTTATTTAGAATGCAATTTTATATCATTATACCAAATTTCAGGAATATAAAATAATTTTTTTGAAACTTCCCATTTTTTGCGAATTAAGAGTTGAATTCATATTTAAAGTTGCGTAGGAGCAAATGTTAATCATGTCAAAAAGTACGCTATTGGTAAGTAAAAAATTGAATATACGAGGTGTATGAAGGTATAATGTTAATCGAACTAATTGTAAAACAAGAAACAATTACTAACAGAAGATTAATGAGGTTTAAAAATTATAACAAGCAATAAATGTCAAAAACATGACAGATTCACAAACAAATTAGTTATTGACAAATACAAAACAACGTTTACAATTTTTATTTGACGTAGCTACCACCTACATCCACACACATTTCGATCCTTCGCCTATGAAGTCCTTAAAACTGTTTCGAATATGATCTATGGAGTATGGAGTTTACGGCATTTGTAATTCTCTGCTTCAATACTGCTACATCGTTAGGAAGTGGTTCAGCGTAAACCAACTGCTTGAGGCGACCCCATAAAAAGAAATCCAATATTGACAGGTCTGGGGATCTCGCCGGCCATTTGATCGGTCCATTCCTGGCAATCCAATTTTCTCCAAAATTTAAATTCAACCACCGATTAACCATTTCTGTGGAGTGGCCAGGGCAACCATCATGTTGAAAATGAACTAAAGGCACATCTCTTAAAATATTTATAATGTTCTTCAGAAAATCTTTCAAGAAGCTGTAAATAAGTGTGCCGGTTTAACCTTCCCTAAATGAAATAAGGTCTAATAACTTCAACGTGATAAGAAACGGCACGCTACACATTCACTTTTTTATAATAGGTATTGTCTTCTACAATGAATTCTAAAATTTGGATTTTCAGAAGCCCAAAACCGACAATTCTGAAATGAAACAACACCATTGGTTGTGAATGTGGATTCATCTGAGAGAATTATGAAATGATGAAAAAATCTCTCTTCGATGATTTTCTCTCCAATGTTTAAACAATAATTCAACCTACGGCCGTCATCTCCGTTTTCAAGCGTATGTTTATAATTTGCTTTATATGCCCTAATTTTCTTTGCCTTGTAAATTCTTTGGAGTTCAGACTTGATAATATTAATAAGAGCTGACCTCTCTCTTAGTGGCATCCTAGGATTTTCTATAACAGAGGCATGAGCTATAATAGCCCCAACATTATCTTCATCATAAGCTTTTATTTTTCTTTTCATGTTAAGAACACTACCAGTAGCCAGAAACTTTTTAATTATTCTCATAGCCTGAGTGCCTGACAAAGCAGTGTTTGGAAATTTCAAATTAAATTGGCTTACCACTTCTCTTAGCGAGTTTTCGTCGCCAATTCCGTAGCATTGCACAATATAAATTTTTTCACGCACTGTGAGTACCATTTTCACTTAATTTTTTATGCTTGGTTCGTTAATTTGAAACCGAAATTGACTAAGTTTGACAGATATGTCAATAATAAATGATAAATGTGTATCCACTGCTTTCTCATAGCCTACTTTTAGCTTGTACATAACTTTAAATATTAATTCACAACAAATAATTTCTATGCAGTTTTAATTGAATGGTTCAAAATAAAACACTAATTTATTGAAAAAATGGGAAGTTTCAAAAAAATAATTTTATATTCGTGAAATTTGGTATAGAGGTATAAAATTGCATTCTAAATAACTTTTCTTAGTGGAATTTTTTCATATTTTGAAAAATAAAGGTACTTTATTAGTGGTGATATTTACAACTTTGCTTATAAAACAACCTGTAGAACACCAAATCAAGTCATTTTTGGCATACTTTAGTTTTACAACAAGCAGGACTCGATCCCTAAACACCATTCCAAAATTCCAAAATTTTTGGTCCATTACACCTCTTGTTACATCTATCCTGGGACACACTGTATATAAGCATAACAATATTATATAACTGAACAATAAGCATATAAAATTTTTTAAGTAAAATACAAAGAATACACCAACAATACAGATTTTCTTAAAAAACAAATGTAAATAAATAGATAAAACTGTCTAAAGATTGTGAGAAATATGTTTGTATATAATATTAGGGTAGGCTTAGATGTCCAAGAATGATTCTTTAGAATATTCATCCAAATTACGAAAAGCTTTCCTTTTAGGGTAGTGTTTAATTTTTTGTTTGAATTTGGTTAATTTTAGAACTTTTATTCGGTCTGGTAATTTATTTTTAAAAATTATTCAATGATATCCAGTAACGTCTCTAGATTTTGTAAGTCGAAGGAATTTATGTTTCATATTACTTTTAAAACGCGTAGGATAAGTGTGTAATTCCTGATTGTTAAATTTATTGATGTTACGATAGATGAAGACAGTAGACATTCCAGTATATAAGTCGATGGCAAAGTAAAATCTTAAAATCTTTCAAATATTCACGACAGTCGTCTCTATAGTTTATACCCGCTGAGACTCTAACACTCTTTGCACACTAAAATTTTTTATACTTTGAGAAGAGTGTCCCCAGTTTAAAATAGCATACGTCATGATAGACTGAAAAGTGCCGAAGTAAGCTGATATTAGAATATTTTAAGAAACAGTATTTGCTAAACTTCTTAAGAGAACTCCCTTCTTTGAAAGAGTTATTGATGCAATAAAAACATGCTTATGCCAACTAATGGGGCCAATATAAACTTGACTACATTATCAGTCACAGTTTGATTGACATTTATATGACGAAGGGTGAAGTTCATTGTTTGCTTCTTTTCTTGATTTAAGTTCAGCTTGTTAGCAAGGAACTATTGTTCGATGTTCGTTTGTGTATTCATAACTTTCTCTGTCAGTTGATTTGGACCTTCATCATAGTTGAGCACGGTAGTGTCATCAGCAAATAGTATCAAAGATGTGTTTTTATTGCAGTTGGCGAGGTCATTTATATAAATAATAAATACTACTGGGCCAAGTATCAAGTCTTGCGGAACGCCAAGTTTTAACGTGGTATGCTGAAAGTTACTACTATTGTATGAAACGTATTGGATCCTACCTGAAATATTTGAGAGGGAGAGATATACTACTTGGATCAATATTATATCGGCTCAATTTATCTAAGAGAATGTTGTGGTATATACAGTCGAAGGTCTTGGTGAAATCATAGAAAATTCCACTAGTTATATTGCTTAATTTAAAATTATGTAAAATAATATAAGTTAGGTTATTAACTTCTAGTATAGTAGAGAACCTTGTTCCTAAACTCGAATCGACTAGAATGAAATACATGGTTTTCTAGAAAGAAATTCGTAATTTGAATTTTCATGGCTGCTTCGAAAATTTTCTCCCATACTGGACCTAAAGAAATAGACCTGTAGGTCGACACGTCTTCTGCAGGGCCTTTCTTACAAGTAGGAATGATCTTTGACAATTTAAGAATTGAAGGAAATGTGTTTTCCCTGATGCACTGATTTGTTAAATTTATCTTGGGATATAAAATTGTATTTTTTTCTACTACTGTCAGTATCTTGGTCTTGGCCAGGCAGCAGGAGATTTCCTTGCAAATTAAGTAATCGGCACCAAATAGTACTTTTCAATGACCTATTATCTTACAACTTCATTTTTGTAAGGGGTAGATAGGGGGTACCTCAGGAAAATGTACGTTGCTCGGAAGAATATAATGTATATACTTGGAGGAATTTATAAAATTTTGTTCCTCATCAATATGCTGGCGGTTCTTAGATCTATTATAGCTTTTCTTTAAATAACAGATCAACTTAGATTATGAGATGTGATTTGCTACCCATGGCTCTTACTAAAAAAGAAAAAAAACGTTTAGACTTTAAAATATTGTAAGAATAGTTTAATCTCACTTGAACTGTTGCAATACTGTTTACTGGCCAGCACTTTCACATGAATATAAATAGAGAGTTTAGAAGGTTCAAAATGCCTTTATTAACTGGTAGGATGTCAGTCAGTCGTCCAGATAATCATTATTTAAAGGTAAGCTGTGTGTCCACCTAAGTTATTAACACTTAATAAAATGTTATTAATGGTATACACAATTACAGCTAGTATTTAAGAATGGATTTTACTGAAAACTGGCAGCGAGAATACTATGTTGGCACTGATCCATATTATGAGGTATTTGTACACGATTATGCCGGAAGTAAACAATATTTGCACATTTTATTTAAATTTAAAAGATACAAAATTATTACAAGAGGAGTAGTAAAAGTACAAACTAAGTATCGGTACCTCATTTATGACTAAAATAACGATAAAATTAAATATAACAACAATACGATTTTACTGTTCTTCTTATTAAGGCTACCAACTAATTATGGAATTCAATCTAAGCAAGTCAATACATTAGTAGAGAGACCCTTGTAGTCTAAATCACTCCTGTCTCTTTAAAAATCTGTATATGAGAGCAAATGACCTAGCTTACAAATAACTAAAATTTTACCTTTGCGTTATAAAAGAAACTGGATTTGTCCTTGTGAAGTTAAACCGACAGCAACCATAACAATATTTAGCAAAATATTTTAAATAGTAATTATTAAATATGGATTAAATACTGTGGAGAAGATAAGCAAATCTCTTGGGATGCAAAGTTTGGGTTTAGTATACATAAATCTAGAGTTAAAGCTTTATTTGCATTGCATTGGTTGAAATGTAGTCGATGAATCTGATGAGGGCGCAGCCCCCATGAATACAATATGCGACCTCATGCAGCAAGGTTTTCGACTGTGTTACCGCAGAAATTCTGCTACGCAAATTAGAGTAGTATGGCATAAGATAAAATATGCCCCAAATACTTTCTTGTTACTACATTTTGAAAAAAAATGTAGTATACGTTTAGCATTTTTCCGGTGCACCATCGAAACCCGAAAAAAACGTCGGATCGATGTGAAAGTCATATCTATCGATTCGAGAGCGAATTTAGAAAATTCCGTCCGTCGGTCAGTCGGTCTGTCGGTCTGTCTGTCGGTCTGTCTGTCTGTCACGCCCAGCCCCCTTAATCCGTTTTCGGATTGCGATGAAACTTGGGTGGTTAATAGGAGGTCTTTAGAAAACCTTAACGCCGGAAGCTCGGCTCCGTTCGGAAACCGGAAGTACCCGATATAGACGTTTCGAGTTTTTCGGGAGAAAATGAATAACTCGATAACGGGTAGTCGGATCGAGACATTTCAAAAAAGAAATGGTGCCACTGGCAAAGCTCTACAAATAAGTATACCAGAGGCTATGTCGAAAAACAAATGAAAATCGATTTTTTTTTCAAAAAACTGGTTTTCTCGAAATCGGGCTAGGAAGCACGATAACTGTCCAGAGTATTGATCGACTTCGATGAGACCTGGTGGGATCAAAGGTACCTGGCCACAAATCAAGCCTATTGCTGGCGGCCCGAATCCGTTGACCGCAAGTATGTTTTCCAGGGCCGAGTATGATTTTTCAAAGAAATTAATAACTCCCGAACCGAAGGTCCGATTTTGATTTTCAAAAATGGCAATTGTAGGGCTCGATTAGGTCTATTAGTTGACGTTTGTGAGAAATTTGTGAAAACAAAAGCGAATCTACAAATCCTGGAAAACTTGATTTTTTTGATAAATTCTACAAATTCCGAACAGTTTCCTAATTAATATCGAAAATTAACTATTCCGTCGATCTATCTCTATAACCAGTATAAGGCATGGACCTTTTTGGACAAAAAATCTGAAATAGAGTTTTTTCGAAAAACTTAAAATAAACGAGTTGTTTACGAAAATGCATTCCATAGAATTATTTAAAAAAATATTAAAAATTGATACATTCTAAGTGCGATATAGGTGCAAACAAATGATGTAATGTTATATTTAAAATATCATTCATTTCCTTATTTTCATTTACTAAATAAAAATAGAACCGATGCCCTTTCCGTGTTTCAAAATGTAGTTAGCTTTTACTTTAGTCAATGCAAAAAAAAAAAAGAAAAATAAAACATGTCAAAGCACTGAGTCATCTTGCGATCCTCTGCTGAAAATTTAATGAATCATCCCAACAAATTGGACAAAAAGCATATCAAAATGTAGTTTTTTTTCACTTGTTATTTATCTAATAGGTCATAATGCGGAAATCCAGACTGTACTGAATTAGGATTACATCCTATTGATAACGATGTGCAGCGGGAATCTGTTCTTCTACCCACTTTATTCCGTATTTATATTTATGGTCTACCCTTCTTTGGCAATGAGTATTCATTTATACTATTTACAGATGATATTACTCCGATTACTAAAGGTGACGTTGATCCAACTCTTGCAAAAAGATGGTTTTCTTCCAAGTAGCTACAATTAAATAAATGGAAGCCCCAAAACAGCTTCTCGTATCAGACAAATTTGTACAATGATCCAAATGTGAAGTATATGCAATCACATCTGTTTAAATTGATCATCTTAAGTAAATTCGTCCGAAAATATCGCCTCAGATCTTCGGAGTACATCAATTAAGGCAATGTTTACCATGTGCCTCCCTACGCATTATGTATTTTACAATGTATACTATAGAACCCCTAATGTACGGCTCTGTCTTTATTTATACGTCCCGATTGCCTAGAAAATTAAATTCAAGAAAACATTTTCAAATCCGAAAAATTACATATGGCGAATTCAATATGGCAGTCCTCAGACTTAAGACTTTCTAATATTAACCTCTTCTAAAAATGATGGAAACTTGATCTTTTTGGGAGTGAGCTCTCAAAGTGTCGAAAATTACCAAGAAAATAAATACATGTGGACCGAACCACAGAGGCTGAAATGAGAAAGGGATCCTTATGCATTTCTCATTGGCATAATATGTAGTCTTTAATATATTAAACCCAGAGAAAATCAAGAGGAGGAAGAGGGGAACCAGATAGGTTGCACATTTGTGCAAGCATTTCTCATATAGCTAATCAGTTCTCATTACAAACATATCGCCGCTACGTCCTTGCTATCTCACTTTTGTTTCTTTTGTTTTACGTATCACAACGTGAACCCATAATTGAGTTTCTACCTTTCTGGAAGGGGTCAATATGTGAGAAGTTGTCAACGTCACCGTATTGGAGTTTCCAGATTTCAGCTGTCTCGCACCAACTTTAGCTGCCAAGGAATATCTAACTAATTTCAGATTTCTGCGTGAAAGTACCAAGTAAGAAAGTACAGAGAGAAGTCTCCAATAGAACCATGTCAGGGATATCATATCTAAAATTATATTATTTAAATGTATTCATAATGTGCTTATCATTATATATACTTTTAGTTGTATTATTTTTTTCATTACATTTTAAATTATTTTGAATTTTTAACTTTTTAAGATTTTTGTTTTGTTTCATTTTCTATCACTTTTATAGTATATATGACTAA
Source organism: Stenurella melanura (assembly GCA_963583905.1). NCBI lineage: Eukaryota > Metazoa > Arthropoda > Insecta > Coleoptera > Cerambycidae > Stenurella > Stenurella melanura. Next base: position 138,469,064 of record OY757311.1, read on the forward strand.
TTTACTAGACGCCTGTAAGACAACTCCCTCTTAATTCTAAGTAAGCTTATATGGTAAGCCTAAAACACAATAGATGACCTGCAACCAAATAAACTGACTTTTTTTTCTAAGCAATTTCAATTCCGTAAATGGGGAAACATTAATCGAGGTCGAGTTCTTACCGCCCAACAGCTCATACCATCACTTTCGTCGGCTTATGAAATTTGTATTAAACTTGTATTTGCATCGAAGTGTTACATGTCTACTTAATCTAAGTCACAGAGTTATAATAGATTAGATCATATTTACCACATAAACATTTCTCAGTGATATTGGAATATTTCAAAATATTTCAAATATGAAGTTTGCATGGTACCGGCTATATGCGTACTATTCTTGCAAGTACGCATATAAACACGTCCAAGATTCCAAGATCTGAACAATTTGTTTCCGCCTATATAAACATTTCAATTTATTTATTTCATATAATAAATTACCTGAATTTATAAAACAAGTGAAGAATGTCTTTCTGTTTAAAAAACATTTGTATAAATTTATGAATAAATAATTCTAGTTTATGCATTATGCATTAGGCTGATTGCTAAACATTTATTATTATTATTATTTTGTATGGTCGAATTGACAGAAAAATATTTCTTCATATTATATCCATATCATATATATCCATACAGCATACTAAGAAAAATTAATTTCAATGTGGGATATGTTCAAAATGTCCGTTATTCTTCTTCTTTAGTCAGCTATATCGCATCGCTTAGTTTTGTATACCATACTTTTCAGATGTCAACATAGAAAGAAATTTAAGGGTGTAAGATCAGGAGAACACGCTGGCTAATCCAGCGATCCTCGAATTTCTATCCACCGGTTTGAAAATTTTAAGTCGAGGGATGGCCGGCCATTGATTCAAGCATGTGGTGGTGCTCCATTCTGCTGGAACCATCTTAGATCCGCTGGAACTTGTGGATTTGTTTGAGCAGGATATAAGTTTGAAAAAGTTGACAGGACATTATTTTGAAGCAGAGCTAAATAATTATCTCCATTCAAGTAGCTATCAATTAAGAAGGAACCAACGATATGGTTTCCAATTACCCCGCCTAAACATTAACCTTTTCAGGATTTTGCGTATGTAATTCTCTCATTCAGTGAGGATTATCATTAGCCCAGTAGCTTTTTCTAGTTGGATAACACTAAATAATATTGTTATCTAACCTTTGTATCATTTGTTCACAAAAATATGTTTCTATCAAAATTGTCTTCACTAGGCTCTTGAGCTGGGGTCAGTTTATAGGGATGCATTCTATTTCTTTTAATTTGCGAATAAGTGAGGTATATGGGAAACATTCAATGCTGAAGCTGCTTGTCGACTTGAACTATGTGGGTTTTCGTCACACTCAAGCAGTATATCTATTCTAATTCGGTATCTTTACTTATTGCATTGGGCGCTTCTTTTTTATCTGCTGTAAATGTCCATTTTCGCGAAACTGCTTTTCAATTTTGCTAATTGTATCTTGGGATATAATCGGCAAATCAGGAAATTCTTCTTCAAATAGGCGAGCAACTTCGTCCTGTGATCGCATTATATCTCCGTAACCAACCATGTGTTATAGTTTTATGCATTTCGTTTAAATAAACCATGTTTAGAAATTGCAGTTGGCAAAACTCAAACAATACGCAAAACACTGACAACTATTTATTGACAACAATGACAACTATTTATTGATGTCAATCGCTAAGGCGTTTTCAATAAAACGGGCAATGTCTGATAATGTTGAAAAAGAACACTGAAATTCTTTATGCTCCGGGGCTCAAGTTCCCGGTCAGAAGTCACGTCGGGGGCGGAGCCCCCGGCCAAGAAATTGTGATTGTATTTATATTTTTTTACTCCAGAACTAACAAAACTGGGCTCCGTAGTAGTCAAAATCATGACTTATCTTTTTGCCTTATTCTGTGTTATGTATAATAATCGCAGGTGGTTGGGTTCTCTGTTTATACCTTACAACCTACTTCTACAGCTGAACTTTCTCTGTGATTCCCTCGAGCAACGCAATTTAGCCGGTCCTTGCAGACTGCCTACTGCAGTCGTCGCAGTCGATATATGTATCAGTCCAGTAATTCATCGATTTAACTTTGTGTAGAGATATGTTTTTAGACCTGGCATTGGAACAAAAATATATAAAAAATCGAATCACTTACAGACGTTATAATTTATTTAAAAACTCACAAAGAAATCTGTGAACTTTTAACGGAATATGTGAAATTAATCCTGTTCCTGTAGCCACATGTACAGCAGAAATATCGTTTTTAGGTTTACATAGATTAAATTCATATCTAAGATCTACGATGACCCAGAAAAGACTTAACGATATTATGCTTTCAAATATTAATCGGGATATGACTGAGAGTGTAAATCTTGACCAATTGTGTGACGAATTCATTAGGAAAACAAGTGTTAGGAGAAGCACATTTGCTCTAAGTTCCCAATAATGTTCTAAAATAAGTGATATTTTTAGTTTTAAGTTTCTAGAAAACCTACAACTGTTACCTACATTTTTATTACTTGAGAATTATTATTCTCAATTAAGTGAAAGATTATTTATTTCTAGTAGAATATTAAGTAGGTGCTTTGTTTTGTTTTTGAAGAGAGAAATTATTTAATTAATACTATTAATACTATCGTAAGTATCATAGAACTGTTAACATTTGCCTAATGCTGCTTATTACAATATGAAAAATACTAAAATAAAGTTTTTGTTGTAAAATATTTATATAGTAGGTATTGCGGACGAATTGGTGGGTCCCCGGCCAAAATTTCACAAATCGGCGCCTATGCGCTAGCTTGCAAAAACAAAACAGTATAAGATTTATGTTTTTCGTTTGTTACAGAGAATTTCGTCAAGCACTCCGTTAATTTTTGCAGGAAATATTAAAATCATAGCATTTCTGAATATAGAATAAAAAGACCTTTCAAATGAGATATCACAAGCTCCTAATTTATACATATTTCATTTGTAAAGATTGACTATTTTTATTGTATTTTTTAAAATTGTTTTCGAATTCCAGTGAAAACCTTATACAATCTATTAAAAAGTAGGTAATAATAATAGATATATTACGATACCACAGGATATCATGAATTTGTTTTAATTTAATGAGATCAAGGTCACGGATATACTTTCAACTAATAAACATAAGTGCTTCAAATCACAGTCGTCGGTTGCTTTTAATTTTATAATTATTTTTTAACGTGGCCCCGAACACCTTAGGAAACAAGATAAGAAAATATTTCCAGCATTACAATTAAAATGTTTATCCACTTTCAACTGGAAAACTACTAATTCTGACAGGCATTTTCAATGATACTTTGATAAGATGCAAGTTCTGTGAATTTTTGTAAACAACGAAAACAAAAAGCTCTATAATTGCTGTATTTTTATATTTTAAACAGCTACTTAATGCTTTAAATTATAAAATTCACTTTCAAGGTTGTTATGAGTAGTTCCCATATATTTCATTCGAGTTTTTTTGTATATTAAATGTAAAGTTATATGCCCTGCCGTTTTAATGCACTTATGAAAGTGCATCATTTCAGTGCTGTCTAATAAAAGAAAAGTATCACCTTCACGATATTAATTACATTACACAGATTCCCTGTCTCCATATGTAAAGTCGCTATAGAAATACAAGAAAGTGTATATAAAAACATAAACAAAACAATTAAAACATGAACGGTTACGTAGAGATATACCAAAGATAAGAGCTTCTTAAGCACCCATATCAATTTCATCTTTAAAAACTCAGAATCTATTTATTATACTAAATATTTATGTTGTGTCATCATTTGAGACATTTTAAAACGATCATTAATTAAAAAAGTTTTAGGTCCCCGAGCAACCAACCACATGTCCAAACCTCTTTCCAGATAAATCATTTGTTATTTATGTCATTTCACTACCGTAATTACTTTCATAAATCCATCAGAATTGAAAAATATTTGGTCGCTGCTTCGAGATGGCTATCACGAACGGCTGAGGCCCTGTATAATGCCGCTGCATGTTCGGTTCTTTTGGTTAGCTGGCGACACTACTTCTTCTGCCGTGTTGTCCTGGCTGCGTTTCTTAATAATAAATTAACAGTTCTAAGAATTTTAACTAGCCACGGAATTATTATATCACCGACTTGTGAAATGTAATCTCCGCTAAATGGTATCTCTGTGTTCACCGATTATTTTAATGCCATCACTAATTTTAATACCAGTATGCTCCGTAGTGTTTTTTGATGTTTGCTGTTAAATTTAATTGCCCCTATCGCGGGTATGCGTAGGACTGACACAGGTTTAGTAGTATTAATAAGGTATGAAATTTGGACTGGTCCAAGATGTTTTTGTAGATACTTAGATTGAGAATTGAACATTTGGTTTTGATTTGTTATTTGCGTGTAGTATGATTCAAATATTTAGTAATGAACAATATTGACCATGATATGGAAAATTACAGACTTTCAGTCTTAAGTATAATGTCGAAGCTTTTCGAAAGATTTATGTAAAATAGTATACCTACCATTGATACAAAAAAAAAATATATTCTTACACCAGATCAGCATGGCTTCCGGGTAAATAAATCAACCGAAACGGCAACTTGTCACCTGTTGAACTACGTCTATCAAAATTTGGACACAGGCAAATATGTCGTTTCTCTGTCATTTGATTTGACCAAAACATTTAATACCATAAATAAGGAATTTTTACAACGTAAGCTTTACAACAACGGTATCAGGGATAATATATTATCGTGGGTAATATCATATATAGAAGGAAGATCGATGAGAGTGAAATTAGACAGAACACAATTGGAGTTAAAGGAACTACTGCTTGAAGTTCTCCAGGGTTCTGTGTTGGGACCATTACTGTTAATGTCGTATGTCAATGAATTTTCTAGTCACATAAGCAACGTACATTTAGCAATGTCCGCAGATGACTTTACAGTAACTTTGGCGACCCACACACTTGGGAGCATCAAGAGGCAGTAATAGTAACTCTTGAAGAAGCTGGGCACTTAGTGCTACAGGAACAAATTAATATTAAATGCTAAAGAAAACGTAGTTATAAATTTCTATCTTCAGAAACCATTCCCGCACAATATAACATTGTACGGTGACATACGTCCATCTGACAGTAATAAACTACTTGTCACTTATATCGATTGCGAATTGTCCTTGGGTTTCCAAATTGAACACATCTGTAGACAACTAAAGAAGGCCTATTTTGCAATACTACAGATGAGAAGTACTTTGGATGAAACCAGGCTATTAGACATGTATTATGTGTTGGCATACTCACACATAGCCTATACTATAATTTGTTGGGGAAGCTCTACCATTAGTGATAGAGTTCTTATATCTGATTCTCAAAAAAGACTTCTAATTTACTTCCACATCCACGTAGTGGAGTGGAAGTATAGTAACCGTAAGAAAATTTTCAAAAATTGCTCTTGTTCAAATAGGTTTAGAATGTCATGAAACGTCGAGATTTAAAATGTGAGCGACAAAAAACATTTTCTGTCCGTCTGTCTGTCTGTCGGTCTGTCTGTCTGGAACTGTTGAAGATATTGACTTGAAATTCTATACACGTATGATACTATAAAGTATATGTACTATAACAAGATCTGGAACTGGATTGTTTTTTAACTCATCCAGTAAATAGTTAGGGGGGCATATAGAGGTAAATGGGGGGAAATAAGGAAACCAAGCTAGTAAGAGTACGAAGATATAGGATATGGTGTATATACTAGAAGCCAAGGCCATAGATTTTTTTATAATATTTTCCATCTCCCCACCATATTGTTAAAGGAGTTGATAAAATAAAATTGAGACATTCACTTGAAACTTGGTGCACGTATATATTATAACGACACCTGGCACTACATTATATTATGAGATGATTCCATTGAAGTGTTGGAGGTTAAATAGGGAAAAATAAATAAAACAAGTTGGTAGGAGTATAGAAACTTGGGATTTCTGTATATACTGGACACCAAGGCCTTAGATTTTTTATAACATTTTCCATCCCTCCTATCACCCCTACTCCATTATTAAAGGGGTTGATCGAATATAATCAGATTATCACTTGAAATTAGGTACATGTATGTGTTATAACGGCATCCGTAATTGGATTATATTTTGAGATGATTTCGTTGAAGGGTTGGGGGTTAAATAGGGGTAAATAGAGGAAAATAATTAAACCAAGCTGATAAGACTACAGAAACTTGGAATTTGGTGTATATACTAGAAGCCATAAAATAATATTAAGATATTCACTTGAAATTTGGTACACCTATATATTATAATGGCACCTGGCACTACATTATATTTTGAGATGATTCCATTGAAGGGTTGGGGGTTAAATAGGGGAAAATAAATAAAACAAGCTGGTAAGAGCACAGATACTTGAGATTTGTGTATATGCTGAAACCAAGCACTCAGATTTTTTTATAGTTTTTTATGACCCCACCACCCCACCACCCCTTAATCGAATAAAATGAGATTATCACTTGAAATTCGGTACATGTATGTATTATAACGACATCCGTAATTGGATTATATTTTGAGATGATTTCGTTGAAGGGTTGATGGTTAAATAGGGGTAAATAGGGGAAAATAATTAAATCAAGCAGCACGTACAGAAACTTGGAATTTGGTGTATATACTAGATTCTTAAATGGGCTGACAAAATAGAATTGAGATATTCACTTGAAATTTGGTACACATATGTATTGTAATGAGAACTGATTGAGATGATTTTGGGGTGGAGGGGAGGTGTAAATTGGGGAAGATAAGTAAAGTAAGCTAATAAGAGTCTGGAAACTTAATTTTTGGCGCATATGCTAGAAACCAACGTTCAAATTTTCTTATGACATCTGCCTCAAACATTATTAAAAATCTAATATTGTTTAAAATTCTAAGACCATTTATGTCCACATACTACAGTGCAAATATAGTCAACATGTTTTTCTTTAAATAGACTAGGACGGAAAATCTGGACGTGGAAGTAGTGATTCCTTAAGCGGCGGTTTTTTAAGTTAGATCCTAGGGTAAGTTGTAAGGATATATGTAAATTTGGCATGGCAAAATATTAGTAAACGCGGAAAGATGAGACTTGTCAACGCCGCAATTTTCTTCACCAATCCGTACACCCCTGAAAGAGAAGCGCCAGCCAAGGACTATTAAAGAAGTGATGGAAAAAAGTTGATTGCGGCCGTACACTTAACAGACAACCTCGACATGGTGACGCTGACAGGCGTACCATACCGTAATGTCAAGAATAATAGACGAGAGGGGTTTAAATTTATTCAATAACACATGAACATATCAAAAATATCATATAAATTGTCGACTTGGTGAAAATTGACTGTTTAACAAAGGAAATGACGCAATGAGACCACTTCATAGAAACCCCATTGCAATTAAATCATACCAATTATTTAGATTTATATACATAGGTCTTGATTCTAAAATTTCACCATAACAGTGTCGTCGAATGAGGATTTTGCTAACCACAAACTGTTTAATCTTTTCCTCAACAAGCATAACATCTATGAAACGTATATATTTCATCTTGAAGACACCACACGCACCGAGAACGGTATTGGTCATCGACTGGGAATACATTGGATAATTTTGAAAGTTACAATTTTAGATATCTAATCCCGAATGAAGAAATTACCTATAATTCTATTGTCTTTTTTAATATAAGTTTTTTTTTAACATTTGTTCAATCATCATTCTGAAATGGTTAAAGAAATTTTTTGCAAACTCTAGGGTATGGCCCGGTGGTGGTCTCGTATTAGATTCATCGAGATATGTGCAGTATAAGGTAAGTAAAAGTGGGAGAAATCGATTGGAGAATGCGCCAGTGCTCTTAATGAAAATTCGTAGTTAGGTATATTAGAAATAGCTGATAAGTACCTAATCTGATGCCAAAAGCTAACAATTCAAAATTGCAAACCCAACAGGAGTGTCACAACTCTTAGAATTTTACACATTTGCAAGAAATGTTTGGCATGGTGAAATGACGATTCCCTGATGAGTTTCAATTATTTTTATAAACTGATCCTCCTTTAATAGAAATAATCACTAAAACTTATGAAATAAAGTGTCACCGTCGCTTTCTTATTTGAACGTTAATTAACTAATATCATTATAGAGGTTGGAGAAAAAATGAACAAATGGATCGGGCGTATTTTTAGCGGGCGTTTTTTCTAAAGGAGATTCAATTATCTTCATGAATTATTATTATTTTTTTTTTTTTGTTATTGCATTCAATGAGGTTTCTCAGCTGCCCATGACTGGACGAGTCAAGTAATCACTGAAACAGAAGTTGCCACATCAAAATAATAATCGATTTTATTAAACGAATAAAAGGATCATCTTGCTAATTTCCAATTTAGTTTCACATGTCAATCTGTTATGGAAGGATCTCTTACATGTTCATTTTCCTGATTTTATTACAATTTAGCTCACCACTGATTGAGTATTTGGTCTCTATTTCAGTATATATTACTAAATTCTTGATATACTAAGTCTAAATTCTTGTTTATTACCACAACCGACCATTATCTAAATTCTTTCTAGTTCTATTCAACCAATATTTAAGTTACTTCAAAGGTATCACTTGCTATCTAAAACAGTAATTATAAATGACATTAAATTTAAATTAACAGAAGCAAAGCTGTCAACTATTTTCAATATGAATGTAACACTTCAATTGATAACATATTTCGAACCTGCTTACATAGTTTATGTTAACAAGTATAACTTTCACCTAGACTGTACAAAACCAGTCAGCAAATTATAACGAATGTAACTTCAATCGATGGTAATCCAAATGAAGTAACTTTTTAACAAGATTTGCGTCACCATCCAATATGATGGAAAATTAAAAGAAGCATAGTCATTTTTGCCGTGGCATATGTTCAGTATTTTTCTTAAATTCAAACGTGCAGGAAATATCAATATTCCATATCGTCGGCACTCTGTGTTTGCAGGTACAGGCTTTTAGTACACAATTTACAAGATACGTAATCTGTTGTTTCTTAGAGTGGAATTTGTATTCGTCATACTGGAGCAGCCTTATTTGTAATGGCTGTGTGATATGATATCAAATTTTAAATAAAATTTAATATAAAGTACAAAAATCACAACTTAAAAATTCTATGAGTAATTATTACTTCCAAATAGTAGATTGGAAGTATGGCAGGTAATCGTAAAAAAAAATCATTTTTTTTTCTTGAAATAGCTTTAGAATGCTATGGAATGTCGAAATTTTAAATTTGAGCGAAAAAGAATGTCTGCCTGTCTGTCGATCGGTCGGTCTGTCTGTCTGTAACCTTTTTGTACGCACGTTTTCTCCGGAACGGTTTGAGATATTGACTTGAAATTTTGTACACGTATATATTACAACGACATCTGGAACTGGATTATGGATTATTTTTTAACACATCCGGCGAAGAGTTGGGGGGTAAAAAGGAATAAATATGGGGAAACAAGTAAAGGAAGCTGATGACAGTACAGAAACTTGAAATTTGGTATCTACTAGAAGCCAAGGCCTCAAACTTTTTTATTAAATTTTTCATCCCCCCACTCAATTATTAAAGGGGTTGATATATTCACTTGAAATTTGGTATACGTATATATTATATTGACATCAGGAACTAGATTATATATGGGATTATTCCGTTAAAGGGTTGGTAGTTAAATTAGGGGTAAATAGGGGAAAATAAAGAAAGCAAGCTGGTAAGAGTACAGATACTTGAAATTCGGTGTATGTACTAGAAGGCAAGGCATCAGTATTTCTTATAATATGTTTCAACCCCCCACCAACCTTACTCCGTTATTAAAGGGGTTGATAAAATAAAATTAAGGTATTCACTTGAAATTTGAACACGGATTATATTTTGAGATGATTCCGCTGAAGGGTTGGGGGTTAAATAGGGGTAAATAGGAAAAAATAAGTAAAGCAAGCTGGCAAGAGTACAGAAATTTGGGATTTGGTGTATATACTGGAAGCGAAGGTCTCAGGTTTTTTATAATAATTTAGTACACGTATGTATTATAACGACATCTGAAACTAGATTATATTTTGACAGGATTCCGTTGAAGGAGTGGGGGGGAAGTAGAGGTAAATAGGGGAAAATAAGTAAAGCAAGCTGATAAGAGTACAGAAAGTCGGTGTATATATTAGAAATCAAGGCCTCACATTTCTTTCTAATATTTTTTTCAACCCCCACCACTTCCACTCCACTTAAAGGGATTGATATTCACTTGAAAGTTTACAGTACACGTATGTATAGTAATGACATCTGATTGAGATGATTCCGTTGAAGAGGTGGGACGTGGTAGGTTGTGAATGGCGCAAAATAAGTAGACCAAGCTAGAAACTTCATTTTTAACGTATATGGTAGAAACCAACCTGAAATTTATCTATGATATCTGCCTCATATATTATTAAAATTCTATGACCAATAATTTTCACATCCTAGAGTGCATACATAGTCAAGATGTTTCCTTTAAATTGTCTTGGACGAGAAATCTGGATGTGGAAGTATTGATTTCTTAGGCAGCGGTTTTTCCACATACTGGAGAGCAGGTATCAAGATGCTTTTGTTTAAAAAGACTGGATGGGAAATCTGGAAATACGACAAGCAGTGGAGAATATTGGGAAGAGTTGTTTTATGATGAGTTTATATGAAGAAAATTACCTATTCTCTATTAAAAATTTTGACTTATCTATTAAGATATGCAATAGAGTAACCATACGGAATAACTTCTTATCCTGTATTGGGCAATATGAGACAATGTCGTAATAAATCACTTTTGTAACCTTGCTAATATAAATATAATACTACTCTTGCTCATCATTTTGAACAGTTAGCTGTTGAAGTTTATTGATAGTTTCTATAAATATTTATTTGTTCTTCTAGGCCACTTAGAAACAGTTGCTATCGACAGTCAATTTAATACTCATATTAAAATATATTTAGTGTAACTGTTCTTAATCATGGCTTAATTTATTGCAATCATATTTTAACATCTGTTGTTAATTTAATTATGCAATTTATTTATTTTTTGTACAATAAAGATTCAATATATCTAAATTTATATATTTTATCGGTTAGGAATTTAAATATAGTCAATAGACCCTGACAAGAATTTACAGGAATGAAGATTATTTATTATTGTTATTTTGAATTAGATATAATAAATTATTTACTAATAGTAATATTCAAATTAATGTACGGTATATATTCAATTTGTTTTTATATTAAGAATTTAGTGCTATTATAAATTATTTTTAGTAATATTTTTTTGTAGCAGAATATTCATTCCTCTTTTATTACCCATTATTTCAATTTAAAGAACACATTAATGATGATATACTAAGAAACCAATAGAGTTTTCTGTAACTTTATGAAATTCCTTGGACGCAAAATGTCTTTGCTAAATGTCACTATTTCCATTATTTGTTTCATAAGGAACTGTACATACTACCAGGGGTGGTAGAGGACCACTTAGGTATTCAGGAACGGCCATTGAAATTTTCCTGTTGCTCTTAATTTCTGAGATACAGGGTGATAAACTGATTTTGGTCTAAATTTATTTTTGCCAGAACGTCCTTACTATTGAACGGATTTTGTTTAAATTTTAGACACTTTATACCCTTATCACAGTTGATATTTTAAATTCCCGTGCCGGACTTTTTAATTAGATTTTTCCGGTTCCTGTAAAAATGATCACCCTGTAATATATTTTTTTTAAATTCAGGTGCCAATTATAAAAGTCCATACATCACCAAACATAAACATGTAATTAAATTTTTTGTCGCACCTTTTTTTACAAGCGGCTGAATTTGGCAAAAAAGGGAACTTGAAGGAAAACAGCTTTATTTGTTTACATTAATTGTCCAAATAATTAAAAATGGTCACATTAATTATTTACAAAAATTAGTTAAAAATATTACAAATACTTTAAGCAAATGTTCAAAATGAGAAAGCCAGCCCAGCTCCCATACATTTTTGTTGGCATTTATTTAAATTACCAAAAATTTTCTAATTTGCGCAGGATTATTTCTAATTTGGTCACTACAGTGGAAAATTCGCTGAAGTAACTGATCTTTAGTATTTATTGGGACACTATAGACTTCATTTTTGGGATACTCCTATATAAAATAATCAACGGGGTTGATATCTGGTGTAGATTAGTACGACAAGGCGAGCAAGAAGATGTGGCGAATCTGTGCAATTGTAATTCAATCACATCACATTTCCGAACCAGTCTGACTTAGGACAGGGAATTGTGTTCTGTCAAGTGTCAACTTGTTTACTTGTTTAGTTGACATATTAAGCTTATATTTATATCACATATATCCATTACGTTAATATTAATTTTCTTTATTTTACAGAATCCTCATTTATTTCTTTTATATATCTATGAGAACTTTAATGTGTTTTTAATAATAATAAATATATTAGAATATTTGCACTATTGTTTAAATTGAAGCCAAAAAATAGCTAATTTACTATTTTGGCTTTCTTTAACTACTCGCTCTTTCCGATAATGAAATCATCCTTAGTACCTAACCCAACTTTATACTAATGATCATATCGATAGGACAATAGTATTTCAGTGTTCCATAGAATAATCGATATATCGATAGTGTGCTAAAAAAACTATCGAAGTATCGATGGTGAAGGCTATCGATAGTTTCGCAACTCTAATCTGGTGATCTAGCCGGCCAAGGATGAGGTCCCTCACGTCCAATCCATCTGTTTGTATACTCATCCAAATACCTTCTAACCTCAATACCAAAATGAGGAGGATATTCGTTATGCTGGAAGTATTGTCCTCTTGTATTAATACCTTGCATTAAATCGGGTAAAATATTTTGTAACAAAACTAAATAAACCTCTGCAGTTAGTCTTGCCGGGAGAAGATGTGGGCCAATTAGGTTGTTGTTGATAATACCACACCAAATATTTGCCGAAAACTTATGTTGAGAATCGGCTTCTCTTATAGCATGAGGACTGTTTTCGGCCCAGTTATGCGAAACTCTTAAATTAAATACGACATCCCGTGTAAATTGCCTTGTCTGTGAATAAAGTTCGATATTAGTGGGTCTGTGATCTATAATCCACTGGCAAAATTCTAACCTATTTACATTGTCACCCTGTTGAAGCCTTTGCACTTGCTGAATATGATACGGATGTAATCTTTCTTTATTTACAGTCCTTCAAACCCGCACATAAGGAACTCCTAATTGGGTACTTATTCATCGGGTGCTTACTTCAGGGCGTTCTTGAACAATATTAATTATATTTTCTTGATCTACAATGTTTTGAATAATATTTCGTTCCACTTTTATGATGAAAAACTGCCGTGCTCCCTTGCATAGCGATACACAGTTGAAAGTGTCTGATTATTTGGTGTTCTTCTGTTGGGAAAAACGAATATTGTATTCCTCTGCGGCTTGTCTACCATAACCATCACAAAATTCATAAGAAAAAATAATACCGGCATATTCCTTATTTGTAGAGGACCACGCTCTGACCTTATGTTAAAGCGGTTTCCGTTAAATTGGCTACATTTTTGATATATTGTGTATTTCGGCATCCTAAATAAATGTGTCCATGGGCACGAAGTCCCAAACCATAAGGATTTCGAGATACGATGCGTTAAAGTTGGATATTTTATGTATATCATGTATCTCAGAATCTTCATTAAAATAAGCTTGCTTTGTTCTTCAATGGTTTTTAATGCATAGAGTGCACCCATCAAGTACCAGAAGACACTTCTGCTTTTCCGACGATGCTAAGAGATGCCATTATATCCTACAATATGCGATAAGCCCCTTCCTCCTTCGTCTACTCTAACGGCTTCAGGGACGAGTACATAGCTTAATAAACTATTTAATTATGAAGTTTGTTTAATTTAATTATGAAGTTTAATGTTTTTTAATGATGAGTGTGGCCAGCAAGTACCAGAAAATACTTTGTTTTCCCTAAAATGGTGGAAAATCTTATTATACGCCTATAATATGTGATTAGGCGCTTTTTACCCCCTTCCGCCCCTCTAGAATTTTTGGAAGGAGATTCGCGTAAAATTATACGATATGAATGCGATTCAATTACAATGAAAGCTTATTCTGTATTATTAAATTAATTAGAGCCTCTTGAAGAACAAAGGAAGCTTATTTTAATGGATAGTCTGAAACACATGATAATATAAAATATTCAACTTTAACGTATCGTATCTCGAAATCCTTAGGGTTTGGGACTTCATGCCCATGGACACAGTTGTTCAGGATGCCGAAATACACAACATATCAAAAATATAGCCAATTTAACAGAAACCACTTTTACATAAGGTCAGAGCGTGGTCCTTTATAAGGCATGATAATTTGCAGACTAAGTTAACAAGTACACTAGCTCTACTGCTTATGACAACAAATAAGAAATGTCTAATTATCTCGGCCTACTAATAATTATGTAATAATAAAAAAATGATTCTGTTAAAATGATTCCTATTATAAAATGTAAACTTTGGTTTTACATTTTTTGTGAATATTGAACATTATTTACCGAGTTTAATTTGACCATTTTTAATTATTTGGATAATTAATGTAAGCAATAAAGCTATTTTTCTTCAGATTCCCCTTTTTGTCAAATTCAGTCGCTTGTAAAACAATCGACAAAGGTGCGATAAAAAATCTAATTAAATGGTTGCCTATGTTTAGTGATCTATGGACTTTTATAATTGGCACCTGAATGTTAAAAAAAATATATTACAGTGATCATTTTTACAGGAATCGGAAAAATCAAATTCAAAAAGTCCGGCACTGGAATTTAAAAAAAAATTATAATAGCAATCTATCAACTGTGTATAAAGTGTCTAAAATTTAAACAAAATCCGATCAATAGTAAGGACGTTCGGGTTAAAATAAATTTAGACCAAAATTAGTTTATCACCCTGTATCTCAGACATTAAGGACCATAGAAAAATTTCAATACCCAAGTGGTCCTGTACCACCCCTGGAAGTATGTACAGTTCCTCATGAAACACCCTGTGTACTATTATATCACATATTTAAAATGTTTGCTACATTTAACCTTTAACGATTGCAGTGGTGAATCGAAGACCAGGTCAATTACATGATGAATGTTTCTTATTTGAATATCTAAGAATAAGAAAAACCAAATCTACGTACAGAAGACAAAAAGATTTATATTTTATATTCAGTTACTGTCTCTTTTTCTTCTCTTGTCTGTCTAGAGAATTGATATTATAATTGCAAAAAGAATATTTTCTTGCTACAGTGTAATTCATTATTGGAGTTCATCAAAATTATTAAGAATGTTATTATTTTTCTATAATATACATTCTTTATTTTCAAGATGTAATTATTAAACTAAAACTTCTGCTTCATACTACACCGATATTGTATCATAATAGAAATTGAATAAATGGTAGTAGGACTTCTGTCATTTGAAATACTAAGTAGAGTATAAATGGAGCGTTTTGTTCTAAATCCTTGCTATTCTACTTGCAAGCAATGATAGTTCCAGTTTAATCCAAGGAATATTTTATTTGTTAAGATATGGGGTGAGCGTGATTTTATATTTTCATTTTTAAATAATTCGTAACATTCATATGAAACAAATGATTTGTTTATGATTTGGCTTTTCACGCTATCAAGTATTTTCCAGGTAGGGCTAGATAGACTGATATATTGTATGACTCACAGAAAGACTCTTATAGGGAGGATGTCTTTCAGATTAGGATGTATTATTATCATTTCAGTGTAATGTCATTGATTGGTAACAAAACAAAAATTAGCTCTATTTACCTAAGTTAATATTGTGCGCCCTTAGAACGGCTCAAGTTTTTAATGTTGAAAGAGTGATTTTAATCGCCCTCTTGGTCACTGATACTCTTCCACGATTCTCTTAGGTCTAGGTGATCCAGATTGATTTCAGTAAAGGAAACAGAGTCCTACAGTTTATAGTGGAAACTGAATCAATTGTTTAGAGTAATTTGGACTGCCGTATTCGGCCTACTTTCCTAAATAATTTTAATTTTTCCTTGATAGAATTATAATTTTTTACGTATTTTTAAAAGGTAGCAGTATGTGGAGAGAAGCATTTGAAATTCTAATGTTCAGTTGATTGTTATATTGTGTTCCGTTCTGAAATGAAAGCACTGTATATATACTAAACAGTACTGAACAGTTGAAAATGATATCAATACTTATGTTTAAAAGTGAATTATTAATTATTTGTTTGCTTATAGTGATGAAACATATTCTTTAGGATTTTGCAAACAGCGGGAAAAAAACTGTCTATCAGAACTAAAAGAAAAACTAAATGTAAACCAATGAAAGAAAAATACTAAACTGTTAACGTTTTGGTATTTTTGTTTGATTATTGATAATGGATTTTCACCAAGTAAAGGTCGGGTCTATCAACTATATGTAAAAATGATTAATGAAATCTTTACATTCTTTCGACATCTTGACTTCTGGTTATGCTAGAAAATCAAAATCCTAAAATAATTTTTGATATTCTCTTTACCTACCTTGTCTTAAAAAATGTTTCATTCTAATGGATTACATAACGATGTTACATGCAAAACCAAGGCAATATCCATGAATAAGTATGAAATATTTATATTTCACATTGATTGATAAAAAACAACAGATCTTCACCTATCTATTAGTTAACTAGTATTGGAGCCTATATACTCTATGCATGTTTAAAAGTGAATTATTTATTATTTGTTTGCTTATAGTAATGAAACATATTCTTTATAGGATTTTGCAAACAGCGGGAAAAAACTATCTATGGGAACTAAAAGAAAAACTATAATATTAATGAAATCTTTGCATTATTAATTTTTACATATAGTTTTTCTTTTAGTTTTTTTTTCCTGTAAAGAATATGTTTCATTACTATAAGCAAACAAATAATAAATAATTTACTTTTAAACATGCATAGAGTATATAAGCTCCAATACTAGTTAGCTAATAGATAGGTGAAATCTGTTGTTTTTTATCAGTCAATGTCAAATATAAATATTTCATACTTATTCATGGATATTGCCTTGGTTTTGCATGAAACATTGTTTTGAGTGGCTTTGTGCCTTTCTAATGAGCTCAGAATAAGGGCGAAAAACGTTTCAAAGGTTAAGCATTTCCAAGAAACTGAATGAGAGATTTTATGAAAGTGTATCCATTAGAATGAAAAAAAAATTAAGACAAAGTAGGTAAATAAATCCATTTTCAGCCTTTATTCTCATTTTTTTTAAACTGAATCTTCATACCTAGAAAGTTTTAGTCCACTTAGCAGTGTTGGATGCTAATGTTATAATGAGAATGTCAAAAATTATTTCAGGATTTTGATTTTCTAGCATAACCAGAAGTTAGGTTATCGAAAAAATGCAAAGATTTCATTATTAATAATTTTTACATATAGTTTTTCTTTTAGTTCTCATAGGTAGATTTTTTCCCGCTGTTTGCAAAATCCTATAAAGATATCAATATGATTTAATAATTTGTCAAATTGAAACAAGGCCCGAAATTTTTAATCTATTACTAAACCAATGAGAATTAACAAACGGATTCGTAGGATTATAAGGGTACAAATGAAACATTTTTGTTCGGAATGAGGCCTTATATTGAACAACAAACTTAACAACCACGTTAGAGACATCGTTTCTCGCAAATTCCAGAGCCGAAGGCTTTGGCGATTTATCGAAAAGGGTAGAGGTCCTTGCAGGACAACAATTAATACTTAAAACAGTTGAGCTATTTCGTCAACGCGAGAGCAGCGAGGACATTTATCACCAGAAGTTGCTTTGAGTGTGGGAATCGGGAGCTTCACCGGCGAATTCAAAGGATAATCGACAATATAAAACTGAAGTTAACATTCAGAAATAAAAAATAATCAGATACCATTTCATATAAATCACCGAAGAGAGGCGACATTCTGGGCTCTCCTCTCCTTGTTTTGCTGTACACGCCGACGGCAAACAAGTTTCTGTCGTTTGCTCACCTATGGCTCGATCAACGAATAATGTTCCGAAGATAAGATTCCTTTATCGATGCCTTACCGCTTCGCAGGAATCCGCCGTGCCTTTAATTGGGCCAAATTTGTTGCTTTTTAGGAATTCTATTAAAAGTCAACTACATATTTCAAATTTTATTTGCTGGGAAATATTTGGTCAAGGTTGTTATTATGTTATAATTTGTCTATCAAATAAATAGAAGAACAGAAGGATAATAGTGAATTTACCTCGAAAAATTGCAATTGAACAAATAAATAATACACTAATTTTACTTCCACATCCACGTAGTGGATTGGAAGTATAGTAATCGCAAATTTACTATAAGAATTATTCTGTCAAATTATTGTAATACAGGGCCGGCATAGGGTATAATTTATTTATTTATTTCGTTGCATCTATCCAAAGACAAAGACCAATTACAGGATGTTAATGACATCTAACTAAAGAAAAAGTAAGCACACAATTAATTATTTAAAAAAAATAAATAAAAATTGTGCTTTACCTTTTCGAGCATATGCATTTTATTTCGTATCCGAAATATCATATTATGAAAGTATAGTCTAAATGTGTCCGAGAAAAAGCATAATAGAGACATTAATTCATCTCGTGAGTGAAACTATTTTAAATTACGATGATGAGCCATATGTTGTTATTAACTTCAGTGACAATTTCATAAAAGTTATTGTTTGAAATTTAATGAAGGGTCGAAAGTGACTCTTAAATCTTTAGACGAACTAAACTACAAGTCCAAACTACAAGAAAATATAATCGCGCTCTGTTTACAAGAGAAGGCAACAATATTACACTTTTCGCTGGTGAGTAACAGCTTATTTATTGTGCATCAGCTAGTCCTGCTGTCAAGATCGTGTTGTTTAAGTCATTATAATCGCCCACGTTGGAAACAGAGCTGCAAATTTTCATATCGTCTCTATCTAGTAGCTAGTAGGAGGTTATGTCATTTATGTAGATATTAAATAATAGAGGACTCAAAACTAACCCTTGCGGACTTTCCAATGTAGCGTTTCATTTTTTTCAAATTTTAGTCTTAGTGTTGAAAACATTGTAGTCTGTTGTTGAGACATGCAAATTAAGCGACAGAGCAATATCATCTAGTTTAGTTCTCAATACAACATATGATCTATTCCATCAAAGACCATTTTTCATTCGAGGATTTGTAAATGAACCAGTGGTAACTTTCGTCGAAATTACATTATAATTGGTATATAAGTATTTCCGGCGTAGTTGATAGTGAATCTGACGTCAAAAATTAAACATACAAAATTACGAATCCAGTAAGGTAACTAACAATTATTTTTTAAATTCTTATGACATGTGCTGCAGCAGGTCTTCAATTAGTAGATGAAGAATTACACAGCCACACAAAAAATATTGTTCCTGGCCTGGGGATCAGACCATATTTACTATATGTTTTTGGGGTGGCTGAATTCGACTCCGAGGTCTGTTTAACTCCGTCACATCAGGATTTCATCGTAACCCCAAAAAAAACATAATTTAAGCGATCTTGTCATCTCTTTTGACATCTCTTCACATAAACATAAACACACGCCCAGCTTCGAAGGCCGTTTCTGCCAAATGAAAGCTAGCAAAAATCTGAAAAAATCAGGGGTACGTAGAAAGACGTAAGAAATCGTTTGGCGCGAATTGAAGGTTGGTGCGCGCCTTGATATGGCCGCTCGAAATCACTAGAAGGTGAAAATTGAAATTTTTTACCGCTTCCCGAGGCTTTATCTCGAAAACGAAACGAGACAAAGAGCTGCGGTTTACGCCATTCAATTTCTCTCGCCTTCCTACATGCCTCTGATTTTTGCCGGCACTTTCATTATTTTGCAAAATTTCTAAGGTAAAGCATCTAAAAAATTCAGGGGTATGTAGAAAACCGAGAGAAATCGAATAGAGTAAACCGCAGCTCTGTATCTCGTTTCGTTTTCGAGATATAGCCTCGGGAAGAGATAAAAAATTCGATTTTCACCTTCCGGTGATTTCGATTTTGAGCCATATCTCGAAAAGCAAGGCACGCATCGACCTCAGATTTCAAACGATTTCTTACGTACCCATAATTTACTTCAGATTTTTGCTAGCTTTCGTTTGACAGGAATGGCCTTCGAAGCTGGGCCGTATCCAGAAGCGAGATCCTCGTACCTCTCACTTTGGTGACCGATATCTCATTTAAAAAGCACCGGAAGAATATCGTGTCCCACATCATCGGCTTGAAAATTTAATTTGCAATCGATATAATATAAAAAAGAAGGAGTCATTTTTGTCTAGAAAAAGTTACAGCGAATTATGTGAAGAGATGTCGAAATCGCTTAAATTATGGTTTTTTTGAGGTTATGGCAAAATCCTGATGTGATGGAGTTAAATAGACCCCGGATTCGGATTCAGCGACCCCAAAAACATATAATGAGCATGGTCAGATCCCCAGGCCAGAAAACATTTTTTATTACAAAACTAGAAATAAATATATCAATATTTGCTTCTTCATTATAGTATTTGTTTCAAACTCAACATGCAACTCTACATTTTAAGCCCAATTATAACTTTATTTCATTACAATTCATTCTGCTCTGGCCTTTTACTCGCACTACCAAGCGCATTACTCTATTGTTTGGACTTCTGTATAGAACAACTCGCCCACATGACTATTGTTACAATTATAAATACACAGAAATTGTTGTTTCAAATTGTAACAACACCATGTAGGATACTCGTAGTACCATTTTACCATTAAGAGGTTACAGGTTTCTCTTTCTCAAAAGAATTCATCCGACTACTTCTGTTTTTTGCATTTTTTTCACTAAAACATCATTGTTACAATAAACAGCTCTTTATGAACCGCTTTGATATTAAAATATGTTGATATAATTAGGGAAATGGCGTGCAAAATCGACGACGAAAGGTTACCGTCTGCCACTCAGTGATCGAAGAGAACATATAACCACGAAATTGTTTTCTCTCTGAAAATTTTTGGTATGATGGGAGAATGTGGAGGTGGGACATTTTTTAAAACGAATGGTTATCGATATATGTCCTCATAGGTTGGTAGTATATGTACTTGACATACCCCAGTTACTCTGGCAGACGAAAGTTCCGCTCGGTGCGGGGTAGAGGGAATTTTAAAAAGGGATTGTTTTTTTTTTAATTTCCCTCTACAGAATTGTCCAAAAATTAACTGCGAGACAATCTTAGCTCTACTTGACTTTCATTTTAATACCAAAAGTAACCATCTACTTCAGTTTTCACACATTTCTGTTGAATGTATTCGCTGTATGGTTACTTTTACGTATACCTTTTTTTTCTTATAGGTACTACTAATATTCTTATGTATGTGCGCGCGCATTTGCTATTTACTTGTGTGTTCTACCTATGTGCAACTGGATTATATACCCGTCAGATATTTTATTGAATAAATGAATAAACAAAATAAATAAATAAAAAATATAATCGCAACCATGCAGCGAGGGGCGAAAAACATCATTTAGATTACCGACTTTGGATGAAGTCTACCGAAATACCGATTTATTCTGCCATTCTACCGAAAATTTAGTAAATGATATATAAAGAAAATCTTAGTAACCTTGTAAACATTGAACATTGTAAGCACTTTTATGTAGGTTCGTGCAGTTTATGATGGAGGTGGTTCAAAGACTTATAGACCTGTAAACGTCCCCCCGCTCAATTCCGCGATATTATTCGATATCCATATTATTCTTTTGAGATTTTATATTAAAAAAGAAATTCGAGTTGGCCCAAAGACCTGAAAACTCCTCCCCTCCCCCCCGCTTTCAAACATTTCGTATAAATTGTTAAAATGTACGTACGTTAATATCTATCGAAAAATTTGCAAAATCTACCGAAGAATTTCGACATATTCAACCAATCTTTTTTGTATTACCCAATATACAACTGATGCTATCGACGCAAACTCACAAGTTGGCGTAATTTATACAGACTTCACTAAAGCATTTGACAGACTTGACCACAGTACTTTGTATTCAAAATTTCAACAATTTGCTTTTTCAAAAAATTTGCTATCATTCTTCAAATCATATCTTGAAAACAGACACTACTACATTGAATACTGTGTCAGCGGTCTCTAGAATTTCTACCAACTTCAGGCGTACCCCAGGGTTCAGTGTTAGGTCCTTTATTTTTCAATATTTTCATTAATAACATCACAGTAGAACTGGGTGTCAATTGTCTCTTATACGCAGACGATATGAAGTTGTAGAATAAAGTAAATGATGTTACTGATTGTGTCGCTCTACAAACGGCCCTTGATAAAGCAAGTGAATGGTGTAATTTGAACAAACTACAGTTGAACGCAAAGAAGTGCAATGTTCTAACTTTTACCAATAAACATCAGCTGGTCGAATTTAATTATTGTTTAGAAGATTCAGTGCTTAAACGTCCATCAACCTTCCGCGATCTCGGTGCAATATTTGATAATAAACTAAACTTTAATTGTCATATAAACACCATAACCAATGAAAGTTTTAGAACACTGGGATTTATAACACGATGTTCTCATGATTTTAACGACAGTAACACGCTGAAACTACTATATCAGTCTTTTGTTCGATCAAATTTAGAATACTCCTCAATTATTTGGTCTCCTCATTACAACATACATATACAAAATATAGAGAAAATTCAGAGACGTTTCTTAAGGACTTTAAGTTACAAGGAGGACGGTGTCTATCCTGCTATTGGTTTTCCCCAGACTGCACTTTTAAACAGATTTTGGCTTTCGAGTTTGGAGACTCCCCGAACTATGTCACAACAAATATTTCTTTTTAAAGTAATACATAATATAACAGTTTACTAAATTTTCGAACACCTAGTCCAGGTTCCAGACAAAACTCTTTATTCTATCCGCCGACCCCCAGAACTAACGTACAGAAATTTTCGCCATTGTACAAAATGTGTGAGAACTATAATAGTCTTCAAGACCAGTTTGATATGTTCCACTGCAATGTAGCTGAGATAAAGAGATTAACTGTATAAATTAAAACACGTTACCACATTTCTGTTCATATTCTTTTAATGTATCTATATGTGCTTATCATCTCCTGTCCTGTAATTGGGATATTCTGTTGGGCAGTCTATTGTTTAATAAATAAATAAATATTCTACCGAAACCGCCGAATAGGCTGTGGTAACACTGTTCGTACCGAATTTAAGGCTTCTAAGTGTTCTGGAAGTATTTTTTTCAGGAACTGTAAGGAAAATGTACAATTATTTCCAGCCGTTAAGTGAGTCAAACCGACTTAAGTCGCATTAGAAATAACAGATATATGGTATTTTGCTATCAATGAGTAAGTGCTTATTAATTTTTATTTTTTTATTTTAACATACCATAGTCGGCATCGATAATAATCAAACGATATTTAGCGTAGGACTGAATCGATTCAAGAGTGAAAGTTATTGGAATATATCTTGTTGGTAATCTGTGAAATGATTAATTACAGTACTATTTAATGAACTGAAAACATTAGAATAAAAGCGCTAATATAAGCAAATGTTGCACACAATTAATCCAATAATTAACACTGTTCCTATGTAATTAATGTAACGTTTCAATAATTATTACTCCCTACGTCTATAAATATAACAAACTAATGTTGCTACTGCATAAATGACTTAATTTATCAATTGTAATCTAAAATATTATAGAAATAGAGTAGTTATGTAAATAAACGAGGAATCCGGATATAATTTGTTTAATTATGATGGAATTTTCCAACCAAAAAATTCCTTTCATAATTTCGTGTCACAATGCGAATTTAGCTCCCCGGGAGGCATGTTTATTACAGTTAATTGTTAATTAGTTCCCTAAATATTGAGTTCTACCGCTCGCAACACGCAATTTTTGTATACAGTCAGCTTTTATGAACGAAACTCTGCAAAATTTTTGCTATTTTACAAACAACTTTCTGAAATTAGACATTAAAAATATCTTCTCATTTGTAAGTATAAGTAAACAAGATGAAACATCCGACTCATTATTCACCAGATATATGGTTCGATCAGAGATGATTCTCCCATGCTGAAGCAATCAAAACATAATTGCATTTTGGTAAATAGTATTAGTTGCTGATGGGTCAAACATTACCTAAATAATATTACAAAGCTCTCTTGCCGTAAACATTACTAGATAGCATGTCAAGACAACAATTGAAACAGAATATATGTCTAGGAGATCCTAGCTACACGACTTCTACTATTGTTTTAGTGCTTAGAATAATAATAATAATATTATACACAAAAATTACCTGCAAACAAAATTTTTCGTTTCTTGTTCATTTATTTTATTAATATATACTAAATTTAGTATCACGCTAAATACCACAGCAATTAATGACGTTGTACTTTCTAAATAAATAGAAATAAATTAACAATTAGGTATACTGAAAGGATCTAGTTTGTGGATGTTTGATGAATAATTTGAATAATAATTTTATAGATATATAAAACAATTTGTATCATTAATGGTTATACGCTGGATAGCATAACTAGCAAGCATCCCATCCACACAGCTGCGCGCGGTCTATGTTCAAGTCGATGAGAGGTAGCAGTTGATCCGCACGCATCACCATTTTTTGAAGAGATTAGGATCTGTAACTTCTTCTTGAACAAATTTAGGTTAGAAAAATTTTCAAGATGTCAGTGTGATCGATCGTAGTTGTGGAAATTGAGCAATTTTAAATAAGTGGTAAGAAAAAATCGTAAGTCTGAAATGCAATTATTGCTGTTTTTAGTAAATAAAGAAACTCCACTAACTCTGTCATTTTTATTTGTTTTGTCAGGTGAAAACTGAGCAGTGCACATGGAGCTCCATGTACTGATTACTGTCATTGAGGCTTTTAATATGTCACATGAGTGCGCGAATGTTCAAATTAAACGTTGTGGTTTGCACTTTCCAACATTTGAGTTTTATCCATGATTTATAAAACATTCTCTGCACTACCCTATGCAGCTGAGGAACAGTAACTCCAAAACACGTAACCATAGCTATATTGTATTTTTTTAAGAGTATACGACAACAATTCCAGTTTTTCGAAAAATCTTTGTCATAGATCTGCGTTTACCCCTAATTGTTTTTATGTTCATGTTAATAATGCATACGTACGTCATTGTATGCTACAGACATACAAAGCAACTTAGAGTAAATACCAATAACCTATGTGATCACGTCAGGGACTTCATAACATGTATAACCAATGTATAATTGTATAACTAATGACTTGCTCTCTTTATTGATGTAAGCATTAATTTAAATCTCACTGTAATTGTAATTTCGGACTACTCCTCTTATATATTAAAACATATTTTAAATATCTAACGCATGCTAGAGGAAACAAGAATTCCCCATTTATAATTATAAGCATGGCACACAATCAGGTTCATATATCAAAAAATTTATTACAAATCTCAGTTTAAAAAAAGTTTGAAGGTAGTAATGAAACACTTATCTTATTTTCCCTTACCTGTTATGCAAATGCAAGACAAACATAATGTTATTTATATATCCATTACCTGTGATATCTGAGTTAGAGTAAAATTAACTACTATCTTACAGTCATTTTCTCATCAACGTTTCTTGCAAAGTTAATTAATAACTTTATCACATACTTAGAAAATAATTTTACATTGATTTTTTTATTATTGAAATCGGAAACTTGTTATTTTTATTGCGTGCCAAAGCTCCTTTCATAAAACCATGAATTTTAGAAATATAATTAAAAATATTCCTGTGCTTGTGCTTGTGTGATAAAAGTGCAATTAATTCCGGGCTTATCTCTTACCTGTACAAAGCTTACTTTCCTTTCTCATGTGACATCCAATATAGCCAGGTTTTACAAATTGTTTATGAAAATTAGAATAAATTCTTGAATATAAATGGTCGAATTTTCTCTATAATTTAATAATATATTTTCGTGTGTATCGAAATTGATAAAATTACGATAAACGAAAAAAATTCTGATACCAGCATAGCGATAAGAAAGCTAATTTTTCCTACCTTTCGTGTGCGTCGAAGTCTTATCTAAAGCCCTAGAAAAGTGTTCGTCTACTACGGAGGCGGCGTCGCCCTGGTAATGTGTAAAAACCACGCAGTTGGCGGAGACGTATTGGGCACGCGAACTGCCTGCTTCCTGGGAATCCTCATCATCGACACCATGCTGAGGATCTGAAAGTTAAATTATTTATTGAATATATTTATTATAAATCATAAAATTATGACAAAGTCAGATTTTTGCAGTAATATTACCAGGTAAATGATCAAATTAAAAAAAATCATTTTTGTTTTGATAATTATAGGCAATAAAGAACATTACTGGATTTTTTTTAAATGTTGCATTAATCTTCATGTGTACACACAAAAAAATCGGGTGTGACTGTGTCGGACTGCACAATCGATGAATTGACGTGCACATGTTTCAAATCTAATATGTCACTATGTGAAATACCGTGGTCACAGGTCGTTTGATGTTCTGGCCACTTCCGGTGTTCCCCAGGGCTCTGTACTGGGCCCACTTATATTTGTTGTTTTCATAAATGATATCGTAGCTAATCTCAATGTAGAGAGCCACTTATATGCTGATGATTTGAAAATATACTGCGTAATGGAAATCGAAAATGACTGTGAAAATTTTCAGAATAACCTAAATACCATTAATGAATGTTGCCCATTCAATTGCTTGCCTCTTAACATATCCAAGTGTAACATAATCACCTTTTCTAAAATGCGTCATCCCATCTATTACAACTATCATATAAATGGTCAAATGTTGCAGATACCTGATACAGTAAAGGACCTTGGATTTATTTTTGATAAGCGCCTTAGTTTTAAGGATCATATTATTTTCACCATCGCGTCAGCTTTAAAAAGTTTGGGTTTTATAATAAGAAACTGTAAAGGATTCAGCAACACTGATATTATGAAGTTGCTGTACTATTCATTTGTACGATCAAAATTGAAATACTGTTCGTTGATATGGTCTCCAGGATATGCTATTTACATAAATGATGTTGAGAATGTTAAGCGCCGTTTTGTTAAGTATTTGTGCTTTGTTGAAGATAGTATCTACCCAATAACTGGTTATTCGCAAAACATTATGTTGGACAGACTTCACATATCTAACTTGGAAAATAGAAGAGTAATACATTCAATAGTCTTTCTTTATAAAATTATGCATAACATGTTTGATTGCCCTCTCATTTTAGAACAAATAAATTTTCATATACCTCGTATAACAAATCGGAATCATGACACTTTCTATCTTCCTGCCCCTAGAACTAACTTACTAAAATTTTCACCTTTCTGGCGTTTCACTCTTTAAATCTGATTAAATGCTCTTACCTCGATCTAATCGAAACCTGTATTTTGAAACCAAAACCAGAGCGGACGCTATTATGAATATCGAGATATACTGATTTACAACTTTTTTAAATGGCCGCTGTGCATTGAGCCTCTCCCCCGCCTAACGATGGTCAATTTCATTAATCTAGGAGGACATAATCCAAATTTCCAACACATTCCAAGACAAAAATCATTAACATATCTTAGTAACAAATACCCCAAACTAAATAGTTCTGAGAATTTTACCTTACTTATCGCCTCCCTCATATTTTTATGATGACCGTTTCATAAAGGACTGCGGACTGGTGCAGGTCAAGTAAAATTGAGTTTAAGATTAGACATTGTTCAGTAAAAGTGCTTTAAATGTGATTGTGTTGAAGTTATTCTGTGTCATGGAAAATGTACAAAGAGGCATGTAGTTTTTTATTCTTAAACAAAATCACCAACATTTAACTTTTAGTGCTTTTTATAGGTTTTTTGAGGATAGTTGCGTGTCGAATTGTTTCGTAGATGTCTATACAACTTGGTTGCCAATGTTAAAAGAAGAACTTCACAAACTTAACATTGCATAAAAACTAAAAAAAACTGTTAACTATATCAACAGTTCTATGTAAATAGTAAGCATCTATGGATATTGAATATAACAAACATTCTTAGAGCTGTGTATTTATCATACATCGCAAAAAAGATTTTTCCAAAAAAGCCTTGAAATAGGAAACACAATAGATTTCCGAAACGTCGGCGAAATATTTAATTTCAAGTTCTTATACTTGTTTATGTTGTTTATTTAAAAAAAAACGCAACCTATAACTGATCCTTTGACGTAAACGTCACAGGCGTAGAGGTTATTTACCAGTAACTTACTGGTTAATTGTGATATTTTGTACATTCACCCAGCACCGCTTAAAAAGAAAACATACATGTGGCAGAAAGTCCCAAAGAATTGAAGAAGGAAAAAAATAAGATAATGCCACAAATAACATTTAGACAATATCTAGTAAGATTTTCATTATAATTTTAAAATTCTGAAAAATTCCCGCTCCATCTCATGGTTGAGTATGAATAGCTATTAGCTAGACTTACCGTCCGACCTACAAATGAAATATAGACCGACTGAATTGAATTATATTAATTTTTGTCATATCCATAACCTGGAACGTGAAATTACGAAATCTTGCACAGTGATTGGTTCAGGATTACACTAATTCCCTTCTGTAAACGAGGGAAGTAATAAAGAATAATAAAAATTCTGTTCGATTTCGAAAAAGGCTTCATCTTAAAAGCAATTCTTTAAAAAGAAAATTGTCTCAGTCAGGAAACAGTGCCACGTGGCCCTACCATTTATTGAGGTTTTTTTACATTTATATAAAAGTATAGCACTCGCCTATTTCTTAATGTACTCTTGACAAATCCCTAATTGTTGGTAACAGCTACCGGTATTATTGTGAAGCTTGTATTAACTGTACAGTACCTTAATATACATTTGCAAAGTAAATCTTTTGTCCAATGGAGTGGTTTGTTCTGGGTGTTGCCGTGGTCGTCGTATTTGATTTGACGTTTCGCTGATTAGGCTGTCAGCTTCTTCAGAAATATTCTGAAGATTAAATTTGTTGTATTTTGCTTCTTGTTATATACCTTGACGCTGCTTCTCTGAAAAACCCGTGACAGCAAGATCAGCCAAACGTCAAATCAAGTTCGACGACCACTGCAACACCCCGAAGAAACCACTTCATTGGACAATGTCCGTGAAACTTGCATTCTACTAAATAATTTCGATTATAAGATTATAAGTTTAATAGTACGTTTGCACACTAGGCACTACAAGTATTTAATTCATGTATGCACTGTGAACGATTAAGCACCGCTTAGATATTTTAATGTATTTTGCAGATTCCTAAATAATAATTGAGATTTCTTATGTTCGTATATTCCTAGCATTACCATGAATCTTTCAAATATGTACAATATCTACTGGATGTGTCCTACATACATACATTAAATTGAGCATCCCACAATATTCACCTAACATGTCTTATATACTTACCAAATTTTCGTTAATTTTACTATGCAGTCCACAATTTCTACCTAACTTTAATAAAATTTTCCATTGTCTTACCTTACCAAATATTCGTTAATTTTACTATGCAGTCCACAATTTCTACCTAACTTTAATAAAATTTTCCATTGTCTTTAAGGAAATGTCGACTATTTTTATCGTGCGTTTCACATTTTCCTATATGAGTATCAATTTTGAACTAAACACGTGAATTATATAACGAACCCAGATAGGTATCTTTTATTATGATTTAAATTTATATACATGGCATTAATAATATTGTCTTTGTTCTAATTATTATTACCTTATTAATATTTCATACCTAGTAGAATTTATATATACTGGGAGATATAACTTTACAAACAATGTAGAAACAAATAATTTGTTTCGTTATTGTAATAATAATATATTTTCATTATCGTCCATTTAATCAAATACCAGAGTATATGTGTATATAATTTAATTTTCCTTCTGCATTCTGCATAAATCTTCTGTTAATAATAATGTTATAACGTTGGTGGTCGCACACACAATAAAGTTTTACATTCAAAGGTGAAACCACTGTTAAGTTAATAAAAATTTTTACGGTTCTATTTAAAATTTGTCTTTTATTTCATAGCACATGAATCCCTAATAGAGTCGACCGGTGAGCAGTCGTTAACATCTAAATTTTACGGTTGTCACTTACGAAATCGAGACCTTCCTCCAGGTCGATCGTAACTTATGCCATTTTATTATCTTAAAAATAAACCAGTGACGTCTTTTAATTAATCAAGATCAAGTCAAGAGGCCATAAAACTGGTATTTAAAAAAATGGTAATAATCTTCCTGCTGCTATAAATATTTTCTATATTTGAATTTATAATCTAATCTTAGACTTGTTTCTGTTTAATTCACTTTGCTATGACAAACGTTAACATTTCATATTATTTATTGGGGTTGTAAAACGTCAAAATAAATAACTACATAATAATCAGGGGCAGGAAGCAGGTTCTTCATTTATATATGGATCATTTCTACCTCCTTCTGTTTTTATTGCGGATATATGTTTTGAATTCTTCTTTTAACGAATAGAAATAACATTCCTAGTTTTATATTATTGTAGTAAATAGAAAATTCAAACATACCTACCTCACGTCTCATAAGAGGCAAAATCAAAACATACTATTATAACTTTTAATGCAGGAAATAAAGTTAAAAATTTAGTGTGACATTACTGCACGGCTAGCTATAATTTTATGATTGTATAACCTACACTTTCAGAAAAAAAATGTCTAAGTGATTTCCCCAACTTGCAGGATATGGGGGTTGGAAGAAATTTGAGTGGTGCTGAATTAATGTATGTATATGTGTACTAATGTGGCTGAATTAATATATGTAATATTATTTCAGTCTTTCTATTTATCGTAATGCGCGTGTTGAGCGCCATATCTCAATGAACTAATACAAGCAGACACACAATCGTTACAGAAATTGCCTTTGCCTCTTACACTATTATAACAAAACTTGAATTATAATATAAAACTAAAATAAACACTAAACTCATCGCAGATTTATTGCACTTATTATACAGGGTGTAATTAGTTTCATGTCATTAAAAAAAACTGGTAATAGACCAACTAGACAAACAAATATCCTATATGACTTTTTTCTCTAGGGACACTTTGAAAAAAAACTGACCTGGGTTTACATTTTCAATGTTAAGGTAGGAAAGATTTGAGAACCACTGTTTTTCAGGGTCAATGGATGTTATAGTTCCGAATATTAGAAATAATAAAAAAACTGTTATGCCCGACTTGTGTTCCCGCCGCGCCGGTAGAAGTGCGGCACATTGGGGTGAGGGAGATAGCAATTTTGACGTATTCTTTTTTTGAAAAAGTGTTAGATAAAAAATACATGCATTTTTGAATTCGTGTTCTAACACACAAGCTTTAATTTGATACAACACAATACCCTTGACTTTTTTCAAATTGAATCACAACTGTCTACAAGTGTGCCAAATTTCAACTTTCTACGCCAAATAGTCTTTGAGAAGAATGCTCGTGACAGACGGATGAACAAACACCAAGGTGATTCCATAAATGTTTCGTTTTATCAATTTTAGTACGAAACACTCAGAATGTATAAGTCGCATGTTCTAGATCTTAAAAATAACTATTTTTAACTGTATTAGTTTTCATACTACTCAGTTTATTCTTAAAATAAAAAAACTAAACAGATTTTCTTTTACTAAGTAAAAGAATAAACTTTTTCCATGAAAGTGTTATTTTCTAAGTTAATGAGAAATCGCCCAAAAATCGGTTTTTCTGATAAATTTGTAAAATATAAGTTGACGTTCTCTTTTTTATGTTAGAAATTACCAATAAAGTAAATATTCATCGATCTCTCAGATACTATAGTACATTTAAAGATACGCTATAAATTTTCTCAACAAAAACTACTATAGATGTTTCTTGTCATGAAATAGGTAGTTTTTGTCATTTAAAAAACAAAACTTTAAGGTACTTTGATGTCTTATAAAAAGTAGAGAAAATTTGAGT
This sequence comes from Stenurella melanura, assembly GCA_963583905.1. NCBI lineage: Eukaryota > Metazoa > Arthropoda > Insecta > Coleoptera > Cerambycidae > Stenurella > Stenurella melanura. The sequence goes on from OY757311.1 coordinate 138,501,150, forward strand.
ATTTTTTGCAATATTAAAAATATACTCTTTTTTATAGAATAACAAAGTTAAAAAGAGATGCGTTTACTTTGTATCTCGATCAATTCTTTTTTAGAAAAGTAAATTTTAAAGAGAGAATTTTTTTAAAGTACGCAAAGACGTGCTGCCATCTTAATTTGCAGGTAAGCGATTAACTCAAACATTTTTCTTGTACAGTAGACTACGTTATTATATTATATGTCGACATTATTCCAAGCAACTAGTAACAATAAATATAATAGTTGGAAATCATTCTAATCGGTTTTAATTTTTTGACTTCTAGATGACATAACGTTTGCGTCTAAGATTGCAAAAAGACTCACTTTTAACCACTTTTAATTCTATAAAGATGAAACAGGCTAAAAGTCTTGCAACAATATTTTGCGTCAGAAGTTGGCAATGTCATTTTTTGTTATGGGATAGTTGCACTCCTTATATGTCGTTAGAATTTTATTTAAAATAATTACCTCGCGAAGTAAGGTATACGTTAATTAATACAGACTGCTGAATATTTATTTAACTTCCTATAACTTTTCGCAACATAATGACGGTAATAATATGGAAGTAAAAAAGTGTTAATTATTCGTTACGTGCTCAGTTTTAATCGTCTTTAAATTTGCAAATATATTGCATTCTCCGCATCACGATGTTACACATACCCTGTTAAATTCTCATTTTACATGTCAATTATCATCAACAGGTAGATATACCTCGAGGATCAGATTTAAGGCCTATATTATTCAGCAAGAATACTAACGACTTATATGTTAATACCATTATTTCTATAACCAGAAGCTAAATTCACGCATGTCACACATTTTCGTACTAGCTCGTACCAGGCCGCCAAATATTTGTTCATTGTTGTTTGAATACTAGTCACTTCATGAATGATCAATAGTAGTATTATCTACATAGTTAAAATTCCATGTATACAACAAAGATGTAACCCTAGATACATATCACTTGTTAAAGAGGAACATTGCAAACATTTAGAGTTGAGCGTTCGAATGATCACTGCTGTAAGCAATATTCTTACGAGTTTCTAGTGCGAGTGACTGAGTGCAAATTTATATCATCAACCTTGCAATATGGTATGTCTAAATTTCTGTTCTACTCATTTATATTTTAGGTGTGGAATTTTCAATTTTGATTAGCGCCGTCTTGGTGCACTTGTGAATTTTTTTTAACATGTAACAGTTATCATAATATGATAATCAAACCATTGATATAAATAGAAGTAGACATAAAGTGTAAAAGTCGTACGATACTGTTGCCAACATGTTGAACATACCTTTTTCTCACCATTTAGTTCTAAGATACAATATTGCCTATGGCGCAGCCTGCCCATGCTCATGGTATGAATGTAGGATAGAGATATATGGATGTTTAAAAATGAATTATTATTTGTTTGCTTATAACTGTATTGAAACACATTCTTTATAGGATTTTGCAAACAGCAGAAAAAATAACTATCTAGAACTAAAAGAAAAACTTTGTGTAAAAATATTAATGAAATCTTTGCATTCATTCGATAACCTGAACTCTGGTTATGCTAGCTAATTAAAATCATAAAATGAATTTGTCTAATTTCTTATTTTACAATTCTCCTTCTAACACTAACATCCACACAGTCCCCTACGGCCATGCAGATTAACTAATATATACATAACACCCTACGATCATGAAGATTCTTGGTTTTGTATGAAACATCTTTATGAGTGGATTTATGTCTTTCTGATGAGCTCCAGAATAAGGGCGAAAATCGTTTCAAAGGCTAAGCATTTCCAAGGAACAGAATGATAGATTTCATGAAAATGTAATCCATTAGAATAAAAAATTTTTTAAGACAAGGTACATAAATAAATTTATTTTAGACCTTTGTTCTCATTTTTAACTGAATCTTCATGATCGTAGGGGGTTATGTAGATACTAGTTTAATCTGCATGGCCGTAGGGGACTGTGTGGTTGATAGTGTTAGAATGAGAATTGTCAAATAAGAAATTAGACAAATTTATATTAGGATTTTAATTAGCTAGCATAACCAGAATTCAAGTTATCGAAAGAATGCAAATATTAATTAATACTTTTACACAGAGTTTTTCTTTTAGTTATAGATAGTTATTTTTTCTGCTGTTTGCAAAATTCTATAAAGAATATGTTTCAATACAATTATAAGCAAACAAATAACAATTCATTTTTAAATAAAAATTGGTTTGTTTGTTTGTTTGGTTTATTAATATGACAGACTTAATTTTTTATAAAGCTTTTTTATGAAAGTACACCTCATAATACCTCCTTGACTTTTGTTTTAAAATGAAGCTTAACATCTCTCCTATCTATTACAACTGGTCTGTCAAACAATTTTTGTTAATTAATTTGTTAGACTGCATTGTTTATAAAGTATTTTTTTTATGAAAGTATAATTCATGACACTTCCTCGATTTTTGTTTTAAAATGAAGTTTAACATCTCTCCTATTACAACTGGTCTGTCTGACAATTTTTGTTAATTAATGTGACAAGCTTAATTTTTTATAAAGCGTTTTTTTTTTAATGAAAGTACACTTCATAACACCTCCTTGATTTTTGTTTTAAAATGAAGTTTAAGATCCCTCCTATCTATTACGACTGGTCTGTCTGACAATTTTTGTTAATTAGTTTGTTAGACTGAATTGTTTATAAAGTATTTTTTTGATGAGAGTACATTTCATAACACCTCCTTGATTTTTGTTTTAAAATGAAGTTTAACATCTGTCCTATCTGTTACAACTAACTGGTCTGTCTGACAATTTTTGTTAATTAATTTGTCACTCAATATTTTATAAATATTTTTTTTTATTAAAGTACACTTAATAAGACATCCTTGATTTTCATTTTAAAATGAAGTTTAAGACCTCTCCTACCTATTACAACTTGTCTGTCAGGAAATTTTTGCTAATTAATTCCTATAATATTTTGGTTTATTAATTACTGATTTTAATAAAAGTACATTTCATAGCACCTCTATTTTTTTACTTATATATAGCACATTTTTTTATTTTAAAATGTGGTCGTGGTACTTTAAAAATTCAGTCTGTTGCAGTTAAAAGTATGTTTTCGCTGACAGACCAATTCATATGCATAAAAAGGACCTCAAACTTAATTAGATAAAAATATTAAGGTTGCGCCCTGACGCAGTCATTGTAAACGCTTATTAAAAAAAAACGTCGCCACGGCGCTTCAGAATTAAGTCTGACATGGTGAAATAAATTTTTTCAATGACAGACTAATTTTTATGCATAGGGAAGATCTTAAACTTCACTTGTTTTTTTCTAAGGAGGTGTTATGAGATGTCAGTGATTAATCCTGATGCGTTGATGCTGCGCGCTTTCAAAATTAAGTCTGTCACATTAATTAACAAAAATGGTCAGACAGACCAGTTGTAATAGATATGAGAGATGTTAAACTTCATTTTAAAACAAAAATCAAGAAGGTGTTATGATGTGTATTTTTATAAAAAAAATGCTTTATAAGAAATTAAGTCTGTCACATTAATTAAGAAAAATTGTCAGATAGACCAATTTTTTTTTAATGATTCATTATTTAACACAAATTGAGAAAATTTTAAGCAGGTGTTTTGAAATGCAACACCCTTTTTTTTGGGCAAATTCAAAAATTCATATAAAATAACAATTAACAATTTTTGCATGGTCTGGCGAACGTAACATAATATTTACATGTTTTGCAATCATGTTCATCCATTAAATTTGTGATGTTCGATGGGGTACCTTTTCTGTCATAGGAGCTCGGTCTAATGTTACAACATGTTCAAAATAAAATATACTCATAAAATATATTTGCCATTTTTTAAAAATTGATTCAAAGTTGAAGTCTGGGTAGAAACCCCTTATATTTTTCAATTTTCTGAAAATAATGCATGTACACTTTATCTTGATGAGGAACAAAATGACAAGGTGATTCCTTAAAAAAAAAATTTAAAAATTGATGCATTTTAAGGTCCATCCTAAGTTGTGTGGATATAAGAAGTAGCTGTGATTATTTTACATATTTGATTTTCCCATTTACCATAACTTTCCTAATATGTACAGCTTTTCCATAAATTCTAACATCACTTTATAATAAATGTAATTTTAATTGACAAGTGCCAGTGTTCTTAATCATCATTAAATATGCCGCTTACCTATGATGCAAATAACATCACATAAATGTAATAAGTCTCAATTTGTGTTTTTACACAAGTCCAATATCTGTGAAATTTATTGAATTTATACAGACCGACTTCCAGACTTCCATTAATAATTACTCAATAAATCATTCTATCGAACACGGAAACAGAAGATTTCTCTTCGCTCCATATCGCTATGCTATTTGTTCTAAGAAAACGAACGTCGGTGTTGGTAAACGAAGAAAATGGAAGGAGAGATCATTCATTAGCGAATGCATTTATTATACTTGTGGAAAGAGTAAATATGCCTGATTTGCAGCAGAGCAAAAACAAATAATTAAATGTTCACTCTTGTTAATGCTTTATTATGTTTATTTTATACCAGTTAGTAACCACATGAATTTAAACTACATGTTATAGATAATTAATCAGGCCTTTTAGCGTTTAGATTGGATTTTACTTCACGATATGGTAGAATAAAATAAGCATATTTTTTCTAGGCAACCCTTCTATAGCATTACTCTCTTTAAATGTCGTTTTCAATGTTCTAATCAAAATTAATTTGTTGTACTATTTTATATTATTTAGCAAAAGATATTTTGTATCAGATATCGGCGACGTATCACAAAAGAATGAAAAAATATTATATAACACAATTATAGATCGATTTTAACATAAATTGGAATGCATAGACTGTATCCTTGAAAGTATCTTATATGGCATCACAGGAAAACGTCAAAAAGGAAAATGGTACCCTGCCTATTGTTTATTATATTATACAATCATTTAGGGCTCAGATATATTAATAATAATATTCTTTTTTAACATTGTCATTTACTTTTTGCGTACTGTTTCATGTATAATAAACGAAACGAAATTATGGGAAAGAGGATAATACAATTAAAAATATATTATCATTATTTAAAAAATCTCGGATTGTGTTACTTTACCATCAAATATCTTATCACTCATAATAGACAGATTTATGATCCAAACATCAATGGAAAGGTCTTTCAAAGGGGTAATAAAAATATAGAAATGTATTTAGTATTTCTCTAACGTTTCGGAAACCTAATCTGTCTCCTTTCTCACAGCGTGTTTTTAGAAAATCTCTTGTGCACAGTTCTAAAATTATGTTTGTGTTATATTCAATATCCATAGAGATACTTACACAGCTGTTGATACAGTTGACAATTTTATTTTACACAATGTTAAGATTATTATGTGCCTCTTTCAATATTGCCAACTAGGTTGTATAAAGAGCATTTACCAAACAATTCGACACATACAATGTGAACCTAAAGAAACGCACAAAATTCATCATGTTTACCATTTTTGGTGGAATATTCCTTTAGCTTTCTGGTGATATGAAAAAAAATGATATTACCTAAGCCATTCTTTTGGGAAGAAATATTTTTATTGATTGATACCTTACATAAGTAAGTAATTGTGAGAAAAAAATCATCTCCATTGCTCGAATTGCGACCCTCTAACCATTTGGCATTGACCAAGATGGGTGTAGACACTTTACACGATGTTCTGAATCATCTCATGGGCAATTCGTCTCATCTCCAAGACAATTCTATCTTTCAATTCTTCTGTGGTATCCGGCCTGTTAAAATATACCCTTGGCTTTAAGTAACCCCAAAGAAAAAAGTCTAAGGGGGTTAAATCCGGTGATCGCGGAAGCCTCTCAATCGGACATCGACGGCCTATCCACCTTCCAGCAGTGTTATCTAAAAACTGACGCACTGCTATCCCAAAATGAGGTGGGGCCCCGTCTTGCCGAAACCAGACGTTTTCAGCAGGAATATCTTCATCTTCATTGTTCGGAAACACAACTGCTAAGGCTAGCACTAACTCAACTCGCAAAAAATGTATATATCTTGCGACCGTAAGATTTTCTTCAAAAAAAAAAAAGGTCCCAATAAACGATCACCAATCATACCTGCCCACATGTTTACTTTGCCTCGTCGCTGTGTATCTGCTTCTTAAGTCCAATGAGGATTCTCGCGTGACCAATACCTACAGTTATGCCGATGTACAGTCCCCTTTAAAGAAAATGTAGCTTCATCAGAAAAAACAATGTTCTTTAAAAAATATAAGTTTTCATCGCACAAGGTCATCAACTGTTCACAAAACTGTAAGCGCCGATCTGGATCGTCCTTATTCAATTCGTGGATTAATTGCACTTTGTATGGTTGGCATTTTTCTTTTTTCAATAGACGTACAATAGAAGTTTGACTCACGTTATGATTTAAATCCAGCTGCCTTGTCGAAAGATGGCAGTTATGGTAGAATATTTAATTTGATTTCGTTGCTTGTGCTAGAGCGACCAGATCGAGGGAGGTCAGCTACACTGCCAGATTCATCATATCTAGCCACCAATCTACTTACTTGGATCTAGAAATTTGCTTTTCGGGATATTTGGCACTGAAAACATCACATGCTTCCTGATAAGTTCTCAGCCTATCACCATATCTAACCATCATCAAAAGTTCTACGCATTCTCTTTCACTTAAACGTAGCATTGCATTCACTAGTTTTACACTGTCTCAGAAGTGTCACAAAACTGAGGTTCCACACGTGCCAAGAATAAAAAAGTTATCGATACTTTACACAAAAAGACCTGTATCTCTCTGTTGTTACCGTGATTGTTTTTCCATTATTTTCTTTGTTTTGTTTTGATGTCAAATGGTTTCATGCTAGTTAAAACAAAAATGTAGGCAACAAGATTTATCAGTCCATAAGAAAGTGGAACATTACTAGTGAATTTGCGAAAGGTAAGCTATTTCTACATAAAATGTCATTTTTCCAAAAGAGTGACTCAGGTAATATCATTTTTTTCATATCGCCAGAAAGTTAAAGGAATATACCACCAAAAACAGTAAACAAAAATGTCTGTTTTCATTACAAAGAAATTATGATGGCGTGATAACTCAAAAACCAGTGACGTCATAAATTTTGGTATAGTGACAAAATTTACAAAACTAAAATTGACCGGTTTGAGGATTTTTTTGAAAAATGACACCAAAGATATGAATTTTGTGCGTTTCTTTAGGTTCACGCTGTATTTATCTGATTTTTCTATAGAGGATCTCTTCGCTGATTTAGCTATGTGATGAAGTTCCTCATGTATTTCTATTTGAATTTGGCTCATTACGTCTCAGTCATTTCTGCTACTGGACACTAAACCTACACATTTACCAGAATTGAGATGCAAATTATGTTAAACAGACATATTGTGTATTGTTTTAAATTTTTATTTACCATATTTTGTTAAAGAAAAATTTTTGAAAACTGTAATATAATTGAGTATCATATGTGTGTGTCTGATATGACTAAATTCCTTTAAAAAATTTAGGTTGTGCACAAAATAGAATATAAAGTCCTTTAGCGTTGTGGGATTCTCTTAAGAAAAATCTTAAACTTGAGTATGTACTTGAAACTGACACCTATCGTGTAAATAATATTTAACAAAGTTAACCGCAGTTTCATCAAAACTATTGTTCATTAATTTATTAATCGCCATTGTAGATCAGTGGAGAAACTGGGATAATGTTGAATGAGGGTATCTAAAACAAATGACTACTTCACGAAAGTTACTGTTAGAAAATTTGAATTAATATTTTACACCTCTCTCTTAGTTATACTCTTCACAAATACAAAACGAAGAGTATATTGCATTTGATCGGCACATTTCGAAAACCGGTAATATTGCTCATAGAGAAAAAAATCACTGTGTTGGTGATCACTGATCGAACTTTCAAAATGTCCGTCCCCCTGTCCCTTCGTCTCTCTGTCTGTCTGTCCGTCACGTTTTTTTTTAAACACGATAACTAAGAACAAAAGTGTATTGAAATATGGACAGTAAGTTAGTGTTAGCTAGAGGAAGAACCCTACTGTTTTTTAACAAAACCGATCAATAACAAAACAACAAATGTTTGAAACTAATATCATTTACAAAAAAACTGCGAAGAGTATCCCATAGAATGTGCAACAATTATATAACAAGTGTAGTAAATCGGCGAAGAGTATAATGGTTAGCTTGTTTTAACTTCGGCTTTAACAAAAAGAATGGCCAATTATTACACTTAAAACCAGCAGGCCAAAAACATTTCTTGGATAAATCATTGGTCACAGATCAAAAGCAAATTTGAATGCATCAGACTTGAAGGTGGGCTAGTTGGAAGAGACTACTTACGATAATTTGAATTCTTGTTAGAATTTTGTTAAATAAATAATTTATCTTGGCCTCTTGTTAATATTAACAATTTTAATTGTTCTCATGGCTTGCTGGTGAAAAGTGATAAACAATTCTAAATTCCGAATGAATTTCAAAATTGGAATGTTGAACAACTTTTTCTTGTAACTTTTTTCGATATTTCTGATGCGATGCAAAATATTTAGAATCTGTCCTATATTCACGAAGTCGTAGAAGGCTGGGGTTACACCTGACATTTGCATTTGAGTTGAGTACTCTAAGAAATGCAGCTCCTGACGGTCTACCTCCGCCTCTGTACCAAAATTCAAATCTCTACTTCTAAAAATAATTTAAACACTACGGTGTTTTCTTAATTGCATCATAATGTAAATCAAAAGTTGTAGAGAAACTAGGGAAGCTAATATTATCCTGTTAGACAGATATGACATTACTTAATGTAATACGTTGCCCCTGTTTCTAAAAACCACAATTTTAACTATAGGTAATTTGAGTTCACGCAGTCAAAAGCAGAGGTTGAGTCAATAAACACTCCAGGAGGTTCCTTGCTCTTATAACTTTTGTAATCAAATTGAATTTTTTAGATATTTTTTTTAAATGTATTCCTGCTTTTATGAATGAGATATTGTCAATGTTATTTGTGGCATTATCTCAATATTTTCTAATTCTTTTGGACTTCCTCTCAAATGTATTTTTTCTTTTTAACGGGTGCTTGGGGAATCTACAATCACAATTAACCAGTATGGGTGAGTCATCCAGACCGTTTAGTGTAAGAGTGGGTGAATACAAAAACTATATCAGGAAAAATGAAATTCATAGGTCCAAGATCTGCGAACAGGCTTGGGAGAACAGACATGGAATAAACTGGGACTCGGCATATACAGTGTATAAAAATTTTAAAAAACTCTTAACTATATCAACAGTTCTATGTAAAAGTAAGTATCTATAGACATTGAATATAACAAACATTTTTAGAGCTGTGTATTTATCATACACAGCAAAAAAGATTTTTCAAAAAGAAGCCTTGAAAAAGGCAAATAGATTAGATTTCCAAAACGTTTTTATACTTATTTGGGTTATTTGTTAAGAAAGCAACCTCTAACTGATCCTTTGACGTAAAAGTAACAGGCGTAGAGGTTATTTCCCAGAAACATACTGATTAATTGTTATATTTTGTAGACTCCCCGAGCACCGGTTAAAAAGAAAAAATACATGTGGCAGGAAGTCCCAAAGGATTTAAAAAAATGAATGAGATGTCTTGAGAATGGGTTTATATTCTTCTGGAGAGCTCATAATCAGGGCAAAACATATTTCAAGGGTTAACGATTTTTAAAACATGGAATGAGAAATAAACTCAAAGTGAATTTTGCTGAATATAACGGTCTGAGATAGGTTTTTGTAAATAAATTCATTTTAGAGCTGTTTCATCCCTAGCACAAGAGATTAACACATGCTATTTTAATCAGACTTTCATTTTTGATAGAAAAAATTTTCTGTATTTTCTTTGAGGCAAAAAAAATAAGAAGGCATACCTTTGAATAATTGCTGCTTGAAATACGTAACATATCTACAAATATGTTGAGACTAATAAATAAGCGTGAGGTCACCTTTCATAATCTATCGCTTATTAAAAAATAACTAAGCCAGAGTATTGAGACAAGCAACTAATCATTTCACTTATTTAATAAACCTACTAGAATGGGCTATCGCCCATTCTAGCTCCTCCGGAGGGGTGACAGCTGAAGCTGTCAATGCGAGTGCTCCGCACTCGATTAGGTAACGCTTGAATCATTGTAGAAAGCTTGATTTTTAGTTTTCAATTTTCACTTTTTTTGGGTTTTTTAAATTTTAAGTTTTCAGTTTTTTAGTTTTTCGGTTTTTCATCTTTCAGTGTTTCGGTTTTTAAGTTTTCAATTTTTAAATTTTTCAGTTTTTCAGTTTAGTTTTTCAGTTTTCAGTTTTTCAGTCTTCAGTTTTTAGTTTTTCAGTTTTTCAATTTTTCAATTTTCAGTTTTTCAATTTTTTAGTTTTCAGTTTTTCAATTTTTCAGTTTTCCAATTTTTCAGTTTTCAGTTTTTGGGGTTTTCAGTTTTCAGTTTCATTTTTCAGTTTATCAGTATTTCAGTTTATCATCTTTCAGTCCTTTAGTCTTTCAGTGTTTCAGTTTTTCAGTTTCTCAGTTTCTCAATTTCTCAGTTTCCCAGTTTTTCAGTTTCAGTTTAAAAGTTTTAAAGTTTTAAAGTGTCGAAGTTTTTAATTTTCTAAGTTTTTAAGTTTCTAGGTTTTTAAGTTTTTAGGTTTATAAGTTTTTAAGTTTTGAAGATTTGAATTTTGAAGTTTTTAAGTTGTTTTTCAGGTTTTCAGGTTTTCAGTGTTTCAGTGTTTAAGTGTTTCAGTTTTTTAGTTTTTCAGTATTTCAGTTTTTCATTGTTCAGTTTTTCATTTGTCAGACTTTTATTTCAGTTTTTCAGTTTTCAGATTTTCAGTTTCTAGTTTTTCACCTTTCAATTTTTTAGTTTTCAAGTTTTCAAGATTTCAAGTTTGCAAGTTTGCAAGTTTTCAAAATTTCAAGTATTCAAGTTTTCAAGTTGTCAAGATTTCAAGTTTTCAATTTTTCAATTTTTCAAGTTTGCAAGTTTTCAAGTTTTCAAGTCAAGTCTTCAAGTTTTCAAGTTTATCAGTTTTTCAGTATTTCAGTATTTCAGTTTTTCACTTTCATATTCGTAATTAGGTACTTCAGTAACCTTCACATTCCGAGTTTCAGCTGAATCGGACGGCAAATAAGAAAGTTACAATAAATAGCGGATATTGGGCTATGGGGACGCCGCCATTTTGAAGTTTTCAATTTCACAATCAGCTACTTCAGTAACTTCAAGATATCGAGTTTCATTTGAATCGGACGATAAATAAGGAAGTTACAGTAAATGATGAATATTAGGCTATGGGGACGCCGCCATTTTGAATTTTTTAGTTACGATAACATATTCGTGATCTGTGACCTCGATAACATATACATACCTATTTTCAGACGAATGGCACCGTAAATGGTAAAATGGGTCCTGCAACTCCGCCGCCATTTTGAATTTTTCAATTTCGACGTCATATTCACAGTCAGCTACTTCAGTAACTTGAACATACCGAGTTTCATTTGAATCGATTGGAAAATATAGAAGTTACAGTAAATGATGAATATTAGGCAATGGGGATGCCGCCATTTTGAATTTTTGAGTTACGATAACATATTCGTGATCTGTGACCTCGATAACACATACGTACTTATTTTCAGTCAAATGGCATCGTAAATGGCAAAATGTGTCCTGCAGCTCCGCCGCCATCTTGAATTTTTCAATTTCGATTTCGGATTCGTAATCGGCGACCTCGAAAACCCTCACATACCGATTTTGAGCGGTGTGACGCCATAATCGACAAACATCGTCCGCCATTTTGGCGCCGCCATTTTGGCGCCGCCATTTTGAATTTTGCGATTCCGACGTCACATTCGTGAGCACCGTGGTAGATAATCCCCGAGTACCAAATTTCAGGCCAATCGGACGACAAATAAATTTAATTGCGATTTTCGAGATTTGTTTTGCGCACCCGTACTATTGGCATTCTATTTAATTTGTAAAAATGTAAAAATTTGACATCAAAACTTATTTCCGCGTTGCTGGCAACGCTTCCGCGTAGCTGACAACGCCTAACTTCACACAAATAATTTTTACCACCTATTTCAGAAATTTATGTCGGAATGGAAAACATGGATTTTAAAAACTGTGATTTTTCAGGAAATAATGGGAGTTGAGAGGCTTTCTAGGTGTCAAATTAATCGGAAAGGACGATATTTTGTTGTGATAGTGGAGTGTGCGGGCCAAATCAGAAATTCGGCCCGGCACGGGCGTGTGAAAGTTGGGTTTTTTGTGAGAAAGTGGAAAACATCTACGTACAAATAAATTCATAATTAAGCAATTACTTGGAATAGAAGCTCGTTCTGTGTCTCGATGGAAAGGGGGAGCTTTGCCCTTTCCCGTGATACCAAATTGTATAGGGAAAATCGAAAATTCGGCCTCGCAGGGGCGAGACAAATGTGACAAATTTGAGTGTGTTAAAACGTAACCTAGAAAATTGTAAAACATGAAATCTTAAAACGCTCATATTTTAGTTAATACTGGACATAGAGGCTCGATCTTGGTCTCTATTTAAACACGAAGATTCGCATTTTATTCGTGCAGTACGTGCCCTGGGTTAATTTAAAAATTTAGTGTAGTTCTGTGCGAAATAAGAATGGATATTTTCGTAAAAATCGAAAACCGTAAGTACTTTAAAAATCCATAAGTAAATAAATATCGGGAGTGAAACGGCGTGCGATGTCTCTCTGGAAAGCAGAAGAACGTAGCTTTCCGGCGATACCAAGTTCGACCGGAAAAATGGAAAATTAGGCCCGCGGCGAGCGCGACAAAAGTAGCTTTTCTCGGATCTTTTAAATTTAAAATTTCACAGATTTACGAAAAAATCTTCAACTTTGACCGCCCGTAGCCCGTTAATCTTTGGAGCTGGAGAAAAATAAAAAAAAGACTTTTAGATAATTCATTTTTCTACATTTTCGTTAGGGCAAAGTATTTTGCTCTAGGAGGCCCCGTTTAGAAGTTATGGAGGTTTAAAGGAAAAAATGTCGTATTTTCCGCCATTCTGCACCGCCGCACATTTCGGGCGATATCTCCGAAACGAAAAATGGTACGGAATTTCTGAATATACCGGAGGGAGCGGAAAGAAACGCTCTTGTCCTTTGAGATTTTTTTATTTTGAGCTAGCTCCAGCCGTTTTCGAGTTATAGGCGAAAAACCGAAAAAATGAGTCTCGCTTCGGAAACGAAAAAGCGAAAAAACGTGCAATCCTAAAACGTCCGTATCTTTCGAAATACACATTTCGGAGCGCCGTACGGCGTCGCGGCGGAACGGGGAGAGATTCTAGTTATAGCTAGCCGCAAACTGCGAGGTCGAAATCGAAAATTAAGCCAGGCAGGAGCGAAAGGAAATCGTACATTTTTGACGTTTACGAAATACCAAATCGACTTCCCCTATTTTCTCTTTTACCCCTCGACTCCTCATTCCCCAAAAAAGCAGGCGAGAGAGATAGGTGACTTTCGTCCGATTGTAACGGAAAAACCCGGAAAAATACCGGAACCGAGTATAGCCTAAGCACTGTAGGATTCCGTCCCGAACACTTTCGAGCCGGGCACGGACCGGCGAAATGAAGCGCGTCTCGACGGCATGTACCTTAAGATCGCAAAGAGGAAGGGGCTCGCACCAACTGCTCTTTAATATTATGACTAGAATGGGCTATCGCCCATTCTAGCTCCTCCGGAGGGGTGACAGCTAAAGCTGTCAATGCGAGTGCTCCGCACTCGATTAGGAAACGCTTGAATCATTGTAGAAAGCTTGAATCAATGTAGAAAGCTTGGTTTTCAGTTTCGATTACAGATTCGTCATCAGCGACCTGAAAAACATCTAGGTACCGATTTTCAGTCGAATCGGTCCATAAATGACATATGTAGTCAGCCATTTTGGTTGCCGCCATATTGAATTTTGTAAATCTAATGTTATATTCGTTATCAGCTACACTAATAACCTATACATACCAAGTTTCATTTGAATCGGACTGTAAATAAAAAAGTTAGAATAAATGGCTATGGGGACGCCACCATTTTGAATTCTTTAGCGACGGTCACAGATTCGTGATCTGTAGCCTCGATTACACTCACCGACCTATTTTTGGACGAATGTCACCGTAAATGAAAGATTTTATCCAACAATTCGTACCGTCATTTTGAATTTTTCAGTTCCGTAATCATATTCGTTACCATCTACTCTAATAACCTCTAAATACCGAGTTTCAGCCAAATCGGTTGGTAAATAAGAAAGTTACAGTAAATAATGGATAATGGGCTGTGGGGACGCCGCCATTTTGAATTTTTCAATTTCGATGTCAGATTCACAATCAGCTGCTTCAGTAAGTTTATAATACCGAGTTTCATTCGAATCGGTTGGAAAATAAGAATGTTATAGTGAGTAATGGATATTAGGCTATGGAGAGGCCGCCATTTTGAATTTTTGAGTTACGATTAGATATTCGTGATCTGTGATCTCGATCACACATACATACTTATTTTCATACGAATAGCACCGTAAATGACAAAATGTGTCCTGCAACTCGGCCGCCATTTTGAATTTTTTCCATTTCGACGTCACATTCACAATCAGCTACTTCAGTAACTTCAACATACCGAGTTTCATTCGAATCGGTTGGAAAATAAGAAAGTTATAGTAAATAATGGATATTAGGCTACGGAGACGCCGCCATTTTGAATTTTTCAATGTCGATGTAATATTCACAATCAGCTACTTCAGTAACTTTATAATACCGAGTTTCATTTGAATCGGTTGGAAAATAAGAAAGTTATAGTAAATAATGGATATTAGGGTATCGTCCGCCATATTGGCGTCGCCATTTTGAATTTTGCGATTCTGACGTCATATTCGTGATCGGCGTGGTCGATAACCCCCGAGTACCAAATTTCAGGTCAATCGGATGACGAATTAATTTAATTGCAATTTTCGATGACTTTGGCCATCCCTGGATACCAAGCAAATGCAAAGTAATCTTTGCCCACCCCTGTAACACAGAATTCCTACAATATTGTTATGTACGTTATTCAAAATGGCGGAAGTAAAACATAGACTTTAAAAACGGTGATTTTACAGGAAATAATGGGAGTTGAGAGGCTTTCTAGGTGTCAAATTAATCGGAAAGGACGATATTTTGTTGTGATAGTGCAGTGTGCGGGCCAAATCAGAAATTCGGCCCGGCACGGGCGTGTGAAGGTTGGGTTTTTTGATAGAAAGTGAAAAACATCTACGTACAAATAAATTCATAATTAAGCAATTACTTGGAATAGAAGCTCGTTCTGTGTCTCGATGGAAAGGGGGAGCTTTGCCCTTTCCCGTGATACCAAATTGTATAGGGAAAATCGAAAATTCGGCCTCGCAGGGGCGAGGCAAATGTGACAAATTTGAGTGTGTTAAAACGTAACCTAGAAAAGTGTAAAACATGAAATCTTAAAACACTCATATTTTAGTTAATACTGGACGCAGAGGCTCGATTTTAGTCTCTATTTGAACACGAAGATTCGCATTTTATTCGTGCAGCACGTGACCCGGGTTAATTAAAAAATTTAGTGTAGTTCTGTGCGAAATAAGAATGGATATTTTCGTAAAAATCGAAAACCGTAAGTACTTTAAAAATACATAAGTGAATAAAAATCGGGAGTGGAACGGCGTTCGACGTCTCTCTGGAAAAAAGAGGAACGTAGCTTTCTGGCGATACCAAGTTTGACCGGAAAAATGGAAAATTAGGCCCGCGGCGAGCGCGACAAAAATAGCTTTTCTCGGATATTTTAAATTTAAAATTTCACGTATTTTCGAAAAAATCTTCCACTTTGACCGCCCGTAGCTCGTTAATATTTGGAGCTGGAGAAAAATAAAAAAAACGACTTTTAGATAATTCATTTTTCTACATTTTCGTTAGGGCGAAGTATTTTGCTCTAGGAGGCCCCGTTTAGAAGTTATGGAGGTTTAAAGGAAAAAATGTCGTATTTTCCGCCATTCTGCACCGCCGCACATTTCGGGCGATATCTCCGAAACGAAAAATCGCACGGAAATTTCGAGCATACCGGAGGAAGCGGAAAGAAACGCTCTTGTCCTTTGAGATTTTTTTATTTTGAGCTAGCTCCAGCCGTTTTCGAGTTATAGGCGAAAAACCGAAAAAATGAGTGTCGCTTCGGAAACGAAAAAGCGAAAAAACGTGCCATCTTAAAACGTCCGTATTTTTCGAAAAACTTATTGTGGAGCGGCGTACGGCGTCGCGACGGAACGGGCAGAGGTCGTAGTTATAGCTAGCCGCAAACTGCGAGGTCGAAATCGAATTTTAAGCCTCACAGGAACGAAACAAAACGGTAAATTTTTGACGTTTACGAAATACCAAAACGACCTCTCCTATTTTCTCTTTTACCCCTCGACTCCTCATTCCCAAAAAAAGCAGGCGAGAGAGATGGTGGACTTTTACTCTTTAATAACTAAAAAACCACGAAAAATACCCGCCCCGGATACGGCCTAAGCGACAGAAAATTCTTAGGCGAATCGAAAGACTCCGGACCCGACCGGAAAGAGCGCGCCCCCGAAAAGCCTTTGTTGGCTCACTTTCACCAAATTAAAGGGGTACAGACCCTCCAGATTTTAATATAACGCGGCCTCGCGCCGACCGCGTAGATAACGCGGCCTCGCGCCGACCGCGTAGATAATTAATTGCTTTTGATAGCTTTTGACACCTTAGCTTTCAAACAGACAAATTTCTTACCTTGATAATAATAATCATAACATATTAGTTAATTTATCAACATCAACATAGATATACTACCTATTAACAAGTGGTTTCCTTGTTACCTGGGAAATAATGTAAAATGCATGTTAAACAGTACTAAAGTAAACCAAAATCCATAAAGCTGACCATGGCAAAACCCACTGATTTTAACGATTTTTCTTGCTAGTGTAACCGAATAAATCGTGACAACGCCACCCTGTAATACATTTCAAATGTCTGCAGTTGACTATATAAACAGTGTAGCCACTCCAAATATAAAAGAGGAAAAAAATGTTAAAAAAAAAGAAGATGATATTAAGGACAGAAAGCACATATCAGACTGTCTATTTTACGAGGGCCACACCAAATATCTCGCTTAATATCTATTGTAGAAGAATAAAGTTTTAGAAACAGTTATCCCATTTTTTGTGAGCTATATTTCAGTAAAAAGAAATTTGAAATCCATAGCCTACTTTATGAGATATATTACAAAAACCTGAAAAATAGGAAAACCACAAACGGTTATAGCTTCCTTATTTGAGGAGATACGAAAAAAGTTAAAGGAATGAAAGTTGACGGCAAAGACAATAAGAATAATAACGTGTAACAAAAAAATCGAAAAATGCAGTTGGCTTTGACATACGCTATTGTGCAAAAATGAAAAATACATATCTCAAAGTAGCCCATGACGCCATTAATTCCGTTATTTTTTTCTCATTCCAACGATATAAAACATGTCACAGAAATTTTAACCGATAGTGTCAATATTTAATATTTTACGAATACCACAATTCATATAATTGAATCGTAACAATCAGCTGTGCCATAATTAGTGAAAAACAATGTATACAGATATTAATAAATTTGACAGATTGTCACTGTTGTATGTTGTATGTTGCGTTGTCGAGTTCTAAGACAAATTTTATATCAGTAATTATGGTGTACACCAATAATAACAAATTCGATATGATTAGCATTTATTGTCAGTGCAATTTTGACGCTGAGATGGCAGTCACGGTTTACGGAGATAGATTTCCAGATGCTCCGCAGCCAAATCGAACTATGTTTAGGAAGTTACTTCAAAATCTAAAAACGCAAGGTTCATTTTCAAAAAAAGTAGTAAGGCGAGCGCATGTTGCTGATAATGTAAGAAAAGTGAATAGAGTAATGAATTATGTTAACCAAAATGAGGAAACCTCTTTGAGACAAATTCAGAGAAACTGTCGCATAAAAAAAGACAGTGCAAGAAAAATATTGAAAAAAAACGGATTTCGATGCTACAAAATGAGGAAAGTTCAACATTTAAATGAGGGAGATAAGCCAAGGAGAGTAAGATTTTGTAGATGGTTATTAAATAAGAAAAGGAATGACGCGCTGATATGTAGCAAAATTCTTTGGTCGGACGAATCAAATTTTTCTAATAATGGATTTTTCAATAGAAATATGCATTATAAGTGGACACGAGAAAATACACATTGGTGCAGAGAGACTGCTTTCCAAGAAAGATTTTCTACGAATGTTTGGTTGGGTCTTTTAGGGACTAAAGTAATTGGACCTTATTTTTATGATGGCAAATTAACCGCTCGTAGATACCTTAATTTCCTGCAAAACGAATTTCAAGATTTTCTTTATGAATTAACAGTGGCAGAAAGATTAAATTATTCATATTTTCAACAAGATGGGGCTCCACCTCACACTGCTGTAATATGTACAAATTATTTAAATCAAGTTATGCCAGATAGCTGGATAGGTACCTATGGACCCATTCTATGGCCAGCTCGATCACCAGATATTACTCCCTTGGATTTTTTCGTCTGGGGTTACATTAAAGACAAGGTATTTCAAACTGCCCCTGAAAATATTGAGGACGTCAAAACTAGAATTCGAAACGCATGTGAGGCAATTACTCCTGAAATGCTCCAAAATGTAATGCGTGACGTGTCTCGTAGAGCACGTTTATGTGTCTGAATGCATGGTGCACAATTTGAGCATTTGTAGTTAGAAAAATAAATACACACAATTTCTTTTCAATATAGTAGTAGGTAGTACTGTTATACATAGTTTTTCGTTTTTCTCTTTGGATGTTCGTTTTGTACTTGTATTTTTATTTATGAGATATTTATTGGTTTGTATTAAATTGCAATAAATAATTACGGAATTATAATTATTATAAAGTGAATTTTTACTATTATGGCACAGCTGATTGTTACGATTCAATTATATGAATTGTGGTATTCGTAAAATATTAAATATTGACACTATCGGTTAAAATTTCTGTGACATGTTTTATATCGTTGGAATGAGAAAAAAATAACGGAATTAATGGCGTCATGTCCTACTTTGAGATATGTATTTTTCATTTTTGCACAATAGCGTATGTCAAAGCCAACTGCATTTTTCGATTTTTTTGTTACACGTCATTATTCTTATTGTCTTTGCCGTCAACTTTCATTCCTTTAACTTTTTTCGCATCTCCTCAAATAAGGAAGCTATAACCGTTTGTGGTTTTCCTATTTTTCAGGTTTTTGTAATATATCTCATAAAGTAGGCTATGGATTTCAAATTTCTTTTTACTGAAATATAGCTCACAAAAAATGGGATAACTGTTTCTAAAACTTTATTCTTCTACAATAGATATTAAGCGAGATATTTGGTGTGGCCCTCGTAAAATAGACAGTCATGTAACAAAAAAAATATTTTTTTTTAATTTAAGAAAGTAATTAAAAAAAGTAAAAGTCCACGTCCCGTAAATGTATCTTCATTATTAACTGAAAACATATTTACTTGTATCTAGATTCATTTCTCGAATCATTAGTATTGTAATTTAGTATAGAATAAGCTATTCGCCGATTTACTACTCTTGTTATATAATTATCGCACATTCTATAGGATACTCTTCGCAGTTTTTTTTAATAAATGATATTAGTTTCAAACATTTTTTGTTTAATTACAAAACAAAAAATGTTTGCTTTATTTATATTTATTGATCGATTTTGTTCAAACACAATATAGTTCTTCCTCTAGCTAACACTAACATACCGTTCAAATTTCAATACTATCGGACTTTCCGTTCTTAAGTTATCGTGCTTACAAGAAACGTGGCCAGCGGACAGACAGAAGGACGGATGGACAGACAGACAGACGGATGGACATTTTGAAAGTTGTTCAGAATTCAATCACCAACACAGTGATATGAAAATCTTTTCTCTACGAGCAACATTACCGGTTTTAGAAATGTGCCGATCGAATGCAATATACTCTTCGTTTTGTATTTATCGAAGAGTATAATAAGTAGATAAATTTAAATGTAAGGTACGATTGTACTTTCGATGTTAAGAAGTTTAGAGGAAAGAAATAAATAAATACATACTAAATAAAAAAGTAACAAGAATAAAAAAAATAGACATATATAGAAAGAAATGAAGAGAATAAAATTTAAAAAACGTGTATAAGGAGAAAGAGAATAATAATAAAAATTAAAAAAACAGTAAAAAATAAAATAAATGTGAAACATTTAAAAAAGCAGATGTTTCAATATTAACGAATGGCACAGGCACAATGAGGAAAATAGTAAAAATAATAATAATAAAAAATGGTAGTATGTATGTAAATATATTTAGATTTTAAGTAAAATTAGGATAATAATATTTGTCAAATTAGGGCAAATGTACAAAGGGACTGGCTAGTTAATTAAACCAGTGCCATAAAACCAAAATACATACACACACACACACACTCCAACTGTAACGTTTTTTTCTTAAACTGATTATAGAGAGCGAAATCATTGAAAAGTTAAAAAAAACTGGTGCTGCATACTTATGGCATAAAAGTAAAACTGTTCAAAGAATATTCAGATATAATTATTCATTTTTCAGTAATGGGCGATATAGTCAATACTGTCAATTACATTATGTGACCCTTTAATGGCGTTTGACTATATGTTTCACACAGTATTATGTTAGACAAGCTATACTGCTATGGGACTAGGGTTTATCTCAAATATTTTGTAGATCAGCTATTGATCAAGTAGAAAATAAACCGTACGTAAAAAACATATGTTTCCAATTATAGGTCAGTTATACAAGGAGTATCTCAAGGTTCAGTTTCGGGGCGTATGCTAATTATTATCTATGATAATATCTTATTTCATAACGTTTCCCATCATCTGAGTTCCATTTGCCGATGATACAACTATATTAAATTCAAGTTCACACATGAATGATCTCCTGTTGAAAAGTGCAGAACCGTTTCTCAAGCCAAATAATGGTTTACATCTAATAATTTGAATCGAAAAGAAGAAAAAACTCAAAATCTAATATTTCTACCAGTCTTAATACAATTAAACGAAATAACGTAAACCACTCGGCATCACCATTGACGACAGACTAAACTTATCTACTCACGTCGCAAAACTAAGTCGCAATCTATCGTGCTCTGTATTCGTCTTACATAATCTAACAAGATCGCTATCGATGGAGACCCTGCGTTATTTCATTATCATATAAGTTATGCAGCACTACTGTAGGATAAGTGTAATTACGCAGACAAAATCTTTAGGTGACAAAAACTAGCTGTCAGAATAGTGGCTGGTGTCGACTTCAGAGACCACTGCGAGTCTATTTTTTCATCCTAACAGCTTCTGTCACCTTTATTTATTACGTTATTAGAAATTTATATTTATAAAAATAAAATTCAGTTTACAATAAATGCCGAAGTTAATAATTATCTTACTAGAAACAGAGATGATCTACGAACATCAAGTTTTCGACTTTCTAAGACAATAAAAAATTCGTTAGATTGTTAAATTTTTCACTTGCCTACTTAATAATTTAAAATTACTGACTAATATTGATCAAATTAAAGCGATAATCAAAAAGCATTTACTTACTCATTGCTTTAAATTAGTTGAGGAATATATGTAGATCCCCTTTGGAATTATATCCCCTATTAATTAATGAACTATATATAACTTATCATCATTTCTTAAATTAATAATTGTTTGTGTTTTTATAAGTTTTCTTTAAATGTTATTGTTCTTGTAGGTACCTACTTTTACTTCCACTTCCACGTAGTATAGTGGAAGTATAGAATCCTAAATAAAAATTCAATATTTTTTTTTACTGAAGTAGGTTTAGAGTATAATAAAACGTGGAGATTTTAAAGAAGGGAAAAAATGTTCTGTCTATCGGTTTGTCTATCAGCTTGTCGGTCTGTAACGTTTCCTTTATGCGTAAGATTATTTTGACTTGAAGTTTCGTATAACGAAATTTGGAACTAGATTATGTTTTGAGCTCATTCCATTTAAGGGTTGTTGTTAAATAGGGATAAATAACGATAGTAAGAGTCCAGAAATATAGGATTAATAGTAGAATCTGAAGCATATTTTTTAGACACCTGCCCCCTCCACCCCACTAGGAAAGGGGTTACCAAAGTAAAATTAAGATATTGACTTGAAAATAACGCAAGCTAGCGAGAGTCCAGAAACTTGGGATTTGGTGTTTATACTAGAGGTCCAATTTTATTTTATGACATTTGCCGCTCCAACTCCATTTGTAAAGAGGTTAACCAAACAAAATTGTGATTTGGTGCGTGTACTAGAAGAGAATTTCTCAAGAACTTTTTGACAGCAGCTACCCCGATTACCACTTTGATGCAGACGATATAAAAAATTATGTAATTAAAATTTTATGAACAGTTATAGTATCAGGATGTTTTGATTTAAAGAAATTTGGATGGAGAATCTGGATGTGGAAGTAGTAGTTCCTTAGGCAACGCCTCTAACAGTGTATGCAGCTGCATGTGCATTCGATATCTCTGTATAGATTTCCATTTTTTCTTCTGACTAAAAATATTGTACTATATAATTTGGTTAAATAAAATATCTGTCTACCTAACTATTTAATAAGGAATGTTTTTGTTTAAATCATATGTCTATCAATATACCATTGAACTCCATAATTTGAGAACACTTTGAAATATTACGTTGAAATAATTTCCAGCACCAGAGACCTTTAAATATTGAAGGTGTTGAAGTGAGAAAGAAACATTTTCAAATTTTAACAGAAGAAATCTTAGATTTTTTCAATTAAAAAACCAAAAGCGAACTATTTTTCTATCAATTTTTTGACATATTTTTATTAAAATTGATATTGATATTGATGGTATTCCTATGCATTTTTCAATTTTGGTGTAGAGGCAAAAACATCCCTTCAATAAATAAATGAATATAATACCTATCATTAAGGAACAAATGGGGACTTCTCACCTTTCATAATCTTCTTTTTTAATGCCAAGGACTTCAGCGAGGGGGTAACAATTCTCCCGAAGGGGTTGATACACCCTCTGCACCCCTTCTGTACTCTACTGAAAATGGAACCGCGTATAAAAGCATCTGGCCTACAAGCTCTTGAGGATGCAAAGGAAATATGGTGAAGGTTGAATGTCGCTTCGGAACCAAACCTCCAGAGATAAACTACCTCTGCTGGCTGAGGAACACAGGAGTGGAGGGAGATCTGGGAGAGCAAGTGTTCCTCGTTCTCACTGCAGAATAGTTTTAGTGCATTAACGAGAATCTCTTTTAATTGACTTGACTACATCCTGCAAGGGGCGAAAACTACCCCCCAAACCCCCAAAAAAGGTTCGGAAAACTTTTAGGGTCGGAAATATGAGCTCTGGGGTTTGTAATTCTGATAGTGAAGGCAAACCGGAACCCATCTCTCCTTTTTTTTCACTCCAGCATTCAATGCATCTCTATATCCCTGTATCCCATTATCACCTGTATTTCATGTCTTTTTCATTTATAAACCCCATTTACCTTCAATCATACTTGTTTCTATAAAATTCTTTTCCACTCAATATATACCTATATTGAGTGCCGGAGTGAAAAAAATCTGCAGAGATGGATTTCCGTTTGCCTTCCCTCTCAGAATTAGAAACCCCGCAATGCATCTTTGCGGTTCTAAAAGTTCTCTAAACCTTTCTTTGTGGATTTGGGGGTAGTTTTCGCCCCTTGTAGGGTGCGGTCAAGGCAATTGAAGAAGATTCTCTTTAATGCACTGCCACCATTCTGCAGTAAAAACAAGGAACACGCTCTCCCAGATCTACCCCCACCCCTGTGTTCCTCATCCAGCAGGGGGTAGTTTATACCCTTTTGGAGGCTTGGTTTCGGAGCGGCAGTCACCCTCTACCATATTTCCTTTGCATCCTCAAGAGCTTGTAAGCTAGAAGCTTCTATAACGTAGTTCTATGTCCAGAAGCTTATAGAAGGAGTGCAGAGGGTGTATCAACCCCTTCGCGAGAATTCTCACCACCTCCCCGAAGTTTTTGGCACTAAAAGAGAAGATTACGAAAGATGAAAAGTTCCCATTCATTCCTTAATGATAGGTACTTATATATTGAAACATAAGCAAACAAATAATAATTCATTTTTAAAGGTACTTATATGTATTCATAAATTTACCTGATTGAAGGGATGTTTTTGCCTCTACACAAAAATTGAAGGGTATAGGAATCTGTTTGACCTCGGATTCAGATTCAGCGTTGACTGTGTTATTCCTTTAAAAATGTAACTTAAATTGGTGTGTGGGCAAAGTCGATACGAAAATGAGCCACAAAGACGATTTATTTTCATAAAAGCATTTTTGTTCATGTTCTGATACAGGACATCTTATCAGCAAGGTCTCTTTTGTCTAACAATATCGAGAAGTTGTATGTATTGGTTTACATGTATGCCAGAAATATGTAAATAACTATAATTAGGTATTATATTAAATATCAATTATAATTACCAACTAAATCCCGCCTTTGAACTTTTAATTTCTAATTAAATGGAACCAAAATAAATACCCACACTAATCTACTACATAATGCCATAATGTAGACTAATTTTGGACAGATTATATCGAGTGGATTCTTCATCATTAATTAGTTAAGAAGAAATATGTTGGGTAAAAAAAGTTGCTCGCGAAGTTTAACCTTGACGAGCTGAATATAACAAGAACACAATGGCGGTACTTTTTTAAATGTTGCCTCAATGGTACTTGTGTACCATTGGGCCTTTCTCAGTACGGTATTAAGCTTTATCGGAGAATTAAGTAGTTCATTGTTCAGTAACTACGTTTTATTTGTTATGATACAGTAGTTCCAATTGTTTCCTGTACCTACATATTTCTTTTCTCTAGAAAACAAACGTTTTCCAACGAAAATGAGAAATGTAAATTCACTTGGAAAAAATAAGACATTTTAATAGATGAAATATAAAATTAATTCTGTAAGATCTGTCTAATACTCTAAATAACTACGACTTGTTTTCTGAGAGGAACGGTGCAAACCTAATTCACAACCCATGCAATATCTTATTTTGGTGACCTTTGTCAAAGTTTGTGCGTTTATTTGACTTATGGTATTTTTATCATAAATTATTTCGGCTCTTCAAGTATGCTTTCTTAGTGAAAATTTGCATTTTAAAACATTTTATAGATACGTTATTCTAATATACCGGGTGTTAGAAAAGTATGGGAACGGTGAAAAATCTCGAACAGTTTGCATCAAATCGAAAAATAAAAAAATACGTGTCAAAAAGTTTTCAAAAAACTATCTACTCATACCAAAAATGACCTCCCCACCCACCAACCAGGGGGTGGGGCGAGGGGCAACTTTAAAATTTCAAACGGAAACCCCTATTTTTTATTGCGGAATCGGATTCTACGGCAAAAAATACGTAAGTTTTATTCAGGACATTTTTTTCGATTCTTGCACGGTGTCGCTGTAATCGCAAAAAATGAAAAGAATGCATGACTGTTTCAAGAGTAGCGTCTTGTGCCCATAAAAAAAGTCCAATTCAAAAACTGAAAAACACGTATTTGTTATTTTTACGAAATCTATCCAAAGACATTGGATTCGACTCTCCCACCCACAACCCAGTGGGTGGGGCGGGGGACAACTTTGAAATTTGTAATGAAAATCCCTATTTTTTATAGCGGATTCGGATTCTACGACCAAGGATACGTAAATTTTATAACGGGAATTTTTTTCGATTCTCGCAAGGTGTCGCTGCAATCGCAAAAAATGTTACAACTCGTAGAAATTTCACAAAACAAATAATACTGTTATTAACAACACTTAAAAAAACATTCATAAAAATCAAGAAACCACAGATATTGTTTTTCAAACTGAATGTTTTTTTGTCAACATGAGTAGCTGTATTTACAAACTTATGGAGACTTCAGGATTATTTCAATTTTTTGCGATTGCAGCGACACCTTGCAAGAATCGAAAAAAATGTCCGATATAAAATTTACGTATTTTTGGTCGTAGAATCCGAATTCGTTATAAAAAATAGGGATTTTCATTACAAATTTCAAAGTTGTCCCCCGCCCCACCCACTGAGTTGGGGGTGGGAGAGTCGAATCCAATGTCTTTGGATAGATTTCGTAAAAATAACAAAAACGTGTTTTTCAGTTTTTGAATTGGACTTTTTTTATGGGCACAAGACGCTACTCTTGAAACAGTCATGCATTCTTTTCATTTTTTGCGATTACAGCGACACCGTGCAAGAATAGAAAAAAATGTCCTGAATAAAACTTACGTATTTTTTGCCGTAGAATCCGATTCCGCAATAAAAAATAGGGGTTTCCATTTGAAATTTTAAAGTTGCCCCTCGCCCCACCCCCTGGTTGGTGGGTGGGGAGGTCATTTTTGGTATGAGTAGATAGTTTTTTGAAAACTTTTTGACACGTATTTTTTTATTTTTCGATTTGATGCAAACTGTTCGAGATTTTTCACCGTTCCCATACTTTTCTAACACCCGGTATATTAAGTATCCATTAACATAGTCACCAGGGGATCCAAGCTGGGATAAAACAATATATGTGTGATATTTCGCATAGAGGTGGATCTTAGGTAGTAGAAGTAGTTAGTAGACATCCCCTAGTCCAGCCCACGCATGCTTATGCATAGATCAAGATTTTCTTGTAAACCTGCCACAGATTTTCAATAAGATAGTCTCGATTTATGCATGAAAGCCACCATTTCCTATGTATTTTGATGAGCTGAAGCCGATAAAAGCATAAAAATAATGCTACAGCGTCAAAATGCATGGGAAATGATGGCTTCCACGCATAGAGCAAGATTTTTCTTCTTGTTAACTTGTGTTATTAACTTCTTCAACAGAAAATAATATAATTTAAGTATAATCTTTGGGATAGAATAAATAGCCATTGTTAATTTGTCAATATTCACTCAGTTATTCTGAATATAAAAGAAAATAATTTGTCCGATGGAAATACCGCAATAGGTAAATCTCATTCTAGGATTCTAACTTTCAAACATCACAAATAGTGTTGCCGCGAGACGAGACGAAATTTTGTTCATTTTTGATCTCGATCTTGAACATTTTCGAAAGTAGGTTCTCGAGTTTTAAGTACGTGCATACGAAATGTCGTCTATTGCGATAATGCAATGGCCAAGCATATATTCCGTGCTCTGTATATCAGACAAGTCGTTGCACGTTTCTGTTACAAACAATACGTGTTTCGTTTCGTTGTCGTGATTCGTAGATCCGTGATTTAAGATGAAACGTAATCACAACATAAAACATAAAACCAACTGCTGAGAATATTTCCATGAAAAGCGATACAGATGCAATAGACGCTGATTATGATTCGGGGAAAGATGTTGGAATGGAAAGTGATAGTGATGACGATGAATCACCACCATCAACCTCAAAGTCTAGCAGTAGAACTAAAACTTCATAACTAATAAAAACTAAACGCTTTATAAGAGAGAGAGAAGATAGTTTAACTGTGGAACAGTCTTGTCACGGACAAGTACCAGTATCGAAATTACGGGAAACAAAAAATAAACAACTAATTCAAAATCGAGTAAATCAAGTAACCGTGCTTATTTTAATGATAACATCCTTAAGTACCGCAAACACCACAACAGACTTGATCATGATTCCGCTATGGCACTGCTGTGTTTGAACTCTTGGCAGTCACACGAATTTATTAAAAAACATTTGATATAACTAAAATGTAGGAGGTTTGTTATTGTCCATTACAGATCCTTAATGTATTTCTTATTATAAACTAACCTTCAGTACTACTCCTACCGTGTAAACTGCAATCCTCTTCCTTGCCGGGCCTGAGGGGGCTGGTGGGTGAAGCGCCTCCCGTGGAGCTGACTGAACCACCGGAGCTGTGCGCTGAACCTTGCAGGTAAAGGGGATGTGTGTGTCCAGAGACAGCGTGGGTATCTGCCAGCACTCCAACGCCACCTCCTGTGCTTGCGCTCGATCCAGCCTGTGTGAGGGAATGTGCGTCTTGATGGAGCCTCTGGACGTTAAACTGCAATGATTAAAATATATACAGAACCATAAGTACAAGGCAAATGCATAATTTCTTGAAATGTTTCTTAAATCCATCTAATTATTTCATGTAATTTTTTTTTTCAAATATAATACAATCACAGAATTAATGTATGTAGAAAGAGAGGTTGAATAGTTAAACGTGCTTTCTAGAGAGAGCGATACAGGACTGGAGTCCTATGCTTAATGCAGTAAGGACCATTCCAAGTGAGATGTTCATTGTTCATATTTAAGCGAAAAAGTAAGTGTATATTCCTTACTAAATTATTTACGTATATGTAGCGTCCAGTCTCGTAAACTATAAAATTTTCCACATCATCAAGCTAAAGCTTAATAAACATATAACACATGATAATATTCATGAGCACTCAACGCGAAACAAAAGAAATATTATTTTAGATTTTTTGAGGTTATCTAAGACAAGAAATGGTACGAGCTATTTCTCAATAAAATTCTTTAATGTGCTACCAGTCGCTGTACAAGAACTTGAACCTAATCGCTTTAAAACCGTAATTAAACGTTTCTTATTAGACAATGCTTTCTATTACTTTGATGAATTCTTACAGGCTGATTTTTCTATGACGTTATAATGTGTGTTGTTTGCTATATATTTTTAGCTGTAGGTTTATTATGTACTGTTTTGGTTAAAGATTGTATTGTTTTTTTTTTCACCTATATATATATATATTTATATATGTGTATATGTGAGTATGTAAGTACAGATATATGTGTGTGTGTGTGTGTAACTTATATTAATCTTGTTACTACATTTTGAAAAAAAATGTAGTATACGAGTTATATTGGTATCCCGGTAGCGACACTGCTTTCCTTATCATAATTCTTGTAATAATTTACATAATATACATACGTTACGAGATCACGTAGAGGTATCATATTAAAAGATAAGGTATTATATAAAACCGCGAATCATCTTGTAAATTATCAGATCTGAGTAAAAAGTTAAAGTGAACAGTTGTGTTTTTATTGTACGTTCCCACATTTCTGGCGCAGTCAACAAGGCTTGGGGGAGAGTGGAGCAAAAACTAGTGCCTGATTAGCAAGAGTTGCCATTCCAAACCAAGAAAAGAACAAAAACAGTAAGTACTCATCCATTCCCGTTTGCTTTTTCCATTTTACACCGGATCTCGCTTGCCCGATTGGCAAATTGGACCCGTTTGGTCATTAAGTTAGGAAAACTGATCTGATTGATCACTAGAAGTAGGCATTTCATTAGTTTTAGTTATTATTTTAGTTCTCTATTTTTCTCAAAATATAGAGTATAGAACACTACCTATCTTGTCAGTAAGGTCCTTGTCTTTAAGCAACAGAGTAGGCAGATTGAGACTGTTGTTGACAGAGAGATCTGAACACCAAGGTCTGGCGTGTGATATTTTTCAAAAAATTATATTTTAAATCGTTAATTCAAATCATTGCTCAATGGCAACTAGACAACAGCTCCAAGATGCGAACCGCGATCTCACAACTACTCAAGAAGAGATCCAAAATTTGGTACAGACTCTTTCAGAAACTCCATCACAACCACAATCAGTGGCTCGCCCACAGCAAAGAGTTATAGATACACAACTTTTAAAATTATATCTAGATACAGTACCACTTTTTGATGGAAATAGTTTGGTTTTGCTTTCATATATTGATTCGGTTAGAAGCACGTTTTTAAATTTTCCCGATGATTCACACCATGTAACTCATAACTTAATTCTACAGGCAGTAAAAAATAAATTAAGAGGCCGCGCTCAAAATTTGATAGCCAGCCGAAGCGATTTAATTACGTGGGATCAAATAGAAAAACTTTTAAAATTAACATTTGGCGATCAACGCGATTTACAGTATCTGACCCATCAACTGACATCCATGAGACCGATCAGAAACGAACGACCTTACGACTTTGGACTTCGACTACAACAATTAAGAGCCGTTATTATAGCAAAAATTAATGATGATTTTCCGGATCCACAACTCAGAAACTTACAAATTCACAATTACAACAACATTGCCAAAACAATGTTCATCACTAATCTACCTATTAACGTTCAAACAATCGTGAGAATAAAAAATCCTGCATCACTAGAAGACGCGCTAAATTATGTTCTAGAAGAGGAAGAATTTCAAAATTTTGCTAAATTACAAGCGTCTAGTAGTGGAACTCATCAATTAACGCCAAAACCCACCGTACAAAATACGCCGCCGCATAGAAATATCCAAAACCCTATTTTTAACAGAAATTCAAATGTTTACAATTCTAACCAAAATGCATACTCCGCGCAAAGAAATTTCACTCCACAACAACATGGAAATAATTTTCCAATAAATTCTCATAATCATTTCACGCCACCGCAATTTGTGAATAATTTCCCAACAAATTATCGTAATCAGTTCCCATCACAACCTATCAACATTCAACCACGGCAAGTAAGGCAAAATTTCCCTACTAACAAACAAACATTTGGATCATCAAGACAAAACGTTTGGAAACCAAACCAAAATACACCTTTGTCAAGACCAACTCCAATGTCCGGCATATCTCACAATACCCAACAGAGACCCACGACAATGCCAGGTGTCAATCGTTATTTATATAATAGTGAAACCACCGATCATGTCCCACCTTATGACAACGAAGCATACTATGATGAACTGGAATACGATCAACTGAGATACGAAGACGTGACACTGTATCAAAATCAAGAAGAGAGTTATAACAACCAAGACTCAGAACAAGAATCGACAAACAATAATTTTGATCAAGATAATAATACCGCCTCAAATTTTATGAATGCCGAGCCAACACAATACCCGACTTAAATGCAATCAATGCACTACCATATATTCATATCACCTTAAAAAACAAAACTTATAAATTTCTTGTAGACACCGGATGTTCTTTTTCAATAATTAGACCCGCTATAGTCGAAATGAATTTTCCACAAGAAATTTATCTTGACCCAACGACAATTCAAACTTGTGCAGGTAAAACTAAAGCTCTTTATAAAGCCAAAATTCCACCGTTTGAACAGTTTCATTCCAGTACTCCTATTGATTTCATTTTATATGACTTTCATAATTACTTTGACGGACTCATAGGGTTACAAGACCTCATGAATGCCGAACTAAACATAAATCTGTCAAATCAAACTCTCGATAATAATTACGTTCAAATTCCACTATACTTTAGAGAGGACTTTTCATCCTGCAGTTATGACTTAAACCCGTTAGAAATTCGTAGAATCAAAATTCCGGTAGTTGTAGAAAATGGACCAGTTCTAATCCCTGAATTTTACTCAGCTTCTTTCTATGTCCCTGAAACATTGTCCACTAGCACAAATTATTTCGCTGAAGTCGAGGTTCACAACTTAACCAATGTACACAAATTAGTTTCATTCACCGAACCGCAAAAATCAACTTCATTTGAGGAACACGAATACGAGATCTTTAATTGTAATATCGCTCATGTTAATCAAAATATTAATAATCGCCAGATCGATGTACAAAACATCATCAGAACCGATCATATGAATGAAGAAGAAAAACAATCTATACTAAATTTATGCTTAGAATATTCGGATATCTTCCAAAACCCGACCGATCAATTACCATTTACTCATGTTATCAAGCACGAAATCAAGACAAAAGATGAAAACCCCTGTTATTCGAAAACATATCGTTACCCACACATTTATAAGGAAGAAGTTCAGAGGCAACTTTCGAAAATGCTTCAAGATGGTATCATACGACCGAGTGTATCCCCTTGGAGCTCTCCAATTTGGGTTGTCCCAAAAAAGTTAGATGCATCTGGACAGAAAAAATGGCGAATAGTTGTCGACTACAGAAATCTAAATGAGAAAACGATCAGCGATAGATACCCTATCCCGAATGTAACGGATATATTGGATAAACTTGGACGAAGCTGTTATTTCACTACCTTGGATCTTGCTTCGGGATTCCATCAAATTGAAATGGCTCCTGAGTCAATACCAAAAACTGCCTTCAACACCGAGCATGGACACTATGAGTTCCTAAGAATGCCTTTTGGACTCAGAAATGCACCAAGCACATTTCAAAGAATGATCGACAATGTGCTTCGGGAACATATAAATAAAATCTGTTTGGTATACTTAGATGATGTGATAATTTTTTCGACGTCTCTACAAGAACACATCGCTAATCTGAAAAGAATATTACAGACTCTACGAAACGCTAACCTAAAAGTACAGCTGGACAAATCAGAGTTTCTTAAGAAAAACGTCGAATTTTTAGGCCACATTGTTACCCCAAAAGGAATCAAACCAAACCCGGATAAAATCGCTGCCATAAAGAAATTCCCTATACCAAAAACACACAAGGAAATCAAGTCATTTTTGGGATTATTAGGCTATTACAGGAAATTTATAAAGAACTTTGCGAAATTAACCAAACCCCTTACCAGCTGTCTAAAGAAAGACCAAAAAATTATATTAACACCAGAATATATCTCGTGCTTTGAACATTGTAAGACACTATTGTCTAATGAACCAATTCTTGCATATCCAGACTTCGAAAAACCATTTGACGTAACCACAGACAGCTCAAACTATGCCATAGGAGCCGTACTTTCTCAAGAAGGTCACCCGATAGCATACGCCTCAAGAACATTGAACCCTGCTGAGACAAACTATGCTACAGTCGAGAAAGAAATGCTAGCTATCGTCTGGAGCTGTAAGTACTTCAGGCCATACCTCTTTGGAAAAAGGTTCACCATCTACACAGACCATAAACCCTTGGAATGGTTGTCAAACTTGAAAACACCGAATGCAAGACTAATCAGATGGAAATTACATTTGGAAGAATTTGAATATGACATCAAATACAAACCAGGAAAATCCAACTACGTAGCAGACGCTCTATCCAGGATAAAAATCCAAGAAGAGGCACATGAAATTCATGCTTTAACCAGGTCAAAAACGACACCTCTCGAGGACGATCTTCTCTCCATGTTAAATAACGTCGACGAAATACCAGAGATAGACGAAGCCAGCCTGAGAGAAACTCTAAATTCCTTAGATCCACAAGAGATACCAGCAGACGAGACACGAGGTGACGATTTCGAAGATAATATCCCACTATCTGTAATTAGACTCCAACAACCTGCGAATGAGCAAAATGATGAAACGGCAACAATACATTCTGCACAAGAAAATCCCATCCAAGAAATTCCATACACAGATAAATGTATCAATCAATATGCACACCAGATAATCATTACCGAATCAATCAATTGCCTCTCTAATTTTACAATACACGAAAGAATACTTAGCAATAACCGACACAAAGTCACCATGAAGTCAAGTGCGACCGAAGAAGAAATTATAAAAATGTTCAAAAATATAATTGATCCTAGACGACACTATTGCCTATTTTTCCGCACAAGGAAAGATGAGCTCTTAAAACTCAGAATAATCACAACGTTACAAAAACACTTTGCAAAACTGAATTTAACAATTTCAAATCTATTCGTAACAGATGTGATTACAGAAGGAGAACGACACGAGAAAATAAAATATCACCACGAGGGTAAAACTCAACATAAAGGCATTGGTGCTACCATGGTGTCATTAACCAAAAATTACTATTGGCCGAATATGTTTCGAGACGTCCAAATCTACATAAATACTTGCGACACTTGCCAAACCTGTAAATATGAACGCAAACCGCAGAACCCACCTTTCGAAATAACTCATACGCCTTCCAAACCAATGGAGGTCATTCACGTGGATATACTCTTTGTTAATAGCAACTTATTTCTAACCTTCTTAGATCCCTTCTCGAAATATGCACAAGCTATCCCCATTGCACAAAAATCTGCAATTGAGGTCATGGAAGCCTTAGTAACATTCATATCTTTTGTTGGCATACCTAAAGAAATTATTGTCGATAATGGCAAGGAATTCAGAAATCACACAATTTCGGACTTCTGTAAAATACATAAAATCAAATTGCATTATATTACATTGCACAATTCCACCTCCAATTCACCAGTTGAACGTTTGCATTCCACACTTTTAGATCAGCTTAGATGCCTAACGCGAGAAAACCCGCACGAAAATGTAAAGTCCCTAATAAAACTAGCAATTATGGGATATAACAATACTCCCCATAGTAATACTAAACATACCCCGTTTGAAATATTATTTGGTCACCTAAACCAAACGCTACCTTTTGACATAAATGAAGAAAACATAGTAACTGACTATGTTGAAAATCATGCCAGAAATACACAACAACTTTATGAGAATACTCATAAAAGATTATCAACGGAGAAAGAAAAGCGAATCCGCAATTTAAATGAAAAATGTGCCGACCCAGAAAAGCTAAAGACTGGCGATACTATCTTCATAAAAAATGATCAATTACGTAATAAAACAAATCCGCGATTTATTAAAACCGGAGTAGAGGAAGATTTAGATAAAAAAGTTCAAACAACCCGAGGAACTTATCATAAGAAAAGAGTTAAAAAGAAACGTATCCTTGTTCCAGGTACACGCCCACGCGGACGACCGAAAAAGAACGCCAACAACGACCATGCACTTGACGCTCACCCTATTTCTTACCTTTTCGACAGTCCTTTGCCAAATTAAGTTAACCCCCATAGAAAATGGCCTCTTAACCCTAAATTTAGGCACGATGAGGTCCCGTTCAACACAACATAAATTTATTCATTATGTTAACCTGCAACCGGTTGATGATGAATTACAATCCACTGAATCTCAACTACTTGTAATTAAAACCAAGATCCTTGAAATTAAAAACTGCACTACCGACACCGGTCTATCAACTTCACTTTTGCAAGCCGAACAATTAGTTACTAGAGTGAAATCGAAATTAGAAAGCCTTCTTCCACAAGGTACAACGCGCCCCAAACGAGGTTTAATAAATGGAGTAGGTACCGTATCAAAATGGCTATTTGGCACCTTAGATGATAGTGACCGGGAAACAATTAATAAAGCTCTAACAAAACTAAACGAAAACGATAATCATATCGAATACGAATTGAAAGCCCAAATGAGTTTAACATCCAAATTAATCGATGAATATAATGAAACAATATCAACCTTGGCACAAAATCAAAAAGCAATTAAAACCTTTCTTACTGAAACAGTAATGAGACTTGAGGATGAACTAAATAAGGTTCTAATTACCGTTTCTATTCAAAACATACTATCACAACTCTTTGTTAATCTGGGATATATTAATGAGTTTCTGGATGAACTAGAAAATGCAATTACGTTCGCTTCATGGAACTTAGTTCACAATTCAATTTTACCCAAACATAGTTTAATGTATATCTTGAGCAAAGCAAGAGAACTCTATAATAGCCAAAGCATTCTAGATCTAAAGTATTTTCAAAATTATTATTCATATTTGGGAACAACCGTTCACTTTTCAGAGAAGCTTATAATTTTTGTGATTAATTTGCCAATCTTAACAACCGAGATTTACTCCTACTACCATTTAATACCAGTTCCTGTCCAAAACCTTACAATCATCCCCAATACTCCATACCTTGGGATGAGTACCGACACTTACGTTGCCACAGCACACAGTTGTCCAAAATTAGAAGACGTCTATATCTGCGACTCACCCAGTCAACCACGAGATGATAGCTGTCTAGTCGAATTACTATCCAAGGCTGATCACGACCACTGCCCTGTTCACCATGTATCAGTCACAAAACCAATAATAACGACATTAGAAGAAAATCACATATTAGTCATACCAGTCAATACTCTCCAAATTCCCGATTGTCAAAATGGAATTCAGACCATTAGCCAACCAGTTGTCCTTCATCTACCCACAGGATGCAGCACCACTATAGCAAACCAACGCTTCACAGCAACGAAGAGTGAAGTTCCACTTCCAATGTTTCTTCTGCCAAAAATCGAAGTACCAAAATTATGGAACCTTACTGTGAACAAAAATAAACCATTGTCATTAAAGGAAGTTGACCTCTCCGATGTCAGAGCTCTGAAAGAGTTAGCCAGAGCAACAAAAGGGACCCACTTCATTCCGGAACCTGCTAGCCTCTTGGAATCCCCAAGTTATTGGCTACTAACCACCATGTTCGTGATGTTACTCCTTGTAATCTATACCATGATTTACTTTGGATGCTGCAGACGATGCTCCAATATATTGTCACGATGCTATCCCAATAAGATTAGGAAGCAAAGCCCACAAGTTATCCACACCACCCTAGAGAGTTCATCGCCAGGAGACGATGCTACCACTTCGTCGGGAGGAGTTATATTGGTATCCCGGTAGCGACACTGCTTTCCTTATCATAATTCTTGTAATAATTTACATAATATACATACGTTACGAGATCACGTAGAGGTATCATATTAAAAGATAAGGTATTATATAAAACCGCGAATCATCTTGTAAATTATCAGATCTGAGTAAAAAGTTAAAGTGAACAGTTGTGTTTTTATTGTACGTTCCCACATTTCTTACGTTTAGCATTTTTCCGGTGGACCATCGAAACCCGAAAAAAACGTCGGATCGATTTGAAAGTCATATCTATCGATTCGAGAGCGAATTTAGAAAATTCCGTCCGTCGGTCAGTCGGTCTGTCTGTCTGTCTGTCTGTCGGTCTGTCCGTCACGTCCAGCCCCCTTAATCCGTTTTCAGATTGCGATGAAACTTGGGTGGTTAATAGGAGGTCTTTAGAAAACCTTAACGCCGGAAGCTCGGCTCCGTTCGGAAACCGGAAGTACCCGATATAGACGTTTCAAATTTTTCGGGAGAAATTAAATAACTCGATAACGGGTAGTCGGATCGAGACGTTTCAAAAAAGAAATGGTGCCGCTGGCAAAGCTCTACAAATAAGTATACCAGAGGCTATGTCGAAAAACAAATGAAAATTGATTTTTTTTGCAAAAAACTGGTTTTCTCGATATCGGGCTAGGAAGCACGATAACTGTCCAGAATATTGATCGATTTCGATGAGACTTGGTGGGATCAAAGGTACCCGGCCACAAATCAAGCCTATTGCTGGCGGCCCGAATCCGTTGACCGCAAGTATGTTTTCCAGGACCGAGTATGATTTTTCAAAGAAATTAATAACTCCCGAACCGAAGGTCCGATTTATATTTTCAAAAATGGCAATTGTAGGGCTCGATTAGGTCTATTAGCTGACGTTTGTGAGAAATTTGGGAAAACAAAAGCGAATCTACAAATCCTGGAAAACTTGATTTTTTTGTTCAATTCTACAAGTTCCGAACAGTTTCGTAATACAAATCGAAAATTAACTATTCCGTCGATCGATCTCTATAACCAGTATAAGGCACGGACCCTTTTGGAAAAAAAATCTGAAATAGAGTTTTTTCGAAAAACTTAAAATAAACGAGTTATTTACGAAAATGCATTCCATAGAATTATTTAAAAAAATATTACAAATTGATAAGTGATAATGTTGTATTTAAAATATCATCATTTATTTCCTTATTTTCACTTACCAAATAAAAATAGAGCGAATGCCCTTTCCGTGTTTCAAAATGTAGTTAGCTTTTACTTTAGTCAATGCAAAAAAAAAATAAAACATGTCAAAGCACTGAGTCATCTTGCGACCCTCTGCTGAAAATGTGAATCATCCCAACAAATTGAATAAAAAGCATATCAAAATGTAGTTTTTTTCACTTGTTATATACATTTATTTAATTAAATAGTTGTACGTTTTTATATCCTGTTTTATAGATCTTGTATTTTACAATTGTTATATTACGATCTCACTTGACTTGTCAAAACACTTTTGTGTAATTATGGCCAATAAAAATCTATCTATCTATAACCACAATTTTTTACGTTTTAACATTTGTAAAATTTAAAACAATTGCCGAGGGATGTGCCACTCTAAAAAATTTGTTCACCTATCGACAAATACTTAAATAATTATACTAGTCAATCTGTCATTTGAGATCGAAAAAATTGTGGACAGGATTAATTTTTAATATGTTGATTCTGGTGGCCAGAAAGAGAAAATGCAAAGTTGACGTATCCCCACTTGTTTAATCGCCGCAATTTTGAAAAATTTTTGGAATAGATTTATCTCATTTTCTGCTGGGCGAAGAAATAAAGGGTAACGAAAAA
The DNA here is from genome assembly GCA_963583905.1 of Stenurella melanura. NCBI lineage: Eukaryota > Metazoa > Arthropoda > Insecta > Coleoptera > Cerambycidae > Stenurella > Stenurella melanura. Next base: position 138,539,470 of record OY757311.1, read on the forward strand.
AATTGCAGAGCCCGAAATTTGCAATAATTTTTGTCTCAGACCGAACTCTCTATAGTTAGTTCCAAAAAGATAGAGAGCGTCAAAATTTCCAAAAATCTAAGTTTTTCGTATTGTCGCATATTAATTCATTGAATTCCTTGCTAACATAAAAAAAAATCGGAGGTATCGGAGTCAAAGTATATTTCCCCTCCGCTACGTGGATGTGGGATTAATATTAAAAGACAGCGGATGTCATCGACATGAACAGAGGTATTCTTGTATGAAGTTGTTTTGGAAGTGTCTGTTTTATAATGAGAAAAAGTAGAGGAATGAGTAGTGAGTATTGAGTCTAGCGATATTTCCGAGGTAATGAGCCCAAATTGAGAGTATTCATTGTCTGAAACTCAGCGCCAATTACTAGAGAGCATCAAATCCTTATGGTTACGAGGGTGCTGAAGAGGAATCTGACGGAAGTTTTTAAAAGTAAGCTCTTTAATTCACTAAAAAGAGACCTCCTCTCCTTTCGCGGAATGGACAACCGGTACGACAGAAAACGGTCGGAGAACGGAACGAACGAGTGCGTCGGCTTCGTGGGGACGAGTGCTATATGGACGTGTTAAATTCTAACGAATCGGACGCGCCGCCCCCGAGATAGGGAGGTGATCCCGTGGCAGCCGAACCGAAAGAGATGGAGGGAAATAGACTACGGAAAGTTGTTTCTTGTCGGGTGGAAAGAGGAGGTGAGGCGGGGAGGGGTGCAGAATGGACAAGAATATTTCTGGCGGCGAATCTCGGACAAAATCGCAGTCAGCGGCAACGCATAGTCCTCTAGGGCTCGTAACTATGATTTCTCATTTCATTGCAGCGGGTACGATCCGTTCAAACTAGACACGTCCATATAGAACTCGTTAACATAAAGCCAACGCACCCTTTCGTTCCATTCCCCAACCATTCTTGACTGTACTGGACAACCATTCCGTGATAGGAGAGGGAGGGGTATTTTCCTGGTGTAATTAACCTGTACACAAAGAAGGGGATGGTCAAGGGTGTCAACGGCCTTGCATAAATCCGTTGCGTTACCCCCACCCATAGCCATGATAACATTATCCACAACATTCGATAATACTGAAGTAGTACTGTACCTCTTCCTAAACCCAAAAGGGAAGAGAGAGATAATTATTAGATGTTACAGTTGTCTGTATACATTTTAACATTGGAAATGTTTATGTTTTCGTATATGGGGTAGAGATACCAGTTTTTCTTCAAGGTCAAAAGACAGCGGTGTCGCGGCACAGTAGAGAGAAGACTAGTGGGCTCACTTACTCTTGAGATTTATTTTTTATGAATCCACTGCGCATCCGATATTTGTACGCTCATCTACATATACACTGCCCGAGCTAGAAAATGCTAATAAACTGGCCAACACTTACAATGACACTAAATTATTTTTGTTCGAAGATATCCTTGGCAGATGATTTATTTTGCGATTGAATTTAATGTTTACTGGTTAATCAATAAGTAGCGAATTAAAATTTGATCTGCCATAACTTAAATTTATTACATAACATCCGCGTCTGACGTTACAGACTGAAAATGTATGACTATATTATTCAAGCAAAAATTTGTACACGGTTGCCGAAAAGACCGCGCTACTATCGATTAGGCTGCTGCGCGATGCTGATGGTAGAATACAAAAGTGTACAGCTTGCTAAAAATAGATGCCTGCTTGCAAATAAATGATGTGTTAGAATTGCAACTAACTGATATAGGTTGTCTGTTGTACAAATTGAGTGACAATAATAAAATCTCTTTATTTCAAAGTAATGTGTCGCGATCGACTGAGACTATCATATGCAACGGCTGATATACACAAATGTAATATGGGTTGCATATATCACAGGGGGTCAAGTTACCAGTTTTCATTTAAAGTGAAAATACAGCGGTGTCGCGGTCGAGTGAGACTGCGTATATGCAACGGCTGATATACGCAAATGTAACAAGGGTTGCAGATATAAGGTGGAAATGCAGCGGTGTAGTGGATCGTGCTATTTCCGGACGAGGTGAAGCCGAGTCCGGAAAAGAGTTGAAAAAGTTGGAAAACTTTATGTTTTATGTATGGTGTTATCATTTCCAATGTCCCGATGACTGCAAGGATTGCGAAATCTGTGAATTTTTTTCCAAAATTTTTGATAAAGTCGGAAGGTCATTATGCTTACTTGGATTATTGATTCTTCAGTCCTCAAGAAAGTGTCATACCTCTAAACAACAGCTGAATATAGGTGTCAGATACTGGGATAATTAACATTGCTATAGCATTTTAGCATATATGTTAATGAAACCATGTGCAAGAAACATTAAGCTAAATGAAAACACAAAATACTAAGAGATCTTTTCAATAGCCTCAATACTAGTATTATAATATTTCACCCAACTTCTGCCAACTGTTCACGACGCTCATGCCTATCAGTTACCATCAACATAAAATGAATAATTTATATGCAAACCCTAAAATCAATAGTTATGAGTGACACATACGTACTGTACAACTGCCAGCTCCTCACGATCCTTTTGCGGACTTGTTTTAAGAATAAAATAAAAAACAACATTTGAAATCAATACGGGGGAACATAGATGGAGTCCGATACCACGTATCTTGAAATAAAAAGCAACAATTGTCACTAGAGTTAATTCTCAGTATCGGACAACCTCAGATCAATACCTGATTACAAATTCGAAAACTGCTTTCAAGTCAAACGGCATGCAGTCTCTTTTATATAACTATAATCGCATTTATTGATATATCATATTTATTGATTACAATTATTATCTGTCCACGTCTGAATTAATTGGTTAGATACTAAATTGCAGATATGGACTGCAAGATGTATATTGTATTGTGGCCTAAATACAGGGTGACAATTAAAATGACCCAAGATAATAACACGAAAAACAAGATGATGCTCTGAACCACTTGCTTTAATGGTAATGAAGAGTTTTCTAGCATTACTAAATTTTGAGAAAAGTTCTTGCTACTAATACAAACACTTGGAACTTAATATCTCTAACACTTTTACTGTCAATCACACAGCAAGTGTGTGCTCAGATATTTCTGTTAATGGCTGATCACACACATTATATGTGTTGACCGTGTACAGTCACAGAGGATCACACACAGGTTTCATATGAACGGCCCAGTGTAAGAAAAAAATATCATTGGTCAGCCACACACACCATGAATGTGGTGTCATTTTATTATCTTTTGCAATATAAAGTATAAGAAGTTTTAGAAACATAATAAAACTCGGTAAATGTTAGCATTAGAATATAATTATTTACGGCTCTTAGGAGACAGTGGTCATAGAAAACTGGCATTCACTGCCAGTTGTTAGTAGTGGTATGTGTTGCAATTATTCCGAGGAACCTGACGCTATCAGAGAAGATGAGAGCGATTGGCATAAACTGGCGTGTGACAGAAAGTGCGATTGTGAAGTACACTGTAATAAAGAGATCAAACAATCCATTAGGTGAATTTTTTGCAGGTTGGTATTTACCACCATGATGGATGAAACTGTCAGGTGCAGGGGACTGTTCGTAGGGGGTGTCCTGCTTCCTATGCTGTGCTTCCTACTAAAGAAACTCACAAATGAAGAATTTGACGCCCAAAAATATTCTGAAGATATAGTCATTAGAATTAGGGGAAGTTCAACAACATAGATAGGTATCGACTACGCAAGGTCTGAGCATGATTAAGAAATTAACCGATTAGGAAGAGTTGAAGGTAAGTCCATCAAAAATCAACATTGTTCTATTTGCTAGGTGATGAGACCTGGAGGAACTGAGTTCTATACTTCTTCAAGGCACTGTGGCATAGATGTCGGAGGAAGTCAAATATCTTTAGGTTATCATAGACTTCAAAGTTGACTAGATCTGACACCAGGATTACACAGAGATCGGTAGCTTTATTGGTAGCCGATAGACCGTATTGGCTTTGTACCGTCGTAATAAGACTCGCCATCATACACGATGCCTTAGTTTGGTAGTCTAAGGCAACTTAAACAGTAGCAACCAACGAGCTATGCCGGATCCAACACCTGACCTACTTGGGAATTACCATAAAAAGCAACTCCACAGCAGCCACGGAGACCCCATTAAAGCTTCCTCATGATGATCCAGAGGAAGGCTAGAATGGGGGTATGCAGACTACAAAACTCAAACAACCCTAATCTTCTTGAAGTTAGATGAATGCACTCCATGATAGTTAATATAGTAGAAGACTATGGTCTATTGAACATTAGGTGGGACTACATCACACCAAAAATCATGTTTAACAAGTCTTTCAAAATCACCATTGGAGATAGGAAGGATTAGTCAATAGGAGCTGCTGATACTAGTATACTAATTATATTGCTAATCTGGTAATCTAACGCGTCTAGGATGGATACAGAAATATATCGTGAAGGGCCAAGGGCAAGTATAAGCCATATCTTGGACAACACGATACTGCATTGCGGACAGACATTCTAACTATACTTGAATGAGTATGCAAGATGTTAATCAACAATATGTCAACCTAACCAAACATATTCTTTATAGGATTTTGCAAATAGTGGAAAGAAAAGCTATCTATGAGAACTAAAGGAAAAACTATATATATAAATATTAATGAAATCTTTGCATTCTTTCGATAACCTGACTTCTGGTTATGCTACCAAGTGAAAATTCTTATCAGCCATTCTCATTTTAACACTAGCATCCAACCTAGTCCCCTACGGCTAAACAGGCTAAACTAGTATCCACATGATCCCCTACGATATGTAAATTCAGTTAAAAATGAGAACAAAGGCCTGAAATTAATTTATTTACGTACCTTGTCTTTAAAAAATTTTTCATTCTAATGAATTACAATAATAATAATAAATGAATTTATTGAACCAAAAATGACTCAACAGGCTATTGACCGAGGTCCTTCTGCCTAATGAATTACATTTTCATAAAATCTCATTCAGTTTTTTGGAAATGCTTAGCCTTTAAAACGTTTTTCGTCCTTATTGTTGACTCATCAGACGAAATAAATAAGGACGAAAAACGTTTCAAAGGCTAAGCATTTCCAAGAAACTGAATGAGATTTTATGAAAATGTAATTCATTAGAATGAAAAAATTTTTAAAGACAAGGTACGTAAATAAATTAATTTCAGGCCTTTGTTCTCATTTTTAACTGAATTTACATATTGTAGGGGATCATGTAGATACTAGTTTAGCCTGCTTAGCCGTAGGGGACTAGGTTGGATGCTAGTGTTAAAATGAGAATGGCTGATAAGAATTTTCACTTGGTAGCATAACCAGAAGTCAGGTTATCGATAGAATGCAAAGATTTCATTAATATTTACATATATAGTTTTCCTTTAGTTCTCATAGATAGCTTTTCTTTCCACTGTTTGCAAAATCCTATAAAGAATATGTTTCATTACTATAAGCAAACAAATAATAAATAATTCACTTTTAAATGTCAACCTAACCCTCCGTTACATTCAGGGAACACTAGAAGTTGATAAAATTACGCACTATATTCCTCAATTTTTTCGATCAGTTTGTGAAATTTCTCAGATTTTATATTTTTACAAACATTTTACAGTTTAACTTCGAGCCCAGTGGTCGTCCACCTTAAGAGCGTAGATACAAATTTCATTTTTTTATTTTAGGCATATTAGACAACCCTCAAATCCAAATTAGATGTTGTCCGAATATCCAGTGTGAAGTAGTCTTCACAAGCATCAAAACATTTGATTACTACACTAGAAAGTTCAGATTAGACACGCGTTTCGCCAATCAGAAGAAAATTTAAAAAATACGATTTTAATCACCTCCTGATGGTATCAACGTGGCTGACGAAACGTGCTCGAATATTACTATTGGAGAAGTAGTTAAATGATTTGATATTACTTCTGAATGTTCTTGTCATCCCCTAACTATGCCATCGTAGTTAGTGAAAGGCTCGACGAGTGTTCGTATTCGGGTGTAGTGTTCAATTGTTTTGTTTGTTGAGAAATCTACTCTCTCCAGAACTGTCAGTGTCGGATACCGAGATCAAACCTACTACTCGACAAATAATTTGATCAAGCGTGCTCATCGTCCAACACGCATTGAACTACTGCGCTGCCGTGTCGTACGTTTGCAGTGTTATTTTGTACCTTATAATATGCGATTATAAACCATCCTTGTATATCACTGAAAAACTAAATAGAACGCTTTATACGCCTCTTATGCAAAATGTGGATTTTTTTTACTTAATTACGTTTCAAAATAGTTCTTTGAGCCATCATGGTCGATTTTATAAATTAATTAACCCAATAAATTCTTCTTAAATATAACACAAAAATAACGTATTAAATCGTGCTCTTTAATTATAAACATTAATTAAAGTCCTCTGATAAATTTCCGAAATTTACGCAATTCTAATTCTGCTTAATATTTCAAAACAAACAACCGTATACTTGAAATTACAAAATAAATCTGCCGTGTCAATTAATTTCTTGCATAATGGTAATTATTCACAGCACCATCAACTTTGAATTCAAAGAAATTGTCGTATATATCCCTAATTGAATTATGTAATGCATTAAGAGGAGATTTTTGGAGGTAGTAAACGGTAATATCCAAGTATTTAACCTAACATGCATTCCTTATACTACAACGACTTGTTAACAAGTCTTTCTTGACCGCTCTTTTGTTATGTTCAAAAGATAACAGTAACAATACATCAAATTTGTTGACATCTTAATAGGTATTTTTTGACATTATATCAAGACATGTTTTTTTCAGGCCTGAATAGCCTGAACATTTAGATGAATTAGTAGGAACATGACCAAATATACTGTCAAGATAGAATAATTACCTGAATTATCATCTTCATTAGTTTATTCTTTCTTAGTACCAAGGATGAGCGTGCTTCAGGAAGATGTTTATAAATAGCAATAGCATAAATTGTAAATTACTTTCGTTTATATATAGAGATAGATAATGTTCTAATTAATTATGAAGTTTTCATACCATTGTTGAATATTCTACAGGATACTCTTTGTAGTTTTTACAAATAAATGAATTCCTTAGGTATAATTGCATATTTTTAATTTTAATAATAATAATAATAATAATAATAATATTCTTTATTATATTTCATATAAACATTACAAATAATTATTGATTTCATAGAAAACTAAATGGGGACGTTAAGAGATGACAATTCACAAGAAATGATAACCACAGATTCTGTTCGAAGTGCACAGAATCTCCCCCCCCCCTTCCCTCTATAAATTACACATTGTTTGAGGGGTTGTTATTGAAAAAACGATCCATTTGAAAAAATATCCAATTTACTAAAAAAGTAAATTCATACAAAAATCCCATGAAAAAATAATATTTAAACCAGTAAAAGGACTTCTAAACACCTTTGGCATCATATTAGATCGAAATCTACGTAAAAAATGATTTCACTAAAAATGGCCAAAATATTGACTTTTCATCTCGAGGGCGACGGTCAATCGCCTTTGGGCTCCGTCCTCGAAATCCTCAGTCAGGATGTAGCGAGTAGCTATTTTAAACGTCAAAATTTAGGAAAAAATCGATGGGACGGTTTTTCAAATAAAGACCAAAACCCTCATTTAATATTCCTCAAAGGGTTGGAGCATAATCCTCATACAAAACCCCAGAAACGTACAGAAAAATAGTCAAAGAATTCAAATCGAAGGGTCGATTCCGACGAACCCAAAATACTGTTTATCCCGGCTCCGGCGGACAACGCCATACTAATCGCTCGAAGGCGAGTCGATGGAAAAAAGTATATTTGAGTTCGATGCCGTTAGTACGTTTATAAAAGCAGGAAAACCATCGAACTCACATAGATAGCTTCTTTAAGCATCCTGACAATCATTTCGATAATTTTAGTGCAAAATTCAAAGTGAATAATTTTCAAAAAATTTCGCATACATTTTACAAATGTTACTAATTGAGAGTCTGAATCTTTTTGAACAGTCGATTGTCATAGCTCTCGACGCTGGATGAGTTACACTCCTACGGGAGGTAACGGCTTGCCGAGTGGTGGTGCTCTTTGATGTTTGCCTTATACACATTAGCTAAGTATTGAATATTTGTATTTTTTACATTTTATGAATTATTTCAATAAATGTAAATATATTTTGAATTAGGTTTCTTATTGATCAACTAATTATAAGATTTGTGACCGACGTGCGATTCTGTGGCATGAGTCGGACAATTACTTTCCGCGGGTCACCTCTGATCCCGCCAAGTCTGTGTACTTGTCCGAATACTCATAGCATCCATCGACGGTCTTAATTATTAAGAAGTGTTTCTGAGAAAGTGCTTATTATAAGACATTCATGCACTACCGGACTACACTACCCGACATAAGATTCCGACGGACAGAGCAGACTGTAGCAATCACAGTAAGTAAAATTTTGTCTATTTTCGTCTTGAGGAGTCTGATGGGTATCTTGAATCCCCCTAGACGTTAATTCTGCCTTATCTAGATGCTTTGGTCAAATGCGGACTAACATGGTCCATTTTAAAGAATATGTTTTGCAGTATCTGATGAAGTATGACAGTATATACGTTTATGCTTCGATCATGATCATTTGGCGGCTATTAATCACAACTTCAATCGAACAATTGAAATTTTGCTTGATTGCCATTGAGTACTTGGGTCACTAAATGCTGCCTTTTTTCTTAGGTACAGATGTAAAATGAGAACGCCTAGTATTGCTTCCATATCAATTTTTCTTGTATACAAAGTATTAATAATAATAATAATAATAAACGGCTTTATTCAAAGATGTACATTTACAAGTACATTACAAATAGCAATTTACAAGGCGAAGTTTAGCCATGCGGCTATTCTTACACTTAACCTTATAAATCACTTACCTAACTAATTAAGTTAAAAATAAAACATTAAAATACAAAAATACAATACAATATTACAATAGTCCAATGTAATAGGCGGACGGTATACACTTTATAAAATATATTTATGGAAATACTAAAAAATTAATTACTCAAAATTACTAAATAAAAAATCGATCATAAACACAGTGCAAAATGATGCCCAAGAATATATTCTAGTTTTTGTTGGAATTAATGAACCAGGCTTTGATTTTTTTACGGAAGATATTAACTGTCGATAGATTTTTGTATATGGGATCAATAGAGTTATATAAGGCTGCGGATGTGTAAGAAAAGCTACGTTGGAAGAGGGCTGTACGATGTTGTGGCACTGTTAGCACGTACCGATGTCTGATGTTTACAGTATGTACTGACGATCTGAAAATTAACTTGTCTCTTAAGTAACTTGGAATAGAATATTTTATTAAAGAAAATAAGAAAACTGCATAGTGGAATTTAACGAGTTGTTCCATTTTTAACCAACGCAACTCAACATATTTGCTTGAAACATGATCAAATTTTCTTAAGTTGTAAATAAAACGACAACAACAGTTTTGCAAAACTTGTAGTCGATTTTTTGTAGCTTGATCCAGGCAGTAAAAATACATAAAATTGCAATAATTGAATACAGGCATGACTAAAGTTTCACAAAGTTTTTTACGTTGTTTAAAGTTCAAGATATGCCTGTTTGCATACAGTACTTTTAGCCGGGAGTAAAATTTTTGTAAAAGAATTTTTATGTGCTGCATAAAACGTAATTTTTCGTCTATTATTATCCCAAGATTTTTGGCATGAGTAGAAAATGACAAATTTTCTTGATTAATATTTAGTTGAATAGAAGCCTTTAAGTGATCTCGAGTATGTTCTGAGCAGAATAGAATAACAACTGATTTGGTAGGGTTAATTTTAAGGTTATGTTGATGCGAATATTGATAGATGTTGTCTAAATCTTGGTTGATCAAATTAGTGGCAATAGCTGCATTAGATGGCTCAAAACAGTGAAGAAGTTGGGTGTCGTCAGCATATGCTTGCACATGCGAACTAGTTACAACATTAAATATATCTGCTGTATATACAAGAAACAAAAGAGGACCAAGAATGGACCCTTGAGGAACACCTGACGAGATAATTTTAAAATCAGATATATTTCCTGCGACTGATACGCATTGGCGACGTTCGCTCAAATAAGAATTGAAAAACCGCAGGGATATCGCGTCGAAACCATAGTAATTTAGTTTTGCACAAAGAAGCGTGTGATCAATGGTGTCAAATGCCTTAGAGTAGTCTAGGGATACAAGAATAGCTGCCATACGTTTGTCTAGTGCGCTGATGATATTATCACTAAGGTTCAACAAAGCAGTAGTGGTGCTATGTGCTTTACGAAATCCCGATTGATGTAATGGGTATAAGTTATGCAGTAAAAGATATTCAGTAATCTGGTCGTGAACTATTCTTTCTAGTATTTTGGAAAGAATTGGCAACAAGCTGATAGGCCTCAGATCCTCCACAGTTGTAGGATTTGCTGTTTTTGGTATTGGACAGATAATTGCATCTTTCTATTCTGTAGGAAAGTAACCCTGTTCAAGACAGCAGTTAATAATATGAGTGATATGCTTTATGATTATTGGGATGCATAATTTTAACATGTTTAGAGTTATTTTATCTTTTCCGGCAGTGTTCGACTTTATACTCTTGATAGCATTATAAACGGTATCGGTAGTAACAAGTGTGAAGGTGAACAGTAAATTATCTTTAAATTTGGTGTTAGCATAGAAGTTTATCGTCCTATTGCAGTTATCGTTCTTGCAGTATACACTAAGAAAGAAGTCGTTAATATCTGCAGCATTCTGTAAATTAGGAGGTATGATGTTATCACGTTTAAATCGAATATTTAGTTGTTGTAGCCGTTTCCAAAACTCGCGATTAGAAGTTTGATTTTGTAACGAACTTAAATACGCGGCTTTTTCTCTCCGCACCGATGCTAAGGCGAAATTACGAATATTTTTATAAGCTTCCCAGTTTTCTTGCGTCTTATTTTTATTGTAAGCAGATAGTGCTCTGCCCTTTTCTTTTAAGATTAGCTTTAAGGGGTAGGTTAGCCAAGGCGCCGGGGGTTTGTTTACTCTCACTGTTTTTATCGGTGCATGAATATTAAATATTTCTGTGATATAGTTTGTTAACAGAGATACTTTGTACTCAATATTATTGACATAGAATAAGTTATCCCAGGGCACTTGGTTTAGATCATAATAAAAGAGCTCTTGGTATTCTTTATATTGTTGTTAATATAGCTTCCTTGGTTTAGGATCAAATGCCATAATATTAGATTTAATGGGATTAACGACAAGACAGTAATATTCGTCTCTGCTGTCGGACTATATGTAATAGAATTAAATGACAACTAGGTGTGAAATGCGGTTCATGAGTTTAAATTAACTATTTTCTAGTGAATGAACAGAACGCCAGATCTCAACCCTTGCAATTTATTTTTTAGATAGATCTTAATTTCGATATCGTATTGCAAATAAGTTATTAGAAAATATCCTCAGATGATGGAAAAAGTAAGGCCCCATTTTTGTCAAACATATCATTATTTAGTATCATAGGAAATGGTAGAACCATTGGTGTAATTTCATTTAATACTAAATGTTTGCTAATAACATAAACATTCCTAATAAACACCCTGTAGTGCATCAATTAATTTTAATTCAGCATCAGTTAAGATTTGTAGGCAACATTGTGTTAAACAAGCTTTCAAGTATTATGTGGTGTCTTCAAGAATATATGTTTGTATGAATATGAATGGAAAAATAATAATTAGATCTCTGCAACAGCGTATCAACCATGGATAACTTGACGATAATTGGTTTAGACTTATTACAAAGTAATAATTAAGTAAGAAGTGATTTTAAAACACTGATTATAATTAATTGCACTGAATTAACATTCAATTTACTGGAATAGTCGCACAGGGGCGTATACAGCTTAACTTCTTGGAGGGGCCATACAGAAAAAACTAAGCATATATATTTGCAACGAACATATAATAAATTTAAAAATAATGCATCGTTTAGTTTTTGCAAAAAAAAAATAATATACAAAGTGTTTCAAAATTTATGATCAACCGGGATTTCACTTATCCAGAAAAATTCCCTGATTAATAATTTGTAAATCAAAATTTATTTAGAGCTGTTGTTTTCGAAATACTAGCTAATAAACATGTTCTTGGCTGCAAATTCTTTAACTGTTTCTTTTCAAATTTCAAGCTTTGCTATAAAAAATTATTGTATTAAAGCAACTGTTAATAAAGATTGGAACTTCCTGTATAAGAGCTTACGGAACCTATTTTTGATTAAAGGTAGTATGGAGAGAGATACGCAATATGGCAACTAGAAATATAGACAAACCATTTTCCTATAACTGTTATAAAATAATTATTTTAGCGATGTTCGAAATTAGTTGCATTAAGAATAATATGTCAATATCATCTCTACGTGTGAGGCAACTAATTATCATAATATAAATTTTTTATTCAAATGGTACTAATAGTTGAAATTTTATTAATAGATAGTGACTTAAATAACTAAGTGTCAAATTTACTCATAATATCTACCGTATCTTTTTAATCTTTGGGGTGTGTCATGACCCCCCGATCACCCTTGTATACGTGCCTGACCAACATGATTAAAAAAAATATACCGTTCCTTGGCTCGATCGGATTCTACGAACCCTCAACGCGCTGTATCCAATATTAAGTATTAAATAAATTAAAGCAGGTGTAACAGTTAACCTTGCGTTTATTGGTAGAGTACTCGACTTGAGCTAATACAAAACAAGTTTAAACGTTTAGCAGACAAGCAAAGGTACGTACCATCCATCTAAATATCTCTGATTTCTCTGGCCGAGCACAATCGGACGTTGCTGTCGAAGTGGTATGATACAGTCGGTCTTGTCAAAGCATTCCGCGGCGCCGGACAGAACTCTCTTCCCGGACTTCTAATTTCAACAACTGACTTGTTTTTGTTCCCAGTCTATTCATCACGACACAGCTGGACCAGCTCGCATTAAAAAACAATCGCCAATCGCGATTATCCTCGCATAAACTATTCGACAGTTCCCGAATGGCTGCATATTATCACAGGAATTCCTAAACAAAGGTCAGACCAAAAGCGCCAGCCGATTTTCCCACATTTCTCTCCAAGTGGATCCCGAGAGTAACCCACGAGATTCTTGATAATTCCCACGTGACTGGCAGCTAGTGTTTAATTTATATTAATAGGAATAACATCAAATTATAATATTTTTCATCCGTCACTTAATCTACATCTACAATTCACTACATCTGCATCTATAATCATTTCAGCCAAGACTCTTGAAGAACTAGAAATTGTAACTAATTTGACCCTTGATAAATTCAATACATGGTGCTACAAAAACAGATTGCTCATTAATTATGAGAAAACCGTATGTGTCTTATTCAAAACACGGACAAAAAATCTTCTTTTAAATGATAAACAGTTAAGCTTAAAAAAAATACAAATTTTCTAGGTGTAATTCTGGACCAACATCTAATGTTAATAATTTCAATTTAGACCTATATAAAAAAATCTTCCATGTATTCTGGAAGCTATTTATTTAACAAACTGCCCTCTAACGTTGAACTAGTCAAGACTTTGACCGAATTTTAATCTAAATTATTTAGTTTTTTATCCTACAATGGTTTTTACACTCTTGATGAATTTGAGAATTTTAAATTGGTAAATGGTTACTTTATATATCCCAAAATTTACTGTTTAGTTAATTTTAAATTTGACGTCTGTTTTTAACTTTAGTTATTCGTTAATTGTACGTGTGATATTATTGTATACATGTATTTTATAACGTTCGTAAATTATTGTACAGTATGTCCACGGATCGAGTTGCAAAGAGGAAAACTTTTTTATTCTTCATTTCACAAGAGAAATGTATTCTTGATGGAAGTTTTTGCATGTTCCAAAACGGCTAATTAAGTTTTAACATTTTCAAATTTTCTTTTAGTTTCAAAGGAATGTCGAAAATTGGTAGATTTACTTGAAAAGTTCCAAAAAATAATAGTAATAATAATTGTTAACATGACTTGTTTACTAAATTTCAATTTAATAAACTTAAGGCCATTCCATAGAAATAACTTTATTCTTAGTACGTATATTAAAAAAACTATAAGAGTACCTAAGTAGAACCATAACAAGACTATTACTATGAATCTTCACTCAATAGTTTCAGTGGTTTGCAAAAACTACGAAATAACAAGATTAACATAATTTTTAAATTTATATCTAGCTATTTTGCAAACCACTGAAATTATTGAGTGAAAATTCATAGTAATAGTCTTGTTATGGTTCTACTTAGGCACTCTTATAGTTTTTTTATAAATATACGTACTAAGAAAAAAATTTATGGCCAAAAATAATAAATATTTCCCTATCGGATGTTTCTTTCTAGGGAATGGCCACCTTAACAACAAAAATAATATAAACAAAAGCTATTCTACTCAATCCATTCACCGCCTTTTTCAACGCACAATTCCAGTCTTCGACGCAATTGCCTATAACTTCTTTGAATTTCTTCGAGAGTTAAAGACGTCACAACGTCTCTAATTATCTCGTTTAAATTCTCTACGTTCGGGGGAAGATTATTTGCATAAACTATTTGTTTCAAACGGCCCCAAAGATAAAAATCAGCCGTTCTACAACGTTCTACAACAATCCGAGTACAATGGGCCGGACAACCATCTTGTTCAAAATAACACCTTGCTATGTGATTAATCGGTAAATCGTCCAACCTTTCAACAAAAAAGTTTTGCAGCATATCTAAGTACGTACGTTGATTGACAGTCGTATAAAAAAAAATATGGTCCAATGATACCATGGTAAGAAACTGCACACCACACATTAACTTTTGCCGAATATTGTCGATTACGAGGGATTCAGAAATTCGAGAATAAATAAATAACGGCAATTGGGATGGCAACGTGAACAAATTTTTTGGGACTCTCTCAATTCTCAATATGCAACTAAATCTAACTATTTTCGATCACCTTAGATATTTACAGATTCTTAACAACCTCCTGTATCACAGATTAGGTTGTTATCATATACATATTAACTATATACTGTGACTTTCGTTCGTAACTTGACGCCAAGGAAAGCCTGTCTCTCTATCCTTTAAGAGTACTCTGGGTATGGTGCGCATGCCTTAGTGACGCGAGATTGTGACAGTTCAACTGAATATAGAAGTTAGCGTATATAGCGCGCTTCCTTACTCCGTCATCAGATCATATCGTCAGAGCGTGCGCGTTGGGTCCAAAGTTCCCCGTAGAGATAGAAAACTATCTCCTTCTTTAGCCTCAATTCCGTACATAGTGGCTTATAGCGTGTCACCAGTATATAGTTAATAGGTAGATGGTTGCTATCAAAATACATAATTGTAGTGCCAATGGGAGCATTACATAAAGGTGGTTAAAAAAATCAAGTTTCAATTTTTTATATCCCCCTTCAATTTGTTCCAAATCCCAAAAAACGATCTCAAAATATAATCAAAGTTGGTTAGTTCTAACTCGTGCCTCCGAGACCGTGAAGTTTCCTATGTATTTATTCTATTACAAATTTTTTCGTAAATTTGTTAATAGAATTATGAATATGTCAAATAAAAATCACATTCAAGTTTCAAATTGTATAGACTCCAAAGAAAGACTTCATATAAGCAAAAATAGAGTATCGCGTTTAATATTGTTTTTAATATTTTTCGTGCACAAATTATTATTCCCTTTGTGTCCTAGTGGCTATCCAGTGGGACCACCCCATATAAGCAATAATGTACCTTCACAAATAATAAATTTGATTAACGTGTAAATCTCAAAATATGTGAATTAGGTATCTGGGAAAAAATCTCATTTTTCCTTTTTCATTATCTGCAAGAATGTTAAGAGTCGTTTGTTTTTGTTTTATTTCATTTAGGTATTGGTTTTAAGTTTTCACCATAAATACTGGTTCGAATTGCCGAAGGATAAGACATCTCAAAATATCCAAGGATAGATATAGTTACGAATACTCATCATAATTATAACCAGGGTTATAAAGTCAATAATTGTACCCCTTATCATTTTATACTAGGACACAAAGGGTTTTACTCGAATTCTAGTTTGAAAACTTTGCTGTTTCATCAATTATATAGGACTTATGTAGGAAAAAGACATGAAATACAGGTGATACCATGAGGGATATAGATATGCATTGAATGCTTAAGTGAAAAAAAAAATCTACAGGGACGGATTCCGGTTTGTCTTCCCTCTTAGAATGAACAACCCTAAAGTGCATATTTATGCACTTGATTTCCCAGATCTCCCTCCAGTCCTGTGTTCTTCATCCAGGAGGGGGTAGTTTATACCCTTCTGGAGGCGGTATTCACCGTCTACCATATTTCCTTTGTATTCTCAAGTGCTTTTAAGCTAGGAGCTTTTATGATGCAATTCTATGTATAGAAGTGTATAGAAGGGGTGCAGAGAGTGTTCAACCCCTTCGGGAGAATTGTTACCCCCTCACTGAAGTCCTTGGCCTTAAGAAAGAAGACTATGAGAGATAGAAGTCCCCATTCATACTTCTTTCCATAATGATACTTATATTTATAAATTTACCTTATTGAATGGATGTTCTTACCTCTGCACGAGAATTTAAGGGGTATACGATTTTTTTTTAACTCGGATTCGAATTCAGCGTCGAAAATTAGATAGGAATGCCATGGTCAGCCATCCTGATCAGAAACTTTTTTATGGGTCTGTGTTATGTATATTGTTGATCTAATTCTAACCACAGTTGTATACCAATAAAGCAACTTGGTACACTCCATTGATGTGTATTGAAAGACGTGGAACTATTTAATGACCATGTCGGTCTTGATTACTTTTTGTAGGGTTACTTAAAATCAAAGTGTATGCTTACTATCAAGAGACAACTGGCGGTCATTTTAAATATTTAATTATAAAATAAATTAGAAATGCATTAAAATAAATTGGAAATACATTCTCAAAACATGTATGTGACGCACTTCACTTTATGTATAGGGTTGAGGCAAAGAGTAGTAGTCACTCTACTGGGTACAATTTTGTATAAAAAACTTTAGAAACAACAATAGATCAGTTTCAACTTTTCTTCAAAACAAATAATTTAACAGAAAATACCTTATCTAAGTTTACAAGACACTTACAAATTTCCACATTTTTAAAACTAATTTTCTCAGTAATTAATGCATCAAATTTAAAAAAAAATGTATATCGGTGAACAGAAAATTAAAATCCCCTCGAAGGACATACGACCCCCTTTCTATTTTAAATATTTCGGGGTAGTTATAATTTAGAGGGGATGAGGGCAGGCGGTATAGTTGACTACATATATTTAATGCACATAAAAAACCTCAAAGCTTTGACGCTTACGTATAGAAGGGAGAGTGAAGCATGCTCTATTTTTGTAGAAAATGTTAAATCATAAATATTACTTAATACATAGAACAACATTGTTCTCGTGTATGTTCTGGTATGATTAAAATAAGAAATTAACGTAACACACCTGTTTGAATTATAATTCAAATATTTTGATATATTTACCCGACTCCCTCCTACTGAAAATATTTTAGGATATAACGGTTTACAGCAGGTGTGTATACCCTACCCACGACAGAGTGGAACTTAATATTGTCAGTGTATCATGGAATATCAAATTAGCCAATGCTTCACAAATATATAAAGTATTATTCCTATCTTGACATAAGCAAAACAGAGCAAAATATTTTAATTTATCACTGTACCAAATAATTTATTGACCAAAGACAATACTTCTAAATTTCTACTGTTTTTGTGTACACAAATTTTAAGTATGGTTTGGTGGAGGATCACTAATGCTAACGAGAGAGAGATTCATGGTCGGTTTTTATTGCTTTTTTATGTGCGTTAAATATACGTAGTCAACTGTTTTATTTTCATGCTAAAAAATGGCAATTTTAAATTAAAATCTGTGTGATCTGTTCAGGTTTTTTTTCTAAAAGTTCATGATTACGCTTAAATAATTTTATTACATACATCTGGACCGCACTGTATACAACCAATAGAGTTGGTAAACGTTAACTTGCTTTGTGCTTCGTCTATGTCCAAGTTGAGTAGATTTAAAAAATCTTAATTACCCGTATAAGAGAAGACGACTGAAGACAAATCAGAAATATCATGGGAAACGACAGATTAAATGGATTAGCATTATTGAATACTACTATGTATACATCTCTCCAAATAAAATAATGAAAGTTGGCAACCAACACGTTTACTTTATGTTTAAGTCATGTTTAGTGAGAATTGTAAGTTTTTCCTTTTAAATAATTGAAACATTTAATAATACGCCATATGACAGTTTGACAATTGCATGATAATGTATAATTCAATTGATACATTGGTTTTATTAACATATTTTGTAATTGATTTAAATTTAAATAAAAACTGTCCGCATTTATAAGTGCGCATGTAATAAATGCTCTCATCTCCACGCCAACCATCTCCTAAAGAGCAAACTTTGTAGGCAATTTCTAGTGCACGACGAGTTTTGATAACATTATGGTATATTTTACTCTCTCTCTCTGTCTCTCTACGGAAAGCCGAGAATTTCTACACAACATCATAATCAGTTTTCTGAGATACAGGCGCATGGAATATGCCGAAAATATTTTTATAAATCAAACTTCTAGAGTTGTTGTATGTAAAATACAGGTGCTTAGAATTTTATCGGTAAATTTTTTACAGAACGTGTGGTTGTCTAGTAATAAAAAGAGTGTAAATTAACAGTTTATTGTCTAACTAAATCTTAAGCAATTTACTCGAATTATATTACTTTTGCCAACTTAGCTCGAGGGAAAACTTATAGATACAATTTAAAAGCACGAGTGGCATTTGAGGAGACTGTATACGAATGAATCCATTAAATAGATAAAACATATATTTTTTTGTTATTAATTGCGTGCTGATGCTTTCTTGGCACTTTATGGTCCTTACTGACATTTTTCACTTTTGCCATTTGTGTCACATACAGATACATGTCCGCGGAATTCTCCATATTTTAAAAATAATGTAATGACTGTTTCTATGGCAAATAAAAAACAAAATAACACGTTGAAACCATGTATATTTCAATACATACACTAGCCCAAAATCGCTGAGATGTCTTTACTGCAAAGACGTCTCACGTATGCTTTGTCCAATCACATGACGAATCAAGACAAAGAGAATAAAGATAGGCAGAATGCATTGTTGAATGGGAACAAAGGCATTCTATCTAATATGTCGTATGTTGTGGATCATTGTAATGTTTTATGTCATGTATGTATTAATACCCATTTTCATATTGATAAAACTAGTTATTATTAATGGCAGTTGCAGGTTGAAGGTAAATAGACAGGTATTTTCTGAGTATCTGATACTGAATTTAAAGATTTAAAATTGTGAATCCAATAGGGCTGCTATAATTGTGTAACTTTTGTAGAATTAGATGAACATGGGTGTGACGTGTGGCGTTTCCCTTATATCTCACCGCCACATCATTTGGCCCACTAATTATATATACGAGCGGCCATGTTGAGTTCGTTGGAAAAGCGTATAGGCAGTGGCTACTCCAGCCTTATTGACGAGTTCACGGAGTACCCACGGAACGAAACGCTAATATTTTCAAGCTCCACGCCACATCATTTCCAAGCTCCACAATGGACCTCTAAAAAGATTTTGAAGAGCGCATGCAATTTTGTAGGTGGATTTTAAGAAAACACGCAGCAAATGAGGATTTTTTAAACGTTGTGTGTTTCTCCGATGAGTCGTGTTTTACCAGAAATGGAGTGTTTAATTTTAAAAATATGCACTATTGGGCAGACGAAAATCCACGTGTAATAAGAAGGGCGCATTTTCAACGACATTTCAGCGTTAATTTGTGGGCAGGAATTTGCGGTAATGAAATAATTGGACCTATACAATTACCCGCTAGGTTAAATGGTGATGTATACTTAATTTTTTTGCAACATACATTGCCAAATTTGCTGGAAGATGTACCCTTGGCTACGCGCAGAAGAATGTTTCATTTGCACGATGGCGCACGAGTCCATTTTAGTCTGACTGTTCGAAATTTCTTGAACTGAAAGTTTCCTCGACGATGGATTGGACGTGGCGGACCAGTACCATGGCCTGCTAGATCGACTTAAATCCGATGGACTTTTATTTTTGGGGGCATTTTAAATCTCTGGTTTACCATGATCCAATTGACACTTTAGAACAATTGCAAAAACGTATTTTAATATACATAGAAACCATAAAAAATGATCCTAATTTACCAAATGCGTTGAACGGAGTGCGTATGTCCTTAGTTCGACGTGCCGAAATGTGTATACGTGGAGATGGAGGTCATTTTGAACAATTTTTGTGAAAAATTCAAAAGAATTGTTCAGTTATTGGGTGTTACCTATTGGGCATTAAAGGTATGATTATTATTATTATTATTATTATTATTATTATTATTATTATTATTATTATTATTATTATTATTATTATTATTATTATTATTATTATTATTATTATTATTATTATTATTATTATTATTCAAAAATGTCACAACTCTCTTTTCAGTTGGTTGCATTCACACTAGGGAAAGAATTCACTTTATCCTATGGTGAAGAATTTTCGGACCAGATGGCAGGTCTGTAATATAGTTGCTTTCTGCATAATCTTACTGATGTGTTGGGGTAACTGTAATTTTTCCAAGTAACTTGGGAGCCTAGTCGAAACTACTCCTTCCACTGAGATGACTAATGGGATTATGCTGATATTTTTTAGCTTCCAATTACACTTAATTTCGACGGCCAGGTTTTGGTATTTATCAATCTTTCGATATTCCGTTGTTATTAAATTAGTAGTGAGAGGTGTAGCAATGTCGATGATGTAACCTTTCTTCTGCTCTTTATCTATAAGGACTATATCAGGTCTATTAAAATCTACGCTCTTGTCCGTTGTTATAGGTCTGTCCCAGTATAATACCGCTGATTCATTTTCAAGCACGGGGTTGGGTGTGTATTTGTAGTAAGGGGCTGCTTTTTTAATTAAATTTTGTTTTTTATTATTATTATTATTATTATTATTATTATTATTATTATTATTATTATTAGTATTCGCTGTCTCGTTTTGATCTGTTTATTATTGTTTACATTAATTTTGATAGAGACCAAAGACTCGATTTTTAGTTTTCGATACCTGATTGGCAAAAATTATGAGCTCAATTCGTTAAAAAAATCAGATTTTTTTTCCTAAAATACACAACTATTTTCTGTTATCGTATCTCGGACGTCTAACTGTTTGTTTTCCAATTTCATAAAATAATTACAATTTTTTTTTATTAGTTTACATATGTTTCATTTGTGGTTTATATTCTTTTTAATTTGTGTTATGTAATTATTATCATTACATGACTCGTTGACTTGTGTAAGTACTCTTGTACAATAACACTAATAAATTATTATTATTATTATTATTATTATTATTATTAATATTGTTATTATTATTACATTTATATCACTACAGTTTAGCACATACGCAGAATGTAATATGTAGTAGATTTAGAACTGTATGTCCAAGTATTTTGAAAGAATAGCCAATTTTATTACATAATGACGGTATAATGATTTACGGAAATGTAGGAATTCCAACATCGCTAATTATTTCTACAAGCAAAACATAGATTATCATAAAAATAATGATAAAAATTCACACAATAAAACATATCGTTATTCTTAATAGGCTGCTTTCTTCACACCTAGAACATTTCAATGAGATCATTACAATTTTCTACGATATCGGTATTTTCAAGCATGTAGCAATAAAACCAACTTAAAAGGTCTTAGACACATTTACATTGCTAAACCGCCTCACTATAAATAAAAAGTGACATTGGTAAGAGATATTTATGTTTTATTTATTCCTTGCTGTCGATAATTTATTCTCTAAATAAAATTAGTAAATCAATAAGTCGGGTTCTTATGGGGCAATTACGAGGGAACTGACGTGATAATTGGCATACTATTGACAAGGTTTTCACCATCGTTAGGATATTGTTAATCAGGAACTAGATGAAAGAATTAAATAAAAGCAAAGAAACTTTTTTAAAGTAATTTTTTATTAGAATGTACTAAAACGAAGTAAATAAATAATACGTGATTTGCTTCGGGCAGGGATGTAGACCAATGTTGGGTACATCTGGGAATTTTAAGTTAAGTAATTTTATTAAATTCTAATAAACTGAAGTTAATTTTTGAGAAATATGTACAGGTATTTACCATACTCTAGTAACAAAAGCCCAGACATTAAATTATCATAGGCAATCTGTTTAAAGTTAGGAATGTGCACATTTATTATATTTTCATATTTAAACCATATAACTCTTTTTGTATTCCAGTTTTTGCTAACAACTCTCGTATAACATAGAGGTTTCCTTCGAATAGTAAATATATCTATATTTCACAGCACTTATTTCTTAATTAATGGTTATCAAAATAATATACAGCAGGAAGTATTGTAGGTTGCATAGAACGCGGATTCAAATACTTAGTAATTTTTAGTTTATGAAGTATGGTAGCAATATGTTAATTGAGAGGGGATATGATTTTTATTAGCTGACCTAGAGCAGAATCGGTCATTTTCAATTCTGCCGCAGACTAACTTAGACTGAAAGTTTTTGATAATCATTTCGGCACACGAGGTGTCTCTTTATGGTATTGTCAAATTTTCTCTTGGTGATCTATCTAATAAAAGGTAATTAAATTTATTTAATTAATTTCTCTCAGTAGTATTTAATGGCCTTCAATCATATTTTTCCATTCTGCTAATTTAATCTATCTAAAGATAACCATAATTCTGAAACACGTGCTGATAACATTTTTTCCTCTTCCCAAACGTAGAGTTTTGCTGCCAAACTTAACATACAACAATACTATTGCTGCTAATTACAAGTAATACAAATACTATTGCTGCTAATTACAAGTAATACAATAGATACAAATAGTTTAGCTTATAAGTATAATTACAAGTAATACAACTGTCAAGTATAATTACAGGTATTACAATGCTAATAGTATTATCTAATACAAGTACAGGGGAAATCACTTCTTTCCTTTTGATGGTTAAATGCCTGCTAGATTCCATAAGAAAGATAGTCCAGTCAAATTCACTTTAGTCAAGTTCAGCTTAGTCCAGTAAAAATCAGTTTAGTCAAGTCCAATTTAGTCCAGTCAATTCAAATCAACAGCAAAACCCTAGCGTTATACAGGGTAACAAGACGTTAACCACGTCGAGGGACCGCCTGTGTTCGGAGAGGCTGTTAGAAAAAACTACCAGAGCTCACCAGGAGTCCTCATCGAATATCCTTCGCCAGGAGGGTTGGTGAGATTCTGAAATTTTCAATGATTTTTCATGTCACATTTATCGTATAGCATTTATTGTGTAACTTTTATTGAATAGTAATAAATTAATTAAGCTATAAATATTTTTGGAAATTGTGATATTACTAAATATTTTTATTTGATAATTAATAACATTATTTTACCTTTTATATTGATCAAATTTGTTGACTTCTTTTTATACTGATGATTATTTTAAGTTATTAATAAATATGTATCTTTTATCATAAAATTCAATTTTTCTTTTTTTTTTTTTTTATTTGTCTGTTCGCCATCTTTCCACGGCGGTTGGTTTCACCATCACAGGGGAAACAGTAACTCTCAATTTTTTCTGTAAGTGGCGCCCGTAATATTTATATCATTTCAAGTCATCACATTTCAAATTGTTGTGCAGATGAGTCTAAAGGAAGATGAAAGCAGCACTTCGAAAACTCTTTCGAAACAACTACCGCTATGGCGTCTCCCCGTCGCGTCGCCAGAAAGTATGAATTTCTAAGATTGTGGTCAAAAAATTAATTACTTTTACTAAAAATGGTTGCTTAAGAAATCAATTTAGAGGACATACAGAAAAAATAAAAGAAAACAAACAGAAAGGAAGAGGTCGAAGATGAACAACTTACAGATGCAAAGTGGGAAGTTTTAGCGAAAGAAGTTAGAGTTAAAGGCTATTGTCGTAGAGGAGGCTCAAACCCGCGACCTTTTAATTTCTACCACGAAGAATGTTGAAAATCATTGTGAAATAATTTTATAATAAGTCACTTCTGAGTAAACAAATTAAGTGAATCCACGAAATCCCAGGCACGCACCAGATCAGCTAGCCGTACGCCGTCACTACTTGTCTGTTGTGTGTTGGTTGAATTGCCTTACCTTAACCATTGATATCATTGTAAATTTCTCTAGAGCCAAGTAGTGATGTAACACCAATAAGTGGACCTAGTATGGAGCAGTGGATGTTAACAGAGGTAAAAGTGAATTATTTTTTATATTGAAACATATTCTTTATAGGATTTGGCACAGTAGCAATAGTAAATTAAAATATGTTATCCCTTTCCGGACAGCCTGGGCTTTGGATTTGAGGATTGTGTATTATATGTGGTGTGTTTTATAACAGTTGGAAATGCACCATAGTGACAGAGGCATATAACAAAGAATCAATCGCAAATAAGCAAAATTTGGCGAACAAGTTCCTGTTTGGATACAAATGTATTCCCATGGACAGTAACAATTCGACTAGAAAGATCCCAATTGCCGATAAATGTACTTCCATGGACATGACGCCGGTTTTCTCTGGAAACATTTCTGTTGCCTCTTCTAGTGCTTCCAATTTTGTTATCTGTTTAGCTAATTTAATGAAATGAGTTATTAAGATTAACAAATAATGAATAGATATTGAGGTGAGAGTAAGAAGGTTAATACAATTTTTTTAATCGGTTTTCTTTTCAGATTTGCTATGGAACGTAAATGGTCACGAGCTGATCTGTTTCGAATTTTGAAAGAAAAAATCGGATGTCGAGAGGTTCAAAAAGAATATTTAATAAATTACATCGTAAACTAAGCGGGGGCGGAAGAGTTACCTAATCGCGTTAAAAAGTTAAGGAAAGATGTTGTAAGGTTTTGTAGTGATACTATTTCGCAGACCTGTTGGGTGCGGAAGGAAATCTAAAAGATTTTTAACAAAGAATTAGTGGTTAGGTAAGGTCTTTGTGTGTAATCTGGAAGTACAATATTTAATTTTCTCATGTGTTTATTTACAAATTGTAATATATTATTTACATATTATACATTATTCAAAAAGTATTACTGGTTTGTTTTATGTTGTCTTACCTGATACCAAAAGTACTAAAAACCTTGGCCCCATTTCGGCTCGCTTCCGAACACTGTGGTAGAGTTAGAATCTATAGCAAAATTAAAGTAATAAGCCAATTTGATATAGCTATTTTAATAAATCTATGTCGTACTTTCCTTGACTAGAGTTATTATCTTCATGACTGGTCTTTGGTAAATTTGAAAAAATCCTTAAACTTCTGCTACTATACATTTTTAATTGACACAAGACTACACTTTTATAACGATGAAACAATT
Organism: Stenurella melanura; assembly: GCA_963583905.1. Lineage (NCBI taxonomy): Eukaryota > Metazoa > Arthropoda > Insecta > Coleoptera > Cerambycidae > Stenurella > Stenurella melanura. Next base: position 138,564,986 of record OY757311.1, read on the forward strand.
TTTGAGTTATTTTTTATGGACAATTTTCCACTTATGCAAGACTATAGTAAGGGCCAATCTCCATATGATTGATGAGCCTTTTCCAATATAATGTTATAATGGACTTAAAATGTATAGGCCATTTTAAAAATAATTGGCCCTTAAGAAAATCCTGTTGATTGATTGATTGATTTGCCAACGTAAGGTGGGTATTGCTGCCTATTCCGCGCATCCATGGAGGTCCGTTCCAACACGCAGCTTGGTCGTTCGTCGAATATGCCCAACGGACGGCCAAACCGCGTGCCGGAACCAAATCTCGGATGTTTTATATACCGCCGGACCGGCTGCATACGCCGGATTGGACATTGGACATGCTTGTTGTCAGCAGCGAGAGCTGCATGACGCATGGAGTGGGAATATAGGATGGGAAGTGTAGGTGTTTTTGAGATGCTTCTTTTAAGTTTCCATGCTTCTATTAAGTTTCCATGATCGGATGGGGTGTGCAGATGTTTGTGAGATGCTTCTATTCAGTTTCCATGCTTCTTTTAAGTTCCCATCTATCGTCATCTTCTAAGTTTTCTGTTTCTTCTGTTTTTGAATGTGGTGGCTTTAATTTTTTTATTTTTTTTGTTTGGTTTTTATTTATTAACCGTTTCACAGGTAAATATCCATTTACAGTGGAGTTGCTAGGAATTGTCCTATCTCGCGGTAACAATATTTATTTGCGCGTTATGAGAAAAGAGGTCCGAAGGGATAATTTTCTCAACCTGTATGTCATTTCTTTGAGACAATCGGTTTCAATTTCCTCCTTCCAAATTAATAATAAAATATTATGTTTTGAATCAATAAATCGAAAGATCAGATAGAAAGATAGAATAGAATAATATTAATTAAATCGGATAAAATAAAATAAATTAATTTATAGCTTATCTGTCTTTTAAAATTTAAAAACTTTCCACTGTATACAATTACTTTAGGTCACAATATAGCTATATTGCTTTGTAAACATATGTGCCTCATTTTGACAATGACTGTCATTAAGAATATCGTGTTATACAGAAAATATGGTACCTACGAGATTGGCCTTTTTTTACTTAACATATTGAAATAGCGGAGTTTGGTAGTGCACTCATCTCAATAACAGCAAGTCCGTCACGTTTTTTGTAAGCGCGATAACTTAAGAACGAAAAGTCGGATTGTATTGAAACTTGGACAGTAAGTTAGTGTTAACTAGAGGAAGAATCTAATTTTGAACAAAATCGATCAATAAATAAGAAAGTCATTAATTTTTTTAATTTGAAAACAACACTTTTTTTATGTTTTGTAATTAAACAAAAACTGTCTAAAACTAATATTATTTACAAAAGAAAAAGAGAAAAACTGCGAAGAGTATCCTATAGAATGTGCAACAATTATATAAAAGTGCAGTAAGTTGATGAAGAGTATAATGTTTACTCTAATACACGATTCAAATGTATTGACCCCTCACTTTAACCGCGAATATCTCAGAAACGGAAGAGCAGAAAAAATGGAAAAAATTATGTATTTATTACGAGTCTATTCTAAATCAGTCATTGATATTTGAATAACGTCCGTTGGATACTTTTGAAGTTTTTCTAAGTAATATTGAAAAATGTCCTACTTTTTTAGGAAATTTTGACCAAACCAGTTTTAAATTCATTATATCTTGGAAAATATGCATACTATGTAAATAATATTTTAGGCATAATTTTTTATTCTAAAATTTTGCAGTTATTCTCAAAAACGCGACGTCATGTTTATTCGGTTAGTTATCAATCTATTTAAAAAAAATTGTTAAATAGTTAATTATGTAAAGTAACCATTTTCTGAAAAAGGAATGCGTATATATCTAATGTTAATTTAGTCATCAAGCGTAAAGGATAATATCATTCCAAGTTTGCACTAATATTATCTATTACGTTTCATAACTAAATTAATGTTTGATATATACCAATTATTTTTTCTGAAAATGCTTACATTTTACATAATTAACTATTTTAACAAAAAACTTTTAAATACATTTTAAATACATTGATAAATAACTGAATAAACATGATGTCAAGTTATTGAAAACAACTGCAAAATTTTAGAATAAAATATTATGAAAAAATTTCCTCGTACAAAAAATGCCGTGCTTTATCGGTGTCTAAAATATTATTTACATAGTATGCATATTTTCTAAGATATAATGGATTTAAAACTGGTATGGTCAAAATTTCCTTAAATAGTAGGACATTTTTCAATATGACTTAGCAGAACTTTAAAAGTGTATAATGTACATTATTCAAATTTCAGTGATTGATTTAGACTCATAATAAACACTTAATTTTTTTCTACTTGTTCTGCTCATCTCATTATTAATCAACTGTAAATAAATTTCCATGGAACTTTCGCTAAATAAATCGATTAATTCGTGGAAAGATTTTAGATATTCCTATGTCAATAGTTATCTACCTTCTACCACAAGAAATTTTTCTAGATTGTGGAATATTTTAGTTATTTGATCCATTTCAAAACAAATTACAAGATACATTTCAAGTTGTTGTGCAGATTATTCTAAAGAGAGATGAAAGAAGCACTTCGAAAAAACTCTTTCGAAACAACTACCGCGATGGAAAGTATGAATTTCTAAGATTATGGTTAAAAAATTTATTTCATTTTCTAAAAATGGTTGCTTAGGAAATCAAATTAGAGGATTTACAGAAAAAATAAAAGAAAACAAACACAGAGGAAGAGGAGGAAGATGAACAACTTACAGATGCAAAGTGGGATGTTTTAACTAAATATCAAAGTCAGAGTGAAAGGCTGTTGTAGTAGAGGAGGGCCGAACCCGCGACCTTTGAATTTCTATGACAAAGAATGTTGAAAACCATGTGGAAAATAATTTTTTCTAGATCGTGGAATATTTCATCTATTTGATCCATTTCAAAAACAGATTATTTACAAGATATATTTCAAATTGTTGTGCAAATGATTCTAAACTGTTTTAATTTAAAACACATTAAATTCGTCTATTTCATTAATTGGTCTTCTCATTTAACGAGCTTCCTTAACCAGTAATTAAAATTTTAACAAATGAATTGGAACTAATGATCTCGATAATTGCTAATCGAAACGGCATAAATTAAAGGAGCGCTATTATATAACACAAATTCAACACCGTTTTAAAACCAAACCGATGTTCTCACCTTGAAAAATATGTCAAAATAAATCTCATTACTGACATGTAGGAGTTTTTGATGGGATTGGATACATGCAAGCGTACGAATTTCTCACGTTGGATATGTAAATTTCGGTAAATGTGGATTGTTGTGTTGAAAGGTTGATCTGTCGATATTTATTTGTGAGAACATCAAAAGTAAAAGCCGAATTGTGTTAGACAAGCTCGGAACCGGCTAGAAAATAATTTTAATCGCACGGTCGTTTTTTACCGTGGTAACAGAAGAGACCGCGACTGGTAAAAACAAATCGGTCTTTTAGCCCCCAGAAGGAGCTTTAGTGGGCATTCGGTTTCGAACTAATCAAGGACGAATAAACATACATAACTGGTTGCAGAGTTTAATTCGCTGAGGTGTTTTAAGGCCCATTTTCATAGGAGTATTCGTAATTTCGGTCATGCTTCTGGCGTACTTAATTATTTGCATTCTTTAGCGACATGTACTGGACAAGACTCTCAAACCGGACTTATCTCCCTGTCTTGTCTATTGAGTCAAGGGGTCTACACCACATATAATTTATCAGGCTCAAGCAGCAGCAAGTTTTGAAGAATTTATCTATAAATACAGTTTTTGTAGTAGAAAATTATAAACAAAAACTAGTCAAAGTCCCAAAAATCTTCGTTTGTAAATAACTCAAAAAAACGCAAAGTACCTACCTCGTCTTAAAAAAAAAATTTCATTCATTTTCATCAAATCGCTCATTCCGTTTCTTGGAAACGCCAAGCCTTCGAAACGTTTTTCGCCATTAGAGCTCATCAGAAAGGCACAAAGCCACTCATAACGATGTTTCATACAAAACCAAGGCAATATCCATGAATAAGTATGAAATATTTATATTTGACATTGACTGATAAAAAACAACAGATCTTCATCTAGCTATTAGCTAACTAGTATTGGAGCCTATATACTCTATGCATGTTTAAAAGTAAATTATTTATTATTTGTTTGCTTGTAGTAATGAAACATATTTTTCATAGGATTTTGCAAACAGCGAAAAAAAACTATCTACGAGAACTAAAAGAAAGATATGTAAGAATATTAATGAAATCTTTGCATTATTTCGATAACCTGACTTCTGGTTATGCTAGCAAGTTAAGATCCAAGAAACTGAATGAGAGATTTTATGAAAATGTAATCCATTGGAATGAAACAAATTTTTAAGGCAAGGTGGGTAAATAAATTCATTTTAGGCATTTGTTCTCATTTTTAACTGAATCTTCATATCGTAGGTGGTCATGTAGATACTGGTTTAATCTGCATAGCCGTAGGGGACTATGTTGGATGCTAGTGTTATAATGAGAAGTCAAATAAAAAAGTGGACAAATTTATTTTAGGATTTTAACTTGCTAGCATAACCAAAAGTCAAGTTATCGAAATAATGCAGATTTTATTAATATTTTTACATATAGTTTTTCTATAAAGAAATGTGTTTCTATAAAGAATATGTGTCATAACTAGACTACCATTCGCTGCTTTAAAAATATCTTAATCCCCATAACATATTGTGTGGTGTTAAGAATCATATTTCCAATAGTATTTTATTATTATGAAGTATATATTAGAAACATAGAAATAGATTGTAATGGAAAATAGCATTTCACAAAAGTTTTATTCAATTACAAGGCTTAAAAAGTAGGAAATAGATTTAAATTATTATTAACTCTTTTATTTAGTCATCGATTTTACTCAAGAACAATGGGGTTCTGGCTTTAGATAACACTAATTTGACTCAGATAATTAAACCAAATATAATAATTGCTGACACCCCCTGTACAGGCGGAATACCCACAATCCTAAAATTGGTTTCATTAGATTAACTTTAGTCGTCGTCAAATAAGATTCTTTTATAATTAACAATTGGAAGGACGTGCTTTTGCTAATGGTAGAAACGACTCATATAGTCGAGGAAATGAAGCATTTTACCCCAACATAAGACTCCGCCCCACCTGATTTTTATGTGAGATTGTGGAAAATGCTCCTAAACATATATAGAATAAAGTCAGAGTTATAGGAACTGCGGCTTTTTCCAACTAATTTTTTTTTAAGTTGAAACGGAACCGTTGAATTTTATATTTTAGACATTTCTAAGCATTTTGTGGCTGCATTATTACTCCGGGAAAAGTATGCCAGTATTGTTACATACACATTGATTATGGAAACAGAGAAGAAAATCTGTCTTTTATCAATCCAAGGTCGACCATTGCGTAGCTAATTTACACGCATATAATTCTCGACATATTATGATTAACGCGACACATTTAAAAAAAATCAAGGAGTAATTACAGTCAAGGATGGAATTTACAAGAATATCTTGCCTATAATTTATTAAACAGGGACGTACTTGATCTTCGATTTGCAATCTCGCATATTACATAGCAAGTGTGAGTTCATTATCTCTACCTAGGTAGTCCTTTCCGTTATGAGTTTTTAGAGATAAAGTCAGTAACTAAAGGGATCTTGTGGTAGTTCGATTAAGATAGGCAGCTCAGTAATGACAAGAGGGAAGAATTAATTTATGAATTTTTATCTGACAGAAAGAGATAACCTGGTGAACTTCCAAATCAAGAGACAGCTGTCAGTCGAGAAAAGCATTCCTGACTTATACATACTGATTCAATCGTAATAACAAACAAAGTTTATTTACAAATGATAAGTAAATATTGTTTGATATGTTGCGTTTGTAAATATTTGTACTTTCAGTGAAGACTGTACAGGGTGGGTTCCTAAAAAGTAATTTAAGAAGATAATGTGGCTGAAGGCATTATTATTTGGCACCTAGTTAACACAATTGCCAAGGAATAAAACAGTTTTACTTTAAATAGGGGATAAAGGGCAAGGACTAGTTTGCTTAGCTCGCTGCAGTGCAAATGATAATAAGGAAATTTAACAGAGTAAATTTTAATATGAAAGAACTAGAAGAAGAGAAGTAGAAATAGGACGGGAAAGTTTGCTTGACAGCATGTCTTCTTCTTCTTCTTTGATATTACAACCCTTGGTGGGTTTTAGCCTGCTTCACCAGTTGTCGTCATTCGTCCCTATCATCTGCCTTTCTTCTCCAATTCCTTACTCTCATAACTTCCCAATCCTCTCTAACATTATCTAACCACCTTTTCCTCGATCTTCCTCTTGCTCTCCTTCCTGGGAATTTCCACTTCATCACTTTTCTTGCCCACCTCTCTCCTCTCTCATTCTCTCCACATGTCTTAACCATCATATTCGCTGTGCTTTAACAAACCATACTATATCTGCCCCATCTATCAGCCTATCAAGTTCGTGCTTCATCCTGATTCTCCATCCGTCTTCTTCCCATACCGGGCTAAATATTTTTCTTAATATTTTCCTCTTGAATATTCTGAGGTGCATTTCATCGTTGTTTGTCAATGTCCAAGATTCACGTTCATATGTAACAATCTTATTATTGTGTTGTAAATTTTCAGCTTAGATCCTTTGTTCAGAATTGTACGCATGATAGCACCTCTAGCCACTCATGATTCTAGCTTTGGTATCGTAGGTACTGTTATTATTTTCATTAATTGTTGAGCCAAGGTATGTAAAAGTTCCAACTTGCTTAAACTGATATCTTTCGATGTTAAGGTTATCCCTGTTGTTGTTAATGTCTCTGCTGCAATGCATGTATTTCGTCTTAGTTTGATTTATTCGAAGGCCTTTCTTTTGTGTCTCATTACTCAGTGCTATTAGACTTTGGGTTAGCCGCCTTGTCTCGCGAGCTATAATTGCGACATCATCAGCATAGGCGCAAATTTGGACGCTTTTTGAGGTAATTAAAGCCCCCTGGGTCAACATTTCTGATGGCCGCTTCCAGTACTAGATTAAATAAGACAGCTGAGAGCGCATCTCCCTGTCTGACACAGCTACTTATATCGAACTCTTTTGTCAACTTTCCTTGTACCCTGACAGTTGCTCTAGAGCCAGCTAAAGTGGCTTCAACCATCCTCACCAGTTTTTCCGGGATACCCAATAAAGTTAGATCTCTCATCAATATGTCACATCTATTAAATATTGATATGATAGAAATGCAATAGCAACGACGCAAATGTGACAGAAATGTGATATATTGTTCCCTTTGCAAGTTTCTACTTTGCAATATTTGAACATAATAAAAATAAAACGTTATATTTTCTTTTGACCAGCAGAACCTCCTAATCCACAATTTGGAAATATGCATTAATTAAGCCAATAGCTAAAGAAACAAGATAACTCATAGACAGGTACGGGACCTGTCTATGAGTTATCTTGTTTCTTTAGGTGTTGGATTATTAACTAATGCATGTTTCGAAATTGTGGATCAGGAGGTTCTGCTGGTCAAAAGAAAACATAATGTTTTATTTAAGGGACATAAATGGACTTACTTCGCTATTTTTCGTTGTTACATTATCCCATAGAGTATTATTGTATTATTATTATTATAAACTACCATCAGAACCTACACCTATAATGAAATATATTCTTTATAGGATTTTGCAAACAGCGGAAAAAAACTATCTATGAGAACTAAAAGAAAAACTATGTAAAAATATTAATGGAATTTTTGCATTCTTTAAATAACCTTACTTCTGGTTATGCTAGCAAATTGAAATTCTAAAATAAATTTGTCTAATTTCTTATTTGACATTCTTATTACAACACTAGCATCCAACATAGTCCCCTACGGCTAAGCGGATTGCTAATGTTGTAATGAAAATGTCAAATGAGAAATTGGACACATTTATTTTAGAATTTCAGTTTTCTGGTATAACCAGAAGTCAGGTTATTTAAAGAATGCAAAGATTCCACTAATATTTTTACACAGTGTTTCTTTTAGTTCTCATAGATAGTTTTTTTCCGCTTTTTGCAAAATCCTATAAAGAATATGTTTCATTACTATAAGCAAACAAATAATAAATAATTCACTTCTACATCCATAAGTTCACTTTCGGTCAAAAACTTTGACTCCTTAAATATCGAAGTAATAACATAGAAGATAAAATTTTATAGAATAATTAGCAATATCTTGAAATAACTCACATCCTTTTCACTGTCATTATACAATTCTTGATAACTCAAATGGGAAATAATTTTCTGATAAACACATGTTACTTTCCGGAGCATCTCGGGGCTCTATTTTCCTAGAAAAAAACCTTTGAATACAGAAGTTGTACGAAATTTACATGGCTATCTGACGATGGCGTTGGATTTGACCTCGGCAGTGACCTTCAAGGTCATTTGAAGGTCAAGTCTGTTTTTAAAATGGAACTCCATCTGATATGATCTTCGGCACTACAAAATTGACCTCTAAAGGTTATCTTTACACCATAACTTTGTATGCCGAATGTAATCTATGAGCGTAAAATTTTTCGTTCGTTCCATTTCCGGTGTGAAAGCAGAGGGTCCCATTTAAAAAAATCGACTTGATCTTCCAACGACCTTGAACGTCTCACGATCAAGGTCAAATCTAATGTCACCGTCCAAGATCACCGTCAGATAGCCAGGGAAATTTCCTACAACTTTTGTATTTAAAGTTTTTTTCTAGGATTCGTATTTTTCAAGTTGTCCTGCTGTTCCCATACCCATACTTTTATGCCACCCTCTATATTGGTATGTTGGTGATGTTTAGCTTCATCTTGGTTTCGTCATCTTCAATTCTAAGGAGGCCTAACCTAAATAATGATAATTACGGCTTAAATGAAATGTAGAAATAGATTCTACGAAGCTCATTACTATTAAATTCAAATAATAGCAAAAATATTGTAAGAAATTTTCAACTTTCAATTGATTGATTGATTGATTGATTTGCCAGCGTAAGGTGGGCATTGCTGCCAATTCCGGTGCATGGAGATTTGTTCCACCACGTAGCCCGATCGCCCGCCGAACGTCCATCTGCAGACGCCCAGTCGTCTATTACATATTCATGCGGCTCCACTCGACCGACCAATGGATCATCTCACCGTGTGCCGGAACAAACCCCCGGTGCTTTTATATACCCCAGGACCGGCTGCATACGCTGGATTGGATATTGGACATGCTTGTTATCAGCAGCGAGAGCCGCATGACGCATGGGATAGGAGTATAGGATGGAGCGTGTAGGTGTTTGTGAGATGTTTCTTCTTGTTTTCCTTCTGTCTTCATCGTATGGAAAGTGTAGGCGTTTGTGAGATGCTTCTTTTAGGTTTTCGTGCTTCTTTTTTACTTTCAGGTTTTTGTGACATGTTTCTTCTTAGTTTCTGTCTGTGATCGATAATATTTTTATCGAAGTAGGGAAAATGTTAATCCTAGACAAAATTTGAAACTTTATTTCTCATGTAAGTATCTGAAATTTGTGGAAGATGTTTCTATCCGTTTAAATTAGTTTTAAGTTTTAAAAATATTCTTGGTAAAGATACTAAACTACTGTTATGTAAGTCTATAGATTAGATTAGATTAGATTAGGTTTATTTCCCAAGAATTAATGTTACATAACAATAATAATACAATACTCTCGTATAGTTACATACCTAACATAGTGCGCCTTAATCAAGACATAAGGGAAAGTGCATTTACTTAAATACGTTCATTATAATGAATATACAATGTACTTAAATAAACATTATAAATATACAATGCATAGAAAAAAGTTTGGAAGTAAACCCTTTGAAAACCTTTTATGGATGAAATTTTGTAGTGAAGTATTCTTCTAGGTTATAGAACACGTAATTATTTAAAACTTTCTTTAGTCTAATTTTGAATAAGTTTGGGTTGTTTATGCCAGTGATAGAATTTGATAGATGATTATAAACTTTTACTCCGGAGTATAGAGGTCCTTTCCTATTTGTGACAAATCTATAATTTGGTGCAATTAGTTTTGAATTAGATCTGGTATTGTAATCATGAATATCAGTGGCTGTGGATATTGCGTTCCGTTGTCTGTAAATCATTATGGTTAATTTATATATATAGAGATTGACTACCGTGGGTATACGTAAGTTTTTAAACGCCGATCTACAGGACTCTCTCGGGTGCATACCACAAATTGCTCGTATAGCACGTTTTTGTGTGATTAAAATTTTTTGAAGACATGTTGCGTTTCCCCAAAATTCTACACCAAATTGCAGTACGCTCTGAAAGTATGCAAAATACACGGATAGTGCTGCTGCCAGGCTGTCGTCACACGTTAATTATTACGTCAACTATGTGACTACGTTTATGGATCCTGCTTAAATCCACCGGGGAAAAAAAATGAATGGCAAAAATTTGAAATATCTATTTTACAGTAGTTATTACGCACACCTCCATTTATTTATTTATTTATTTGTAACTATATAATAGTTGCATATGCTTTCCGAGTTAGTGTATTAATGTAATCCTCGAACCTGAGGTCACAGTCAATTATAACTCCTAGACTTTTAGCTTTTTCTAATATTTATATTTTTGCACAATAAAAATAATTATTATTAAATTATTATTATTATTTCAGTGGCGTTATGCCGGTTCCCTTTATTCACAGATCTAACAGGTCAATGATATAAAGGAGCTATTTATATTCTTTTACTATGCGAATCTTCTCCAGGTGAAACATCAATAATTAATTTGCATATATACATACATAATAAATTTGTACCTCTTTTGACTGACAGGTCAAGCGCTGTGCTGTAACTGGCGCCATGTTCCAATATAAATATTTATAGATTTCAGATAAACTTATTTAAATTAATCTGAAGACAGCGCTTAAAGCACCTTAATTTTTTAATATATTTCGCAAAATGCGTGTAGTTTAACGAAAATGAAGACAGTAAATAAAAGATGTCGCTAGAGAATTTTTTATTTACGATAGGCGAAGTTACTGTCAATTTCAAAGCACTTCAAAGTTTTAGTAATAAATACTGAATCCTCCACATGTTAAAATTAATTTTGCTATTAAGCTTAAGAAGATAACGATGTAAAATAACATATAGTTTTCAATTAAATAGAATATTTATGTTGCCTTTAACCATAAAATCAAACAAGAAAATCAGCATAGTAAATTCCATAAAATTTATAAAAACAGACATTTATAAATACAGAATTAAAAAAAAACAGGAATTTAACAATGTTAAAAGGACATTACTACATAGCCAAACGAGAAGAGCCTACAAGAAGGACCTAATAATCAAATGTGATCCATTTTGGTAAAAATAAACAATTATTTTATTGTGAGAAGTGATACATAAAACAGGCCAACCCTGTTATTCTTGTTGGAGGGATTGACCATTGCCCTTGACCATACATTATTTTTGAAAATGGAACGATGGGAGTGATATACCGTTGGGATAAATGGAATAACATAACAATCATATTCTTATTAACTTTTCCTTTGAGAATCATCACCTTGAACCCAATGGTACTACAATCCCATTTTTCCTTTTTCAAACGTAATGTATGACCAAAAAAAGGTCGTTCCTTTCTTCTCCAACACACATAACTGACTTAATTTGTTACATACCTTCCTTGTTAATCTAAAGTAATCGTTTTTTTGTCAAAATAAATCACTTTTGATTATTAGGCACTACTTGTACGCTTATGTGGCAATGTCCTTGAAATATTTATTTCCCTGTCTAAAGTCGCCTTAATCGTTTATGTCTCCCCTGAAGAAATCTCGAAAAAGATCCGAAATGCTTTGATAACACAGGCACACAATATGAAAAAAAGGTCGTGTACTTTTCAGCACGGTATGATACCCCCTGTATTTTGAGTCGTTGAATCTGATACCGCCGCACACACTGAAAATGTCACATTGATCTGGACCAAAGTAAAATTTCGATTTGTTACCAATTGACGGAAGATACAATTATAAATGTTTATAGATAGATAAGCATTATTTGCATATAATTAAGATGAGCCCGAACGCTGCCGAAGTTAGCCTTTTACTCGTCACAAAATGCGTGCAGTTAGTCATGAGAAATTGTGTATTAAACAACAATGTGTTTTTTTTTTGTGTTTACAATCTGATTTGCGGAGATGTTCACAGATGGAATGTATAGCCAACATAGTTTTACAAACCTTTCTTTAATTACATGGTGTAATTAGTTTTGTGTCATTAAAAAAAAACTGGTAATAGGGACCGATTAGACAAACAAAAAACCTATAAGACTTTTTTCTCTAAGGCCACTTTGAAAAAACTGACCTGGATTTACATTTTTATTGTTAAGGTAGGAAACATTTGAGAATCACTGTTTTTCAGGGTCAGTGGATGTTATAGTTCCGAATATTAGAAATAATGAAAAACTGTAATACCCCACTTGTGATCCCGCAGGTAGAAGTGCGGTACTTTGATGGGATTACTTGTACCGAACGTTTTATAAGACTAATTATGAAAATGTAAATAATCCCTTCTCTTTCGGCACAACGCATGCATAGCATGGCCGTAGGGGTTTAAATAGGATTTGTCTTCAAGTGTTTTTTAATTTGGAACAAAGTTATTGTAGCTTTTAATGTCGTTTATAAGAATTTAACAAATTTAGAAGTGGTTTAGTAACATTTGTAAGATTGTGTTAAAAGGTTAAAAAATTTGTAATTATTTTATGAAATTGGAAAACGAACAGTTAGACGTCCGAGATACGACAACAGAAAATAGTGTATTATAAATTAGGAAAAAATCTGATTTTTTTAACGAATTGAGCGCATAATTTTTCCCAATCAGGTATCGAAAACGAGTCTTTGGTCTCTACGAAAACCGATGTAAATAATAATAAACAGATAAAAAAAGACAGCGAATGCTAATAATAATACTAATCTTACCTTTTATGCCCAATAGGTAACACCCAATAACTAACTGAACAATTCTTTTGAATTTATCACAAAAATTGTTCGATATGACCTTCATCTCCACGTATACACATTTCGGTACGTCGAACTAAGGATATATGCACTCCGTTCGACACATTTCGTAAACTAGGATCATTTTTTATCGCCTCTGTGCACTCTATGCACTTGTTGCAATTGTTCTAAAGCTCTTTCGCACCAGCTGCATCTCCACCACTTTCTCCATACACCAAGTGTATATCCGCGACCTCTGGATAAGCGTAATCTCCCATAATATCCAAAAGCTGCGTTATAAAACACCACACTAAACTGTGAATTAATGTTATCAATAAAGAAAACAAAAATAAAAACTTGGTCCAAAATCCAAAAAGTAACACGAAAAGCACGAACGAGAAGTAGTGTCTTACGTAACCAAGTACTAACGACTTGAACGATAAGTCAATAAGATAAATCTTAAATAAGTGGCACAAAACTCAAAGAGAACAAAAGCAACAGACAAAACCAAGGAACGTTTAAGACGCGTCGTGTGGTACGTTATTTACCAAGTAAAACACAAACTGAAATTATTACTTGAGAGTATTACAAGGGAGAGTATACCACGCGTCATAAGAAAATTTGGCCGTGAAGAAGCAAAAAACATGACGGTGTCCTCTATCGGTCGCTTTTAACTTCTTTGTCGGTATGCTTTTCGATGATCTCTTAGGCGCACCATACTTATTTGCACGAATGTCAGAGTATGCCAGCAGTTCTCAAACTATGTTATTAATTATTTTGGAAATTTTTGTTTATTTCTTTTCTCCAAAACTATGAGCTTTAGACCCCATATTATATAAGTTTTTTTTGTTTGTCCTCAAGAAAATCTTACACTGAATCATAGAATAGAATTACCACTTAATACCTACCGCTTTCTTTCTTTGTTAATATGCAAACCTTATTACTCAAGCTCAACCCCTAATCATCCGAGACCACCATCTTTAGTCAAGAATATAGTTATAGAATTATAGCAGTTATATTGGATTCGCCATTTTTAATTTTTAATTTTCGACATCAGATTCAGTACCAGCTAGGAAAATACATAACTACCAATTTAAATGCGGCCTTTTCCTTTCAAATTCGCCAACTTCTAGAATAGATGAAACTTTTTCCGATTTTTACTTATCTTATACTATATCTTATACGAGATATAGTTTGATGAAACTAATATGATTTACAAAAGATTTCTATAGAAATTGCTTAAACCATTTCAAAGTTATGATTGAACAAATATTTTAAAAAAACACATACGGATCGAATTGATAGCTGCACCTCTTTTTAACAAATTTTAAAGTGGGTCAAAAATACGCATGAATGGAGGACCATTCTAAACAATTACTCTTTTGGTTAATACTAAAAAGAAAATATTTTTATTCAATTATTTCATAGAATTGACAGCAAATAGCAAAACAAAAACTAACGTTTTTTTCCATTCATAATACACATAAAAGTGTGATAGGTTTTAATTTTTGCTTAATACTTTATAGAATATTTTTCTATTCGTACGTAAAAGTGGTTCAGCTGTCTTAAGTTAGAAGCATGCTCTTGTTCAAGCTAACAGATAACTCGTTACATGACTTCAGTGAATGATAATAATTGATGACCTTATAATAGAAAATCTGCCATATTGGTGCATACGGTTTCAAACTGCACCTGATTTCAATTTCTAATTGATAGCAGATCCGTCTCTTTTTTAATTGGAAAAACATACTACGTGTAACAATAATAAATTATTTCAACAGAACTAAATATTTCTATTAACAAATTTTCTTCACCATGAAAAAAAATTCAAGTTGAATGTTACTTCCGTTACAACGTTTGAATTAAGAAATAATAATAATTTCATCATAACGCATTAATGAAATTAATACTTATATTTTTTTACCAAACTTTTTTTTAAATTTTGGACAACCTCAATAAAACTATGTAATCGTGGTTAGGAAAAAAGGAAAAAAATGACTGAAGTTAAATATTATATGTCACACATTTATGTAATATTATAAAAAAACCGTATGTTATCATAAAGCCATTAATTCGAAATATTCCTGAATTTAGACATTGTTAATATACTCACCATACTCAGACGATTTCATCACCATTTGCAGATTGTAAAGAAATATCCCTCAATAGCACGTTGCAAGACCGGAAAGAAGTGTTTTGCAGGTCAACCCAAGCAGATTCCTGGGCGAGCCGTAGGCGAGTCCTTGAAGCTTGGGGAGACTGACTGACGACTGGGCTATAACATAACTTTTGAACCGAATGTCTTACATAACAGCTTATTTCGCGTCAAATGAAGATTTTGTAGGCAAAAAATGGTGGTATTATGATTATTTTTTGATCAATCAGAAAATTCCCCCCTTTCTGATCCCTGTTATTCTGTTGTTATACTCTTCGCAAAGACAAAACGGAGAGTATATTGCATTCGATCGGCAAATTTCTAAAACCGGTAATATTGCTTGTAGAGAAGAAATTTTCATATCACTGTGTTGGTGATCGAATTCTGAACAACTTTCAAAATGTCCGTCCGTCCGTCCGTACGTCCATCTGTCTGTCTGTCTGTTCGTCCGTCCGTCCGTCTGCCTGTCCGTCCGTCTGTCTCTCTCTCTCTGTCCGTCCGTCACGTTTCTTGTAAGCACGATAACTTAAGAACGAAGAGTCCGATTGTATTGAAATTTGGACAGTAAGTTGTTAGCTAGAGGAAGAACCCTGCTGTTTTTGAAGAAAATCGATCAATGAATAAAAAAATTTCAATTTTTTGAATGAAAAAAAATTGTTTTGTAATTAAACAAAAAATGTTTAAACTAATACCGTTTACAAAAAAATCTGCGAAGAGTATTCCATAGAATGTGCAACAATTATATAACAAGTGTAGTAAATCAGCGAAGAGTATAATGCTTAGCTTAGCTCTTGTTATTCTTGTTGCTATGGAAACGAAGATGTCTTAATTGTTGGGATAAGTGTCAGATAGATAAATACACTTCACTTTTACGCAAATTATGGAAAATATGGATTAAGATTTTGGAGCGTTACAAACAGAATATGGTCGATAAAAATATTGGACGTTACATGACCGAAAAAGAGTGTTTTGCAGATCGACCCAAGCAGGTTCCAAGGCGAGCCGCAGGCACCTCTTTCCGCTCTTGTAACGTAAATTACTATTGCCGATCTCTGATGCCCACTTTACGGTCTAGCTCAGGAAAATATTACTTTCTGCCCGAAAATTACTCTAGAAATGGTGTATCTTCTGATTGGTCGAAAAAAAAATATAATACCACAATTTTTTACACCGAATAATCTTCATTTGGCGCAAGATAAGACGCTTTGTAAGATATTCGGTTTAAAAGTAATGTTTCGTCAAAGTTAGTCAGAAATAGTTTTTTGCTATGGTTGATCCTCAAGATTTAAAACATGGTTCATGATGGAGCACTTTTATAAATGGCGTTCTATTCATTGTAAAAAAATCTTCTAGTATAACGTATTATTGTTCATAGAACAGAATACAATTTTTCTACTCTGATATCATACAATGGTGAAATACGAATGCTTTAAACGGGTGTAGAAAAAAAAGTATCATCAATTTCCGGGCTTTGTGGCTACTTTTCATAAAGAATTTGTTTCTATTCTAGAGTCGAATGAGCTAGTGATAATTTCGTCGAATTTTCATTAAAATTAGCAGTCAGGTATTTCTGAAGCAGGTGGCACTGAATGAGATGTCAAAAGTTATACATTCAAAATGGCGAATCCAGTAGGGCTGCCATAAGTGCAAAACTTTTGCACTCACGTGAAATTTGGTAAATGGACATATGAAGATTCCCCGATGACGACGCCGATATAATCATTTAAAAATTCAAAACGACGATTTTTTTTTAACTTTGCATAAAGGAACACTAAAAGGGTGAAACATGTTTTCAACAAAGTTTAAGTGCCTCTAAGAAATGGTGTATTTACAAGCACGGTCAAGATACAAATTGAATAAATGAATTGGGATGGTATTAATTAGTTGTTATTAAACAAATAGTGCAGGTAGATCCATTGTTACTGCATGGCGGGATGTAAAAAGCAATTTTGTATATCTAATTTTCTCAGAAGAGTAGTAGTATTGGAGTTATTCCAATATTTATAGATTTCAATTGCTTCTAATATGTTTAACTTTCTAGATTTCGCTAAGTGATGTAAAACCTCCAGTTTATCTATTGACGGAAAAAGTTGGATTTTGTCTAAAAAAGGGTAAAATTTTAATGACTTTTACTATTTCGAAATTATTTTAAATGCTCAGCGTATCTTGCATTAAATGCCCTCCCCGTTTGACCTATGTCACAGCTATTGCATTTTTCACGTTTTACCTCAGGCCCGACGAGAGAGGGGAGCGGTCGGGGGTGTTTCCCCCTGGGCCCGGAGCTTTTGAGGGGGCCCGGATTCTAGGAGATGGAGATGCATATGCAAATTTCGATTGTATTTGTATCAGCTGAAGCAAGAGAAGGCACACGTCTTTGTAAATTGTAAGGCAATATAAAACATTTAGCAAGCACATTCTCGCTCTTTGAAATTATAATCATTGAGATAAATATTCTACTGTTAGGAATTCCACCCCCCGTTCTTCAAAATTTTATTAAAAAGCTGGGAGTGGGGGCCCATATGGCCCCGATTTTCTCTCGACTGTTTGATCTATGTCACAGCTATTGCATTTTTCACAAGAAAGTTTATAAACCCCTGATTTTTTATTTTTGCGTTTTTTTTTGTTTATCATAGTGAAAAATATTTCACCTCTTTAGGCAAAACGGAGCACTTATGAAATCATCTCGATGCGATGCCTGCCCCTCCGTCCATCCGTTTTTCACAGGCGTTTTTCTCAGATATTTTTTGGCGTATAAAGTTGAAACGCACAGTTGTAGGATGTTGTGTCCCAATTATAGGCGTGAAGTACAAATCATTTTTTTTGGCGAGTAAAACGGAAAGTTAAAAAAATTCAAGGCCATCCTGTGAATGTCAAATAAAAACTTGTTGAAGCACGAATTTAGAAATATATACTTTGTTTTTTTTTCTGTTTTTTTAACACTTCCGATAAAACGCTAAATCTCGCTGTCCCCCCACCCTATCTTCAAAACCATTGCTCAGAACAATCTTAATAAAAGCATGAACATTGGGAATAAGGTATTGATTGAAAAAAAATAATTATAACTACATTAGCTTCGGTGGTTTCTTTGGTACATAAAAAGAAATTCCGACAACAAACTTTGTTTTGTGGTTTGGAACCATTTGCTTGAAACACGTATAGATTACACAGACCTGCAAAATACATTTTTGGCTTTTTTTCTTAACCCAAAGGTTTTTGACGTGGTGATCACAATGCTGCTGGCGGTTTTGCGCCATCACGTCACAATTTTGAGAAACCTAACCTAAAATTGGTACAAAGGCTATATTATTCGTGCCTTTGTTCAGTTATTTACTGAACAGAGATACGAGACTAAGTAAAATGGACCAGATTGTCTTATTCAGCTATTCACAATCTTCCAAAACCAATAGTAACAAGAACTATACATGACGCAAGCATTATTTTTCTATTTCTGAGTTTAGCAAGAAATATTAGAAAATTTGTCGTGAGGATGTACCAATAAATCGGACTTAAATAATGCTAAATTCGTTTTGCTTTAGGACGTCAGGTTAGGTAGCTCCATTTTTTTTCTCTTTTTTGTCTTTTTTATCTCCCTACATACACTCTGTTCGCTCTGGGGATGTTGGGTAAAGAGCTCTCTACAAAAATTCTAGTACTTCTTGGTAAACTCAGAAATAAAATAATGTTTGCGCCATTTATAGTTATGTTTTTTTTATTGTTATTTTTTTATTGGCTCTTGAAGATTTTGGACGCTGAATAAGATGGTAGTCCGTTTTACTCAATCTTGTATCGACCAGTTACTAGGGTACGAATATAGGCAGAAACGGCCTTTTTAGCACATTTAGGTTAGGTTTTCTCAAAATAGTGACGTGATGGCACAAAACGGCAAGCGGCATCGTGTTCAGCCCATCGGAATCACTTATTTGGGTTAAGAAAAAATACCTTACGGGTCACTGTTATCAATAATAAAACGATAGGTACCTTTATCAGTAATAATTAGTAAATCTAGAACTACGTAGTTTTAAAAAAATATTGGTGTAGTCGTCAATTATTAACAGATGATTTTATCAGCGTAATGTGTATAAATCTATCAAATCTATATTAAAAAAAAACTGATCATACAAAATACTAATTGCGTAAGTACGATTTGCACTTGGTCTGTTTTTTGGATGTATCTAAATGCTATTCGAAGGTTATCACCTGACATTACGTATGAAATTCTTTTTGACAAGACGTCAGAGATTTAGGTTGGAATTCCAGTAGCGAAACTGTAATATTCAAAAGGCAACATTGAAAAAAAATTTAACTGCCAAATTTGTTATAAATTTAATAATGTCTTAGCTTAAAATAGGTGAAAATTTTCATTATAATTGTTGTATAAGTTATAACGTTTATTGCCTGTTAATACAGCCAGCAAGTCAATAAAAATTCTTTAATGTTGATAATGCATGTTCTGTCTGTTAATTTCCTATTTATCAGGTGCAATAAAACTTCATTGAAACATCAGCATGTATGACGATTGTAATAAGTCATTGTTGAAAGTGTGATTATGAACCGTTAGAAAAATGTATGTTTAGATAGTCCGATATGGATATTTATAATAATATTGTTTGTAATTACATTTTTTCTATTACTACTACTGCTACAATTACTACAATATTTATTCATACTTTAGAAAACATGTTATGGGTAAAATTAGATTTAAAATATACAGGATATTTCAAAAGCAACGATACTCTTCTTCTTAGAAGAGTAAAGAAGGACGTTGTAAATATATTGGACCCAAACTCAGGGCCGGATATAGGGGGGGTATGGGGGGTGTCACACCCCCCCAAGTTTGAAGCCAATTCGGCAAATCGTTTACCATTCGGCACTTTCAGCGTTCGGCAATTATGTACATAAAATCGTAGAAAAACTCAAAACAATAGAAACTCGATGTCATAAATAATTATTAAGTAGGTACTTGTCGAGAAACCCCTATCTTGTATCTTGTATTTGACTTAAAATCATCCTCTAAACACAGCAGCTCGCAACAGCGAGGCCAAATCTGCTTGTTCTAGCCTCTAACGTTAATCACGAGTTACATCTCTAGATAAAATTGTTGAAAAGGCTTATGAACTAAAGATCATTTTACCATTGTGTTACAAATTATGTACTTTAATTCAAACGGTGCCGGTGAGTGTGGCTTCAAATGAAACGAGTTTCAGCAAACTAAAAATCATTAAAAAAAATTGTTAGAACAGCAATGACCGATTCACGTTTAGACTCATTATTAATCTTATCATCAGAGAGGGATATTCTGGAACAAATACCTTTCAACATTTTAGTTGCACGATAGGCCACTTTAAAAGAAAGATGAATTAAAGTTGCTTAAAAAAAAATAAGTTGTATAATAATATGTCCATTTTATTTATAATTAATTTGTGGCAATATTCATGTATTATGTTTGTTGGGTATGTTGCCACTGTAAAAATATGTAAAAATTTTGATGAAAAAAACCTCTGCGCCAAAAGGATCAGACAGAGAGAGGCTGGTTTTTCATTCTAGCACAAAATGTCACACAAGTGATAGTTTTGATAACGGAAAAAGAAATAGTTTCCGAAACGTTAACAGCCTTCGATTTAATTTACTTCATTATCATTTAACAATTTTCTTTCAGTTTATATATTTTTAGGAGTGACTGGTGACATTTTGTACTAAAAATATTGAGAACCATCCACTCCCTGTCTGATCCTTCTGGTGCAGAGGTTTTTTTCATCAATATTTTTACATATTTTCACAGTGGTAAAATACCCAACAAACATAAGGAATAACCGTTTTGTATCTTTTATATTTTGCATTTTACTTTCAAATAAAGGTTTTTTCTTCAATCAGATTTACATTTTTTTGTATCCCAAAAATTAAATGAACTTTATATACAAATAAAACAGAGGACCAGATGAGAAGAATTCATTCGGCATTATAACAATTTCACAGCCCCCCATAAAAATTTCTTAAAACCGGCCCTGCCCAAACTGGTCAATTGACTAACTAAAATTTGACGTCTCAATAACACAACCTATATCAAATGATTACTTGCTTCAATTTATTTCAAAAACTTAAATTTATTATATACGCTGTCTGTATTTATTAATAGTGCAGTGAAAAAAACAAAAAGAACCACGAGATATGACTAGTTTCGTAACAGCAAAATTATGATTTCATATCTTCTGAGGTATCACTAAGAGTATCCAAAGACTATTGCGTTTTTTTTATACAAACAATTTTGTTTTTTGTTTTAGGTAAAAAGGTGAATACCTCCGGTTCTAGAGGTTCGATTGGGACAAACAGAAAACCAAAATCTTCGTAACAAAAATTTCAACAAATCACCGTTGGTTTGGGGACATTTGAGCACGCAGATGACATACAAAATTTAATAAACTGGCTCAAAAGCTTTTTTTACATTTTAACGCCCAGGGACATTAAGAGAAAATATTTTTTATTGAAGACTAAACACCCTGAAATTTTGGTGCCCAAATATTGAACCAAATGAATTTAAAATTCCTGCCATTTTATGCCATTAAGTCCAAAATGGACCATTTTTTTAGACCTCGATGAGAGCTTACCGTTATCATTAAAAGAGTTTCTTTTAATGTCATTTTGGCCACTTAAATTAAATAGTCTATGATTTTTTCCATTTTCATATTTTTTAACCGTTCTCAGTTGGCTACGATTGACAAAGCAATTTCTTCTAGACAAAAAAGAATCAATTTTGTTGATTGTATAACTGACAAAAAGTTAAAGCTGTGTGGGTAGGCGAGATAATGTTTTTATTTCGTATACACCTCTTCAAGATTTGTATTGAAAGCGAGATTGAAAGTAAAAACATATATAATGTTAAACTGCTCTCACTTGCTGTCTATTAATGTCTCTTTAAACTTTAAATTGTATTTTATTAGTGAAGTAACAAAAATGCTGATTACGTAACGACAATATGCAAACAACAAACAACAACTACCGAATCATAAACACCCGCGAGAATATTTGAAATATTTTCGAACCTCTTCATAAGTAGAATCATCCTTGAAGAATATGAAGATACACATGTGGGACAGTAAAAAGACTATTTAAACAATGTTATGCATGAGAGATATCGAAAAATTATTTGTTTTTCATTCTTCTAGCCAATAATTAAAATTGCACCATAGTCAAAAATGTAATTGTTTTTATTTTTATCGAATCCATCACGGTAAAACTAATAGTTGGTGAAATATTAGAAATATCATTTTAGATTATCATACATTTTCTTATATGGTTACTAACTGCGCTTATTTTACGTAAAGACTATTTAAAAATGAAGAAAGTAATAAAGGCTCAGTGTAAATGCAAATCCGCAAAAAATACAGTCAGTCCGCTTATTAAATTGGTACGCTGAACTTTTGTGACAGACCATGTTTTGGTAATTTTCAGCTACAATATTCCCAAAGGCATTGCCTCATTGCCTCATAAGCAACGTGCTTGATTTTTTTTAAATTTATCAATGCTCCAAGGACATTTTTTTTTGAAATTTTGATTTTTTTTTTAATTATTTTTTATTTAATCATACATCATCCAACAGTACAAAACCATTTATAGAATGGAAATCTAATCTAACTTAACCTAAGCTAATTAAGAAGGACAAGTAGAAATTATGAAGGCGGCTAGACTGCACGACAGTAAATGAAATTTCTGGCTGCTAGGCAAATATGTCTGCAATGAGTTTCATAACTAGACAAATATTAAACAGAGGAGAAAACTTTAATACGTTAGATCTAGGAGTGGATAAATAAAAGCTATGAGAATGACGAGAATTAATCCATGGGACGTAGAAGTACAGTTGGCTTAATATTTCATTACATTCTATTTTATTATGCATAATTTTATCTAGAAAACGCAAAGGAAGGACTCACGCCTTTTGGAAAGACTGATAATATCAAGTTTTTCAAGTAATTAATTTTGAGAAGCTCCAGTTGGTGGGCATGTACCAGTTTAAAAATTTAGCTTAGATCGAGAGAAAGCAAAATAAAGCATCTTTAAGGTTTTCGCATCATTAGAATCATGGCTGTTACGCAAAATTAAGCCTAACATTCTGTATGCATGCGAAATTACAGTATCAATATGGTTGGTGAAGGTTAATTTATTATCAAAAGTTACACCTAGAGCGTAGATGGTCTGCCCAGCATATCGCCATTAATATTAAAATTATATATAATTGGGGGCTCCTTGGTTGTATAACTCATAACATTGCACTTGCGAATATTTAGGTGAAAATTTTCATCGCACCAATAACTTAGGTAGAGGTGTTTCAGAATCTCATGAGCCGCGAAATGCGCAAAAGGCAAAGTTTAATCTGAGTTATAAGTATGTTTTTGAAGACACTGGAGGCTGCCTTGCCTGTATACATAAACAAGAGCTCGGGATAAATTGTAAACAATAAATATAATATTTTTAAGAAGTGTAACTGAGTCAACAGGACGGATTATGTCTCTGCGCATATGAAGGTCACAGCTCATTAGGTTTTGAAACACCTCTAAGTTGTTTTTCGTAGTCATTAAAATCATTAATCCTATGCAATATCTTGACGTCATCGGCATATATTAAGAAATACACGTCTCACTGATGTCGTTAATAGAAATAGTTCAAAAAAGGGGTCCAAGCATTGATCCCTGGGGTACTCCTGCAAAAAACGTATCTGTGGTGCATTATACCTTTTTTTCAATATTTTGTAGAGCCAAATCAGTATGTCCGAATGTAAGTAGAACATTTCTTGAATGGAGAATCTATCATTTATGATACACTTAGACAAAATGTTGTTAAGGACTTTTGAAAAGTTACAAATGTAACATATCGAATACTATGTAAGTTATAGTGGAAGTTAACTTAGTTAATAAAGATTTTAAATTGAACACAAAAAGTCCTTTCCTAAAGATGAATCAATCTTTTAAATTCAAATTTAACACGATGGAAGGTTGGTCAAATACATAATAATAGGCCTTCCACAATGTTTCTTATACAGCAAGGTCCATAAGTAACGGATAAATTGATCATCCACGCAATTTACAATTTATGAGTAAAATCCTGCCAATATTTAATTTTAAAATGTTCATTTGAATTTGAAAGAGTTTTAATTCTTTATCCAGCAATATAAGTTTTTTTGAATTTCTCTAATTTTTTTTATTGAAAAATATTGCATTTTTATTGTTACTAAGTAAACAAATGAACACGAAACAGTTTAAATCAAAAGTTCAAACTGAGCGCCCGTTGTTTCTTGAATAATGGAGGCGTTGCTGAAATTCTTTTAATACATTTTAAGCTACAAAAGAAAAAGCTGTTAGAATTATGGCACAAGCTAAATATGATGACCATTGCAAACCAATTTATAAAGATCTGAATATACCCCTACCATCTTGTTTTATTTGTAAATGCATTTGCTATATAAAAAAACTAAATGACGAGAACAAAGTGACCAAGCAGAAAGACATACATTGCCATGACACTAGGATAAAAGCAAATTTAAGACTACCCAGATTTAGGTTATCAACATCACAACACACCTACTTATACTTGGCTTACAGATTTTCTTAACGTATTACCTGATGCCTTAAAAAACCCTGAAATGGGCATAAATAAATTTAAATATAAGATTAAGAATATTCTCTTACAAAACTGCTTTTACACACATGATGAATACTTTGATTATTTTGACTGTCTATCAACTGTTTCAACTGTCTAGGGAGATACATACGATACTTTTAAATTGTCAATTTTTTTATATACGTTTCCTATTTCTTAAATGTTTATTTGACATACACGTATAATACTAGGTGAAAACATGTGTTCTAATTGCTCTGTACTTTTGTTATAGACCCAATGTGATCTTTGTCATATTCTTACATCTCTTTCCAGTATATAAATTACTTGTATGACGAATGTAAACATAAATTTTATTGTAAAATTTTATTGTATACATGAATAAAGTTCAATTCTATTCTATTCATTTTGTATCGTTATGGGGGTGATGAATACACATGATGAATACTTTGATTATTTTGACTCTCTATCAACTGTTTCAACTGTCTAGGGAGATACATACGATACTTTTAAATTGTCAATTTTTTTATATATCTTTCCTATTTCTTAAATGTTTATTTGACATACACCTATAATGATAGGTGAAAACATGTGTTCTAATTGCTCTTTATAATTCCAGCCAAAACGTTCACCTTTCAGGATATTGAGTATTGGCCTCCATAATCCAATGTGGATTTTCTGTACTCCATATCTACAGTTCTGTTTGTTGACGAATGTTGCCTATCAGCAAAAATAATGTTTTTTATAAAAAAAACTAACCATCTAGACATGTAGTTACCATGATTTTGGAAAATTCCAATCGGGGTCATCATCGTTAAGTTCTTGAACCAAATGAGTTTTATATGGGTGGTATTTTTCATTTTTTAGAAGACGCAATATGGACGTTTTACTAACATCATTATCGGTGGCAACTTGTCTTGTACGTTTATGTGGATTATCTAGAATATTTAACAATACCTATATCCAGTTTCTTTTCATCATCTAAAATGCGTTTCCTACCAGATTTAAGTATATCTGTGGCATTTCAAAATTCACGAAATTTGTTTTCTATTCTACTAACCGTAGACTGGGAAAAGCGACGGTCAGGATACTTATTATTGAAGATTTCGCATACCTGCTTCTGCGTTCTTGTTTTATCACAGCATCTTAATAATATCAAAATTTCAATACTTTGGATGACCAAAAGACTCACTGTTAAACTAATGGTCAACTTGACAATCAGCGATAAATAACTAGAATCACAAGTTTGCACAGATGTAGCAAATAAATACATTATAATATTTTCTGATATGTAAATAGAAACCCTTTTTACTCCTTTCTATTTGTTGGGTATTTTGCCACCTGCGTATCAGAAAAAACGATACATTTAAATTGAATTGAATAATTGTTATGATATGACAGATTTGACAGATATTTGGTACATAGGCATAAATAGTTTAGGATACAATTTTAATTATTATATTATAAAATTTTCAAATTTAATTTTCTTGATGATGAATATACAAAATTCAAAAAACCTTATATTCCTGGATAGAGAATTAAAACAAATGAGCTATCACACGCACCCTCGCTCCATTTAAAAATTTTGAAGAAGTGACTGTCACTCTAAGGAGGTTGAAGGGGGAGGTATAATTTATGCTCAAAAAATGTCATTTCAGAATTAAAAATTGACGTGTTAGAATTTTACTCATGAATTAAAAATTACGTACATAATGAATTTATGCGTTATTTATGGACCTCACTCTATGTGGCCAACATTTTCTCAGTCTAAGAAACTGTTGGAAACTTTCCGCTTAATGTGTCGACATGACCAGCTGATGCTTCATGTAAACGACAGTTATGTAGTCATAATAGAATACTAGATATAAAAGTAAACTTGGAACGTATATTTTTTAAGTTACAGACGATTTGAACAACAATAATAAATCTCCGGTAATGCTCTACAATCATAATTTCATAATATAGCAGCAAAAAAGTAGATTTGTATCAATAACTTCTCTCTGAATTGCATAGTTTTCACTTGCATTTGTGACGAAAACATATATTCCCTGTTTAGGTTCTTATCATTGTTATATTTATGATTTTTTATAGAAACTTTTTTTATTCTATATAAAAAGTCTCTAATGTGATAAACAAGAACATATGTATTAGAATAGTATAGTCTGTACCTGTGATTGAAAATAGTGTGAATAAATTGTTTAGTTACATTAACACATTTTGTTTCAAAGTAAATTCATATGTACCACTCGGCAGTATATAACATTCTCACCCTATCATACTGATGTGCCGCACCAAAAGGCGAACTAAAGGGCCCAGTTCTAGGCACTGGGTGGGCCGACACTGGGGGCGCTGCTCCGGCCCTTTGATACAAGTACGGATAATATGCCTGGTACATAACTTCAGAACAACTCATTATATACATATACACATGTCAAAACATCCTATACGCACTACTGATTTGAATCCACTTATTCTGTCAAATGCATAATCCGTCGGAAACTATCACAGACACAAATAAAGCCGCAGAAAAATCATTGTCACTTAAAATTTAACGGCGCCGTCGTTCAAGGCATGTTTTGCATTTTTCACCGAAACTATGCCAGAATTCTAGTCGAGATATTTGTCTATTTTCGCGTTACGTCACAATAGTAAAATCACAACACATATTCAACTCTAAACCGGTATCAGACTAACTCAGGATCAGGAATAAAAATTCCTTACCCCTGATTCTGGTCGGCTCCGCCCAGTATCCCCCACCAGTGTACTAGGACGAGCTACGCCCTATTGTAGTGATTATAACATTCTTTGAAAGGGAGCCAATACGGTTTCAGCTGAAAACCGTTCAGGCCAATGTTTTAGCAGCATTTAGCTTGGTATGTTGACCGCGTAAGCTGGTTTTATATCAAATAATAGTTACAAAGGGGTTATGGAAGCCATACGAAATGATTTTAGTTGGGTGATTCGCTCTTGGACTCTTCATTATATGCCATGATGCACTTTAATTATTTTTATTGAGTTTTTACTCTGCGTGAATTTAGTGGCGGCGCGCGGCAGTGGGTTCGAAATTATTGATGTTTTTAGTTGATTCGGTAGATGTTTATTTTGTTGTACCCACTTAAGGTTTGCAAACTCTGCAAATCTAATAGATGGAAATGTAGGATTAATTTTATTTATATACAGGGTGTATATGCAAAACGGTATACTATCTACCTCTTTTTAATACAAATTGTAGGGCATTGATTTAAAATTAGGAAATGATTATAATAATCATATGGCATAGGGTGGGTGTACTACTTGGCTAGATGTTAATTATTGACGTGAAATTGGTAACAATGTTTTCATTTCGATTGTATTTGCCCTCTACGACTTTTATTAAAAGTCAAAATGAAGAGAATTATACAGGGTATTTCATAAACAAAGCAATAACTTCAAAATCAAAAATAATATTTAAAATTTGCAAGAGGGATTATGAAATGATACTTATATACTATTATTTAAGTCATAAATGACGGCATCAACTGTTGCTGTTTTGGAGTCGCAGCGCTGAGAAATAATATGGCAAGAACTTTGAAATTGCGACAACTGAATACTTTTACTTCCACATCCTTGTAGAGGAGTGGAAGCAATGCAAGTGGAATTTCAAAAAAAATCAAAAATTTTTTTGTTGAAATAAGCTTAGAATATCATAAAACGTCGAGAGTTTATTTGAGCGAAAAAAAAAAAATTCTTTTTGTCGGTCTGTCTGTCGGTCTGTAACTTTCTCTGTGCGCACATTTTCTCAGCAACAGTTTAAGATATTGACTTGAAATTTGGTACACTTATGTACCATGACGAGATCTGGAACTGAATTATATTTTGCGCTAATTACGGTGAAGGGTTTAGGGTTAAATAAGGGAAAATAAGTAAAGGAAGTTGGTAAGAGTACAGTAACTTGTGGCGTTTGGTGTATGTGCAAATACAGTCAAGATGTTTTTCTCTAAAAGAACTTGGATGGGAAATCTGGATGTGGATGTAGTGATTCCTTAGGCATTGGTTTTTAATTCGGAACAGTTTTATAAACTTCTTTTTCATTTATTGAAAACTATTCGAATTATCTCATTTCATACTTGAAGTTGGATGACACTCAGTAGTAGAATTAATCTAGTTTCTAAGTTCTTTAAAACAAAGAATAATATTTAAGGTCTACGAAGAGAAAATTCTTCATTCGTGTATAAGTGATGAAATAATTATTCGATAGCATTCACACGTGTAAAGTAAAATCATATTCCATAATTAATAAAATTCATTAAGTTGCTTGTATTAGCCAACTATAATATTCAATAATAAACATGAATCTTAGTAATCCTATATGTCAAAATGGTTTATTTTAATTCCACATCCACTTGGAGGTATGGGAATCGTAAAAAAATGTATTTTTTTGTTGAAATAGGTTTAGAGTGTTTAAACATGAATTATTATTTGCTTGCTTATAATTGTATTGAAAAACATTCTTTATAGGATTTTGTAAACGGCAGAAAAAATAACCATCTATAGCTAAAACCTGAATTCTGGTTGTGCTAGCATATTAAAATCCTAAAATGAATTTGTCTAATTTCTTATTTGACGATTCTCATTCTAACACTAGCATCCACACAGTCCCCTACGGCCATGCAGATTAAACTAGTATCTAGATAACCCCCTACGATCATGAATATCCAGTTAAAAATGAGAACAAAGACCTAAAATGAATTTATTTATCTACCTTGTCTTAAAAAGTTTTCACTCTAATGGATTACATTTTCATGAAATCTATCATTCTGTTTCTTGGAAATGCTTAGCCTTTATCACTGTAGTAAATAACTATTTATTTAGCAAAGACAATATTTCTAAATTTCTACTGTTATTGCGCACAAAAATTTTAAGTACAGCTCTGTGGGATTTCACTAATGCTAACCAGACAGAGATTTACGGTCATCTTTTATGTTTTTTTATGTGAATTAAATTTGTGTAGTTACATATACTCTCACATCCAGATTTACCGCCCAATTCTCCTTAAACGAAAACATCTTGATAACATAGTTGTACTCCAGTATGTGGAAGTAATTGCTCATATAAGTTGCCCCAAGAACCCAAAAAAGGATATGCCACTTCAATACCTTTTCGACCGGCAGATTGACCAATGCCCGACCATCCGACTGTCCGACCGATGCCAACAAATATTTTGAGAACTTTTGGGCTGGTATACAGACTAAATCACTTTCTTATTTTGACAATCTTCTAAGTATGGGAGTGGGATGGTAGTGGCGGTGACAGATGTCATAATGAAATTTGAAACCCAGGTCCAGAGTAATCGCGCGCACAAAAAAGATACTGTTTAACATCTGCACGTTTCATGTTATTCTAAACCTATTGAAACATATTCTTTATAGGATTTTGCAAACAGCAGAAAAGATAACTATCTATAATTAAAAGAAAAACTATGTCTAAAGATATTAATGAAAAATTTTTCATTCTAATGGGTTACATTTTCATGAAATCTATCATTCTGTTTCTTGGAAATGCTTGAATTAGGTAGGTTGATATCTACACAATATGTTGTATTAAACACTTACCTAAGTATAGTTGTTATTTTTGGTTCTTTTGTTTCTATTGTTTCAATTGTTTCATATGCTTCTATTTTTTTGTTTTGGATAGATTATAATTTTCAACAAGGAACGGTGAATAATTAAAAAGTACATGTGTCTAGGACATGCTAATTTAGGTCCGCCTCAAATTTAATTCTACATCGATTGCCATGAGAAAATTTGGCACGTGCTATTTGAAAAAATGGAGTTCATGACATTTTCAAAAAACCGCAGTAATCACTGGAAACTTCTTTGAGTGTATCGTAGACACTTAAATGACTTCTTGAACTCTAGGGAATAGATTGAAAAAAATTTATTTATCTAGCCTGAACGGTTTAAGAGATATACATTTTTTAATGGATCCTTGCGTCTCTATAACTTATGAATAAAATTGACATGTGACAAAAACTATTGGTATTTTCGAAAGTGCCGCCATTTTGAAATTATTATTTTCGGCCGCCTTGAAAGAATCACCCTGTATCTGAATGTCTGTAGACTGAGTTTTGTAAACCTGATAACTTCTATTAGCCTTAACATTTGGTGCATATACAAAAAAGCATAGTAGAATAATCCCTACTGAAATTGGTATACCGGGTGAGTGACGAATTGCGCTCGCCCTGATATTTCCTAAAATATTTGGAATAGAAAATTGAAATTTGGGGGCCTTATTACACGACTAAAATGCAATCTTCTCTATAAAAAATCAAGTTTGGTGCACATCCAGCTTGACCGGAAATGCCCACAACTTTCGATTTTTAAATGGAACACCCTATATATTTTTACGTTTTTGGAATCTAGAGGAAATTTTGAATACAATACATCCATTTTGGTCACTTTTTAATAAACATTAAAAATTTTATTAAAAAATCTATTTCTGAATCCAGAGTGCTGTGGTGCCCAAAATATATTTTAGTTTGTGTGCTACGTTACTATAAAAATAAAAAGAGCAATATGATTGCATTACTTAATTCTCTAGAGGCGTTTAAAATTTTTAAATGTGATTTTTACCCACTAACTCGGTTTTATTAAATGGGAATTTAATCGTTCACCAACATATTTAAATACCTCATTTTCATACGAATCTAATGATACCAAAATTTTGAAAATCCGCTCAGAAATATTTGAGATTTCAGCCAAAATACAATGCAACCAAGCTTTTAGAAACATGCGGCTAATAGATAATAGATTAGTGGGCTTTGGAAACTAAAATGGCACATTTCTGTGTAAATCTGGTAACCTAATAACATTGGAAAAATCGTAGTAGCCATTGAATGTAATAAAACAATATCAGCTGTCAGACAGATACAAAATAAAGCGTTGCGAAAATCTCTTTGAGTAAAAATTAAAGAAAATGAATAATTTTAGTAGAAATGAAAAGTTCGATATGTTACTGATATATGGAGAGCGTCTCAAAAATTCAACTGCAGCTGCAGAACTGTATCAGTAACGATATCCCAACAGACGTCATCCAAGCAGACGCTTGTTTGCCAGAGTGGAACAAGAATTAAGAAACGAACCCAATCAACAAGATGACCATCAAACATTTATTGTGAGGACAAAGAAATTGATGTATTAGGATTTGTGATGGTACACCCAACAACATCAACAAGGGAATTGTCAATGGAATGCGACATTAGTCAGTCTTCGGTTTGCAGAATTTTAAAGAAACATAAGTTTCGGTCTTATAAATACCAAATACACCAACATCTTTATTGAGATGACAACGACAGGAGGCTAGTATATTGCAACTGGTTCTTAAATGCAGTACAACAAAACCCAGGTTTTCCTTTTCATATTTTATATTCAGATGAAAGTAGATTTACGAACCAAGGTATGTTTAACAGAAATAATACTAGGTACTGGGCTCAAGAAAATCCGAGGTTGGTAGGGCGGGAATATTCAGGAAAGATTTGGGTTTAACTGTTGGCTTGGAGTACTTGGAGATCGAATAATTGGACCCATATTTTTTTATGGAACACTTACTGGCGAACGATATTTATTCTTTTTACAAAACCAGACAGCAGAATTTCTTGACTTACTTCCTCTTGCCTATTTACAAAATCTGTTTTTCCAACAAGATTGTGCTCCCCCACATAATTCCAGAAGAGTGATGGAATATTTAAACAACTTGCATGGTGAACGCCTTATCGCAAATCAAGGTCATATCAGGTGGCCTCCTAGGTCACCTGACTTAACACATGTATGGGGCACTCTCAAAAATAAAATTTATAAAACTACTTCAAATACCCGTAAAGAGCTGCAAAATAAAGTTTTACGGGCTCTTAATGAAATAACGCCGGCTGAATTGCGTAGAGCCATTCAAGCAACTGTACGCAGAGCCGAATTGTGTATAGAAAAAAATGGTGGACATTTTGAACAATATCTATAAATGTCAATTTATGGTTTAATTATATTAATTATTTTAAAGATACCTACTGTTACCTAGTTTAAGTTTAATTGTTCAAACGGAATTGATTTTTATTTATTTATAGGCCCGATATTTATGTTCATTTAAATAAAACTCTGAAAACCGAACTGATGTCGCATTCTATTGCAAATGTCCTTGTGGATATAATGGGCTTGTTCCATGATATTCTTCTTATATGGTTTTTATACTTTTTCCTATAGTACTCGATATTCTCATTATACAGTTAAAATTTCGTATTATTATCTTTTTCCGTTCTCGAGATATAAGGAGTTGAAATTGGAAATAGTTGCAAAAACCGAGCGCTCATATGTGACGTCACTATACTTAAGTGACGTAAGAAAAATGGCTTTCTGGGACCTTTCAAATTTAACCTGAAAAGTCGAAAAACATGGAATTTTTAAACGCTGGTAACTAAATAAATACGTCGAGTGGAAGTTCGTTCTATGTGTCTACGGAAAGGAGAAGGTCGGCGATGAATTATAATCGTAAATTGCAGGGTCGAAATTGAAAATTCGTTCTGGCAGGAGCAAGAGAAAATTGTAATTATTTGACATTTCACCAAATTGTACTCCCCTACTGTCAAGTTGTAAGCAAAACAAACAATACTTCGAAAACACTTATAATTATAACCAATAAGGAGCATCAAGTCTATTGAGATCGCCGAGTCTATGCGTATAGTGACGTAGCGCCTGGCCACGCCCCATTTTTGTGAGATGGAAATTTGTAATAGTTTTTAAGATACTAAACGTGCGAATAAGATTCTGCTATTTTGCAGATCCATTAATTTATACTTGCACTTTCGATTTGTGACATAAAAAAAAATGCTGAACAAGCCCATTGTGTTTACCTCCACATACCTATGCTAAACTTAATTGTAACGTTCTTTGCGCTCACAATTATTAAATGTTTGATAGCTCAAGATTACCTATAACTACACGAGTCTGTCTGACAGTTGATATTGTTTTATTACATTCAATGGCTACTATGATTTTTCCAATGTTATTAGGTTACCAGATTTACACAGAAATGTGCCATTTTAGTTTCCAAAGCCCACTAATCTATTATCTATTAGCCGCATGTTTCTAAAAGCTTGGTTGCATTGTATTTTGGCTGAAATCTCAAATATTTCTGAGCGGATTTTCAAAATTTTGGTATCATTAGATTCGTATGAAAATGAGGTATTTAAATATGTTGGTGAACGATTAAATTCCCATTTAATAAAACCGAGTTAGTGGGTAAAAATCACATTTAAAAATTTTAAACGCCTCTAGAGAATTAAGCAATGCAATCATATTGCTCTTTTTATTTTTATAGTAACGTAGCACACAAACTAAAATATATTTTGGGCACCACAGCACTCTGGATTCAGAAATAGATTTTTTAATAAAATTTTTAGTGTTTATCAAAAAGTGACCAAAATGGATGTATTGTATTCAAAATTTCCTCTAGATTCCAAAAATATAAAAATATATAGGGTGTTCCATTTAAAAATCGAAAGTTGTGGGCATTTCCGGTCAAACCGGATGTGCACCAAACTTGATTTTTTATTGAAAAGGTGGCATTTTAGTCGTGTAATAAGGCCTCCAAATTTCAATTTTCTATTCCAAATATTTTAGGAAATATCGGGACGAGCGCAATTCGTGACTCACCCGGTATACTTATCCGCCATATTGATGTGGAGGATTCTCACTCCATCTTCTCCAACTAACTT
Organism: Stenurella melanura; assembly: GCA_963583905.1. Classification (NCBI taxonomy): domain Eukaryota; kingdom Metazoa; phylum Arthropoda; class Insecta; order Coleoptera; family Cerambycidae; genus Stenurella; species Stenurella melanura. The sequence goes on from OY757311.1 coordinate 138,599,475, forward strand.
TCTCGTCTCGGCCGTAATATTATCGATTCCAGCCGCTTTTCCAGGTTTCAATTTTTGTATGGCTGCCTCACTTCTGACTTCTGACAATATTGTGGGTTCGCTTTCGTAATCCTTATTTCGCCACGTTTTGGATTTTATGTCGGTAGCACCATCACTGTTCGATAAAGGTCCTTGTTTTGATCAGCATGTGACTCTAGGTTTCACTATCAATTGATTCTTCAATTTTTGCCGGAGTCGCCGGTGGTACAAGCATGATCTTCTTTCCATCATTGAACTTACAGGGTGCCTCACCGGGAACTGAATAGATCGATGTAGGAAAAACTATGTAACCAATATTTTTGAAAATTTTGGGAATTACTAACGTCAGTGTGGCCAATCCAACTAAAAAATTACAAGCATGTGGTACTTCCGGTTATACCGGAAGTCGATACCAACTTGCCAATTTTAAATGAAACACACTATACATTTTCGACATTTTGAAAACATGTAGCATACCCTACACATAAACCCAGCAGTTTAGGAGATATTTGACAATTTATAAAAAGTTTGACGGATGCAAAGGTTTGCAAGAACCGTTATAACTTTCTTCGTGTAGGAGATCCTCATTTACTCTATGGCACGTAGAAAGAACACAAGATGAGCTACGCTCCACAATGAAAATGAATATCATAATAGTATACCAATTGTTCCATTTTTCATGCCATATTTTGTCAAATTCAAACCCCAAAAACTTTCTTAGGTCAAATGGAACACCCTGTATTTTTTTACATCAAGTTATGTGAAATTAAATTTCCGTTTTTTCTAATATAGGCATTGTAGTGGTTAAAGCTACAACTTTTTGAAATATTCGCGGTTTTCTAAAATATTCAACAATTTATAGAAAAAATTGCCATCAACTTAGCCATGATTAAAAACAATCAACGTCAGTCATTCTCTTATGTCAAAAAGTGACTCATAAAATGACAACACGTTTAAATTACACCCACGAAGACTTCTTAAATTTGTTTATTATTTATGTAGAATGTGACAAAGTAATATTGAGAACACGTAACACATTTGCTACTCTATACCCACAAGAACAGAAACCATCACCATACACTGTAAGACGCATATTGAATAATTTTCGAATATTAAGCTCTGTCAAGGCTGGGATTCTAAGAAGGGATAACTGTATGTGTAGGTAGATTCACATGAAACTACCCGGGCAATTTCCGTGGTATCAAAGAGATATGTAAACTCTGTAAAAGCCCGTCTTGGCAATAATTTATCAAAAATATTCTGGTAACAATGTTTTGAATAAATTAACTCGTATGGTCAGGCCTCAAATCAATTAAGAAGAAGAATATTGCATAATAAAATTTACTATTTCTTCTTGATGCTATGATCAGCAAAATTCTAGGAGTCCAGACTGCATGGATTGCTATTTCAATAATCATGCTCTCTAACTCTAATATCTCCTGTCAACAATTTTCAATCATTAATTTTGTTATTAACAACATTTTTCGGCGTATGGGAAAGCATATGAACATTTAAGAAAAGAAGAATTCATTATTATCTTATTATTATATATTTTTTTTTTTACTGTTTCAGAATATCTTAATTCATAACTTCTATTCTTGTTGTATTTCTGATATATTACTTCCACATCCACGTAGTGGAGTGGAAGCATAGTAATCGCAAACAAAATTCAAAAACGTTTTTTCTTGAAATAAGTTTAAAATGTCATGAAACATTGAGGTTTCAAATTTGAGCGAAAAAAAAATTTCTGTCAAGATGTCTATCATGTTTTCTCTGGAACGGTTCAAGATATTGACATGAAATTTTGTACGCGTATTAATTTTAACGAGATCTGGAACTGGATTATTTTCTTAACATATACATTGAAGGGTTGGGGGTAAATAGGGGTAAATAGGAAAAACTAAGTAAAGCAAGATGGCAAGAGTAGAGGAACTTGGGATTTGTTGTATATACTAGACGCGAAAGCCTCAGATTTCTTCATCACGTGTTTCAACCCCTCAACCACCCCCACTTTATTATTAAAGGGGCTGATCAAATTATATTGATATTCACTTGAAGTTTGGTACACGTATAATGACATATGGAACTAGATTATATTTTGAGCCGATTTCGTTGAAGGAGCGGGGGAAAAGCCGAGGTAAATAGCTGAAAATGAGTAACACAAGCTGGTAAGAGTACAGAAACTTAGATTTGGTGTATATACTAGAAGCCAAGGCCTCCAAATTTTCTATAGTATTTTCGATCCCCCCACCACTCCCACTCCATTATTAAAGGGGTTGGTAAAATAAAACATTATAACGACATCTGGAACTAGATCATATATTGATATGATTCCGTTGAAAGGATGTGGAGGTTAAATAGATGTAAATAGGGAAAAATTAGTAAAGCAAGCTGGTAAGAGTACAGAAACTTGGGAATTAATGTATATACTAGAAGCCAAGACCTCTAATCTTTTTATAATATTTTTCAACTCCCCCGCCACACCACTCCATTATTAAAGGGGTTGATATAATAAAACAAAGATTTTTACTTGAACTTTGGTACGTGTATGTATTATAACGACATCTGCAATCAGATTTTATTTTGAGAAGATTATGTTGAAGGGATTAGGGATAAATAAAAGAAAATAAGTGGAGCAAGCCAATGAGAGTCCAGAAACTTCACTTTTGCAGTATGTGCTAGAAACCAACGCCTCAAATATTATTACAATTCTATGACTAATTATTTCCATATACTAGAGTGCAAATATGGTCAAAATGTTTTCCTTTAAAGAGAGTTGGATGGAAAGTCTGAATGTAGAAGTAGCGATTCCTTCAGCGGTTTTTTGCATTTTGTTTGCCTGTTACTACATTTTGAAAAAAAATGTAGTATAGGTTTTGCCTTTTTCCGGTGGACCATCGAAACCCGAAAAAAACGTCGGATCGAAATGAAAGTCATATCTATCGACTCGAGAGCGAATTCAGAAAATTCCATCCGTCGGTCAGTCGGTCGGTCTGTCTGTCTGTCTGTCTGTCTGTCCGTCCGTCCGTCCGTCAGTCCGTCCGTCTGTCTGTCTGTCTGTCTGTCTGTCGGTCGGTCTGTCTGTCATGCCCAGCCCCCTAATCCGTTTTCGGATTTCGATGAGACTTGGGTGGTTAATAGGAGGTCTTTAGAAAATTTTAACGCCGGAAGCTCGGCTCCGTTCGGAAACCGGAAGTACCCGATATAGACGTTTCGAGTTTTTCGGGAGAAATTGAATAACTCGATAACGGGTAGTCGGATCGAGATATTTCAAAAAAGAGATGGTGCCGCTGGCAAAGCTCTACTAATAAGTATACCAGAGACTATGTCGAAAAACAAATGAAAATTGAATTTTTTTGCAAAAAAATGGTTTTCTCGAAATCGGGCTAGGAAACACGATAACTGTCCAGAATATTGATCGATTTCGATGATACTTAGTGGGATCAAAAGTACGCGGCCACAAATGGCGGTCCGAATCCGTTGACCGCAAGTATTTTTTCCAGGGCCGAGTATGATATTTCAAAGAAATTAATAACTCCCGAACCGAAGGTCCCATTTTAATTTTCAAAAATGGCAATTGTAGGGCTCCATTAGGTCTATTAGTTGACGTTTGTGAGAAATTTGACAAAACAAAAGCTAATCTACAAATCCTGGAAAACTTGATTTTTTTCATAAATTCTACAAATTTCGAACAGTTTCCTAATAAAAATCGAAAATTAACTATTCCGTCTACCAATCTCTATAATTAGTATAACGCACGGACCTTTTTGGACAAAAAATCTGAAATAGAGTTTTTTCGAAAAACTTAAAATAAACGAGTTATTTACGAAAATGCATTCCGTAGGATTATTTTAAAAAATATTACAAATTGATAAATTCCCCGTGCGATAGAGGTGCAAAAAAATAATGTAATGTTATATTTAAAATATCATCTTTCATTTCGTTATTTTCATTTACTAAATAAAAATAGAACCAATGCCCTTTCCGTGTTTCAAAATGTAGTTAGCTTTTACTTTAGTCAATGGAAAAAGAAAAAGAAAAAGAAAAGAAAAATAAAGCACGTCAAAGCACTGAGTCATCTTGTTCTATTGTATTTTATTTATATTATGTTGTTATATATCTTTTATGTTAAAATGTTAGCTATATCATAACTCCTACAATGTGGTAATTTTAAATTTTAATCTAATTTGAAGTTGTATCTATCAACAGTATCAACCTGCATAAACTGTACTTTTCTGTTCACTGACTTATCCTATAAAGTGTGAACCTAAAGAAACGCACAAAATTCATATCTTTGGTATGTGTCATTTGTCAAAAAAATTCTCGAACAGGTCGATTTTAGCTCTGCAAATGCTACATTTTGCCACTATACCAAAATTTATTACGCCATTGGTTTTTGAGTTATGACGTCATCATATTTTTTTTAATGGAAACAGACATTCTTGTTTACTGTTTTTGATGGTATATTCCTTTAGCTTCCTGGTGATATGAAAAAAATCGATATTACCTAAGCCATTCTATTGGAAAAAAATATTTTTATTGATTGATAGCTTACATAAGTAATTGTGAAAAAGAAAATCATCTCCATTGCTCAAATTGCGACCCTCCAACCATTTGGAATTTACCAAGACGGGTGTAGACAATTTGCACGCTGTTCTGAATCATCTCATGGGCAATTCGTCTTATCTCCAAGCCAATTCTGTCTTTCAACTCTTCTATGGTATCCGGTCTGATAAAATACACCCTAGACTTTAAGTAACCCCAAAGAAAAAAGTCTAACGGGGTTAAATCCGGTGAACGCGGGGGTCACTCAATCGGACCTCGACAACCTATCCACTTTCCAGTAAAAGTGTCGTCTAAAAATTGGCGCACTGCTATCCCAAAATGAGGTGGGGCCACGTATTGCTGAAACCAGACGTTATCAGCAGGAATATCTTCATCTTCATTGTTCGGAAACATAACTGCTACGGTTGGCATTAACTCAACTCGCAAGAACTGACTGTAAATGTCTTGCGGCCGTAAGATTTTCTTCAAAAAAAAGGTCCCAATAAACGATCATCAATCATACGTGCCCACACGTTTACTTTGCCTCGTCACTTTATGGGCTTCTTGAGTCCAATGAGTATTTTCGCGTGACCAATACCTACAGTTATGCCGATGTACAATCACCTTTAAGGAAAATGTAGCTTCATCAGAAAAAACAATGTTCTTTAAAAAAAATTAATTTTCATCGCACAAGGTCATCAACTGTTCACAAAACTGTAAGCGCCGATCTGGATCGTCCTCATTCAATTCGTGGATTAATTGCACTTTGTGTGGATGGTATTTTTCTTTTTTCAATAGACGTACAACAGTTTGACTCACGTTATGATTTAAAGCCAGCTGCCTTGTCGAAAGATGGTGGTTTTCCTCACTTTCTAGAAGAATATTTAATTTGGTTTCGTTGTGCTAGGGCAACCAGATTGAGGGAGGTCAGCTTTACTGCCAGATTCATCATATCTAGCCACCAATCTACTTACAGTGGATCTAGAAATTTGCTTTTCGGGATACTTGGCATTGAAAACATCACATGCTTCCTGATGAGTTCTCAGTCTATCACCATATCCAACCATCAAAAGTTCTACGCGTTATCTTTCACTAAAACGTGCCATTGCATTAACTAGTTTTACACTGTCTCAAAAGTGTCACAAAACTGAGATTCCACACCTGCCGGGAATAAAAAAGTTATCGATACTTTACACAAAAAGGCCTGTGTCTCTCTGTTGTTAAGGTGATTGTTTTTTTTATTATTTTCTTTGTTTTGTTTTTATGTCAAACGTTTTCGTGCCAGTTAAAACAAAAATGTAGGCAACAAAATTTATCAGTCCATAAGAAAGTGGAACATTACTCTTGAATTTGCGAAAGATAACCTATTTTTACATAAAATGTCATTTTTCCAAAAGAATGGCTCAGGTAATATCTTTTTTTTATATCACCAGAAAGGAATATGCCACCAAAAACAGCAAACAAAATGTCTGTTTCCATTAAAAAAAAAATTATGATGGCGTCATAACTCAAAAACCAATGACCTCATAAATTTTGGTATAGTGACAAAATGTAGCATTTACAAAGCTAAAATCAATTTGTTTTTGGATTTTTTTGAAAAATGACGCATACCAAAAATTTAAATTTTGTGCGTTTCTTTAGGTTCACACTGTACTATATTGTAATGGTCTCTTGAAAATAAAGACGTTTATTTTTATTTATTATTATTATTTTATATTTTTGCGGATAACTATAAGTACATCTCCTCTACCAGATATTAGACAGCATTTTTAAGTGTACCTACAATATTAAGCTATGGCAATGGCGAAGCTATTATCCTGATATGAACCCCATTAAACATTCTTGGGACGTTATTAAAGGAACCACAGAAAAAACGCTATAAACGTGTAAACAAGATAGCTGCACAGGAACAGTCGGAAGCAAAATTGAATCATTAGTCTATTATTTAAATTAATATTATTTATGTTGCATTTTAAATATCTATTTTTATATGGAATATATTTTTACTTATAATGATTTACCAAAGAAGATTCTTCATACTGCTATGCTTATATGCCAATTACATCTTGTTTGAATATAGAAAACTAATATTGCTCTTCTGTATATGTATGGTTGCCTGAACAGCCATGAAACTAACTAACTGTACCAGGCACCAATAATAAATAATAGATGCAGTAATCCAATTTACATTCCGACTCTTATTTTAACTTGACTACTAGCCGGTAGATGGAGACATGATATTGAGCACCCAAATTTAATATAATTTAAAATTCGTGGTTCAAACAGAAGTGCACAAGCGCAAGTTATATTATTCAATATGTGCCGCGCTTATAACATTAGTTCATTGTTTTTTTTTTCATATGCGATTATCTCGAGAACTGTACTCACAGAAAAAGGATTCAAACAAAAAAGCGTTGCCTCCTCCTTTATTTTTTCTTACCAATACAGTTGGTACCTATCTGTTTCAAAATAAATACGTTTTCGCTTGCTATATTTACCCCTGCACATTCTCACATTTTATGAGTAAAATCTTAGAAAAATATACACATTTTCTACATTTCCGTAAAGAGTCCTAGCATGGTAAGCATGGGCTGGATTCCCCTCGCGAAATTGGGCTGATATTTTTACCTTGACATCACATTACTAAGGGGAACTATTCTGCAAGATATTACACTCCTGCCTCCTCTGGTTTTTTATACAATTAATTAATCGAATTTTGAAAAATATTTTTTTCTCTCTTTAATAACGTAACCAATATTTATATATGTGGTAGATATGCCAAAGAGGTATTAAATAAAAAATTATTGAGTATTTCAGCTAGTAATATACAAAAATATTCGAATTAAAAATTTTAAAATATAAATAATTTCATGTACATTGAGAGACACCACCAACAATTTTTTTTCTGAAATGTCCCCTACCATGCTCCATTTAATATTTTTTTCAAAATTTTCATGGGGGTAGAAAAGTGTTAAAAAAATCATAATCGCTAATCGTACATAATATTTATAGTCTTCTTAATAGAAGACTATACTAAACAATTAATTCAACTCTACATTTATTTTATATTCATATATTTTTAAATGCGTCAAGGGTATCAAAAACCCGCACCCTTCTTTAGTGTACTTGTACGTCATGTTATTACGAGATTGACTGTTGCACAATTCGTTGATTATTGTTCTAGTGTAAATATTAAAGTGGGAAGAAATAGCAGGAACATTAAGTGACTTTACGAATAGTAGTAATAGTCAGAGAGCTGCCTATATGTTTTCTGACAGGTAATGGGACTGTCTGCTGCACATAAAATATCATTGTCGGTAGTGCCCCAAGTCGCCTAGTGAGGATTTTCGAATTCCTACGTGGCAACTTCACAGGGGGGGGGGGGCTTTGAAGTACAGTCGGTTTGTGACAGGCCCGGTAAAGTATCTGCCGTTTTGATATATCGGTAGATATGATCCTGGACATACCTCCTGCAAAGTTTGACCCTCGCAAGTGGTTATGATCCAGCGATATGCCCGCAAAAACATCATTTTGGAATTTTGCCGGATACGACTCTTATATGAATGAGGTGACAGGTCCGGTAACTGCTCAAAACCTTGTTAGCTGTCTTGGGGGCTTATGAGAGGGATGGAAAAATACGTTTTGTAGACGCTCAAGTGGTTTTGGGCAAGTGTATCAGCACTTTGAAAAGATCGAAATTTCACAAAATTCTGCAATTTTTGTTAAATATTTAAAAATATGCAGTAAAAATGTCTGCTGTTTTTTTTTTTCATATGCCTAGATGTATTACAAACAAGAAAGACCAAACAGCAGAAATTTTTATTTGTATAAAAATTTTTTATGCCAAAAAACGAAAAAAACATATAGGCAGCTCTCTGACTATAATATTCCTTGCGGATTTAGTAATAATTATAATTCATGAAAATGCAGAGTGAGAAGAATTCTAAATCTGTGACGTGTGGTCATTTTGTGTTGAAAGTCGCAAGACAAAAAGAAATCTTATCTATAGAGGAAGATATAACATTGTAACAAAATGTGTTTTCTGTAGCAATGAAAATTATAAGATAGTTTTTTCAGATACAGTAATTTGCGATGCTAGAGTGAATGAAACAATATCTATGGATAGATATTTGTACTGGGAGTTCAAAAAAAAATTCAAAAAAAGCCTTGAAAAAGGAAACAGAATAGATATCCGAAACGTCGGTCGCACAGTGGGGCCAATTACATGAAAAGTTGGCAGAAATTATTTTTATTCATTTTTATTTACATTTGATTAATTAAACCATAAACTTTAATTTATTGAATCGATTCTGTGATTGACTGATTGTAAAACACTGTTCAATATTTTAGATATATAGAAAAATGTGCACTTAGAATTTCAAAATTACCTTTTTCAATTTCAAAACAAAATTGTTAAGACTTTTACACATGTTTTAGCGTATTAGGCCCTTCTCGGGGGTAGGTACAGAAATACTAAATTAGTTTATGTTAGTTATATCCTATTAGAATTGGGAAAATAAATCAGCTATTATATATAAATTATGCTAATTATTTACTTAAGAATTTAAACAATATACTTTTATAACACTCTTGTACTAATTCTAACAACTAGTAGTTGGGTGCTCCTACTAACTTTCTTCCATCTTATCTTAAAATCGCACACAAAATTATAAATTCGCTTATGGAGATTGCGAACTTGGTGTTCTGGGCACTTTGTGTGAGTTTCGATGAATTTCTTCAAGTGAGCGATTTGTTTACCTAAATTTGAATCGCCGCACTGTCTCATTTTGTCGAAAAGATATCTTCTCGATAGAAAAAGGTCAGTTGAAGCCACTTCCTGGAGAAAAAAAAAATTAATAAAATTGCTGCCTAAGGAATCACTACTTCCACATCCATATTTCTCATTCGTTTTGTAAAAAAAATTCCCGATTTTTTTTTTAACAAACACTAAATCCTAAGTTTATGTACTACTGTTACTAACTTGATTTACTTATTTACACCTATTTACCCCCCCGTACCACCCCAACCCGCCAATGAAATGACATCAAAATATAATCCAGTTCCAATTTCCGTTATACCACATACGTGTACCGTGCACTTTTTTTTGAAAAATCGGCTTTTGAAACCCCCTTAAAATCGCACGCTACTGACATATATCACATATTACCAAGTTCAAAGAATCACCTTACCGACATTTTCTTACCACCAAAATTTAATGTTAATCAAGCATCAATTAACGGATATACAGGGGTGTTGCGATCTTAAGTGTCACACTGTATATAAAAATAATAAAAACTGGTTACGTTATTAAAAAATATACATATTTTTCAAAATTTAATCAACTTATTTATTTTAAAAACTAGATGGGGCAGGGGTGTAATATCTTGCAGAACAGTTCCTCTTAGTAATGAGATGTCAAGATAAAAATATCAGCCCAAATTCCCAAGGGGCATCCGGCCCATGCTTACCCTGCTACACTCTTTGGTCCTCATATGAACTAATTTTGTTAACAAATATATATATATGACTTATTGAAAACAAAGGAAAAAATTGAAACAAGTTCATTGCTCCATTTGTCAGCTAGAGTGAGTTAAATTGATATTACTATTTATTCAACAGACATCGAGAATAAGATCACAACTCAGCGGGTTGTGCAATATTCAGGCTACACTAATAAACATCTAGTATAACTGAATTTGTAGATTGATTGAACAATTATAAAAATTAGCATTTTTAATCGCTAAAGTTCTTTTCGTTGTTAATAATCCAAGAGACAGATTAAGAAGAACAACTGCCTAAGGAATCACTACTTCCACATCCAGATTTCCCAACTAAGTCTCTTTAAGGAAATACATCTTGACTATATTTGCATTCTAGAATGTGGAAATAAATGATTAAAGAATTTTAATAATAGGCAGATGCCATAAGAATATTTGCGCCTAAAATGAAGTTTCTCTGGACTCTTATCAGCTTGCTTTGTTTATTTTCCCTATTTGCCAACCCCCCCCCCCCCCCCCTTCAACGGAGTCTTCTCAATCAGATTTCATTACAATACATAGGTGTACCAAGTTTCAAGTGAATATCACAATTTTATGTTATCAATCAATGTAGTCCTACCAGCTTGCCATACTTATTTTCTCCTGTTTAACCCTACTTACCCAACCCCCCACCCCTTATGCGGAATAGTCTTAAAGCATAAAATATAATCTAGTTCCAGATCTCGTTAATACCATTCACCTCAACTTCTTAAACCATGCCAGAGTAATTGTGCCTATTAAGAGGAGTTACAAACCGCCAGATAGAAAGAGCGACCTCAAGAGAAGTGACCAAGAATAACCTATCTCGGGGTCAGGCCATTGCATACTTTCCATGCAAATCATTCCGAGGTTATGGTTAATGGTGAAAATTTTTTGAGCTTATTTCGTTGAAAGGTTGAGGAGTAAATAGGAATAAATAATATTATGGTTGAATAAGTAAAGCAAGCTAGTACGGGGTAAGAGTTCAGAAACTTGGCATTTGGTGTATGTAAGAACTGACTGTAAATTTTAACTTTTAATTTTGATTCGTTTGTGTTTTTGCTTAAAACAATAATTGACAATTTTATCATTCACTAGGATGATGCACCTATGATTTGTCCAAGAAATTCCGCTGCGCAGTATTCGAGCGCCCTCTAGGGAGATGTCCGCCTGATCCTTTATTATCCTTAGAAAGTTTTATAAATTTTTTGAATCTCTGTCTTTGGATACGTTTATAGAATTCAATGGCAGTAACAGCATATGATTACTGAACGTTTAAACGTTGCCACTGGATGTTTATATGAAAGAGGTGTAGATGCAGATTAAAGTAAAATATTTTAACGTATACAGGGTGTCCCGAATTGCATAGCCCAAACTTTACTAAGTAACACAACTTTTCAAAATAAGAAAAAAGTCCCTATAAACATGGGCCGGGAAGAGATTAGTTTCCGTGATACAGGATGTTCAAGTAATTCTCCTGAAAATGTATTTTTTTATGAATATTTTCGAAACGTCTAAAGATAAACAAATGATAATTTACACAGGAAATAAACTTTTTATGCTTTTTAAGAAAAAATGACAACTATGTACGAAAATCATTCAGGAGCGGGTGAAACTGGGGGGCTAGGTATAATTTATCCCTAACTTTATTGTGTGACACTTTTAAATTAATTTATGAGCAAAACTTAAAAATTTGAAGTTTTCTACACAGAAAAAGTCTCTTGTGTTTTTTCTCTAAAATTATCAGTTTTTGGGTACTTAAATCGTATCTGAACTTTATTTGGGTATAGCTTTATATGAATAATTTTAGCAGATTAGAAAAAACAATGACAGTAAAACAAAATTTGATTACATTATTTTTTATTATAACAATGAATTAGACTAAAGTAAAGTAAATTACAAACTACAAGAGTTATCCAAAGTGTATTCAGCCAGCTTCAACACATTTCTGACATCTGCGCCGTACAGAGTGAATAGCTTTACGAATGAAGTCAGGATTATACCTCAAATTTTCACATTCTTCAAGAATTCTTTCCATTAATTCTTCTCGTGTTTACAGGGATTGCGTAGACTTTGTCCTTTAAATAGCCATAGACAAGAAAATCAACTGGAGTTAAATCCGGTGGACTGGGTGGCTAATAATTATTGTTTACCCACAAACGGTACTCAACAGCAAAATGTGCAGGAGCTCCGTCCATTTGAAACCAGCATTTAAATTAAGAGGAATATCCTCGAGATATTGAAAAAAATGGTTATTTAAAACATCATTAAGTAATGGTCCATTTAAACGGGGAGGAAGGATGTGGGACCCACAGAAAGTCCCGTTTATAACACCACACACATTAACGCTAAACTCCTGTTGAAATGCCCTAGGGCGAATTATATGAGGATTCTGATGAGCCCAGATTCTTAAATTATTAAAATTAACCGATCCATTATGGTTAAAGGTGGCTTCATCAGTCCAAATAATTTTACTTCCGAAATCGGAATCTTGTTCCATGGCATTTATAAACCAATTACAAAAATTGATACGCCTTTCGTGATCACCTGGTTGAAGACTTTAGACTGGCTGCATTCGAAAAGCTTTTCTGTGGTCTTTTTTCAGAATCCGAAAAACTTTGTTTTTGGAAACATGCACAGCTTGCGCACGCAGCTGTTGGACCTCTCTTCTGATACATTTCTTGGACCTCTTTTAAGTCTAACATTTGTAAATTCAAGGTGGGTTCGAATAAAAACATCTTTAGATGGTTTCCTTCTATCCGGAAATCTTCTGCGATATTCACGTGCCGCGGCATTCGCGTTTCCATTACAATATCCATAAATAAAATTAATATCCGCGTACTCTACAATACTAAACATAACCATTTTTTACTGTTCAATAGAACACTTTTTCCAGAAGGAAATAATAAAACAACAGAACAATGAACTACAGAAAACCAAAAAACAACAATGTCATTATTGTCATTGCATGCTAGTCAGGGTTGGCTTCTCAGGTTTTTAAATAGATAGGTTTTTTAGGTTTTTATATTAAACCTACTTTCTTAAATTTGCTGTATTGAAGGTTTTTTAGGTTTTTTCAATGTATCATTAAAATCAAATAAAAATCACTGTAAAAATGCAAGAGGTGTCACCTAGTATCGATTGAAAAATTGGTGTTTGTTAAAACTAATGCTAACATTTTAGCTAAATTTGAAGAGAGTGAGGGTGAGGGTGAGGACAGTGAAGATGATTATGATGTGGATGAGGAACTAAATGATTAGTGAAACCATTGGCATTAATAAGTGTTTTTCGTTTATTTATTTACTTTTTTTGAAAATGGTATTACATATTCTTAATAAATGTTTTTGTTTTTTTTATTAAAATTTTATTCTTTTTTAGAATGATGTGATATTTTGTTTTGACTTGATTATGATGGTCACCTAGTGTAAGATTTGTTTTATTAATGTTATTATTTGTTTATAAACATTTTTATTTACTGTGTAAGAGAATTATGTGATATTTTGTTTTGACTTTTCTAATCACTATTCACTATGGTCACATAGTGTTTTTTTTAGCTGTAACTTTCAGCACAGAGTTATATTTTGATTTGTTTTAATAAATGTTATTATTTGTTTAAACATTTTTATTTCGAGTTGAATTTGAGTGTATATTTTAGGCCTTTGGCCAAAACACCTATAAAACCTAAAAAAACTTTAAAAACCTTAAAAAACCTTAAAAACCTAAAAACCTACAAATATTTTTTTAGGTTTAGGAGGTTTTTCCAACCCTGTGCTAGATTATTTTTCATTTGTTACAAACATTACAATCACGGCAGACTCCTGCATACCAGGAACGCTGGTAATAATGGTTACTAATTAATAAAATTGAGATAAGATTTAATCAAAAACTGATGATTTTAGAGAAAAGCACAAGAGACTTTTTTGTGTATAAAACTTCAAATTATTAAGTTCTACTCATAAATTAATTTAAAAGTGTCACACAATAAAGTTAGGGCTAAATTATAACTAGGCCCCCCAGTTTCACCAGCTCCTGAATGATTTTCGTACATAGTTGTCATTTTTTCTTAAAAAGCCTGAAAAGATAAATTTCTGTGTAAATTATTATTTGTTTATCTTTAGACGTTTCGAAGATATTCATAAAGAAACATTTTCAGGAGAATTACTTGAACACCCTGTATCTCGGGAACGAATCACTTCTCGACTCATGTTTATAGAAACTTTTTTCTTATTTTGAAAAGTTGTATTGCTTAGTGAAGTTTGGCCTACGCAATTCAGGACACCCTGTATATTTCTTCTCTCCTATCTCAACATTTCAACCTATGGACGGAAATAAATTGCAACAATATATTTCGCATTTTAATAAATGTACGATATTATATTACAAAAACAAACTTGTTTACTTTTAAGCTATTTGTTATTTCTATAAAGTAATAAGTAATAAAAATAATGTTATAATTCATATTGTTTGAGTTATTAACTTTATTGCCCAATTTAACGCTGTATACAAGGCAACATACACATCAATTAAATTTATAAATAAACACACGTGTTTCTAGTTAATATGACCGAATAATCATAGAAGGCATTCTGTTTATATAACATAGGTCGTTATATACATGGCACTATAAAATTGGTTTGTTTCAGAGCTATTTTTAATTAATTCCTACTCTTGGCCCGTGCATTAATTTAAGTCGATAATAAAATGTATTAGTAGTAGCAGTATATAAAATTGTCTGTCATTTTGGAAGAGAAACATGACATTTTGTACAGTTGTTCCCTACACATAAATAAACGGACGCCTCATTTCAGCCCTTAGAACTCAAAATGGAGGTTTATTTGAAAAAACAGATTTATTTTTTTGTGTCTAAATACCTGTTAACCCATTTTCCACTCAATTTGAGAACGGCGAATATGACGGAATAAAATGATCACCATATCTCGAGCAAATCAGACGCCATTTTGAAATTAGAACCCAAAATTGATTTTTCTTGCATTCTTCTTAATTTGGTCCCATAACGCAAGATTTTTTAGTATTTTATTTATCGGAATCAAAAATGGTAACAGCTTTATTGACGTTCTCTTGTGTTTGTGGATTCACAAGTTTGGTTTGATATCTCACCAAAACAGATGAGTGAATATTAACATATTTTATTGGCATTGGATGAATTTAGTCTTCAATAAATGGATTTGTGTTGATGAATTTAGTTTTTATTTTCTTATTCTCACTTGCACCATCTCTCCGGTTCATTGTATGCCTCTTAAATTACTGACAATTTGTTCCGAACTGTCATCCTCCCCCAGACAGCACAAGGTTATTCTACGGCCATCCTAGGGATATAAAAGCTAGGATGGTACTTTGTTATTTTTAGGTTCCTTAATGGCATCAAAATTTTAGAAAAAACTTTTTTCAATGCATTTCTTTTTTCTTAGTTATTTTTCTATCCATACTACAAATCAGTGTGCCACATTTTTAAATGACTTTATCTACACTTCAGGTTCCTCAAGGAAGTCAAAATATGCACTTCTAAAAATTTTTTTCCAAAAGTATAATTTATTTGATCGGGTCGCATTTATTTATTTTTTTTCTATATTCAACAACTGTAGAAGGATGAACCTCAAATAATATCACACATTTCATTAAAAGACATCCAAATAGATAGGAAAAATAAACAAGAACAGAATGTGTTCAATATTTCAGTTATTATCCATTTTTACGAATCGTTCAACAGTTTCGGTATTACAAGAAGTGTGAAAACTTAAAATTTACGTCTAGCGCTTTGGTAACATACATTTCCATATTAGAAGTCACTGGCGGCTTATTTTCTTTTGCATTTTCCCCTCCCCCCGTTTATTATGATTATTATTATTTGCAGAACATGTTTTAATTTTTTTTTTACAATCGAAATTGAAAATTTGGTTAAAAAAAGATGTAAATTCATTTTTTTATTTGCTTTGTATACATTTTATATGGAGAAAAGGAAAAAAATGTTCTTTTAAAATTGAATTTCGCGCCATTATCAGTCAGCCATTTTGAATTTTCCGATTTTCTCTTCAAATTCGTAATTAGTGATCTCGAAAACCCCCGAGTATAAAATTTGGACGATATTTGATTAATTTTAGAGCAATTATTAATTTTTTTTTAAACGGATGCAAATTATGCACTTTTGGATGCGTTTAATGGCTACAATCGGCCCATAAAGGGTCTTAAATAACCCAATATGTTACTTAAGGCTTGTATAACACTATAACAAACCATTTTTCTCAAAATTTTATGAATCTTAAATGAACATCTTTGAAGAACCCATGAAAAATGCACAAAATCAGCAAAAATTATGCATTTTTAGGTACTTTCCCCGTCATTATGTGCCTACGGACTATGATTTTTCATGTTTTTATACCTAAAAGATGCATGCTATGCAATAAAATCTTTTGGAGGTGAAACTTCTTGAAAATCACCTTTTTTTTATTAATTCCAACGGCCTAGTAACATTTGGCCTCAATATTTATTTTAGGTATACTAAATTCTCGTATTGTTGTTTTAACGGTTCGTGCCGCAAGGACACGTTGGATACCATCTTCCTCGTCTTCATTAATTTCATACTGCTAGTAAAGCTGAATGACAGGTAATCGATTTTCTTCTTTAATAACGGTGGAACTTCTACATGGTCTGTTTTTTAATGCCCTGGATGGGCATTGCTTTCATTTCTTCTGTCATTTTCATTTTCTTGGTTACCACGGTTGCAGTATTTTCTCTAGATTTTAAGTTCTTCTGAATTTGCTTATAACGTCCATGAAATTTCCCAAGTTTATCCCAGATGCGATTTCGAAAAGCGGTAGGAATTGATGTATTTCCTCAATTTTCGATACAACGTTTTTGAGAATTTCAGAAACACCTAGATAGTTCAATCCTCAGACCATTTTTCACGAAATGGGAAAAAAAATGATAGAAAGCTGGGTTTCGGTACAGATGCTCAGTTAGGCGTGTAATTTAACATACTAAAAGTCCTCAATGATTCCGTGTGACCTTCGACTGCTATCACCTTGAAAATATTAATAGACTCAAAATAGTCCTTATTTCGTTAAAAGTTGTTTGACCACGATTTTTTTTTAATCTGGAGTAACTTTTACTCAGGATTCTGAAAATGATTTTCTTGCGCCTTAGGGGGTGACTCGGAGGCCGCAAAATCAAAACTACCCCTAAAAAGGGTCGTTGTTCCCCATTTTCTCAGTTTGTAATTAAACATTTGAATTAATAGACAATTGAATAATATATTTGAGGTAGCCGAATTATTCTGTGGACAAAAGGAGCTGATGGAGCTGTATACTCAGGGAAACCACCCCTTAAATCGTATTTTCGTGTTTTATGGGAACATGATGATTTTCGCTTTATTCGTATATTCGTGTCGTATGAAATATGTGTGGTGGTCGAGGGGATGGAGGCCATCCCCAGAGGTGTAAGAATCGTAGTTTCGTGTTTATTTGGGGGAACAGAGTAGTAGATTTTTTATTTGGGCTAAAGGGTCGACAATGATATTTAAAAAATACATAAAAGTGAAACAGGGGAATAACCACTCCTCGTTAGGGGTGTTTTCGATTTTGCGGCTTCCGTCTCACCCCCAAGGGTCGAGATATTTTTTTTCGGAATCCTGAGCAAAAATTAGCCGGATTAAAGAAAAGGAGAGAATAATTCGACTATCAACCATATTGTTCAATTGCATATTAACGACATCGAGGTTAAGCGAGCAGACGAGGATGCAGATATACTAATTGTTCAAACCGCCATTAAATCTATATCATCCGAGGAAGACTGTGCTATAGTTGGAGAAGACATTGACCTACAAGTATTGCTGGCAGCATTTGCATTTGCGACGTCGGAAATATTTTTTGTAAAACCAGGAATAGGTAAGGTGAAAACCACTCTGTCTGAATAATAAAACTGTTTTCGAAGATAATATTTTATTCCTGCACGCTTTCTCAGGCTGCGATTGCACCTCTTCCATTTTCGGCAAAGGAAAATTGTCATTATGCAAGGTGCTGCAAAAAAGACGAGGTCTTACAGAAAAATTTCAAGTTTTTAAATCAGAAACGGCTACGCAGAAGCAAATAGCCGAGGTCGGAATACAAATTTTTCTTGCTCTGTAACATGCAAAATTGAAAGAAAGGTCATTAAATAAACGTCGTGTTTTATGTTTCAAGAAAGGTGTTGCAGGGGGGGGGAAATATATTATCAATTTTGCCGCCGACACAGGACTCTGCAAATATGCACAGTCTTCGCGTCTATCATCAAGTCCAGTTACGGCAAGGAGACAAACTGCTTTCACAAAACTGGGGCTGGAAAATAGAACCTAATTTGTCTCCAGTTCCATCTACTATGGCACCTGCCCCATAAAAAGTTCTGAAATTAATTTTTTGTGGCTATACAACAGAATGCGGAATGCTTGTGAATGCTGAAAAACAGGCCTTAAGTGTTCCTATGTTTGCGAGCAATGCAGTGGAATATCATGCGATAACGCTGGTAGGCTAGAAATGGAACATGAGGAAGATAGTGTCCAGGAAGTATTAAATGTATAGAATTTAGGCGGGTTTATATTCGAAGAGGAAATTAGAAACATTCACAAAGCCGAACTTAACGCAGCAAATCGAAACAATGTTAACAATAATTATGATGAATCAAGTGGAACCGCTATAACGTTCTCATCAGATACCAACACTGAAGATGAAGATACGGACTGATGACACTACCGATTTAAAAAGGAAAAAGATTATTGAGATTGAGATAACCTGATGGAAATTTGTGGATTAGGCAAGCAAGAAACAGTGATCGAATGTGTCCTCCCCATCATTATAAGGTTTGTTCATACCTCATTTACTACATTATTACACAGTAGTGCAATAAATAACTATTAAAATAAATTTTCATGAGAATTTCTGAGTTTAGCGATTTTAACGATATTGCTCGATTTACTTCTCCTGAATTTTGAGAAGAAAGGAGTGGACTAGAAATAAAACTAACATTTTTGTATAAAATTGAATTTTCTACATCTTTTGAGTAGGTAATAAAAAAAATCTTAAGTCCAACCATTAGCAACCTATTTGCGAAAAAAAACAATTGCAAGCCCTTAGCGAAGAGAGCTCACACGGGATCTTTGAGGACTTTTGGTATGTTAGTCTGCACGCCTAACTAAGCATCTGTACCAAAATCCAGCTTTCTATCATTTTTGTTTCCTATTTTTCCTATAATGACTGTATTAAGTTCTCTCCCAGCACATTTATATTGTTGCGAATTTAGTAGGCATAGGCGTATCATTTCCAGTTCCAAGGGGGTCTAATTCATAACAATATCTTAGATTATTAGATCATTCTAAACAAATAAATAACGAAAAATAACGTCCATAAAGTAGGTAACACACAGTAACTTAAAATTTTTGATTGACCAAATATCTTGCAATAAAATTGACTTCTGGTTGCCATAATAACTTAAACATTGTAACACAACGAATAGTCGACATACAACCACGAAAGACGTAAAAACCCACAAGAAAGCACACCTAAAAACAATACTTAGTAGAAGTACTCAAACAAGAAACTAGACTGGAACTTGTTACCTCCACACCCCAGCTATAGACGACTGTGGCTTGGACTGTGATTGTATTCGAGGGCGTTATTTGTCGCGTAATTCCTATAAGCGGCGCGATTTTCAAAGATAATGACGAACTGGAAAATATTAGAATAAAGCAAATTGGCTTAATGGGGCTTTTTATCATAGTTTAATAATTATTATAAGTACTATAGCGACGAGAAAATAAATATTTTTAAATAAACCAATGAAAGTAGTAAAAACCTGTAAAATCACCAAAATCTCTAAACTTTCGGTCCCGTGAGGGACCTGAAAATGCTAAGATGCTTCAATCAGCTTTTGGGAATGAATTTAATTTATCCAAATGCACATTTCGACATCTATGGGAAAACAGTTTAAAAGGAAAGAATTTTTCGTTCCACCCTGATGTGCATATACCAAAATTTCAGCCAATTCGATCGGGACCACTTTTCTGTAAGATAACTGCGCGGCTGCGCGGCCATTTAAATTTTTGGACGGAAGTGATAAACAAATACATTTTGGCATACATGTTATAAATATGAATGAAATGGAAAATTGACGTATAAACATTTGATCTAAATGATGTAGGTAGAGCAGGTAAACAAAATATAAAAATAATTTGATATTAGCAGCCAACTTAACGATACGTAAAAAATGACGTATAACCACTCCCTTTTAGATTGTGATAAAAATAAAACAAACAGCGTCATATACCGCATAAATGTTTATGGCCAGGTGCAGCTCTTCCTATTTTTGTTCTAATTAACGCAATATTCGTTATGTATCTTTAAACAAATCGTATTGTCAGTAAAACTGTATTACTTTAAATATCCCTTAAAAAAATAGCACCAGCATTGTGAATTATGAAAAAAACTGTGCCAACTTTAATTTTGAGTTGAACTTCAATCTTTCCCAGAAAAAGAAATATTTAAAATACAAAAGAAAATGCGTCATAGTTTTTTATTTTAAATTAGTTCTAGACGCCCCTGTTGTTAATATATTTTCCGACACTGACATTACACGCCAACCTATTCTGTATATTTCCACTCATATGTAGTTTTTTTGTAATGGTCCATAGGTTACTAAAAATTATGAAATAAAATTTCTCGCTGTCAGCCAGTTATTTCAAGCATTGATATTGATGTCGATATAAAAATAAAAATTTTAGTGGCAAAAATTTGAGAATATCTGATGTGGCTGGGTATGCTTAAAGCCTCCCTCCAAACATCAGGATTCACCTAGTGCAAGTTTAACCAAAATCGTATTTTTTTTTAAAGTTGAATAGTACATTTACATACACGTTGTTTTCTAAAAAATGGCGAAGGAGACGGGATTTATAAAAACCCCTTTTCAAATTTCTTCTCTACATTTCTGTCTATCCCTTCATTTTCAGAGCGTAATGATATATTTTATTATCTCCCTTTCGAAGATGGTTAAAAACCACTTGTTTGTAGAAATTGTGGCTAATTAACTTAATAAGTGTAAAAAGATTAAAATCCGAAGCGATCAGCTATGCCTTATGCGTCTGCATAAGGCACAGCGTATATGCTACAGGGTGATTAAATTTGGTATTCGCGCCACTCTAAATTTTTTATTTCAACAAAAAACTGCAACGAACTATACACATTTGTAAATGGCCTGTTAAGCTCTATCAAATGACGTCCCTAAGTCGTCTCTGTGATCATATATGTCAAAGTAACAATAGTTAACTTTTGTTTTTCAAATGGTATGTTATACTTTTTTTACCGCTTGCTATAGAGAAAAAGTACACATTGCCATGAGAGAAATTTCGAGAAAACATAAAATATCATACAACTTCATTGAAAAGTTTTGTTTCGGAATCAACATATAGTATGGGGTCCAAAGCATTAAAAATTGAAATGACCCATTCCAACAAGGTAAACAAGTTTTTAACTCGCATATCGAAAGAGGGTCCTAATGGCGATCAGAAATGGCTTGTTGGACTTGCACAAGAAAAAAAGATGGCGGAATGTTATTTCAAGAACTCGTGTTTTTAAACGTATACCTCTCGCTAAAAAATTAACCACATGCGATATTGATCTGATTTTTCGTCTTTACATACTACTGACATAAGCTCATATGTCTGTACTAGTAGAGTTTCAAAATAACTTAAGGTATTTTTCTAAATAAATCCTAAATCACAGGAACGAAACTTGTGTGTTTAAAATTTCTACGTGCGGACAACTACATTAAATGTTTAATTTTCTTATATATTATATGCGAATGAAATATGGTCTAAATATCAACAAAGTTTTTGCAAAAAAATTAGCTCTATATCTCATACAATTTTCGAGTTACAAATTTTTTTATTCGATCGAAATAATGTCTTGTTATGATAACGGGCAACGTGACAGCTACGGCAGGATTCGGTCTGTGCAATTGGGGTTAGATATTAGTCTAATAACTAATTTGATTAACGTATTATATTAGTGTGGATCAGTAGATCACCGATTGTCTGAAAATTAGACAATCATGTATGTGTTATATTATAAATACGTGGTTTTAAAATTAGTGTGTTAAAATATAGATGCAGGAATAATGGTTTAATGATTATTGAAGAAAGTCAGTCTTTTAACAAGGACACTTTGAAGTACGTCCAATTTGCTTAGGAAATTTTTAGTTACGTCATTTTGGCTTAGGAAGAGAGTATATCGAAACATGCAAGTACAGTATGAAATCGTCAATAAGTTACATAAATTTGAAATTAAAAAAAAATTGGCTGAAACTTCAGATTTAACAAAATATATCGTACGACTTAAAAACCATCAGAATCCTATGAATTTACCATAACAGACACAATTCTCATTTCAAACTGGAATTACTTTATAAATAATAACAAATATAAAGCGAATAATCTAAAATACATTTTAGAATATTGGTGCAAATAATGACGTATGTCGCCCAATAATGTGAAGTTAGATTCCTCCTGCGTAGCATCCAATTTGAAGTGCAATCATGAAGAAGCGAACACAGTAATATTTGCGCAAAGTATGTTTGATTTTTGCAAAATAGAAAATCTACAATCTAGGGGTATTCACGAAATCAGTAAATAACTAGGTGAAAAATATGAAGAAAAAAATATTGTAGAAACGTTATTGGCAGCCTGTGTATTGTGTGACCTGTCAATTATCCCTTCTGAAGAGGAAATCATGAGCAGTTACAGTTGCCTTAAAACGAACAGGCCAACTATATTATTTGATTAATTTTGGAGATAACTGAAATGCAATTGATGATCGTGTAATTGAAGATGCTCGTAGGTCCTATGTGAATTTGTATGGCCGTAGTGAATTTAAATCCTTAGATTTGCTAAGGCAGTATTTATTTTTCCTTAAGGCTATTACACTTACGTTAGCTGCGTCCTACACAAGACGCTTCCTTACTGCATTAAAAACGGGGTAACTAAAAATCTGCGTCCACTTTGTGTTCTGTTGCATGTGCAGCCTTTCCTAACTATTGTTTTAAGGACAGAAACAATACAGAACAGTTTTTAGCAGACAGTGATTCTTACTAGTAATGCCTATGTAGTGCTTTGTCAATGCTTACTGGGCTGTGTATTATAATTATTACTTATCTATATATTATACGTTTTGTGTACGCCTTTACATTTTCATATTTGTAAAATGCTATATTATTTGTACCACAATAATGGTATACTTAATAAATAATATCTCCATACAACACTTTCATAATCAATAGATATAAATCATCTGCCAAATGAGTTTCTTTTTACCTATTAATATTTTTGCAAAATTGTAAAACAGAGTAACAGCGCAATTTCAAAAATGTGTTGGCTCATTATCTTAATGCATTACACTCAGCCGGAAAACAGCCGCAGCTAATAGGAATACCACGAATCTAATTATGGTTTATTTTAAAAAGTCGGTAACTCAAAAACTGTATAAAATGTCGAGCTAATTTTTTTGCAAAAACTTTGTTGATCTTTAGACTATATTTCATTCGTACATAGCATATTAAAAAAATGAATATTTAATGTAGTTGCCCACACGTCCAAATCTCAAAGACCCAAACTTCGTTACTGTGATTTAGGATTTGTTTAGAAAAAAACCGTAAGCGGTTTTGAAATTCTATCGGTACAGATAGATACACTCATGTCAGTAGTATATAAATAAAAAAAATCAAATCAATATCACATGTAGCGAGAGGAATACATTTAAAAACACGAATTCTTGAAATAACATTCCGTCATCTTTTTTCTTGTGGAGAAGTTGTGCAATCACCAACAAAAGTTCAACAAGCCATTTTTGATATCCGAGCTCAAAAATTATTTACCTTGCTGGAATGGGTTGTTACTTACCGATTTTGACTGCTTTCGAAGACGTGGACCATCTACTAATAGTGAGACATGGAAACAATTGAATTTTCACATTGTTAGTAATGTCCAATTAGAAATACTGTTATTTGTGACTGTGTTATTAGTTTTTATTTTATGCTATACTTACAAATAGATTTACACTAATGAAGAAAAATTGGACATTCACCTGTGTAAAAATAGTATACACTTCCATAAGAGAAATTTATGGAAAATTAATAAAATATGATAAACCTTCATTCGGTCAAGGTTTTGTTTCGGAATCAACGCAGTTAGCCGTTGAAATGATTGAATTTTGATATTATTAGTAACGGAAAATTTAAAATACTGTTATTTGTGTCAAAATTCAACTTTTTTCCATGGCTAATTATGTTGATTTCGAAACAAAACCTTTAAATGGAATGTTATCATATTTTATGAATTATCTCGAAATTTTTCTTATGAAAGTGTATATTCTTTTTACACAGGTGAATGAAGAAAAGGAGCCTCTACAACAATTGGCAAAGAAGTATAGCATACCATTTGAGAAAGAAAAGTTGACTATCGTTACTTTGATATATGAGATCACAACGATGATTTAAGGATGTTATTTAATAGAACTTGACAAGGGATTTACAAATATATAATATGGTTTATTGTACTTTATTGTTGAAATGAAAAGGTTACAGGGACGCGAATACCAAACTGAATTACCCGGTGTATAGGAACCGAGAGAGAAATCACAGTTTTCATTTTATTTTTCAACAAAAGAGGTTGATAATAAATAAATTAACGAACAAACAAACAAGCAAGTAAATCAGCAATCAGACTCAAAATCTAGCATATATGCAGGTAATCAATCAAGAAAGCAAATATATAGACGGACGGACGGACAAGCAAACAAGTAAATAGTTTTTATCACTTTGTTAGTTACAAAAATTAAAACAATTATTATGTTTCATTTTAAATACGAAGAAAAATAAATTGGGCATTTATTAAACCCAGCAGTTTTGGATACACTTGAGGTTTTATAAGAAATTTGACTGGTGCTACGGTTTGCAAGAACCGCTATAACTTTCTTCTTGTACTCTCTACAATAAAAATAAATTCCATAATAGTATACCACGTGTTCTATTTTTCACGATACATTTTGTTAAATTCAAACCTCAAAAACATTTTTAGTTAAAATGGAACACCCTATATGTTTTTATATCAAGTTATGCAAAATTTAATTCCTTTTTTTCTAGTATAGGTAATGTAGAGTTAAAGTTACAACTTTTTGAATTATTGACGGCTTTCTTAATTGTTCAAGAATTTTTAGTAAAAATTGCCATAAATTTGGTCTTGATTAGAAACAATCATTAATGGCTGTCATTCTCTCATGTCAAACAATACCAGCACGTTTAAGTTACACCCACTAAGACTTTTTAGATTGGTTTATTATTTATGGAAAATGCGATAATGTAATATCAAGAGCATGTAACTTATTTGCCACTCGATACCCACAGGAATAGAAACCATCACCATATACTGTAAAACGCATATTGGATAGTTTTAGAATATTTGGCTCTGTCAAGGCAGGTATTCTAAAGAACTTCCTTGATGGGAGGTAGATTAATTACAGTTACGTAGATATCAACTGACGGAAACGTATAGCAATATTCAATAGCAATTCCAGACATTAATGAATGCTCAAATCGATGTAAAAGTGGGGCTATTTTTTAGAGTAAAGTATTGCTCTTTCAGAGGGCTATTATTGAATTCGATTCTTTACAGAATTTCAAATTGACAATGGCTTTTGTTAGCGAAACTATGCGTTGGCACGCTGAACGAGAATAAGATACACACCCAACGGGGTGTAAAATAATGGCAAGAACTTTTATATACAACATAAAACTTTTAAATTATGTTGGGTTGGTAATAAATATTAACTCAGTATATTTATTAGGAATATTGTAGTAGGCCTGTTGTAACTATAAATTCTACCAAATGAAAAATATTTTAATAAATATTTTTTATGACAACAATAAATAATACCAAAATCTTATATATGCTCTTAATTTTAAGTCACACTTAAAAATTTCACTCTACTGCGTAGATGGTTACCAATGTAGATTTGGCAAACAAGTGTTCTTTTCGAAATACTATTTTCTGCCAACTTATCCTCATGGGTAGTGTAAAATGACTTATGAGCTTTTAATGCGACTTAATGAAAGCGATTAAAAGTTGTTTTCATGATAAGGAGCTCAGATGCTTCAAAACTACAAATGAGTTCAACTTACTAATTTTATTTTACATCCACAACCATTCAGATGAGTGCCATGATAATGTTTCTTTTACACATAAATGTATATCACAGATACGCGGAAATGTAACATATATAAACAAATATAATAAAATACATAATTTATAATGAAAACTTAAAACTATTACATTATTTATGGGTCTACAATGTAGTGAAATATATCAATGGAATTATGTTTGTCATTGAAAGCAGCACACGTTGGAAGCTGTGGTGAAAAGTGTTTTATATTGGTTCTAGGCGTGCTTAAATCAAAAGTTGAATGTTCGCATGGGGATAGTCTTGGCACGTTAAAATTCAACATTCCTACAATTTGAAAGCAATTCGTAACACTATTTAATAAGCGTATTTTTATCAATCGTGCCTACCTATCTGATAGTATTCCCAAAAGAAAATACGCTAAGCTTGACAGATTGAGAACAACCGAATGATTAAATTTCTTTTTTCTAGTAACTGCAATATGATAGATGTTAGAAATCTTCTTGGAATTTGCCCCAAATTTTCAATATGAACGTAATGAAACATGTTCTTTATAGAATTTTGCAAACAAACTATGTGTAAAAAATATTAATGAAATCTTTGCATTCTTTCGATAACCTGACTTCTGGTTATGCTAGCAAATCAAAATTCTAAAAGAAATTTGTCCAATTTCTTATTTGTCATTCTCATTATAACACTAGCATCCAACATAGTCACCTACGGCTAAGCAGATTAAACTAGTATCTACCTCCTACGGTAAAGAATGAGAACAAACGTCTAAAATGTATTTATTTACCTTCCTTGTCTTAAACATTTTTTCATTCTAATGAATTACATTTCCATAAAACCTCTAATTCAGTTTCTTTGAAACGTTTTTCGCTCTTATTCTGAGCTCATCATAAAGGCACAAAGCCACTCATAATGATGTCTCATGCAAAACCAAGGCAATATTCATGAATAAGTATGAAATATTTATATTTGACATTGACTGATAAAAAACAACAGATCTTCTGATCTTCACCTATCTATTAGCTAACTAGTATTGGAGCCTATATACTCTATGCATGTTTAAAAGTGAATTATTTATTATTTTTAGCTCAGAATAAGGGCGCAAGACATTTGAAAGGCTGAATGAGAAACTGAATGAGAGATTTTATGAAAATGTAATTCATTAGAATGAAAAAATTTTTAAGACAAGGTAGATAAATAAATACATTTTTGGCCTTTGTTCTCATTTTTAACCGAATCTTCATACCGTAGGGGGTCATGTAGATACTAGTTTAATCTGCTTAGCAGTAGGGGACTATGTTGGATGCTAGTGTTATAATGAGAATGTCAAATAAGAAATTGGACAAATTTATTTTAGGATTTTGATTTGCTAGCAATAAGAATAAAGGTAGGTGAGGTTGTTTTTATCAGTCAATGTCAAATATAATTATTTCATCATTATTCATAAAAATTGTCTTGGTTTTGCATGAAACATCTTTATGAGTGGCTTTATGTCTTTCTGATGAGCTCCAGGGCGGAAAACGTTTCAAAGGCTAAGCATTTCCAAGAAACAGAATGTTAGATTTCATGAACATGTAATCCACTAGAATGAAAATTTTTTTAAGACAAGGTAATTTATTTTCATTTTTAACTAAATCTTCATGATCGTAGGGGGTTATGTAGATACTAGTTTAATCTGCATGGCCGTAGGGGACTGCATGGATGCTAGTGTTAGAATGAGAATTGTCAAATAAGAAATCAGACAAATTCATTTTAGGATTTTAACTTGCTAGCATAACCAGAATTCAGAATTCAGGTTATCGACAGAATGCAAAGATTTCATTAATATTTTTACACAAAGTATTCTTTTAGTTATAGATAGTTGTTTTTTCTGCTATTTGCAAAATCCTATAAAGAATGTGTTTCGATATTTTTGTACTTGTTGCCACTATCGGAAGGATAAGATTATTTCTTCAAAATACCCTAATTTGCGTGGGCCGTTACACACGAGACCAAATTTAACACAATGTAAGTAGTCTCAATGTCAAATTAAACTAAAACATTTGCTGTGATTTATTTTTTTCTAAAAGAAAAAAGTATTTCCTATTCAAAATCTGACTGATATTATCGTTGTCATTGTACTTTCAAAATAACATGTCAAATACATAATTAAACGCGTAAACCTGCATTTTACATATCATCTGGAAGAATATTTACCATATTTGCGCACAAGTCATTTTCAGAAATATTAGCCTAGCGTATGCCGTTTAATTATCACTTAGCAATGTTTAGCTTGCTGGCAATGAATTCTTAGTAAATAAACTGACGATATGTCATGTGCAATTTATTATCTTCAAGAGAGCAAACAAATTACTTCATGGGAAAAATTATAATCTTTTTATTTTCATTGTCAAGATCAGAAGTGAAAATACATTTTTGTGACGACTTATGAGTACTTAAACTGAGGTTGACTGCATTTACAAACTAGCTAAAAATATTTATTAGATACATATTTTTGTTACCTGTTCCTCGGAATTTAAAATTAAAGTTGGCAGAATATCCGAAGCATTGCTCATAAACTCAAAGCCGTTTTCTCACATAAAAACCTAAAAACCCCGAAATAGAACGTAGTGGTTTGACAACATGTGATTCTCTCGTTACCAGATGGGACGTTAATTTATTAATTTGGCAAAAAAAATATTTATAAATAAAACTGAAAAAAAATGACTTCACGCAATTGCTGACCTACATCATGAAAATTTATAGTGTAGTAATTTAGAGACTATGAAAGTCTTCTGATGTTACAGTATAAAAATTCTATTTCACGCAGATATTACGCATCATTCCAGAAATATCTTTGAAGAATTTCTTTTGTGGGACGAAAGAGTAGTTCTTTAACAAACTTAAAAAGAGCTTCGAAAGGAAGAGATCTTAATTCGACACATATGTATGCCCTCTGGAATGACAAGTGATTTCTATTGAAATCTGTTGTACTGAACCTGATGTCAAAAGTTATAATATTTCTTATAGATATGCATATTATTATGGCATATTTAAAGAGGTAATGAAAGAAACGAATTGTTGCAAAACCCGTAAGAAGGCTAATCTGTTTATTATCATTATTTCAAAATTAACCAGTGTTTTTACGCTTCTTTATGTTAAAAATATTATTAACATAATAATGGTCTTTGCTTTTCACGTTGGAAGGTTGAAGGTTTCATATCAGATATTAGGAGGGAATATGTAAGAAAAATCTATATTTGACCCGTTTTTTTATGTTCGGCCAATCATTACTCTGGAATGGTATAATTGATTTGTATCAAATCATTCTTCAAACTGTAGGTGTTCTCATATTAGTTTCATCAAGTTATGCCTAGCATAAAGTGAACAAAAATAGGTAGGATTACTTCTGTTTGTTCAAAAATTTGGTGAATGCAGTGTTAATTTCGTTGAAGTTTCATTAAAATTGATAATAAAGAATTTTTGAAATAACTAATACTAAATCTCAAAAGCTAATAATTTAAAATCGCAAATCCAATAGGGCTGACATAATTGCATGACATTTGCGAGTTTACATGAAATTTGGCCACTAAAAAGTCTGAAAATGTTACGTGCTTATTTTTAACATATTCTCGACTTTTCGAAATTAATCCAAGATTGATATTGGACCGAATCTTTACGTTTCGAGATCCAAGGAATACGAAATGAAATTTTTAAACTGGAAAGCTGAAGGTACATATCCACCAATTGGAGCTTCTCGGAATCGATTACTTGAAAATTTTGATATTACTAGTCTTTCCGAAAGGCGTACGCGCTTTTCTTTGCACTTTCTAGATAAAATGCATAATAAAATAAATTGTAGTGAAATATTAAGCCAACTGAACTTTTATGTCCCACGGATTAATTCTCGTCATTCTAGTAGCTTTTATTTATCCACTCCTATATCACATGTATTAAAGTTTGCTTCTCTGTTTAATATTTGTACTAGTTATGAAACTCATTGCAGTGAATTGGACATATTTGCCTAGCACTCAGAAATTGTATCTGCTGTCGTACAGTCTAAACGCCTTCATAATTTCTACTTGTACTGCTTATTTAGGTTAGGCTAGATTCCCATCCTATAAATGGCTTTGTACTGTTGGACGATTTATGACTAAATAAATAAATAAATAAATAAATAAATAAAATAAGGTAGCAGATGTTACTTTAATCAGTATATCATACTTCACTCTCTTCCGTTTATTTGCTACCATGAAAGAATAGATCGAGGTAGGATTTTAAGTCTAGCATCTACAAAACCTCGTCTTCGTTGCATAGATCAGCAATAAAGAGCCCGTTATCTAAATTCCCGAATTTTCACAAGAATTTGATAGAGATTTCAACCGCTTCCGGTAGCTGCCCATTTTTTCTGGATGAGATTTTTATGTGGAAATCAAAGAGATTTGCTAGATTATTTATTTCTAACTGCCAAATACTTAAAAAAACGAAACATTTTCTATTTTAATAATCAACAATAACGAATTGCCAGATAAACACATTGGAAGACAATAATGCAGAACCAGTAAGACTAAAATTGAAATGCATATTTTTAATATTCTACCATGAATAAAATACTAAAATAAAAATATTTTTCACAAAAAATGCGATATAAATAACTACTGTTTTGTTTATGCATCTATTTAAATGGAAAAATGCATATATTTTTAAACTCTTCAAAATTTTATTTAATTTTGAAACTTAAAATATTTGAAATACTTCCAACAATTTTGTGTGCATCTGAATGCTCTTTTCACGTGTGCACATGTAAAGAATGTCTTATAAATAGAACAAATAGTTATATATATAATAGTTAATATATAGGTAAAATGTATGGTAATATTTTGTTGACAAATCCAAAAGCGCGCACCCCGCATGTTGTTTTATTTAATAAGTGCTATGTATTTAACATTAGCTTATTCGTAGTCTATGTAATTTTTTGGAAAACTACTAATCCTAGACAAAAAAATTATAATAAAAAGTTGCCTCCATCATATATTCTCATTTCGTTTCAATATACCTGGTATGTATTTCAAAAGGCACAAAAGTTTCCCTCTTGCTATATTGCAAATTCTCACATTTTATCAACATAGCCTTAGAAAAGAATCCTTATATTTACAGTTATTAAAGATTAGCCTTTTTGTTAACACAGTTTTTTAACAAATTTGTACTGATAACACTGTAACACTTTATGAAGAGTTCTTTGTTACAATTTTGAGTTAGAGTGAGTTAAACTGAAAAATAATTGTCTTCTTGTGTTACTTTTAATTATTATTATTTATCTACTAGAAGCTGAGAATTGAGAAAGTGGTGAGCAAAAACGGAGTTGAATAATTATTTATAATTACTGAATTACTCAACGGATTATTATGCCTGTACCTACTATCATACCTGCCACCAACGGCATGGCAGATTAACCCAGAAGCAACGAGGCACTGCCTCTGGGAACCTACCAAAATGGAGCCCCCGCCAAAGGACTTTTAAAATTTTCGGAAAATGAAGTCAGTTATTTTTTTAATTCTTGATTGAGACACTTGATTCCACTTATAAATATATTTACTAAATAGTATGTAATAAATGCATTTCCGATTTACTACACTTGTTACATAATTGTTGCACATTCTATAGGATACTCTTCCCAGTTTCTTTTATTAGTTTCAAAAATTTTTGGTTTAATTACAGAACAAAACAATAATTTTTATTTCGAAAATTAATAACTTTTTTATTTATTGATCGATTTTGTTCAAAGACAATAGGGTTCTTCCTCTAGCTAACACTAACTTACTGTCCAAATTTCAAAACTATCGGACTCTTCATTCTTAAGTTACCGTGTTTACCAGAAACACGACGGACGGACAGGCAGACAGACGGACGGACGGACGGACAAACAGACGGATGAACATTTTGAAAGTTGTTCAGAATTCGATGACTATTACAGTGATATGAAAATTTTCTCTCTACAAGCAATATTACCGGTTTTAGAAATGTGATCGAATGCAATATACTCTTAGTTTTGTATTTGCGAAGAGTATAATAAAAGCAGTCCATCATTGAATTCATTGAAAACCCTCAATGTCCCTTAAATTCCAAAAACCGCTGGCCTCAAGTAGGCCTCCACCATAACTCTATGTACAAGCCCCCGTTCAAGTTAATCCGGCTGTGCCTGCCACCCTATATTCGAGATGGCAGGATATTCATGTACGCAGATAATACAACTATCCTCATTTATGCAGAGGCCAGAGACCATCTACAGTTAAAAGTGAATTGTACAATAAAACAGTTGTCTGAAAAGTGTGCCCGGAATCGATTAATCATAATTCTGGAATAAAACACAGGTTTAGAAATTATAGGGTTGCAGAGAAAAGCATCTACAGATCTACAATTTAATAGTAAAGATAATATAGTATCCATGAACAATTTAACAAATTTTCTAGGGACCTATATAGATAGTTTAATAAACTGGAATGAACACATCGATTGTGTGCGCCAGAGTCTCTCGTAAATTATTATAATGCCAGAGCATACTCCACAATTTCCTACAATAGTATATCATGGAGACATGCAACTGAAATTTTCCACTTCTGTTCAATCTGCCATACACGAAATCTTGTAGATCCACTTTCATAACGTGAAATATATTTACTATAACAGGGACATTTTATAACTTATGGTTCTTATACATAATAAATACAAAGATCATTTATAAATACATAATTTCCAGACCTGCCAGAAAAAGTCACCTTATCAGGCCGAAACTTCTTATTATAACATGGTCTCCATAGAGCTCAGGATGGTCCCCCATCATCTTTAAAAACACATTGAAGAACACCTTCTTATACCAATGTTTTATGACCTGAATGAATTTGTATCTTTTCTAAATAGAGCCAATACTTTTTGATCTACAATCTGAAAGTAGCTGTAGAACATTTCAATTTTAATTTTAGAAATCCCTGTTTCTCCTTCTTGACCTTTTATATCTGTTTACCTCTGAAAGTTCTATATTGTCAACAATTAGTATTCACTTGAATTTTCTATATGCATTTTGGGCGTGTTAGTTTTGCTAATCAAGTATATTA
This sequence comes from Stenurella melanura, assembly GCA_963583905.1. Classification (NCBI taxonomy): domain Eukaryota; kingdom Metazoa; phylum Arthropoda; class Insecta; order Coleoptera; family Cerambycidae; genus Stenurella; species Stenurella melanura. The sequence goes on from OY757311.1 coordinate 138,632,862, forward strand.
GTACTCTTGGTGATTTTCCATCTCTATGTGACGAACCTCATCTGTATCTTATACATATGGCAAACAAGAAAATAAAGGACTTGATTTGACCTGACTTGACTTGACTTAAATTAACTTGACTTCATTTGATTTGATATGAAATTCAATAGAATTCTATTCTGATAGTCAAGGAAGTAGTTTTAACAAAAATATAGTGAATTCGTTAAGGATTGTAACTTGTAGAATGTTCAGACCAATTGATGAAGACGTATGGCAATTTCCAATAGCAATTTTAGAACTTAGTACAAGTTTAAATCATTCTAAAAATTATACTATTTTTAGGACTACAATCTTCCCTTTCAAAAATCTATAAATTTTATTAGCGAAATTGTTAGCTGGTGCACTTATTGAGAATAGAACACAATCCAGCGGGTTGCGCAATTAATTATCGCATCTAAACTATTATTTAAAGACAATTTAAACAGTGTGCTTTACCTAAGTGACTATGAAACAAATGGTATCTTACATAAAATATTGTCTATTACGGTTCTTAGAATATTTATTAATTTTCTAGTTTTTCATCCACTATAGAAAATTTTGGCAACGCTGTTAACACTAAGGACGTATTTATGTTGAAAATATTTTCGTGCATCTTATATAAACAAATTTTACGATTTTGTTATTGTGTGTCACCTTGTAATAAATTAATTTTTATTCCAAACATATGTGTAAATGCGCCAAAAACTAAAATTTGCTAGCGTACCTGGATTAATGTAAGGAATTTCAATGTTTTATTCATTCTGTCATAATAGTAAAAATGTTTTGAAATAATGGATATCTCGCCTAGACAAGGGAAATTTTGCATTCCCTGTCGAATAATAAGTCGACGCGTTTGGTCTCATCGTCGAACTCTAGTACAAAGTTATTTTAAATGGCTAATTTTGAAATACAAACATTCCACATCCACGTAGTGGATTGGAAGTATAGTAGTAATCGTACAAAAAATGTCAAAAATTTTCAATTTTTTTTTCTTGAAATAGGCTTAGAATGTCATGAAACCTCGAGATTTTAAATTCGAGCGAAAAAATATTTCTGCCTGTCAATCTGTCTGTCGGTCTGTCTGTCTATCTGTAACCTTTTTTTTTTCGCACGTTTTCTCCGGAACAGTTTAAAATATTGACTTGAAGTTTTGTATACGTATGTATTATAACGAGATCTGGAAACGGATTGTTTTCTTAACATATCCGGTGAAGGGTTGGGGCGTAAATAGGGGTATATAGGGGCAAATAAGTAAAGCAAACTGATAAGAGTACTGAAACTTGAAATTTGGTGTATGTATTAGAAGCCAAGGCTTCAAAAAATTTTATAATATTTTCCATCCCCCCACCACCACCACCCCACTCCTTTATTAAGGGACTTAATGACATGAAATTCAGATATTTTTTTTAATTTTTTTATTTTTTATTTTTTATTTTGGGATTATTCCGTTGAAGAGTTGGGGGTTAAATAGGGGTAAAATAGGGGAAAATAAATATATCAGGCTGGTAAGAGTACAGAAACTTGAAATTCCGTGTATGTCCTAGAAGCCAAAGCCTCAAATTTTTCATAATATTTTTCACCCCCCCCCCCCCCACCACTTCTACTCCATTATTAATGTGGTTGAAAAAATAAAATTGAGATATTCACTTGGACTTTGGTATACGTATGTATTATAACGTCACCTGGAACCAGATTTATTTCGAGATGACTCCGTTGAAGGGTTGGGGGTTAAATAGGGGTAAATAGGGGAAAATAAGGAAAGCAAGCTGGTAAGAGTACAGAAATTTGAAAGTCGGTGCATGTACTAGAAACCAAGACCTCAGATTCTTTTATAATATTTTTCAACCCCCCACCACCCCTACTCAATTATTAAAGGGGTTAATAAAATAAAATCAAGACATTCACTTGAAATTTGATGCACGTATATATCATAACGACATCTGGAAGTAGATTATACTTTGAGATGATTCCGTTAAAGGCTTGGGGGTTAAATAGGTGTAAAGGGGAAAAATGAGTATAGCAAGCTGGTAAGAGTACAGAAACTTGAAATTCGGTGTATGTACTAGAAGCCAAGGCCTCAGATTTTTTATAATATTTTTCAACCTCCCACCACCCCTACTCCATTATTAAATCAATACATTCACTTGAAATTTGGTACACGTATATATTATAACGACATCTGGAACTAGATCATATTTTAAGATGATTCCGTTGAAAGGTTGGGGGTTAAATAGGGGTAAATAGGTGAAAATAAGTAAAGCAAGCTGGTAAGAGTACATAAACTTGGGATTTGGTGTATATACGACAAACCAAGGCCTCAGATTTTTTGTAATATTTTTCAAACATAGTGATTTTAATGATTTCAAGTTAATTTTGTGCTATTCTGTGGAAAGAAAACGGAGGGGACACCCCCCGCATCCTCTTTTCTTTGTCTGCGAGGCTAATACTGCCTGCGGCGCTAATAATTATTAATAATTAGATATCAGAATAAAAACCTACTAACCTAACCTAGAGAAATCACGCGAAATAATGAATTTATTTTAAGCAGAATAAAACCTAAACCTAAAGAAATCATAAAAAGAAATGTGAAAAAATATATTAATCGTCACAAAATTAAAGAAAAAAATTCAGCAGCCATAGGAGGTTGAACTTGGGACCTTTCGCACAGTAAGCGAGAATCAAATCAAATCAAATCAAAACAACTCTATTTTAATACACTGAACTGAACTTGTGGTAGGTACCTTGTGAAACACCTTGAAAATAATTGTTAATAAATTAAACACTGCTTTTAGATGAATCAATCAATATATTATAAATACTCTACATATGTTTCGGCTTATTAGGCCTTTATCAAGAGTATTACATAGTGAATATTAAAGTTTCCGACGTGCTTATTCAATTTATACCTAAAAGTATTTATGTCTTAATCTATTTATGACTAAAGCTATTTAAGATTTAATTTAACATCTTTAATTATTTGAATGTTTGGAGTGGACCTCAGCTGATTATATAAATCAAAGGATATATCTTATCAATTGGTTTATTATAGGGGTGTTTAGGAAATTCTGCTGGTCATTTGTGGTACAAGGGTTGTACTTGAAAGATTTTTTGATTTCTAGTTGTTCTAGCAGATCTAAACATTTACCTTTTCTTTCTGAATGAAGTAAATTTATGTTGTCAGTATCTATGAAATGGTTGTTTTCAATACAGTGTGTTGACATTCCTGTATTTTTATTGTTATTTAAGATTGATTTTTTTGTGTTCTTTTACCCGGTTAGCAACGCTTCTACCACTCTGACCGATATAGACAGCATCGCAATCCTTACAATTAATTTTATATACACCTGATTTATCAATTTTATTTAGTTTTTCTTTGTTATTAACCAAAATGTTTCCTATATTTGTTTTGTTCACACTTATTGTAGAGATACCCAAATTATTCAATTTTTTTGAAATTTTGTTACTATATTTCGGAACATAATTAATAAAACTGTATTTTGTAGGTTTGTCAGACACAGTGAAAAATTCTTTTTGAACCATTTCGCGTTGTTTGTTTTTGACCATGTTATCTATTAGTGACTCGTTGTATCCGTTATTTCTTGCAATTTGTTTAATTAAGCAAGAAATAGTATCCAAAAAACCCGTTCTTAACAATGCAGCAAGAGCGAGCGGCTATATAAAATCGCATAATTTATAATTTAAAATGTTTACTATCTGAAGAATTTAATAATTAACGAATAAATATGATTTGGAAGAAATAATTTAGAGCGTCTACGCAAAAAGAAATACAAAAAGGAAAAGAAGAATTAAGTTTTTATAGTTGGATAGAGAAAGATATATTGCCGGTAAGCGAGAACATTACCTATGCGCCAATCGTATGGCTGATGATGAACACTAGGGCAAGGAATAAATAGTGAGACAAATGATATCACGCTTCTCTATTGGCCCGCCGCAGCAGCACTAATACGTCCCGGCTCGATGCTATAAGATTTGCTCTCTCCGTACCGCCTTTTGTTTAACAGAATATCTATCGGCGCTGACCGACTACACCGTATCGCTTCCCACATAGTAACAGACTCTCGCTCAGTACTACATCATCTGATCTTGGTACTCTCATGTCGAAGGCCTTGGAAAAAACTCTCAACTTTTGTCCTACACGCTAAGCACGAACGTTAACATTTCCAATGTTAAAATGTTTCACTCACACAAAGGTAATGTATTTTTCCCATAGAATCTGAATTTCCAATAAAAGACGGGGGTTTCCATTAAAAATTTAAATGTTGCACCGCGCCGCACCCACATGGTGGACGGGGTGGGGGTTTCAGTTTAGCATGATTAGATTTCTGTATGGAAAATATTAGACCTGCTTTTTAAATTTTAGATCGAAAGTGTATTTTTCGAAATATTCCACCGTCCCAATCTTTTTGTTGCACGCTGTATAAATTCACATAGAGGTCACTCGCTCTTTTAATAACAGTTTTAAATAAAACAGCTTAAAACATGCACAGTAACCCTGCATGAATTAAGAATTAAAATTAAACGATTGTTAACAGTTGCTTTTTCGCCCACTGGAATTTAATGAGGTTCTTTTTAATTTTACAAAACATCCTCTGTTATTCAACATTGGTTTCAATGTTGTTGGCCTTAATTTACAAATTCCCATCTACTTTCCCACTAATCTGTTTCCAAAAAATAGTTTCGAACATAAATTAAAAAGAACTATTTAAGTTATCTAGTAAACAAATATAAAAAATGCGCTACCTCAAAAATAACATCGTGAACTCGTTGACGAGCTTATAAAAATGTTTACATCACATTGATCAATTTCAGTTTCTAAATAGAGTAGTTACTTTTTATAAAAAGGATTGAAAAATGCGTACTCTCACTGTAGGCATGATTCGTTATTATTTTACATTGTAGGTGTAGTTTAAACGGTGCAGAAACCCACTAACAACAGTTTTTAAAGTTATGAATGAGGCGAGTATTTCCGTCGTCTAAAAGTAGATATTCTCGGACAGCGCTTACTGGATCTAATGAAGGTATTTCGTTCTTCAAGTATTTCTCGTTCCGGTGGAATTTTGTTTGCGAAATCTAGTCTGGAATTTTTTCAGGAATTCCATTAGGAAATGCTAATTGCCTAACTGTTTACTTAAATCTCTGTTTTCGTTAGCTAACCACTTTAATAATATAAATGGTGGAGGCGCTATTCATAAAGTGATGAAATAAAATTTCCGTCCGCACCGTGTGTTAGAAATGGATGATGGTGTCTAAGATTTTAATTGACCTAAGTACCTTGGACCCTAAATGCCACTCAGAATCAGACATATGGCAGGTAAACATTTTTAAGAAACAGAAGACTTGAAAACTCAAAATCGTATTTTTGCAAAACTTTCCCTATTATATTTTATGATTAATATAACGAGTAGAAGTTGCAGTCAAGTGTAACTGAGTGCAATTAATTATCTGTAATATTTTGTTTGAATACAGCACAATTGACTCGTCTGCAGTGCCATCGAGTTTAAGTCAATACAACCAATATCTTTCAAGTTTTATTTTTCAAATAAGTATTTATAGTTGTCAACGCTCAACTGCAACTTTCGTTTCATAATTGTGGTGCTAACCTAACCTAAATATAATTTTAAAGTTAAAATGATGTATCATCTACACGTAACTTGGTTCGAAGCTGTGGAACATACAATATTTTGCAATTCCGATATCTTGCACATCTTCATATTTCTTTGCATAAAAACCTTAAAAATATTTTGCCCTAAACGTGTAATATACCGGGTGAGTCACGAATTGCGCTCGTCCCGATATTTCCTAAAATATTTGGAATGGAAAATTGAAATTTAGAGGCCTTATTACACTACTAAAGTGCCATCTTTTCAATAAAAAATCAAATTTGTCACATCCGGTTTGACCGGAAATGCCCACAACTTTCGATTTTTAAATGGAACGCCCTATATATTTTTACATTTTTGGAATCTAGAGGAAATTTTGAATACAATACATCCATTTTGGTCACTTTTTGATAAAAATTAAAAATTTTATTAAAAAATCTATTTCTGAATCCAGAGTGCTGTGGTGCCCAAAATATATTTTAGTTTGTATGCTACGTTACTATAAAAATAAAAAGAGCAATATGATTGCATTACTTAATTCTCTAGAGGCGTTCAAAATTTTTAAAAGTGATTTTTACCCACTAACTCGGTTTTTTTTAAATGGCAAGTTCACCAACATTTTTAAATACCTCATTTTCATACGAATCTAATGATACCAAAATTTTGAAAATCCGCTCAGAAATATTTGAGATTTCAGCCAAAATACAATACCAAGCTTTTAGAAACATGCGGCTAATAGATAATAGATTAGTGGGCTTTGGAAACTAAAATGGCACATTTCTGTCTAAAACTGGTAACCTAATAACATTGGAAAAATCATAGTAGCCATTGAATGTAATAAAACAATATCAGCTGTCAAACAGATACAAAATAAAGCGTTGCGGAAATCTCTTTGAGTAAAAATTAAAGAAAATGAATAATTTTAGTAGAAATGAAAAGGTCGATATGTTACTGATATATGGAGAGCGTCTCAAAAATTCAACTGCAGCTGCAGAACTGTATCAGCAACGATATCCCAATAGACGTCATCCAAGCAGACACTTGTTTGCCAGAGTGGAACAAGAATTAAGAAACGAACCCAATCAACAAGATGACCATCAAACATTTATTGTAAGTGAGGACAAAGAAATTGATGTATTAGGATTTGTGATGGTACACCCAACAACATCAACAAGGGAATTGTCAATGGAATGCGACATTAGTCAGTCTTCGGTTTGCAGAATTTTAAAGAAACACAAGTTTCGGTCTTATAAATACCAAATACACCAACATCTTTATGGAGATGATAACGACAGGAGGCTAGTATATTGCAACTGGTCCTTAAATGCAGTACAACAAAACCCAGGTTTTCCTTTTCATATTTTATATTCAGATGAAAGTAGATTTACGAACCAAGGTATGTTTAACAGAAATAATACTAGGTACTGGGCTCAAGAAAATCCGAGGTTGGTAGTGCGGGGGAATATTCAGGAAAGATTTGGATTTAACTGTTGGCTTGGAGTACTTGGAGATCGAATAATTGGACCCATATTTTTTGATGGAACACTTACTGGCGAACGATATTTATTCTTTTTACAAAACCAGACAGCAGAATTTCTTGACTTACTTCCTCTTGCCTATTTACAAAATCTGTTTTTCCAACAAGATGGTGCTCCCCCACATAATTCCAGAAGAGTGATGGAATATTTAAACAACTTGCATGGTGAACGCCTTATCGCAAATCAAGGTCATATCAGGTGGCCTCCTAGGTCACCTGACTTAACACCCCTCGACTATTATGTATGGGGCACTCTCAAAAATAAAGTTTATAAAACTTCTTCAAATACCCGTGAAGAGCTGTAAAATAAAGTTGTACGGGCTCTTAATGAAATAACGCCGGCTGAATTGCGTAGAGCCATTCAAGCAACTGTACGCAGAGCCGAATTGTGTATAGAAAAAAATGGTGGACATTTTGAACAATATCTATAAATGTCAATTTATGGTTTAATTATATTAATTATTTTAAAGACACCTACTGTTACTTAATTTAAGTTTAATTGTTCAAACGGAATTAATTTGTATTTATTTATAGGCAAGATATTTATGTTCATTTAAAAAAAAACTCTGAAAACCGAACTAATGTCGCATTCTATTACAAATGTCCTTGTGGATGTAATTGTGTTTACCTCCACATACCTATGCTAAACTTAATTGTAACGTTCTTTTGCGCTCACAATTATTAAATGTGTGATAGCTCAAGATTGCCTATAACTACACGAGCCTGTCTGACGGCTGATATTGTTTTATTACATTCAATGGCTACTATGATTTTTCCAATGTTATTAGGTTACCAGTTTTAGACAGAAATGTGCCATTTTAGTTTCCAAAGCCCACTAATCTATTATCTATTAGCCGCATGTTTCTAAAAGCTTGGTTGCGTTGTATTTTGGTTGAAATCTCAAATATTTCTGAGCGGATTTTCAAAATTTTGGTATCATTAGATTCGTATGAAAATGAGGTATTTAAAAATGTTGGTGGGTATTGGGTAAAAATCACATTTAAAAATTTTAAACGCCTCTAGAGAATTAAGTAATGCAATCATATTGCTTTTTTTATTTTTATAGTAACGTAGCACACAAACTAAAATATATTTTGGGCACCACAGCACTCTTGATTCAGAAATAGATTTTTTAATAAAATTTTTAATGTTTATCAAAAAGTGACCAAAATGTATGTATTGTATTCAAAATTTCCTCTAGATTCCAAAAATGTAAAAATATATAGGGTGTTCCATTTAAAAATCGAAAGTTGTATGCATTTCCGGTCAAACCGGATGTGCACCAAACTTAATTTTTTATTGAAAAGATGGCATTTTAGTCGTGTAATAAGGCCTCCAAATTTCAATTTTCTATTCCAAATATTTTAGGAAACATCGGGGCGAGCGCAATTCGTGACTCGCCCGGTATTATGGTTAAATAAAACGTGATACTGATATTTCACAGGACTCTAAAGATCACCCTGATATAGCAGAATTTTAATAGGGAAATTTCCACTATACTATTTTACATATTTCAAAATTTTACTTCTAACAGCAGTTATCAGTTGAGTATTTTACAGATCTGCCTTCCAAATTAAATGAAGAGCTAGGTGTCACTTAGTTAAATTTTAATTTTATGCCAATATACCTCTCAATTTTTTTAAAAACTTGAGTAGAAAATAAATTCTATAATACTAATATAATCATACATGTTAGATCTGGATTTGTAGTTTTCACTTTTTAAAAACAATTTTCCAGTTTACACAAAAGAGTATTTTTATTATTAAATAAATAGGTTGTTTTACAACTTGGATACTTAAAACTAGATGATAGTTAATCTCCGGGCATAACCCTTAAGTGGAGAAATTAACATTATTCAAAATGAAATTAATAATACTAAGAGAGGCTATGCTCTTGTAAATCGAGTTAACTGAACGATGCAGACTAACTCGAAGGCGTCGTTCAGTTGTATTTATAACGTGTGCATAAAATGCAAATTAAACAAAACTAAATCTACACATCAGGGTTTCACAAAAGTAACCTAAGCTAGAACGTGCAATTTGGAATATTAAGGTATTGAATTACAAAGATAAAGAATGATATGAAATAAAGAAATGAATTTGTTATTGAAAGTATTAAATTACTTATGTGAACGTGTTGATAAGAACTTAAATAATAATACGGTTATACAAAGGTTATTATATAATATAGTGCTTAAATCTAATATAACAACTCCCTTTCTTATAAAAAAGTTGATGCTATAAATCAACTTTTAAGCGTAAGTTTTGCTGTATGAGGGATTTAGTTCGATATCCTCGGGGATTTCACGAATATTTACACTTGGTCTTCTTTTGGGGAGTAAATGTCCGTATCCACTGAAAAGCTTGGACTTCGGTGGTTGTGGAGGTCGCGGTGGTTGATCGTTGGATAGGGAGATGCCGATCCTTGCGTCTCTTCTGCCTTTTCTGCATTTGCAGATTACGAATAAAATGATAAGTATGATAATCAAAGTTATCGTAAAGTACGTGAACCAAGAAATGTTCTTGTTGATGAATGGTTCATTGATGATTTTGTCTAGATCGTCCGAGTATTGATCTAGTTTGTGCTTGGCGATGTTTAGATCGTCCGTGTTGAGGTTGCTTAACTTCAGTGGCTTCAAATTTGGGAGTTTGGATTTCTCCGGGAGATGGTTACAACAATCGTATGGTATTCGAACTGGGTGGCTGTTGTAAGTGATGTTGTCTAGCGGGTGCGATGAGGTATGGACCCTGGTGCTACCTATGAAGGCACTACACTCCGTTTTCAAAGTCAAGATCGAGTTCAGCTGGATTATTTTCGTAATAACGTCTCTGTTGTTGCACTTTACGGTTACCGGTAGATTGTCTGATACTAGTATTAGCCACTTATTGTTGCTTAGTTTTTGAATACTGTAGTCTTTAGCAAACAATAAATTTGACTGGCAAGTCCGGGGCACTACACTTAATTGTTTTAGTATTTGGGCTTCGCATATCGCGTCACTGTCTATGGGGTACGGAAGCACATTTGAACAAAGTCTTACACTGGGGTTTAAGGATTTACAATTGTCAAGGTTCGGGAGAGGTACAAATAACAATGAATCATCGTCCTTTGCTATGTACTTATGTGTCGTTGATAAAATATGATGTAGTCCTGTTCGATTATCCAATATAGGAATAGGGTAAAGGTGGTAGAGGGTGTAAGTTTCTGGTTCTGTTAATGGAATTTTTAAAACAAATATTACTTTAGATCCAGATTGAAAAGCCTGGAGTTCTATTATATCAAAATATTGAGCAACTTTTGAAATTTGTGGTGTTATCGGCAGATTATTTTTGTGCAGAGATTGAGATACTTCCTGAAGAGTAGTAACTAAGTCTTTCGGGGCAATTATCGAACTATGTAGGATTTTTAATCGAGCAAATGTGATTGAGTTTAAAATGTTATCTAAACTATTTTCTAAAAACATATAACTTTCCATAAGAGATTCGCATATCTCGAGTACTCGTAATTTTGATTGAATGTACGCTAAATCGTCTGATATATCATAAATTGATTTTTCAATTTCTTTAATATCGTTATTAAAGGTTTCCTCGTCGATTTTTAGTTTTTGAATAGTAGAGTTAAAACTTTTTATCACCGAGGTCGTTACCGAAATTTGGTTCTTCATCAGATTTTCTAGTTGATGTTCGTCATTCGTGAGTTTATTAATACAATCTGTATAGTACTCACCATCAGAGGCGTCTAGGTTACCTGTGATAGCTTTCCAGAATGTACCGATTCCGTTTAAAATACCTCGTTTGTATCTTTTAGTGTCCACAAATATTTCCTCAACTTTTTGTTGTAATGATTGGGAAATTTGGGTTAAGAGACTAATATGCGTTCTAACTTCCGATCGAAAGGATGTCATGCGAGGGTTGTCTGTATCGAACGTGGTTATCATGTCATTTAGAATTTTGTTATTATTGTCAAGGGTTAGTTTAATTGGCTCGATGTCTTTGTAGACTAGAATTGTCCATTTATCATTTGATATCTCGATTCGGTCTTCTTCGTGATAGTATATTCCGATGGTATTGTTGATGGGTTCAATAGAGTATTGGGGTGACACTGCTTTGAGCAGCAGAAGAAACCTGAAAATAAATTAATTTTCAAAGTATGGTTTCATTCTGTCAAAGTTGGTTTTTGTAGTGTGTTTAGTCTGAGGGTTGTAAAGTATAGCAGAGTTGTTTAGAATTTCTCTAATTTCAAATGGTCCATTAAACTTGTTTCGAAGTTTATTCTTAATTTGACTTTCCTTTACATAGACTTTGTCACCTACTTTGTATTCGGGTAAATTGTCGTGTACATGTTTATCGAATCTTACTTTTGCCTTTTCTTTCTGTAATTGGGTCCTTGTACGAGCTATTTTATAATAGTGCGATATTCTATTATTTAAATCTCGCATGTACTTAGATATGAGTTTTTCGTGATTGTAAAGTGTTTCAGGGGGACGACTTGCACTATGTCCGAATATTAATTCGTACGGGGTGAAGCCATGAGTTTTGTTTATAGAGTTATTATAACAAATAACTGCGTATGGTAAGATGGTTAACGGGTGTTCGCTAGGGTTTTCTAATTTATTAGCCCTTATCATTTCCATGAGCGTCGCGTGAAATCTCTCTAGTGAGCCGTTGGATTGCGGGTGGTGTACACTAGAATATGTTAATTTGATATCGTAAAGAAGGCAAAGGTCTTTAAGAAGTCGATTTTCGAATTCTCGGCCTGAGTCACAATGGATGCGAAGGGGTGTACCGTAATGTTGAAAGTACAGTAGAAGTGTATTTACGATAGATTTCGCGGTTTTGTCCTCTATAGCATAAGCTTGTGTGAATTTAGTGAGTTCATCCCTGATTGTTAGGGCGTAATTTCGTGTAGGAACTTCAAGGATGTCAATGTTAATGCGTTCGAACGGGGTTTTCGGTGTCTCTGTAATGACTAGAGGATTGTCCAAGTTTTTACGTAAAATTTTCGCTTTTTGACAAGTTTCGCATGCTTTTATAAATTTTTCGACGTCTTTTGTTAGTCCGGTCCAATTGTACTGATTTTTAATTCTACGTATCGTCTCATTAATGCCGCGATGGAGATTATTTTTGCCAGCATGAAACTGATTTAGAATTATGGGAATTTGGTCTTCATCGGGTTTTGTTACAACGTCTTGACAAACGACTAGCTGTATGTCTTTGTCGCTAAAAATAAATGAGAAGATTTCGAGAATAGGCAAGTTCAAGTTATTCTCGACATAGTATGTTTTTGCTGGATTTATGTCATTCTGATTTTTGTATATCGTAACGAAAAGTTGTAAAATTGCCGACAAGGGGTCGAATGGTAAGGGTACGATATGATACGATCTGTTCTTTACTGTTTGACTAGATACGGTGTTAATTTTGTTGTTAGAAAACTCAGGGTTTTCTTCAAGAATATCCTCGATTATTTTGTAGTGGATATCTTGCAAATTGTCTTGCTGAAAGAATGTAATTATGTTTTTATGATCTTTATCGAGCAGTTGATTATTTGAAAACTTGATTTTCGCGTAATCGATTAGGGACTCTGTCTGATACAATCTCTCGAAGGTTTCGTATTCTCTGGCTATTTGTTCCGGTGGTATATCTTCGTCGGGAATGATTTCTGGGTCAGGCGGGTCTTCTGGATTTTGTGCGTTGTTGTGGTACGCTACACATTTTTGTATGTGCTTGACTTGAATGCGCGATAAGGAGTCAGCGTCAGGGCATTCACCCTTTTCATTTACTTTAACTACGGCATTGGGTAATCTGACTTTTTCTTGTTCCTGAGCTAGCAGTATAGCATCAGTACTTCTTAAATCGCATTTTAGTTTAAAAATTTGTTCTGTACGTGGTTGAATAGAGATTATGTTTTTTATTAGGTTGTCGTTAGGGTGCAGATATTGTACATTCTTACTAATAACTGGTGTTTCAATGTCTTCCTCGTCTGCCTTGAACAGGGGTACAGTTTTAAAATTAGTAATAAGTTGTCTATTTTTTATGTCTATCGTGCAATCATAGTGATCTAGAAAGTCCGATCCGAGTAATCCGTCGAATTCTATATCTAAGTTATGAATGAATACCTTGTGAGGGTCGCCGGGTTTAAATGGGATAAGTTTTGATTCTGTTATTAAAATTTTTTCATTAGTTATTCCTTGAATAACGGCATTTTCCTGAAATTTGTTAGGGATTCTTGCGGCGGTCTTTTCTTTAAAAATAGAGATTCCTGCGCCCGTGTCAATGAGAAGTTTGAATGTTTTTGTGATATCTTTAATATAGAATAGATTTCTGGATTTAACGGTTAGAAGTGGGTTTAGATGAAAATTTGTTCGGGGAAGTTCAGATTGGGGTTGTAGTCGTCTAGATTCATTGATTGAATTTGGGACGAGAGGTCTGCAACTGGGTTGTAGTTCTCTGAAATAGTTTCCTGGAATTGAATAGGGTTCTCTTCCGTCGAAGTTTCGGGGTATTGGTTCTCGAAATTCGGGGGGTCGTGAAGGGTTTGAGGGCCTAGCTGAAAATCCTGAAAGTTGTAGGGATATTGATAGTATTCCTCAGAAAAAGTTTCTTGTGAATTAGATGGAAATTCCTGAAACTCTGGATTATATGCGCCTTCTTGATATTCCTCGTTAGAGTAATATTGTGCTGGATAGTTAATATGATGAGTTCTTGGTTGATTGGCATTCCTGTTATAGTTTGGGTTTGGTTGTATTACAGACGGTCGTTGAAACTGATTTGGTCTATTAGGGAATTGAGTGGGCCTCTGATTTTGATTGGGGAATGTCTGTTGTATAAATGGCCTTTGTTGTTGTTGCTGCTGTTGCGGTTGTTGCGGGGCAGCATATTGTCTTTGGAAATTTAAATTTGAATAATTTTGGGGGGTGAAATTCGGGTATTGCGGTGATTGTTGACGTGCACGACATTCGTTTATGACGTGTCCGGTTTTTTTACAATACGCGCAAATTTTTTGAAAAGGTGTTGTAGCGTTAGGTTTCCTTACTGGGGCTTGATTATCTCGGGGATTAGTAATTGGTTTATTAAATTTTTGATTCTCAAAATAGGAGAGTTGAAGCTCTCGTTTGATTCGTGCTGAAGCTTCGAGCATAGTATAGGGGTTTCCAGCCCTTATAATTTGACCTAACCGCGGTTCTAGCCCGGTAAGCAGAGTGTTTAGAGTCATAGTCTCCACGAGTTGAGACTGTGCATCTTTCTGATCTGGGGTTAATCGTGATTTTTGCACTGCGGCGTGCATTTTAGCGTTATGCGTTTGCAACCTGGAGAAGAAAGTTAAAGCGGATTCATTTGGCAATTGTTTAACGCGTTGAAGGTCTTGAATTAACGACGTCAAATCTCTGGAATCACCGAAATGAACTGCCAGTAACTGTTTAATTTCTACCCAAGTGGCTGGGTTCCTAGAATTGATTAATTGAGCTGCTCGCCCACGGAGCTTATTTTTTATGTGAAGCGTCAAAAGAATACGCTGGTCTCCGACTGCCATGCGTTGCGCATGATCACAGGCGTTCAAAAAGGTGTTTAATAAAATTTGGTCTCCATCAAACTCTGGGACAATGGAGAATATCTCTGACAATTTGTACGGTTCTATTACTTGCTCACGATGTTCGCGAATAATTTCTTGTTGTTCACGAGCTATTTCAATCTGTTCTTGAGCCATTGTTACAATTTAATTATTTAAAATTTGAGGGAAAAAAAAAGTGGAGGTAGGAGATATTGGACAATAGAACACTTCGCGTTTAAAAAAAATAAAAATGAAAATAAAATTCGATGCACTTATGATTCAATTGTTAAAAGTACTTACATAAAGGTTTTCATTTGTTGTGGGATTGTGTGTTTGTTCTTAAGTTGGTTTCTTCTTAAATGCTAGGGTTGGTTTCTTCTTAAATGCTAAGTTTCTTGAATGTGCGGTTTTCTTGGTTTGAAAGGTTTGAGGTTCGTTTTCCGTTGAAGGATTGGGATCCACCACTACGAGTTAGGCTCTGGTTCCTTGTTCTAGTAGAGTTGCTGCGGATCCTACCGACTGCGCCAATTGTTAGATCTGGATTTGTAGTTTTCACTTTTTAAAAACAATTTTCCAGTTTACACAAAAGAGTATTTTTATTATTAAATAAATAGGTTGTTTTACAACTTGGATACTTAAAACTAGATGATAGTTAATCTCCGGGCATAACCCTTAAGTGGAGAAATTAACATTATTCAAAATGAAATTAATAATACTAAGAGAGGCTATGCTCTTGTAAATCGAGTTAACTGAACGATGCAGACTAACTCGAAGGCGTCGTTCAGTTGTATTTATAACGTGTGCATAAAATGCAAATTAAACAAAACTAAATCTACACATCAGGGTTTCACAAAAGTAACCTAAGCTAGAACGTGCAATTTGGAATATTAAGGTATTGAATTACAAAGATAAAGAATGATATGAAATAAAGAAATGAATTTGTTATTGAAAGTATTAAATTACTTATGTGAACGTGTTGATAAGAACTTAAATAATAATACGGTTATACAAAGGTTATTATATAATATAGTGCTTAAATCTAATATAACATACATTAAGATCACCAATGAAGCATACAATATAAGTACTAATTTATTTAAAAATTCTGTCGACATTTTTAGTAACTCCTTTTGTATACTTTATAAATCTCCCTCATGAAGGAATATTTCAATCCATTCTACAAATAATCATAGTTCTTCCTCTACACATAAAGCAGATATTACCTTACCTGATAATTACCGACCGTTGTACTTTTTTCGTCTATTTAGGAAATATTAGAAACTGTTTTTTTAACATAATTATAAATTATACAAACATGCTATTGTCAAATGCTTAAGAGGGTTTCGTAAATAATATTCTACCCAGACTGCAATACTGTCATTCTGGAGAAAATTTATGAACATTTCAATCAAAATAACAAGCTAACCATTATACTCTTCGCCGATTTACTGCTCTTTTTATATAATTGGTGTACATTCTATAGTAGACTCATCGCACTTTTTTTGTAAGTAATGTTAATTTTAGACATTTTTAGTTTAATTACAAAACATTAAAAAAAATTATTTGAAAAATTAATGACTGTTTTACTTATTTATCGATTTTGTTAAAAAACAATAAGGTTCGTTCTCTAACTAACACTAACGTACTGTTCAAGCTTCAATACAATCAGACCTTTCGTTCTTAAGTTATCGTGCTTACAAGAAACGTGACGGACGGACGGACGGACAGACAGACGGACGGACAAGCGGGCAGACGAACGGACGGACAGACAGACGGACAGACGGACAGACGGGCAGACGGACAGACGGACAGACGGACGGACGGACATTTTGAAAGTTGTTCAGATTTCGATCACATACACAGTGATACCAAATTTTTTTCTCTACGAGCATCATTATCGGTTTTAGAAATGTTCCGATCGAATGCAATATACTCTTCGTTTTGTATTTGCGAAGAGTATAATAAACAATAATAAACATGCTGGACGATTTATGGATCAAAGTAAGATTTTTGTACTGATTCAGTCATTATTAAGGAATTAGAAAGTATGGCCCTACGGATAATATATTTAACTTATTTGAAGTTAATGGTACTAAATCGAATAAACTGAAAATTTAATTTGCAGTACCACAGGGCTTGGTTCTACGACTTTTATTGTTTTTGTTTTATATTAACGACTTATTCAGTTTCTATGATGAATTCATAATAACGTTTGCTGATGACAACTATTCTTACTTGTGTTGCGGAAAATGTTTTATTGCTTTACAAAACAGCGTAGAGATCCGCAAGTGCTTCAAAACTAACGTTTATAAAATTGCATTTAGTGCATTTTCTCCTAGAAATTAGGATGAGCGTATAACAACTAATACCAAAATTCTCTCTTCTACTTCTTACGCATTATTCAGGGCCAATAAACAAACACAGTTAACGTACTATTATGCACATTTCTTATCAAGAATATCATGTGGCATTATTTTCTGGAGAGTCTGAAAGACTTAATTACAAAATTACTCTAATTATAATATATTGTTATTACTCAAATTACAAAAAACTATTCGACATATTTTAGAAGCTTCTAAATGTGGATCTTATAAAGAATTATTTAAAGATCAACAATTGCACCTATGTTTTGTAATACATATTTACTTAAAAAATAATATGGATTTAGTTCTACCGAATAATAATTACAATACAAGAGAGGATGACAATTTGCTGATCCAGGTACACAGTATGTCGAAGTATGAGGAAAATTCAAGGTACAAGGGAATACCTTTATGGAATAACATACCATACCACTTCACAAGTATTACCTATTATAACTTGAAATAAAGAAGTTAAAACATTTAACTCTTGTTACTCAACTGAAGAATATTTACAGATGTGAAATTTTGACTATCCGAGTTTATTTTAATTTGAAATTTGTCACATAAATATGCATTTTAAATGTACATGTTCAAGTTTATTTGTGAAGGTGTAATTTTAAATATTGCTTTTATTTAGAATATTTGGTAGTGTAATCATTGCTACTATTTTAGAAGTTAATTCTGCGATACTGCAAATAACGCCTACATCATATTGTTGTATAAAGAGTAAGTAATTTATAAACCTTACCTAGTAGTATCTTTTTTTTAATGCAGACCAAATAACCGTTGCAAAAAATGGATCTCTAGCTTATGACTTTCAGTACGGTACGGTGCATTGCCATGAATAACTTAAGTTTCAGAATGTGTCTCCCACTTTCTTCAATTAAATTCATTCAAGTTAGTAATATTACATTGAAGTAAATTCTGTCATTGAAATTTTATCCATTATTAACACGAATTCATGGAAAATAAACCATCAACATGTATAGACCCTTTTAAAGTAGACATTTCAGCGATTAGAATGAGCCCGGATAGAATATTTAAATCGAAAAAAACACCAATAAAGTTTCCGTGGAAGATTTTTTTTTTTTTTTTTAGAAAAATGTAAATATCTCGGAAACTACTTATTTCCCAGATTCCAAAAATATCAAGCTTAGTCAATGCAAGCAAAAGTATACTTTCACAAAATTTCCATTTTCTCGGAAAATTTGAGGTTAGGTTGAAAATTGCCTTATATGAAAGTTTCATACTTTTTTTATCAGCTGCAACTTTTGTTAAGGAGATTTTCCGCTAGGGGTTCATGTTTCGCCGAAAATCACAAATAATCACTTTCCACACATAAATAGCACCCCCAATTAACAATTTCGCTTTATCTCGTATTTAATTACTTCCACATCCACGAAGTGGATTGGAAGTATAGTAATCGCAAAAAAATTTTCAAAAATTTTTATTCGTGAAATAGGTTTAGAATGTCATGAAACATCGAGATTTTAAATTTGAGCGAAAAAAAATTTTCTGTCTGTCGGTCTGTCGGTCTGTCTGTCTGTAACTTTTTTTGTCCGCACATTTTCTCCGGAACGGTTTAAGATATTGACTTGAAATTTTGTACACGTATATATCATAACGAGATCTGGAACTGGATATCCGGTGAAGGGTTGGGGGTTAAATAGGGGTAAATATGGGAAAATAAGTAAAGCAAGCTTGTAAGAGTACAGAAACTTGAAATTCGGTGTATGTACTAGAAGTTAAGGCCTCAGATTTTTCTATAATATTTTTCAACCCCCCACCACCCCTACCCCATTAATGGGGTTGATAAAATAAAGTTGAGATATTCATTTGAAATTTCATATACGTATGTATCATAACGACGTCTGGAATTAGGTTATATTTTGAGATGATTTCGTTGAAGGGTTGGGGGTTAATTTGGGGTAAATAGGGGAATATAAGTAAAACAAATTGGTAAGAGTACAGAAACTTGAAATTCGATGTATGTACTAGAAGCCAAAGCGTCAGATTTTTTATACCATTTTTTCACCACCAACCACCCCTACTCCAATATGAAAAGGGTTGATAAAATAAAATTGAGATATTCATTTGAAATTTGGTACACGTATATATTATAACGACATCTGGAACTAGATTATAATTTGAGATGATTCCGTTGAAGGGTTGGGGGTTAACTAGGGGTAAGTAGGGGAAAAAAGGTAAAGCAAGCTGGTAAGACTACAGAAACTTCAAATTCGGTGTATGTACTAGAAGCCAAAGCGTCAGATTTTTTTATAATATTATTCAACCCCCACCACCCCCTACTCCAATATGAAAAGGGTTGATAAAATAAAATTGACATATATTCATTTGAAATTTGGTACACGTATGTATTATAACGACACCTGGAACTAGATTATATTTTGAGATGATTCTGTTGAAGGGTTGGGGTTAAATAGGGGTAAATAGGGGAAAATGAGTAAAACAAGCTGGTAAGACTACAGAAACTTGAAATTCGGTGTATGTACTAGAAGCCAAAGTGTCAGATTTTTTAAATAAAATTGTTCAACCCCCACCACCCCTACTCCAATATGAAAAGGGTTGATAAAATAAAATTGAGATATTCATTTAAAATTTGGTACAGGTATGAATTATAACGACATCTGGAACTAGGTAAAAGTACCTACAGAAATTTGGGATTTGGTGTATATACTAGAAGCGAAGGTCTCAGGTTTTTTAATTAGTATTTTCCATCTCCCCACCACCCCCACTCCCTTATTAAAACAGTTGATAAAATTAAATTTAAATTTTCACTTGAAATTTGGTACATTTATGTATTATAACTATATCTAAAACTAGATTATATTTTGACATGATTGCGTTGAAGGAGTGGGGGTAAGTAGAGGTAAATAGGGAAAAATAAGTAAAGCAAGCTGGTAAGAGTACTGCAACTTGAAATTAGGTGTCTGTGTCCTAGAAGCCAAGGCCTCAGATTTTTTGATAATATCTTCCAACATTTCCACTACCATTACTACATTATTAAAGGGGTTGATAAAATAAAATCGAGATATTCATTTGTAATTTGGTAGACGTATGTATTATAACGACATCTGGAACTAGATTATATTTTGGGATGATTCCGTAGAAGAGTTGGGGTTAATAGGAGTAACTAGGGGAAAATAAGTAAATCAAGCTGGTAAGAGTACAGAAATTTGGGATTCGGTGTATATACTAGAAACTAAGGCCTCAGATTTCTTTCTAATATTTTTCAAACTCCACTACCTCCCCTTCATTATTAATGGGATTGATAACATCAAATTGAGATATTCACTTGAAAGTTAGTACACGTATGTATTGTAGTGACATCCGACTGAGATAACTCCATTGAAGGGTTGGGAGGTGGTAGATTGTGAATAGTGGAAAATAAGTAGGGTAAACTAGAAACTTCATTTTTAACGTATATGGAAAGAAACCAACGCCTCAAACTTTTCTATGACATCTGCCTCAAATATTGTTAACATTCTATGACCAATAATTTCCACATACTAGTGCAAATATAGTCAAGATGTTTCCTTTATAGTAACTTGGATGAAGAATCTGGATGTGGAAGTAGTGATTCCTTAGGCAGCGGTTTTTTTGTTTTTTCTCTTCATTATAACCTTAACTAAATTTTACGACTGGTCCTTATCTTTTATTAATCTAGCTTTTTTTAGCATTCAAAATCCTCTGTGGCACCAACCTATATAGCGCGCAGAAAATTCACAATTTACTCAACCTAATTCGAAGTACATTTTTGAATTGGTTATTAGTGTACTGACACAGTAACAGCGTTTTAACAAACTCCATAATATGCTGAATTAAAAAACAAATTGAAAACTGAACCACTTATAAAAAAAACAGCGACTAAGAATTGTGAAATAATATTGCCTCCTCGCCCTGCTCATAGATAATTATGAACTAATATCGATCTCCACCCCTTTTAGTGGCTTTTTATGTAGTTTCTACTGAGTAAAAGTAAATATCCGTCTTTTTCAATTTTCTAGTTTTAACATCAGACTCGACAGTGAATCCTCATATTTGCACGTGCCAAATTTCATTTAAATCTGCAAATATTGTACAATCATAGCAGCTCGATTTCAAATACCACATTGACTTCTTAACTTTTGACATTAGATTCAGGATCAGTTAGTCAAGGAACACTTAGTTACCTATTTTTATGGAATTCCGATGAAACTAAGTACCGGCGCATTCGCCACATTCTAGAATATTTCCTTCCTTCTTATTTTTGCTCACCTTATACACAGCTCGATAAAACTTATATGAGACCAGCACCGAGTCGTACTCCACAGTTAGTAAAAGACAGAAAACGCTAAAGTTATTCCAGGGTAATGATTAAACAAATATTATAAAGCGTGCATATGGGTCGATTTGAGAATATCCTGCTTTAATTTTTTTTTTGTCGGTTAATAATAAAAAAATAAAGTGTTCTTCTGACTTTCGACACAATTCAAACCACTTGTCTTTTTAAAATTCATGAATTGTCAATGCTATCTGGGCATTTAATATTGCCAGCATCGCGCATTATTATTCAAAACAATCTCCATGACAATGAGGATCAATAAGAACATTTCACAGTCATGCACTGCGGATTTCTTAATGAACTCATTACCTAATAATAGCTAGGTGTATTTCATTATATTTCATTTCAGTTGAACCTGAAAAAGATATTTAATTTCAAGGTTACAAACTCGCGTGTTACACAGTTTTGCGGTAAATATAAATATCAATAGTTCCATTTTGCGGCATTCAATGAATAAAAGGTGACGCATGTGCGCCGTTGGAAATCTTTCAGCTGAAAATACAGAACGGAATGCAGTGTTTACACAAATATTCGCCTTTGGAATGCAGGCTCGGGCGCATGCTCGTTGGATTTAAAACTGAGTTTAAAACCTCAGGTAAAACGCGGGATTCTATGACTCAGTTGTGTTTGGCATTTGGCAGTATTTCAGTATTTCGGTGGTTTTTAATCGAGGAGCACTTTCACTGGAACAGCCTGACTTTAGCGTTGGTGTAGCGCTGCTGATTCGTTCGGTATTGTTTACTATTATAGCACAATGGGAATAGAGGGAATCACCGAAAATCCCGAGCGGTTTCAGGAATTTAAAGAAAACACTGTGCAGGAAATTCTCAAGGAAAGTGTAGATGTGGAAATTAGTCAAAGGTAAGGATAGTTTTTCTATACTAAAACATCATTAATAATTGGCAAAGTTTTGCAAAAAGTTCACAGATAATTCAGAGTTTGTTACAATATAAGCACACCTATAAATAATTATTTGTTATAAATAATGATTTTTCTATTGTGTGAAGTCAAAATTGATTTACTGATAGATAATACTAACAGAAAATTGAAATATTAATAATGCATACACCGAAGGAAAGTTCTTATACTGGTAATTTTCTATTTATGTTTTCAAATGGCAAACAATTTTTTTTGTAAAAAACGTATTTAATTAATGTTCCGAAACATATGTCTTCAGTTTTCACGCATTTTTTTACAGCATTTAAACATTTTGAAGCATGCTGAAAATATCTCGCAAGGTTGTTTAACCTTGCAAATGATGAATTATTTCCAAAAAATTATTTAGCTATGAGATTAGTTATATTATGTTTCAGTTTTGCTCGTCAAATAACTACTAAAAATAGATTTCGCAAAATAAACATGAAACCTACCATTATTCCTCAAAAAAATGTTCGTGCGACAAAAGCGATATAAATTGGAACCATAGAATAATTTTTGAAATTGTTGATTCTATATACTTATTTAATTTTTTTATTAATAATATATTTAATAAGCATTAATCTGCAACACTAACACAACAATATAATAATTATACATATGTAACTTAGCTTGTCTCTTTTACACAATCAAATTAAATATACTGCTGATATTTTTGAGTCCTAAATTAGAAATTTTGTAACCAAAATCAATTGTCAAAGAACGTTTTAAAAAGTTTAATGCAGTTGATGAAAATATTTCTTTTAGTACACGTAAAACAAAAATGTAAGAATGACCTCCCACAATGTATTCATTCATAATACTCATCACTTGTTACGTATATTTATTTATGAAGTTCTAATTAAATTGTTCATTTGACATTTACATTTAATCAATTTTTAACTAAAGTTACTCCTTATAAGTTATTTCAATTAGAAATGTGTTAACCTTTTCCAACAAATCAATGATAGAAATTCATACTGGAATTATTTTATACATCGATTATTCAACATCTCGTCTGTCCTTCGATTCTAAAACTACGATCGTTGTGAGTCTTATCTAAACAATCTAATGGTTCACTTGCTCTTTAGCACTTTAGCTTATATTTTGCCAGATTGCTTTATTTAAATCTAACGTATTTTTTCACATATTCAAACTACACTAAAATAGCTTTTCTCTGTCGATTCTAGTTTATATATCTATATTCTGTACTTTCAATTAAAAATTCCATTTACAACTTAACTTTACCCTAAATACTGTTATCAACACCATCATAAACAAAGTACATTCAGCATTTTCTGCTCCAATGCCTGTTATATTCCTCTGTGATTTCTACACAATTTTCTTGACTGAATAGCTAAACTTTCATATATGAAACATATTTTTCATTTAAAGGCATAATGCCAAGAATCCTACTGTCATATTGCAGTAGTAGTTTTCATAGAATCAGACTTTGATATTGTTGATATTGGCATATTCTTTCGATTATGGGATATTAATATAGAATATTTAGATTTTCGTAGTCAGTTTGGACATAAAGAGGCACTTTCTGCAAAATTCCACAATATCTGACTGACTTGGATGAAACATTAGCTGCCTCTTTCTATAGCAATTTATCCTTTTTTCTGTATATTCTATATAATATTCCGGCTGTGTCATCCTAAACTGTGGCATAGCTCCAGAAAATGTAGACGTCTCACCAGTATATCATTACAATACTTCGAATAGATGATGAAAGTCCAGCTCCAGAAAATGTAGACGTCTCACCAGTATATCATTACAATACTTCGAATAGATGATGAAAGTCCAGAATGTCTTCGACAGGTATATCTGTTTTTCCCATACTTTACAGTAACCTGAATGTGCAACAAAGTATACGTTCAAGATAACCAAGTAAATCGTTCCAGGTACACCACCTTACTGGATAATGTGGGCAAAATGAATCAAGGAAGCCGACACTCTATTACATACTAGCTTCTGGTGCACAAGAGTGATTTCTAGGTATTTAACACTATAAGGGATGCGATTTTTACTAAAGGAAATCTGCTACATCTTTAATGACGAGTGTTATATAGAAATATGGGACATTATAATAAAAAAATCCAGTCATCAGTCGGATAGTTGCAGAGGACCTCGCCAACGATACTGACATTGCACTCAGTATTCGCGATTAAACTGTTCTATCTTCCCTACGTACACATTTGTTTTGAAATAGCTACACTAAGAGCACGAAACTAAGTCTGAGTCCATCGATGAGTGTCATGATAGAATAGGTGACGAAGACTTCGAAAGGAATATACGAGCTATAAACCTAAAATAAAAACAAAGTTAGATATCTAACAGACATCTACACCATATTGTTGAGTTATTATTTTTATTCATTATGGGTGAAATAGGTAGTGATGAGACATTTCTCGGTCAACCTACAATAAAACAAGTTTGTAAGTTTGCTAGCTCATGAAACTAGGAAGTTATAATAACTACTCCGACTCGTGTTTGGTAGAGGGCGCTACAATTCACTCCACATTCTATTGTTTCTCTTGAGAGAAGATCTGAAAATCTTCGTTCTATGTCGGGTGATGGATTACAAAGAGAACGTTCTAGGTGGATAACGATAGCTAATGGAGGATAAAATCTATATGATGCTCTACTCAGCCATTAGAAACTTTCCTCTCCATCTCAATCAGTTTATACAAAGCTAATATTTGGTGGAACCAACGTCTTAGTATTGGATGGCCTGATGCAGCTACCTCAACGGTAGCCACTGCAGTTGACTTAGCGTATGGAATAGATAGCCTTTTTATTAGAAACACACTTGTAGAGATTATTTAGTTTTGCTGAGCTCGATAAGTGTATGAAATCGGCAGGAGATACCGTTTTCATCGATATTGTCTTCGAGTGGGTGCGCTACTCATTCAGAAACTACAAATGTTTGACTATACCACTGAGGGACGATTTCGTAGACGGAAAACGGTTACAACAAATCAAGGTGACGAATTTAATAGAAATAAATTATCCACAATCAGTAAACAGTTGACAGTTTGTCAGACTATCCACATGGGGTTTGGCTCCAGTGTTATTTACGTTGAAATATCAGCAATAGTCACGGTATTGTCAATGGAACCGTGGGTGCGGTTAGGTGTTTAGAGATGTCAGATTTTTGCCCAATCAAAGGTATTGTGTAAAGTACGTGAATTTTGAGTTTAATTGAAAATAAAAAACATTAAATAATAAAGCACTTTTATTAGAATCTGAAATTTGACTACTCTAAAAGCCAATCCAATCTAGATCTTCTAGAGATAGGCACACGCTTTCTTAAAACCGTCTTTCTTAGATACTGACTCTTTACTAGGAGTGCATAGTCGCACGGTCCATGGTATGTTTTGCATCTGTACCTGCACGTACAAGAGTTATGCGACTACGCATATACTGTGAAGCCATCTTCTTAATGAAGGTCAAGTATCCAAGTCAGATGGTCTGTCTACCTTCTGTTCTTTGGATTAACATAGACGAGTTTTGATTTTTTAAATTTACTTTTTTTGTTTACAAAATCTTAATACAAACATTTTACATTTTGCAACTTTCTAAAGAATATGAGGGAACCTTTCGGAAACAAAAACAAGATGTTGAACTTGACATATTAACGCCCAACTATTTCGAAGTAGAGCAACCGAATTATATATACGCTATTTTTTTTAGATCATTTCAAATTGGAGAACGCGTTTCCGTGTTTAAAAATATTGTTACGGCTGTCGCCTTTACATTTCCTTGAAAAAGATAAGTTGAAATAAACATTAAAGGAACCCTTTAATCGAAGAGTAATTATTTAAGTTTAGCATATCTCTCTTTCCCTCTCTTGTTTGGACTTCTTTTCGAATTTCTCTCTTGCGTAGGTACGAGTAGGGTCTAAAAATAATGCCGTAGCAAAGTGCACCATTTTCTTTATAGTTTGGCTTTCCAGTATATTTTCATTAATGAATGTTGTCACAATACAACAAGGCTATTTTGTTATTTAAATTTTAGTAATAATTTTAGTAGGTTGATACTTTATGATTGTTTATAGTTGGCTAAAAGTTATATTTTATTTTAGAATATGGTATAGCATTAGCTTCCTACAAAGATTTATTACCATAAAATATTACAAAGGCACTTCAAAAGATATAGTGCCACTTAGATGTTTAAAATAGAATATATATATGTTAGGTAATATATTAAATGCTTACCAGTCTCAACAATAGTACACAAAGAGGATTGTTATATTATGTACGTTCTGATCTTCAACCTAATAGTAGTTGAATGATGTTTCTGTGTTATTGCTGTTTTTCACAAAAAATTATCACGTAAAGTCTGAAATTTTCAGAATTGTTTAGAGAGTGGGATAAAAGGGCATAATGATGTCCTTAATTGTATGGTATGTTACATACATCTATCATTAACACTAGACGTTCTAATTTCAGAACCTAATTCCAGAACTAATAAATTATTTATCGGTGGTGGTACCGCTCCTAGTTTTTTGCAGTCGAGAACTGGGCCACAAAACAGTGACTGATTATAATTGCCGTATGAATGTTACGCATTTGATGTTCATTATTTGAATCATTTCTCTAGAATGGCGCATGCAATTTCAATAATTTCAATGGAAATCTTTTGTAAACTCTAGAGTATGTCTTGGTGGTGGTTTCCTATTAGGTTCATCAATATTTGTCTAGTAGTTAGACAGAAATCGGAAAATAGTTTTTTATATTCAGAATATCTGATATTTTGGCGAAGTCGCCAGGGATAAATAGTGTTAAAATTAGTAGTTAGGTATTTTTGGAGTAGCTGATACAGAATCTGATATCAAACGTTAAACATTTAAAATTGTGAATCCAATTGGGCTGCCTTAATTGTGTAACTTGAAGATTTATAGGAAAGGGTATAGCAGAATAAGCATGGTAAAATGGCCCCGGAAGCGTTTGGACCTAATTCGGCGTCAGTAGATGGGCAATGGGAAGTGTTTTCCTAGAGTTGCAGCCCCCTGTCGCCACTGGTAACCTCTGTACACTAATAATTATATTTTTTGGTTTTCATTTTTTATCTTTGCAAGTTGTGAGTTAATTATTATGAAAACAATGAGGAATGTAGATATGATTTAAGTACATCTTAGGAAAAAAATCTTGCTCATTTTGTTGTCCCTTTCATATTAAAAAAATGTATTTAGGATATCAAATAATTATTTATTCAAGAAAATAATGATTCCCTTACACAGAATTTTTACCAAAAATACACTGCTATGAGTAGTTTATTGCCAAATTTTTTCAAATTTTTAGAAGCAGTGCGCCATACTTAAAGAAAAAATAAAAACTGTTACGACGCAATGTTTAATGATGCTCACCATTAAAACTTTATGTATCCATATTCCCTGCGTTTTGTTCGTTCGGATACTGCCACTATGGAAGAGGTTGACAATCCCCAAAAAGTTTGCAAGTAATCGTAATATAAATATCATCACCCCATTATGGTTGTTTGTCTTATTATTCACTGAAACGTAAATTGACACACTACTAACGACGAATTAGGTCCAAATGTTTCTGGGGCCGTTTTACCATGCTTATTCTGCTATACCCTTTGGTCGCTAGAAAGGGTGAAAAGAAATGTTGAAAAAAATTGCACCTCCTATGAAAATGCGGTCATTAAAAATTATGATATAAAATTTCATAGTCGTTCAATTAATTGAACCTTATTACTACCAAATAGGAGGTTTAATTTGTGTTTGGTTGTGATGAACTTCAATTTAATTCTAAGTTTTGGAAGTACTGTCAGCTGATAAAGAATAATTATTGAATTTTGTTGCCATCTGCATAATCCTATAATAACTGATACAAAAAGTTTTATGTTTTCTGTTAGGTTTTATTTAAAGTTATTTTTAATCTACTTGGAAATTCTTTTTCTCTCACTTTTATTTAGTTTGAATCATTCGGTATAGCTCGTAAAAACGAAATTTAAAAATAAAAATGTAAGCTTTTGACAATGCTAATGTCTTTTTGTATAGAGATGTATAGCAATAAAGACTTTTATTGTTATTATTTATTATTATTATTACTAATAATTCTTGCCTAAGTAATTTTTAAAGTAATCCCTGTTTTGCCATAATAGTGATTTTTTACGTATTCTCTATAATTTTTAAAAATATATAAATAAACAACGGTCCTAATATAGAACGTTCACTGCAAACTTATAGTTGTCTTCACATATTTACTGCACATAAAAAATACAATAAAAACCAGCCATCCTAATATCAAAGACAGCGCTATTACCTGCCGACATGGTACTACAGAGCCGTGTTTCAAATTTTTCCGTATTAAATTGAACAAAATGATAGATTAGAGATTTAAAAAGCGTATTTTCCGTAGAAACTTAATGACGTTTCTGGTAAATTTAAAACGCTTACATTGGTGTACGTATTGCCCGTCCTTCGCGATTTTGACTGATAAATTCAAAGTACGGCTCTGCTTATGTGTTCCCTGGGTATGACGCTCTAATTATAAGATCAAACGAACTTACCTTAAGTGAAGTTCGATCTTAATTATATGAAACGCCTTGTCCAAGATGATAACTGTGTGTAGTACCCCCACTTCCCACTAGATGTTACCACGATTTTTAAAGTTTTATTAATAAAGAATTGCCCCATTCACTCCATATTGCCCTTCATGCCCCTAGTACATTATGCTGCTAACTTCATTTATTTTAAAGCTCTCCGCAACTGTGATGATCATGTTGGGAGTTATCAAATCACTCTTTTGTAATCAAGGGATTCATGGGTGGGTATGATCATCTCGGACAAGGCGTTTCATATAATTAAGATCGAACTTCACTTAAGGTAAGTTCGTTTGATCTTATAATTATATTTACGCCTTGTCCTCAATGATAACTGTGTAGATGTTTAAAGACAGTTGCGATATACAAAAGATTTATTCTACTTAGTCTAATATTGTGTACATATTCAATAACATACAGAATTTATTCAATGTTATAAAGTTTTACAATTTAAAATAGACTTTGCAAAGTCATTTTTAGAACATAACGGGCGATTGTAAAATCTAGCAAACGTTGTAGAGTTTGAGGTCCAACCCGCTGTGGACCGTATCAAATCTAAACTAACACCATTTCTTTCTGCAGCCGAAGTGGCTGCGTGTCTTGTACTGTGGGCAGTGAAAATGTCCGTATTGATCCCACTCTTCTTTAGTGTTACCTTGACCCAACGACTAATCGTTTGTGAAGTTGCCTTATGGTAAGGTTTTTTAAAAGTAATAAATAGATTATTTTCTTTACTGTCTTTATCTCTACAAGTGGCTGTTCTTGCTAGGTAAGTGATAAGAGTATTGGCTACGCATATATCAGGCCTCTCTACAAAGAAAGGGATGTGTAGCACTGGTTGAGGCCTATTTTTTCCAGATGTTTTTATCACGCTGGGAATTTTAATTTTGAAACCCTCTGGCTTTCTTTCTATATCTATAATTTTTATCAATGAAAGAGTTTGGACACGGTGTGCTGTTATAAGTGCCAAAAGGGTTGCTAATTTCATAGTTAAGATATCAAGGCCAATCTCCTCATTTGGAAACTGCTGGCTTAAGTAGTTCAGCACAATTGCTGGGTCCCAGGTCATATTATATTTTGGGTTACTGGGTCTCAAGCGTTGAACCCCTTTGAAGAAACGTTTCACCTGGTAGTTGGTTCCAACAGTAGGAGATAAAATAAGTGATAACGCCGATCTGGTGTTGTTTAATGTGCATAAGATGCCCCTGCTTGAAATTGTTCATCTAGAAATGATAATATAATATCAACTGAATTATTGAATTTATCGAGGCCTCTACTTTCACAAAAGTACCACCATGCTTTTAGACCACAATTATATTGTTTGAGAGTACTTGGAGACAGCGATGCCAGCATAATTTTGGATGTTGAATTTTGCAACCCCTTTAGTTTGAATGCCTGCTCGATAAGATTCCTGCTGCCAGGGAAATTTTTCTCCAGAGAGGGTGAGGCTTCCTATTGAAAGATAATAAGCTTTTACTAGGAGGAAAAATAATTGGTTCTGATATTAAAAGTTTTTGATAAAGTGGAAACCATGGCTGATTAGGCCACCATGGTACCACCACTATTCCTTGTGCCTTGTCCATAACAATTTTTTGTAATACAGCCAGTATTAAAGCAAAGGGCGGAAAGGCATAGAAGAAATATTCAGACCATACAATAGTAAAGGCATCCACAGCTAGGGCATCTGGGTCTTTTTGCCAAGATATGAAATTGTGACATTTAGCATTAAGTCTAGAAGCGAATAGGTCTATATTCGGTATACCAAGAATGTCTGTGATATTATTATATGTTGTGTCCGATAATTCCCATTCTGTCTCTACAGGTAGCTTTCTTGATTCAAAGTCAGCCTCCCTATTTTCTTTTGACTTTATATAAGAAGCGAATACCCGAATGCCCCTAGCTTCACACCACTGCCATATCTCTTTTGCCAAGTTACTCAACTTCGGATATTGAATACCCCCTGATCTATTAATATAGGATATGGCAGTGGTGTTGTCTATTCTAAGTAATATTTCACAATCCATTAGATCTTGGGCAAAACACCTTAAACCAAAAAATGCTGCAAGCAGCTCTAAATAATTTATATGATAGGTTGTTTCTACTTCACTCCAAAGGCCACTAGCTCTTTTGCCATCACTGAAAATACCCCACCCAGAAAGACTGGCATCGGAGAAAATTTCTAATTTGAAGTCATTTGTAGAGATGGGGTTAATTGTAGTCATAATATTAAGCTTCCACCAAGTTAAGTCAGATGTTAAATATTTTGGAATATACATCTGCTTATCGTAGTTTCCATCAGAATATTTCAATGCACGGTATTTCGCTCTTTCAAAGCTTTTTGTGTAAGCCCACCCATATCGAACTGCTGGACATGTAGCAATTATTTTACCTACAAATTGAGCAAAGCTTCTAATTGAGCAGTATTGCATTTTGGAAATCTTTCTGAGGGATTCTGAAATATTTAAACGTTTTTCTTCTGGAAGTCTTACACACATATTTTCTGAGTCAAATATAAAACCTAAGAATTTGCAACAATTCGAAGGAATTATCTGACTTTTGTTCAGGTTAATGATAAAGCCAAGTTTCCTTAGTAAATTGCTTGTTAGTACAACATTATTCCTGCAGTCATTATAGCTGTCGCCAAAAAGAAGAAAGTCATCTAGATAAATTATAGACAATAAACCTTTTTCCCGAAGCGTGGAGACTACCGGCTTCATTAGTTTTGTAAAGACCCATGGTGCGGTACATAAGCCAAATGGCAAGCATGTAAATTCATACATGATACCATCAAATTTGAAACGCAGATATTTTCTACTTTCCTCTTTTATGTTTATTAAAAAATAAGCTTCCTTCAAATCTATTGAAGCTAGGAAACAATTAGGAGACATAAGCCTCACAACTGTGCTGATATTTTCCATTTTGAAATGTTCTGTAGATATAAATCTATTAAGCTGTTTCAAATTGAGTATTAGCCTATTCTTGCCATTTGGCTTAGGTACCAGAAAGATGGGAGAAATAAATTGGCCTTTACGTGGTTGGCATGTAACGATGGCCCTTATTTTTAGAAGATGATCAATTTCTTGTTTTATTGCCTGTCTTTCTGTGTGAGACCAGGAGTTCCTCTGAGGAGGTTTATCTTGGATGACTTTACAGTTAAATGATAACTGGTACCCATTAATCCATGATAGGATTGTGGGGTCCGATGTAATTTTTCTCCATTGACGTACAAAACAACTCAGGCTACCAGCTTGAAAACTAACCTTAGGTCCTAACGTCTTCTTCTTGCCCTCTCCTTTTCCCTGGCTTGATGAAAGGATGATCTCCTGTTCTGATGATCCTGACGACTGAACCTCTGACGAGGAGCTTGTTGGTATTTCTGTCCACTCAGGTGAATATTCTTCCTGAGTGGACTTTTGGCGTTTAAAGAACTGGTTGCTACCCTGAACTTTTTAGTTTGGGTTTTTTGCTTTAATTCATTGCCTGATCTTTCTATTGCCTTGGCCGCTTTTACTCTTTCCCCCAAGTTTTCTCCGAACAACCAACCGTCAACAGTAGTACTAGTTAGTGTATCTTTCAAGCTTTTATTTAAAGTCACACTGACTAACCCTCTTCGAGATTCGGAATCTTCGTAATGTAAGTCTGCCAATAATCTGGCTGCATCGCTAAGAGCCTCTATAACGGGTAGGTCCTCCCCTCTCTGTTTTTCCTCTCTATTTAAAAGAATGGTCATTGCTTTTCCTATAGCCCCCAAACTAGCTCCTAATTGGCTTTGAAGAACCTCTAACCTTGAGTCACGTTTTAATGCGTTTTCATTTACCGCTGCTTTTACTTCAGGGTTAAGTTTGGGGGGAGATATCCAAGGACAGTTCTTGACAACTGAATATTTTTTCAACATATCCGATTTCGTTGATTCATTCATACCATTTTTAACTATATTTTCCCATCTGGGAACCAAATCTTCATGAAACTGAATTTCGGGCGCATCAAGAGAACCACTCTCTGTCCCCAATACATTTAAAACATCTGCTTGTAAAGAAGGTATTTCCACAAATTCGATTTTTAGGGGGTCGTCGTGCTCGATTTCAGACAAACCTGAAATATAAATTCTCATAAGTATTTTTCCGTTAAATTATGGATCGTGCACCCAAGATTTGTGGAGAGAAGAAGACGACCAATCGTTGCATGACTGGTGGCAATTGACCATATCAAAGAAGAAGAGGAACAAAAGTTTCACTTGGCGATTGACGAAACCACTTTTTGGCGCCACTTTAATTTAGTTAGGTTAGTTTCATACCAATGCTTTATGTTCCAAAAGGATACCTTTATTTCCAAAATTGCCATTTCATAATTGATCTTTTCCTTTATATTTTCTTCCAGCTTATGTTTATCATATACATGATAAAACCCTACTCATACGAGATTTATGGGTATTTTAAATAAAAATAATACACCAAAATTTAATTCGTTTACACGAATATTTTATATGTATACCATACACATGGTCTTCATTGAATTTGATACCAAACTCAATGGAAAGGTTTTTGTTCACAATGGCCTCCAGTCATGGCATCGATATGCCGCTCGGTTCTCACTTTAACCATTACATGCAGGTATTGGAATCTAAAAATTAACATTAGAATTTTTATCTACCTTCATTTTCCTTATCGGACAGTTCAATGATTGTATCTGATTTAGGACTTGAGCTCCTAGTTGAGGGTGATCTACGCCGACGAGAAGTTTCCCGCTCATTGCGTACTATCATCTTCTTGAGTTTTTTAACTTCCCTGCGAAGCTCTGAAACCTGATCGATACTACTCGAACTAGTGGATGAATAGCTCCTTCTGCGTTTTCTTTCTTTACCCATATTTTCACTTTTTCTCAAAATAATTAACAATTTTTGAACTTGTATAAATTTAGACGTAGTAACACCTCCGCACGAAGTTGAAGAATGAAGTTAGCAGCATAATGTACTAGGGGCATGAAGGGCAATATGGAGTGAATGGGGCAATTCTTTATTAATAAAACTTTAAAAATCGTGGTAACATCTAGTGGGAAGTGGGGGTACTACACACAGTTATCATTGAGGACAAGGCGTAAATATAATTAGGGGTAATTTGCGTAACTATCATCTCAGGAGTCAGAAATTTTAATTAAGAGGCTTGTTTCCTCCTATTTCTTATCTTAACCATGCCAGAACATACTTTACATAAGAGTAATGATGTTTTATCTAGTAATTAATACATTACATTTATTATTTAATGAATTATAAACAAATAGAACATGCCCCAGTCTCCCTTTATATTAGCTCGGTCGGCAGCTTTCAGATTTTTATGTGCAGTAAGTATGTGTAGACAAATATATAATTTAAACATATTCTCTTTACTTGTAGTAAATTTACTGACATAAAGAATAGTGCAGAACTAATCAAAATGAATATTGAATGTTATGTATTAGAATATCATTAATTTCTATTCTTGTATCCTACTATGTACTACAACATTATCAAGTTATTAGTAATGTGATATTTGTTGTGTATAAATAAGCGGAAAAATTAACTGTCAAAATATAGAAATCTAGCCTCACCCATGTTCCTTCCCTTCATTGTCGCTTGTCTTCTAGTTGATGTTGCCAAGAAATGACAAAAGAGTTTTAGAGCATATTTTTTGTTAGTGAGAAAGGCTATCCAAGCCATTCGTAGTAAACACCTTCAAAGTTATATTCCGAAAGCGTCTATCTACCCACCTAACAATAATCTATGTCTCAGAAAAAATAATAGATTTTTAAAAAAAAATTGATTGAAGGAGCCGTTACTCTGTGGTAGTTAATCATTTTGCACAAATAACTAAATAAAACACACTACTATGTTTTCTACCACTATGTATTTATAAAAATTGCGACTGCAGTTTCGACTTACAAAGCCATTGTCAAGCAGTGAATCAAAAATGACATTTTTGATTCACTGCTTGACAATGGCTTTGTAAGTCGAAACTGCAGTCGCAATTTTTATAAATACATAGTGGTAGAAAACATAGTAGTGTGTTTTATTTAGTTATTTGTGCAAAATAGATTTTTTATTAAATAGATAGGCTTTCTGTTCTCATTTTAACCATACTCCTCGTGGTCTATATGGATACTAGTGCTACAATTAGAACTCTCAAATCAGAAATACATAAATTGATTTTAGAATTTTTTAATCGCTTGTAATAATAGTATAATAATAATAAAAAACTGCTTTATTTGCTGAGCAACTTTGCATTAGTTTTAGCATTGTCAAGATATATAAAAAACAGACATACATACAACTCACAACAAATATATATCAAATATTTTAGAAGATACACTTAGGGCTAAAATGACAATCACATACACTACTTTTACAAATTTATAATAAGACAATATTAAGTTTTATAAGTTAAAATAATAAAAAAGTAAACTACCCGAAAATTAATGAATGAAGCTAAGACGCAGTAAATAATAAATATATATAATTGAAGACTATTTATTATGGTATATCAAATACTTCATCAAAATATCCTTCAATACTGTATAGTACTAGAGTGGCGAATATTCCTTTGATCTCTATTTTGAATCTGGAGAATTAAAATTCCTTTATTTTGTTAGGCAGTTGATTGTACATTTTTATAGCCATATACAAAAAACTTTTATGGGTATTTTCTAGTCTATATTGGGGGAGAACTAATTCGTTGGATTTTCTGGTCTGATATTTATGGTTGATACTTTGTTTCTGAAATTGTTGTTCATTTTTCTTTATGTAGTTTAGACAGTGATATATGTATAATGCCAGGAACGTTAAAATTTTTAATTCAGCAAATAGGGGCCTACAAGTAACATGTAAGGTATTGTTAGTCATTGTCCTAATTGCCATTTTTTGTAATAGAAATAGATCTACTCCATTCAATCGAATTTCCCCATATAAGTACACCATAAGACAATTGTGGTTGAAATACTCCGATATATGCTATTCTACTTATTTCTATTGGAACATACGAAGCTATTTTACGCAGTAGGAATACTAGGCTTGACAATTTGTTAGCTACCATGTTGACGTCGTCTTTCCAATTTAAGCGTTTGCCTAAAATTATACCTAGAAATTTTGTGGGTTAATCATCTATAGAATTTCTTAACGTAAAGCGTATATGTATTGTTTTATCTTTGTTAAGAGATCATCTATTGGTAGCGAACCAGTCGTCAGCACGAGTTTGAGCTGAGGCATTAATTTCATTCAGCTCTGTTATATCTGTCCCTGTACTATACAGAGTGGTGTCGTCAGCGTATTGTATGCTATTTACACTGTTCATGTAATTTGAGAAATCATTCACATATATAAGAAATAGGAGTGGACCTAGGATGGAACCTTGAGGCACTCCTGCACTTACTAACAAAGTTGACGACCTCTCACTATTATAATCCACCACTTGCACTCTATTTTGAAGATAGCATTTTATAAAATCAATTTATGGACCTCTTATGTCGTAGTACGAGAGTTTTTCCTAATGACATTGTGACAGACTTAATCAAATGCCTTCGAGGGATCACAGAAAGTAGAGAATAACATCTTACCTCGCTCGAAAAAAATGTGTAATATATCTGTGACTATTTTTACATTAGCATCTATGGTGGAAAGTTGTCATCGAAATCCAAACTGAGTTTGTGTGTATTACTAGAATACGTGTTATCGGATCTTTTTATTTTTCATAGATAACTTTTCCTGCTGTTTGCGAAGTCATCTAAAGAATATGTTTTATTGAGATATAGAATTGAGGGCTCCATGAAGATTTACTCATAATAAATTTGAGTTTTGTAGAATTTTTAAGCTTGGGATGCCAATGCTTACAAAAGCACAGGAGAGTGTATCTCTTAGAATTTTTGATTGCTAACGAAAATAGACTGATATTAAATAAATAATTCTAAAATTATTTATCTATGGTGGATATATTCAGGATAATATTGCTCCCTGGCCCCTTTCTCAGAATGTTCCAGTGGAAAAACCATCATCATCATATTTCACTTTCAAAATAAGAGAAATACTTCGGTTTAATGAGCACTTCAAAGAGTACATAAATTCTGCAAATTAGTAATTATTTACATTTAAATTTGATTATTTATGTCACAGATTTGGACCTAAAAATGAAACAGGAAAGATGTTATGAGTGGAGTTATAAATTCCTCTAAAGGTATGCATGAAATTTGTCCTAGAAACCTTGCCAACTTATAAATTGTTTTGCGGGTTTATATGCTTTGACTGAAATATAGTCTGAATTAGATCGTTGAAGACGATTGAAATTGAATATATCAATTTTATTGGATTCACCCAAATAACTAACAATATTTATGTCGGAATCTTGAGATTGTAGGATCTATTAAAGTTTTAATTAAGCATTACATGTGTCTGTATATTAGATGAGCAGCTGAACGTTTTTATTTTTAACTGGATGACTTTGACATACATAGATATTTACACAATTTAATAAAGAATATTGTTAAATTATTGGAATATTTCTATCATTAATTGCAACAAATAATCAAGAAGACACAAAAAGCAATCTAACAATATCCTACAGAAGAGACCACGGTTATTGTGCATTAAATGTATATGTGTTAGCGTTAATAGGGTTTCTACCCCAAATAAGACTAAAAACCACAATTTAGTACGAATTTATTGCCATGCGTACTTCATTGACAAGGGTATATTATATTCTGCTTGACGCGCATCTTGGCTGACGCCACTGGCTCGGTTTCGTTCGGGAGAGGCACGATCGTCCAATAGTTAAGTGATGTCACTAAGACAGAGGCCCCCTGAAGGGTGAAG
Organism: Stenurella melanura; assembly: GCA_963583905.1. Lineage (NCBI taxonomy): Eukaryota > Metazoa > Arthropoda > Insecta > Coleoptera > Cerambycidae > Stenurella > Stenurella melanura. The sequence goes on from OY757311.1 coordinate 138,670,612, forward strand.
GGATGTATTGCTAACACGGCCATTCTGCAAAAGGTGCGTCCTCGCACCGGAATTAAACTACCACACACCTAAAATGAAACAAAACAAAGCAAAGAGTCGGCTGCTCTAGTACAACGTTATAATAACGTTGATTGAAATTGTAGAGATCTTTCTGTGAAAACAAAATAGGTACTCACATATAAGTTCCAAAACATTTGCTTATGATTTTATGAAAGACCGCATATGAAAACCATGATTCAAATTTCATTTGACATGACAATGATTTGTTTATATTGTAACCCAGCTCAGATTTCACATTTTCTTTGCTTTGGCAATTACGTGTTCATGTAGTGTTCCCGCAATGTCATCTGTTAACCTTGATTGAGGTCTCTACAGTTTGTTTATTATTTCAGCGGCTGTAAAAAGAATTTGTTTATGTGGGACTACCACAACATTTATCTTTCCATGAATTGCTGTTATAGCTCACCGGTACTCCCGTATTTTATTCAAACTTATTACCACGATACTCTCGTGTATTTTCTGAACGGTACTCCCGCTTTCTGTTCTAAAACGTCTGCGATCCTCTCGCATTTTATTTAATGTCATTTTCGAACGTCTTTAATATCATATCTGATTGTCTGAACGGTGCTCCCGTTTTCGGTTCAGTACGATACTCTCGTATTCCCCTGTTTTACGAGTGGTACTCCCACCGACTTTTATTATTATTTTTATTTTTATTTTACCTTTCAGTGGAATAAAACGACGAAATAAAGAAGGGATCATTACTTATACCTTGATTCTGTTTACCTGAAGGGATCTTTACACCTTGGTTTCAGTTTACCTCTACCAGCCACTTGTTGCTGAAGAAGACTACGGCAACTATTGATTTGATGGTGCTGACTTACGTAACTTTGACCATAATTGGGGGACGTGCAGAATGATGTACACCTCATCCAGATTGGCACTAAAACATAAATTGTCACACATGTTTTTGTCATGAGGTTGTCACGACACAGATTAAGTAATGTGGGTCTACCACATATCCTCTTTTCACATATTGTGTGTCACAGTGTGTAGTAAAACTTGTCAACTGTCATGTGGGATCGCCACATCCTTCTTTCACATATTGTGGGAGCGCCACAGTATGTAGTCCAACCTGTCAAATGTCATGTGGGATTGCCACATCCTTCTTTCACATATTGTGGGAGCGCCACAGTATGTAGTCCAACCTGTCAAATGTCATGTGGGATTGCCACATCCTTCTTTCACATATTGTGGGAGCGCCACAGTATGTAGTACAACCTGTCAACTCTCATGTGGGATTGCCACATCCTTCTTTAACATATTGTGGGAGCGCCACAGTATGTAGTACAACCTGTCAACTCTCATGTGGGATTGCCACATCCTTCTTTAACATATTGTGGGAGCGCCACAGTATGTAGTACAACCTGTCAACTGTCATGTGGGATTGCCACATCTTTCTTTCACATATTGTGGGATTGCTACTAATACAATTTAATTCAATTTATTTCAGGCAGGATCATTGCCACTCTTTTATTTCACAAAGCATACTTCTCATTTATCTAGGAGGTATAAAAAGTGTCGGCGCCCATGATAATGCGGTAAAGAACAAAGACTACGACACTTCCTATATCAACAATAAGTTTGTAGTAAAGTACACAATTTAATTCAATTTAATTTACTTGCAGGATTGCTGCAATTCTCTTATTTAATTGTGGGATTGCCACGACATTGTTTTTACAACTACTCATTCACATGCAACAACTCGAAATGATTACAAAAATATAACAAGAAAACCAATCCACTGCATTAGTTTTACTATATCTCATTATTATAATATCGTATGTGCGACTTTATATTTTTGTACTATAGTGTACTATTATTATTGTAATCATCCATTAATCAACAAAGTGTAAGAGAAATGCAACTAGTACACATTTATAATAAAATTAGAAGGCCAAGTTTATTATCATAGTACTTACAGTAGTCTTTGATTTGTTTATTCTATACCCATGTAACAAAGACACAGCTGTTCTTGAGCTGCTACCTTTCTTACCAAGGAGACAGCGTTCATTTGGAAAGACCTTTAAAACAGTACAGTGGATGGTCCTATCTACCTTCGTTTTATTTTCCTCCATTCACTTCTTGTGAATCCTCTACGGCAACTATATCGCCGATGAAAAACAATTTTGCTTCTTAACGAGACTACAAATTGCTTAACTCGCTTGTTTTCGATGTACTTATGCCAGCTGTATTTGTGCTTGAACGGCCTCGTGAGGGTCAACAGAGCTAAAAACTGCTGAGTAGCTGTAATTTCAGATTTATCCCAAACACCATAATACAGTGCGCCAAACCAGTCGATAAATGCACCGTAGTGTTAATATTTTCAATTTTAGGTAATACTTTTATCCACATCTTTTCGTTCTCTCTTGTGATGATTGTTCGCAGTAAATTAAATACAGCACGTATTACGCACTTAACCACTGCCGCGTGGCATACCAGTAACAAGTCAGTGAAGTTGTACATTTTGCTATTGAGCTTACTTATCAGCATTGCGTTTCATTTGCAACCATGTTACAATGACAGTTTTTCAGGGTTAACAAAATAATCGGTCGGTGTTTTCTTTTGGTTTAAAATCAACAACTGTCGTAGTTGCCTAATTTTAAAGCTCGTCCAGTCCTGACAGATTAATTTCTAGGCTATCGTTATTCTTGAATGTCAGCAACTTTAAAATATTGGATAGGTCATAAACAGTTAATAAATTTCTGTCATTAGCCAAAGAGTCAATTCAAATTTCAATAAAGCACGTGCACCGGATTGGATCACTACATGGAATCTCTCGACAGCGGTGTTGCTTAGATTGATGAGTCAGCTCCACTATTGATACAAATGTTAATCAAATGGTTTGATTCTTGCACACAAAGTAGCTATTGGTGACGTGGCTACGGCTAGGTCACGTCCTTGTTGTAGAATCGTCGGTATTTTGTTTTACTTTTATACCAACAATAATTTTCGGAATGTTCGATTTTCTTGCAATGGTACAAACGAGTGGTGTTGATTCGGCTTTTTCTTACGGACTTCGCCGGTAATACGTTACAATCATCTTTTAACCTTGTGACGTCGTCTTTCAGCCATTCCGCCATTCAGTGCTCGAACCAGGGCCAAATTCTACTAAGCGAAAAGACAGAGAACGACACTGACGCTTGCGCAAATAAGCGGAAGGCGCCGGAAGGACGTAGAGAATGACGTTGACACTTGCGCAAATAGAATCATCCACGTTCAGCACGGGCGTTGGCTTCGCGGACTCGCAGCCATCTTTGTATTGCACAATAATTATGAAAATTGTTGCTGTTGGGTTGCTACTACAACTATTAACATGTTTTGCCACTGCAACTTTACACTGTTTGGTAATGAGATCTCCTGCTCTTCCTGTACGTGTTCACATTACTATCACTGTCATGTTCGGTATTTTCCATATCACAACGTAACAACAAATAAAATTAACAGTTCGTACAACTTATTATTCTTTCACTGGCACATTGGATAGCATCCCACTTCTGATGTTAGCGTTAATAGGGTTTCTACCCCAAATAAGACTAAAAACCACAATTTAGTACGAATTTATTGCCATGCGTACTTCATTGACAAGGGTATATTATATTCTGCTTGACGCGCATCTTGGCTGACGCCACTGGCTCGGTTTCGTTCGGGAGAGGCACGATCGTCCAATAGTTAAGTGATGTCACTAAGACAGAGGCCCCCTGAAGGGTGAAGGGATGTATTGCTAACATGTGTATATATATATTTTTAACCAGCTTAAAAAAAAATTTAATTCACTAACAGTAAGTTCTATTCGAGTATATGGCGAAGGATACTGGATTAAATTGTAAGATTAAGAGTTAAGTATAACTTGATGCGTATCTGGGATTTATCGGTCAGCTTTAAATGAAAATTCTTATATTTTCTTAAGGTTTTATTAACCATCCTCAGAGGAAAAAAAAATAAAAAAAAATTGTTTACACTATTTTACCACTTTACAGAACAGAAATAGACGTAAAATGGTAAATAGCGTAAACAAAAATTATTTAATTTTTTTTCCTTTGACGATGGTTGATAAAACCGAAACGTAAGAAAATATAAGAACTTTCATTTAAAGCTGACCAAAAAATCCCAGGTATACATCAAGTTAATAAAAAAAAAAATTAACAAGCTAAAAAACTACATTTTGATATGCTTTTTATCCCCGTTGGGATGATTCAGTACATTTTCAGCAGAGGGTTGCAAGATGACTCAATACATTTTGACATGTTTTATTTTTCTTTTTTTTCTTTTTGCATTGACTTAAGTAAAGGCTAACTACATTTCGAAACACAGGAAGGGCATCGGTTCTATTTTTATTTAGTAAATGAAAATACGGAAAATTATGATATTTTAAATATAACATTACATTATTTTTTTGCTCCTATACCGCACGGAGAATTTATTTATTAATTTGTAATATTTTTTAAATAATTCTGTGGAATGCATTTTCGTAAATAACTCGTTTATTTTAAATTTTTAGAAAAAACTCTATTTCAGATTTTTTGTTAAAAAAACACGGACCTTGACTAAAGTAAAGGCTAACTACATTTTCAAACACAGAAAGGGCATCGGTTCTATTTTTATTTAGTAAATGAAAATAAGGAAATGAATGAAGATATTTTAAATCTAACATTACATTAGTTTTTTGCTCCTATATCGCACGGAGAATTTAGCAATTTGTAATATTTTTTTAAATAATTCTATGGAATGCATTTTCGTAATAACTCCTTTACTTTAAAGTTTTAGAAAAAACTCTATTTGAGATTTTTTGTCCAAAAGGGTCCGTGCCTTATACTGGTTATAGAGATTGATCAACGGAATAGTTAATTTTCGATTTTTATTAGGAATTTGTAGAATTTATCAAAAAAATCAAGTTTTCCAGGATTTGTAGATTCGCTTTTGTTTTGTCAAATTTCTCACTAACGTCAACTAATAGACCTAATCGAGGCCTACAATTGCCATTTTTGAAAATCAAAATCGGACCTTCGGTTCGGGAGTTATTAATTTCTTTGAAAAATCATACTCGGCCCTGGAAAAAATACTTGCGGTCAACGGATTCGGGCTGCCAGCAATAGGCTTCATTTGTGGCCGTGTACTTTTGATCCCACCAAGTCTCATCAAAATCGAACAATATCCTGGACAGTTATCGTGCTTCCTAGCCCGATTTCGAGAAAGCCAGTTTTTTGCAAAAAAAAATCAATTTTTATTTGTTTTTCGACATAGTCTCTGGTATAATTATTTGTAGAGCTTTACCATCGGCACCATTTCTTTTATGAAATATCTGGATCCGACTACCCGTTACCGAGTTATTAAATTTCTCCCGAAAAACTCGAAACGTCTATATCGGGTACTTCTGGTTTCCGTACGGAGCCGAGCTTCCGGCGTTAAGGTTTTCTGAAGGTTTTCTAATAACCACCCAAGACTCATCGAAATCCGAAAACGGATTAGGGGGGCTGGGCGTGACAGACAGACAGACAGACAGACAGACAGACAGACAGACCGACTGACCGACGGACGGAATTTTGTAAATTCGCTCGAGTCGATAGATATGATTTTCATTTCGATCCGACGTTTTTTTCGGGTTTCGATGGTCCACCGGAAAAATACAAAACCTATGCTACATTTTTTTTTCAAAATGTAGCAACAAGGTTTATATTGACCTTGATTGGCAGAAATTATGTCGATTTTATTTGACAAAAGCTGCTTGATTGATTTATTACAATAATTAACAAAAACATAAACAATCAAATAATTAATACAAGATCTTGTACGCTTTTACTTTAAACTGTTGTATTTCCCAAAGAAAAAAAAATTGAACAATTTTATTATAGGTACTTCTAGTAATTCAAACGTAATTAATTGTTTCCATTCTTTAAATAATGCGATGTCACAAAAGTTTGACCCCCTCCCTCCTCAAAATGTGACATAATTAATGGATGGCCCCTGTTCTCCGAATAGCTGATACTGAATCTGATCTCAAAAGTTAAACATTCAAAATGGCGGTATCGAGGTTAGTGTAAAAAGGGACAAATAACAAAATCGAACAATTTTTGTGACCATTTTTCTCAATTTTTCATTACTTTTGTATAGTCTACTTTAATAATTTTTCTAATAACTTTTGTCTGTTCTTCCGGTGTTCATGTACTACTGTGTAGGTATCTATCCTCGATAATTAAAAAAATTGTCTCAGTGTAATGTTGTTAAAAATGTGTTTACTAGTTTTAGCAACATTGTGAGTGACAAATTCGATTTGATAAATCTTGTAGTACTTTACTTGAGGCAGATTTCAATTGTGTATGATTATTTGGGAATTAAGACATAGATCACTATGATAAATGTACGTATCAAATAACAAAATAAATAAAATGAATTTGATCTAGTGAAATATGAAATAATTTTGGTAAGAAATTTTGGATGTTTTGCTACCAATGCAAAAATATTTAAAAATGTAATGGTTGGTTTTTGTATACTTCTTGATTACTATAAAATGTCTCGCACCTAAAAATATATAATCTGAAACAAAATTATTAGATAGATTGTTATATAATTAAAACTTAAATTAAAAGCTTGTTTAAGTATTGGAAGACATTTTTCACTTTCGTTTTCAAAACTTTGAACACTGTTTAATACGTTAAACACGATACTTTGTTGTTTATGTATTTCCACAGTTACGTGGAACATTAAATTTTATTTAGTTACTTCGTCTCAGAATCCCTAATCAGCCGGTACAAATGTATGGAATAATTTGATACATGGTTGTCATTGTTTAACAATGGATCCTATGATTGTAAATTTCACGCGTATTCACATTTTTCTTATTTACCGAGTTCTTGCCTTCTAGCATTCTATGTTCGTAAAGTCTTATGTGGAAAAGTCTAAGATGATTCACCTACATAATGTTTACCGCACTCACGAGGAGTACTATAAATACAATTTTTTGAATTTTGATCAATATACAAACTTAGTTTAAGGTAAACTTCCAGTATAGCACGTAGTATGTAATCGAGAACTTCTTCGAATGTGTTTTGTATTATTAAATAATTTGAAATAGCTTTAAGCATTAAATTACTTACCTGAATATGGGTGTAGATATTTTTTACAAAATACTTTAAATTATCATACGTATGAATAAGATGTGTAAGACTTGTGTGGGTTTTGTGCTCTTTTATTCAAAATTACCTTCATTCCTGTGTTTCGCAGATGTACGTATATCAGAACTCATACGATATCGCATGTGTTTAGTCATGTTAATTTGCCTGGTTTATTATACATTATTTGTTAGATTAATTACTAATTATGTTAGTAAGTATTTGGTTATAGGCTGATTTAATGGTGTAATCAGTGTATTTTAAACATATCCTGCAAATATTTGCATATATTATTTGTTCAACGTGCAAAGGAAGAACATTTAATATATTGATCATATCTTTAACTTAGAAAAGTATAAAGGCACCAAGTGACTTGTGAAATAAAAAGGTTGTTTATCTTTTACAGTTCACTTTATATTTTTTTAAAAGATTTAGCTCTTGAATTTGTATCGCACAATTTTTTTTTATTTAATTGATATTTATGTTATAATTTTTGTTACAGTTCGGAAACGACAGAATCAATATCAAGACTGCTCTCTCCGTTTCTCGGAAACATCTCAGAACTAACCGAAAACCTAATTTTAACTTCTGCATCAAGTGTAAATCCACACATCCTAGAGACTCTCAATATATCATGCATTATATCCTGTGCTCCTGAACTGCCTGATTCACCACTAGAAGATGATTTCATTTACCGTAAAATAGATGTAATTGACTCAAGTAATTCGAGAATATTGCCTTATTTTGACGAAGCCGCTGATCTCATACAAGAAGTAAGTACTTAGAAAATAGTCTTGGTCTTAATTATTTTCCTTTAAATAATAGGGCAATAAATATATAAATAATACTTTAGGGAGCATATTGGTCAATAAAAAGAACAAATAAATAAGCTTAATAAATCAGGTGTATAAGAAATTAAATGTAAGAGTTGTAATGTTGTCTATATTGGTCAGAGTGGTAGAAGTATGGAGAGCAGGCTTAATGAACATGAAATCTTAATATTAAATAACAATAAAAATATGAGAATATCAGCATATATCAAAGCAATAACAAAATCAAATGCATTATTAACACATGTATATTATATATAAGTAAAATGACATCTTTCTCTACCCCCTTCAATGAACTGGTCTACATAGAACCCACCGCATGGAATTACATTATATTTTGAGAAGATTCCGTTGAAGGGTTGGGGGGCAATCGAGGTAAATAGGAGAAATATGTAAAGCAAGCTGGTAAGAGTACAGCAACTAGAGATGTGGTGTATATAGTAGAAGCCAAGGACTCTAATTTTTTTTATAATATTTTCCATCCCCCAGCCACCCCCACCCCATTATTAAAGCGGTTGATAAAATAAAATTGAAATATTCACTTGAAATTTGGTACACGTTCTTATGAATCTAGAGCAAAGTGCCTTATTATATTCAGTGCTGCCCTTTACCTAGAACTTGCAATAGTTTTGTTCACTTGTCTCCTATTAAAATTCTAATACAAATCAAGTTTAGAATGAAAAAATTTAAATAAAAAAGAAAATCTTTAAGCTTTAACAATATACATTAGGGCTTCCTTCCACTGATAAGACATTGTTTATTTTGTCCATAATTATTTATTTGTGACATATTCATATTTTTTGCTGATTGTTAGATATTCTGCCGCATCCCCAAACATTTTTAAAAATTTAATGGAGAAAACTTCTGCGCCAAGTGGTCAGAAGTCTTAAAATATTTCTTGATTATTATAGTGTTTATTATTATCTTCACATCTAAATGCAAACTGAAATAGAATTGTTAAATGAACACTTCGAAAAACTTTTCTGATTCTATTATCAAAACTTTGAACACCAAACATAACAGTTTGTTATTTATGTATTTCCACAGTCACGTGAGACATTAAATTACATTTATTTTATTTTTACTTACTTCGCCTCTGAGAACAGACAACCAAGGAGTACAAAGAGCTATGAAATGATTTGACACACATATATCATCATTTAGCAAAATAATAGCAGGCGTTTTAAGTTTTCCTTTACAAAATCTTTGCCAAATTCCATTCGACCATATAATTGTTATCCCACACGGGTGTACAAATTTGAAATTTTTCTAATTCTGTCCTTCTAACGTAATTTCCTCGGTAATTTCTATGTTCCTTAAGCCTTACGTTGAGAGGTCTAGATGACTCACCTACATAATATGTGTTCCCCACTCACAAGGAACCCTATAAATACAATTTTTGGAATATTGAATAAAATTCAACTGTTTGATTTTCGATAAAACTGGTTTTAGTGTGGTGCCCGTTTGAAATACCATTCGTACAGAAAACCTATTCTCGGTTTTTCGTAATTTTCTACTTTGAATGTTTGTCAACTGACTGTAAACAAAACTTTCGGGATAATGGCAACCAAAAACTAATCTCCGCCTAATCTATTTAACGCAGAGGTCATTTCATTAAATTTTTACAGAAGTGGCAAAATAGCCAACAAAGAGCTAAAAATATATTGTTAGAAATTGTTTTTTTTTTACAAAAACACTAACACATTAATAAATCTCTATTATATTTTCATATACATTTTTTCTTTGTTATTATCTTAAAAAATGCATTTCTTAATATACTTGATTGTTTGATTATAGAAATTCATGAAAACATTTCTTTATTGCTTAGGAATTATATACTTTAAATAAAGTAAATAAAGATGAGTTAAACGTAATGCTTGGATCAATATTTTACTTTCATTTGATGTCAAAATAAATTAAAATCTCCTTCGTTTATTTACTTAAATTTTGTTATACGAATTTCCCAAATATTTTCATCCTGAAAAGAATGCAGCATGCTGGATTCCACCGATCTAAAAATAGAATCAATATGAATCATATTACTTTATTTTTACACCCGCAGGTTCTCACTTTATGTGATTTGCAATGTTTTTGGTGTTTTGCAATGAATACACTTGTGGTTTCTTTAAATACTTGGCGCCTCTGAGGTCGTAACCATGGGATTTTTAAGTGATTCCTTGCCCTTGCCTTTAAAGAGATTTGATCCAATTTTGTTCTTGAAATATTCTTTTTGGCATGCAAGATTTGTGCTATATGTTTTTGATTTTTAAAGTCGCGAATATTTATAATCTTAATTAAAAACATGTGTTAGATATCTGTTGAAAATTTTACTCCTTGGTAGAGTTAAATTTATATCTTCAGATTTACACGTATTCATTTGTAAAATGAAATGTTATGTTATCAACTAGATACCATAAGGGAATTGTTTAGGGGGAAAATTAACATCATATTTTTAATATAGAATAGACTATCATTTATTACATGATGTACATTTGTAGTAAGTCATTATCAAATTGTGCATATAAGTACATAACATAGGTACCAATGTAGACATTATAAAATGAAATAATACCTAACAATGGAAAGTAGTAATCGCATCAATAATATCATGTTTATAATAAAAAAAGTGTATCCTAATATGAAAAGTAACATAGAAAGTATGTATGTGCCTTAAAGGTATATATTATCCATACAATTATCATAACACCTATATGTTAATGTAAATAACAATGCAAATATGGTAACAAACTGGAGAGAGGGTGGAGTTAAGAAGCTCAAAATTTTGGATATTCCTAGCTGGCTGGCACAAACTATAATCAGTGTCCGCCAAAAAGTCTGCACCATATGGAAAACTTTTTTATTCAACTGTTTTTTTTTTATCAGGTTCCAGTATTAGTTTCAGCATATGATCAATAACCACAAAATTATCCAGTTAAAATGCGAGTTTTGCTGTGAAATTGGAAACCAAAACGAGCTTACCTTACCGGTACGTTTTTTGGGTCGCTGAATCCGAAAATCGGGGTCCCGAGGGCTGGACTCTGTCCGTTCACCCTTAATTTGCAAAATACACCCCTTTTTAGGGTGTTTTTGTGAAATATTCTGCACTTACACGTCATAAATACTAACAAATTCATGTATTTGAGGTCTCAGAATACATTTTTTGGGTTGCAGAATACAAATTTATGGCTCTCGAGTATTGCCAGCACCCTTAAATTTGCAAAAACTACCCTTAATTAGGGTATTTTTTCAAGATTCTTAGTAAACTGTATTCTACGTGTAAAAGTTTGTTGAAATACAGTTTACTAAGAATCTTGCAAAAATACCCTAATTAAGGGTAGTTTTAGCAAATTTAAGGCTGCTGGCAATGTTTTTTGGACTCGGGACCCTGAAATTCGTAATCAGCGACCGAAAAAACGTATCCTACGTGTAAAAGTTTGTTGAAATACAGTTTACTAAGAATCTTGCAAAAATACCCTAATTAAGGGTAGTTTTTGCAAATTTAAGGGTGCTGGCAATACTCGAGACCCGTAAATTTGTATTCAGCAACCTAAAAAACGTAATCTGAGACCTCAAGTACATAAATTTGTTAGTAACCCCCTAAAAAGGGGTGTATTTTGCAAATTAGGGGTGAACGGACAGAGTCCAGCCCTCGGGACCCCGATTTTCGGATTCAGCGACCCAAAAAACGTACCGGTAAGGTAAGCTAGTTTTGGTTTCCAATTTCACGCCCCCCCCTCGCATTTTAACTGGACTAATAAGGAAAAGTTGTTTGTAATCGCATTAAGAATGTAAATGTGAAGTTTGGTTTTAAAATTTCAATGTTTTAGTTTATTTATTTTTTCCAAAAATATGTAACATATTTTCTTCTAATTTTTTTGTTTACAGTTACGTTAGTTTGAAATATTTCAATGCAAAAAATACATATGTTGCATTTGCTATTTAAATGTAATTAATAATGACAAAGAAACATTTTTTACAAAAAACAAAAGGACAATCGTGAACTATTTTCAGTAATTCTGAACTCTTACAGTGGAATGTTGCATGATAATCAGCTTAAATATTAAAGAAACGATTGCTCATTTAAATCAACTTTAAATCACATAAATAAAACTCAATATTTACCTCAAAAATCTTAAAAGTGAATAATAAGAATTTATTTAATAACTCTCGCTAGGTAATCAAGTAAGTTTCAGAAACAAATGCTAGCTTTTGACGTATCGATGCCTTATTATTGTCTACAATAAAATCTAATTTTCATGTCGCTGCTGATCGCAAAAATTGAAATTATTTTCATTCACAGTGAATATAGAACATAAAGGGGCACAGCTAATAGTTTTAATCAAAGAATTTTGCAATAAGACAATAATATGTATAGAAAGAGAAGGAAGACAGAGAAATGTAGTATTTAATTTAAGATACTATAGATGGCAAATATTGTTTAAAGTTTTTAATAAATCTGTATTATTCGGTTTTAAGGTTTTTGAAGTAAATTCTAATGGGAATTTTGAGTTTTATTTATGAGATCTAAATTTGATTTAAATGAACAATCTTTTTTTTTAATATTTAAGAAGCCTATTATCATGCAAAATTCCACAGTAAGGGTTCAGAATTACTGAAAATTTTCCATTTGTTTCTTGTAAAAAATATTTGTTTTCCATTAATAATTACATTTAAAAAATAAATGCAACATTTATGTATTTTTTGCATTGAAATATTTCAAATAAACTCAACTGTAAACAAAAAATTTAAAAAAAATTAATATTAAGTACATGTTTTTAGAAAAAAGGAAGAAACTAAAACATTGAAATTTTCAAACCAAGCTTCTTCACCTTTAGATTCTTAATGCAATTACAAATAACTCTTCCTCATGATACTTTTCCATATTTTTATAAATAAGGGCATTCCAGCCCATTTCAAAATTTCTATTGACATTTTTGGAGATATCATAGTTGTGTCATAACAAATATTTTTGTAAATTTTGTGGTTATTAATCATGCTGAAAGTAAGGCTGAAACCCGTTTAAAAGAAAACGATTGAATAAAGAAGTTTTCCATATGATGCAGACTTTTTGGCGGACACTGTATAACATAAAAAAATCAATAATTTCAATTTAAAAGTAAGCAATTTATATTTAAAAATTCTACGCCAGTATATCAGATTATGGCAGAGAATACAGGTGGACAGTCTAAATATTTCTGTACCGAATGGAAGCAATGTTCAAGTATATAGATTTTTACAATTCTCTTAAGGTGGCCATGACCTAGAAAGAGACAACCGATAGCGAAATATTTATTGTTTTTCGTTATAATTTTTTTGTTCTCAATACTATATTTAAAAAAACTACTCAAGTAGAAACATAACAAGACTATTATTATTATGAATTTTTACTCAATAACTTCAGTGGTTTGCAAAATTGCTAGATTTAAATTTAAAAATTATGCTAATCTTCGTATTTCTTAATTTTAAATCTAACTATTTTGGAAACGACTGAATGGTTCAACTTAGGTAGTCTTATGGTTTTCTTAAATGTACGTACTAAGAAAAAGCAGTTATGGCCAAAAATAATAAATATTTCCCTATCGGATGTCTCTTTCTAGGATATAGTCACCTTAAGAAGAATTTGGTTCATTTATAGATGGTCCAATGTCATCTCCGAACCTATATTATAGTTATGAAAATCGAAGCTTAAATTGATGGTAGTTTTTGAAGAATCAATCGAATTCATTGATATTGGTATATTTCTACAATTTTTGAAAATTCACTGGCGGTAATCACTGCAATAGAATTTATTTTTTATGCATATTTTTGAAATCTAAAATTTTTAAGTAAGTCTGAATTATTTTCAATATCAATAACCTTTTTTAAGTCGACGAAACAAAAAAATGGATACCTGATAACTCTGAGCATAATTCCTCAATGTGACTTGACAAATTCGAATTACTATCACGGGTAATCCTCAATAGCATAACATAACGCCTTATAGGTCTATCACTGTTAGTAGAAGAGCTTAAAAGTTGAACTTTGTCTCTGTTTAAGCTTATGTTGTTTACTCGAAACCAAGTTTCTGCTTTAAATTTTAAATTGTTTAAGTGTAGACTGAGATCATGTATATTTGGATTAGAATACTGAAGAGTTGAATCTTCTACAAATAAAACACATTTATGAGGAGAAAGATAATAAAACAGGTCATTGATATAATTATTGAATACAGCAGTCGAAGCACTGGCCCTTGAGGCATGCCGTAAATCCCGACCGGATTGGATATTTTTGTCATATACGCATTGATTTCTGTCATCAAGGTAGAATTTTATAAGTAACATTAACAAGTCGTTTCTCTTACCATAATGCTTCCCTATAGGCATATTGTAACTGATGGCATTTACTTAGTATGTACTGATGATTCGCAAGAAACCAGAAATATTTGTTAATAATGGAACAAACATAATTGTTGCGGAGAAATAATGAATTAACATTTTGAACGGAAATATCGTTGCAAATTGTTGTCTATGTGTCTGTGAGTATGTGTAGACCATCTAATCTAAGTGTGATAACTTTTGTGTTTTTTCTTGATTTCTTAATTACGTAACAAGTTGGCCTCCTGTATCTGTATAGTATGGCCTGTTGGGTGCATGAAATCACCAAAGCTCCTTCCGATCAGCTTCTGAGTGGCATTAGCCCAACATTTTGGAGGTCGTTCCCTTTTCCTCCTTGCCATCTAGCTTTCCGTTCGATATTATCTCGATTGGTGTGGTCGAAAAAATTTTGAAATTCAGGAAATTTCAATTATGTAGGTACCTATATGTTAACAATCATGTAACCACCAAAATTTATTTATTATAATCAACTAAATCAAGTAATTAATTGACTTTGGAGGAAAATATCGTAAAGGTTCTATATTACATTAATGAAAAGGATCAAACTTTAAATGCACCTCTATATACTAAGTACCGAAAGACTTCAGGAAAATCTTATTATTTCTCATAAATTCTACTTAGGTCCAAAATTATGTAGAATAACAATTAGACAAACTCTTCTACAAGATACAGCAAACACCAGAACATGTTACGTAATTCCCTTAAGGTGGCCATTCCCTAGAAAGAGACATCCGATACTGAAATATTTATTATTTTTGGCCATAACTTATTTCTCTTAGTACGAATATTTAAAGAAACTATAAGAGTACCTAAGGAGAACCATAACAAGGCTATTATTATTATGAATTTTCACCCAATAATTTCAGTGGTAGCTAGATTTAAATTTAAAAATTATGTTGATCTTCCTATTTCATAGTTTTAAATCTAGCTATTTTGCAAACCACTGAACTTATTGAGTGAAAATTCATAGTAATAGTCTTGTTATGGTTCTACTCAGGCACTCTTGCAGTTTTTTTTAAATATACGTTCTAGGAAAAAAAAGTCATGGGCAAAAATAATATATATTTCCCTGTCGGATGTCTCTTTCCAGGAAAGGGCCACCTTAACGTTTCGAAAATATTTTTTCGCTATCTTCAGTCAAGTGTATATCTCTCTCGTATCTCAAAAAAGCATAACCCTTTCTACTTGAACGAGGTCGACGCCAAAATAGTTCGTCGTTGAACGTGATTGTTTTAAACCACATTCAGATAAGTTAAAAACAAAAAGATAGCCAAAAGACGTATTCGTAGTCAGCAAAATTTGACGGCAACTTTTGCGTCCTGTGTTTTAAACAAATTAAAGTTGAAAACTTGCTTGTACACGAAGACACATTGAAGCTAATTTAAAGTTAAACAATATTTTGAAATCTTCACTCTTAGCACACAATAAATACTTCTGGCAAGTGTACAAGTTCCTTACCTGCGGATAAACGTTAACACAGCAATTATTTCTGACACTTATGTGTATAAGAATATACTGTAGGTATTTATTATGCTTATTGGACAATGAACACAACAGACGTCAGGCAGTTCCAAAATAAAGCATTCATCTTATTTTGGCTTTTCGTTTACATCACTGTCTATTCTATTCTACCTACCTCTACCTACATTTTTCGCAACTATTTTTATGAGGTGATTCGTGAGATGTGTTTATTTTTTAAGAACTAAAGAGAAAAATAAGCTGATTCATTGATTGCTTTGTAGGAGTTTAATGGATCATTTATGAACTATTAAGCACCCTCATAACAATACGGCTGACTATAGATAGACATAAACGACCTATTAATCACCTGCATGACAGCCCACAAATGAATTATTTTTCTCTTTGAGTTATCAGCATCATACGTAGGACTGAATTTAGTTGCTAATATGTTATTTTCGTCTCACCTCTCGTGGATATTATTGCGGGAATGTATGCTGTCCGACGGGTGACTGCTGCGGAGTAGCCGCTACCAAGGAGGCCCTGTTCTACTAAACGGAGCCGCATTACAAATGTATAATGAAGGTGACAGCAATCCAACCACGAAGCACCCGCTTCCTCGCTCCCAGGCTTGGTGACTCTCAAAGGTGAGTCCTCGGGGCAGATCACTGTGTTGGTGATCGAATTCTAAACAACTTTCAAAATGTCCGTCCGTCTGTCTGTCTATCCGTCCGTCTGTCCGTCTGTCCGTCCGTCACGTTTCTTGTAAACACGATAACTGAAGAACGAAAAGTCCGATTGTATTGAAACTTGAACAGTAAGTTAGTGTTAGAGGAACAACCCTATTGTTTTTGAATAAAATCGATTAATAAAAAAGTATTCATTTTTTAAATTTCAAAAAAACAATTTTTTTTATGTTTTTAAATTAAACTAAAAATGTCTAATAAAATATTATTATATAAAACTAATATTATTTACAAAAAATAAACTGTAACGAATATCCCATAAAATGTGCAACAATTTTATGTCTAGTTAGTTTCTATGCTTAAAAGATCATAATTACTTTACTAGAACCAATATCAACTGGCAGTTGAACACCAAAATGTAATATTTCTAAAAGGTTCGTCAAATTTTTTGGATCAAAACTATATCACAACATCCCAAATAATGTAAAAACAGTCAATAAAAAAAGTTTTTAGAGGAAATTAAAAAACACATATTTGAACATCAAGATATGCATTGCTCTGCGTGAGTTTCATTATCCACATATTTTTTTTACAAGCTTTTGTAGTACTGATGACAATAACATTTTTCAGGATGAATTCTGTAGAAAATGGACTATACAGGGTGTCCAAGAATTGAATTCCCGTACGCGAACGTGTGATTCCTGAGGTCATATTGAGCCCATATAACCCAACTTACCCTAGTCCAAAAATACATCCCTAGGGAAGTACATTCTCTTAAAATGAGACAAAATAATTTTCTTTTTGCAATAATTTCCGTCACATTGAAGATAAAATTTTCCAAAGTTGATGGGAGCCGTATTACTATAGGTACTCTATGTGAACTTGATAACAGCCAAATATCTTTTATTTCTCATTTTATTTTCACAATAGTTAATATTTAACTGTCTGTAATTTTTTAAACACTCTGTAAAATTACGGAATACCTAAACATTTCTATAGAGCATCGAAAGGGCTGCAGAAAAGGCACTTTTAAAAATGTTTGTAGTATCAATTAAAATACAAGAAATTTGTTTTTTCCCTCATTTGTATTTAACGTTAATTTACAATTCTCGAATAAAAATGTTCTAATAACAGAAAAGTACAGTTTATTCTAAAAAATACATTTATAACAAATACTCCACATGACGTCCACCTGTTTCAATACACAAATGAATAATTTTAAAATTTTCTGTAATATCAACAAAAAATCAAGAATTATCATTTTTTCTCTGTAGGTCATAGATGCTTGTGAAACAGAAAAACCTGTGGCGTTTGAGAAACAAAAGATATTTGGTTGTTATCAAACTTACATAGAGTACTTATAGAGATATAGGTCCGATGAAAATTTAAATATTTTATCTTCAATATAACTTAAATTATTGGAAAAAAAAAATTCTGTCTCACTTTAAGAGACTGTGCTTCCTCAGGGATATATTTTTGGACTAAGGTAAGTTGGGTTATACGGGCCCAATATGAACTCAGGAAGCACAGGTTCCCATCCGGGAACTCAATTTTGGGACAAAAGACGAAAGAGAAGTCATTTCTATATCACCGGCGAATCCGGCATAAATTTAAAAATTAAGTGATAGCGGAGTTAATAAATTTTACATGAAATGATAGATTCTTAGGCCATTTACATTTTAATTTTCCTGTTCTTTTTTTCTTACAAGTATTTATTAAACACATCTTTGTTTAAAAATATGTATTTATATTTTATTTAATTCAGCTAATAACTACTATTTTACATGCGTTTTATTTTTGATTTCGACTCACTGGCTCAGGGGTAAGGTATTCGACTTGGGGCATCTAGTGCCGTTTTTAATGCATTACCGAGGCGGTAATAGTTCCTCGACCGCTGCTGACTGGCACAACATGTCTAGTCGCTGTTATCTCTCCTAATTTCGAATTTCAGCAGCGGTAGAAGGCAATATCGCATTGAATGGTTGTTGTGTTGATGTCTTTGTGAGCTTGTTCTAGTTGAGTGAAATAGCAATAGCTAAACTCCGCCAAGACGTTAATATAAATAAGACCATGAAAAAAATAGCATTGTTTTAAAGCATTACAAGTAGAAATTAAAAAAATTAATGTATTTATCAATAAATTTGAATTTAAATTAATAATGCACCATCGATAATATTAATGAAAACTGTTAAGTGTTTGTAAATGATTAAAAGGTACTGAATTTGCACACCAAACGAGACTAAACTACACTACGCATAGACTAATAATGAGTTGAAATAAGTGTAGTAGTGCATGTTATCAATATGTACGAGATTTACCTGAAGGGCTGAATATTAGGAATTTAAGGAATTTAATTATTGTTTTACCTGTTTACTGACAGTAAAAATAATTGTATTTCTTAACAAGAATGGCAATAGTGATAAATAATTAAGAATTATTTTACAATAGTGAAATTTACTATTGTTTCTGTGTAAGTAAATATTGGGAGAAAATTATTTTTGTATGTTCCTGCTTTTTCTATATATATTTTTAACTACCTGTTCAGTTAGTCACTAGCATATTAGTTGCTGCCCCAAGTTTCATGGAAATTCTCAGCAGTGTCACCTACTTTTACACTACAGCCTCAGAATGATTTGCTAATAATAGGTAATACTCAATAAAACTAAAACTAATGCTAAGGAAATTTTTAAACACCCAAGGAGTTTACCCTTACAGACACAAAAATTGAATTAGTGGAACATTCCAAATATTCAGGAGTCTATGTTGATGATACTCTCAGATTGAGTGTACATATTTAAATATTGAGAACAAATTAAATGGGGTATGTAACAGTCTGAGAATTCTATCGAAGTATATAAATTTAACATCTTCAAAAATGGTTTACCATGCTAAATTTGAATTTATAGTCCGATGCGGAATTATTTTCTATGGACAAAGTACATTAATATATAGAATCTTTACAATATAAAAAAGAGCCCTACGAACTATACTTAAAGCGAATCAAAGAGAGTCATACCGGGGAAAAGTTAAACCAAATAAAATGTTAACTGTCACCGGCATATATATTCACGAGATCCTACTTTGTATGTTTAAAAACAAAAGCTCTTTTAGTGAATTTCTACCTACAGAATCTTATAATACCAGAAAATTTGATTACTTATACCGTTTACATAGATTGACACTATCACAGAAAAATGTGCAGTATAGTTGTATAAAGCTTTGCAATAAACTTCCCCATAACATTAAAATTATTGAGAGCTTTCCTCTCTTTGAAAATAAAATGTTTAAGTTGTTACTTGGGAACCTTATACTTTATCTCGGAGTACCTATGTCATTAAATAGTAAATGTGATATAATATTGTTTGTAAATATAAATGTAGTATGTTGCGTTCCTGTGCCGATGTTTATTTTACTTAATGTTACTATTACATGTATAATGTATTTTGTGGCGTTACTTGGAAATAAGAAATGTTTATTATGATTATTATTATTATTATTATTACTAAATAGTTTTAGCTGCATGCAAAACTAATCCTTCGTTCTCTACAACATTATCTTGTTTCAGGTTTCAAATTCTGGAAAAAGGACCCTTGTGTATTGTGTAGCAGGAGTGAGTCGATCGGCTACAGTTTGTATAGCATACCTTATGAAATATCACCAGCTTACCTTACTAGAAGCCTACAACTTCGTGAAACTTCGGAGGCCGAGAATAAAACCAAATTGCGGATTTTTTAAGCAGCTGATTGAATATGAAAAACACCTCTTTGGGTCCAACAGTGTTCACATGGTTTTCAATGAATTAGTTCAAATGGAAATACCTGATGTATACGATAGCGAATATAGGATAATCACAAATTATAGGAAGAAGAGGAGCGGCAACGGCAGATACTAATTTTTCAAAAATTTCGCTATTTTTATTTGATTTTTTACGATGTAAACTACTGAAAAATTGAAGGAAAATATCAAACATTCACATAAAATTGCAATAAAATTGATAGTTTTAGCCATATTCAAAGTAGCTGATACCTAATCTGATGTCAACAGGTAAAAATTCAAAATAGTGAATTCCATATGGCTGCCGCAGTCCAGAACTTTTGCACTCGTACATAAAATTTTGTACATAAGGATTCCAGAACTCTTTGAAAAAGAGTCTGATATTAAGGGCTAAAGTTTCAAATTTTTTTCCACGATATAGAGCTAAATAGGAAGCCACTAAAAGGGATGAAAATAAAATCAAATAATAGAACCACCTCCAAAAGGCCACTAAAAATAAAAACTTTGAAAACATTTTGAAAACATTTTTGTCGGTTAAGAAAACACCAGCTAAAAAAGAATACGGATCAATAATGCCACAACTATTCCGGCGAGATATAGTTGGTTACCTAAAACTAGAATTAAATTAGAAATAAAAAATATAAACCGGTCTTTAGCACCCTCTATATAATATTCGCAATTTAAGGCAAATTTGAACAGTGGCGTACAGCCAATGAAATTTTCTATTCACTGCTTTAAAGATCACCAGATTTGTAGAAATTATCAACGTATAAAAGCTCCTAAGTTTAGAGATAGTGTACTTCAATTCTTAAGTAGTTTATTTATTATTTTTAGAATATGCTTAAGTACAAGAACTGACAAAAATATAATTATAACGCATTGTTACAAAAATACGGCGGATCTGACTTCTATACATAGTTAGAATGAACCAATTAATGCCTGAATATAACTTAACGTTGGCTTGTTTACAACCAACTTGTTAAAAATTCCATTTTTCCTAAGGTGTCTTAGGGAACATTCTAAAAACAATTGGACTGGCTATTTTTATTTTAACTAAAATGTAATACATACATACATATATAAGTTCATATAATATACAGGTCAGTAGGTGACATCTTGACGTCATAAGGGTTAAGAAAAATGATTAACCTATCGATCAACTCGTACCATCATCACACTGTAAGGGCTTCATTTTCCATTCTGAACAACCCTGCGGTTCTCTAATCGACCTGTATTTCTCAATATATGTTATTTATTTATAATGATATTATTTATGTATACTACATTTACTAGTAAGTCCAGTTTTTTAATGATTTAAATATTTTACTATTGTAAAAGTAAATGGGACCAAATATTTTATAAATAACTATTTTAAAATAAAGTATATTTAATACTAGTGTTGTTTTAGTTTAAGTATATAAAAACCTTGGATTTCTCTACAAATAAAATAAACCTTTTTATAGGACATACAAATTTTAATCTATTGATATATGCACCGCTTTTATTCAAAAGAGAGTTAGAACTAGTACAGACGTAATAAGAAATCACATAAATATATTTACGAAAAGTACAGAATGAGTGAGTTTTCAAAAGTGAATGCGCCAATATTCTTGCCTAAAGATGACGGTCTCGGATGCTTAGGAGTCGAGCTTGAGCTCTTTGTCCCAATCATCGCTGTAGACCTGGACCGGCCTCGGGTGGGCCTGCTTTTTCCACTATCCCCCCGCAAATGCGGACGGTATAGGAGATGTTAGCAAACCTCCCCTGGTCCTGGCTGTTGGACCCTGGCTGTTGGACCATGCCAGCTGAGTCATTTCTTCTGGCGCTCTTCTGTCTTGGTCTTCTTTCTTCGCTGGCATGTAGGCTCCCGGGAGCGTCTTTCGTCTGTAGTGAGAGGGAACGACTGTTACCGAGCCCTCTGGGAGTTTGAAAGGGATTTGTGGGTGTTGGCCAAAGAATTTACATAAATAGAAGCAGATACACATTTACAAGTGTGTTGACAACATAGTTCAGACATTATATTTTATAATCATCTCTTGCTTTATGGTCAAAATTACCATAGCCCCATCTTTGTTGCAGCCACTGTCATTTTGACGTGACAAATAAATGTAAATATAACCTTAATCGCTTAATTTGTGAAGCATTTTGATCTGAAAATAAACCATTTTCAAGTGCTGAGGAGCCAAAGTATGACTTAAAATTGCATCAAATAACATTTATATGTTGTTTCTATAATGCGACAGCAATTTAAAAACAAAGTATGTGTCGGTCGTCAACCTATTCTGAGCTGTATTCATTTTTATTTTCCTAAAATTTATTTTATTTACCGTCAAACTGCAGCAATACTATTCATTTTAAGGGGCCGTGGATTCGGAAAAAGATGTGTACTAGAGTCGAATTAAGTACTTATAGGTTGCTTCATTTAATAAACCGATTCAGAAATTTGTTCGCATCCCTTAAGAATCAGAAAATAAGTAACTAATTTACAGAAATCATGCAGCAGTTCATTTCTTAGGATTTGAAGTAAATGGCCCCTTGGTTCATTTATATTTTGACAAATTGACATAGACCTCTTTTATTTGAAAAAAAATAATATACCTACTGTGAGAAAAATAAAACTACTTACCAAATGTTCTTAATTCCTACAAGGCTACAAGTAGTGGATTGTCTAGTAAAATGGAGTTCTACCCGGCCACAAATTGGACTGTGACTTTGATCATCGGCAAGGAATGTTAAGGGGCAAGGGAATAAAACAATCATTTACAAAACTTATATATTTTTGTACAAAAATATTTGCAGTAAACATGAAAATAATTTAAAGGTTATGTGAGTAAACACGAACAGATGTTATTAAATAACTAGATTTGTAGATTTAGACATATGTCTATGCTTCACATATACACCGACCTTGGACAGGCTGCAACAGAGATCTCTCTCGGCTTCTATTTGTATAAATTCTTTGGTGTTGGCTAGTAGGAAGCCCAGGGTGCCATTTGGCATCATATGCTCCGATTTCGTCGGAAGGAAGCGTGAACTGTTTAGCTCAGGATTGTGTTCGGTCAGAGACGCTTTCTTAGCGTCAGAGGCCGGCACGGGCTAGGGTAAGGGTACCAAGCTGGTTATTTGCTTGGTACCTCCAGGATCGGGTAATTGGGTGTTTTTGGTAATTGTCTCCTTGTGGTGTGGCTTGAAAATCGGGCTTGAAACAGATAAAGGGTTAGTTATATTTACCCATTATCCCGGATCTGGAGCTTCGGCCTTATGCCTCGGAGCGTCGTTGGGGTCATAGTCAGTCACCTGTCTGACCAGCCGATTCCCATGCTTTGCTGCACGGGCGTATAGGTTCTTCGCTCTGTCCCTGATGACTACCAGATACTGGGGTGTATTTCAGGTCTCTGAAGATGTCGGCGTTTCTGACAAAACATATTATGTGATTTCTGATTACAGACAATACACATATGTCTCTGTGGTGAGGTGCTCATTTCTCTTCAAATTTTCTTTGACTTTTCTTCCCAGTTGATTGAGAAGTGTACACTTTATTTTCATTTGGGGGCATTTAACAAATCGTTCGCTTCTAAGATTTCTTTTACAAAAAACATATATCTGATAGATATATATAGATGGATTTGATAGATTATTACATTGTAAGAAAAGAAGATAATAAACAATCTTCATTAAAATAGAGTAACAACTAGTCTCGTAGCTTAATCTTCTTTTTACCCTATTCCAGGATTGTTTTTTGGCCGAAAATGCATAGGGATACATGGGTCTTTTTCGCTGGTCTGAATTTTTCTTCTCTTGCGGGGCTGTGTTGTTTATGGTCGTTTATTATGGATTAAAACAGGTGGACTTTATATTTTGGACAATTCTAAGCATTTTTGATGAGTGAGGTTAGGTATAAAATATCGACAGTCAAATGATTCTTAAAATTGTTCAAAATATAAAATCCAATGGTTGGTTCTTATTTAATTTAAAAAAAATTGTTGGTGAGCGGAAATAGCGAAATTCTGTCCCAGTTTACGACCGGAAATCGAAAAGGCACCAGTTCCTATGACTCTGACTTTATTCCATATACCTTTAGGAACATTTTGCATCATGTTGGGGTTAAATTCTTCATTTCCTTGACTAATATAAACGCATGAGCGCCATCTTTAAACGACCATATTTTTACACTCCACAGCACCGTAGAGAAATAAGGTAGAACCCAAAGTATTTGTCATTTTTAAGTTACTACGAAAGACAGTCTCGAAATACCAATTCTTCAATGGTAAAACAGCAATTTTCAAATCGTTATAACATGTACATTTTCATGAAAAACTGTCTGCTATCTTTATTATTTACAATTTAATTGCCAGATTCATTAATTGGTTTCCCTAAATTTTCAACCCTCCATAGAAGGGGTGGAATCACTGCCAAATAATAACATGATATTGGAAGTTTTTTGTCACGAATATACATATTGAACATAGTATTGAAGGGCATTAGAGTGGAATAGGGTCTGTTTTTCAAACTTTCTGCCACTCATGTATAACGATAAATTTTCTGTATACGTTTATAAAAGTCCTGTAATCTATTTATAAATATGCCTTCAGCTCACTCGTGGGAAAATGTACTTTAAGAATTCATCTCAATACATCCCATTACATATGAATAAAAAATGTTGGTCAAGGGTGCCAACTACTTGTAATAGAAGAAACTGTTGCGCCATCGAGTAACGTGCAGGGGAATTTTGTACTTGACGTAGTCGAGAATTTACTAGTAGGCATGACAGGCAACTGTATTCATTAGATACATGTACTGTAGTTCAACTACCACCTCAGAGATGGCGTTAGAGGAGCGAACAATCTTGGATGTTCCAGCTGATTTCTAGGACCCTATTCCAGAAGGACACATGACTATTCGAGATGCCATCTGTGGAATATACGGCAACCAAGTCAGCTGCGTAGAGGTCAGCTAATACAGATACGTTTGGACTGGCTCTAAGTGGAGAGTAAAAAATGAGAACAAATGAACTGTAACAAAGTGAACAGAGAAGTGAAGTATCAAGTAGTGAATAGTGTTTAAGGTTATATTAGTCCAGTAATAGATTTGGTAAACAGCTATACTCTTAGTGTTATCTCGTGTAACAGTTTTTAATGCCACTGTTTTGGGGGGTGGTTACCAGAAGGTGTAAACATGTAACAATATTATCTGATGATTCACAAAGGAGGTTCCAACGAGTAATGCTGCTGTTGGAGTAGATTTCATCGGAACCAGAAGAATTCATTCAGTGTCGCTGAGGACCAAATATACTGATTTCGTTGTTTCTACTAAGTTGCATAGCTGTAGAATATCAACATTTATAGACTCTTCATGTTCTTGGATTATACATTATGTGTATTGTTGGACGAATAAGTATTGAAATTGGGATAAAATATTTTACAACTTTAATAACAAAGAAACCATTTTCTCTAGATTTTAAATAGTTGCACGATAAGATGTTAAAATAATATATTGAAATAAATCAAACAATACGGGTATTCATTCAGTTACAAAGTTTCTTAGATTATTGAAAGAATATATTTATAATTGCGCATATTTATACAAAGTCAAAACAAATATGTACAATTTTTAAGACTTATTGCAATACAATATAAAACGATAATCGAGAGTTCAATAATTTGTAACATATTGTACAAGAATATACATTGTCAGTTACATATCTGCTGCTATAAAATATATTTTGTGTTAATTATTTATAACTAGGCACTACTCAGACTGTAGCAAGCATAATTTACAACATGGCTAGAAAACATTTCTTGCAAAATTGTACTAATGAAGAGGTAATCTCATCGTCACGTAGCATCTGGATAAAAAGCCTTGTTCTCATAGCTAATTGGTTGTTTAGTTTGATTTTTTATTTCCTCAATTTGATGACTTTCTTTTAACGGCTCGCTTTCAATGGCCCAAGGTTGGAGTTCCCCAGATGCAAAGAGTCCGTAAATGACAGCTCCAAAAAGATATATTCCAGAGGATATATAAAAAACTGCTCTCCAGTCTTCGGCACTGTACTAAAAGTGAAATTAGAAACTATTGATAATATGGAATTAATGACTTAAAATAGGTAAACGTTATTTTTCATTGCATTTAACATAAAATAACGTTATAAAAGTTGTGGAACGTTTTATTATGTTTCAAATGATTTTTTGAAGTTTAATATTTTTTTAAATTGTATTAAAAGTTTTTGAAGTTTATGGTTTTTTTATTAAAGTAATTAATTAATTCAATATTAAATTAATTGATTAATTTACTGTTTATTTTGTAGATAAGTAAACACGTACAGTTCGAGACCTATTTCATACGTGATATGAATATTGAAACTGATAAACCTACAAAAACTGTTTCTAGGTGCTTGAACAAACTGATTAAAATAAGTTGCGAGAGGTTTTTTTTTCAAATCTCTTTTTCAAGAAAGAGTTTAACTTTTTTAGCCCGATAAACATTACTCGAGATATTTTACAAAAACGGGTTTTCAATACTTAACCTCAATTTTTTCAATAAAAGACCCCCTATAGAAATGTAAACATTTATGGTTTTTAGGTAGTATACTTTGAAAATAACTGTATGTTGTGTTTCAGTCGTTCTTGTTTTTTTTTTTTTTTCGAGGTTTAAGCTGTTTTGGTCTTTTGGTCTGGACTGGACTAAATTAAATAAAATTTATTTGAAATTATATAGCGCAGTTTCTGCGTGCTTAGGAATCCAATTGCGTCGCAAAGAACAATGCCAAATATTTTCTTATAAATCGTCAACATCATTAGAGGATTATGTCTAAAAGCTGCCATTTGTCTAAGTTTGCTGTAAAGAAACATATTCTTTATAGGATTTCGCAAACAGCAGAAAAAATAACTAAAAGAAAAGCTATGTGTAAAAATATTAATGAAGTCTTTACATTTTTCGATAACCTGAATTCTGGTTATGCTAGCAAAGTAAAATCCTAAAATAAATTTGCATAATTTTTTATTTCAAAATTCCCATTTAACTAGCTTCCACATTCCACATGCAGATTAAACTAGCATCTACATAGCCCCCTACGGTAATGAAGAGTCAGTTGAAAATGAGAACAAAGGCCTAAAATAAATGTATTTACCTATCTTGTCTTAAAACTTTTTCATTCTAATGAATTACATTTTCTTGAAATTCATCATTCTGTTTTTGAAAATGCTTAGCCTTTCTGGGCTCATCAATACTAGTTACCTAATAGATAGGTGAAGATATGCTGTTTTTATCAGTCAATGTCAAATATAATATTTCATACTTATTTATAGAAATTGTCTTGGTTTTGCATGGAACATCTTTATGAGCTTTGTGCTTTTCTGATGAGCCCAGAATAAAGGCGAAAACGTTTCGAAGGCTAAGCATTTCCAAAAACAGAATGATAGATTTCATGAAAATGTAATCCATTAGAATGAAAACTTTTTAAGACAAGTTAGGTAAATAAATTTATTTTAGGCCTTTGTTCTCATTTTTAACTGAGTCTTCATTACCGTAGGGAGTTATGTCGAAGCTAGTTTAATCTGCATGGGACTGTGTGGATGCTAGTTGTGGAATGAAAATTTTCAAATTACGATTGTAATTTCTAATTTTCCCTTATTGAGACCACATTACATAACAGAATCCATACAAACGTTACATCGTTGAATTTGGGACTCCTTAAAGTATACAAATATGGAAAAATATACCGGGTGTTTCATTTAAAAAAATTGACACTTATGTCACACCTCCGAACGTAATGACGTCACGGTCCTGAAATACATGTCAAGAAGTTCTAAAAATTTCGCTGAATAGTGTCGAAAACCCGAAGTTGATACGAGGTCCCGTTCGGCTGTAATCAAGCCGTTCCGGGACTATTGCCCAACCCTGTATAACTTGTATAAAGTCATCAACAGTTATCGATATTCCAATCTAGGAAGAGTGTATTACGAAATCACAAGAGTTTACTAATGTTGTCGATAACTCAAATAAGACAAAATTGGAGATTTTATAAATAAAAAGCCTGCCAATTTATAACGTTGCTAAAATAATGCACGCCAAAAATTAACCTTTTTGTTGTTTTAAACTTTGAACATTCTAAGTTGGAGATCCTTGCCGAACCTTCACAAAATCAGACCAGTAATCTTCTACCTCTTGAACTTATCAGACATTAGACACATCTACTCAGTAGTATTGAAACATATTCTTTATAGGATTTTTGCAAACAGCAGAGAAAATAACTATCTATAACTTAAAGAAAAACTTTGTGTAAAAATATTAATGAAATCTTTGCATTCTTTCGATAACCTGAATTCTGGTTATGCTAGCAAATTAAAATCCTAAAATGGATTTGTCTAATTTCTTATTTGACAATTCTCATTCTAACACTAGCATCCACACAGTCCCCTACGGCCATGCAGATTAAACCAGTATCTACATAATCCCCTACGATTAGAAAAGTCAGTTAAAAATGAAAGCAAAGGCCTAAAATGAATTTATTTATCTACTTTGTCTTAAAAAAAAATTCATTTTAATGGATTACATTTTAATGAAATCTATCATTCTGTTTCTTGGAAATGCTTAGCCTTTGAAGCGTTTTTCGCCCTTATTCTGGAGCTCATCAGAAATACATAAAGCCACTCATAAAGATGTCTCATACAAAACCAAGACAATTTCTATGAATAAGTGTGAAATAATTATATTTGATACTAGTTTAATCTGCATGGCCGTTGCTAGCATAATCAGAATTCAGGTTATTGAAAAAATGCAAAGATTTCTTTTAGTTAGAGATAGTTATTTTTTCTGCTGTTTGCAAAAATCCTATAAATATGTTTCAATACAATTATAAACAAACAAATAAATAACAATTCATTTTTAAACGTGCATAGAGCATATAGGCTCCAATACTAGTTAGCTGATAGATAGGTGAGGTTGTTTTTATCAGTCAATGTCAAATATAATTATTTCACACTTATTCATAGACATTGTCTTGGTTTTGCATGAAACATATTTATGAGTGGCTTTATGTCTTTCTGATGAGCTCCAAAATAAGGGCGAAAAACGTTTCAAAGGCTAAGAAACAGAATGATAGATTTTATGAAAATGTAATCCATTAGAATGAACATTTTGCTAAGACAAGGTAGATAAATAAATTCATTTTACTCCTTTGTTCTCATTTTTAACTGAATCTTAATGATCATAGGAGGTTGTGTAGATACTAGTTTAATCTGCATGGCCGTAGGGGACTGTGTGGATGCTAGTGTTAGAATGAGAATTGCCAAATAAGAAATTAGACAAATTCATTTTAGAATTTTAATTTGCTAGCATAACCAGTATTCAGATTATCGAAAGAATGCAAAGATTTCATTAATACTTTTACACAAAGTTTTTCTTTTAGTTATAGATAATTATTTTTTCTGCTATTTGCAAAAATCCTATAAAGAATATGTTTAAATACAATTACAAGCAAACAAATAATAATTCATTTTTAATTTTGTAATAGTTAGTGACAAAATAAGAAAAAGTGACGAAGATTTGGGACAATATACTTTTAACAGTTTACGTACCTCATCAGTTACAATATATCCTGATATAATTGGGCTCATTATACCAGGTAGAGTTGCAAAAGTATTACTAAAACCCATCAGTATACTGGCAAACTGAGGAGCAATATCCAAATGATTTACGCTGAAAAAAAAAACAGGAAAATTAATAAAATATCAACTGTTGAGGAATGCAACATGATATACAAATTTTACCTGCACATTCAAAAACAGTTTATCTGCCAGATAAATTTTATCTGACAGTTAGGCTACTTAACTGGACATTGAAAAACCAGCCCTTAATCGAATAGTTGCATTATAACTTGGCAAGCATTTTTACCATAATCGTAAAAAAAATATGGTAATCGTCAGATAGTTGTTTCATAGACTCGAGTATCACCTATACTGTATAATATTAATGTTAGCGATCCACATAAACTACTAACAATACAGTATTTGAAGGTTTCAGACAATACAGACCATCGTTTAACAATAGTCTCAAAATGCATTTGCAACCTTGACAGTGTGACGCAAATGGTTTTAAAATAATTATGATAAACGTCAGTTTAAAAGTTACTGCCAAAATTCTCAAATTAGAGACCTAATGCAAAACTACTTTGGGCCGGTTTTTCAATGTCCATTAAGTAGCCTAACAGATAAAATTTATCTGGCAGATAAACTGTTTTTCCAGGGGGTTAAACTCACTATCTGAAAGTAAATTTAGCAGAGAGTTAAAAGTGCCAGTTAAGGATTTATTCTACTGTTAGTGGATTTGCACATGCGCATTTGGTTCAATTTCTGACAATTCTAAAATATTCTATCCTAATAACCAATGTGATTGATTGATATGTTCGTTTTTAATTTGCAATTTATATTAAATATACTATTGCCAATAATGAATAATAATAATAATATTCTGGATATGAGTGATGATAGCAATGATATACAATTTATAAAGTATGAAAGGAGACCCTATACCATAAGGGAACGAGAAAACAATTTGGAGAATTGTGATAAAGATTTTTTTATAAAATTTCGACTGCCTAAAGAAACTGTTTTACATATCGTTGAGATAATAGAGGAAGTTGCAGGAATAATTATATTTCTCCAATCACTTAAAGTGTAGTTAAGACCTTTATTTCCTTTTACACACTCTATTGTAATTATTGCTGATACACAAACGCACAAAATTAAGAACAGAACATCAATCAACACGCTAGACAACGCAATGAATTTTGAGGTTAAATTAGATAACCTGTCACTAAAACACGCGCGCAATTTGAATTAAACCAATTGAAGGAAACTTCAGGTAGAATCAGTAGTGCCAACATAGCTAAGAAATAATTCAGCGCATGAATACGTAGCTGGCAGTTAAATTACTGTTGATAAACAGTACCATAGATATAACTGCCAGCTAAGCGTAACTAACAGCTACCTATCTGGCACTTTTACCTGGACATTGAAAAATCGGCCCTTAAGCACTTATAAATGTTATTAAACCAATGTTCAACCCTTCTCAAGCTAAATTTTTGATTACTAATATCTTTATTACCTAACATTTCATTACTCCTTAATTCTTCGGTTCAAACTACGTCTAAATGATTATATTTACTTTACCTAAAGCCACCCCAGGCAAACGCTCCAAGTCCTACGGCCATGGTCAAACAAAAAGTAGTACCAATAGGTGACAACCAAAATGCAGCAGCCATCATGAACACCGTCTGGGCAATGAATCCGCTACAGTTAAATACTTTTCTCACTTGCGTAGTGGTAAGTATACCTTTGACTTGGAGCCAATCGGCAAATTGACCGGTAAATTGTATCATGATCGCCATAGCCAAGTACGGCAAGGCAGACATGAAACCCGTATCTTCTAAGTCAAAGTCTAGTACATCTAAAATAAATGGAGTAAATATAATTGAGTTAGAATAGTAAGTAATGGATAACTTTTCACTAATGATTTGTCAGAAAATTTTATTTCTCAGAAAAGGCGGTGCTTGGTTTTGAATTAAATTCTATACAGTTTTTCTCCTTTACTCCTTGCTTCTAAATTAAGTTATTTTTATTCTGTTGAAATAAATATTTTCAGTACAATAACATGAATAAAAAGGAATAACCGTTTACTTTGTTATAACTTTCGTCGCGATTCACTTGCCGGCAGCCAAAATGTATCCAAAGAGAGAAATGCTAACTCTTAGTAATTTCGTCATGCTAAATAACAAAGAAACTGGTATCGACAATATCTTGACTGAGATGCTTAAGTTAGTTAGTGCAGACCGAGTAAGAATCCTTCACATCCAAAATCCACAGAATATGCCATAATATATGAGAAACAGGAATCTGGTATAAACTATTCCTGGATGAAATATAATTTTTTTTAAAGTCTGATTAGCGTGGACTAATAAGTCGACAAATTTAACGAAACTGGCACGTTTAAGAAAACAAATGGCAAATTATTATATAATAATAATAATAAGTCTTTATTAGGAAATCATGTACATACAATACATCCAATCGCTAAGGCGAAGTCTAGCCAAAGCTATTCAAGTTAACCTTATCTAACCTATATCAGGTCATGGTGTAAAATAATCGTGAATAAAGAAGACTATGCTACTCACGTTTCATAAATTTCGGCAATTGTGTCAATAGTGTGTAAAATCCCCAATTTTCACTAAAGTGTGATGCTATAATCGCCCAAACTGGCATAGAAGTTAAAACCGCTTTCCAAGGGAGCTTAAGGCGTTTCTTGTTATCAATATCGTTCAGAGAGTCGGTAATGTACTTCAGTTCCTCGAGGCTAATCCTGGAATCTTGTTCTGGTGTATCAGCTACTCCCACCATCCAAATCAAATACCATATCAATCCAACTGTACCTGAAAAATAATATAAAAGTATAAAAGACCTAATGAGTTGCAAATGATAACTAGAAAACATTTGCTCATTTTATTTATATGGAATTAAAAATGTCTTATTTTAGAGCAAAGGAGAGAAAGACAGAGAGATCTGTTAAGGAAATACTTATTATTTTTGGTCATCAATTTCCTACTTTAATGCATCTATTTCCCAAAATACTATAAAAATACCTGTGGACATTCAGGGTGTCCGAAAACTCCCGTTATCTTTAAATGATGCTAGTTGCTTCCTGACTGAACTACGGAACTAGGTAGGTTTTTATCTAATACTTCAGGATTCGCTCATGCTAAAGCAATGAGATTAGGTATAGTATGTCCCATTGAAAATGAAAAAGTTACATGAATAACTTCATACTTATTTGCAGTAAATTAATTCACTTATTGGAGTAGAGAGGTATGTAACCACTCTTACTCTAAAGGGCGAAACGTGTCGCAGGACTGCAGTCTTAACATTCAGAAAGTAAACATGTTTCTTTAAGAATAGTTTGAGTTAGTGGTGTTAATCGTATATTCTTGTAGTTCAGGTATTACATAATTATGAAGTTCAGTCTTCTGTGGTGCATTATCATTGGCTAGAGAAGATGTTCTAAGAGTGCGCAAGTTTGACCACTGAGGAAATTTTGACAGATTTCCGGTGCTCGCTTGCCAGAGACACGAATTAGGTTAACGGCGGTCTTGATTTTTGTGGAGGTTTTGGGGTTCTACATTGTTATCACAGCTGTGGATTTGTATAGATGTCCTCATATATTAATCACCGTCTTGGTGCAAGCGTTCTGTAAATTCCAGGAAGGAATCCTTTTGATTGCCGTGATTTTGACGCCACGTATTTCGTGAGGTTATGTAATATTCTCTATGTGAGGTAAGCTTTTACTTTGTTTAGTTTGGTGTTTTATTTAGTTCTTATTTATTGTAATTATTATAGTATTTGGGGCATGCATATGTTTGGATAGGCCTATGTTTGGGTAAGGCCAAAGACAAATTGTATGGTTTAGGCACATGTTTGGGTTAGGCTATTAAGTGGAGCAGTTTATGTGAGAGCCCAGCTGTTTGGTGCTGTAATTTTAGTTATATGGGGTCTAGTATTTAGAGGAGAAGTAATAGGAGGGAGCCTATTACTCAGAAATTTAGTTTGCATGGAGTTGTAGCCGTAGCCAACGTCAAGTACGTCTAGGAAGTGGTGACAGGTCACGCTGTAGTAGTCACGGAGAATGCCAGGACTCTGATCACGTTTTATTTTGGTTGTATATTTTTAAAGAAATTATTACAGATTTATTTAGTGATTTTTTGTTCATATATTAAGGTAAATCATATCATTTTTGCATTCATAGTTTAACGCTAAGTTTATACGTGGATTATTGAATTGCTTTAAGATCTTGTTGTGAAGACTACGTACAGTACCATACGAGGTTAGTATGCCTTTGGCCATTTTGAACATGAAATATTTTAAGGAAGCACACCTATTTTAGAACATTATTAACATCTGAGTGGCACAGTGAATATTGTAATTTATTAGCACATGAATTTTTGTCCATTTACGTCATACTTTAGTAATAGATGAACTCGTAGTGATGTCTTTTTAATTCACCGTTGAAAACTATAACTCGTTGTGCATAATGCACAAAAGCATCCTTCGTTACATTTTCCAACATTTATTAGAAAAATTTTAACAGTCAAACATTTTATTGTCCTATGCTCTGGTACTATATCGAACTTTCCTAAACAGATGAGAAGTTGGTAGTAGCTTATGCTTACGCATCGGGGTGTTGAACGGCGCACGCTCGATAATATTCAAATTAAATTAAATAAATAAATCAAACTAACTGAAAAATGAAGTTGAGTCGAGTATTTATAATAAAGTAGGATAGTCACATGAAACGTAGAACTATCAGTAACAATATAGATCCTTTATTTAACTCAATATTTCATAATTTAAAGAGAACTACTTTTTGGGCGGAGCCACGTTACTGTCGGTCCGGGACATATGTCACAATACGCCGCGTTAGACTAAATTCCTTCTCTTTCACTCTAGCCGTCCTTCGAGGTGGACGTAATAGAAATTTTGTAAGACCCTAATGAGGATATTAAAATAGGAAGGAACCTTATAGACGTATAAGGTAATAGTTAAATAATTATATATCGTTAAATACCATCTAACGTATAAAAATATTGTTTTAGGTTCTTTTTCTATACAATTACAAATTTCATTTTAACTTCGAAGTGATCTCGATGTTACACCTTTGCTTCGTGAACAATTACCTATATTCAGCTTTTCTTAATAATCAGTAAATGAATTCTACAATGCTACGTTTCTCTTTATTATGGAATTTCTCGACATGGCGCATTTTTAAGATTTTACTACTAAGTAAATCATTCCAAGTCAGCAAAATGGAGGTACCCTACATCAGCCGACATAAATCCGTATTCATCCCAGAACAGGAGCGCACTTAGGAATTTCTCTCACCAGGACTTTTAAAACAAAAGATAAGTACTTTTGATTATTATCTCACATAAAAGGGATTATTTTCACTCGTAGTAGTTCTCGCTTCATGAAAGCAATGTACTTAGTTTTGGTTCATAAAGCCAAGTATCTTAAGTTTAAATCGTAGAATCAAGCGTCTTTTGTAAGATTTAGTTTTGTGAATTCGTTGTAATATATTTTAATTCACAGTTACCTTTGTCTTAATTCTATGTTGAAATTTTCTATCGTAGTATTGTATATGCACTTTTGTTTGGTTAAATATGGTAATAGTCATGGTGCATTTTGTGTAACGAGTGTATATCGAGTTGATGTGGTAAAGCCATGGGGCATTTCGTTGTAATATATGTTTTGTGAGTATTGAGAAACCGTTACGAGATATATTTTTTGTAACATAGTTATTTTGTCTCTCGTAATATTCTCAAGTAGCCCCAGGCCTTATTTTGTAATATATTTTGTGTTGCACTTTAGTATATCTAGTGCTGTAAATAGTTTGTTGTCGGATCGTTTCCGAGATACCTTTGTATTATAGTTCGATTTAAATCTCGTAAATGTTCATAACTTATTGTAATATATGATTTTTAGTATTGAGGTAACGTTGCGAGACGTATCTTTTGTAATATATTTTTTTGTCTCGTATACGCCTCAAGTTTATCGTGCTGTTGAGCACTTGTAATATAGAGTATCTTGTAATATAGTTTATCTTGTACATATTTCGGTTTAATATTTGGCTATACAGTATCGCTGATGCTGTGATAGCTCATTGTTTTTTGTAATATAATATTTTGTAATATAGTTCTATTGTACATATGTAACATTTGTCTTTTGTTTATCTTTATCTTTAATTTTCCTTGATTACACTCAGTAATCAATGGCGCCCAAGCCTTGAACTCCACGCCCTTTTGCTCTCCGTATCTTTACTGTGCTAGCCAGGTTACACCAGTGACGCTAACCACGTCGCTCGTAGGGTGGCCCACACTTGAACACTTGGGCAACATAAAACCTTCTTTTCTTAGCCACAATATATGTTTCATGGTTGCGAGAAAACCTCTTAAAGATATTTTGAATCACTTGAATAGTTCGGTTAGGACAAATTTATAGAATTTTCTTCATTGGGTGAAGATCAAGTTAAGTAACTTTATTTATTTTTTGTTGTTGTACATCTCACTTGCGTCGTAATAAATGTTTAGTGTCTAGATGATCTTGTTATTTGTACTAGTGCACCTGATATTTGCTTAGATTTTGAGATTTCATAGTAAAGCGTAAATCTTATCATTATCGAAAGATTTTAAGAATTCCATCGCGTGATTGCTAGTAACTTAATTTTGTTTCTGGTTAGCAAAATTATTTATATCACTACATTTAGTGTCCAGCAGATGGCGCCCTTTGAATGTCCATACGGCCCTATCCTTTCCAACAAAAAACTAACTGCCGTTCGCACAGGTGAAGCCTTTTTAATATTTAAGTCTTAAAACGGTTACACCGTATTTAATTCTAACATAAAAAAATATTTTTAAGAAAAAACTTTTATTTGAAAAAACTGTACGTACTAAAATGTAAAAATAATGTTTTGAAATACATACACTTGGAAACCAAAAGCTTTGGGGACGATCATGTAGCACTATTGCATAGTTACTTTGCTCAATTGACCGACCCCAAAGCTTTTGGTTTCCAGGTGTATGCATTTTAAATAATTATTTTTACTTTTTAGTACAGTTTTTTCAAATAAAGGCTTTTTCTTAAAAATATTTTTTTTGTATAATTTTAATTTTTGCTTTTTAGTCTACTTATTTTACAGACAAACAAACGGACAAAACCCTTTCATTTAATACCCATGGCAAGGGAGTCGTGAAGATAATTTGCCATCCTAAGGCGTCCGCTGTATTTGATTTAGAATGACGTTACATAGTTTATCGTATTTTACTCGTCAAGCCCTTTCATTTGATACCCATATCAAGGGGGTTGTGAGCAAAAAGCGATCAGCCAACTTGGAACGTCCGTCGTATTGGGTTTAGACCAATAATGGTTATACTATGTTGCATTGTCACCACACGTGTGCCAAGTTTCAAAGCTTTAACTTAATTAGAACTAGTCGAAATTCAGCTTGCAAGATTTGACCCAAACAAACTAACTAAGAAACTAACAATGCAAGTTAAATAAAAGCTTTTAAAAAGCTCGCAAAAAGCTTAAAGAAGACCGAAAGGTCATGAAGAAGGTATTCGGCTTCTTTTATTATCATCACAAGAAATTGTCAGACAAGTTAAGAACGTAGGTCAATCCCACTGAATATATTTGGTTGAAATGTGTTCTACTGAATTGATGATTCATTGGAATGAGCCATCTAGTCAACATGGACTTCCAGGAGTGGAGTAACTATTTCTTTGTCATGAAAATTTAATGAAAAATGTTATTAAATGTTTCACACTATTGTTGAAATAAATTGTTCATTTTATTTAACAGTAAAATTAAATTTTACAAAAAAAAAACAATTGTTAAAAGAACATCGTGGTACGATGAAAATGAACGTTGATGAAGCGGTTTTTAATTAATCCATGAAGAGGGCTCGACACTGTGAACGTAGACCACGCGAGACCTTGCCATTTCGACCGGCAGGAACTATAGTAGTTACAATCACGTGCCGACTGCCACTTAACTACCCATAATATAATGCTTAAATACTTCGAATACATATGAATACTAGATACGCAGTGGGAGATACATGAAAAACTTATAAACCTAATACGTGTAAGGTGAAAAGTGCTGTCAGTTTTGTGTGTGATATGTTTGAATAATTTTGTTACTTGGTGTGAATTCTTATTTGTGCTTTGTGAATAATTAATTGTGATAATGTTATTTTACAGTTCTGTAAATTTCTTAAAAGAAGACCAGTTTTTATTTGTTATGATGAACATAAAAACGTGGATTTAATTGTATTTTATATAATTATTCACTCTATTTGGTACAAGTACTATTAAACAAATATTCTTCAAATTCCTTAATTCATTGTTTGAAACTGAAAATACATTTGAAGCCCGGTCCTGTGTACTGCACGACTTAACGCCAGCGGTACACTAATCAGAAGCACTAAGCTTTTTTGTGAGCTATTTACATCTCTGAATTGGACATAATATACGTTATCAATAAGGGTTATTATTTCATTGAACAGAATAATTTTAACAATAATCTTTCATCGGCTTACTAAAAAGTACGGAGCACCTTCCTTACGCTTCCGGGCGAATTTCGTTTTGGTCAATGTCATGAAATAGTAGCCATTATCGATACCAAATAATGTATCAAATGTCATCGCCGTAACACAGAGTGTTCCTGAAATATTGAATAAAACCCTACTCTAGGGTATCATCTTCAAACGGCCCTAGCTTCCTTAGGAAGCGTTGTTAGATTACAGAAATTTTTTCATGTTTTTGGAAACACTATCATCATCATCTAAAGTTATTGACTGTGATTTCTAAAGACTCTGTATAATATACGTGGTTTTATTGTGATATGATTTGTTTTGAATCCCATTGTAATTACTTATTTGTGTAACGTTGACCGTACGTAATAGAAATTACAAGTCGGCTCAGTGGCACAGTGCTCCGGTGTTATGGACTAAGAGCCAGTGACATTTTTCAGTGATGATTTAGTTAAGGCCTATTTTTGAGAGGATGTTGAGGGAGGTAGAACGCCCCCAATGTGTAAAAAAACTGCATCTTTTTATTATTTAGTTAAGGCTGAAATTTTTTCCAGTACTCCTTTGATAGCCCACAAACATCGATCTAATATTGGCAGAACGATTGGCCAGTCTTAAGAGGGTGGCAGAACACCCCCAACATGTCGTGGGAGTAATGAACTTTTTATTATTTAGTAAAGATTCATTTTTTAGTATGTTGCTGTAGCAACTATTCCAAGTATATATGAAAACTGTTGTTGGAAATTCAATTCTCTATAAAAAAGGTCTCTTGACATTTCTTCGTATATTGCTTAGTTTCTGCGATATAGTGGAAATAAAACAAAAATCAAATATTTTTTACATTCAAACTCAAATATCTTTTGAACTATGATAGATACGAGAATATGACTAGAAGACTTTTTGTAGAAAATTTGATTTTCTAATTAAAAGCTTTCTTAATAATTTTTCGTATCTCACTTCATTTCGAAGATAAAGTGAAAATATAGAATTTTCTTTTCGGATTTCGGAAAAATATAATCAGTATCGACTGAGAACCACAAATTATGATGTATATTATTGTAATTGCATTGTCATAATAATTGAAAAATGAGATTTCCAAGAAAGGAATTACTAAAAAATTTTTAAAAAATTGTGATTATTAAAGTTCGCTGTTCCAGATAGATAAATAACATTGTAAATATATGTAGAATCATTTATATTATTTTGAATTATAGCAAAAATGTTTCGAGAC
Source organism: Stenurella melanura (assembly GCA_963583905.1). Taxonomy (NCBI): domain Eukaryota; kingdom Metazoa; phylum Arthropoda; class Insecta; order Coleoptera; family Cerambycidae; genus Stenurella; species Stenurella melanura. The sequence continues at coordinate 138,710,263 of OY757311.1, forward strand.
AGGAAATACATAAAATAAATAAAATGCATTTCAAGAAATATCGCTATTAAGTATTGCAATGCTAGAAAAAATTTGAATAAATCGTGATATGTGAATTAAAAGAATATGTCTAATACATTTTTTATAGAGAACCAATTTTGAAAAGAATGATTTGATAAGCACCATGAAGTATATATATATTACTTCATGATCTTTATCAAATAATTTTTTTTATTAATTAATTTTCTAGAAAAAAAAATGTATTAGAAATATTCTTTTAATTCACGTATCACGATTTATTCAAATTTTTTTTAGCATTGCAATAATTAATTTCTATGTTTCTTGAAATATATTTTATTTATTTTATGTATTTCCTGTCTCGGAACATTTTTGATATAATCCAAAATAATATAAATGATTCTACATATATTCACAATGTTATTTATCTATCTGAAACATGGAACTGTAATATTCACAATTTAAAAAAAAAATTGTAATTCTTTTCTTGGCAATCGCATTTTTCAATTATTATGACAATACAATTATAATAATATACATCATAATTTGTGGTTCTCAGTCGATACTGATTATATTTTTCCGAAATCCGAAAAGAACACTCTTTATTTTCACTTTATCTCCGAAATGAAGTGGGGCACGGAAAATGATTTAGAAAGCTTTTCTACAAAAAGTCTTCAAGTCATATTCTCGTATCTAGCATAGTTCAAAAGATATTTGCGTTTGAATGTAAAAAATATTTGATTTTTTTTTTATTTCCACTATATCGCAGAAACTAAGCAATATACGAAAAAATGTCAAGAGACCTTTTTTATAGAGAATTGAATTTCCAACAACAGTACATTTTTTTCGTGTCCCTCGTAGTTGCAAAGTTATTCTCGAATCAAAAACAAATTTTTGTATCTTTTAAGTCGCATTTCCACCGAATGAGTACTAAAATACCAGCTCCAAAGGTAAATGAAGATCTGTGATTACAAAAAGGGTCTAAATATTTAAAGCATTCATAATACAAATTAATTTGCGACCGAACTCACGAAGTCACGGCGCGCATACGGCACATTTAAATCGTTCTGCCAGGTAGTTACGACCGCCATTTTGTTCTGCCAATTTGCATATATACTTGGAATAGTTGCTACAACAACATACTAAAAAATTAAGCTTAACTAAATAATAAAAAGTTCATTGCTCCTACAATATGAGGGGGTGTTCTGCCACCCTCTTATGACTGGCCAATCGTTCTGCCAATATTAGATCGATGTTTGTGGGCTATCAGAGGAGTACTGGAGAAAATTTCATCTTTAACTAAATAATAAAAAGATGCAGTTTTTTCTACACATGGGGGGCGTTCTGCCACACCCTTACGACTGGAATCAGGGCTAATCTTCACGGATAACACTTAGTTATACCCCCATCAAAATCCTGTCAAAAAATAGGTCTTAACTAAATCATCACTGAAAAATGTCACTGGCTCTTCTACTATTAGGCTTGCGTCCATGGAGTCCCAGCTTCGGTAGCTAGCAATATTGTAGGGAATGGTTGTGTACGTATCCTGGTTGAATAGTGGAATAGCTATAGCTAAACTAAAATAAAAATAAAACGATTAAAAGACACATATCCGAAGTGACGTTCAAAGAATGAAGTCAGTTCGTGTACATTCGTATATGCAAGTATTCACCAACGCCTTTCGTGCACCACATGTTGCGCTGAACCCACTTATACCACACTTTATACTTAATTATTAACCTGTATACGATATGGTTTTCATTAACATAGTACAACCCACTACCTATTATGGAACAAACTTTGTTCTGTTCTGGGGTACAACCCCAATGTAATACCAAGCTATCAGTTTTAGATAAAACCTTTTATACGTACCGAAACAATAGAAGATACTTGACCATCCAAGGGCATTGGCTAAATACGAACTCAAAGGCATTGACACAACTGTTCCCACATAACTGCCAGAAAAGGCAATGGTTGCCAATCGACTTCTTTCTAGAGGTGGTGCCCATTTGGACCAAACTTCATGAATACAAGGATAGGTAACACCCTGACAAACAAACACAGTTTACAAATATTCTTCTTACATAATAACAATTTAAGAACAGTCGTGAACAATAAAAAATAAGACATTTTTTTAATTTCTATTTGGAAATGTAGTGAGCAATAAAACGGATATGGAAATTGTAAATCCGTGAACATAATTATTCTATGAATTTCACTGAAATGTGCAGCATACATAAAACTGTTAATAGATCAACCAGTTTCTATTCAGAAAAGAACTCCGATCAAAGAACTTATCCCTAGATACATAATGGTATATATTTGATTGTTGCTGAGATAATCACCCTCTAAAGTACTTCAGTTGTAAACATTCCCGACTCCTGATTGACTAGTCGATCTATTCACGGTTTTTACCTTTATAGTCGTAACATGATGTGGTTCTGTTTACAGTTGTAATAAGGTGAAATAAAAATTATGTCCTTTCAATACATAATTCCCTTAGAATAAAACGTGTACTTTCTGCCTATTGCCACATATAAATCCCATATGCGACACTGAAAAGGACAGCGATATTTTGTGCAACACTAGCAGAGATATATCCAGGTTAAAGAGCCGAGACTCATACACAGTTGAACGTCAAGCAACAGTTTATCTGCAATAGAAGATTGAATTTTCGTAAGACGTACAAATTTCACTATTATTATAAAATAAGCCTTACAAATGATACAAATAGGTAATGCAAGGAATTATGCGATGTAGGTAAATGTACTATATGATGCAGATATTATAAGTATACGATTAAAATCCTCCTCTATTACCTATACTTCAATCAGGTAAAATTCCGATTCGGATTATCCGAATCATCCCGAGTGTATTTAATCTTGACCTGTCAAATCTACAGTAAAAGTCCGAGGTCATCACTCATCGGCGGCATTTCTGCTAGATCAAAGGAGTGTCGCATATGGGACTTATATGTGCTATTACATTTGCTAAATCCGCAGTTATGTAAGTATTGTATTAACGAACTCAACTGGAACAGCACGGAACTAGAGGATCTTACGAGGTATTGTCAACATGAGGATTTGATGCTTCTGAGGATAACCACATAGAAATTCCACATCATATCTCTTCACATTGAATGAGTGAGCACAGAATTTTATAGATTTATATTCACCACTCCTCGTCTACAGTCCGCGTGGACTTGATCCGCCTGTCACATAGATATAGGTAGGATTAGATGCTTAGTGAATTTGATTTGTCAACACCAACCTTGCTCAAAGTTTTTGCATGCCATAATATATAAAACAAAAATACGTATGAACCATTTGTATCGTATGATCCGCACGAAGCAGTGCAGTACAGCCAGGCAGCGTTATAAATTACTTAATTCAAGTAAATATTTGAAAAAATTATTAGTTTTATTACTATGTTTAAGTGATTTTTTGCAATTAATTATTTAAAATGGCATTTTGGAAGCCTTTCGATAGTGGTGACAACGAAATGGACGATTTTGATACAAGCAGAATTTGAAAATAAAGACTTACGCGTTCAAACTCAAAGGGTTATTTTGAATATTTACTCGTGTTTAAGAATCGAAAATATTGATTCTTCATATAACCAAATTGTGAAGAGGATTTGTGAATTAACCTAATTTAGGGTTATTAGAGCCGGGGATGCAGTTGATCATTCTATTAAACGAAAACGCGTTGGACAATAACTCAAAAAACTTGACAAAGCGTCCAAAGATGTCATTTGTCGATTTTACAATGAAGAGAAGGTGCGCACATTAGAAATGATTAGGGATACGTTACGCGTGTATTTTGATTCTTTAACACATCAAAGAGGTTTTCAGAATATGCTTGATATTTTCTATTTCGAGACCATACGTCATTTAATTTAAAAACTTACCTCGAAAACTCCTTCAATAATTCTCACAGCTAATAGCAAATAGACGTTCGTTTTGGCCAACCAAGGGGTTAAAATGGTTAAAGCGGCTGTAATCGCTATGCCCGCTCCAAAAATCCTTTTGCCACCAAATCTTGCCGCTAGGTATCCTCCAAATAGTTGGGTGGTTATATACCCGTAGAAAAATGAACTTAAAATGTAACCCTGAAGTTTTGAGTCCCAGTCGAATTCCTTTTCCTAAAGTAAAATTCAGAATATTTTAACAAATTATTGATAGTTTGTTTATTAAAGGTTATTAACTCTGCAGTAAATACACGAATTAAATTAAAAAATATGTCTAAGACATATATGCCTTGCAATCAATGGATGTGCCGGTGCCCAATGGACTAACAATAATTTCAAAATTATTCGAACACTTTTTAGTGTCGGGCTATGTAATAAAAGTATACGTTCCACAGAGCTCTAATGTGTGTCCTGTACGTTTTATTTTATTTATTAACGATATTGATTCTTCGTCATCAACCGCATATTTTACCATGGGCGCGCTTCATAAATGATGTGACGCTTCGTGTGTCAATTTTTTACCCCCTTTCCCTGTGTCATACATTATTACGCTCGGAGCATTGCATAAATCACGTTTATCCAGATGTAAATAATCAGGCGAAATTTTATTTTATTTTCATGACGTATATGTTTGGAGGTTTAATTTGAATTTACGTTCATTACACAAGTCTATAAAAAAAAAATTGCGTTCCAATGACTAAGTATATTTGTGTACTGATGTCGAATTTTGAATTTAAAAAATTTTCTACCACGTAGATTTCAAGCAAATCCCGGTTTTTATCGCCAAAATGCGATTTTTTACTATAAAAACTGGGATTCACTCAAAATCTGCGGGGTAGAAAATTTTTTTAATTCAAAATTCGGGTTCAGCAGACAAGAAAAATTAAGGTTTAGTCCTTAGAGCCAAACTTTTTTTTTGCAGACCTGTGTTAGTAATTTAGATAAGAGATTGCAGTTTTTTATAAAATAGAAGCTACATAATATACTTAATTCTATTATATTAGTTTATTTGTAAATAAACAGATGATGCGTTAATCGTGTAAGTCAGGGCAATAGCCTTGTTATTAATTTAACGATGCTTAGTGGCTGATTTTATATAAAACAAATCATAAAATCGATTGGTGTGTTGAGAGATTATTAACAAACTATAGGATATATAAAGAATCTAATAGAGAATATTCATAAAATGCTTCTTAATGTATCCCCTGAAACTATGTAACATTGATACAGTTGCCCCTAAAGACATTATAAAGTTAGCCAATACTCCAAAAATTTGTATTTCCGTCAAACGCAATCCTTCCCCCCGGTCCAAACTCTACAAACAGATCCCTCAAAAAATTCAAATTTTTTTATGTTACATTCGTCTATCATTGTGATAGTTGAGATTACATATCGTCAGGATGTGTTGCACTTACCATGGGTGGCACGCAGATCCGAATTAATTCATATATAATTAATTAGATAGATTTTGAATACTTTTACTTTATACAAATTGAACTCCTTTACCATATTAATTGAATTCAAACCTTATTACCCCACTATTTCTTTTTAAGTTTAATACTCGCGCGAGTTTATGGTTTGACTCAGGAGCGCGAGTTTATCTTTAAGAGTGTTTAAAAGTTTGATTTCAATTATCAGAACAGAGTATCATCATCTTCTGTGTGTTGTAACTAGACACTCTAAGGGTAGAAAGTAATAATCAAACTTTATAGAAAGAGCTAGATATACGCACCTGACGTGATTTTCATCGTGCAATGTTGTGTCACGGCATGACGAGATCGTGTTACATTGAAGTAGTAAAGCACGAGATTCGTGATTAAAAATATTTCGTGCGTAAGCCTGAGTGTGAATTAGCAATAGTTACGTCACGTGATTTTCATCGTATCTATCACGTGTGGTCACGAGATCATAATGAATCTTTTCTTGTATACATTTTTATTTAATTATTGTATATGTATTTTGTAAAGTAAACTTAAAGAAACTCCTCACAACAGTTCACGTGTAGGTGAGAGGCTGTGTTTGTGACTGAAAATGAGTGTGTACGTGAATGTTTGGAATTAAAACCAAGGATCATTTGGAGACGCATTTGTTTATTTTTTTTATGTATATGTACTTTCTCCTACTAATGAGTTATAGGTATTCCCTTTCAGAAACAAATAAAGATGAACAACACTGGGGAGGACCGTGTTATGGAAGACGATTCCTCAAGTGCCATAAGCTCCAGGAGTGCCACGCCGTTTTCCGAGATTTACGTCAAAGATGCGACAATTCATAAGCTCTTTCCAGAGAATGATGCTCTCAAGGAAGAGATTAAAAGCCTCAACCAGAAGCTGGCCCAAATGAGTCATCAAATGACCACAAAAAGGAACTGTTGGACGCCCAAAAAGCCCAACACAGGGAGCTCCTCACCGCCATTCAGGGCTCCGGCCCCATGGAAAGTGCCAGCAAGGACAAGCGGAAACGCAAGAAATCCGTTGACCAAGTTGATATGGATGACGAAGAGCCTAAGCAGGCGAAAATGCAATCTGCGCCAGCCATCACCCCAGCTACCACCGAGCCAAAAGAGGCCCAAGTAGTAACGAAAATAAAAATTCCGCCAGTCATCCTCAGGAAAAAGGAGACGTGGACGTCTGTCAGCCTCAGGCTGAAAGAAGTAGGGATCAAATACCTAAGAGCCAAGATCGTTGGAGAAGACATTTCCATAGAGCCCCAAACGGCGGACTATATGCGGATGGCCAGGCTATTCACGTCAGAAAAACTTGAATATCATACGTATGCCCTACCTGAAGAGAAGCTACTTAGGGTGGTTATCAGAGGTATCCCCACTGGAGTAACCAACGAGGACATAAAGGAGGACCTCAAGGAGCAGGGACTGAGACCCATATCAGTCCAGAGGATGACCTCCAAGAGGACAAAAAGGGAGATGCCCCTTATCCTAGTTCAAGTCTCCCTGGACCTGGAAGTCACAAGATGCTGCCCTGGTCGTCAGGATGGAAAGACAACGAGCCGCCTCTGCCCTCATTCAGTGCCACCGCTGCCAGCTCTTTGGCCACACACAGGAAAGTGCACTGCACAGCCAAAGTACGTGAAGTTCGGACAGGCCCACCACTCGACGGAAGGCCAGAATAAGAAGGAAAGCCCCGCCAAGTGCGCAAAGAAAGGTCACCGCCGAACAGAGCTACGCAGAATGCCAAGGGCAAAGCCGCATCTGTAAACGAGGCCAAGACAGAGCCAAAGAAGGGGGGCTGACCCTCAAATTCTGTCATGGCCAACAATTTCACAGCTGCGCTAGTACAGATGCAGCAGATGTGCTCAGCATTCTTTGCTCAGATGCCAAAAATGCTCCCAATTTTAGATTGCAACTACGCTGGTGAAACCGAAAATCTTGCAGATAGCCCCATGAGACATGAACGGCCTCTGACAGAGGAAGCTAGAAATAGCAGAAGTCTTCGAGAAGTACAACATCGACGTGATGGCCCTGCAAGAAAACAAACTTCGCCAGGATAATACCGAACTTCGAATCCCAAGCTAAGAAGAATTTTTTTTTCGGTGTTTTTTCAAAAGTTTTAACATGAGTCGGTGTATGTGAAAATAAAAGATATTTTCAGAAAGAGCATACATTTCTAAGTAAAAAATGTCTCTATAGAATTTTTTTATTAAAGTCACAGTTTTTCCGTAAAATATTATGGAAGTAGAAGTAGTGGAGCAAGCGAAGTGGAAATCTTCGTCGCACTATATTCGCAAAATATTACCCCAGGTACGAAATATCATAAAAATTGCATTATTAAATAATATTTGTTGAAGGAAATAATCGAAAATAATTATTATAAATGAGACTTATTCTATAAAAAGTCATACACAACATAATAGCAGTAGAACCGAAGTCGACGCTCCCGCGCCCGTATCTGAACACAGTGCTTTGTATGATGATATAGACAAGTTCCTTTCCACCTCATACTCCTGTCTACTTATGTTGTAAGTATCAGAATTTGTAATATATTTTTTAGAGAATTTCATTCCCGAGACCGTAAATATTGGTATTTTTGCTTATCCCGACAGAATTTATAAATGAACTTGTTTCAAGCATCTAAGTATTTTTTTTCTGAGTTCCCATAACATGTATATATATTTGTTCTACATATCCTGAAACTACGAAATTATAATAATTTCAAAAGTAGTGTTTATAAACTACATTAACTTAAACAAATGCACGTTAATGAGGTTCAAATTGACACATTTCTGGAATGTTTCCCGTAGACGAAAAAAAGTTCGAGCATTTCCTACGGATTATTTCGAAATGAAATATGTATATTGATGATTTGCTTCTATACAGGGTGTCCCGTAAATAATGGATAATCCTGAAACTGGAAATAGGCCAGGCCATGACCTATCAGAATATCACAACTTGACATTATTGAAAACCCTACGGTTTTCGAGATATGGGCACTTTTTGAAATTTTGATAATTTCGACTCTAGGATAGTGTTTTACATGCCAGTGCCACAAAGTAAAGATTTGTTCATTCTGTTTTTAGGTGAGTATTCTAGAATAGTTGTGCTATCAAATGTGTATAGTGAGTGAGTTTTTAGATAACGACTACCGTATTTCAAAAAAGAAGTGTTTCGTAAATTTCTGTTCCACCAAGATTCCGTCTGCCGACTTTGACCTTTGATGGTGTAAAGAAAAGTGCCAAGCGAAACTTGCTACTTATCTTAAAAACTCGCCCACTTATTGTTATATTATAAAATGTTTAAAAATTATGAGTTAGGAGGACGAAGAAAGATTGAAATAATATAAAAGTAATTTCTCCTGAATTTATTAAACATAATAATTATTAAAAAGAAAAAGTCGCTATAATAAATGTTCGAATTGCTCTCCTCCAGCCCTGATGTAGGCTCTGCAACTTTTAATAAAGGAACGATTTAGATGGCGTGAATATCCGGATCGGCTGATTTCTTCGGCGGCTACTCCGATACGCTCATGCAATTCATTTAAGGATTGAACAGTTCGGAAGTACACCTTTTCCTTCATACATCTCCAGTAAAAGAAATGTAAAGGATTTAGGTGTGGTGACCTGGGTGGCCATACATTTGGAGCTAAGCCACCGATCCATCTGTCCGGATATTTCAAATTTTGGAATGCTCTCACCTCTCTTCCATAATGTGCAGGGCATCCGTCGTTCTGTAGCCACATTCTCAGCCTCGGGGATAAAGGGAAGTCTTCTAGTAAGACCTGTAGGTTGTTTTGAAGGAATTCCAAATAATTCTCTGACGTTAATGTTGGTGGCAGTTCGAATGGGCCTACCACTTGACCATTTAGGATGCCTGTCCACAAATTTACTTTAAATTGGTATTATGATCGATCTTCTCTCATCAAATGGGGATTTTCTAGCTGCCTGCTATGCAGATTTTATAAATTTACAAAGCCATTTTTTCTGTACGATGATTCGTCAGACCACAAAATTTTATTTAAAAAATCTGGATCCTCTTCTATTATCCGCAGCATTCGCCAGCAAAATACCACCCTCAAGGGATAATTTCTGGGTAGTAGAGTTTGCACAGGTTGTACATGGAAAGGATGGAGTTCGTATCGTTTTAAAATCCTATGCACCGTTGTTTTAGATACAGAACAGAAGTAGACGGATCGTTGTTAATTTCATCAAGCACTTCGTGGTCGATATCTTGACGATGTCTTCCTTCATTGGCACCACCAATACCACGAAGACTAGAAATCCTTCCCTCGCAGTACGCGTTATGTACTCTAATAAATACACGATAGTCTGGATGGCGTGCGTTAGGGTACCTTTCTCGATAACGCACAGCGGATGCACTGGCGTTGCCTCGACATTCGCCGTAAACGGAATGCATATTAGCATACTCACGTTGTGTATACTGTATACGAGGCATTGTGGTTTTCAAGAAGTCTACAGAAATGCGAGTCTCAAAAAATTTAAATAATTTAATAGAAATGACAGGTCGCCCTATTAATAACAAACGTACAAAATGACATGTATCACATAAGAGAATATCCACGAATGCTTTGGCCAAGCAATGCAATTAAAAGATAGGCTTACTTGTTAAAAATTTTAATTCAATAAATTTAGCTCCTCCACCATTCAATGTCTCTTTTCCTAACAGGAAAACTCATAATTTTTAAACATTTTACAATATAACAATAAGTGGGCAAGTTTTTAACATACGTGGCAAGTTTCGCTTGGCACTTTTCTTTACACCATCAAAGGTCAAAGTCGGCAGACGGAATCTTGGTGGAACAGAAATTTACGATTTTTTCTTTTTTGAAAATACTGTAGTCGTTATCTAAGAACTCCTAGACACGTTTGATAGCACAACTATTCTAGAATACTCACCTAAAAACAGAATAAACAAATCTTTACTTTGTGGCTCTGGCATGTAAAACACTATCCTAGAGTCGAAATTTTCAAAATTTCAAAAAGTGTCCATATCTCGAAAACTGTAGGGTTTTCAATAGGGTCAAGTTGCGATATTCTAATAGGTCATGGCCTGGCCTATTTCCAGTTTCAGGATTATCCATTATTTACGGGACACCCTGTATATTAGTCTTACATTAATACACAATTATATGAATAAGAAAGGTGAGACTGTATTCCTTAGTTCTCAATTTGTGTACATTTTGTTTGTCTAAGGAAAGAACGTCGTTCGGATGCGGGCAACCTTGCACCGCGCTTCATCCAATATTTTCACTTCACTAATTTCCTATAGAAAATCTGTGGCTTCAGACAAAATTTTTGCAGATACATTTTTTGTATAAATATGTATGCTCTTTCTAAAAATATTTTTTATTTTCTCCTACCTTGACACATTTTAGAGATTTTCGGAAAATACCGGAATAACAAAGATTTTGAATATATTTTTTTTAATGTTGCCTGTTTGGAAATCATGCAAAGTCTACGTGCATATTGCTGACCATCCAAAAAACTCATTAAAAAAAAGCATCCGCCTCCGATTTGTTCAGAAGTAAATATCTCTAATGACTGAGCTAGTATCTTTAGATGAAAATGTTGTGACTAATTCACCGATTCACCTGGATGAGTTATGGTAAAGTACAAAGTTATTCGGTGAAATAAGATTACGAATTTAAAAAGAATATTTCTGTGTACATACAAATCAACCAGACATTAATTTTTAATCAAAATGATTGTACTTACACTGATAACGGTACCATTGCTTAAAGTTACATTCTTGTTTTCTGTCATTGCAACTATGGCGATACTTAAATTTACTCTAAGTGAATAAACGTTAAAAAACCCAAAAAATGCCAACGTTGCCACTACATATCTTCGTTTTTTCCAAAATTTCCATGGCGGATCATCAGATCTAAAAAAATGATTTAGTACTGATTAATGACGTCAATTTGAATGAAAGCTGCAAGGATAAAAATGCTAACGATTTAACTAGTTTATTTTTAAAGTTTGGTATGAAAAAATGTATTCACGAATTTACACGAGTTCAAAATAATTCAAAAACTATTATTGATAATATATTTTCAAATGTCGAATTTGTTAAATCCTCAAATAATTCACACTGACGTTTCAGACCATTTTATGCAATGGATACATTTTAACTTTTCAACATGCACCTCTAATGAGGATAAACCCATTTTTAAAAGATGATTTTACAGTAATTGAAATTCAAATCATATTATACTATTGTTAATTATTATCTAAAGGAAAGTGAGACTTCTTGGCCACCAGTAACAGCTGTGTGATGAAATTTAAAGCTTTATGGAATTCCTGGACATAGCGTTTCCCTTGAAAAAAAAATAAAAACAGGATATTGATACCTCAAAAACCTTGGATTAATAACCATCTTATAGAGCAAGATAAATTTAAATTTATTAAGTCGATAATATTCTAAAGAAAAACCACCAATAATAAATTTTGCAAGACAAGAAAATAGCTACTGAGTTCCTATTCTCATCCCCATACAATAAATCTAAAATAGCTTGGCAAATAATCAACAACGAAAGTAGTCTCAAAAAGAAAAAATCACCACCATCGCTCTTGGATATTAACGAAACATATTCTATACAGGATTTTGCAAACAGCAGAAAAAACTATCTATGAGAACTAAAATAAAAACTATTTGTAAAATTATTGATTTACAATCTTTGCATTCTTTCGATAACCTGAATTCTGGTTATGCAATTAAAATCCTAAAATGAATTTGTCTTTCTTATTGGACAATTCACATTCTAACACTAGTTTCCAGATAGTCCCCTACGGCTATGCAGAGTAAACTAGTATCCACATAACCCCCTACGGCTATGAAGATTCAGCTAAAATGAGAACAAAGATCTAAAATTAATTTATTTACATACCTCGTCTTTTGAAAAAATTTGTATTCAAATGGATTACATTTTCATGAAATCTATTATTCTCTTTCTTGGAAATGCTTAGCCTTTAAAACGTTTTTCGCCATTATTCTGGAGCTCAACAGAAAGGCACAAGGCCACTCAAACGATGTTCCATGCAAATACCAAGACAATTACCAAGTTTTTGACTTTGTTTAACATTGACTGAATGAAAAAAAAAAGAGCAGATTTTCACCTATGTATTATCTAATCAGTAATGGAGCCTATATACTCTATACATGTTTAAAAGTGAATTATTTTTTTGTTTGTGCCTTTCTGATGAGATCCAGAATAAGGGCGAAAAACTCTGCATGGCCGTAGGAGACTGTGTGGAAACTAGTGTTAGTATGAAAATTGTCCAATAAGAAAGACAAATTCATTTTGGAATTTTAATTGCTGGCATAACCAGAATTAAGGTTATCGATAGAATGCAAAGATTGCAAATCAATAAGTTTACAAACAGTTTTTATTTTAGGTCATTACAAGTATAAGCAACAAAAAAATTATTCACTTTTAAACTTGGATATTAATGTTTGCGAAATGTCTTAACTAGAAGCATGTCGGTTAATAATTCTTTAAATAGTATTATTGCTATATTGTAATTTACTTTTAATTGATCACCTATAACCTATGAAGAAGTCCATAAATTAATATTAACAATTTCCTCTAAACACTCTGCCGGTTTTGGTGGTATTCCTAGCTCACTATTAGCTAAAGTTGTTGATTATATAACTCATCCCCTCATTTCACTAATAAATAAATCTCTAATTTCTAACTATATTAAAAAATCTCTGATTATACTGATCCACAAAGAAGAAGACACAAAGTTAATATCAAATTCTACATTAAATTTTTATTTGCCTTTTCAAAAATCTGTGAAAAATCTTTCCTCTTGATAGTTTATTTAGAAAATGAAAACTTACTAACCGGGAGACAATTTGACTTTAGGAAAGGCCTTTCTACTCAGCATGCTGTTCCATCATTATATTATTTTATTTTAAATAATTTCGACTTAAAGATTAACACTGCATGCATATTGTTTTATTCAAAGCGTGCTTTTGACACAATAAATTTTAATTTGCTGTTAATTAAACTAGATAAATATGGAATAAAAGATACTGCTTTATAGTGCAGAGAAATTAGCTTGAAAACCACTGAAAATTCGGACAAATTTACATAAAGCTGTTTTCACCGGAAATAGGTATAGGTATATGTACTTAATATTATACTAAAAGTCCCCTTATGTAGAAGTGCCGGAACCTTAAAAAAAAAGCAATCGTTTAATGAGAGGCGCCAAGATTTATGTAGATTCGCGCACTGCGTACTGCGGCCGATCTTTATAGCAGATTACTACTTACTGCTGCTTGTTTCTATAATAATAATAATGAGTATTTATTAGTATTATACCTGAGTTATAATAAGTGCATTGGATTTTATTTGACAGAGTGATCGATTATAAAATTTGTTATTTGTTGGTCCCGGTGAATATTTTTAAGACAATATGGAAGCTAATACGTGTATTTTATGCAATGTTATGCTTTTAAAAGACGAGAGTGTATGTGTTAAATTGAAAGAACTTGTGACACTAATTAATGCAAGCAAAACGAGAAATGATGATAAGTGGAAACATTTTGAGGGTGTTGAACAAATTTCTGTACATAAAATATGTAGGAAAAATTATACTCGTGCCACTAGCCTAAAATCGGATATGAAAAATGTAGATTCAGATTTAAATCAACCTAGCTCATCCCGACTACGATGGACTATGAAACATGACTTTTGTTTTAAACAAAATTGTATTTTTTATGGAGATCTTTGTAAAATTGATAAAAAAATTGGCACCATGAGAAAAAGCGACCTCTGCTGAATGAAAGAATTTGTACCAAATAATTCAGAAAATTGGTCCTATAAATATTTAAAACAGAAGTTATTTGAACGTTATATAAATGAAATTATAGAACATTACGGAGTTATATGTTTTAAAGGAACAACTGAAAAATTGTTTCATGACCAATGGTACAAAGATAAGAGAAGTGACAAAATGGACGAAAAGCTTCGAGTAATAAAAGCTGCGGCTTCTTTTATTAAAGAAGATATTCGTTCTGTTTATTTCGATACTGACTACTATCCTTCCGCTGAAAGCATACAATTGGGTGGATCAAAAGATATTCCTCAAAGCTTACACACATTTATGTCCACTTTAATAAATAAACCAGCAGAAAAGAACACTAAGAAAATTAGGTCTTTGGAAAACGCTATTGTAGCTACTGTTCGACCACGTTCATACGTATCAGCGATTCTTACGGGACTCGCAGTGCATATCCATCGAAAATATGCTTCAAAACATATTTTGGATCTTCTTTCTACATTGGGGTTTTGTGCATCTTACAAAGAATTAATAAAATTTGAAAGTTCAGCTGTCCAAAATTCCAATATTAATGTTGCTGACGACACATTTGTACAATTTGTTTATGATAATGCGGATTTGAATATAAGAACACTTGATGGTGACCTAACGTTTCACGCTATGGGAGGTATAATAAGTTTAGCACTAGAAGGTTCCGTTAATGTAGAAGAAAAAAGACCTCGTCCGAGAGGAAATTATTTTTTAATCTGTCTTCAATTTAATTGTGTTGTTTCGTTTACTATTAAAAAAAGTATAGTAAAGTATGGGTCATTTTATATATATTTCAATTATGAGTAAATTTTCTATCTTGTACAATTTTGAAACCGTTTACGAGAAAATCTCTAAAAACTATATAATCCAAGATGGCGACTGAATTTTATGAGTGTTCCGGCACCTCTATGTGCGGGGACTTTTAGTATGGTAACAATACGGTTCCCTGGAATACATTGCCGTCGAGAACAGCTTTATGTAAATTTGTCCAAATTAAAATCTTAATGTCACTGTACTATTAAATTGGCTGAAATCATATTTGGTAGATAGGACATAGGAAGTTGTGATAAGGAGCAGCGGTGTTGTTATAATAAAATCTGGTACTAGCTTTGTCAACATGGACGTCCCCCAGGGGAGTATACTGGAACCATTGCTCTTTAAATTTTTTTATAAACGACATTGTTCATCTTGATAATGCATTTGTGTTTTTATTTCCTAATGACACAGCTACTGCCGTCTCTAAACTCAGCATATATGCAAATGCTGGTGTAAGTAATATGGTATTATTTTATTCTAACAATGGCTTAGCTGGAAGTTCCCGTTATGGGCTTAGGCTGAATTTCGATATAAGTATCCGGCATCACCGCTTGTCTCTGGTTGCTAATGGTCCCACTACTATAGGTGTAAAACTTTTTACTAAGCTTCCTGCAAATATTAAAAATCTTGAATGATTAAGTGAATTTAAAGCCGCTGGAAGGAATTTATTAATAAGGTCTAGTTTCTAATCTATTACAGAATACTTTACTGCCGATTTTAGTAATTAGTTTTTAATATGTATTTTTTTACTATTGTATGTGTGGTATTTTGATTTTTTGCATATTTCAAGTAAAGTGATTTTATATTCTACTATTGATAATATTCTATACTTTTATAAGCGAATCTCATAAAAATAAAGATTACACGGGCACGCAACAAAAGTAATATCTATTACCGGGACCCGACATAGTAATTCCTACGTATTTCGACGTGCTGAATAAGAATCCGATGTCCGCTTAGCTCCATCACTAACCAATTTTTAGTAAATCGCAAAAACATCAAAAATTCAGGTTTTCTGTTATTTTGGCGATTTACTAATATTTGGTGGGTGATGAAGCTAAACAGACACCGAATTCGTGTTCAGCACGTCGATATGCATAGGAATTACTATGTCGGGTCCCGGGATCAAATAACTTTTTTTGTGTGTGTGCCTGTGCACCGGTACATTAAAAAAAAGATTTGACCCCGGGACCCGACCTAGTAATCCCAATGTATTTCGACGTGCTGAACACGAAGCCAATGTCCGTTTATCTCTATCATCCGCCAATTTCTTGTAAATCGCGAAAATAGCTTAAGAAACCTGATTTCTTTAACGACAAAAAGTAACAAATATTAACTTGCCAACATATAAAAATAGGGAATTGGTAAAAAAAAGTTTGAAATAAAACCAGATCTTTACGTTTTGAGGTAAAGAACACTAAACAGTGGTTTTTAAAGAATGTCTGTATATATTTCTCTACATGTATCTAAAAAGGTGCGTATAAGCTTGACGAACCGAACATGTAATGTAACATGCAATGCAACAGATTCGTCAAGTTGGGACGGTTCTGCGAACACGATGCGAATGGCTATTTCGAAGCGCGCTGCGATCCACTGCTTGTCGGTTTTTCGACGAACACAAAGGGATTCGCAGTGCGTAGTGGGACGGCATTCGTGATGTTTTAATATTTTAACGAACATGGACTAATCGGAGGAGGCGGCTTTGCTGTTAATAGAAATTTACAAGTATCATAGTGTTCTTTGGGACCAAACGGACCCGAATTATTTTAATAAAAACAAAAAGAAAGATGCGTGGATGGAAATTGCTGCTTCCATGTAGCAACCAGAGGAAGCATGTAAAAAAAAAGTTCATTATTTTTGTTTTATTATATAAGTTGATTATCATAAAATTTTTATATTGGCCGTTACTGTGCTGGAACTTCAAAACTCCCAGTAGATCGTAGAAGCTTTCGTTTTTTACTTCCCTCGCATACCGAATAGGGAAGTATTGTATTCGAGAAAAAATCACCCTCCGAGATTTTTTTGGATTCTGACGTTTCAGATCACGGAGATTACGAAAATATAGGTTTTTCAATTCCGTTAGTCTGTCTGTCTGTCTGTCTGTTGGTGCATTTACTAAAAAAACTACTTGACGGAGAGCAGTCAAATTTGGTAGGTAGTTAACCCCACTGTTAGCGAAGAAATGGAAACTGGAAAATATACAAGGTGGATCGTCTAAAGGGAATAAATAATGAAAACAAATTTTTTTGGGTCAAATTTAACATTTCTACGTTTCATGACACGCTAAACCTATTTCAGAAAAAAAAAATTCAAATTTTTTTGAAAAATTTTTTACCACTAAAAAATTTTTTTGTCTTTGTTCAAATTTAAAATTCCCACGTTTCATGGCATTCTAAACCAATTCAAAAAAAAATACCACTGTAGAATAGAAGGAAACTTTCCTTTTTGCTCAAATTTAAAATTTCCACGTGTCAAAAATTTAGATTTTTTTTTTTTAACATTTTTGAAAAACTAAAAAAAAAATGAAATTTTTTAACCACCACTGTATTTCCACTCCACTATGTGTATGTGGAATTGAAAATGTGACAGATGGCAATAATATTAGGCATATGCACCTATTACACTATTATTGAAAAATGTACAGTCATCCCAAGAAATAATTCAGTCATGGTGGACATTTGTAAAGGTATTTGGCCAAGCCTTCCATATTTGGCACCTGTTATTTAGTACTGAACTTTTGCTGTTGGATGAGCACTCTGTATATTTTTTTGACCAAAACTTATCAGGTGTTCTTTGTAATAATAGTGATAACTAAGTATATTCCGATTATTATTTTCAATGTCACTTCGTAATTATTATTTTTTTAGAGTGACCGCCATGAACAAATAAAGAGGGAAGTTCTGTGTAAATACCTTTACCGATTTTTTTTTTTTAATATTTGCGATAATTAATAAGGGCACTACTGCCTAAAACCAAAGCTTCAGGTTTACCGTCGGACATGTTTTTGGTCTGTTACCATCGGATAGACTAAACAGTTCACCTCGCTTGCTCGTGGCGTGTTCGTCAAATCGCACGGTTCGTAAGATGTTCGTGGCGTGATCGCGGGAGACAAATTTCAACGAGCATTGCATTGCATGTTACATTACATGTTCGGTTCGCCAAGCTTATACGCACCTTAAGGCTAATAAAAATATCAGGGTCTTTGATCTTTACTGCAAAGTCAAAGGAGCCGACACTTTTTATGTGCCTTAAATATATGTAGAGAACTATATATGTATGTAGTAGTATTGTACATGAGCTGAAACTGTCCTTGTGTAGATCTGATGACGTTTAGTGCCCTTTCTGGACATAAACTTTTGTATTTTCCACCACGGTATACATTCTTATTATACTCGAAAGTAGGTGTTATTTTTATTTCGAACATAAATCACATTTTACTCCTTTCCATTAATTTTCCGTTAAAATAGGATTGTTTGAACTACTACATGAACTACTTAAATTAAAAAAATAATTCTCTTAATAAATGTTGGTCCTCCTCTTTTCTTATAGTTATATTGCCACAGACGGACGCACATGCACAGACAAAGATTTAAAACTTACAACACCCCTCCTTTTGCGTTGGGGGTTAAGAAAATAGGTTCAGGCATCCTCGAGTTATGCTCAACGACAATTTATTTTTTCCTCAAGTGCGGTAGCAGAACGGGCTGGTGAAATCAGTTAAGTGTCGTAGTGAATAGACGTGTTTTTAAGATGCTCTCTAAAAAGCGGCAAAAAAGCGGTAAAAACCCCGTTAATCTCGAAAAAATTTCAGCCACTGGTAGGTTAAAAAATTCTGCGTAAAATGAAACTCCTCAATAGAAAAACAGAGTTCATATGGAATTAATAATTATAAGATTTTCTAATAATATTAAATCAAATAAAGCAAACAAGCTCATGAAGTGCAATGTCCCTACGTACACCCTAGACGACCCAACAGGATACTTTTCAAGGGGTTCGTGGGCAATAAATAATAGCGTAGTCAGTGTCAAAAGGAGGCACATATATTTACAAAGCAACATAGCTGTGTGTGACCCAAGGTAATTGTATACAGTGGAAAGTTTTTAAATGGACAAAATCAACTCAACCCAAGAAAGAAAAGAAAAGGAAATAAAATAAAACAGCAATCACAAGACGCTGCAGAAAGACAGACAAGCTATACATTAGTTTATTTTATTTTATCTGATTTAAATGATATTGTTCTATTTTATCTTTCTATCTGATCTTTACCATCTTAATTTTTGTCAGCTCTATTTATTGATTCAAAACATAATATTTTATTATTAATTTGGAAGGTAGAAATTGAAACCGATTATCTAAAAAAAAACGATATTCAGGGTGAGAAAACTATCCCTTCGGACCTCTTTTTTCTCATAACGCGCAAAAAATATTATTACCGCGAGATAGTCCCCTTCCCAGCAACTCCACTGTAAATGGATATTTACCTGTGGAACGGTTATTGAATAAAAACAAAAAAAATAGAAAAATGGAAGCGGCCAGATTCAGAAACAGAAGAAAAGAAAACTTAGAAGAAGAAAAATAAGGAGATGACGATAGATGGAAACATAAAAGAAGCAAGGAAACTGAAAAGAAGCATCTCGCAAACACCTGCACACCCCAACTGTTGATGACAGATGGAAACTTAATAGAAGCATGGAAACTTAAAAGAAGCATCTCACAAACACCTACACTTCCCATCCTATATTCCCACCCCATGCGTCATACGGCTCTCGCTGCTGACAACAAGCATGTCCAATGTCCAACCCGGCGTATGCAGCCGGACCGGCGGTATATAAAACATCCGAGATTTGGTTTCGGCGTGCGGTTTGGCCGTCCGTTGGGCGTGTTCGACGGACGACCAAGCTGCATGTTAGAACGAACCTCCATGGATGCCCAGAATTGGCAGCAATGCCCACCTTACGCTGGCAAATCCATCAATCAATCCTCAAGTGCGGTAGCAGAACGGGCTAAAGCTTATTAATGACGAGTATGCTTGATCACATTGTACTTTATATTTGGGGAGTTTTCTAATAAATGTGGTGTGTTTATGTTCTATGGCTATGACTATTTAATTCCTTTAGGAAGAATTTTTAAGCACATTCGGATCCCGAACGGTCAAGAGATTTATTTTCCAAACACCCTGTGAAATTGAAAAGTATTACTTCATCTAATTCTAATTCTAAACATATCCGTGGTACAATTTAAAATATATATAATCTTAGCAGTAAATACAATTTAATTCAGTTTTTTTAATACTTGTGCTTATGGAATTAGAGATTTTTATGGTATGTATTATGCTGACTTAAAAGCTGGATTTTATTTGATATTTAGTGATCGATTACATTGTTATTCTACATATCTACGAAGTATTTAACAAAGGACATTATTTTTTATTAACTAATAGATTTGGATTTATTTATTAAACCATGTTTTTAATAAGGTTATTACTTGAGGATAGAAACTTCTTATCATTAAGCAAATAATAACATTAGATTCATATTAGATACCAAGCCTCGAATGTTTCAAGCCCGAAGCGCTTGATTATTGCATCAACATTGTCTAAATGTCTAGTCTATTCTCATTATCACGTGCAAATGATAGATTCATTGAGCTTCTGTCGGAAATATTTCCGGAAGTAGGACGAGGTCGCACTTAGAAAAATATATTTTCCATGAAAGACTTAAAAAAATATCTTTGCGCAAAAATTAGGAAAGTACAAGGAAATACGATTTTTTTGAGTACATCTTTTAATTTGACAGGACCTTTCGCGTCTATGGACGAGAAGTATTCTGAAATCCGACTTAACCATATCGTATCGTAATTCTTCCAAAGAACGTTTTTCTTCTGTCTTGGGCATATGCACCAAATAACGCCTTAGACCACTTTTATTTATTCTAAAAGGCAACTTTTTATTTTTGTTTATTGAAATTTTGCGAGGCGCTACAAATTTTCAAAACTGATTCGGGCGTATCCGTAGTCTAACTCTTCTAAACCTCATTAGATTATATGCATTTAGTACGCTGTCAAGAATTGGAAACTCATATAATTTACATAATAATCAATGATTAGGCCTGACAAATCATACGTCCATTGGAACTCAGTCGCACTATAACTTCTGTATATAGTTGAGATTAAACATTCCCAGGGTGTGTCCTAAACGTGCCATGTGTGTTATGCACGTCTGAATTTTTTTATGTACTTATTCAGTTAGGCAGTGATTTATCTGAACCTTTATATAATATCAATGAATCTTTCCCTTTTAAGTTAACACCTCGTACGATTCTGTGTCGGGTCAGTTGCTGACTTTTTAAGGAGCTTCATAAAATTAATCATCTGTTCAGGACCAAGATTCCAACACAGAAACTAATGAGGTGAGATTTACCTATTTGAACGCTGAAAATAAAAAATATATAAGTTCTGTACTAAATAGCAATGGTATCATGTAAATATATGAATTATACCATATTCTAGAGAAATGTTAATCTAATAAATATTCGATCAACTTCTATTTAGTATATTTAATTATTTGCGTAATCCATAATTTCTAAAAGAACAAATTGTTATTTCATATTTTTTATCAGTCATTAAACTTACACATTAAATCAAGCAACAAACCATGGACAAAAATCAACAACGAAACAAAAAACATATACAAGTGCACAAGTAGCGTTAAGTGCATTAAGTTAAGTTTAGTACCGGACGTTCAATGTGAGATTGTGAGACTGGTCGTCCGGACACGCTCATGCGCCGCTCATATTACCGGACGTTTAATTCATAAGTTACCGTCCGGATCCGGGCGGCGATCCACTCCCTTTTAGAGATGCCCACGGATAGTCCCAAAGTACAATTTCAATAAAAATGTCAAAATTAAAGTACCAGACAGGGAAGACTGGACAAATGGTCCCCCAATAATGTCGGAAGCAGTCTGGTATAGTGACGGTTCTAAGACAGAACAGGGTCGGGAATCTAATCTAGTTGAGGTGGACTGCTTGTTATTTTTATTATCTTAGATTTATCCGTCGGTCGAAGACGTATACTGTTAACCAATCCGACATTTCTCGTTTTCGACAGGAAAGTAAGGCAACACAAAAAATCATGACAAAAAGTTCAATTCTTGTTTTACTATTTATATTACAATAGAAATATACTTGTATGTAATCTGATATAAACGTATAATATAATAAACCCCATCTTATTAACACAACGTTTCATTAATTAGATACCGTAAAATTTTATATTATTAAACTTAATACTTTTTATAGTACTCTAGTAACAACACAATAAACTTACTTAGTTTTTTAATGTTATTATTTGCTTACTGATAACAATTCTATTCTCAAGTAGGTAACAAACTTATTAAAAGAGTGTAAGAAGGGTAAGCATAGGCTGGATGGTCCTCGTGAAATTGGGCTGATATTTTTACCTTGACATCACATTACTAAGGGGAACTGTTCTGCAAGATATTACAACCCGGCCCCCTCAGGTTTTTAAAATAAATTAATTAATCGAATTAAAAAAAAATCTCTTTAATAACTTAAGCAATTTTTATGATTTTAATATATGTGGTAGATATGCCAGTAAGTATATATTAAAATATTCGAATTAAAAATTTTAAAACATAAAAAATTTCACGTATATTAAGAGACACCACCACCAATTCTTTTTTTCAAAAATGCCCCCTACTATTCCCTATAACATATTTTTTTTTTTTTAATAAGGATAGAACAATGTTAACAAAATTATAATCACTAATCATATATATAAATTAATATTCATAGTCGTCCTAATAGAAGACTCCCTAAACAATTAATTCAATTCTACATTTTTTATAGTCATATAGTTTTTATATGCGTCAAGGGTATCAAAGACAAAGACAAAGATAAAGAGGGGGCAGGGGTGTAATATCTTGCAGAATAGTTCCTCTTGGTAATGTGATGTTTTGTAAAAGCTGAAAGAATGTTTACAGAACATTTTTTATGAAACAAGATTGTTGATATAAACATTTTCAAAACGTTTATACGTTTATAGACGCAAAATGGGCACAGTTTATAAAACAAAGTAGTTCTTTAAATTAGTTTATAATGGCTCTCACGGGTAATATAAAATAATTGTATAAACATTTACATAGGATTAAAAAAATTAGTAGACGATAATTCTAAAATTATTCGAGATACGACGAAACATTTCTATAAGCATTGTGTTATTTCCATTACCTAATACTTTTCTGCTATGTACAGCAATATGAGATAAATGTTAACTGATTAGGACTTCATTTCACCAACAGCAGAGCGATTACTATTTTAAAAGCTTTTATTTAGCTTCACTTGTAACAGTGTAAACAAATCATGCAATCAAAATTTCGACTACTTCTAATTGAGCTGGAGCTTTGATATATTACACACATGTAGAATACGATAAACTATGTGACGTCATTCTAAGTCCAACATGGCGGACGCCTCAAGATGGCGAATTACCTTTTTCTTGAGAACCTCCTGAATGTGGCTATCAAATGAAAGGGTTTGACGAGTAGAATACGATATGAGCAGTGCAACATCTGCACAATCTGGTTGGTACAAAATGTGCAGAGCTAATGACTAAAAAGTTAAAAATAAAAAAAAAAAAAGGTTTTATTTAAAAAAATTTACTAAAAAAATGAAAATTGAAAATACATTTTTTTTAATTCATACATCTGGAAACTCAAAGCTTTGGGGGCGGTCCTGTAAAAGACTACTGTAAACGAGAAAACAATATGGCGCATAAACACCTGTCCATGTTTTATAAAAATGGTACAGAACGTATAGTCTTTAAAGACAATTTTTAGCTTCCTAAATATTTTATAAATGTTTTTTGAGAGCAATGTGCGCTTTGTTTATATAACAATTGTTTAGCAGCTACAGCAAAATACAATATACTCCCAGCAATAATATTGTATTAAGATAGTCATAATAAAATTGTTTTATTAATGTTTAGCTAAAGTTTTAAAAAAGAGTTTTATATATAGTCTTTAAAGACAATTTTTAGCTTCTTAATTATTTTATAAATGTTTTTTGAGAGCAATGTGCGCTTTGTTTGTATAACAATTGTTTAGCAGCTACAGCAAAATACAATATACTCCCAGCAATAATATTGTATTAAGATAGTCATAATAAAATTGTTTTATTAATGCTTAGCTAAAGTTTAAAAAAAGAGTTTTATAGATGTTTGCAAATTGACCAGTGCCGGAGGTCATTACTATAAATCTGTTATACTTAAATGAGTTTTGCTTCGTGAGCTAAAACATCCTATAATAATTGCTGTATAAACGTTTACAAAAGAGCGAGAAACAAATTCTACAAAATATTTTATAATTTAGCACTTATTTATATGACGATTTAGTTGTGAATATGTTAATTATGATTCATTATTGTTATCAAAACTTGTTAGATTGTATATTTTGCTCTTGTAATTGATTTTTACATTTTCAGCCCATGGAGGGCGCCTCATGGGCTATACCTGATGATGAATATTTTGTCCTCTTTTTTATGAAACGTTTCGGCACTTTAGACTAGGAAATCTTATGCAGAAGTCGTTTCTACGTAATAAAGGTACACTTAATAGAATTTGATAATTCTAACTGTTTTCGAGAAAACTGGCTCAAAAGATTTCAAGATGTCTTATGTTCGTGTGGAAGAATAGGGGATACAAATCACATTTTTTTAATGTGTACTGTTCTCAATAGCACGAGCCCAACTTATGGATAAGCTCCTTACGTTGGAGCTCCAGTTACCAATGAACATGAATTATATCATGTGCTCTGAAAATTTGCCAGCATATCAAGCATTGTTTGAATTTGTAAACTCTACTGGACTAGTAATATGATAGTGTAATTTATTTTATTAAGAAAGAAAGAAAAAAAATGGTATATGGAGGGAAAAAAAGGAATAATAAAATGATGAAAAGATTAAAGGGGATAATTAAGAAAGAAAAAAGAAAAGAACATAAAAAAGCAGAAAATAGAAAAGAGAAAAGAGAGGAGAGAAAAGAGAAAAGAGAAAGGAGAAAAGAGAAAAGAGACAAGAGAAAAGAGAAAAGAGAAAAAAGAAAAGAGAAAAGAGAAAAGAGAAAAGAAATTTACCGAACTAAGAACTTGTTCTGGTGGTTAACGATCGGTGATATATGTTTATTAAAGTCAAGTAGGTATATATTTGACCGAGAATGGTACGGGTGCAGCTGAGCGGAAAAATGCTGAATTAGCAAGTAGTAGTGGTATTTGTCTTAATTCGGTGACATTGGCTAAAGGGAAAAACCAAAGTAAAAAAAATGGGATTTCAAGAATTCCTTGAAAACAAACTCATTTGAAAGGGACAAATTGTATTTATTGAAAAAATGACAACGTAAGTAAAAACTAAAGAGAGACAACTACACAAAGTCACTTATGAACTATTTGCTGCAGCTTAGAGTAAATTTTCGATGTGACCTCCACCTATTCATTTTTTAACACCCTGTTTCTTTTTCCACAGCAACACTTTACTAAAGCATGATTGAATATACCCTAAATTATGGTCTATTATTAATGATCTACATTCTATTTTGATATATGCAGTATTAGAATTGAATAAATGCAAACGAGTCTATAGTAGTATAACAGATAACTACCTACAATTTTATTTCATTGCAAAATAGAGGAAATAAACATTGGAATGTAACAAATATCCTTCAAAGAATTCGTCTCTTTAATAGACATTAAATATCAGTTTTATTTCAACCGTAAAATTACTTTCAAATTTAAATTGATAATGATGTCTTTCATAATATTATCTTCATAGAGAGAATTAATTGTACTGCATTTGTTGTAATGATGATAGTGCCCATGAACTTTCTTTCCTTTCATACAAAACAAATCTAGTAAAATTATAAATGTCAAATCTATAAGTACACTGGCGGGAGAAGAACTGTACAATAAAATTAATGGTTAATATACAAATTATAATTTAAAATATGCGATCAGCAAACCATTTATTATGAGTGATAAATTAATAGCCAAAACGATTCACTTTTCCTTTAATTTACCTTAGTGTATACGTATTAAAATAATGACATTCACCTTTTCGCTAGTATTTAAAAGCATTTGTACCTACTTCTTATTTTCCTGAATACACTCCAATCCATAAGAACTCGGACATTTCTGTTCGTCCGAATAGACCATACTGCGCTCGGTATACCGAGCGTTATCAGGTATGCTGCACATTGGCATAGCACCGTCTGCAGAAATCACTCTCGAGGAACTAAAGAACTGTCCTCGATTGCTATTCAGCTGTTTCTACATAACCGTGAGCTGTGACGTTTGATATCTAGACCTTACATAAATGTGTTCTGATAAAGGTTAATAAAATTTGCGCTATTTGCTCTGGTCTTTTAATGAACTATTGTTTTAAACATAATTTCTATATTTGTTTTTACACTATCGTGTAAATATGTTTGTAATAATTATTATTAACAAGTTTATCGACACTAGTTTTATATAAAGCTACTCGAATATTATTACACAAACTAGACTCGCGCTTCGACAATCATGTTGGAATTGTCTAGAAATGATTAAAACCATGTCAGTTTTAATCATTGTTAGATGCTGTGAAGGTAGCGGAAACCACTTAATAATAAAATAAATGTGACGTTTTCGGTTTGATGCATTACTTGGAAACTATTTACGAGATTCTGTCACCAGTAAAACTGCATTTTACTTGCTGTTTCAACTGAAACATGTTAAGGAATTTTTTTTAGAAATTATGGTTTTCTAAGTTCCAAGTTTTTCAAATAATAAATCCACAGCACTTATTTTTGTAGCTCCCAGTATGTCGAGAAAAGGTATAGTCGAATAATCATGGGCAAATTGCCCTAAATAAGAAACCTATTAATAACTATAACAACGTGTAGGTGAGGCTATTAGTAAATGACAGCGTCGGACTGGGACCAAGAGGGCCTACCGGGCAAATTGCTTTGAGGGCCACATATAAAATTTTTTAATATATTTTTTTTACATACCATTCCCCTAAGTACTTTTTACTTTCCTCGCATACCGAAGGGAAGTATTGTATTCGAGAAAAAATCACCCTCAGAGATTTTTTCGGGTTTTCACATTTCAGATCATGTAGATTACGAAAATATAGGTTTTTCAATTCCGTCAGCCTGACTGTCTGTCTGTCTGTCGGTGGGTTAGTGCATTGACTAAAAAAACTATTTGACGGAAAACAGTAAAATTTGGTAGGTAGCTAACGCCACTACCACCGAAGAAATAGTTAGACTTTCACTGGAAAACATACAGGGTGGACCGTCTAAAGGGAATAAATAGGTTTCGTTCAAATTTTAATTCCACGTTTCATGACATTCTAAACCTATCTCAAAATTTTTGTTTTCAAAATTGTAAATACAAAAAAATTTTGAAATTTTTAAAATTTGGAATTTTTTTTATAAATTGGTGAGGGAAAAATTTTTTTTTTGCTCAAATTGAAAATTTTCACGTTTCGAGACATTTTAAACCTATTTAAAAAAAAGCAATATTTGAAAATTTAAAATAGAAAAAAATTAGGTAAGTATGAAATTTTTAAAATTTTGCAAAAATGATGAAAAAAAAACGGTTTTGCTTAAATTTAAAATTTCCACATTTCACGATATTCTAAACATATTTAAAAAAAAAAAATTGGGAAATTTTAAAAAACATTTTTTATAAAATGGGTGATGAAAAAATTTCTTTTGTTCAAATTTAAAATTTCCACGTTTCATAAACATATTTCAAGAAAGAAATTTGTTTTGAAAATTTAAAAAATATATTTATTTTTTACCACTACAATAGAGTAGATGATAGAAAACATTTTTTTCTTCAATTCTAAAATTTCCACGTTTCATTATATTCTTAACCTATTTCAACAAAAAAGGGTTTTGAAAATTAAAATAAAATCCCACCACTGTACAGTAGATGATGGAAACAAGTTATCAGGTTTCCTCTGTAATAATAGGGCTAACTACATGGCGATTATAATTGTCATATGTCGTCTCTTAATCAGTAATTTTTTAGAGTGACCGTCTTGTATGAATAAAGAGGGAAGTTCTGTGTAAATACCTTTACCGGTTTTAAGTTAGGTATCCCCTTGGAGATAAAATAGATAGTTTTTTAATTTTTTTAAAAACGAATACATTTTCTGTCAGATACGTAACATGATCAAAATAAAATATATCTAATAGTAAATAACAAAATAAAAGATGAATTTTTAATATAAAGTTAGCAAAAAAAAAGTAATCTAATTTGCAAGAAAGCAGCTTAAAAAATAAAAATGTTGTGACGCTTTTATTTTTTAAGCTGCTAATAAACAAAAGGTATATATACCTTTTGTTTATTAGCGAAAATCAAGCAATTTTTAAGGTAATAATTCACAGCCATGGTTTGCAAAAATTGGTTGCTCTTTTCTGCAAAAAGATTAATTAGATCTTGAATATTATAAAAAAATTTTGCGAATCAATTTTAGATGAAAATTGCGAAATCCCAGGGAGACCAAAGTTGTCCATTTTTCCCTCGGTGCATTAGAGCACGACCATAGGTATTTCATGTTTATTTCGCGAACCGGGGCAAAGACAAAAAATATCAATCAAAAGCCGCGTCACCTCCACTTCGCTTGTTCAAGCAGGTCGAAATTACTATAATACGAAAACGGTCTATTTTCCACTGTTGTCACGTTTTTCAAGTTTCGAAATAAAAGTGAATTACTGGATGCTTTGATTATGGGATTTGCAAATGTCCAAATGTCACATGGGGCAAGGGAGTCACATTTTGGGTCTTTGGAGGGGCCTACCGGGCATTTGCCCAGTTGCCCCAGTCCGACACTGGTAAATGATATATCTAATCCTCATTAACCATTTTGGATTTTTTTTTAAATCGTCTTAGACCTCTTTTATGCAGGCGTTTTGAGCAGTCGGTAACGCGTTTTGTAAATCACAGGGAACAAATGGATATTCTTTTGCACTGCCATCCGTTTTACTTGCCGTTGTCTAGTCAACAAGTGCCATTTTGGTGAATACCTCGTAGCCTGTACCGAAAATTATGATTTAGGGCTCATTCGATTCGGAATGACATGTAGAACCTTTTTAGAAAATTTGAAGTTGAGCCGGTAAAGATTACAAAAGTTATACAATTTAGTAAAAAAAAAAGAGGGGGTTTGATTTTTTGCAAATATCTCGGAAATTATTAAAAATGTTCGAAATCAAAAAAAGATCCTTAAAGAGCGGGAAATTTCGTAAAGAATGTCCTACCTCCCGGAACTCTACAACCAATATATATAATTTTAATTTAGAGGTGAAAATAGGGCTATAAGCGTGTGATGTGACTTCCGCGCGCGCCGACTGATTCGGACACTTTAACAATAAAAATTATTTAAACCCATTAAATGTGAATATTAAGAAATTGAAAATTCACATACCTTTTGAATGCTTGAATAAACGATCCATTGGAGAAAAATAGTTTCCGTAATTTTTTTATTAGATGTGCTTTTGTTAATTAACTTATTTTTGCAAGTTTTAAATTAACATAAAAACCCTGATAATTGTCAAATGAAAACCTCAGATGTTTTACACTTCTTAGAGCTATTCTTCAAAGGCTTTAGAAAAGATCCGCGTTGGAGAAACTTAATTGATTTTCCACAATTTTTTTCGAGATATTTTTATAAATAATTTAAAGAAGTTAATACATAATTGAGTTATGCTTAAAATTATATAAAAAATAGAGAAAAATTTTTTCACGTAACATGTGATACATGGTCGTTTTTATAATTTTTTGTAGCATTAAAAAAAATTATAACGCCAAAATTAATTTGTTTATAACAAATTGTTTCGAACACCTAAAAATGAAAAATGTGAAAATGTTTACAAAACATGTAAAAATCATGTTACGCCCGTTTCGGTAAAAATGAAGAGCTACTTGTGTAAAAATTTGTTAATTGTCATTTTTTATGAATTTTTCAGTTTAGATAAAAAAAATATTTTGCCTTTTAAAACACGTGCTTGAAATTTACACAATTTGTGGAAAATAATGAACCATTTTTGAAAAAGTTTGACTGACAGTTTTTGTTAATAAATATGGCAGACTTAATTTGTCATACATAATTTTTTTCATGAAAGTGCACTTCATAACACCTTGATTTTGGTTTTAAAATAAAGTTTAAGATCTCTTTTATCTATTACAACTTGTCTGTCTAACAATGTTCGTTAATTAATTCCTATAATATTTTGTTTTAATAATTAATGATTTTAATAAAAGCCCATTTCATAACACCTCTCTTCTATAAAATAATAATTGATATGGTTCTATGTGAAGTAAATAATCGTTTTGGTAAAAATGAGGAGCTTCTTGTTAATACAGCCAGCCAGTGCACAGTGACATTAATTGCACCATTGACATCTAAAGTGAGACCAAATTATTTTCAGCAACTTTTGGTTGCAAATGAGAAAAATGTGTTAAATTAGGTAATAATAACACAGGTTTACAAAAAGAAACAGTTTTCTGGATGTGGAGTCAGACCAGACGTTTCTTATTGAATTCGAATCTGTTTTTAGTTTTGCTCTATCACGTCAGGCTTTTGAGATATTCTAACCTAAAAGTTGGACATATTTGAGGTTATGTAGCTTTGAGAATTTTTTTTCTCAAACCATGTGTGGGATCTTAAAGTACAAGTCTTCCCCTTTAAAATACCGTTGAGGTTGCTCAAATGCTTTTTTTTTCGCCGAGATATTGCAATTTAAATAATGACCATATAAGGTTTCCTTACTAATTAGATGTATGGGGAGCGATATGATATGAACAGGCGATTTTAAAAATTCGACATCTCAACGAAAAAAAAAAAGATGTTTGAGCAAACTCTACGGCATTTTAAACGAGGAAGATTTGTACTTTAAGATCCCATACATGGAATAGTTTCTTGAGAAACAAAAATCTCAAAGCTACATAACCTCAAATATGCCTAACTTTTAGGTTAGAATATCTCAAAATCCTGACGTGAAAGAGCAAAACTAAAAACAGATTCGAATTCAGCGTCGAAAAATGCATGAGAAACGTATAGTCTGACCCCATATTCAGACAACTTTCTTTTCTTGTAAACCTATATGTAATTATAATAACATTAAAAAATGTTATGTACAGGGTGTAATCAGTTTCATGTCATTAAAAAAAAACTGGTAATGGGGACCGACTAGTCAAACAAAAAACCTTTATGACTTTTCCCTCTAGGGGCACTTTAAAATAACTGATCTAGGTCAATATTTTTAATATTGTGGTAGACAACTATTGAGAACCACTGCTTTTCTTGGTCAATGGACTTGTACTTCTTAATTATGCAACTTTTAAGTTATCATAAAAAAGTGCTCGCCGGCACACGCGGTGTCAAAGGATCATCGACCGCCTTTGATGGACCGCCTCAACTGAACTGAGGCAAGTATAAAGAGGTAAATAATTCGTTCCCTCTTCGTGCACAATTGCAAGCATATAATGGCCATAGAGGTTTAAACAGAGCATTTCTTTACATGTGTGTTTTTTAATTTGGAACAAAATAATGGATTGATTATAATTTAGAAAATCTAAATGTGGTTTATTAACATTTCTAACATAAATGAGTGTCCTGGGTTAAAAGCTTACTACCTATCTAAATAATTCAAAATATCTGCATCTGCATCAATACACAGTTCGGTACGTCGAATTAAGGACATACGCACTTCATTCAACACTAAACACTAAACTATCAACTAACGTTGTCAATAAAGAAAAATAAAATAAAAACTTGGTACAAAAGCCAAAAAGGAATACAAAAAGAACGAACAAGTAAGTTGTGTCTGTACGTAATCCAGAATTTGACAACTAGAACGGTATGTCAATAAAATAAATCTTAACTGTAAATACACAATGACGCGAAATTCAAAAATAACAAAAACAACGAACGGCGGGTTGGACGTGTGTACATAACGAAATATTCCAGCAGTTCTCAAAAAATTTTATTGGAAATTTGCGAAATTTTTGATTAATTTTTTTTCTCCAAAACTATGAGCTTTAGACCCCATGTTATATAAGGTTTTTTTGTTTCTCTTGTCGTTCCCTACCACCAGTTTTTTTAATGACATGAAACTAATTACACCCTGTACTTGTGGCATTTTCGTGAAAGTAATAAATTTCTGGTGAATAAATTAATTTTATTTTTCGCGTTCAATAATAATCTTTGATAATATTGATGCTTTGTGAATTTCGCAGTAGTAAACAAGAACAATGCTTCATCTTCGGTAAATTTTTGGCTTTCATTGTGTTTGGAACGATAGGCTGGCCATATTTTTTTCGCATGTGTAGGTATAGTAGAAGCCCCTTTAAAAAGTTTTGCCCTACTTAAGAAGCCGACCGATTTTAAACTCTGCCAGCTGCAAAACTTCATTATTCGGGACTTAGTTGCTCTCTGAGATCTTTAGTTAGTTCTTCGTTGTTTACTTCGCAGTAAAATTTGTACGAAATCTCTTTTAGGCCGACCAGTTGGATTTGGACTATATAACTATTCTCGAGGTAATATAAATTCTTCATTTAACCATTCTGAATTATTTGCTGTGAAACGGTTGCGAGTACGGTTGCGCATCCACTTTGACCTTAAATTCGCCTAATATAATTTCAATGAAATTTTCAGGCTCAATTCTTGATGTTAAGTCATTTTTGAAACGTGTCTTTTTGCTATTAGAAAACTAAGCAATACTTTATTAACCATATGTAATTTATTTATTTATTTATACTGCATGTAAACAGGGTATTCCCTAACTACATACATGCAGTGAAAAAAGTAAAATGAGATACAAGAAACATTAATGACGAAACAGTAATAAAAATATTGTTATGAATTACACCCCCTTGGAACTGGAGATTGATACGCCTATGCCTACTAGTGAGTGACTGGAAACTAGTAGAAAGAGGTGGAAAACACGCAACAATATTAATGTATAAGTATATAAATATAACAAAAAAAAACTTAATATTTATGTATTTCCTATCACAAATAGTTTTGATTTTAATTTGATCCTATTAATATTTACCATATCTACATCACCGCTTATACTGTTAACTGTTGAAGAACAGCTTTCAACAAGTGAGTTTATATATGAGGCGTTAAACATACAATTTCTCCGTCTTAGTCTGGCGTCTGGTACATTAAAATTTAAAGCACCTAAAATTTCAGAAACATATATTTGATTGTGTAATATGTCAAATATAAACAATATTTGAATGTCTTTGCGGCCTTTACTGAGAGAAGTTATGTTAAATTTGGTTACTTGACTTTGATAAGATATCAAAAAAGGCCATATTCTATGTTTCTTAAAATACATAGTTCTTGAAAACATTTTTGGACTTTTTTCAGCATGTCAGAGTATAGGTACGTTCTTGGAGACCATATAATGCAACAATATTCAAGTTCAAAATACAGGTATTATGAGTAAAGTCTTTACTTGACCTAAGAATGAATCCTAATATAATATAGCATTCAGAGGTAAGACCTATTATATGACTGTTAAATGAGAAATTATTAGTGAATAAAATGTCAAGGTCTTTAATTTCGTACAGCCTTTCAATCTGTATTTTGTTGATATTATATGCGACTATGACAGGGTCTTTCTTTTTCGTATAGATTATAATCCTGCATTTTGATTCATTCAAGGCCAGGTCATTGTCCTTACAAAAAGTGGAGATTGCTTCAAGGTCGCTTTGTACTCTGTCAAGTGTCTTTTATGGTGTTGATTTGAAGGAACAATTTTAGGTCATCTGCGTACATTAAAAAAACTTGAATGTTTAATATAATCGGAGATATCATTGACAAACATTACAAAAAGCAAGGGCACTAATATTGAACCTTGTGGTACTCCAGATGTTGGTATGAATGTATGTGAATAACAGTCATTAAATTTGACATATACGGGATACATTCTTTTTGTCTCTTGTCGGTAAAGCATCCAATAACTCTTTTCTTGTACATCTGATACCTTAAAAGAATGTTTTAACCACATACACACTAATACACAGTCTCATTATTAGAAATAAAAGAATTATGCAACGTTTTACTTAATTATGATTTATAAAAAAAAGAACAAAATCGAGCAAACAATTTTATAACACCCTGTTTCACAAACATATACTGCAACTGGATAAATTATAATCTAAAAGTACTATGGATACTTTAGTATACAGGGTGATTCACGTAGGCCATTCATTAGAAGTTTTTCAACTTGCAGTTGGATTAGAAACCTGAAATTTGGTATACAGCCATAATCGATCATGCCCGTTCTATCTAAAATATTTTCAGTCCTCCAACTATACAGGGTGTGCCAAAAATTGGTACCAACTTTCCTATTTTAAATGGAAACCTATATTTTTCTTTACATGGTTCGATTGGTCTTCTAATTCTGAGTTTAGAGAACCTAAGTTATGTTAACTTATCTCTTACAATTTTTGACATATGTCCAATTTTTTGAAAAAAATTGCCGCTGTAGTAGTTTACGTACAAATTTGTATCTCGCAAACCTTTCAAAATTATGAAACCAAATGTGTGAAGCAGTTAGCTGGAAGTCCAGGCTAACTTTTGATGTCACATCGGTGGTCCCATTTTGTACCATATGGGCGCAGTCGATTTTCAAATGTCGCAATCAAAAATTGTCAAAAAGTCAGTTTTTTCAAATGGCACCTACTATTGTTTTCACACAATTCGAAAGAAAATTGAATTTTAGGGTGAGTTACTTAAGCATTCCCTATACCTAGCTTCACCCCATATCGAGTTATTCAATAAAAATCAAGAAATACCTTATCTTGCCGAGAGATTCCTTACTTCATCAAGTATGCCATGGAAACAAAAAATGGTTGTAATAATTTTTAAAGAAAAATATGGATTCTTATTTAATTACACACAACACCAACAAATTATTATTAAGGAACAAGAACAATGTTGACGAAATTCTGTCAGTGAAAACGGTGCACACATTGAGCATTTGTATTGAAATAATAATTTTGTTAATCTGTTTATTTGTTGTTATTATTTATTATTGCAATACGATTTTTGAATAAAAATTGAAATGAAATGATTGTTTCCAAAGCCTACTACCCTTGAGAAAAAAAACAACATTTTTTTCAAAAAATGCCAATAACTCAAAAACGACTATAGATAGACATACACAATGTTAATAAAAGTGGCTCTAAAATTCAATTTTCCATTGATTTCTGGCGTCAAAAATGGTAGGCGCAAAGATGAGCTACGCAATCTGTTGAAAGTAGAATAATAGAATATTTGAACAAAAATATGGTGGTCACATTGAACATTTACGTCAGAATTTCGTCAACATTGTACTTGTTCGTTAATAATAATTTGTTGGTGTTGTGTGTAATTAAATAAGAATCCATATTTTTCTTTAAAAATTATTACAACCATTTTTTGTTTCCATGGCATACTTGATGAAGTAAGGAATCTCTCGGCAAGATAAGGTATTTCTTGATTTTTATTGAATAACTCGATATGGGGTGAAGCTAGGTATAGGGAATGCTTAAGTAACTCACCCTAAAATTCAATTTTCTTTTGAATGGTGTGAAAAAAATAGTAGGTGCCATTTGAAAAAATTGACTTTTTGACAATTTTTGATTGCGACATTTGAAAATCGACTGCGCCCATATGGTACAAAATGGGACCACCGTTGGGACATCAAAAGTTAGCCTGGACTTCCAGCTAACTGCTTCACAAATTTGGTTTCATAATTTTGAAAGCTTTGCGAGATACAAATTTGTTCGTAAACTACTACAGCGGCAATTTTTTTCAAAAAATTAGACATATGTCAAAAATTGTAATAGATAAGTTAACATAACTTAGGTTCTCTAAACTCAGAATTAGAAGACCAATCGAACCATGTAAAGAAAAATAGAGGTTTCCATTTAAAATAAGAAAGTTGGTACCAATTTTTGGCACACCCTGTATAATTGGTGGACTGAAAATATTTTAGATAGAACGGGCATGATTGATTATGGCTGCATACTAAATTTCAAGTTTCTAATCCAACTGCAAGTTGAAAAACTTCTAATGAATGGCCTACGTGAATCACCCTGTATAACTCTATGTAAAGTTGAGAACAATAAAAATGGAAATATTTTTTATAGACATATAACACAATCGCATATTTTTACCAAGATAAAACAGAAAACGGAATTTTACAAATGATAAAAATCCGTATTGAATAATAATAGTTCACAAACTTTATAATATGCCTGTAATACGAAGATAAATGAAAAAACAGGTTAATTTATTGGAAGAACTGTACAGGGGAGGGTTGTAAAACAGTAAATGTAGTCAATACTCATTGTAAAAAATACTTAGTTTCACCCTTTTGTCGCGTTTTACATGGCAACGGTACCACTGTGCAGTGTGGAGGGTCTAAACCAATCAACATTGCAATGCCTCAGTAAATTAGGTAAGTAAAAATATTGGCTTAAAAAATAATTCATTAAAACAATTAAGATCAATACTCATTTAGCTATATTGTTTCCAGGGGTAAACATACCCTCAGCTGAAGAACTAGCTGTTGTAAAATATTTTCTTAACCATGCAGATAAAGACAAGTCCGACCCCTCCCAATCTAAGGAAATAAACATAAAATGGAAAAATAAGAAGAGCAAAATGGAGGTTTTATATAGATACAGAGAAGCCTTTAAGGCTACCTATGAGCTTTTGGCTGCCGTTGATACGTTTGGCTGCAGCACTGCTACCTGTGAATCACCTTTCTCTACTTTGACAGCTATTAATCGTCCCCAAAGGCTCTCCATGACCCACCAAAGAATGGCAAATTTAGTTTTCTTGGCGTTTGAAAGGAAACGCAGTGGCATTAAAAACAATTAAATTTAATTAAGAAAAGATGGTATCTTCCTCTTGGGGATTAACATGGTACGTCCTTCGACAAACCAGTCCGAAATCTGCTGCCCGCATTCAACCAGGTGTTGAACACTCTGACCAGAAGTCGGTGTGTGAAGGGCATTTCTTCCACCACCAGCTATTAATATCGTCTGGACCCGGAGCAGCAAAGTTCTTGGTACCAACAAGAGCTTGTTGGACTTCTTCCGAACTGATTTCCGGGGACACCTCTTCTAGCTCTTCCAAGGTTCTGTTGCAGAGAACCTCGAAGTGTGCTATGGCTGGAGACGCTGGAGTGTTGGTATCGAATGGACGTGTCGTTTTGTAGATTCCTTTCCAGAAGCTTTCGACATCGGCCACAGCTGGTGGATTGTCGACAACACGCTGTGGCTCTTGAAATAAACGGGAAGGATTTGTACGGAACAACGAATTTTGCTCCATACTCCTCACCCGCTCTTTAAGCTTCCTCTTAATAACCATAAGCGCTCGAATCCTATCAAGACAGTGCAGCTTAATTTTAAGCATTACTGCTAGATTAGAGTGTGATGTTGGCGTCGTAGTCCGGCAGCTATACGCCGAATTTTAGGCGTAAAAGCTTCGCCAGTTATTACGTGTTCACCACACTTTGGATTCGAGAAGCGTGTTGTCTGTATCCAACTGTATCTTGCCTTCGATTTTTTTTACACGCCGCTTAGCTTTCTCGATACCGTTAGATGCAATGGTTGTCCTCTCATGGGGAACATATTTTCAACCCGATATATTGCAACAAAATAACGATATGAATATATTCATGTTTTAGCATTAATATATCGATATTTATTTTATATCGATACATCGTTGCCACCCCTAGACTCTAGTTGGATATTAAACAATGCTACTTTACACTTGCAGTCAATACGTTTACGTCCATACACATTATATGTAGTCCAATAATTATAAAGATTTCCATAACAAAAAATGTTATCTGAGATCTTCCTTCAGTAATTGTTAGTGGAGGGATTATACATCACAAAACGACGAAAATCAGTTCTGGGGTGCCGCGCAACCCACCCAAAAAACCACTCCTTCGGTGAAAGAATCCTTATTTTACTAACAACTCGTTAACGTTGAAGATATAAGAAAATTGCTCATTATAAAAAAGAAAGCTGGACTAATTAATTTCCTAAAAAAAAGTCCTCTTGTAATTCTCTTGTATATACCTATGCCATGATTTTCGAGAAAATCGATATCGAAAAAAACTGCAACATTAGTGTTTTTAATGCGTACGAATTTTCTTTTAAATTATTTGCGCGCGGCCTATAGAAAATGTTGAGTTGCTCGAAAACCAAACAAGCTGGGAAGAAAAATCAAAATGGGTTTTAAAGAAGATATAAAATACTCTTTTCTGTTTCCATTTTTGATGGCTATTGATATCTATTAGTATATAAAAATAAAAATATAATATAGTTACCTTTTGATTTTTTGAGCTTTTAACTATTCACAGGCCCATAAAAAACAACTGACTTTAATTCAAGTTATAAATGCATTGTCTTTTAGTTCAAAAG
This sequence comes from Stenurella melanura, assembly GCA_963583905.1. Classification (NCBI taxonomy): domain Eukaryota; kingdom Metazoa; phylum Arthropoda; class Insecta; order Coleoptera; family Cerambycidae; genus Stenurella; species Stenurella melanura. Next base: position 138,748,832 of record OY757311.1, read on the forward strand.
GTATAGTACTTCAATGCAGAAAAAGTTAGGAAGAAAAATATTCACATTTACAAAACCAGCTTGAAATTAGTCAAATTTTGGCCAATTTTTTATTGTTTCCTAAAAATATAAAAAGACCCAAACATCTTAAAAACTTTTTAAAAATTTTTTTGAGCTTATATATCATATAACTATTGTTTCTAATCATTTAATGGTTAAAAATTTGCAGAAAAAAATATCATAAAAAAATTGAATATGCACCCTTTTTGGATTTTTTTTGGCTAACTTCAACTGCTGGTAAATTTGTAAATGTGGATATTTTTATTCCTAACTTTTCTGCATTGAAGTACTACCTTAATTGAACTAAATGATTATGAATTTATAACTTATATTAAAGTCAGTTATTTTTTATGGGCCTGTGAATAGTTAGATGTACAAAAAATCAACAGATAACTAATATAGTTATATTGATATTTATTAGTAGGTATATTAAATAACAATATAATATATATTGTTATTTTTATATACTAATAAATATCAATAGGTATCAAAAATGGCAACACAAGAGAGTATTTTATATCCCCCTTTAAAACCCATTTTGATTTTTCTTCCTAGCATGTTTGGTTTTCGAGCAATTCCATTTTTTCTATTTCCCCGCGCGCAAGAAATTTTAAATAAACGAACATTCGCGCGCATTAAAAAATGCAAACTTTACAATTTTTGTCAATATCGATTTTCTCGAAAACCATGGCATATAGGTACAAGAAAATTGACTAAAAAAAAGTCCTCTTGTGACATTTTTCTAGGCAATTGGTCAAGCTTTATTTTTTATGATCAGCAATTTTTTTTATATCTTCAGTGGTTAACGAGTTATCAGTAAAATAAGCCATATTTCACCAAAGGGGTAGTTTTTTTGGGGATTGCGCGGCATCCCCAGAACTGATTTTTGTGGTACCTGGTGTATTTTTTACTTTCTCGACTGGACTAATGCGTGTAACATAATATAGACCATAACTCATTGCTTTGTTTTCTATAAATGGGAAAAAGCTGTTATTTTTTAATAAAAAGCTTAAACTGCCTCTGCTAGCAACTCATCTCTAATTCTCTACTTGTTTTTTAGAGTAGGGAAGATATATATTATATCTTTCCTAGTCTAAGCACCACATATTGTTGATTCGACATCTGTGTTTGATACCTCGTACTAAAGGCGTCCTTAATTTGTAGAACTATAGGTATATAGCATATGGTATAATAAAAAGTTTTCTTGTTTCAAATGTGTGAATGTATTTCTTACATTCTAATAGATGGCACAACTTGTTAAATTAGTGATTCTGTTTTTAGCTAAATATTTGAGGTACCGATACCGATCTCAATCCGAGAATTCCGATCAAATCCGACAGAAGAGTGAGAGCGAGGCCAGAAGTCAGAAGAACGAGAAAATAAATCGTAGTGGAAAATGACATGGTCCGTGACTAATCTCCAATGTTTACAGAAATTATAGAAAATATTGGTAGATTTATCAACATTTTGCGAAAATGGCATACGTGAATGTTAAAGACTGGTCTGTGGACCAAGTTACAGACTGGCTAAAAGGTGAGTTTGTAGTTAAATTACATACTTTACATAACCTTGTCCTGTATTGTTTTTTTAATAATGTGTTTAAATAAAAACCAACACTTTATATGTTTATAGGTCTGGACAATGTAATTCTTCAGTATAATACATCTTTTTTGAATAATGGTGTGACAGGGCATCAATTATTGAACTTAAGAGCAGATGATCTCGAACATTTAGGAGTTAAAACTTTAGGACACCAAGAGATTATTTTGGAAGCTGTGGAACACTTAAGGAACTTTGTAAGTATTTTCATTACTTCGCAAGAAGCAATTTGTAAAAGCAAATGTACTTTTGTAGCATTTTGAATTGGACAAAGAAAACTTACAAATGTTAGCTCTGCGTTTATCATGTGCTGCGAATTCTTTATTTAAAGAATTGTTACTAGTTGATGATGATTGTACCATGGTACAAACCCAAGTAATGTCTGATGTCCACAATATAATCACAACAATAAAACCACTGGTTTGTTGGCTTGACAGGTTTGTACAGGTTTATACAAGTTAAAACGCATTTAATGTCTTGTTTGATTTTAACAATGTTTGTTATTTTTAGGTCTCCTTTCGTTGGTGATAAAGATTATATAGATAATAAAACTAATTTACTTCAGTTAGCTTTTGAAATGGCAACTAGTGCTCACAGGGATATCTTTTCGGAAAAGCCTGTGAGAACCATTAGAAAAATCTGTGAAAAATTGGCTAAGATGGCAGATCATATAATTCAAGTAAGATTATAAACTAGTTTTGTTTCTCTCTTAACAGCATTTTGTAGGAAATTATGGATCCTATGATTTTACAACCAGCTTCCTTAGACTTGGCGACTTTAAAGAAAAAAGAGCAGGAATTAGGGTTCTTCATTCTACCAAATAACCATGCCATCCATCAAATAGCTGACATAAAATATGGCTCACCAGCACATGGGAGTTCAAAAATAGAAGAAGGGGATGAAATAGTCCAGGTAAGTTTCTAAATACTTATGTTCTAATTATAGATATTTTATGGTCTTTCTGGGAATACTGTTATTATACAATGTGCCCCAAATTCGATCCTCACCATTAGGATATCGGAAACTGTAAGAGATAGAAAGTCGGTTAGATTAGCAAAGTTGTGGCAATTTGAATGCTGAGAAATCAAGGCTAACTGCAATCGTGTTCGAGTTCCGTTCAAAAAACTGAAATTTTGTATTTTAGTTATTGTCTCAAAAATAAGGAATCATACAAAGATAAACCTTTACCTTCTAAAGGCACTTTTTTATGAACGTCTTGGTAGTGCCATTAGCTTTTTTCTAAAGCGTTTAGTTTCTGAGATGCGACCTACCACTTTCAATTTTCTTATGGGCGCCATATTGGAATTTTACAGATTTGATCTCGACATAAAATTCTCATTCTGTATAACACTAATGGTTTATTTACGAATAATAATACATTATAATAATAGGAAGTTAAATAATAATGTCTAAGGTAATGTTCAACATGGCCTCCATTGTTATCAATAAATATTATTAGTTGCAAGCACACATGATTTGTAGCTTTTCTCAGTAGCCCTCTGCTAATGTTTTGAAATGTTTCAATAACTTGCTCCCTTAAATCATCAATATCGAGAACAGGTTCTTCATAAATTTTATTCTTGGCATAGCCCCAGAGGTAAAAATCAATGGGCGTAAAATCAGGCGATCTCGGACCCCATCTTACAGGTCCATGTGTGGTAATTAATCGTAAACCAAACTGATTGGTAAGATGCGCCTGAACCACACGTGAATTGTGCGGTGGGGCACCATCGTGGTGGAACCACATTCTCTGATGTTCGACAAGTGGTATATCATCTAAAAAATGTGTAATTTCATTTCACAGTAGCTCCAGGTAACGTGGACCATTTAAAGTATAGTCATAGATTATTGGACCCCAGTATCTCCGAATCTTAATTTTTGTACGATCCCTGGTTTAAAAGGATGGTACTTATTATTTTGTAAATGTCTGTAAACAGTTGTTTTTGTCACTAGACTTAATTCTCGAGTTAAAATTGAGGGTGTTTCATTAATACTTTATTCTATATTTAAAGTGTCCTTTTGGATTAAACGACGGGAACCATACTTCTGCCGAGGTGCACAAAAACTTCCATGTTCTTGTAAATTCCTTTGTAATCTAAGAAAAATTGTCTCATCCGGTTGTCGTCTCTCTGGGTACAAATTAAAGTACATTCTGGCTGTTTCTTGACTATTTTTATTTTTTCTGACGCATTTTACAAAGCACAACTAATAATTTTTTGTTTTGTAGTGTTTTCAAGAATTGTACAACTTGACAAAGTTCACTCCGACCGTGCATGTGCTATTACTGCTAGCCGAGAACTGAAGTCGCAGTGCAATTTGACACATTGTACATAGCTTACTTAACATGAAATCAAAGATCGTCGTTTGCTGCCCCAACTAGCAACATAAACCATTAGTGTTATACATAAGGAGAACGAGAATTTTATGTAGATTTCAAATCTGTAAAAATCCAATATAGCTCCAATAAGAAAATTGAAAATTATAGGTCGCATTTCAGAAACTAAACGCTTTAGAAAATAACTAATAGCACTAGAGGTGTTTTAAAACCTCATGAGCCGTGACCTTCATATGCGCAGAGACATAATCCGTCCTGTTGACTCAGTTACACTTCTTAAAAATATTATATTTATTGTTTACAATTTATCCCGAGCTCTTGTTTATGTATACAGCAAGGCAGCCTCCAGTGTCTTCAAAAACATACTTATAACTCAGATTAAACTTTGCCTTTTGCGCATTTCGCGGCTCATGAGATTCTGAAACACCTCTACTAAAACGTTCATAAAAAATTGCCTTTGGAAGGTTAAAGTTTTATCTTGGTATGATTGCTCGTTTTGAGATATTTGATAAAAACTAAAATACAAAATTTCAGTTTTTTGAAAATGACGATTGCAGTTAGCCTTGATTTCTCGGCGGATTTAAAATCAGCATTAAACTTACCATAACTTTGCTAATTTAACCAACTCTCTATCTCTTACAGTTTCCGATATATCAATGGTGGGGATCGAATTAGGGACACATTACCGTGTATAGGTATTTAAGCTTTAAAATTGCGTAATGATTAAGTTTTTTATTTTTGGTAATTTGTCGAGATCACCGCAAAATTGTTATTGTGACATTCCTAAAATAATATATGAAATAAAAATTCACTGATTTGTCAAGTAGGTTGTTTTCGTATTGCATTTAATTTTTTTAATAATAATAATGAAAGTTTTTTGTTGTTGGTTAAAAAATAAATAAATAACCAAGAAGTCATTGATCGAAGTCGTTCAGGCCTGTGTTTTACAAAATATAAAGTTGAATTTCAAAGTTAACAGTGGAGTAGAATAGTTATTAATAATTAATACATGGAGTAAAAAAAATACTCGAAACTCATTTTGAATATTATTGTTATTATTTTAGCAACTCAAAATATGTAATTATGTATTTTTCTTTTATAGGTAAATTATCAAACAGTGGTTGGTTGGCAACGAAAAAAAGTGATGATACTGCTTCAAGAATCGCCTCCAGAAATAGTACTGACCCTGAAAAAGAGGCCAAGACACACTAAAGTTTACGGACAGATTTATATGAAGCCATATCGCTTGCCAAGCAGAAAACGAAGTAATCAAAACTGGTCTACAAGATGGAATGACAATCTCCCATCGCCTAGATTACTGCCTATCTTAGATTTACCTCCGATTACAATTTCCAAGTTAGTAGCATTTTACAGTTTACCTTGGACATAATTCTATGTTAATTTTATTTGTAAACGTGATATTTATTAACGTTTCAGGGTTGAAGAGGTAACAGAAGTGGTTGATGTAGAAACGGAGCTAAGTAGTAGTGATAGTGAGCCTCCGGATAGTCCCTTAGATGTTAGTTGTAGGATGTATCCTTTGAAGCCTAGACCAATACTGCAAAGGCGCAACACTATAACAGGAGCAACGCCTACTAACAAAAGGCCTTATCCTTCAATCGAACAAGTAAGTCTGTCTAAAAATATGGTTTATTGATTATCAAAAATAATCTGCATTTAACACAACTTTGGAAATTTGATTGATAAATATCCATTTACAATGGAGTTGCTGGGAAAGGCCCTATCTTGCGGTAACAATATTTTTTTGCGTGTTATGAGAAAAAAGAGGTCCGAAGCGATAGTTTGCTCACCCTGTATGTCGTTTCTTTGAGACAATTGGTTTCAATTTCCGCCTTCCAAGTTAATAATAAAATATGTTTTGAAACAATAAATCGAGCTGATAAAAATTAAGATGGTAAAGATCAGATAGAAAGATAGAATAGAATAATATCAATGAAATCAGATAAAATAAAATAAATTAATTTATAGCTTATCTGTCTTTCTGCAGCGTGATTGCTGTTTTATTTTATTTCCTTTCCTTTTCTTTCTTGGGTTGAGTTGATTTTGTCCATTTAAAAACTTTCGTATACAATTACTTTAGGTCACAACACAGGTACATTGCTTTGTAAACATATGTGCCTTATTTTGACACTGACTATGCTATTATTTATGGCCCATGAACCACTTAAAAAGTATCTTGTTGAGTCGTCTAGGGTGTACGTAAGGACACTGCACTTCACTTGAGCTTGTTTGCTTTATTTGATTTAATATTATTAGAAAATCTTGTAACTATTAATTCCATATGAACTCTGTTTTTCTATTGAGGCGCTTCATTTCACGCAGAATTTCTTAATCTATCGGTGGCTGAAATTTTTTCGAGTTTAACGGAGTTTTTACCACTTTTTCACCACTTTTTAGAGAACATCTTAAAAACACGTCTATTCACGACGACATTTAACTCTGTCATCCGGATTTAACACAACTTTGTAAATTTAGAGTTAAATTATTTGACCTTAGGAAGACAAAATAAATGACGTCTAAGCATGATACTATGCCAAATGAGGAGATAAGCTCGATTTCAACTCATGACAACCACTTAAAGCAGCGAGTAATCAGAATATTAGTTACTGTTTAGTAACGATCTTATATAGCACTTTTTACTTTATTTTTTGACACTTGTTTGTGGTAACTAAACGATACTGTACTTTTTATACAGAACCTATAACTTCGAATAGTTTGCAAGTGCATGAACGTAGAAGAGAGTGATACAGTTTTTAGAGCTGTTTACCTAAACAGGATTCCCTGATCTAATTTAGAATTCGTGGATAAGATTAGGAAATCTTACAACAATTAAGCAGTTGTGATATAGACATATCAAAGAAAGATACAGACAATCATAAAAATCGGTTACGTTATTAGTGAGAAAAGAAATTGTTTCTCAAAATTCGATGAATTAATTTCCTTTCAAAGCCAGAGGGGGCAGGGGTGTAATTTTTTGCAGAATAGTTTCTCTTAGTAATGTGATGTCAAGGTAAAAATATCAGCCTAATTTCCTGAGGGACATTTTGCCCACACTTACCTTGCCACACTCTTTCACTCACTATGTGAGCATGTGAGAATGTGTGTTTATAACCTATTAGTTAACCTTCTATAACACTGGCCTACAAAAAAACAAATTTTTCTGCTCCAAAGACTAAACCTATCATTCCTTAAGCACACAAAAACGTGCTAAATCCGAATTTTCAATTTAAAAAATGTTCTACCATTTGAAATTACCTTGCTAGAGTCTGTCGTGTGTACGGCTCGAGCTATGCCTTGCTTTAATGTTTGTTCTTACTCATACATATATCAAGCAGGACACTATTCTAAATCTACGACTTTCTACTTATAAAGCTTCTACAATCATGTGTTCATCTCTTTCATTCATTCATTCGGCTAAACTCTATAATGGGCCAACGTTTGTGCCCACTCAAGTAGTATAGCTGTGCGACGCATTTTGACGGGTTGATCCGACACTGTTTGTCTCCCCCTTCAAAGCATCTTAGACCGTACGCTTTTCGTGACACACTCGCCATAAAGGCTGATATAGACTATAATAATTTGTATGTAAACTGCACTGTATTACTGAACGATAACTTTTTATCCTTTTTAAATTGTTCGTTCTAAAGAATGATAGCAGCCACATAATTTGGTTGTAAATAGTACATCAATATTAGTCATATTTGTGGGAAAACTGTTTATCACTTATTCTTTTGTATATCAAAGAATCCTGCCTCCTTCACATCCTGTGAAGATAAACATTACTTTATCAGCAACTGTTGAATAAAAATAACTTCACTATTATTCGTTAGTCTTCGTCTGTACTTGAAATACTTTTAAGTATAGTTGCATATTTACATAAATATGCGAAATATTTTGTTGATGTGATGTGTGAAAGATTTTACAGTAAGTGTATTTATTACCACTATATCACTGATTCCTGTTACAGCATTTATGATTTTCTTTAAGAATTTTTAAATAGTGACAAATGTGTAATTAATTGATATAATTAATCTAAATATAGAACTATTTTTATTTGATTAATGTCAATAAAAGAATCAATCAGTAGTTATTCATCTTCTATATAGTAAATTGATAATGATAATGTGAAACTATATTATTCTGGAAATGTACAGAATTAACATAATACCGTATATAGTGTCTTTGAAAAGGGACCTCCCGAAACAAGCTATGAGCGAAATTAGTTATTAAACTGATACAAACTGGAGGTATACAGGAGTGGGGCCCTTTGGCACATTACTTCAGATTAAACATTTAACACTTTTCCTTCACATATATTATCTTTAGAAACAGGTTTTAAATTAAATTTATTAAAATGAATTTCAATAGAATTTTCTGAGTGTAATCTTCTAAAAGACTAGGCGGACCTATATTAATCTATTCTCCTTAAAGTACTCAAATTTTTATCCCATGTAATTGTGTTTACATAATTTGAATATCCCTAATCTCTTAAGATTTGTAACGTATACGTTAATAAATTAGCAATAGAGAATAAACTAAAGTACCTTTCTCATATAATAAAAAAATTGTTTTTTTGGTATCCCCAAGGAGTGATCAGTAGAAGTCCTTTAGCCTGTTACAACTGTTTAAAGTAACTTATAGACATTAATATGTGTCGTTACAGCATATTTGTATGAAATGAAAGAAATAGACTAGTTTCATTGTAAATTATTCAATGTGGTGGATGTGTTCTCATAAAGTTAGCTCTGGATTTTTTTGTGCATATTCCTTGTTTTCTTGTTCTGCAAATAGCACAGTTCCAAGGGATAAAGTAGCGGTAAAGCTGGGGAAAAAGTTATCATGGCCACTGTGTACAGAACATAAACCAGAACTGCGCCAAACTTGAAAAGAATATTTAATATAATAAAATTAAATTGTGAAAAATACAAAAACTATCGCAAAGATGTAAGTAAGTAAGTTTTATTGAGGAGTGCAGAATTCCATAAAAAAAAATTCTCTACCTCAATCTTGTGGTGTTACGAGCCAATTCATGAACGCCCTTTTTCCTGGGTTTGGGTACAAAAGCTTTCATAACCTTTGAACAAATTATAATAGGATCGTAATAAGGAAAAAAAAGTTAAGGAGCAAAGATGCAGCTATCATTACTATACAGATTCGGAAAATGCAGTTTAGGGTATAGGAATAACGAAGAATGGATGCGGACGTAGGTAATAATTTCTATACGAAACGAGAAAATATCTTTTCGTCAAAAGCGAAGAAGTTATTTGTCACATTTTTGACAATTAATTACTTCTATTGAAAGCATTTCTGCAGTTTCTTTTTTAGCTGTAAATGCTATGGGAATAAAATAATAATTCTTATTAAAACCGAAATGAAAATAGAACATTAAAATAAAATTAAATAACTCGGAAACTAAAATCAACTAATAATTATCAAAATATAAATTATTTGTATTAAATTACAAAAATTGAACATTCAAATAAAATTAAATAACCCTTAGAAACTAAAATCTACTAATAATTATCAAACAATAAATTAATGAAGTAAGGATTCAAACAAACCACCTTCTTGTGCCAAACAATAGCCAAACCGATTATACATTGAACGTCTCATATCATTGAGTTGATTTGGAGTAATGCTTGCACAAAGTTGGATAAGTTTTTCCCGTAATTCAACTAAATTATTGGCTCCTTCAAACGCATGTTTGTATGCGGTTTCCTTTAAAAAGCCCCACAGAAAGAAAACGTGGGGTGCTAGATCAGGTGACCTGGGGGCCATTTTATCATTCTCCTCATAGCTATTAAACGATTGGGAAATGTTCTTTCCAGAAAATTAATAAGAGTTAAGGTATTGTGACTTGGGCAGCCGTCTTGTTGAAACCAAATGTCGTGAAAGTTGACAGGAAGATTTTGAACTGCAGAAATTATTTGGTTTTGTAAAAGCTCTAAATATTTATTGCCATTTGAATTGCCATCGATTAGCAGTGGGCCTATAATATGATTGTCTAAAATTCCCGTCCAAACGTTCAACTTTTGAGGATACTGAGTTCGCACAGCAACACTCAAATGTTTATTTTTTCGAGACCAATTTCGTACTACGGATGGATTGTTTCCTATGTAATGAAAAGGATGATTCATCTGTAAACAATATATTCTTTAAGAAGTTTTCATTCTCATTCACTTTATTTATCATGATTTCACAAAATTCCATGCATTTGAAATTGTCCTCGGGAAATATTTCTTCCGTTGTTTGAACTTTAAAACAACTGTACCCATTTCTTTTCAAAATGTTTCTTACAGTTCTTTTCTTCATGTCAACTTCATCAGCAATTTCTCTGCTAGATCAAAGTGCACAGACATTAGTTTCACGAATTTCACGTTCTTCGCTCATTTGTTGATGACGGGGTTCGGGTTGACAGCGTTTTTTACAATAATTCACGACACATCCGAAATTCTCAAATTTTTTAATAATGTATGAAATTATGCTAACTGAGGGGATTGGTCTGTCTTGATATGCCACAGTAAATAAATTTATTGTGTCATCAGTGGAATGGCCCCCGAAGTACCACTTCACAATTTGCACTTTTTCTGCAGTTGTATAAACACACAACAATTTAATAACGAAATTGAGATTAATTTATTTTATTCCCACACGTCTAAACAGCTGCGCTATTAAAAGCAGAATGGGTGCTCTCGCGCTGTTCTCAACTCGTCGCGGTCAAGCGATGGACCAATGCCCTGCATTGTTCTAAGACAAGGTGTGGGTTATCTGCGCAGAAATAAGTTTACGTACCCAAAACTAAATTTGCTGAATCTGTATAGTAATGTTGTCTAAATTTTTTCTAATAAGGAAGATATTGAAAAAGTATTCCCTGATTCTGACTGACAGGCCTCTACTAATAGAAAAAACATTAAGTCTACATATCATATAAACCTACCGAGTGATGTTATAAGATCAAAAAGTCCTTATATCTCTCAGATTGCTTGAGATACTTAAAATTTGAAAGCTGCTTTGATCGATAACTCTTTGAGGACTACTCCATGGTAAGAGTGGTATCCCTATATCTAATACCCTATGGTTTTTTTTTAATGGTAGCAGTAATATTACATCACGATGTGCCCATGAAAACTTTATTATTTTTATACTCTTCACAAATACAAAACGAAGAGTATATTGCAATGGATCGGTAAACCTGTGATACCGCAGAGAAAAAATTTTCATATCACTGTTGATGATCAAATTCTGAACTTTCGAAATGTCCGTCCGTCCGTCGCATTTCTTCGAAGCAAAATAACTTAAGTCCGATTGTATTGAAATTCAGACAGTATAAGTTAGTAGCTAGAGGAAAAACATTATTGTTTTTGAACAACATCTGCCAATAAATTAAAAGTTCCTAATTATTTAAATTTATATATTTATATTATTTATATTATATAATATTGTTAAGTTGCAAAATTGGCTAATTAGGCAATAGTCCCTAACGGTTATCAACTTAATGGCAATAAATCTGTTACAAGTGTGATAAGATTATGGACCAAACTTTCATTCATCTCCCATTTAGACAAGGCCATCACTCGCTAATACAAAGTACCATTATTTTTTATTTATAATAAAAATTCGAAGAATATTCTGTAGAATGTGCAACAATTGTATAAAAATTGCAATAAATTGGCAAAGACTATGATGGTTAGCTTGTTTTTTTTTTATATAAAATTTCATAATTTAAAATTAAAATACGTATAATATGTAATTTTTTTTGTAAGATTATATAGGTGTACAAAATCAATGTGACTGTAAAATAATGTATTGTACATAGGCTGGAAGACCTCGGTCGTTAGCCAATTGGAATTTCCAATAAAGCTGTATACTACTACTAAAATTAAAATAATACGTGGGATGACCCCATTCTTTAGTAGACTTTCCTGCTTGCTCTTTCTTTCAGTACAAATTTCTTTTCCTTTAGGGGTTGATATTGTAATTATTTTATCACCCCATAGTCCCCATACTATTTATTTTGTGTGAACTATGTACGTATGTAATGCATAGATAAATATTTTGAAATAATTCCTACATTTACTGGTAATACTTATATTTATTTCCTCAGTTTCAATTTTAGGGGACTTTTGTATTGCAGAGAAGTTGATTTTGCATTTAATTACATTATAATTATGCCTGTATTGATAATCTTCCAAAATCCAATTTTCATTGCTCTATTCAGGTAAATCCTAAATAATTATTGCAGAGGTATTTGCTTGAGATTTATCTCAGTTTATCCTAAGCTGTGAAAGTAATTACAATGATGAGATATACGTATATAAGTTTGAATTTTATATTTTCAGTATTGGGATTTCATCAAATCGAGAACAAATAACACTCATTCAAGTACCTACAATATAGACAGTGCAAAATTTGAGGAAGAGTCGAATTTTCTACGAGACAAAAGTGCATCATGTAATGTAGGGCTGGATCTGAGTCCAAGACCAACAACAGTCATAGGTATATCGCACAGAAGTAGTCCTGCTCATAAAAAGAGCGTCAAAGAAAAGAGCAGCAAGAAGAAAGTAAATTTCGAGGAGAAAACCGATTCAGTGGATGACAGAAAGGAAAACAAAGAAGAAAATGACCAGAAGGAATTTCTTGGTATTGTCGAATCATCAAATTTAAATGAAGAAAAGAGCGTCAGCATTAATAGCTTGGCGAGTTTGAATAACGAAAATATTACGTATATAGATGAAGGCAGGGAACTGACAGATCGTACCAGTATGACGCTAGATTGGCAGAAGGAAATCGTAGAGGAAATAATAGACACAATTAAAATGAAGCCCATCGAGGAAAGAGTGCAAACTATAGAAAAAGTTGAAATCATAAATAATAACATAATTAAAGATCCCATTCTTGCCGAGATCAATGTACATAATATTATTAAGAAGTTTGATGAACAAACTCAGGAATTATCCACAAAGCCGAGAGTATTGCCGAGAGCTCAAACCAAAAAGCCACCCGAGGTCCCCCAAAAGCCAGAGGGGAAAGTCAAACCAATTGTACCTCCTAGAAGTGCCACTACTAAACTTAGGGGCAGGTTAGATAAAAGTCATAGCACTCCAGCTTATGACCTTACTGGAGATGATAACGAAAAAATTGAAAACTTGCCAGTTGTAGAGAAAACGAAGCCTTCCGAGAAATTACCCGATGTAATACCCGAGACACCAAGAGAACCAGAAACTTGTCCTTTTACAGATACTTTGTGCGACGTATTACCTGTCGTAGAAGCTGTTAACTTGCCACTAACTGAAACTCGGTCCGAATCGGTAACCTTGCCAAGAACAGTGGAACCACTTGAGGAAATTAAAAGCAAAGATGTGCCACCTAAACCCCCTCCAAGGAATTTTATAGAAATTGCCAAGCCTGCCTACCCCGCAGACTCCCCTAAACCTGTTAACTTAATAGAACTAACGAAGAACAATGCCATACCCACGAAGCCAGTTTTCGAGTTTCCCGATTCGAAAAGAACAGAGCTCGTTCGACAAAGCTCTGAACATTCCATCGACACTCTACAGCCAGTGACTAAAGTAGCAGAAACGCAGATTAAGACTGTTTATGACGATAAATTACCTCCTAAATATTTTGAGCCAAAGCTTGCCTCAACTCCCTTAAATAAGGTTAAGATGGACTTTAACGAAGCTGATATATCAGGATATAAGACCACTCCTAGTTATGAGATTCAGAAGAGTACAAGCGATACCAAGATATCTCCTACAAATTCCATAGTTAAGGCTATGATTTCTAGCAAGGCAAAGTCGGCGAAGAAGAAGAATACCTTGACTGCAAGTGAGTAAAATTTTGTATTAATCGAAAAAAGTGTAATTCCTTTAGACCAAAATTGCTTATAAGATAAAATTTATCAACAATGTTTTGATAAAAAATGCCACCTTCAGGGTTTACTCTTAAGAAAAGATATTTTGAAACGGTGGAGACGATTTGAAGAACTATTTAGTACCTCCACTTACTTTTGTAATCAATTTGTCACTCTCAGAAGGAATGTTTCAGATTCGCAACATGGTTTTCGAAAAAATTGTTCAACAGAGACTGCCATAATGTCATTTTTAAATAATTTATATAAGAACTTAGATCAAAATAGAAAATGTGTAGGACTCTTTATGGATCTAAGCAAATCCTTTGATCTAGTAAATCGTGCAATTACTTTAGAAAAAATTGAATAATTGTGGTTTAAGAGGCAAAGTAAATAACTCGATGATGCCCTACATTACAAATAGAACTTAAGTAGTAGGAGTAAGTGGAGTTAAATCGGAAAAATTAAATATTAAATTTGGAGTTCGGCAAGGTTCTGTTCTTGGACCTTTACTATTTGTGCTTTATATCAAAGATTTTCTTCGCTTTTTTCACAATTTTTTAATTATGTTTGCAAATGATCCTTCCTACTTGTGCTGTAGAATATCTGGTTAAACAGCTATATCTAATGTACAAACTTCCCTAACAAAATTTGCTGATTGCTTTAAATCCAATAGACTGTTCTTAAATATATCTAAAACCGTTTTCATTATATTTTCTCCTAGACATAGTACATATGATAAATGGAACTTATACAAATAGCTGGCAAATCTATATAACGAGTCTGTCATACCAAATTCTTGGGAATATTCATTGACAAAGCAATAAATTGGGATGAACACATTGATTGCAGCAAAAGAACTTTCTTCCGTCTGTTATGGATTGTATAGATTATCCAAAATATCAAATAGGAAAACTGTCTTGGCATATTATTATGCAAATTTTATTTCAAGGACAACATATGGAATTCTCTTTTGGTGCCGTTCATGTCATTTTGAAAGAATATTTAAACTTCAGAAGAAAGCTGTATGTAATATTATGGGAGTACCTAAGTATACGTCCTGTAGAAATCTGTTTAAAGATCTAAATATTTTGACATTGCCATATTCTAGAGATTCAAATATATGTTAAAAATAATCTAAGTAAATTTTTACCGAACAATTATAATCATAATTATGATACCAGGGAAAGTAATAACTTAAGCACGCCGTTACATAAGTTATCAAAATATGAAGAAAGCCCAAAATATATCTGAATAAAATTGTTTAAGATCCGAAATTTCTGAAAAAGCATTGAAAATACAAAAACATTTAAAAACGAAACAAAAAAATATCTAACTAAATGTTTTTATTCAGTTGATGAATATTTGAAAAATTAGTAGGTGGTTTCAGTAGTTTAGTTATGCTATATTATGCTATATAACTGTGTACATATTTACATTTATGATATGTCTCTTTTCTGTTTTGTACCTAGTTTTAAGCAATAATGAGAGCACTTGATTCACTAGTAAGATGCTCAATTTTCTTTTGTGATTTATCCTATACCAATGTGGTCTTTTGGATAATAAATGATTATTATTATGGTTTTGGTCTGAAAGCTTTAAATTTCCTTCCTTCTTTACCTGTATTGTACGGACTGAATACATTGTAAGTTGACTTAGAGTACCGGAAAACTATGCAACTAAAATATTAATCTTGAAAAATCGAGGATAGCTATGAAATTACCTTTCCTCCTGTTTTTGAGGGTGCTAAACACAATGGCACTCTTCATTTTTCCCCTACCAGGGGAAACCACCCCTAATTGTCAGTAATTGACCAGTCAATCTCCTTTTTGGGGGGTTTTCAGGGAAGTCAGGGAGTCCGGTTTTTTTGCTTCTTTTTTGTAGTTTATGTGGAGGAAGGTTGAGAGGGTGAGCCAGGAGCCACCCCCAGGGAGGGTGGAAAATAGATTTTTTTGCTGTTTTGAATGGGGATTTTGAGGAAAGGGTTTCGGATAAGTGCGGAGGATGATACCACTCACCCCCCCTCCCAAAACAGGGTTATCCATATTTCCACAAGGCCCATATATCTTCATTCATGATAAAAAAAACCTCATAGTTATTTAAAAAATTACTTTCCTTAACTTCAATCAAAGAAAAACCGTCACTTGGGCGCAAGAAACTTGACTACGTAACATTTTGCATATGTTTAGTCATATAGATGCTTGGTTCAGGATGAGCATCGCTTTATTAAACGCCCTATATATAGGATATGCTGAAACTGTCTTTAATGTGTAATTGGAAGTTATTTTCAAATTTTTCAGCTGTACCCTTTGCGGTAAATGTCTAATGCTCAATATCTTCCTCTTTTTCATCGTGAAATTGTGATATTTATAAAATCTGTTTTCTTGAAATTTTTCTAGAGAGAAGAAGAGTTACAGTGAATGACCTAAGTCCAGCAGATATACAAGGATATTTGTATCAAAGGTTGCGGGGTAAACATCTTCATTGGGAGAAGAGATGGTTTGTTCTTTTGGGAAGCTGTTTATATGGTTTTAAGACGAAGGAGGACCCCAAGGCAGCTTGTTTAATCTTCCTTTCTGGATTCACTGTGGCTGTGGCAAGCGAAGTAAGTAAAATATTCATATAGTTAATGTATTGTAAAGTTGTGGACTAAGTTCATGGTCAAATTCGAGTAGAAAAATCAAAAGATTTCAATGTGAGATATTTGAGGTATGTTTAAAAGCAAGGACTGGGATCCATTTTGGGCCCAGACCCCTTTCTGTACTTTTCAAATATTGTTAAAATTATTACCAGGTACTGATCAAAAGTTAAGGAATTTTTTTGCAGGTTGTGCAGAAAAGGTACTATTGGCCTCGAAATCCCTTATCGGGATCACTGATTTTGGCCTGGTTTTAATAGATTTGTAATATTCTTTTTTGCTATTATGCTAAATTTAGATCCTAATATTCAGTGATGTAGTCGTACATTAAGCAGTGCCGGAACGTTCTGACCTAGGTGGTATAATATACTGCAGAAACCACAGTTTTTTATTACTTTTATTTATTTCCCATAAAAAAAGCACTGCCAGAGGAGCATTCTGACCCAACTACACCCCTGCAACCGTATTATTCAATGGCTTATTGTCATATATCCTACAGTATTGTAATATGGGGACATGCAAAAAATTTGCAGCAAGTTTTTGTCTGCCAAATCGCATAATTTGATTAATTAAATAGGGGACCGTGAATGCTAGTGTTAGAATGAGAATTGTCAAATAAGAAATTAGACAAATTCGTCCTAGGATTTTAATTTGCTAGCATAACCAGAATTCAGGTTATCGAAAAATGCAAAGATTTCATTAATGTTTTTACACAAAGTTTTTCTTTTAGTTGTAGATAGTTATTTTCTTTGCTGTGTCCAAAATCCTATAAAGAATATATTTCAATACAGTTAAAAAGTGTTTCTCTAAAAATTGTCGGTCCATCGCTCTTGTTACGAAGTATTCCGTTGTCGGTGTTTTTTAAGATTTCCATACTGACTTTGGATGTCCTATACAAAGTAGTGATTTAAATGATGAGGGCAAATAGTAACATTCTATATTTCCTTAATTAATAAATTCCCTACTTCTCTGCATAAGCACCAAATTGAACATGCTGGCTACCTCAATAATTGAACACAAGCTTTCAACTATGCTGTATTTCTTTTGTATAAGAAAGAAGTCGAGAATGGTTACCCTCCTTTTTTGGTCATTTTGATTTTAAATTTGAGAGAATCTGCTATAACCAATTTCATGTATAATTTTATCTTCCCGTTCCTGTTTAAGAATTCTTATATTAGAGGCAGTCATTAACCTTTTGACAATTTAAAAACTTATATTGTTTTAGGTAAAATCAAGATCAAATGCTTTCAAAGTCTACCACACAGGCACTGCCTTTTACTTTTCTGCAGACGATGCCGATGCATTGCAGTCATGGATCGATTTAATACGAAGTGCAACTCTCCCCAGTGAAACAACCAAAACACAAGAAGCAAGCCTGTGCTCAGAAACGGATGAGTCCGACACAGAGAGACCAAAAGTAATACCTGAGAAATCTGATTCCTTGAAAAAATTTGGCTCCTTGAAAAAATTCACCTCGAAAAAATCAAGCAGCGAGTCCACCCACAGCGGAAGCACTAGCTTGGATAGAAAATGGTTTTTTAACAAGTCTAGTAGTCATCCGAAACATTCCTTGCCAGTTCCCACGGCTCAGTTTAGGTCGTATAGAAAAATTCGCACCAATGATGTACAGTCCAGCGTCACCACTGGAAACTTCACTTCTCACGTACCTTTCTTTACCCCACAGAATCTGGCCCAATCGCAGAATGTTAGTGTTCCAAACTTAAGCGTGGAGACTATTAAAACTGATCAAGTGCAGCATAGCAAAGGCAAGATAAAACCGATCAACTACGTGCATGCTAGCAATCCGAGCTTGTGTAACGTTAGTGAGTTTAATGTGCCGGGCTTCACTAAAAATCCTTTTAAACCATGTAATGAAAGTTTGGCGGGGTTTGTTACGTTGGAGGAGCTGATGATTAGGCAGACGGAGGAGAGAAAAATGAATCCACACCATATTGTTGAAGAGGTTACGAAGAATTTGCACCTGATCAAACCTGACGTTGTGTATGGTAAGTTTTTAAATTATCTATGGAAATAATAGGTGTTTACGAATCTATGATATTGTCACATATTTCCACCCCTTAGGACACCTCCCTTAAAAATCCGTGGGTTCAAAAATTTTAACGAGAGATAAACACTAACAAACTTTATTGAATGACTTACTGAAAACTACACAATACTTTTATTATCTAAAATACACATTTACTGTCTAATGTAACCTTTAATGTTTATTGTACTCTTCGCAGATACAAAACGAAGAGTATATTGCATTCGATGGGCACATTTTTAAAACTGGTAATATTGCTTGTAGAAAATAAAATTCCATGTCACTATTGTATTGTATTGGTGATCGAATTCTGAACAACTTTCAAAATGTCCGTCCGCCCGTCTGTCTGTCTGTCCGTCCGTCCGTCAGTCACGTTTCTTGTAAGCACGATAACAACGCAAGATCCAATTGTATTGAAATTAGGACAGTAAGTTACTGTCAGCTAGAAGAAGAAGAACCCTATTGAATATTTGGACAGAATCTATCAATAAATAAAAAAGTTATTAATATTTTAATATAAAGAAAAAATTATGTTTTGTAATTAAACCAAAAATGTCTAAAACTCATATTATTTACAAAAAAAAAATTATGAGTATCCTATAGAATGTGCAACGATTTTATGAAAAGTGCAGTAAATCGGCGAAGAGTATAATGGTTAGTTAGCTTGTTACGTTTTGAAAAAAAATGTAGTATAGGTTTTGCATTTTTCCAGTGGACCTTCGAAACCCGAAAAAAACGTCAGATCGAAATGAAAGTCATATGTATCGACTCGAGAGCGAATTTAGAAAATTCCGTCTGTCTGTCACGCCCAGCCCTCCTAATCCGTTTTCGGATTTCGATGAAACTTGGGTTGTTAGAAAATCTTAACGCCGGAAGTTCGGCTCCTTTCGGAAACAGGAAGTACCCGATCTAGACGTTTCGAGTTTTTCGGGAAAAATTGAATAATTCGGTAACGGGCAGTTGGATCTAGATGTTTCAAAAAAGAAATGGTGCCGCTGGCAACGCTCTACAAATAAGTATACCAGAGACTATGTCGAGAAACAAATGAAAATTGAATTTTTTTGCAAAAACTGATTCTCTCGAAAGCGTGCCAGGACGCACGATAACTGTCCTCGGATATTGATCAATTTCGATGAGACTTGTTGGGATCAAGGGTACACAGCCACAAATGAAGCCTGTTGCTAGCAGCCCGAATCCGTTGACCGCAAGTATTTTTTCCAGGGCCGAGTATGATTTTCCAAAGATATTAATAACTCCCGAGCCAATGGTCCGATTTTGATTTCCAAACATGGCGATTGTAGGGCTTGATTAGGTCTATTAGGTGACATTTGTGAGAAATTTGACAAAACAAAAGCGAATCTACAAATCCTGGAAAACTTGATTTTTTTGATAAATTTGCAAATACGCAACAGTTTTCTAATAAAAATCGCAAATTCAGTATTCCGTCAATCAATCTCTATAACCAGTATAAGGCACGGACCTTTTTGGACAAAGAATCTGAAATAGAGTTTATTCAAAAAGTTAAAAATAAACGAGTTATTTTTTATGCATTTCATAGAATTATTTAAAACAATATTACAAATTGATAAATTCTCCATGCGATATTTATAGGTGCAAAAAATAATGTAATGTTATATTGAAAATATCATCATTCATTTCCTTGTTTGGTTAAGTAATGGTGTTAAATTTTTGGGGTGGTGCGAAGTAGGCTTTAAACTTATTGTTGCTAAAATAATTCCAACTTTATAAAGTGGAAAAAATCATTATGATCAATTTGTATTTTTTGTAAAATTTTGATATTTTAAATCAGTTTAATCAGAAAAAAATTTATTTCAATTCCTGCATTGTACCTATTGTAAAAGAAACATACGAATGCAAAACAAAACAGGTCTTACTATGAAATAGATTTTGATATTGTGCCTTCTCGAACAAGTCTGTATTTTAGTTATACACGAAATTATCTATAGGTGTCCAAACTGAAAAAAATGAAGATCAAACCGGAGAAAATTCTATCTAATATTTAGCCGATTTTCATTTACTAAATAAAAATAGAACCGATGCCCTTTCTGTGTTTCAAAATGCAGTTAGCCTTTACTTTAGTCAATGCAAAAATAAAAAAAAAGTAAAATAAAACGTCAAAATGTACTGAGTCATCTTACGAGCTTACGACTCTCTGCTGAAAATGTACTGCCTGCGGCTCGTATTGTAAACTTCATCTGCATGAGGCATTACCTACATTACGGCTCGTTGAATAATACACTATTACATAATAGTGAAGTCGTGGACATTATATTAATTTATTGAGTAGTTTTGTAAAATGCCTTTGAAGCTTTAGCATACTTTACCCAGACACTTTTCTGATGCTAGTACATTTGTATGGCATGTACAGGTGCTGATTCATTATAGTTGTCTCCATTTGTTTAGTGCACATAAAAATGGCCATAAAAACCAGCCATCAAAATAGTGGGCTCTATTACTGCTGTTTTCGCAAATCAATCGATTTCCTCACAACTTACTTTTTTTGTCCAAGTGCACTTCACTTGCATTATAAAAATTAAAAATAGAAATTAAAACGATATATTTTTAGGAGAGATACCAATTCGCCCTAAGAATTCAGAAAGCTCCACGGAATTATCTACTAGCAATCAAAAAATTTCCCATGTCCGATCATCATCCACATCTGAAAAACATGATTCAAGCAGTTCTTGTTTTGGGAAACGCCTTGGTTCCCTGAAAAAGAACCACAACAAGACCAAAGACTTCGAAAGCAAAACAGCAACATACCCCAAAACAACAAGAGTTTATGAACAAAAAGTCAATAGGTCTCTTCCAAGAACACACAAAATACAAGAGACTTACACTCAGTATGCTGATTACGAAAGTGGTCATCAGAGGTCTCCATATGCCTCTGATCGAAATCTGTCAAAATTTAAAGAGCGTTCTTACGAAATGATCTATTGTCCTGAAACTATAAATGATGTACAGTTTGCACAGAATAGGACTTTAGATGATACTATGTACCACGATACACCTAAGAAGGTCAACAAAATAAAGAAACAACACAGTTTTTCCTCTGCAGATAAAAAGTCGAAAACAAACTCGTTGATGTACGGTGGAAGAGTTCAGGACTCTTCATCTAGTAAAGTAAAGTTAAAATCTGCCATACAATACACACCAATGTCATTACCTTTAAGTCAGGATCCCAAGTCAAGACCTAAGTTTGCTTTTGAACTGAATTTGGATGAGAAATCTCAGAAGAGTGGAAAGTTGAAACAGATGTTCGGGAAGTCAGATAACAAAAAGGAAAAGACTTTCCTCGGCTCGCCGAAGTTGCACAGGGCGATTTTTAGGAAGCATAATTCCGGGTCAGACTTGAGTTGGCCTTCGAGTTCATCTTCATCGCAAGTAAGTATTTTCTTTTTTTTACTCATCCTACGTTAAAAATTGTATATTGCTTTATTAGGAGTAAAAGTGATACTTTTGTGACGACTGTAGATTTGGGGAGAGCAAATGTTGTAGCATCGAGCCGGGACGCATTAGTGCTGCTATGGCGGACGAATAAAGAAGCGTAATATCATTTGTCACACTATTTATTCCTTGCCCTAGTGTTCATCATCAGCCGTAAGGTTGGCGCATAGGTAATGTTCTCACTTACGGTGTGAATGGTCCCAGGTTCAAACTCCTATATATGCCTGCTGAATTTTTTTTCTTTCATTTTGTGACTATTAATATCTTTTTCCACTAATTCTTTTCTATGATTTCTTTAGGTTAGGTTAGTAGGTTTTTATTCTGATATCTAATTGTGAATAATTATTAGTGTCGCAGGCAGTATTACCATCGCAGACAAAGAAAGTTTTTAGTTATTTTTTGTAACAATCATGTTTATTGGGACTGATCGTAGCTGTTTCCGGATGAGGTGAAGCCAAGTCCGGCATAATTTTATGTTTTATGTATGGTGTTATCATTTCCAATGTCCCGATGGTTGCAGGAATTGCGAAATCTGTGAATTTTTTTCTTGCTTTAGCATTAGCAAAATTAGTTACTATATCAGATAGGTCCAAATTTCGTGCTATTGAGTTTTCTATTGAAATTAAAGCTAAATTTGGTAATCTTTCTTGATTCATAGTATGAGCATGCAATAACACAACACGGTCCATATCAAAGTATAACTAAACAGGGTAGTACTCAGAAAAAAATTGCATAAATGTGTTAACCAAGATTTAATGTTTTTTTTTATTTTGCAATTAATTTGACATGACTTTCGTTTTGTTAAGTGTGAGGTGTTGAACTATCTAGGCTGGTCCGTTCCAGACCCCTAAAACTCCCGGGCCCGTGTTCCGCAGATCCCGCGGACCCCTGTAGATCCACCACTGCTGGATATTCATTTTTTCTTTGCCATTTTAGAATGCATGTTGAAGTTTAATATATTATCTAAACAAACCCTCAAATATTTGACATTGGTTGCTGAATAAATTTGGTGACTACTTATTTCGATACAGGGAGAATTAGTGGACAATGCATGATTGAATAAAATGAATTGTGATTTCAGCAGATTGATTGGCATTCTCCATTTGTTTGTCCATGCTAGAGTATTGTTCAGCAATATTTGAAGTTTGTCTCTTGCCTTTGTAATCAAACGTTCATGTGAGATTAAGGCTGTATCATCGGCATATTGTAAAATGTATGACAGGTGTTAAGGTCGTTCATTAGTAAATATGTCGTAACAATAAATGTTATATAATAGTGGAGATAGTGAGGAACCTTGTGGAGAAACAATTTTTTATTTATTAGAAACAGTCGTGTTATAAATTTCAACAAATAGTATATTATATTTCTTGCACAGTTGTAGTGTCAACTACAGTCCAAGTATTATTTTCCACAATCTTTCACAATAAAAACTTATTAAAAAAAAAAAACCAAACCTCCACGTTAAATGGTTAATCAGGTTATAATGTGATTACTTCTGAATACTCTTCACCTATCCACACCAATCTTTGATCTTTTTAGAGTTTTTGTTGGTTTTAATTGCAAAGGAAATACCTGCTGTAAACCGTTACATCCTAAAATAATTTCGGTAGGTGGGAGTCGGGTAACTATATCAAGATAATTTGAAATTATAATTGAAACATAATTTCTTATCTTAATCACACCAGAACATATTTTACATGAAGACAATGTTCTATGTATTAAGTAATACATTATATATATGATTTACCATTTTCTACAAAAATAGAACATGCCCCGCTCTCCCATCTATAAGTAAGCGGCAAAGCTTTAAAATTTTTTGTGTGCGTTAAATATATGTAGTGAACTATGGATGCTCTCTTATTGGATTCACCAATTGCAAATCTTGTTCAGTTGTTATCCTTCATCAGCCTTATCCAGGGATTTCTATTAATCGTGCAGTTTATTCTCCGCTTTTTTTAAATGTTAAATGCGAAATATTTATTAATGTTATAACACAGAGCAATTTGTTTCATTGACTAATCATCTCGTGCTTTAGAAATAACACCAGCTTTAATTAAATCACTTTATGGGACGTGTTGGTTTTTACACACTTGCAGTATACTTTGATGAATAGATAGGGACAATGTCACAATTGGATGTACACAATTAAATTCTAGCAAAAATACGTTATTAGACTTATCCTGTTATTTATTGTCCACATCAGTACATCTTTGAAGAAATGCGCTACAACAACAAACTTTATACTTGGGTAGAACAGATGCACTTTCCGTCGTACAAATTACTATTATTTCATAGTTAATGGTGTAAACAAAAGTTATTCTAATTAAATTCACGTTTGTTTTTTTTTCAGCCGGTTTCTATGTCCCAAAGCACCTACTCGTTAGAGAACTCCCCTCCAATAAGTTCGGAACCTTTTTCAATGAACATCAGCCCACACACTGATTATCCTGGTTTGGAGTATCCACCCGTGTTTGAGCCGGAAACTTATTCACTAGCTAACCCCCAAAGCAGCCTTTTGCGAAAACAAGGAAAAAGTACCACGCCATGATATTAAATGTTATTATTTATCGTGAGTGTGAGGTTAGGGTTACCAGAGTTATGAGGAATATCTGAGGAGAACTGTATAAATTTAAATCACTTTTACTTCGCTACATAATACAAATATGATTCAGCGTTTACGCATACAAGAAGCTTAAATCAAAACAGAAACAATCATGCACATTGTAGGAGTCTTAAAATTATACACAGCAACCAGGCGTTAATTGCAACATAGTGTACGGTATTTGATACTTGATCTATGTTGAATCACTACTGTAAGTTTTTCCGTTAGAATTTTAAAAAATATGGCTTTTTAAAATATCCACAGTGTAACGGTGTTTTGCTCTGGGTAGCTGGAGTCGGAGATTAGTTCAGGATCCAGATTAGTTTAATAAGACAACCCAATCAAAATTAACAATTTTATTATCTTCAACAGGTAAAATATGCAGGTTTACATAATATACAATAGTTACAGGTTATCGGTTTTCAGGTCCGTATCTTTTACGGTTATTGGTAATCAGGTGATATTTAAATCGTATGAATGAGAGAGACGACGAGAGTGTAATGCAGTGATGCGGCGAGTAGGGGTTTTGACGGCGGAAACGGCGGCGGGCTAATAACTATCAACTCGAGCAAGCTATCGGCTCAACTCGCCGGGTCACTCCTCTGTTAATTTATATTTGCTCCGTGTCGGTTTCGTCGGGACATCACTGGACTAAATAACACTTGGCACAAGTTCTGTCCCCGGCTCAGCGCGCCGTAAGACTTCTCTAGGTCAAGATATATTCGGTCCGGAGAGTCACGTCACTTGGTGCATAAATCAGTAAATTGTCTTCGGCTCAGCGCGCCGTCGGCAGTCTACAGAGAGATGTACCCAGTGCTCTTCTCGATCCGCGGCTGGGCTTTTATACACGAAACTATCCCTCCTTTTTGAGACGGTCGGAGTCGGGCGGTGTGCAAATTTAGTATATCGAGTATGAATCGCCGTCGTGTGGCAAATGTGCACACGGCACTACACTGAAACTTCTTAGTAATGAGGTATGACTTTAGGATGCTTCATTACACTCCCCTCGTTCGTCGGGTGAAAAAAATTGACATCAGGAACAATTTTTAAACATTTCAAAACAACTCTAACCTATTAAACATTTTTATCCAATTAACGAAAACATGGTAAGATTTCGTAAACACCCTGTATAAACATGTGAATATACAATTTTTAAACATTTTAAAACAAATCCTAAACTATTATACATTTTTTTAAACATTTTGTTAACAGCAATCTATCAGTAAAACAACGGTAGAGATAACAGGGAAAATAAAATGTACTATGCAAAAATTAACTAAACTAGGTATGGCATAAATCGAAATAAATCGTAAGAAAACATTGGTATAAAAGATAAAACAAATGGATTCTAAAGCAAAATTAACAAAATTTACATATCGGAAAATGTAATAACAAATTCGGCCTGATAAAGTTTTCCGCGCACTCGTTTGCCGCGCACTTAGACGTTCCCGCGCACTCCTGGGGTTGCGTTAGTGGACGTCTGCGGCAAGGGTATTGACGCACAGGGCTTGATGCTGGACAGGGCGGTGATTCCTGGGATTCGGGTGGTCGTTCCGTCGCTGCTGCGGTGCCTGAACTTTCGTCTCCGATTTGGTACTGCAGGAGGCGGCTTTGTGTCGTCTATCTGAAACAAGGCCCGAAGGCAGGGAATTGACCTACCTGGGGTCGGCGGCTTTGGGGGACTGGGACTTTCGCCAAATAACTCCCTGAATTTCCTTTCCATTGACCTGGACAGTGGAGATATCGTTTGTAGCCCAGGGGACGGTATCGGGGATGGCACATATTTAACTGGCGGTGAGGGGGACGGCTCAGCTCTGGAGGTTGAGGGACACCTTGGGGACGGCAGCAGGGACGGCATGTCTAACCTCGGCGGCGACGATGGTATTCTGGCGTTCTGGTATTCTGGTATTCTGGTATTCTGGTAATCTGGTATTCTGGTATTCTGGTATTCTGGTATACTGGTATTCTGGTATTCTGGTAATCTGGTATTCTGGTATTCTGGTTTTAAATTTGAGTATATTCGGTATAACTTCTGTTCTGTAGTGAAATTTATTTTGATCTTTACTTGGATAATTCTACTAGTAGTTCATCTTTCTTTAATTTATATATCCATCCTACTGTGGTATCTGCGACTTCTAGTCCATAAGCACCATCTGTGTCTGACAAACTCATTTCTATGGCTTGGAATATTTTGTGTCTCCCTCTAAATATTTTACTATCTCTCTCTTAGTATAAATGTATCCTTTTGGGTTGTCTGGAGTAAATTTACCTTTTAAAATCTGTTTCGGGTGTTAAATTATGTTACACTCTTTCTATTTGTCTATCTCTCGTTTGTAAATGACACTTTTTGGGTTATCCGGAATGAACTAATGTCTTAATATCTGCTCGGGCGCCAAATTATGTAACGGAAACTGCTCGGGCGCCAAATTATGTAACGGTGTTTTCTATATCTGCTCGGGCGCCAAATTATGTAACGGAATCTGCTCGGGCGCCAAATTATGTAACGGAATCTGCTCGGGCGCCAAATTATGTAACGGAATCTGCTCGGGCGCCAAATTATGTAACGGTGTTTTGCTCTGGGTAGCTGGAGTCGGAGATTAGTTCAGGATCCAGATTAGTTTAATAAGACAACCCAATCAAAATTAACAATTTTATTATCTTCAACAGGTAAAATATGCAGGTTTACATAATATACAATAGTTACAGGTTATCGGTTTTCAGGTCCGTATCTTTTACGGTTATTGGTAATCAGGTGATATTTAAATCGTATGAATGAGAGAGACGACGAGAGTGTAATGCAGTGATGCGGCGAGTAGGGGTTTTGACGGCGGAAACGGCGGCGGGCTAATAACTATCAACTCGAGCAAGCTATCGGCTCAACTCGCCGGGTCACTCCTCTGTTAATTTATATTTGCTCCGTGTCGGTTTCGTCGGGACATCACTGGACTAAATAACACTTGGCACAAGTTCTGTCCCCGGCTCAGCGCGCCGTAAGACTTCTCTAGGTCAAGATATATTCGGTCCGGAGAGTCACGTCACTTGGTGCATAAATCAGTAAATTGTCTTCGGCTCAGCGCGCCGTCGGCAGTCTACAGAGAGATGTACCCAGTGCTCTTCTCGATCCGCGGCTGGGCTTTTATACACGAAACTATCCCTCCTTTTTGAGACGGTCGGAGTCGGGCGGTGTGCAAATTTAGTATATCGAGTATGAATCGCCGTCGTGTGGCAAATGTGCACACGGCACTACACTGAAACTTCTTAGTAATGAGGTATGACTTTAGGATGCTTCATTACAACAGAACTAAATGAAATGATTGAAAGTAGACGTGTGTTGATGCTGTTTTTGATGACAGAAGGTAAATGTCTGTAATCTGTATTTGTTTAACCTTCCCTTGTTACTATCAAATGTACAATTTTTAGTTTGCATAATATTTTGAAGTAATTCATAGAGTTTTTGTAAATGGCAAAAAATAGTGAGAAGGGCTGGAACATTCGATGTAAGGCAACTTGAAGTAATTTCTACAACTCAGAACACTTGAATATTACACTCGTCGTACATTTCACCAACAATGTTGGAATTATCGGGACATAGTTAAATTTTTAATCATCTCCATAAAATATGTTTTAATAATTTCCAGATGATGCCTACATCGTTGATGAAATGTGCTGGTATTCGAGTGTAGTGTTCAAGTGTTTTGGTGTCTGTGTAAACTACTTCAGGGATAAAAAGTCATTATTATATGTGGTCCCACATTCAATGTACACAGATGATTATGAACCATTTGCATGTGACATGACAGGATCAATACATACAAATTCGGGAAGTATTTATTATTACGAACAATGTACAGAACATTTTTTTAATATTTGTAATGGTTGTTGTATCAACTAATAAGCCAATGACAGCAGATGTTTGGATGAGATCTGATCGATCTCTCGCTTTCAGCCAATGTTTCAATATTTAAATCAATGAAAAAAATTACAGCATGTAACATTTATAATGTTTAAAAGACGTATATTATTTTTAAAATAATTTTTATGAAATTTTAATGTGATAGTGGAGCTTTTGGTTTGCAGTTTGAAATATTTTGCAGTATTTTTATCAAAGTAACAAAGGTACAAATGATACCTGCAACGTTTTTAAATGAATTGCGTTAGATGAGTCCTCCTAAAAGAGGCTACACAGAAAAACAGGTATAAAATAATATTGTAGGTACATGTTCAAAGTATGAAAATTTATATCTAGTTTTTAGCGGATATCTGGTCAGAGTAAACTTGTGCGATGAGAATTTTATCGATTATTTTCGGGAAATACCTCGATATTTGAAATGCACCTTACAAATACGACCATTTTTAGTTTAGATTTTTAATTAAGAAAAATGTATATTTTTTTATGATTATTTTGATGTTGATAATTAGTAATGTATCCAAACATCAAATAGTTTATTTTTCATAATTTATATCGACATTTAAACTTTTGCATAAACAATGTTTTCTCTCGAAAGAAAATTGTCCATAATGGCCGCTGAATTGCAAACGTCATTAAGCCAACGCTTTAAAACCAAAATGGCCACGGAAACAGTTCTCTATGTGTTTCGGAAATATAGATCATATTTTAAAAAAGGAACATGTTTCGAAACTATTTCTTCTGTATTTCTAAATTGTTTCGGAAATGTTAGCAACATGTATATAAATCGGCCGGCGTTGCGCACGTGTACATTGAGGGACTTCGTTTATTTCTTTTGTATATCTTTCAAGCTTTTTTACCTTCCTCAATATTTTCTGTCCAAATAGGACACTCTTCTACTTTCTCCACGTTACTGATAAGAGTTAGAAAAATTGTTAAATTATTATAATTTGTAAAAAAGTTCCCGGTTTCCGTTATTAATCTATTTTGTACTGGAAACAAGAATGAGTTTCAAACACTTTCAGTGGTGACACGGGAATCAGAAGATTACAGTTATAAATAAGTTAACTGTTAGGAATGCTGTTGAATGAGGGGCAAGGATGGACGCAATTCAACTTCTAGATAGCTTTGCACACTTTTGTTTTATTACAAATAAGAACAAAGTAAACATGTATGTAACCTCCGCTTATGAACCTCACAATCATCTGTCACTTCTAACTATTGCCGCCAACTTAAATCCTAAAAACGTTATGTAACTAAATGTTCCTAGAGATTTTAATCAAAAGTAACATGCCGCAGGATGTTTCGAAATTGTTCCGAACAATTGTTCGAAAGAAAAGTTGTACTTAATGGTAGAAACAATTACTAAACTGTTGAGTAATATTGTGCTATATGTAAAAGTTAAATAATTGGTAAAAATTTCAGAAAAATTTCGGAAATGTATGTAAACCATTGTATCTCACATAAGTATCGAAATAGTTACAAAACTGTTTCCCACTACCAAATTTGTTTCGAAACTGTCTAAAAATGCTACTTGGGAATATTTTGCATTGTACATATTTTGTTTTCTTAAGCCATCCTCAAATGTCTCATGTAATATATTTTATACTGTAGAAAATATTGCCAGAAATTCTGTTAGAATTCTTGCTTGTCATTCTTTGTTACGTTATGGCCATATATTAGTTATATAATTTGTATTATGTGTAGAATTGATATTTTGTTTTGTAATTTATAATACTTGCGTTTTTAAATTTAATTTATTAAGCTCAAGGCCAAGTTGAAGAACCAATCATAAATTTACATTTCAACTGTTGAAGTTGGAACTGACACTGCAGAAGTTTCTGCAAACAAAAATTACAGTTTTAATTACCTCCAGATGATGCCAGCTTGGTTGCCAAAACACGTGGTGAATGTAATCTACAATATTTTTATGTTTACCTGAAACTACTCCAGTGTCAACTATTGATATTTAAAAACTGGTAACACCAATTTTTTGTGATGGACAGCATGACATTTGTTATTTATTAATGTTACTATTAGTAACAATATTATTATTGTAAATATTTTACTTGTGTTATTTAATTTATTTATTAGCAGAAACCGATATTCAATTCTTATGCCATAGAAGATGCAAAATGCTACCAATTTTGTTATTATTGAATGTGAATCCTTCAAATGTTAATAAATTCATATTCACCCTGTCTTAATGCACCAGTGTTCAGAAAAATGTTTTATTTTTTTATGAGAATGCTTTTTTTTGTAAGTAATTTTGATATAGAAATTTTTTTAATTATGACTTTTCTGTTGGTAAGCTAGTGCCTTTTGGCAACATAAAAGACTCTAATAAAAGCCTCGGTTGATATCCTACAAGTGCAGTTCCACTGGAACATTATAAGAATATCATTTTTGGTTTAAAATTTGACCTTACAAAATAGATGGCCCTGGTGAGTATTAAGTATATTAATTACCCATAATAACGTTAGTTCAAAAAAATTTAATGTATATAAACAAAGATACTGTCTCCACCCACAGTCGATTATACAGAAACTGTTCATTTTCAAACTTATTTTGCTGTCAAAAATGTGTATTATGTAATTTTACTATGTTATCCTGAGGTTAGGATATGTGAGCTTATAGCCAGATCCTCCACTGCAACCATGGGATCTATTATTTCGCTTCAGTGTTTTCCGCTAGTCCGATTCTGTATAGATATCTGCAATGCCCACTATATAAGCCAATTTGAGGCCTTAGGTGTAACCTATTTAACTCTTAATCATTTTTTAGTTGTTTACTTCAAAGGATACATAATAAACACCTTTGAGTGAACCAATCCTGCCAATACTATTAGCTCAGGTTAAAATTAGCAGAATTCGAGTGCCAAGCGCTGGCTTTGGTCCTATAAAAATCTTGAGGCCGCAACTTCTCTGGCCAAAAAGCAGGCTATTTCAATGGCTTTCATGCCATACAATGACTAGGCATCCATGCCACACTTAATTTGTTACTTCTGCCCAATCTAGTTAAAGCCTTCTGGCAATTCCAAACTGTCTTAGCGCTTCAAGAGTTGCTTAGCTGTATGAAAATATTTTATCTATGATCAGAAAATATCGTAGGTTTTTGTGCTGACATTTTACAGCGCAAAGTTGACGTTTGCCAAGGACCTAAGAGTAGTGTCACTTTGTTGCATTTCTACCTTAACGGCGAGTGAAAAAGTACTTTGTTGCTCGCTATCGTGTATCTGTACTTAAACAATGTATTTTTATGAAATAAAAATGTCCCAGAACTTGTGGCATAATGTAGTGAGAGTTAATGAAAAAATATCATCAGTATTTTCTGCTTGATTTTCCATAATACCCGTTGTTTGTCCTAAATAAAATCACAATATAAATTCAATCGGAAGCAAAACTACAAACTGATGACAGCGTTTGTTTCTGATCCTTTTGTTTAACTTGGTCACATGCATGACGTCCTCATAAAATGTTGACGAATCACGGTTTTCAGATAAAAATTCAACATAATTATGTCTTTATTTTGATATTTTAAAATGACCGGAGATAAAATCGTGTGTAATTGAAGCAGCAATAAGGCATTTTGCGCTCTTAATACATAAATAGCTATTACCAATCTGTGTCTGGGATGCATCTGTTCTTGTCTCCACACACACAGTTCGGTGGCATAGATTTCTGCATGAAAAATAGTTGCATTACAGTTCAGGCTCGTGGTTATTCTTACCTTTGGATTGGGACTGTGGCCCTTCTCCAATTCCTTTGCGGATTTTACAGCTGTCTGTGAACTGGCAACTGTCTGCCCTTTGTAGTTCAGTCTTGCTCGGATTCAATTCATCTCCTCGAGGAAATATCCAGCTCGTGGATGATCAAATGTAAGCATCCCATCTGAAGGCATTTCCGGGACGTTGTGACTGTCTATATCATGTACCATTCTGTTGTTCTTCTTGATACCAGCCAGCCTGGGGCATCTTAATCACGGCTTGTTCAAGTATAGTTAGCCGACCAATGACATCGACTCATATTTTCCAATCTAAATTTTGCATATAAATAGTGCAGTGGCGTAAAGCTTTTTTACCTTGGAACCCAGTTATACCGAATAAATTTTCATTATTGTTTTTTGCATTGATTTTCTAATACTGAGTACAAAAAATTTACTTATTATTTGGAATAGTTCCCACTCCTCCAGAGAGATGAACAAAAAAGTAAAATACTAACAACCGAATTTGATATAGAATCAAATTGTAAGAGAAAAAAAATTATGTACAATTTTTGGTGGAAAGTTATAACGATATGAAGATTGTACAGTAGTGTCGCGATAATCCGGATCAATTAAAACCAGGCTAATCCGGATTATCAAATAATCCGGATTATCAAAACATTTTAAACTCAGCTTTTAAAATTGCAAAAAAATAAATAAAGGGCTGTATTTAACAAAAGTAAGCACTGTACTTATATAAAAAAACAAAACAAATAAAAAAGGGGATCCTATATCAAGAAAACGAAATATTAAAAATATGTAACTACATATGTATGTACATACATAATTAACATTTTCATCACTTTCTTGTACATTAATTTCAACGGCTTCATTAGAATTGTGTGGTACCCTCTTTTACAGTTTTCGGCACCGACTAAAAAGAATGATTTTACTCTGATGACTTATGTGCTGTTGTTTTTCAAAAGCATTTCCTTGAGATTTTGTAGCATCATAATCTTTTAAAGGAATGTCATTTTCTGTAGCCCACTGTAAAGCAAGATTTAAGCTTTTGACAGCATCTTCATTTTTACTTCTGACCGGAGTGGCAATTTCCATCACATCATCAGTCAGCACTATTATTTGCATGAATTAAATTTTCTTGTTCAATCAATCCACACTAATTTCTTCTGCTAGTATCTTTTGTTGCATAGCACTTAAAGGGATCAAATCCTCGGGGTCATCTTCTAAATCATTCTCATTTTTTGGTTTTAAAATCGTTTTCCAGCATTTTTCTAATGAACTGGCTGGTACATTTTCCCGAGCATTGTGAAGCAAACATACAGCATGTTGTAAGTTTAAGTTCTTAAGGCACTTTACAAGATCAAAGAAGAGTGTTACCTGAATGAATTCGGATTACAAAATCAAGTAAAATCCGGACTACAGAATACTTCAAGAGACCAAGAAGGCGATCCGGATTATAGAAGCATCCGGATTAACGCGGGATCAGATTATCGCTACACTACTGTATGCGATTTTAGTATTAAAGATTTGGTACTTTTGCATTTCGTAAATAACTGAAAAATCTTACATTTACCTAAAAAGTGATATAGTGCAAAAAATATGACAATGAAATGACAAATCATTTATTTTGCCGTTTATTTCTGTATTATAAATAGTTCTAAAAATTTGACAGTTGAAAAATGGCGCTCGAAAGTCAAGATATAATGTAAATCTCAAATACATAAAAATTAATCAGTATGACGATAGAGATACATATAAATGAAATTAAAGGTCCTGAAATTCCCTATAAAATAATTTTTTTCTATCCGCACAGCTTCAAATATAACTTCGTTATGTTGCAAAACAATTTATAATTTTTTTGATGTCCATAGAATAGTAGTTTAAAAAATCTGTTTTATAATAAGTATACAGTAATATATTAACATGCTCTAATTTTTTGGTATTTTTTAATGCTAATATATCAGTGTTCAAATCTTTATAACTTGGAATTGATTATTCGATTCTATATCAGATTGGGTTGTTACTATTTTACTTTTTTTGTCCACCCATCCAGAAGGGGTGGGAGCCACCCCCAAGTAAAAAGCGGCAATTTTGAAGGGGTGAACTACCTGGTAGCTCGATGCAAGGAAAATCATGAAAATTAATTCAGTATAACTGGGTTTCAAGATTTTTGATTTTTCGTGCCTAATTGCGCTGGACTAAAAATGCATGGTAGAATCTAATAGATGATTAGCGATTAATTTGAATTTGCTTTCCATGTCGCCTTTGGAGTATGCCTCCATGTGTTTTGAGGGTCAAAATAAAGTACTTAAAAATGTATGTAAAGATTAATGTTGTATACACATTCAACTATTGAAACGTAACTACTGATACAGAACTAGAGCCAGATTACATTTTAGCATATGGTATCCAATTTTTCTTTTGGGAAAAAACGAAAATTGTCTTCTACATTGTGTTGTACTAGTATGGACGTTAATAAGAACATAGTTCTTTGATTATTGGCTCGGATCGGGTGGTTTGGGGTAGTACTACGGGTTCATAAACACCCTATATAGTGACGAAATAAAATAGATTTGGCCAAAATAGTCTACCTTAATTAGGAAGAGAAATCCTGATTTTTAGAACTTTACTTTCGGTCTCCGTTAAACGTAAACCGTGGAAACAATAGTACTTTCAATGATTTGGCTGATGATTAAAGTTTAACGGAGACCAAAAGTAATGGGCCCTTAGATTATAACACTTTTTTAACAGAATGTTTTGGTAAGGATTAAAGAGTCAATTATCCGGGCGCACAAAAACGACTTTAAGTCAAATGTATACATAAATATACGAATGGAGGCATTTTTTTAACGAAAACCCACCAATAACTTTGAAAGGGAGCGTCAACTTGAAAAGTAGAACAGGGAAAAGTGTTCAGAATTAAATTTTCTACAAGGGTATGACATGAAATATTCCAGTTTCCCAATTTCAAAATGACCTTTATTATATCCCTACAGAGATTCCACTTTTCGATTTGACATACCATTTCAAAATTATTGCTGGACTTTCGTTAAAAGACGATGAAATTCGTATATTTATGTATACATTTATAACTTGCAGTCACTTTTGTGTGTCCAGGTTATTGACTCTTTAATTCTTACCAAAAAACCTAAAAAAAGTGCTGTAATCTTAAAGTTCTTTGGAGAAACCCTAATTCAAGTGGACTTAAAAACAAAGTATAAAAATTTCTCTCAGCAAAGTTTGTTTATACATTTGTAATTTTCAACACTGGGAGTTAGTGCTAGTGCTGTTGGCTGTGGATAGCGATAGTTTCAATTCATATTTGTATTGTTTTTATTAGCACTGTCTGTCAGACAATGAGCTATACTTGTGAGGAAGATCAACGAGGCACTAGTTGTGATAGAAATTGCCATTGAGGATGAGGCTAATTTGAATTGTACTATTGGTTGACTTAATTTTGGTAAAATGGAGAATAGGTCTGTTAAAGTATGATTTTATTAAATGAAAATATATTTTTTGATATTATTAAAGGCTGAGGTTTTCAAATTAAATACAATGTTAAAACTAAATTACTTAATTTTTGTGATTACCAAATAATGAGATATGGAATTGTAATAAAATTTTGACAATACAAGTATCGGTTGCTTTAATAGGTGGTTTTTGGTATAAGTGTAAACAAATAATTCCAGTTTGCAGTATTTTTAATTTTTATATTTTTTTAATTAATGGCCTTTGTGAGCATAGCGAATAAATATGATATAATTGGTCTACAATTCTGATAATTTAGTAATAGATGGGCCTTGGAATTAGCTTTAATTTGCATTAAAAATATTGCAAATATCTGGTATTATGTATCGAAATTAGTGCAATTAAATAATGCATTAGATTATAAGAAAAAGTTGTTACAGTATTATTTATAACTTTATTTTGTATATAATATATAGTTTTATTATGCTTTGATAGTAAGTGCCAAATTAGATTACAATTTTATTATACAGGAATAAAAACGATGAAACATACACTTTGACCTTTTATTTGACCTTTCCGATCAAAGAACTTATCCCTATAGATACATAATGTGTATTAGACCAAGATCCCAGAGCCGCCAGACCTACGTCATTTTAGCGAAGCTGATATTTTGGCAATAAATAGTGTGATATGTAGTTAAGATCATATGCATATTTGCTGGCTCGAAAGCGGGGCCCTTTAATAGATAACAGGTACAAAAAAACCTTACTAACCTACGTTAAAGTATGGTAGCTGGTTCTCATATATGTTTGATAGAATATTTGTTAAAAATCAACACCCTAACTTCCGCCAGACGCTTTGAAGCTTGAAAAAACGCAACCTAACCTAACATAATAATTTTTTTGTTTTGTTTCGTTTTTTACATGGTAGTAGGGAAGGTACTACGGTTATGTTAGGTTAGGTTTAGTTTTAGTCGAGCTTTAAAACGTCTGGCGGAAGTTAGGGCCCACGGAAAGTGTCTGGCAATAATGAAAGTTGGTTTTTAACAGTATTCTGTGAAACATAATAATATATGAAAATCAGCTATGATACTTTAATGTAGGTTAATGAGATTTTTTGTACCTGTTATCTGTAAAAGAGACCCGCTTTCAAGCTAGCAAATATACATACGTTCTTAACTACATGTCACACTATTTATTGCCAAAATATTAGCTTTGCTAAAATGACGTAGGTCTGGCGGCTCTGGGATCTTACTCTATATTGGTTTGTTTGTTGCCGAGATAACAACTGTTATTGTCTATAATTGTTTATTTGTAGCATATTGAGATTTTCTTACTTTTTATTTGATATTTTGCAATTGAAAAACTTTAAAAATTTTAATGAAACAACCTCTGCACCAAATGGATCGGACAGAGAGAGGTTGGTTCTTCAATACTTGATTATTATGCCTAAAAATATAGAAACTAGAACAATGGTATAAAGTAAAAACTGAAAATGAAAACTAAAGAGCAATGTAATTTTTTTAAATGACTTGATGAATGAATGAATGAATTCGTTAATGGTTATACAGAATTGGAAAATACACTTCGTAATATAGAGAATAAACTTCGATGTAATTGGGCTATTGAAAACAGAATACGTGGGGTCGACGCAGTCAAGGGGTGTTGATCTGCGTTGATCTACAGACAAGGCGTGGTTTACCTGCGCAGATACACATTAACATATTGCGAATTTCAATATCCGAATCTGAATTATAAAGTTTATGCTAATTAAATTTAAAATATTTCAAGCATGTTACTGTAATATTGGAGGCCTACATTGTTTCCTATAAAAAGCAAGTAATGCAGGTATTACAAAAATTTGTTTTGATATTTACCCTGCTTCTACGTGTATCCGCCACGGTTTCCTTATGGGATGTTATGATTATCTATCCTTTTTAATAGACATATAATATGACGATGTTAACACCAAAACAAGGCATCTACTAAAGAGATGGCTGTTATGTATCTAGTGTTAAGTTCTTTGATCGGAGTTTGAGCTAAATATGATTTTGATCTATTGAAAGTTAGATGGTGAGCCTTCGCTTTAACGGTGAATATCTCATGCAATTGTAATGTGTAATTGGGCTAACCCGTAAATTAAATAAATAAATAAAAAGAGAGAAAAAATGATAAGTTCATTTTATGTGGAACCCGTCCAGCTCTCCAGGAAAAGTTTGTTCGGGCTGCCCGGAAAGATTACACCAGCAGAGTGCCACGTATAGTTGCTCATAGTCTGTCATCCGTAGGTGTGAACTTTGCATTGAAAATGGTGGCTGTCATTTCGAGCAGTTCTTGTGTATTTCTGAAAAAAACTTTATAGATGAAAAGTTTTATTTTAACCTGAAAAATCGATCCTGAACGTTTGGCATTTTAACTCTGGGTCACCCTATAGATACAAAAGGTACTCGACAATGCATTGTTTATAAGAACATTTTAGGTAGGTAATGAAATGTATTCCTGGGATTTATTTCCAACAAGCTCTATTACATGGCATGCCTCGCCATATTGTTACTTTACTTCATGATATATAAGCTTGTAGTTATACCGACTTTGAATAAATTAAATTTTTTAAATTGATAATTGATAGAAGATCAACATTATTTTTGGATACTAATATGGTGGATAATTTAAGGCAATGGCAACTTACTCATATGAGCATATGGTAATTTACCAATGTAACTGACCCAAAAATAAATTACAGTAATTTCACATCTTTGATTATTGTCGAAGTGTTATATTTGAGACATTCTCTTAATTCTTATTCGACTTTTCTTTTTGGCCACATGTCTGCAATTCTAAACACCATCCAATAAATCTACAAAATAAAACAATTAATCCAACATACTACTAAAAATAACTTTTACGCCAAAGGAACAGTTAGAGGGTGTTCTTTGACAAATGACGGTGTATTTCATTCGTTTAAAAAAAAAAAATGTTTTGAGAAAGGAACGTTTTATTACGTGCGAGAAGTCAGCAAAATATTTTCTTTACATTTTCATTAGTCATTTGTCAAAAAGTACCCTGACAGGCAGATATTTCCAGTAATATATACTGGTTAATTGTATTATTTTGTAGATTCGTCGGACATTATTTAGAAACTTAGTTATATGTGGAAGGAAATCGCAAAAAGAAAACTAGAAGAATTACATCTCTCATGACTAAATGAAGAAGTTTTACGAGAAGGTTGATTGCAGATTTCAAATTCTGTTAAAAAATATTGATTTTTTTAATATTTTTTTTTTTTTGGACATGCAATCGATCTGCAAAATGATATTGGTTTCTTCTTAGAATTGTCTGGTTTGGTTAAGGTTAATAAAGCTAGGAATAATATTTTCAGAATTTTTGTTTCTCTGCTGAATGTACCACTACAACTCCATGTATATCAGGATTCGAAAAAATCATGATTTTTAAAAAAATATAAAAAATCAACGATTTTTATTAAAAAAATCAAAAAATCATTTTTTTTTAAATTCTTTTAATTGTGAATATTGTGGTATGGTCTATTTTTACGTGCAAACAATAAAAAAGTAATGTTTTCTTGTTTTGAGTTTCGACACTGTCTCGTGATTTATTTAATCAGACCAGTCTGAGAATTTCAGTTCCCCACAATCAGTATCAATATTATTTACATGTTAGGACTAAATTTATTTTCAACTTGTTATCATTCGAACGTGAAATTTTAAATAACAGAAACTTAGTCCTACCATTTAATGTTACAATGTCATCAAAATTATTTTATATCATACAATACACTTATTCAACTTAAAATATGAAATATATCAGTCATAAGACATAACATGAACGTTGTATTTAACAACATAAACAATCCATCAAATCATAGGGCTGAATGTCTATATTTGGCTACTTTAGAAAATACCAAAATATCATTTCAATATGTTCAACCGTATATTTCTGGTTCTTAGTTTCTTATTCCTAATATACTGTTATTGCGCGAATTTTCCTATTAAATCCTGTAGAAAATTGTCTGCACAATATAATATAAAAGGGTGGCCAATTCGTAAGCTGCTTCATTTGACAAATTATCTGTACTCGTGCTAGTTGTGCTCAAGTTAATTAAAATGAAAAGTGAACAAGTGAAGTGTAAAATAAAAATCAGTGGAAGGAAAAAAGACACAATTTGGAATTATTTTATAGAAAAAAAAAATAGAAAAGGGATAGACTGGTAGTAGAGCGATTTGTAAAACTTGCAGAAAAGAAATGCAAGGACTTGTTCAAAGATTAAAAAACCATCATGAAAAGTGTAAGACATTACACGTAGATCTAGATACCACTGGATCAAGTAATGAAGAAGTTGATTTAACAACAGCTGAAGATATGTACACACTACATATAATAATAATACTAATTTAATTTCGTTTCGAGATACCAATTTAATCTTAATATTTTATTAATAAATATAATGGCGTCAATAGAGGATGAAAATTGCATTATTTCGGAATGTCAGGAACAACTAAAAGTTACCATTACCAACAATAGTCCTTGAGTGACATATGTTATTAAACAAATCAGTTGCAAAACTAATTATGTCTGGAATTTTTCCCAAGTGAAAACATCTATTAACTCCCCTAATATTTTATCTTATCATTTATCAACTTCAACTTAAATATTTTCTCCTTTCCTTTTACAGAAAACAAAGAATCAGATAATGCAACTATTGCAAGCAGGATTCCAACGTCTTCGACCTCAACCATCAGATTTCAAGGACGACTGCCAAGCTCAGCTTCATCTACGTCAGGTTTGTCTGGTTTTGATTTGTCAATGCCATCAACATCATCGTTACCATTTACTACTACTACTGATTCAGTCTCTAAAAAAAAGACAAACAGACGCTCCTGCTAATCTGATGAACTTTGTCGTTCGAACATCTGCAGATAAAAAACAAGAAATACATAAACAAATCGCAAAGCTGTATTTGCAACTAATACTAGCTTCAGGTGTTTAGACAATCCGCATGTAATAAAGGCTATCGATATGTTAAGACCTGGTTATAAGCCCCCTTCAGGAAAAACCATTTCTACGACCTCTTTAGAATAAGAAAAATCAAAATGTTTTGGAAGTCTTTCTGGACAGAGTGTAAACATGTCTATTGATGGTTGGTCTAATGTCCACAATGAGCCTGTTGTTTGTGCCACTATAACCACTGAAAATGGACAATCTTTTTTATTTAAAACGATAGATACGTCTGGAAATCCCCACACAGGCGATTATTTAACTGAAATTGCTTGCAATTTAATTATATCTTGTAAATCTAAATACAACTGTGACGTGAAATCTTTTGTAACGGATAATGCCGCGAACATGGCACTTATACAATATATCAAAAAGTTTCAAACATTGGTCTTAAACGATCAGCTGAAGAATACCTAAGAATCTTAAAGTCTATAGCTGTGGGACTTGATAAATTACAGAAAAAAAATGCTTTTCTATCTGATGCTGTAGAAGTATGGAAGGAATTAGAAAGCATATTCCAGGAAAAATTAGACTTATCGTTGTCTCAAATACAAATTTTTGAAAAACGATATAAACAAGCACTCACGCCCTTTCATTTTGTGGCTTATATTTTGGATACAACCAAAAACAAATTTAAATTTACTAGTGCAGAAAAAGATCAAGCATTAAATACCATACAAAAAATGTATGGAAATATTGGAAATAGTGAATTAGAATTACTACCACTCATTATAAAACTTGAAGCCAAAATGGAACCATTTTCGGTAGTTATGTTTTCAGAAGAGATAATAAGCAATGTTAATGCCTTACAGTGGTGGGTTTCACAAAAGAACATACCTGATATTGCTAGACTTCTTCCTTTAGTGAAGCAATTTTTATATGCTGTTTCTTCGTCAGCTTCAGTAGAAAGAGTATTTTCTACATTTGGACTTGTTCACTCCAATTTCAGAAATACATTAGGAGTGGAAAATGCAGGAAAATTAGTAGTTAGTAGTAGTAAATTAGCAGTAATATCAACAGTTAATGTAATAATAATAATACTGGTAGTGTGGTAGTGTAAGTGTAGTTAGGTAGTTATGTATTGTTAGTGTTACATAATTTAAATTTTTAAAAACTTTGCTGTTTCTCTGTTAAGTGTTTATTATCTGTCATTATTTATTAAGAATATAATTTGATTTGTATTTTGATTATTATACAATAAAATAAATAAAGGGAATTTTTTTTATTTTAACCATTGATTGATTTAAAAAAATCACTTGATTAAAATCGACGATTTAAATCGTGATTGAAATCAAATTATTTAAATCGTGATTGAAATCAAATGATTTAAATCGGGTGAACCCTGGTGCATATGTAGACATCTCAACCACTAAGAGACTACTTTATATCAGAGGTGGTGGAAAAGTCAAGGGAACAGCCTGAAAGGTGAAATAAGGGAGACGGTGGAAGTAGAAAAATGCAGGAAAAGATGATAAAAAGGTAAAGGAAGATAAACGTGAATGTAGTTGCATAATCTAGTCTAAAATAAAATCTCTACTTTATTGACAGTATAAAAAATTAAACAAGAAACCTGCTTATAACTTACTTAATACCATGCAATCAAACTCATTGTTCATTCAACGCTTCACAAACATATTTTTTATTATAACCATTTAGTCCTTAATGTTTCCTTATAAAATAAGATCTTCCATTTGGATTCATAATACACCCTTTTCTAGGTGATTCTAAACACCACTCGTACCAGACTTTATCCTGAGACTCTGCCCTCCAGAATGACACTTCGATTGTGTCACCTTCTTTAACATGAATTGGCTCATGCAGTGGAAAAACTATAGGAAACCAACTAACCATGTCTGGAGTATGGGTATCGGGGTGTATACTAAGGTTTACGTCTTTATAAAGTACAGTTTCG
Organism: Stenurella melanura; assembly: GCA_963583905.1. Taxonomy (NCBI): domain Eukaryota; kingdom Metazoa; phylum Arthropoda; class Insecta; order Coleoptera; family Cerambycidae; genus Stenurella; species Stenurella melanura. Next base: position 138,791,450 of record OY757311.1, read on the forward strand.
AAAAAGCCTGCAAACCCTGTTAGGACAGACATTTGAGTACACTGAAATTTTAATTTTTTATAACGTTGGTTATTTATATTTTCACTCCAGTTAGGATGTGTGAACTTGAAAAGTTCCTGAGGGGGTGCTAGTTGATAATAATTCACTAAATGTACAACATAAGGTGTTTCATAACAAGACTGTAACGATTTGTCAATTGGCCTATTGCTTCTAATTTCATTAAAAATTTTAATACTTTGCAAAGGAGCCAGATATGATGTATAAGAGGAAGGTATTGAGATGCCAGTCTTTTTTAAGAAACGTTGTGCTCCATCTAGACATTCTGGTGATAATTCGTTATCACCAAATGAACCAAGTAATTCTGAAACTAAGATATCAGCCCTTTCGGGAGGTTGGTAAGTTCTCATATCCTCATTCACCAATATTACTTTATTCTGCCATTCATTTTTTACTCGATCTATCAAAGTATTGACAGCATAGGGGTTCTTTTCTACGGCATAAACTTTAACCTTGCGATTTAAAGTGTAGCAAACATTTAAAACAGCCTGTACTAGAGGTCCTCGACCAGCTCCAACTACCATGACAACCGGTATCTCTCCAGATTCGGCGGGGATGGCTTCAATTGCTTTGTATATTGCATTCTGATACGTGTCATATTTAACCTGATCCTTTTCAAACACCTCATATATGTTTGTCTCTAAGTGTTCAGTCAAGGGTTGCAAGGGGTTTTGCAAGAAGTCTTCGCAACCCTGAACAAACTCAGACATCGTATCTTGGACGTATAACTTCTTCCCTAAGAAATGAAGATAACGTATGTATAACGATAAGTCTCCCTCTGTATCCTGCTTAATGATATATTGAACATCTATAGTCATGAATTTTTTAATGACGTCTTGATGTGTTCTACTTAGTACTGGTTTACCATGCTGATTAAATAAAAAGTAGGAGGTAGGTATTACTATTGCCTTAACTGGCTCTCCAATCCATCTGTCTAATTCGCAAGAAGGTACAGAGTGCTTTATATCAGGGATGTCCAAGACCAAACCCAGTCTTTTATCATAATTGCAGTAAGTACGGAAATCATTCCACCAATCCCAAGTGTCATATTCAGTTTCTGAAAGAGGACTATACCGTGAGGGGTGAATTATAGGCAAATTAATCCAAACACTATAACTAAAACCAGAAGTTAACTTTTCATTTAGAACATGTGCCAACTGAATATTATTTGGTTTCGTAAGTTGAATTAAAATTGCAGGAATGCTTAAATGAGTTGCAAATCCTAATTCTTGTAAAAACAAATCTTTGCTATGTTGCCTAACATGTTCCACTTCACTATCGACATCTATCGAGCCAGTTAATTCGCCAACCACAAGTCGGCTCCATTCAGAACTCTTCAAAACTCTATCAGTTCTTCCAATATTAGGTGGAAATTTGCCTTTCTGTAATGCTCTAGCATAATTGGGATGTGTAATTTGAGTAACAACAAAATGGTATCCATATTCAAAGATAGTATCGACTGCTCCTTTTATATTGGGAGGGCAACTTATATATAACCCTACTGACATGCGTTTTCGTTTTTCATCTCCACCTTCTTCGTGCATTTTCTAAACCTACGAATAATTTAGATTTAGAACGCTTTAGAAATGAATGATTTAAAAGTGTGAGGTTATATATGAAACGCCGCTATTTCGTTAATCAATGATTTCAATATGTTTAAAGAATACCTCTGGAAAATATGACTTACAGGTTTTCCTTACAAAACAAAACTACTCGAAAAAAATATTAAATTTGATTTAGTAGTTTATAATTTATAATTAGCTAGAAACATGCGACAAAATTGATGTGCAAAATTGAAATCGACAAAATTATGGACATTTAAAAATATGCTACCAACTTAAAAGCGCTAAGAGCATGCCATATGACTTTACAACTTGTATTTGCGACATTTGCGTTTATTTGGTCTGAAACGAAAGAGATAATTCAATATAATAATCGACATTTTTGTAAAATTTTACGTAATAGGTATATGGGTATCTTAGGCGTTTAAACATTGAATGATTGGATGAAGATGAAATGGTTATTTGAATATGTAAAATATTTTTCTACTAGTGGCAACATTGTTACAGTGTGGCCATATATGAAAAAGCACATAATTGTCATAAATTAATAACTGCCATCTTTTAATGTAATCTGATGGTAACTGTTTCTACTATGGTTTATCTCAAGGTACTAAGTTACACGTATTTAACAAAGTGTGCTGGTGAGCAACAATGGTATTTCAGCTAATCATGAGTTGGAGCCAAGAGGAACCATGTTGGTAATCACTATAATCACTAATCAGAATCAGTCCAATCATAGGCAATCACACCTTTCGTGCGCGGTACTTCATTGTTATCACAAAAATAGTTATGTTAATTATGCCCCAACACGGCAACATACCTCAAAAGTATCGATACTTATATCGATACCGGTATCGAATGAAAAGGATTAATACCGCTATCATACCGGAAAGAAAGTATCGATACTTGTATCGCTACTGGCATCGCGCGAATGAAGAGTATCAATACTGGTATCATATCGGCCGAATAGTATCGATACCTCCCTGGCAATTTTTGATGAGCGGTGGGAGGGGACATTTTCTTACAAAAAAAACTCTTCCACGCTTTATAATCACTTTTCTTTTTATTTTGGTAATACCGCTATCGGCTAAAAAGTATCAATAACGGTTTCGTATCTAAAGAAAAGTATCGAGTACACAACTACTTGGTATCGAGTGAAAAGTATCGATACTGATATGGTATCAGAAGAAAAATATCGAGTCAAAAGTACTTGGTATCGAATAAAAGGTATCGATACTAGTACCATATCGGTAGTATCGGAACGTCCCTAAACATACCCTGTATCACTGCTATGATCTCTGTGGTAAGTTGTATTTTATCTATGGTGGTAAGCATAAGCATAGATTACTGGGAGGCGAGGGTGGTAAATAGGTGTAGGTACATATCACAGAAGAGGGATCTCACGATCTCAGTCAGTAATCAATCAGTATCAGTGATATTTGATTTGTGATCAGTATCGCCCACAAATCAGTAATTATCTGTGGTAACGCCGTGTCATCGCTCCTAACTTTGTATTTTATCTATGGTCCTAACCTCATTTCGATATTAAAAAAAAATAGAAGGCAAGAAAAATATACACAATGGCTAAAACATACCCTACTAATTGGGATATTGACAAATACAGAGATGATACAGAACCTGAACACCACTGGGAATTAAGAAGTGAATTTATGAGAGTGCATAAAGGCACATTTTCAGAAGATTATCTGGTTGCTCTAGCCAAAGCTTTTACAAATGTAGAATTTATGGGTTGCAGGCAAGTTATTTTATAATGTCATGCATTTGAATGTATTGAAAGTCTGTTATTTTAGTTACCCCGCTGCGCTCATGGTCAAAATTGCAGAATTGTCAAAAGATGTTGCAAAACAGTACCGAGAGAAAAAGAAAACCAAATTGCAAAGAACTTTTGTTTCAGCTTCAAATGCTGCAGAAAATAAAATAAGTAAGTCATTAAGTTATATACTTACTTAGTTATTTCAAAACTTGCTTGTATCGAAATATGTGCAAGTTTTGCTGTAGTGTAGAAAGCTAGTAATATATTGCCCAGCACTATTCATAAAAAAATTTGAATGCTTACCTAACTGGCACAGCGTATGTAACAAAACTGTGCTTCCAGATATTTTCTTACGTTGTAATATACATTATTTAAAGGTAATTGTCTAACTTTTTTTTAATATTTAATTCTTTTATTGTTTGTGGCAGCTTGTACAGTTTGATACCCATATATTGTGGACTTTTTTCGAAAACAGATAATGAATAAATGTATATATTGGTATTGACGATGTCATTTTTCTAGACAAAATTGTACATCATAACCACTACGCAATATCATATGGACTCATTTCCGTGTATAAAACCAGAATACTTTAAAACATCTAACGTCAGAAATATGCAATAATGTCTGTAGTTCGGTTCTAGCTAAATGTGTGCAACATCAGAATAATGTTGCACTGGTAGCTGCTATATAGGTAGCTAAATAACTGCCAGTACTTGCTGCCGCAAAGCTGATGCCTTTTTTTAAATCTTGTGCTACTCGAGCAAGAGTATTTATGAGAGCATTAATTTTGCACATAATGTGGAAAATTATCAGGAAATAAAAAAAGTATATTTTGATGCTTTATATTTAAACACTGAATAATATATTTTCTTTTCAGAGAGGAAGTCAGATCCTGGTACCTACACAGCATATAAGAGATAGTGTTTCATTCTTTTAAAAAGTTTAGGAATAAAATCTGTAAAAATTTTTATGCAAATAATACATTATAGTGACAAAATTCACACAATATATATATTCGTATATTTAACATAAATTTAATAATTTTATAACTAATATAAAATGGACAGAAAATTGAAATTTTAAATAAAAATCATTTGTTCTTCTGGAACTTGTTTTGGTAGTATCTAAATAAAAGGTTTACCCAAAGTAGTTAGATATTGAAAATCAATCAAACTAACCAACAATAAGTGCATTATAAATTTTATTAGCGTCATTCAGTTTTGAATTTATTCAAATATTTATCCACATATAAGTGAATATGGCTTAGTAGGAAGATTTTGCGATGGAGGACTTGAACAGTGGCCGATTCAAATTCTAACTGCATTGCATGTGCATAGAATAAGTTTATTATTTTGTGGCGTGTGACTTTATAAACTGGTCTCAGAAGTAGTTCAGTTTTAAACTGAAGTAAAATGCCAATACTAAAATAAAATGCCAATTATTATATATTTTGCCTACACGCTGTACGTAACCATGTCTCATTACTTTATGAGGAAATAATGCATTCGATGCGTGAAAATAATAAAACTTAATAATAATAATTTTATTAAAAGAAGTTAAAACTTCTGAATACATCATTATTGTTACATAATCATAGTAGTAAAGTTAATGATAATATAAATGCAAATATAAATGTTAAATATCAACAAACTAGGACAAGAGTTGTAGCACAAAACACGGTAAAATTATTTACATTACAAAGTTGAAAATATATTTACAAACACATATATACAATGTAGGTATGTTTAGTTATCTCTGTTCTGAGTTTGTCATGGCATATACTCAAAAAAACTAATCAATGCTATGGATGGTTTATCAGTAAGCATTGTTTTTATGTGGTTTTTGAATTTATTGAAATCTAGTGTATGAATATTTATTGGTAGAACATTATATAGTTTAATGTCTGTACTGCTATCGTATCCATTCTTCTTAGTCTTGTTTGAGGTAACAGTAAACCCGTTTTATTTTTTGTGTCATGCTTATGTATATGTCATTACTATAAATTTATCAGTATTTTATTGTTTCACATATATGACAATTTCATAAAGACTATTAGTGAGAAGAGTGTCATAATTTTTAGATCTTTAACCCTTTAATTCCTGGAACCGGATAAATCCGCAACAATTTTCGTGCTCCCAGCGCGGGAACCGGATATTTACGCAAGGCCATATTTACACTGTAGTTCATATCTATTTTTATTTTGCATTTTTTTTTGTGAAAGTCTATGTTTTCTTATGTATTTGAGTTTACATGGCTAAATGAAGCATGTATACGCGCATCAGTTTACCCGAACCGTACGGTTCCGCAAGGGCCTCCCGCTGCCGTTTTGCGAGCGCGAGCTCTACATGTAAAAACCAGTGCCGGAATGAAAGGGTTAAATATTGGTACGCAGGAGTCTCCAGGCTGAGCCCGCACGACAGATCTCACTGCATTTTTTTGAATTAGAAAAATCCTATTCAAGTGTAATTGAGCAGTTGTACTCCAGATAGCTAAGCCATATCTCATAATGGATTCAAACAGTGCATAGTAAGTAGTGACTGCAGCTGGTTGATTTATAAATTGTTTGACTTTCCGTATAGAATAGACTGCACTATTTAGCCGACTGCCGACCGCAAATACCGAATTCCATAGATTTCACCACACCAGTTGCTAGTGTTGCGATGCACGGAGCGGATATCATAACACTTTGTTTGTAATTGAAAAAAATTTACAACTCATATTGAAATTTTCTATAGTTTGAAAATTACAGAACTTGTTTCTAGGACTTGACGCTTGAGATATACACCAAGATAAGATGTTTATCGTAATCTGCCAGGGTTTTCTGACTGAAGTTTTGATCTGCTTGCTGCAATTACAACTTGAAGGGGGTGAAACCTTAGGTGTGACGCTGCCTCTAGAGACATAGTTTCCACATACCCCAAAATTCTTGACGTGTGCTTCACTAACCACATTACCATCATAGGGAAATGATTAACTGTTTTAATTCAACCGTATAAATTTAGGGCTGATTTTGGTTTAAACTTGGCCTTTGGAAAATTACAAACATGTCATAATAAAATATTATTACTATCATTTTTAACATACCGAAACTATTGATGAATGTACGAATAATTTAGACAATAAAAAATATAATTTTGTATGTATTTGTATTTAATAAACGCTCAAAAATCAATGTGGCAAATTATTAATAAGAATAGGAATCATTTAGAAAGTGCACGTGCAACGCAGTTGGTCAGTGGGGACTTAACAACTTTTTTGGTAGTATTACGCAGACCATATACTCAATGATCTTCCCAATACTGGCATAAACAGTGAAGCATTTCTTACCAACATAAAAACTGACAATAGGTTACTATTAATGAAGTGCGAGATGAATTATTTAAGTTAAATAATAAGAATAGCAAAGACATATATGGATTTAACACAAAAATTTTAAAGTGCATTGGTAACTTAATAGCAGTAAGTACCATTGACAAAACTTTTTAATTTATGTATGAGAGAAGGCATATTTCCTCTAGTACTCAAAATCTCACGAGTTATTCCAATTCATAAAAAAGGCAGTATTAATGATGTGTCAAATTTCAGACCAATATCCTTAATTGATACCCATATTTGCAAAGTTATTTGAAAAACTATTAAAAGTACAAATTTATGAACACTGAGAATAACAATCTTTTCAATAAACAGCAATTTGGATTTAGGAATTCATTATCAACTACAGCAGCTATTAAGAAATTAATTTCACTCATTAATGATGGTTATGAAGAAGGTAGTTATACAGCTTCACTGTTTTGCGACTTAACCAAAGCCTTCGATTGTGTGTCCGCTAGTATATTAATATCAATAAATTAAAATATTATAATTTCTCTCTAAGCAGTATTAAATTTATAGAATCATATCTAAAAGACCGTCAACAACTTGTATCCTTTAAAGGAAGTAACTCAGATCTTCAATCCGTTGCTTATGGTGTACCACAAGGATCAGTGCTGGGTCCATTGCTATTCTTAATCTATGTTAACGATATATCAAATTGCAATCCCAGCACTGACTTCATCTTGTTTGCTGATGATACCACTGTAGTAAACAAAAATAAAAATGTAAATACATAAAATAGCACTAGCGGATGCACAATCGAAGGTTACAAATTGGTTCCATGCCAATCAACTAAGCCTCAATTGCTCGAAAACGGAAACAATGTACTTCTCATTACGCGACACATCTTCGATAAATAATCCTGAATGTGTAAAATTTCTCGGAGTTTATTTTGATCAAAAGTTAACGTGGTATAATCATATAGATAAACATTGCAATAAATTATTATCGTCTATATAAGTTCTTCGTAATTTAAAAGTAAAAGTGTCTAGACCGGTTGTAGCAACAGCATTCCATGTCTTAATCCAATCCAAAATTTCATATGCGGTGGTAACATGGGGTCATGCGCCCTTGGTCAGTAGAGTCTTTGCGTTGCAACAAAAGGCAGTTAGAGTATTAGGTGATCTAAACTATTGAGATTCTTGTATAGACAGTTATATTCAGATGCGAATTCTTACAGTCCCATCTATATACACATTGCAATGTCTTACATACGTAAAACAAAACTTGTCTAATTATGTTTCTCACATTGAAATACAAGACTATCAAACACGTAATAGAACAAATATATATGTTGATTATTACAGATTATTAACAAAGTCAAAATCGGGAACAAATTATTATGGTCCAAAAATGTTCAATCTTTTGCCTCCTACTGTGAAACAGTTATCACTAAACAAATTTAAAATTGTGGTAAAAAATTATTTGATAGATAAATGTTTTTACTCTATTGATGACTATTTTAATAATAATTTTAATGACATGAATAATATATAAACTTATGTTTATACTATGTAAATCTGTTTTTAATCTGTTTTAAAAGTTAATGTTACTAGTATCGTTTAAGATTTTATCCTAATATGTAAAACTTCATAGACCTACCTATTTTATATTATATTATCACTTTCTAAATTTTATAATATTCATTGTCTTGACCTATGTAAACAAATTGTAATGATACCAATAAATTTACTTACTTACTTACTAATAAATCAATGCATCACAGATAACACATTTCCATCAATTCTTAAATTGTCAAAGGTCATTCCGATGTTTAAAAAAGATTCGGCAATAGAAGATGTGATGAACTACAGACCTATCTCTTTAAATTTTCGAAGCAGCTATGAAGATACAAATTACGAATTTCTTCGAAGAAAACGATCTATTTCACTCTAGTCAATTTGGGTTTAGGAGCAAGCTCTCTACCACACTATATTAATAACTTCGATCAGATTATTTTACATAATTTTAAATTGGGCAATGTAACTAGTGGAACTTTCTATGATTTAACCAAGGTCTTCGATTGTGTATCCGACAAGATTCTCTTAGATAAATTGAGCCGATATAATTTTGTTCCAAGTAACATATCTCTGATAGTCATATCTTTCGGGTAGAACCCAATATATGTTTCATACAATAGTAGCAGCTCTCAGCATATCACGATAAAACAAGGTGTTCCGCAAGTCTTGGCCCGGTATTATTTATCATTTATATAAATTACCTTGCCAACTATGACAAAAATATATATTTTTATTATTTATTTATATTTAAGAGATTTGTTTGTGTTGCTCGGAATACTAACACTGCCAGTTTTATATATTTTATCATGCTGATTGTTAAATCTAATATTAATCAGTTTATCCAGTTTTCCAATCGAAATATACCATATAGCTTAAGACACACGAATGACATTTTACTGCGTAAAAACAATCGCTCTGCTCCTAGCAATGGCGTGACAGTTATGCCTATTAAGATATGCAATCATCTCCCTAATTATTTGAAAGAAATAGCTGGTTTAAATTAAAATAAAAAAAATACTGTTACAAAAAGCAATTTACAGTCTGCAAGAATTTTTTAGTATTACCCTTTAACACAGGTGACAAATATTGTATTACTGTTTTATATTATTTCTTTACGTATGTCGCCTTTTTCTTACCCTTTTCTTAAAAAAAAGTATTTTATTATTTTATGATTATTACGTTTACAGGGATTTTAAGCATCATATATTTGAGGATAATGTAATTTTAAATAGGTAGAAAAATGTATTGCATTAAAAGTTTCCATTTTTACTGATATTAGTCAAATGACGATAGTCAGTCCACCCAAATCTAAGAGAGGTACTACCCATGAAGAGCTTGTGCCTATGTAAACCAGTACGTAGGACAAAGGTAAAATATTTACATAGATTATAAGAAAATCTCATTAAAAAATACACAGCTTACTTATAAAATTATATTAAAAAAAAAATGCATTAATACATATATTTATAAATAAATACGTCCCATAAATATTTAAAACATTTTTGCCTAAAATTTTTTTTACAGAGCACCTGAACTAATAAATAAAATTACAACATACTACATATTCATATTTAACATATGGCATTGAAACTTTCGAAATATATTAATAAATAATTTACACAATTTTAAAACTTACTGGATTAACGATTTCATATTTTTCAGCACAGGCCTGAATACTGGGCGGTGTTCATTTTCATCTCGCCAGGGCTAACAACAATATTAACGTTTATCTAGATTTATTTCACCAGGGTTTAGTTTTGGCTACGAATTGCTTCAGTATAATTAGGTGTTTTCACTATATGCAAGTTTGCTTTTTGATATTATTAAAATTAAGTACTTGGTATATTAATGCGGTTCCCAATAATTAAACAACTTTGTATTGCCTATCAAATTAAAATTTCAACTAATAAATAACAAAATATAAATAATTGAAGAGATATGCAAAACACGCTATGATAGGTGATGACATCATCGATTTCATGAAATGGTAATATTGCATTTATCTAGTACAAACACAGCATTTTAAAGACTCTTTCTACATTTTACATGTGATTGAATTCGAACTGGCTAATTCGCGATTTGTAAAAGCTACTTCAAGAAATATACCTGCTGTGCTTATGATTGCCCAATTTTTTTAAAAAGACAAACGTTTTTAACAACAGAAGTGATGGAATCTGATGATGTAATGTAAGTACTTTATTTTTATTCTGTTTGTGTTCATCTACTATTACTTTAACATAGTACATTGACTCCTATATTAGGAATATTGTATGATTTCTCAGTATAATATACATACGAGGTAAAATAATATAAATATAACCTATAAATTCTGCTCACAAATTGATCATGTAGATAAATGAGCAAGAAAATACATTCAATTTAAACAATCATTCTTTTTTGCACACAAATTTCAACTAGGTGCCTTTAATAAAACGTACATTTACCATTATTCTATACTCAGGCAAGATAAGGAAGTCTTATTTAAATAGCTAACTTTGAAATCATCCTAAGAGCATTAAATACTATTATTGTTGTAGATAGATCACGTCTATGTAGCAGCTTTGAGCCACTTTATTTTATGTTGTTTTGTTTCGACACTGTTTCAAAAACATTTTTAAGTAATTTTTTGGATGTACTCTTGCATCTTGGCATAAAACACCATTTATTTTCCAATAAGAGACGTTAAAGTTTTGCAAAATAACATGCATTTATAATACGCAACGACATTTGTTTGTCAACAGTGGAACTGATCACGTCACCAGTGTACTGATGATGTGACGTAGTATTTTAGGCGGTAAAATTTCAATTTAACTTTTAAAAGGCTTATAATTAAGTATTATTTTCATAGTTAGAGATTTTAAAATTTGTGAAAACACCGAATTACATATTAGAAGCTCCTTAATTATATCACAGAGTCACATTGTTCTTATTTTATAAAATGAATTGGTTTTGTTTTCTTAATCCTTTACAAGCTCCATTCTACCATAACATATATTAAGCCATTTAGTTCATTTAATGTAGGCGTTTCATAGACACCTTTGAAACTTATCATTTAAAATATATTATGTATAAGTAAAACTAACACCAAATGTCAACACATGATATAATTTACGATAATCATTGTATCTAATCCGAAAAGAATTATTTAAATTGGACAAATCAAATTTCTAATACAGAGAAGTGGTCCACCATTATCGAGAAAAATGGACGAACATGATTTTCATTAGTTGAGGGAAAGTCCACCTTCGCCTGATCAGGAAAATGTATATACAAAAGTTTTGCATTAGAACGAGCTGAGTGTAAATGGTCTCTTGTGACTTTTTCGTGAAATCCATTATCGAGCAAAATGGATGTACAGTGGATTTCTATAAACGGTCAAAAATTCAACTTCAACTGATCAGAAAAAGTTATATACATACAGTGAGCACCATTTTCCAAGATGGCGGCTGGAACGCCATAACAGATAGAGATGGGAAATAGTATGCCTGAATGAATATCTTTGCCAAGTTTAAAAACTATATGTTATTTCTATCAAAGTCGAAATTTGTTCCTATTCGACATATTAATGTACTTAAATTAATTACTGTTTGGAATTACTTGATAGATAGCACGATTAGAATGAAAGCCATTACTAACAAAGTGGTTGACGACTAATTAGTAAACCATTTCTCTATTACTTATCCCTAGTGAAGAAATTATTTTATATAAATATACAAAAACTAAAATTAAAGTAAAATAGTCTCGAACAGAGCTATAAAAAATCAGTCTATTTATTTGTGTTATTGTGAAGTCCTTCGATAGATACACTTAGCTGTTCCAGTCTCTGAATAAGTTGACTCATCGTATTCTGGGAACGTTGAATGTTATCATCATTTAAAGACGGCACCGTAGCTGAACCGAGATCAAAATGTAACTTGGCAAGTTTCTCTTGTTGTTCTCTGATGTTGGTCATCTGCTCCATGGTGCAGCCACTACCAAAGGCACGCAATTTTCCTGAATGGAAGTCAGCGAGCAATCCCAGTAATGCCCTTTCCATGTGCCGAACATCAGGTACTTGGGATATAAAAGAATGGTGTCGGATATCTGTATTACTGTTTTCTACAGGTGCAGTGCAAATAAAATAAAATTAAAACAAAAAACAAAAAGAAAATAAATGGGAATATAAAACTATTCAACAAAAATATATAGAATATTAAGTCAGCATGACATTGAGCCAATGGTACATAACTAAAAAATAATAGAATACAAATGTGACGTAATTACGAAAACAGGAAAAAAACTCAAAAATATCACAGAAAAGACAATGAGGACCTGAAATACTTGAATTATGACATTTGGTGCATAGTATACATATTTTTTCCAATAGTTGACTCTGACATCAATATAAAAAATAGGACATCTGTCTTGTCTGTAATTTTATATACTTTGCCTTTAAGGTAGTTATATCGTGAGAGTTGCGACATCTGTTAGAGAATCGATAAACTCGAGGCACGAAAACAGAGAGTAGGGAAAGATTTGGCAACATCACATATAGTTTCTGACACCAGCTGATCGACTCATCACTAATGTCAATACATTTTTGCCACTTTTAATAAATGAATGGAAAAATACATTATTATACATTTATAATATAAAATTTGTAAATCTTCTACTTTCTTATATGATACTGCATTTAAAATAAACGCAAAGTATTTTCAAATATCCGCGTCAAGTATTAGAAATAGCGCGACGTTGCCACGTCTACTACTCATGTTCTCCATTCAATAATTTTCGGGTAGCTGCCATTACAATATTTACGGTGATTCATCTCGATATTTATACATGTGCTTCGTAAGGAATTAATTTAAATTTGTATCGTTTTTGAGAACATTCTTAAATAAGGATCAGTTGTAAGAGGGAGAACCGTGTCACGACATCAATTTATTTCACATGGCATCCATGCAATTTTAAAGGTCAATAAAAACAGTGAACTTTGAGAAACGGATTGGTAAATGGAGTTCATATTTTATCAGAATGTTTATTGATGTGAATTAAATTTGCAGCAAGTTTCGTGACTTTCTTGAATAACGTGAATTGCGATATAACTACCTTAATTAAAATTAGTCATTTGCTTGCGTCTTGGTTTTCATGTTGAAAAAAAATTCAGGAAATTAGTACAAATATGAAAAATAAAACAAATTCGGGAATCAGCAAACAATGGAAATAGTGAAACCAAAAAAAAGCAATCAGTATATTGTATATATCTACTACCTACTTTAAAATAACTAAATATGGATTAAAATTACCTTTATGTGCATTCCGAGGCCTCACAGTACTTGTTTTATTTGTTTCCCTAATTTTCCTTTCGTTTACAAAAGATATTTTCAGACCTCCAGTATTCACTCCGGTCTGTCCTTTTCTGACTGAATGTGCAACAGAGCTGTGACTGGTATTGCCAGAAGAAGAAATCTGTATGATAATTAGAATACACAAATTATACAAAAAGTTGTTGGTAAGTTCCATATTATTAGATTGAATTATCCATTAGAACAATAATAGTTATTACCACTTTGCTGTTTTTCACAGGAGATATTACTTTTCCTTCAACATCGTCTTGAACTATGCTATCTTCATTTTCTGCATCGCTAGACACTAACTGTTGTAATTCCGATGTTTCTCTCGATTCCATTACGTCTTCAAATAAAGTAAGTATCTCAATTCTAAAATATTCGAAAATAAATCTGTGTGGTAACAATTTTGGTGTAGTATTTCCATATTTTAAGAGACAAAATACAGTTTATACCTGCTGATAATGATAGCCAAAAACATAAACTAAAGTCATACCTGTCCTGAAGAACCATGAAATAGACTACAGCCTAGTCCTACTTATTAAACACACAATATAAATACCTGCATAATACATAAACAAAATTCAATATTTAACAAAAATTTCCTGAATTTATTTCTGACAGAAAACTTTTTTGACAATTCTGACGTTTCTGACCCTGATCCGATACTCTGATCTATAAGGTTTGTTCATTTGCGTTGATTTAAAGCAACTTCAAGCAGTTAAATAAAGATAGTGTTATCACAAATAATGTGAGTGTGAGAGAGATAACGTGTTTCGAAGTCGCTATAAATCAACACAAATGAACAAACTTACTGATAGTATGATTTATTTCGCAATCGGTGTAAAGCCTGTGCTACACGATGCGCCGCACGTCATCCAACGTTGGACACATGATGTAATTTGTCTCATCGTGTGGGTTCTTCAAGCAGCGAGGGATATAATAAAGTGTACAAAATGTGTAGGTATGTACATGTAGGTACCTAAGTCTACAACTATCACATAATGTTTTGAGCTAGGTCAAGGTTGTCCGTTGAAAGTCAGTAGTATTCGAAAAGGACAAAAAGAGCATTTATATATAGCTCCGTTTTCGTAATTTATTTTCAATTGCAAAAACTGCGCAAACAAAATGATCCGCAAAATACATTTTTATAAAATTTAGAAACATATATTATAATAAAGAAATCAACATGTTACATGTAACTTAATACGACCCATTAAAAATTATTATAGGTAGAAGTTACACGAGTCAAATTCGTTTTTAAACATAATATAACATTTTCCCTAGCCTTGAAATAAATAATACTGGCAAATACTACCATAACCACACGACTGTAAAGAATGCTTATATGCTTCCGGATCTTGTCGGTATAGAGTTGACGCGCGTCAAAGGGTGCTTGCGTTGGACGCAAAGTTCTGTTTTTCGTTGGTGTTTTTCACATATACGTTCGCAAAAATGGACCATTTTTGACCCCTCCCCCCGTCTCTGTAACGTATTTGTCGTAAGGCATTGTAATATGGTTGCATCCAACAGTTATTCATTGAAAATATTATCAGATACCTCCAGTTACCACTATTAAATACATTAGACGCACATGTATTTCTTGCAATAGATCGTTGTCAATGAACGTCTTATAATTTTCTATTTCTGAAAATATCACACAAGTCACGAGTCACACCCAATATTTTTGTGCTTTCTCTTCAGTTCTTAACGAAATTAGAGCAGTAATTAGTATTAAATTCATTGATTCACACTTTTCTAGCAATTCCACCTTTCGGACACACTGTCGTAAATCGCATCCACGAGAACTCAGCCTTAGACTTTCTACAGAATACTACCAGATTTGAATTGGGAACGCAGCTAACCTAGAGACAGTCAGTTTGTTCATTTGTGTTGATTTATAGCAACTTTGAAACATGTTATCTCTCTCACACACATTATTTGTGATAACACTATCTTTATTTAACTGCTTGAAGTTGCTTTAAATCAACACAAATGAACAAACCTAGTAATCAAAGCCAATCAAAGCTGCTTTCGTTCAACTGTTCAGCAGAGTGATTCGTAATCATAATAAACAGGATTTCAATGAACAGTAATCATATGATACAAAATTGCATGGTAGAGACAGAGACAACACATGAAACATGTACCTCATGATTACAAATCTGTCTGCTGAACGAAAGCAGCTCAAATGTCAAAACAAGAAAACATAAATGGACTGCCTCTGTTTGCTTTTGATTGATTCGCAGATTCGAGTTGTTTGTAATACTCTGTGGTCTTAATATTTTATCAGTTGATTGGGCGTCTACAGAGAAGATATTTGTTTACATATTTTGATACGTTTTAAGTGGCATTTAATGATTGTTATGTTGTGCGAAAGTATACAGATAAAATTATGGTTGAGACGTCCCAATATTCCCTTAAATACCAACAACTTCTAAGAGACTTAAAAACCACCGTCGAAGGTTTATTAGTTACTCAAGTGGCAAATGTCTGGTCAATTTATGGAGGCCTTAACAGACTTCACAATACCGTGGAAAAAATATTTAAACACGGATGCAAAAGTTCGCAAGAAGTAAGATAAGGTTTTGATAAATTTTATTTACCATTCATTGATTAAACATGTTTATTTTAGGAATTGGGTTTTTTCAACTTTATTCAAGGCCTTGAATGGTTGCAGCCAGAGAATGCAAAGTCTTATTTTTCAATAGATTGTGAGTATAGGCCACATATTCCACCACATCTAAAGGAAAGTAAATATTCTATTTGGTTGTACAGAAGTCTTGAAAACCACTCTTTGTCACAAAAATTGTCTTGGCTTCTTTCTGATAAACGCCATGTATCAGCTTGTTATCAATCTTATGCCTTCCTCTGCCAAGAGAAATATGCTGAAGCTACTCTAATATGTTTAAGAGCGGTAGAACGTAACCAGCCAAGTTTAATGTCGGAAATAGATCCCTGTTTGTTTATACTGACGACTAATGCCAGGGAATATCACAAGATACATAGGAGATGTTCCTCATTTCCTGATAGTCACTTGAAGAAAATTTATGAAGAAAGTAAATATGAATGTAAAAAGATGTTACTAGATATACCTCTCGTATCTGATAAAATGGCTAATATTCAAGGAAAGTTGAAACCTTGGCGAAGTATGCCGTGTCTACAAACAGACAGCCTGAAAATAAGAGAGAATATCAAAACGCTTTCTCTTAGTAAAACAACACCTTCAACTCCAATTCATGCTAAGAAGTATACCAAATTATCACCTAGTGCACTTAAGGTAGATTATAGTACTCTCCAGCCTAAACCCCACAAAACTAATTTAAAGAAAAGTTGCACAAGGAGGGTTAAGGAAGTAAAACACGTTTTGATCAATAACTTTGATATAGTTGAGCACACCCAACCTTTGAGTAGTTCTCAGAGTAGTGGAACAATTCTTAACGATG
This sequence comes from Stenurella melanura, assembly GCA_963583905.1. Lineage (NCBI taxonomy): Eukaryota > Metazoa > Arthropoda > Insecta > Coleoptera > Cerambycidae > Stenurella > Stenurella melanura. The sequence goes on from OY757311.1 coordinate 138,808,511, forward strand.
ATCTAACTTATTCTACTAAATCCCTGCCTGAAAGAAAGAAGAAAAGTAGTTTAAATATGGCTCATTCACCATTGTCAATGGTGGAATCTTTTCTGCCGATGCCTGGACAAAAGGACTACAAAAAGTTACCAAAGAAAACTTTTATTGAGGATGGAGGTATGAGTGTTCTTCCTATGGCAACAAGATACTTCCCAAAACCAACGAAAGGTCAAAGCTTGCTTTCCTTCTTGACCTCGAGCCAGTTTGCCAGAGCTAATGCCGAATTAGACAGAGAAAATGCACATTTTAGTATATCTGAGGCCATTATTTCGGCTATGGAACAAATTAGATGTAAGAGAGAATCAAAATTGGTTGATGAGCAATTAGACGACAGTGATCCTGAGATTATGGATCTAAAACAGAGGATACGATTGCGGAGAAGGGAAAAGGAGGTTGAGGAGCAACGGAAGACTTGGACAGCCACGATGTTACTTGATGTGAAGACAGACAGTAAGATTTTTTAAAATTATCATATATTATTGACAGTAAGTAATACCCTTGTTTGTGAAATAATAGTTATTTGTTGCTACTAGCGTTGTCATGTAAAATAATATGATTTATGTCAACCCAAATCCTGCAACTGCAATAAGAATTGCCAATTTTTATGGACCGCAATGCCCGCAACATGTTAGATATGTCTTGATTTAACGATCTATAGTTGATCTCAGTTAAGAATGCAGTTGTTTACGTTATGAGCGAAGCACAGTTTACACCAGGGTCAATTCCCAAGTAAGCGGAATTCCCCCATGGCCGTCTCAAGCCTATTGGTACACAAAATAAAAATTAATGGTTTAAATTGGCTATTATTTTGCTATATACTATATCTAATAAATGTAATGAAATTATTTAATTTAAATTGCAGCATAAATGGTCTTATTCTATTGCAGTAAGAATAAAAATACACTCGATTTTTTTATACGTTTAACACGGTTTGATAATAATTAATGTTAACTTTTTAAAAATTATAAAAAAAAATTATATCATTTCGGATTCAAGGACTGCAAAGAGTATTTGTGATACTACCGATTTATTATCAGGGAATTTCGTTATATCTAAAGTCAATATGGTCAGTTTATTATAAACTCACACTCAAAGAGTGAACTAAAACACACACGTGTACTTTTCAATATCTTAAAGTAACCCACACATGTAATTTTTCACGATTTATAAGGAATATAAAAGCTTGAGGGGAATAACATATATCGATTCCAGTGAATTTAACCGAGGGCCAATTTCCATAGGGAATGTGCGGGGTCCTTTTAAAATAAATTTAAACCAATTATCGCCCAAAAACAAGGCAGAAAGATAAAAAATTGTGATCTTTACACAATTTCGTCCGATATGCTAAAATTCCAAATTTTCAATCATTCATGACTAAATAAATACTTAGACTGGAAAGTCGTACTATATCTGTGTATGAAAAGGAAGATTGGCATTTTGTCGGTATCATAAATTGCATGGGCGAAATCGAATATTCAGCTCGGCATGAATGATTTTTTGTGTAAATTTGAATTGTGCACTAAGAATCTTGCTCTACATCCTCTATAGCTTGCTAAATTTTATCTGCTAATAAAATTTCATGCACGTCCCTTTTTTTAAAGACCTTTAGTAGGAAGAAAATTGAACACAAATCCTCTGCACAAAAATAAAAAAGCTAAATGTCATGACACGTGACAGATATAATATGTGTGCGTTGTCAAGTTCTATCAGGGAGTGACTGATCCCTTTACAAATTTATAAGAAATGAAAACGAGGAGCGTGATCTTCAACTTACTGAGAGAATCTGTATTCAAAAATACAATTTTCTATTACCTAAAAGAACCACGCCCACATTCTCTTGACTGTTCTACTCCTCGGAATTCAAGAGTAGGGTCCCTGAGATATTCCTGGTGTACTGTGGGTGTCCGTGAATGATAAGGGGTAGTGTAAGATTAGTAACAGAAAGGGGTCTAAAAAAGTCTTATCACTGGTGAGCTAAGTGAAATTAAACAAGAGATAAATTACACAAAATCAACAATTACAAACAATATTATCTTTGGAAAGAATTTGATGACATCCTATAGCTACATAAACACCAAGTGGGAAAATTATTTGCTTTGAAGACTATTTATATATTTGAACTTTAACCTTCAAAAATATGAATAGGTATATTACATTTGGTGTCTGCTTTGAATATGTTGCAGTGGCTATTTACTATTAAATATTTATGATATTTACTATTTACTATATTTTATGATGCAGTATTAGAAACTAGATATCAAGATTAGTAACCATTATATACTCTTCGCCAACTTACCTCACTTTTTATATAATTGTTGCACATTCTGTATGATGCTCTTTAGTTTTTTTTTTTTTTGTAAATAATGTTAGTTTTAGACATTTTTTGTTTAATTACAAATCATATAAAGAAATGTTTTTTTAAATTTAAAAAATTAATAACTTTTTTATTTATTGACCGATTTTGTTTAAAAACAACAGGGTTCTTCCTCTAGCTAACACTAACTTACTATCCAAGTTTCAATACAATTGGACTTTTTGTTGTTAAGTTACCGTGCTTACAAGAAATGTGACAGACAGACATACAGACAGATGGGCATTTTGAAAGTTGTTCAGAATTTGATCACCAACACAGTGATATGAAAACTTTTTCTCTGCGAGCAATATTTAGAAATGTGCCGATCGAATGCAGTATATTCTTTGTTTTGTATTTGCGAAGAGTATAATAATGCGGAAAAATACATTTTGAAAATGTGTAAAACACTGTTATACTCCAGTACAATAAGGATTTAACCTCGGAATGGAATGGAATAAGCTGTATTTTTGAACAAATCTTTGTTTTGGCATTCTGAAGACTTGTAGACTTGTACTCGGTTTTTCGCAATTATCTCATTTCCTATGCGAAATACGTCATTTAAGATTATATTAAAACTTGTACATCATAAAATTACCTAGAATTTTCATTTCGAGCATTTTTTCATATCATCAACCATTCTCGAGATATAGTGGCAAGCGTGCATTCGTATAGAGGATAACGCTATGTAAACTGCGGGCCCAGGTATATAGTTCATTATACGATGTTAATAATAGAATTAAAATATGATTATAATTATTATTATTTATAAATTTATAAAAATATATAAGTGCACTGAGAGAAAAATGCAGTATGTATTTGGAACCTCGTAAACTCAACCATTGGTAACAAGACTAATGATAAACTGCCAGAAGGCACTTACACTAACAAATAAATTTAATTCATTTTTAAGTGAGACGGTATCTAATCTTTTAAAAAGTTTGGAAGAAAACACAATAAATTGTAACAACCTGATAAAAACAAATACAGAAACAGAATCCATGTATGTATATCCTACCACATTCGAAGAAATTTACAGCACAGTAAAGCACTTTAGACCCAAAAACTCCAGTGGGTTTGATGGCATATATCACCCAATTTCCTAACAAAAATATGTACAAGCTCTAGCCACACCACTCGTGAAGATCTTCAATACATCACTATCACAAGAAACATTCCCTGATGTATTAAAACTGGCGATTGTGGTGCCCTTGCACAAGAAAGGAGGTACAAACAGTCTGGGGAACTACCGTCCTGTGAGTTTGTTGTCTGTCTTCTCGAAAATTCTTGAAACGCTCATGTATAATAGGCTGCTCATTTTTCTTAGCAGGTGTAACTTTTTTAATAACTCAGCATGGATTTAGAAAAGGCAGATCCACAACGACAGCACTATTCAACATCGTTGAAGTAGTACTAAAGGCTTTGGATGGCCAGGAAATTGCCTGTGACCTATCCAAGGCATTTGATAGCCTAGATCATAATAAGCTCCTAAGCAAACTGGACAAAATTGGTGTTAGAGGAATTGGCCTTTAATGGTTCAGATCATATCTACAAAACAGATCGCATAGGACCTTTATAATACACGGCGGGAAAAATATGAATCTAACATTATATGTTGCAACTACGGCATGCCCTAAGGCTGTGTTCTGGGACCACTTCTCTTTGTAATATTTGTCAACAATTTAGTCAGTGTAATAGAAAACAATGCTAAAGTAAATATTGTAAATTTAATGATAACGGGCAGAATCGCCGCCAGTTTTGAAGAGCTCTGGTTCAACGCAAGAGACTGGTTTGTCAATAATAATCTTTTTTTAAGCAAGTTAAAAACAAATTGTGTAATTTTTAAAACAGATAGGTCAAATATCGAAGTACCTGAGCGCCTAGTTGGCACGGTGCAAATTATGACAACAGATTCAACTAAACTACTAGGCATAACACTAGACAACAACATTAAATGGCCTGCACATATCGACTTCACAGTGAATAAATTGAACAAATCATGCTATGCACTCAGGGTCATATCACGTTCCTTTAACAGCACTAATCTTATCACGGTGTACCACGCAAACTTTCTCTCCATCACTAAATATGGAATGGAATTCTGGGGTGGCTCGTCCGGCCTCTCCAAATTTTTTAAACCGCCAAAGAAAGCAATCAGGGTGATATTCAAAAGGAAATTTGCCGAGTCTTGTAGGGGCCGATTCAGAGAGAAAAACTACTCACAATTCTAGGTCTATACATTTATTCCTGCTTGATGTTCTTAAAAAGCAGCAACTCGGAATATAAAAATGTAAACACAGACCATGCGCATGATACTAGGCACAAAATGAATTATGTTTACCCAGTACATAGGCTAACACTCACAGAGAAAGGACTACATTATACTGCACTAAAATTTTTTAATGCACTCCCTAACAATATAAAAAACAATGTTAGCCACAAGTGCTTCAGTAAGCAGGCCTTCCAGTAAGTATGTAGTATTCAGCAATACTCAACTCAGGAATATTATGTGTGATGATAATAATAAGTGTGAATTATCTATTTTATATTTAGCAACTCGTTTGTCTGTCTCATATGTCACATTTTTGTAATTTTGTAAACTGTGACCAGTTTTATACATGTAAATGTGAGCTAAAACGGAATAAAACTTACTTACTATATCAACTAAATATGTCTTTAATTGTACTAAATATTTTTTGTAAAAGGTATCAAGTAAATATTTACTCGGATCTAATATTTTTATTGCTTTAAAGGACTACATATTTAATCTAAATATTTATGTATTCCAAATAAATAAAATAGTTATATAATTTTACAAAAACAAAATTTAGTACTTCCATTTTTTTTCTCAGTGTGAGGATTATATGTGAAAATGTTGAATAAAATGGCACAATATTAAATTTTTTTCTTTATTCTTTTATTATAAATGGGAAATGTAAATTATGTAGCACAAGTTACAAAATAATATATTCGTTTTCTTTATATGATCCATCATCACCATATATATGGCTCAAGATTTTTCTTGTTAGTCGTCATCTTTTTTACCTGGCTGATCAAGTTCAATGGCCAAATCATCATTATCATCCTCGCCCGTCACATTTGATTCTACAACGTGAAGTATTTCAGGCATATATTCACTTTCTCCATCGAAATCATTTGATGCTGATGGAGCGTTGAGACATGCTTGTCCATTACACTGGTCACAAACTGTGGAGCATTGCAACCCTACTTTTATCTGCATCCCCAGTTTACACAGCGTTATCTTGTATACGGATGTGCGCTTGAGAATGGTTGATAATACGAAAAAATGCTTGAAATAAATATTGTAGATAATTTTATGATCTACAACTTTTATAATAACCTTAAATGACGTATTTCGCATAGGAAACGAGATAATTGCGAAAAACCGATTTTCGTGACCTTTGATTTTGAATATCTTGGGACGCAGACACGATGAGATTGTAACGTTTTTCAAAATGAACCTGCTCAGGCTCCAAATTATGTAACGAGTCTTGCTTGGGTAGCTGGTTTGGAGATGTTAATCCAGAGTTCGGTTAGTAAATAAATAGTCCAATTTCAAATAAACAGTTTATTTTCTTAATAACAGGTAGATCATATCAGTGTTACATAATATGTGTTTTCGTATATTTTACAGACATTTAATCGTTTCGTTAATGTTTTCGAAGTGGCGAGAGTATAATGTTGGCAACGTTGCGGTGATTTGTTGTGGCGTCGATAGTATGCATTGGGTACCTTTTGACCATGCACCGACATCGGTTAAATAACAAGTAATTCGGGTAGGTCTCAGCTCAGCACGCTGGAATAGTCTACCGGTCAACTTATATTCACTCTGCCATGTTACGTCGTAATAGAGCCCTAACTGTAATCGACCCAGCTCAGCATGCTGTAAACCAATACCAGAATAGCACTGATTTGTCTTGAATTTGGTCACGCTTTTATATCCGAAATCCTATACATGTAACCTATTGGTGGCATGTGCAACTATATACTATAACAAAGGTTATAGCTATAACAAAGGTTTATACAAAGGTACAGCTTATTCCCCTTCCATTCCGAGGTTTGCTCCTTATTTTGCTTTATTTGATTGCATTATTAAGATTATAAAAAAATATAATACTATTACTATTTTTTCTCACTATAGTCTGTTTTTAAACTAGGAGGAGTGTTTTAAATTTAACATGCTGTATCATACATCTGTGATTAGATACGTCCTCGCCAGTTTTACATATTGCAATGGTCGTAAATTTTGACATATTGTAAAAAATTTAATTTCGTGTCATAAATAATGTTACGTGTTTTCACTCTTTAGGAAACACCCTGTATGAATCCGTGGGTTCTAAATAATTTTAACAAGAGGTAAACCACTAACAGTTTATTTAATAATATACTGATTATACAAAACTTCTTAACTAAAATAACCTTTACACTTTGTTTACTTGATATTTAACGTCACTTTCGCTACAAAACTTCACTTTAATAGAACTTCTCTCTCTTCCGCCGGTAATCGCGCCATATATACTCTGAAATTGCCTCCAGAGTCATCCACAACAAAATCGAGAATCTTCTCCCATCACACTCTAGAAAACTCTATCTCTTTCTACAAGTTTCCAGTCACTATTAGGCATAGGCGTATCATAGGGGGTGTAATGCATAACACTAATTTGGTTATAATTTCTATTTTATTGATTGCACAGTATATATCAGTTAATCCCTTTTCTATAAATCTGAAGGTAAAAGTTGCTAATTACTTGGTGCCTTTATATTGTGTAAATGGTATGGATGCTGTATAAAATACCTAGAGGTCAAATAGAGGTAGATGCATTATATAATGTAATCAAATTCACACAAAAACATTGTAGTCGTGTATTGTTGGTTGCCCAAAACACCAAATAGGTTTTAGTGTATTTTTTAGTTACTTTTATGGTGTGAATGGAACTTTCGTGTTTTCTCCTCCTGGTTTAAAAACAGACTATAGATACAGGGTAGATATAACTAAAGTTGGATGACTACTTAAAACCATACTGTCAATATTGACATGTTTCTATTAATTTTTCTATGTTAATACTTCAAACAATTTTGCCCTATTAATTTATCTCTATTTTAGCCACAACAAGTGTAAGTCCATGCTCGACTACTCCAGAACCAATGTCAGATTGTGTCAGCTCTGATGATGTTGATGACTTAGAGATAGATCAGGCTACTAACTTGAACGATAACGCTGGTTTGTCCATGTCGATGGCATCATTATACTCCGAATCCGATCTAATGAAACGACCACGAGGTGCTCCAGATGGCGCCTCAGATATTTTATCTGCGGAGGGTGTCGCTTTGTCATTGATTAGCAAATTTAGTGAAAAGCAGTTACCAAGGTAAGTTGCCGTACCCTTTTGGTAGGATACTGTTAGTTCTAGAGTGCCGATCCAATTTATTCATGAATATTATGCTGGTGTGCTTGGTGTGCAAAAATCATAAGAAAAAACTGGCAACATTATATGAGTACCATTTTATTATATACAATATAATCAAAAGGCCATTGACCTAGGTCCTTCAACCAAGAAAATAATGTATTGATACTCTCTAGCCGTCTTATTGAAATTGGATGCGTCTACGTCTACAAATTCTCTTTTATGGATTCCATTTTAAAAATTTCAATGATTGGACAATGTAAAATTGTCCCATCCTCTTGCTATTATTTATATACAGTGTGTTTCACTTCTCGTGAAGACACCCCTGTATCTTCTTTATTTGTGGCCGAATTAATTTCAAATTTTTATGAGGTATACAACTCTGTAAGGCGACTTTAATCAACACATAAATGTCGTTTAGATATAAAACCTCGGCTTACTGCGATCAAAAGAAAATCGAGATTTTCGAGAAATCATAGTAGGCTTAGATATAGACGAAAATTTTATTAATAATAGTTGTTCAGAATCACTAGATATGCCCCCCTATAAAATTTGGTGAAAATCGGAATACTTTGAAAAAAAAATTTTTGTTTCACTTCTCGTGAAGACACCCCTGTATCTTCTTTATTTGTGGCCGAATTAATTTCAAATTTTTATGAGGTATACAACTCTGTAAGGCGACTTTAATCAACACATGAATGTCGTTTAGATATAAAACCTCGACTTACTGCGATAAAAAGAAAATCGCAATTTTCGAGAAATCATAGTAGGCTTAGATATAGACGAAAATTTTGTTAATAATAGTTGTTCAGAATCACTAGATATGCCCCCCTATAAAATTTGGTGAAAATCGGAAAACTTTGAAAAAAAATTTTTTTTTCATCTCGTGAAGACACCCCATCTTTTTTTTATTTGTGATCGAATTTTAAGACTAATTTATTTTAAAAAATGTATCAATTATACTCTATAAAATGACTTTATCCAACCCACAGAGAGAACTTTTTCCAACAAACGAAAGTCGTGAACAAAAATCATGATTCAATAAAACGCTAAAAGGGCCACTTTTTATTACATATCAAGTTGTAACACTGTTCCTTTTTTTTTGTTTTTTTCGTTGTCAATGTTCTTGAGGAGTAACTTTCCATCATATCCTTCTTATCGACTCAGAATTTTAGGAACATTAGGGGTTTTTTGATTTTTTGTTTTAAATGTTAAGAGTGCCGTGAAATTAACTGTCAATAACTATTTTGTTTATTTCTCCATTCTTACTTTTATGACAGAAGTGATTATTGTTATTTATTGTTCAGTTCGTAAGTTTAATTATTTAATTTTTTTAATCATAATGGTTAGAATTCTTTTAACCACTGATGAAAAAGTAGAAATAATAAAGATAGTCGGTGAAAATGTACGGTCTTCAAGAGAAGCTGCAGAAGAATTTAATTTAAGACATCCTCTAAGACGACCAATACACCATGGTACCGTTGCAAGAATATGTCACTTGTTCAATACAACTGGTAATGTGCTTAAACCGAGAGTACATCTCAGTCGAAGACATGGAGAGGATGACGTTATATTAGCGGCGTTTAACGCCAATCCCACTACCAGCCTTAGAAATATGGCTCGTGACCTCAATTTGTCGGCGTCAAAAATTTGGAGATGTTTAAAACGCCATAAGTTACAACCGTTTAAACCAAAATTTGTACATACCTTGGAGGAAGGTGATGAAGAGAGAAGACTAGAATATTGTTTATGGATCCAAGGTAATTATTTAAATAATAGAGACTTCTTGAAGAAAGTAATTTTCACGGACGAAGCAACTTTCTCCACCAACGGGGTAGTATCATCACAAAATTCTAGATACTGGGCAGTAGAAAATCCTGATTGGATAATAAATTGTAAAAGGCAATATTCCCAGAAGGTAAATGTGTGGTGTGGAATTTTTAATGAAACAATAATAGGGCCGTTCTTCTTTTTTCAAAATATAAATGCGTTACATATGCTACAATTTTTAAATAATGATCTGTGGAATGCAATAGTCGATTTTCCTTTGGAACAATTGTATTTCCAACTCGACGGAGCATCTATCCATAATTCCGTAGTAGTAAGAGCATGGATGAACGAACATTTTCCCCAAAGATGGATAGGACGAAATAGCCCTCTAATACATTGGCCACCCAGATCTCCTGATCTCACTCCCATGGATTTTTATTTTTGGGGTCATATTAAAAATAAAGTTTATAAGACCAGACCTCAAAATGTGGAGCAGCTTTGTGTGAGGATAAGGCACGCGTGTTTAGAAGTTACGGCTCAAGAACTGCGAAGAGTTGTAATAAATAACAGAAAGCGGATTGAGAAGTGTATTACACTTGAGGGTGGGTTAGTAGAAAGGGGCCGAATATAATAGTATAATAAGTGGCATTTTAGTCATTCACTGTAAATACTGTTTCATTACCTTTTATTTAATAAATAATTTTAATAATAATTGTGCACGACTCATTTGTTGGAAAAAGTTCTCTCCGTATGTTTGGACAATATCGCTGTGTAACTGATAATTTTTTTAAAATAAATTAGTCTTGAAATTCTGTAACAAATAAAAAAGATACGTGTTTTCACGAGAAGTGAAACAAAAATTTTTTTTTCAACATATTCCAATTTTCACCAAATTTTATAGGGTGGCATATCTAGTGATTCTGAACAACTATTATTAACAAAATTTTCGTCTATATCTAAGCCTACTATGATTTCTGGAAAATTGCGATTTTCTTTTTATCGCAGTAAGCCGAGGTTTTATATCTAAACGACATTTATGTGTTGATTAAAGTGGCATTATAGAGTTGTATACCTCATAAAAATTTGAAATTAATTCGGCTATAAATAAAGAAGATACAGGGGTGTCTTCACGAGAAGTGAAACAAAAAAATTTTTTTTCAACGTATTCCAATTTTCACCAAATTTTATAGGGTGGCATATCTAGTGATTCTGGACAACTTTTATTAACAAAATTTTCGTCTATATCTAAGCCTACTATGATTTCTCGAAAATTGCGATTTTCTTTTTATCGCAGTAAGCCGAGGTTTTATATCTAAACGACATTTATGTGTTGATTAAAGTCGCCTTACAGAGTTGTATACCTCATAAAATTTTGAAATTAATTCGGCCACAAATAAAGAAGATACAGGGGTGTCTTCACGAGAAGTGAAACACACTGTATATCAATTACCAATAACTGTTGTAGAGCATCCGATCTGGAATGGTTAGTTTCTGAGGAAGATGCTCCACAAGCTTTGTTACCAATGCCTAAAAGTTGGCCTGTAAGTCCAGATGATTCTGATGAAGCTGCAACCCCCCTTCGAGGAACGCAAGAATGGGCGCCCCCTAGACCCCAGATAATTTTTACGCTTCATTCATCTCCATCGTAAGTAACATTTTTTATATATTCGACCTTTAGAAAGTGCAAATGACCTTTTTATAATATATTCTTGATATAAACAGTACAATATCAAAATTAAATTTATTTTAGGAGGAAAGTGCTAATGGCGAAGCAAAATTACCGGTGTGCTGGTTGTAGCATGAGAGTGGCCCCCCAATATGCCTCACGGTTTCGATACTGTGAGTACATAGGAAGATATTTTTGTACTGGTTGTCACACTAATCAGTTAGCACTTATACCTGGGCGAGTTTTGCAGAAGTGGGATTTTACAAGGTAGTTTATAATTACGTTATTAAAAAAAAAAACTAAATGTAAATAATTCATTATTTCATTTCAGGTACCCTGTTTCAACGTTTTCATATCGCTTGTTAGAGCAAATGTATACAGATCCATTATTCCGAATTTTTGAACTTAATAAAAATATAGGTAAATTATCGAAGAATCTCCAGTTTTGCCGAAGATATAGACTAGGTTTATATTACCTTAAAGATTTTATATTTACATGTAAATATGCAGAAACGTAAGTATCATTAGATTCATAATCAAACATTTTTATATTTAGACAAATAGTATTTGGAATAAACAATCACATTTTAAACTAGTAATACTAGGTGACCTGACCAAAATGTCGTGTAATGTCGGCATGGCTAAATTCATGAAAAGTGTTTAGTTCCTATCAAAATAAACTTTTCTCCTTGCAGCCCCAAAGTGTCGCGAAAGGGGTGAATATTCATTCTGACTCAGTCACTTTCATTCTGTGTAAAATTCACTAGACGTCAAAAAATACCCATTTTTTTTTCCTTCGTGTCGAGCTAAATTTTTGGTGTTGACTTTGCAATTTATGATGTCGATACATCACCGATCTTCCTCTTTCGATAGAGACATAGAACGAGCTTCCACTCAAGATATTTATTTAGTTACGAACATTTAAAAATTCCACGTTTTTCATATTTTTTAGGTTAAATTTCAACATTTTCTGAGAGGTCCAAATAGGTCATTTTTTTTCACTCCTACTTAGCCGAATTTCCGATTTTGTTGGTACAATTTGGTATCGGGATAAAGAGTCAATCTTCCTCTTTCCATATATGTATAGAGATGTGTGCACCCTCATACTCGACGTATTTATTTAGTTATAAATTTTTGAAGAATCCATGTTTTTCAATTTTTATGAGAAACGCCATTTTTCTTTTGTTCGTGCTGAACAGGATTTCCGGTTCTACCATTGCCATTTGGTATCAGAATAAAACGCCAACCTTCCTCTTTCCATGGAGACCTAAAATGACCTTCCATTTCACGTATTCATCTAATTATGAACATTGGAAAATCCATGTTTTTAAATTTTCAAATTACCGGCAGGGTAGCCACGGTCCCGAAAGACCCTCACGTTTACACCAAATACAAAATGTGGAAAAATTACATTAAAATAATTTCCTTATTTGTCATCTGATTCCACTGAAAATTGGTATGTGTGGGTTTTCAACATCGCTGATTACGAATCTGACATCGGAATTGAGAGATTCAAAATAGCGGCGCCAACATGGTGGATGATTTTTATTATTTATGGTCCGATTCTGCTGAAAATCGGTACGTGGGGGTTATTGAAGTAGCAGGATACGAATATGAAATCGAAAGTGGGAAATTCAAAATGGCGGCGCGATTAGCCGAACACATTTTATCATTTACTGTCCAATTCATCTGAAAATTGTCTGTTACTATTTTTCCTGGGTCTCTGGCACCAAAAGCATGTAATTATATAGGAATCTGACGTACCGTGATGACAATATTTTCCAGGTGTCAGAAAATTCTCCCCCAGTAGAGACGCGGGCGGTTCGGAAAATGTCAGTTATTATTTCTCCTACATTGTCTAACATTACCTTTAATAGAAGAACGAGGAAACTGACGTGCCGTGATAAAATAAATGGCTCGTTTATGCTTATATGTTCGATAAACGAATTCACCCCTTCAGCAACATCAGACATGTCAGTACTAATGGAACTTTTTCTTCAGGGAGTGATGAACCATTGAAAAATAATCGAAATCTTCATGCCGCGATGAGGCTGAAATCCAGGTCGAGGGCTCCCTGACTATAAGCATATACTTAAAATATAAAACAAAAATATTTTCTTGTGTTTTAATTTGTTCAAGAAATTTAGTTTTATGTAAGTTTTTGCATATGCTTGTCCTACTAAATGTCCTACCTTTTGTTTAAGGATTCACGAAAGATTAGAGCAAGAAATGACATACATATTACAAGATCCTGAGGTATACTCATTAGAAGATCTAGTCAACATCCGTAATGGAGACATGAAATCTAGACTTAAAATTCTAGTCGAAATTTGCTGTAGACACACATCTGAGTGCACGGTAAGTAAATATTGTTAAAATAAAAAATTAAGTTGAGTATTGTGTGATGGGCGAGCAGAGTAGGACATGTGAATCATTAAGACGACATTGTATGTTGTGAGAATAAGTGAAGTGAATGACATATTGACGTTATTCCCATAGCTCGAACCTAGATTGGATCAAAATAAAATGATGTGTTCCCATCAAAAGATGTTGAAACAACGTAAAGTTCCTTCAGAGATGAGTCACCTACGAGACTGAAATTTCTACTCAGTTTGTGTTTGTAGGGAAAATTCACGTGTAAATTCCTTTACATATACACTTATATTTCACTGCACCATATGAAATTATTTATTGTCACAATGCTCCTGTGGAGTAAAAGCTGCCCTGTTCACATTGCAGTATCTTAACGATTATCAGCCTACTATACATATGTCAGCGTTTAATGCTGAACTGGAGTAGTTTAGTTTTTAAATCAGACATATTCACGAAAGAGCTGAGTGTTGCTCCTGCTATACTGTATTTGGGACACTGATTCCATAGGTGCCACATTCAAACATATAGAATTAATCGGCTTGGATTACATTGATATTTTGCATGTGGTCTTTTACAGTGAAGTAGTCTTTCATTACCATTTGGCTTAGTTCGGACAAATCACGTATAGATTTTAGCGAATCATGTTGCAATTATGGAATCCTACCCCCTACTCCCAGATAAGATTTTTTGCATAATTGCACACTTCGTTGAAAGTTTTTATAGTGATATTTTAACTTAGAGTGAGACACATCCATGAGACCAAAAATAATTGATATTTACGGCTGAATGCGAGTAAATTTTAGTTAGTCCCGCTCGAAGGACCAAATAACGAAAATGTTCGTTATTTGGTCCTTCGAGCGGGACTAACTAAAATTTACTCGCATTCAGCCGTAAAAATCAATTATTTTTGATCTCATGGATGTGTCTCACTCTAAGTTAAAATATCTAATTTATCTTAAGTTGAGACTACTAAAAATAATTGAGAAATAAATAAAAGCCATAAAAGCTTCTTGATTCATATTTTGCAACCAATAAAGTAAATATAATAAAATATAAATCGGACAGTTGCATAAATTATTATGCAAATACGTTGATTTAAATGTTTTTCTGAAATGTTTTCTTAACCGCTTCTCAAGTCACCGAGGTAACTCCTTGAAAATCGAGAATGATTTTGTGTTAGGTAAAGAGAAACGAGGCCCTACAGTTTATAGTGGAGTCCGAACCACATCTTGGGGATAATTTTACAATTAAAATTATTTCGCAGTGAACAGGGATTGAACCTGCTTCGCTAGGTATGCCAGTATGAAAACTAGACGCGCTAAACCACTGGGCTACCGTCCTCTTTATATTATATTAAATATAATTAGTAATAAACTATTTCTTTTTTTTTAGTTGTGTTTAGCACGAGGATTTATTTGTGAAATATGTAATGCAGACGAAGTTATATTCCCATGGCAAATGAGGATAGTAACGAGGTGTGATAAATGCGGAAGCTGTTACCATTCTGCCTGTTGGGCTCGCATGAAAAATTCTTGTAAGAAATGTGAAAGAATTCAGAAACGCAAGGAAAGTATTGATAGTACCTCTAATATAGCAAATTAATTTTATCAGATCTGTGAACGACACGAAAATAGATTTGTATGTAGTCCATATTTTTATAATCGAATTTTATTTATTACCTCTGTTTATTTAATAAAATTAATTATCAAGATTTTAATTTATTTTTTTATCATAAAATATTTTAAAGCATACATTGATTTAATGAAATAGGTATACTATTATACCTCTGACAAACAATTTTGGTTAATCATCAGAGCTTAGGAATTTTATCTCGATGACGTGAAAGTCAGGATTGGCTCTGCCAATACGGACAAATTATTATGCAAATATGACAATATTAGTCTAGGTGCCCACATACAAAAAATGAGTTTATACATATCCTCTTGTAACTTCTTCTATGGCTTATTTGTACCTAATCTACAACTTTTTCCCTTCCGCGAAAATGTTCGAAAACGCCGCGAAAATGTTCGCGGCGTTGCCCCTCCACTTCTTCCAAAATATTTCCACGCGTCGTACTGGAAAATCGGGAAATCTATTGTGTCGTACAATTCGAAAATTGGATTCTACATGTTACTATTAAGCAATCTTGAAAAAATCAGCTGGTTACCAATAAATTTGTAACTCTTGTTAAATCATAATTTTTATAAGAATTCCATTAAAAACCATTATCATTTTTAGTTTAAATTTATTACAAAAATATATTGTAGCTGGCAATAATGACAGAAATAAACAAATTACTAATATTAATTCAATATTCTTAAGCCCACTGTTCCCAGATGATGTTCTCTCCATAATTAAACAACTTAAAAACAAAAAAGGTGAAGATATATATGGCATAAGCATCCACTTAATGAAACATGTTGCAGAACACATCATCAATCCACTGTGTCATATAATAAACACTTCTCTCGAAGAAGGTACCTTTCCGAGTATCCTAAAAAATTCAAAGGTAATCCCTATATATAAAAAGGGTGATATCACAAATCCTGAAAATGTTAGTCCCATTACATTATTACCAGCTTCATAAAAAATACTCGAACTAGCAATTTATAAACAACTCTATGAACATATGGAACAAAATAAATAAATAAAATAAAATTCTCCAGAGAGCAATATGGTTTCAGGAAAAATCAAAATACCCTAAAATTTATAGAAAATGTATATGAAGCTTTTGAAGAAAAACAATTATGCCATTCTGTTTTTATCGATCTCTCAAAGGCCTTCGATTGCGTGTCACACTCAATTTTAGAAGGAAAACTCGAATATTATGGAATACGAGGGCCAGCGCTCCAACTGCTTAAATCTTACCTAAAAGATAGACCACAAGTAGTACACTGCCATGGAACGAACAGCGCACCACTATATATAAAACGAGGCGTCCCCCAGGGATCAATTCTGGGCCCCCTTTTGTTTGTCATATACACCAATGACTTACCAGACAATATGAAAGTCAATGATGTTACTTTAACAACGCTAATGTATGCAGATGATACTACTTTTAGTAGAAGAACACCGAAATACTCAAACCTCGAGGACATCAATGAAACTGTGCTCACAACAGCCAAATTGTGGTTCAACAACAACGAACTTTTCCTCAAACAAAACAGATGTTGTCATTCTCAGTAAATAATTCCTCTAACCAATCCACCAAATTCTTAGGTATTAATATTGATGCCTCAATGACATGGGCAAGCCACATAGACAGTTTATGTAAAAAACTCTCCTCTATAGTATTCATGCTTAGAAGGATAACCTCCATCATAAACGCTGAAGCCACACTTACCTGTTATTATGCCATATATCAATCCACAATAAACTACAGAATATTGTCCTGGGGAACTGCAGCGAATATCCACATCCAAAGAATATTAATTCTGCAGAAAGCAGCGATTCGAGGAATACTTAAGAAAAGTCACCGTGATTCCTGTAGACCATTATTTAAACAATTAAATATAATGACTGTATTTTCTTTAATAATTTATGAAAATGTCTACTATGTAAAACAACATTTAAGTGATTTCCAGACATATAGTGATGTACATGACCATAATACAAGGCATAAAGAAAATTTAATGTGTCCATACACTAGACAAAAAAAACCGAGTTCAGTGGCCTAAAGTTCTATAATGCCCTGCCCATAAATATAAAAGTGCTTGGTGTAAAAAATTTCAAATACGAGCTAAAGAAACTTTTAATCAGTGCCTGTCTCTACAATATACAAGATTTTTATCCGTTTTGTAAAACTTTTGTTTTAAATAATAATATGTAATTTTAATTTACCAATTTTAATTGTGAAACTTTAAATGTTATAAATGTGAAATGTGAAATTTTAACTTGAAAGAAGAACAGTGAGTTCTTTCTTTCTTTATTTTGTTGCAGTAAAAACAGTACTGTTTCCCAGATTAATAAAATTATTATTATTATTACTATTTCACCACTTCGTCGTTTTTCTGATTGTTTCATGGTAGGTGCTTGCAATATTATAATATGTTGTCTATATGAAAACCGATAGTGCAATGCAGGTTTTCACGGCCGTTGTCCAATGAAGTAGTTTCTTCCGGGTTTTGCCGCGGTCGTCGAACTTGACATGTCGTTTCGCTGATCATGCTGTCAGCTTCTTCAGAAGGGTTCCAAAGACTGTTGGAACCCTTCTGAAGAAGCTGACAGCATGATCAGCGAAACGTCAAGTTCAGTTGGACGACCGCGGCAAAACCCGGAAGAAACTACTTCATATATGATAACCGTCTCTGGCACTGAGATAAAATTCCCAAGCATTGGTTATAATTGGCATCTTTTTTCAACTTTTTTTTCCATTCTACCAAACACTCGATCAGATGGCAGAAAGGAATGTCTCCTTACAGAAAATACTAATTCGATACCTTTTACATAGTATTAGGTTTTTAGATTAAATTTTACTCTGAAGGAGCTGGCAATTCGCCTTACCTACTGCGACCTAGAAAGTCTATTGTAGTTACTTCTTTGTATCACCTCCTTAGGGCTCCTTATCCAGACATGGTCCTTCCTAGACTTCGAGTCTGTTGATAAGCGGCGTCAGTACAATTATCAGCCCTTATCGTTCTCTCATCAAGCCGTCTCAGTCCAGTCAGGCCTTTACAGCTCAGCATATGGACTGACCGACCTAGACTGGTGACCGTACAAGGAGTTATATTAGGTTACCTCTGCCATTTTCAGATGTTTCTTTTCCATTGATTTGGATTTGATATTTTTTTCTTCCACGACTTTGTGATGGTTTTACTCTTCCTCCCATTTCCTTTGAAATAGACAAATATATTCTTCAAAGTAAAGCACTAACTACTTTCAGCTAAACAATAATAAACTCAACAACTAAATGGCACACAAGTTATTATAGCTACAGCCGATGAAACTGAGACATAAACACATGTAAAATGGCATGACCAAGATACGTCTCTATGATTCGTCAAATGGATAAGACTCACTTTGAAATGACGCAGTTGGTGGATAACGCGCATTACGAAAGAACACTGTATATTTAGACAGATTTTATATAGGATAAGATCCAATTTGGCAGAACAAAATATATGCAGATATAACCAAGGCAATGCAAAAGTGAGGAGTCAGGTAGGTATTAAGTCCGACCTTGACAGATTCACTGAAGTTAAGCAACGGCCGGAGTGGTTACCGTTTCGATGGGTGAGCGGACCATCGAAATACACCACGTGCTGAAACCATTGCAGGCTTGAATGCGAGGAAACTTGCTACAGACTCGCACAGGCCCGCCATAGAACTATAGTTAACACTCATAGGCCTATAGTAAATGACCGGCACGACAAATAAGACCTGAAGTGGTACAATAAGCCTATATGGCTGCAGTGCCCTGAGAGTCAGCATGACAACCGGCCCATTAAAATAAAAAAGGCAATGCAAAGAATTAGGGTTAAGTAGCTTCGACTAGACTTCGCCCTTCGTGTTATATATTGTAATACTAAATAAAAGCAATTTATTATTATTATTAATTAGTTCACGTCGCTAATTAGAATATGATTAAAAGTTGACTCCTTTTGAAATGACCCTCCTATTTTGCCATTTTCAATTTCCAGTTTTTTTACGAAACAAACATTTTAAGAAAAGAATGCGGTCAGTGGCACAATGCTAAGGCTTGCGACCACGGAGTCCCGGGTTCGAATCCTGGCCAGGGTATGGGTGTTTAGTGGCGTTTTTAATGTGTTACCGAGACAGTAGCAATGAACTAGTATCGCAGCTGTGGTAGATGGCAATATCACGGGGAATGGTTGTTGTGTTGATGTCTATGTGTACGTGTCCTGGTTGAGTGATGGAATAACATTAGCTAAACTCCGCCAGAACGTTAATATAAATAATACGATTAAGATGATTAAATAAATAAAAAGTATTAGAGCAAAAATCCCCCCCCCCCCCCGCTACCGTAGAAGTTTTTCTTGACAGGATAACATCATAGGTGTAATACTATGGAAACTATGTCATTTATTGATGTTTTTTTTTCTTCTAAGTTATAAACTTCCATTTTGCTGAGAAATGAATTTTAAATTTGCAGAACTCACCTGCACTGTTTCTTACAGTAAAATAAAATGAATAGCGCCACAATGCAGAACGGTACAATTCCTATATAAACACAAGCTGGTATTTGTTGCGTACCGGAAAACTTTGTATCTTAAATCAGTTTCTATTAGACGAACATATTGCATTCGTGTTCGTATTTGGCTGGCCAGATCGATATAAAAATTTCAATAATAGTATATTGCTTTATTAGGAGTAACGAGTCACAACAAGTGCCTTTTACTCCCAATAAAACAGGCTATTTTTCTTCAACGTTGATTAGCTATAAAAAAAAATAACGATAAAAAATCTCGAATTTCACCACCAACCTAAACCTATATGGTACATACTATTTATTTGTTCTTTTATTTCTTATAATCAAGTTGTTTTTAAAACAAAATTTTAATTAATGAGTTTATGATTTGAAATAACTTAAATATGTATCGACGCCTTTCACTCAATTAGTTTTAAAATATTTTATAAGACTGATTTTCATGAAATAAAGTGTATTATTATTATTATTATTATTAATATCGCATGGCTGGCGCCATTAAACAAAATATGCATTGCTATGGATATATTGTATTGTCATACTTTTTCTGCCACTCACAGAGTCATAAAAAGTACTTTTATTTCTACTGCTATAATAGCACAGCCGTCTAAAATTTCAAACTTGTCATGTAATGAGTAAGAAATTAATGTATGAAAAAATTAAATTTTTCTGACGTTTGAAGAAAAAAATGTTTATATGTGCGTTGCAAACTATATACTGTTAATAGATTCTGATTTTTTGTTTCTTCCAACTTGGTTCATACTAATATCTTTTTGTCAAATTCTCTGTATTCTCTTTTGACATGTCTCCCAAGAGGTGCCCCACCAGAAGTCGATTTTGTGAATCATTAATAAAAGAACAAAAATATCTGCTGGAGTATAAAATGATGACACGCCAAAACTCACACAGCTCGTAATAATAAAAGAGTGGGACATTTCCCTGGTATCCCCATTGAGCAGCTAGGGGATTGGGGTGGACAAAGAAGCGAACTGCTGCAATTTAAAAGAGGAGTTCCCCAAGGCTCGGTATTATGGCCCATACTTTTCTCGTGTACAACAATGATCTGCCACGAAACATGAATAATTTTAACACTATAGCTGTTATGTATGCAGATACTACTTTTATTGCAAGTGTAGACAAGGAAAGTGACACTCAAGTCATACTATACACAATATTTTGCAACATACTTAGTTTGCACACAATCATTTAGTGCTAAATGAAAGCAAAACAGTAAACTAAACACTAGAAATAGACATAACCTGATAACAGCTCTTAATATCAATAGATAATTTATTGAATGTATACATTTTATTTTGACAATTTGTTTCTCACTGTGTTTTATCAATGTATTTGACTTCTGTACAACATTTCTTGTTTTAGTACCAATAAATATTATCTTACTTACCTTATCTAACACCTCGGCATAAACTCCAAGAGAATAAATAGATATTCAACACATTGCCTAGTACCTTCCGAAATCTTCAAGCGGTTTAAAAGTAAACTTCAGAAAATTTTAACAGACAATTGCTTATATAATATACGGGAATTTTATCAGCTGATTGCTCAAAATGGAGACATTTTGTCACTATGTGTACTGTATGTTCTTTACCACCGTCTATTCTATTGTACCATTTTAATTTTTATGTAACCTAAGTATTCCTATTCTTTGACCTATCTATAAAATGTAATATTCTCTGAAGACTAATAAAATTATTATTATTAAAAAATTGATCAAATAATACACCACAATGTATCCAAAAGGCTAGGGATGAGATGAAAACCTATCTGTTTGTATCTCACCTGTAGCTCATCATCTCATTGGTCTTCAATCACTTTAAATTTTAATACCATACCGGGATATAACTGGCAAAAATTCCAATCAAGTTGTACCACAAAATGATAGTTCCGCATTCTTTATTCAATCTACTTAAAACTACACCAGACGCACGTCTGGCTAACTGATTTGGGAGTATTGTTGGCATCATCAGGAAATTTTAAATTTATTTCCATCTAAACAAACCTGAATATTTCCTGATATGAAATAATTCAATTAAATGGAAAACTGATATTAATTATTTATTCAACATATATAACAAGTACAAAATCCCCTCTCTCGTTAAAAAATTTAACAAAGTAGGAGAAATATAAATAGTAAAACAGCAATAATTAAATTGTAATTTTTTCTAGAGATACTGAAATAAAAAAGGTATGGGTAAGTAGTCAATTCTAAATTATATTTAAGTCAAAGGGTAAAACTTAAGCTATCAATTTTTTTTTACGATGACACAGAATTAGTCAAGCTTTGTCCGAGTCACAATCAAAACCTGTTCAAGACCATCACAAATTGTAGCGTTTTAGAGTAGATTTTTAAATATAATACACTTTGTGACGGCGTCAAACCATCGCTCGAACAAACCTTATAATTGTGTTACATATGGTTATTTTTTAAAAACATATACACAGTTATATAGAAATTGCATTAAAAATAAATATTGTGTATACTTCACATACAAAAAACAATTATGTATAATGTCAATAAAATATGTAAAAATAGGTACTATAAACAGTTTATAATCTAAAATTAAAACACTGGCGTTTCGTTACAAATTTTCGTTTTTTAATAGTGGGGTCTTGGCTACTTCGAAGAATATTTTATGGGAATATTTGTTGCGCACTGTCATCAACTGACTTTTGGCTGGTTTATGGAGAGCATTATTTAACAGGTGAACCACAGGCATGATTTCTTCTAATTTGTAGCCTAGAAAAAAAAAAGAAAATGGTCTTTTTACTAGATAAAAACTGATATTACTGCAGGATTCGAATAGGAGAGCTCTATTTTGCGATTTAGAGGGCCGGAGTCGGACTCACTTATAAACAATGTTTTTATCTTGGTAGGTATTTCATATGCGAAAATGATAAATCTTGTTAATGTGACGATACATTCTTTCAAACACGTTCGAGTTCGTCGATCGTAATTCATGAAATAAAGCTCTGTCGCCCGAATCCTGCTGATAAGGGACCTATTTTTTTAAGTATAGAAAATGTAAAAGTTTGGCGCAACTTTGAGTCTTTAATTTTCACCACGCAACAGTCAAAATGTAATAAACATTTAATGACAATGTATTTATTTAGCATAAGCTAATTGTTTACAACTAAACGATGATTAAAAAAGAGTATAAATACAAAAAATATGATTAACACAAAACATAAAATAAATGTGACTGTATAACAATAACAAAAAATAATTACATGTGCACACCCATTATATCGGCTAATTCATTTCTATATACCTACATACATTTATCTAATCTATAATCATCTTTAACAGGATGCTAATTTCATTTAACTAATTTTGATGGTACTAGGATGATAAAAGGATAGTATTAGGTGATAAAACAAGAACGCAGAAGCAGGTATGTGAAATCTTCAATACCAAGTATCCTGACCATCACATTTCTCAGTCTATGATAGAGTAAAGTAGAAAACAAATTTCGTGAATTTGGAAAAGCTACAGATATATCTAAATCTGGTAGGAACTGCATTTTAGACGATGAAAAGAAATTGGATATATCGATCAATTCAAAACTGTTGCAAGTTACCATAATTATTATACTCATCATGATGACTTATTAGCTCTGCCTCATCATAATACCTCTCATTTTGAAAACAAAACAACAATAACGCATTTGGAATAAAACCGTTTTTACTTCCAGCATGTAGAATTATAACTCTTTTTCCCCTAGAACATGGAGCACTTAAATTACACTTTTTGGTGTTATCTACCCGACCGTATTAAACCTCATTTCTCTGGTATCAGTTTTTACAACAAGTTGCCTAGTGTGATTAAGGAGGTCAACAATTTTAACAAATTCAAATCCAGTCTCAAGCAACTTTTACTTGATAATAATAATAATAATAGACTTTATTTTCGTATGACTTGTAAATACAAGTGTAGAATATTGTCACCAAATAATCAATAAAGATACAAGCAAAAATACAATATTACAGGTTTGACAGTAGAAAAAAAAATATATAAAATATAGTAGGTATATAAATAGCAAAATACAATTCAATACAACACAAACATACATACATCACAATACAAAATTGTCACAATTTAAAAATTCCCCTATAGAGTAAAAACTATGATTCTGCAGCATATTACGAACACCCGATTTAAATAAATTAAAAGTAGGTAAGGACTTCAAAGAGGTTGGCAATTTATTAAATATTTTAACGGTCATGATCAGTGGCCCATTTGCTGAGGCAGACATACTGTGCCTCGGTATTTCCATGTTGAGAGTAGGTCTAAAATTGTAGGGCGAATTTAGATCTCTGGTGAGTGTAAACTTATCAGGATGTGACTTAACATAGCAAACGCAATTTAGAATGTAAATATTCGTTATAGTTAGGAGGTTTAGTTGCTTAAAAAGGTCTCTGCAGGAATATCTTAAGCTTTTGAATGTCATTGTTCTTAAGATTCTTTTTTGGAGGATTAAAACTTCATTTATTCTTGTACAATTTCCCCAACATAAGATACCATAGTTCAATGTGGAGTAGACATAAGCATAATAAATTATTAAAACATCAGTTGAAACATAATTTCTCAGCTGCCATAAGACAAAGCAAGAAGTTGATAATTTCTTCAGTATGGCATCAATCTGGTTACTCCACGTTAAATGCGAGTCTATACATAAGCCAAGAAATTTAACTTGCGAGCTCTGTTGAATACTCTTACTGCTTATTTTTACTAAAATGCTTTCATCCAGTTTTCTTGGAGTGAACAGTATGAGATCAGTTTTGAGATCATTTAGTATGAAACCTGTATACCGACAATAATCTATCAGTGAATAACATTGTTAGCAGTGTTACTCAGATCATCAAAATTATCCGCACTGACAGCTATTAGGGCATCATCTGCAAAGAGAGATACGAAACCACATGAGAAATAAGAGAAGAGATCATTAATGAAAGTAATAAATAATAGGGGGCCCAATACGCTACCCTGGGGTACCCCTACTTTGATCGCTTTGGGCAGAGACTTATAAGTGATATTAGTTCTCAAAATAACTTCTTGGCTCCGATCTTGCAAATAAGAGGAAAGCCAAAGTAGGGCAGGTCCACGAATGCCATAATTATAGAGTTTATTCAATAACAAATTAGTGTTAACTGTGTCAAACGCACGTTTTAGATCAAACAGAATACACGCTATTTTGTTTTTACATTCAAAATTCTGCAGAATATAACTGTAGACTGCCAAAATCGCATCCTGTGTTGATAATTTGCTCCTAAAACCGAATTGGTTAATTGACAACATTTTTTCTGTTTCCAGGAATTTTGAAAGCCTAATATGGAAGGCGTTTTCATATACTTTAGAGAAAGCAGAGAGTAGGGCAATTCCTCTATAGTTTGAGATTTGTGATATATTACCTTTTTTATAGATTGGAACAATAAGTGCTTTTTTTAAAAGTGTTAGAAACATACCGTCCTGAAACGAAAAATTAATAAGCATGGTAATACAATTAGTGATATGATCAGCAACTTTAATTAGAAGCGAACAGGGTATCTCATCATAGCCTGCAGAATGCTTATTTGATATTTTCATTAAGATTGTATGAACTTCTTGAGATGTTAATAGGAAATAAGAAGAATGTTTTTTCTCGAATTTCAGATGTAGCCTGCCCATTTACAGATAGATTTTTAGTTAAATCATTAATAGAGTTTATAAAATAATCATTGAAAGCTTGAGTGGCATCGTGATGATTACTGATATTGCGCCCTGAATCATCCAGAAGGCATGATGGTATATTATGTGATTTTCTGTTTTTCACTTGACCGTTTATAATTTTCCAGGCTGTGGTAGATTTGTTACTGGAGTTTAATATTAGTGAAATATAATAGGTTCTTTTAGCCGTTTTTATATGCAACGAGTGGCTTTTCTTTAAAATGTTATAACGAATAAGAACATTTTCGTCCATAGATTCTTTATACAGTTTGAATACATCTCTGACAAATTTACCCTCATCAATTAGGTGTTGGGTAATCCAAGGTTTACTAGAGCCAAACTTCTTATGGTTTGTAACAGGTTCTAGCGGAAATGCACAGTCCATAAGCCTAAGAAATATATAATAAAAGTGTTCGAATTTAATGTTACTATTTGCATCAGTGTTAAAAAAATCCCACTTTTCACGGGATAGTAAGTGATTAAAATTGGCTATGTTATTTAAATTATTAAAGGATCTTCTGAACCTAATCTCAGGATGAACCTCCTTATTTTCAATATGATCATAAGTATAGGTAATATGCTGCAAGAAATGGTCAGAGATATCACAGTATACAACTGTAGGTTGAGAAATGTTTATACTCGTACAATGAGTTTTAATCTGTATTTGTCTCATATTTGTTGTTTATTATTTTATATTTACTATACCTATTGTCCCACCTTGTAGACTGAATTATATTTTATTTATTTATTTTATTTATTTACGGGCCTAAGCCCATTTCTAGATTACAATTTAAGAAGTAAAATACAATACAATACAGTTACAAATTTATAAATGTGTATATAACATACAATAAAAAGAAAAGAAATGAAAATAGCAGCAGTAACACTAGTACATTCCTAAGCCTAAGGTAAGATGTACAAAGAATAAACAGATGCAGCTAAATATACATGTGTACGTACGTATGTCAGGCATAAAAATAAAGAAAATGAATAGACAAAATAACAGGAGAGTATGGATGCTTAACGTTGAAGTTAAAAAGGACAGTTTACTAATTGCAGCGAGAGGGTTGGTGTATTTGTGTAGAAATCAAGATAATCACCGTGGCTGTTAGCTAGTCTGGAGGATCTTGCAACAAATGAGTTGAACCCAGTTGGTTCGATGAACTGGTTCATGAAACATAATAGCTGAACGGGTAGTTCTAGATGGAACATGAATGGCAATACTATTCAATAAATATGGACAGGAAACATTGGAATTTATTATGTTGAATAGTAATTTAAGTGTCTATGTTTCTGCCGAATACTAAGCGAATTGATATTTCAAGCCTTGTATAATCCAGATTCTTATTCGATTTAAGAGCGATGTAGCGTAAGTATCTATGTTGTACATGTTCTAAATTCTGGATGTGTGTATTATAATATAGGGTCCAAACACATGAAGCATATGCCAAGTGCGGCCTTACAAAGTGTACAGTAGAGTAGTTTACTAGAAGTAACATTAGTGAAATCACATGAAATTCGTTTAATGAAACCTAACATTTTTAATGATCTGGTAACAGTTTGAGAGATGTGAAGGATAATGATGAGTCAAGTATTACACCCAGATCTTTAATTTCAGAAACATTATCCAGGGATGTAGTAGGTGTATTGAAGAGGATCTCTGTTGCGATAGAATGCCATAGTGTGACATGTACATACATGTACATGTACTTGCATTTAGTTCTATACCATTATGGCGACATCATGCGATAAGGCTATTCAGGTCTGTTTGTAAATTATTGCAATCGTCAGTGATGATTACTTTAGAAAACAGTTTAAGTTCTTAGGGAAAATAGGAGGAAACTACCATTTGTAAAACATTTGTGAATGTCATTAATAAATAAATTAACGAGTAGGGGTCCCAAGTGAGAACCTTGTGGTACGCTTGACGTGACTTGAATTTCTTTTGATCTGAAATTATTTACACGAATGATCTGTGATCGATCAAGTAGGTAACTTTTGAACCATTTCAAAAAGGAACCATTTATGCCTACCAATTTCAGCTTGTCTAGTAAAAATCGATGGTTAACTTTGTTGAAGGCCTTTGCAAAGTCTGTATAGATGGCATGAACTTGAGATCCATTCTCCAGAGCAGGCGACAGGTAGTCAGTGTAAGAGAGTAAATTCAATTCCGTGGATCTTTCTGAACGAAAGCCAAATTGATTGTCAATTTTATTATGGTAATGTCAATTTGTAGCATCAAAAAATCACTAACAAGACATTCGAATAGTTTTGGAATAGCACTCAAAATGCAGATAGGTCTGTAGTTAGTTACGTCTCCTTTATTTCCAGACTTGTGAATAGGCACAAGAAAGGTAACTTTCCAGAATTCTGGAAATTCACCGGTTTCGAGGGATAAGTTAAACATGATAAATAGAGGTCTAGCTAGGATAAAACTACAGTTCTTAAGGACGATTGGCAGTATGTTGTTGGGTCCAGGGCCTTTATTGATATCTAAGTTACCCAATTTCTGATAAACGTCAGATATTATACTAATGGAACAATTTGAAATGTTCAAGGTGTTAGTTGATAGTTCAGTCATGAGAGTCTTATTTGACTTTCGACAGAGGAGAAATATTCGGCAAACACATTTGCTTTATCAATCTCAGAACTACCCGTTATGCCATTATAAGATAGCTCGTTAGGAAAAATACTAGTTTTGCGTTGTGAATTGACAAAGTTCCAAAAACTCTTCATATTACTGTGTAAGGAAGATTCCGTTAAGCGAACATAGTCATTGTAACAATTTGCAGTTAATCTTTTACAAGCTATTTAACTTTAACTTTAGAAACTTTACAGTTTATACAGGGATTAACATAATAACATGTACATAAATTATTGTAGTCTTCAATAGAGCGAGTTATTTTATATCGCTTATGCGCGTTTTTTTCTTAGCTAGAATATGACTTCTGAGTTCAGTACTATACCAGCAGGGAATTTTTTTAGATGATATTCTCTTAAGTGGAACAAATAAATCAAATGCAGTGTTCATTATTTCATAGAATATATATTTCTTTCTTTTTATTGACGTTCACATCTGTATTGTAACAGCCTAAGTGATTATATATAAATACATAAATATTGTTAGTTATTCAAGATAATCCACATAAACCTACAAGTTACCGCTGATAATGATGCTAGTAAAAGTCCATATTGCATCTTCTAAAAATTGAAAAATATCACTCATATAAAATTCATTTGGTTCAAGAACGTATCGACGATGACCCTGATCCATGAATGGAATTTTGTGAAATCATGGCAAATAGATCCCAAGATAATTTGTTATTTATAAACATTCTTTTTTCTGATGAGGCACATTCGTCTTAAATGGAACAGTCAACAAACAGAACTGTAGATACTGCAGTATAGAAAATCCACATTGGATGACGGAGGCCAATACTCAATATCTTGAGAAAGTGAACGTTTGGGCTGGAATGGTTACTTGAATTTCTTGCAAAATTTCTTAGTTCCAGAGTTAGGAATACTTTTTCCATACATTGATACAAATGTTTGGTATCAGCAGGACGGAGCTACACCAGATTTTGCATTGGAAGTAAGAGCCTATCTCAATCAAGTTTTTTTCAATAAGTGGATCGGTAGACGCGGTGAAATTGAGTAGCCTGTCCGTTCTCCCGTATTGACCCTACTTAACTATTTCCTATGGTGTTATTTAAAATCGAAAGTCTTCTTCAACAGACTAAATAACGTCGATGATTTTAAAGACAGAATAAGGCAAGAGATTAATCAAATCACCCTGGAAACGATACAAAATGTTTTAGAAGACTTTTAGCAACGTCTCCTTTTGTTTATACTTAGGGCCGGTTTTTTAATGTCGTCCAGTTAAATAGCTTAACTGTTAGATACAATTTATCTGGCAGATAAACTGTTTTCCAATGTGCAGATAAAATTTACTGGAGGGTTAATATCTGAAAGTAAATTTAGCAGAGAGTTGAAAGTTAGAGGAATTGAGGGGTTTATGCAAAAAAAATACACAACCAGCTGATTCGTACAAGAACTTACAAGATGCACTGGAAACAAAATTCAGCGAAGTTATAAAAAAAACTGTAACAGCAGAATTATCTCAAATGAAGGTAGAACTGCAGAATGTTAAACTAACTAACATTGATTTGTTAAAACTTATACAAAACCAACCAGCACCTAATAAACCACTGCTTAAAGCTACTTACTGTGAAACTGTCACCAGAGGCCTTATACCATACAATAAGGTAGAAAATGCGGAAATTAACAAACGTAAGGTGGAAGACAAGATTAGTGAACAAAATCATATATATCAAACAACAGAAATAGACGAGCACAGGAAACCTGTAAATAGGGGCACCCATAACAAAGAAAATCAATGGATAACAATAAAAACAAAGAAACGTAAGAAGACGGGACAAGTAGGTAGTGCTGAAAAGAATGAAGGAGAAGATGAAGAATTTGAAAGTAGTGAACCGAAAAAAAATAATAAAAAAATCTGGCTGTACATCTCTAAAGCAAAAAACAAAGTAACACAACAAATTGTAAAAAGCTATATCGCAAGGAAATCTAACACAGACATTGACAACATATATGTTAAATCGTTAGATTTATACAAAAGGGTAGAGGATAATAATAGTTTCATGGTCGGAGTTGACCCAGTACTCCATGATCTGGTATATGATAGCAAATTTTGGCCATCTGGTATAATGTATGAACGTTTCGACTTTAAAAAGGGGCGCAGGTTCCTTGACAATCCGAAACTACCTAATAAATCTGTGCAAACTGAAAATGACGACCTTATGGACAACATCGCTAGGCAGGAGGTTGTAAATAAAACACCACTACAAAAAGCAACAAGTGAAGAAGTTATTAAAGAGGGTTTTTAGTCTCCCAGTGTGGACAAGAACATTTAAAATGCAGTAGAGAGAATGTTCTTTCGGTATTTCATCTTAATGTTCAATCCTTAAGATACAAAATAAATGAGATAGAGGGGTATTTTGCCCAAACAAAAGAAATGCCGGACGTCTTAACTTTTAGCGAACATTGGCTGAAGCCTGATGAAATAGGTATGGTAAATATACATAACTATACAATGGCCTCACATTATGCCAGAACTACCTCAGCACATGGTGGTAGCATAATTTTTGTAAAGAACGGTATTGATTTTAAAGCTCGTAAGGATATTGTACTGTTGTCACGTGAATCACTCTGTGAAGTATCAGCAGTAGAGGTTATCAATGGTAAATACATTATTATTTCACTTTACAGAACACCTAATAATGATACAAAAAAATTTGAACAATTTATTGATATTGTCTCTACCATTTTAAACAAATTAAAGGTACATACACATAAGATCATAATAACTGGTGACTTTAACATACATTTTCATACTCAGGATAAATATGACAAAGAATTTAAATATCTGTTGACGTCTTTTAAGTTTAACACGTGCATAACAGATGCAACTAGAGAAAACAACTGCTTAGACAACATATTAATAAACTTTTCAGGCGAGTACAGGACTGTGGTAACAGATTTACATATTTCTGATCATAATTCAGTTACAATTTATATAGATCTTCTAGAACCAAAAAATGTAAATATACGAAAAACGATTAGACAGTCTCCCACTAATGAAAATAAAAACATGTATGTGGAATTAAAAAGACAATATAAAGTTGAAATTCTAAATACCAAGAAAAGAATAAATAGTGAGTATATAAAGTCCAAAAATAACTCTTCTAAATCAATGTGGGAGGTAATTAATAATTGTAGACCAAAAGTTCATGCTTCCCCTGATGACGCAATAGATCCCACTAATTTTAACAATTACTTCATTAATCAGGCAGAAGTATTAGTATCCCAACTACAAAAGGTAAGGCATCGACCTGAAGAATTCTTGACCAGAAACATTAACATTAATAAAACATTCATATTTCGTGAAGTAACATTCAATGAAGTACGGGACGCAATAAATAATCTAAAGAATAAAAACTCCCTGGATATTTATGGTATAAATGTAAAAATCATAAAAAAAATTAAAAATATGATAATATCACCTTTAACACATTTAATAAATTTATCGATAAAGACAGGTGAATTTCCTGACTCTCTAAAAATTGCTAAAGTGATCCCGATTTTTAAAAAAGGAAACCGTGACGACCCAGGTAATTATAGACCGATATCTTTAGTTCCTATCATTGCCAAGATAGTGGAATGGCTTTTAGCCAAGCAAATAGCAGAGTATTTCGAAAGTAATAGTTTATTTGTTAATGAACAATTTGGTTTCAGACAAAATCGTAATACGGAAATGGCAATTTTATCACTTGTAGATAAAATCTCCAAGGGATTTGATGAAGCGACGTATATAGGCGGAACTTTCTGTGACCTGAGCAAGGCTTTTGATTGTGTAGCACATGATACGCTAATTCTAAAACTAAGTTTTTATGGATTTAATCCCCTGAGCACTAAAATGATCCAAACATATCTAACCAACAGACAACAAATGGTCCACTATAATGACATGAATTCTAGCTTAAGTCCGATTAAATATGGAGTACCACAAGGGTCAATACTGGGACCATTGCTGTTTCTCATCTACGTTAATGATATAACTAACTGCCTTCCAAATAGCGATCTAGTTTTGTATGCAGATGACACAACTACTTTAGATGAACATAACAACTTAAATCAGCTCTTAAATTTAATTGATAATACACAATCAGATGCCGCCTCATGGTTTACAGCAAATCAACTACACCTCAATGAAAGTAAAACTATGAAATGCATATTTACACTAAAACACTGCTTGTTTGATAACCCGCCCTCAGTTAAATTTCTTGGAGTGCATCTAGACTCCAAGCTTTCATGGGAAACACATGTAGAACAACTGTCAAAAAAACTCTCCAAAAATACTTACGTTTTGAGAAATTTATACCCTGTTGTAGAAAGTTCAGTTATATTAACTGCTTACTATGGTCTATTTCACTCTAATATGTGTTACGCAATATTAGCTTGGGGACATTCATCACACGCCGAGCATATTTGTAAACTTCAAAGGCGTTCAATTAGAGTTATCACAGGATCAGGATATCGTGAAGATATAAAACAAAAATTTATTGATTTAAAAATTCCCACTTTCTATTGTGTGTATGCGCTGAAATGTTTACTATGGATAAGAGACAATATTCATCTATTCAACTATCATAATGATATTCACCACCACAATACGAGAAATAATGCAATGATTGAAATAGAGTTTCATCGAGTAAACAAAAGCAAATTCTCTATAAACTATTATGCACCTAAACTTTACAATAAACTACCAAACCATATTAAATACTTACCTGCTAATCAATATAAGGAGAGAATAAAAGCATACCTTACCAAAAGAACATTCTATTCTTTGAATGAAATGATAAATGATGATTTCCATGTTGATTAGTGCACCTATTTTTATACTTTATGTTAGTAGATTTTTAAACTGTAGTGTGTTCTGTGTGTTTAGTATTGTTATTATATTTTCTATTTAAAATTTTAATCACAATTTTTGTAGTTCTAAACGATAATTTTACATATAAATATTAGGTAATGTCTCTGTTGTTGTTGACGATTGTAAACGATTTGTGTATTGACATGATTTTAATAATAAATAAAAAAAAATAAATAAATAAATAAAAGTGCCAGTTAAGGATTTATTCTACTATGAGTAGATTTGCACATGCGCATTTGGTTCAATTTCTGACAATTCTAAAACATTCTAACCTAAAAACCAACGTGACTGATAAGTTCATTTTTAATTTGTGATTCATATTAAATATTTTATTGCCAATAATGAATAATAATAATAATATTCTAGATATGAGTGATGATGACGATGATATTATACAATTTATAAAGTATGAAAGGAGACCCTGTACCATAAGGGAAGAAGAAAATAATTTTGAGAATTATGATAAAGATTTCGACTGCGTAAAGAAACTGCTTTACATAATTACATATCGTTGAGATGATAGATGAAGAAATTGCAATCATTATGGACAGGCAGAGACCTCTTTTCCTTTTTACGCTCTCCATTGCAATTATTGCTGTTTGACAAACCAACAAAATCAAAACCAGAACACGCTACACAACGCAATGAATTTTGAGGTTAAATTAGATAAGTTGTTATAAAACAAGCACGCAATTAGAATTAAACCAATTGTAAGAAACTTCAGGTGGAATCAGTAGCGCCAACATAGCTAAGAAATAATTGAACTTATGGATATGTAGCTGGCAGTTAAATTACTGTTGATAAACACTACCATAGATATAACTGACAGCTAAGCGTAACTAGCAGCTACCTACCAGACACTTTTAACTGGACATTGAAAAACCGGCCCTGAGTAACATTAAAAATGTAATATTTTTCATTAAGAAAATTTAGGAAATTCAAAAAATCCGATATTGTTGGATAGAGAAATAAAAACCCTTTCAAATGAGCTATCACAAAGGGGTAGCTGTCACTCCAAGGGGGTTGAAGGGGGAGGTATAAAATTATGCCCAAAAAAATTTATTTTAGAAATAAAAATTGACATGTTTTAGGATTTTACTCATAAATTGTAAATTACGTAGATAATGAATTAATCCGTTACTTATGGACCTCGCTGTATAATGGATCTCATTTGTTAAGAATTCCTGACCATTTCCAAAACATTTATCATACTTACTGTGTTTTTCAATTTAACAATAAAAAAGAAGTTTATATCATTAAAATGAACAAATGTTAAATAATTATTGTACAATATATTTAAGGCTTTTATGTTCTTTCTGTATTTGCTGTTGACGTTTCTGTTGGGTAGTGGGTAGTGTATTGTTAAATAAATAAATAAATAAATAAAATAAATATCCTTGTAAGACTTACATGAAATAAAGTTATTATTATTATTATTAACTTAAACGTTCACTTCCCTTATCATATTAAATAATGATTACATTAAAACCAACTTACCTGTATAAAATACAAGTGTGGCAGTCCAGTCACTAACTTTCTTCATCTTAAGAGCTAAATATAAAGCTGCCGACGCTAACTTGGAATCCCGAATTGTGATTGTATCGTAATCCATCAGTGAATATTCTAAAATATACCTTGCTAGAGTCAAAACTGGCATAGTTATCTTTGCACACTAAAAGAGAAAACAAGAGTTAATTATCTACGGTAATTCTCATTACTTATTATTAATCAGATCAATACATAAGTTAGATATTTAGATTCTTTTTAAACACACCCTGGCATATCTCCTCAAAAATCTGTAACTGATTGGGATCCCTAGATCAAAATCGCATATCTTCAAGACGTTCATCTCCATTCTAATAAGTTCACGTCTCGTGTAGGCTCCATCACAGATGTACAGAAAGTCATCCATTGAGGGTGGGATTCTCTCATCGTATTTGCTAGCGATCGACATTGCAGCGGCTCCTACCAACTGCAGGGTTTCTTTACCTACGGTCATCTTGCTCAGGTACATGTCGACAAGCTTGACACCAAGGTATAACGTTTCATGATTCAGTTCGAAACTCTCCTGAATTTCCACCATCCAGTCCACGAGAAGGGAGCGCATCCAACGCGTTAGGCAGATTTGCCTGTCCATATAGTCGGAGATTTTGAATGTAAGCTGAAAAGTAAACCAGTAAATGATTTATTATATTTTTAAATCGGATTAAACACTCACTTCTCGATCCTTCAAGTAATTGAAGATATCCATTGCATAATGCGAAACCTGAAATATATCGTTCCAGTTTTCCTTATCATAATTCTCTACGTGTTCGGGAACTTCATGATTGCCCAGATTCAGTTTGGTCTCCATCTGCTGGGCTACCAAGGACAGATTTGTGACTGCTTTGTTTTCGTCGTTGCATGGTGATGATTCTGTTGATGCCTTTGAAGATCTTCGACTGTGATGTTTTTTGGCACTGAAGTATGTAGAATCATTACTAAAATGTATAACGTAATAGTGATAGATATAAGCAAATTAAAAGTCAAGTGAACCTATAAAACAATATAATCTAATTTGAAAAATGTATCTATATGGCTACAGAAAGAAAGCATACTTGAATGTTACATATAGAAAGAAGTTGCCTAAGGAAATGGCGAGGAATATGAGAAATAACTCATAGGAGATAGCTGCTGGCATCGTAATATCTTTATTGACTTATCTAAATAAGAAAATTATTTCTTGTGCATTTACTTTTTATAGTTTTTTAACCAATTGGCGTTTTTTATAGTGTCTATGTTTGTTTTGTGAAAATAAATCAGTAGTTAGCTTTCATAGTTGCATTATGAAATTTAATTAATTGCTAAGTAAATATAATTATAATAATCTAATCACTATACGTTAAACTAAGAAGTTTATTTAAAAAAATTCATACAAGTTACAGAATTTGTGGACATATTCTTTTTGGCCATCTGACTGAAATTTTATAAATTCCCCAAGACGTTACCTTCTTGGAGAATATTGGCCAAAATGTGGTATTCTGCCATTTTCTTGAAAACTGGTATACCAATAAAAAAACTCAAACAAAAATTGTTAACCCAAGTAGCATTTTTAGACACAATTTCGAAACAAATTTAGTAGAAGTTTAGTTTCGCAACTGTCTTGATTCACATATATTTCCAACATTTTTCTGAAATTATTGTTAACAATTATTAAGTAGGTACAACTTTTCTTTGGTACAATGGGCTTGTTCGGGCTTTTTTTTATTTTATAAATCGAAAGTGCAAGTATAAATTAATAGATCTTATTTGCACGTTTAGTATCTTAAAAACCATTACAAATTACCATCTCGCGAAAATGGGGCGTGGCCAGGCGCTACGTCACTATACGCATAGACTCGGCGATCTCAATAGACTTGATGCTCCTTATTGGTTATAATTATAAGTGTTTTCGAAGTATTGTTTGTTTTGCTTACCACTTGACAGTAGGGGAGTACAATTTGGAGAAATGTCAAAAAATTACAATTTTCTCTCGCTCCTGCCAGAACGAATTTTCGATTTCGACCCTGCAATTTACGATTATAATTCATCGCCGACCTTCTCCTTTCCGTAGACACACAGAACGAACTTCCACTCGACGTATTTATATAGTTACCAGCATTTAAAAATTCCATGTTTTTCGACTTTTCAGGTTAAATTTGAAAGGTTCCAGAAAGCCATTTTTCTTACGTCACTTGCGTATAGTGACGTCACAAATGAGCGCTCGGTTTTTGCAACTATTACTAATTTCAACTCCTTATATTTCGAGAACGGAAAAAGTTAATAATACGAAATTTTAAGTGTATAATGAGAATATCGAGTACTATATGAAAAAGCATAAAAACCATATAAAAAGAATATCATGGAACAAGCCCATTGTTTATGCATAAGTGGATAAGTAAAACACGAAAAACTGTATTTTTGCCTGTAATCACCTATTTTACTTCCACATCCACGTAGTGGATTGGAAGTATAGTAATCGCAAAAAAATTTTCAAAAATTTTTATTCGTGAAATAGGTTTAGAATGTCATGAAACGTCGAGATTTTAAATTTGAGCGAAAAAAAATTTTCTGTCTGTCGGTCTGTCTGTAACTTTTTTTGTCCGCACGCTTTCTCCGGAACGGTTTAAGATATTGACCTGAAATTTTGTACACGTATATATTATAACGAGATCTGGAACTGGATTGTTTTTTGAGGAAATCCGGTGAAGGGTTGGGGGTTAAATAGGGGTAAATAGGGGGAAATAAGTAAAGCAAACTTGTAAGAGTACAGAAACTTGAAATTCGGTGTATGTACTAGAAGTTAAGGCCTCAGATTTTTT
Organism: Stenurella melanura; assembly: GCA_963583905.1. Classification (NCBI taxonomy): domain Eukaryota; kingdom Metazoa; phylum Arthropoda; class Insecta; order Coleoptera; family Cerambycidae; genus Stenurella; species Stenurella melanura. Next base: position 138,845,882 of record OY757311.1, read on the forward strand.
TATAATATTTTTAACCCCCCACCACCCCTACCCCATTAATGGGGTTGATAAAATAAAGTTGAGATAATCATTTGAAATTTCGTACACGTATGTATTATAACGATGTCTAGAATTAGATTATATTTTGGTATGATTCCGTTGAAGGGTTGGGGGTTAATTTGGGGTAAATAGAGAAATATAAGTAAAACAAGTTGGTAAGAGAACAGAAACTTGAAATTCGGTGTATGTACTAGAAGCCAAAGCGTCAGATTTTTTAATAATATTTTTCAACCCCCACCACCCCTACTCCAATTTGAAAAGGGTTGATAAAATAAAATTGAGATATTCATTAGAAATTTTCTACACGTATGTATTATAACGACATCTGGAACTAGATTATATTTTGAGATAATTCCGTTGAAGGGTTGGGGGTTAAATAGGGGTAAATAGGGGAAAATAAGTAAAGCAAGCTGGTAAGACTACAGAAACTTGAAATTCGGTGTATGTACTAGAAGCCAAGGTCTCAGATTATTTATAATATTTTTCAACCCCCACCAACCCTACTTCATTATTAAAAAGGTTGATAAAATAAAATCGAGATATTCATTTGAAATTTGGTACACGTATGAATTATAACGACATCTGGAACTAGATTATACTTTGAGATGATTCCGTTGAAGGGTTGGGGGTTATTTAGGGGTCAATAGGGGGAAAGTAAAGCAAGCTGGTATGAGTGCAGAAACTTGAAATTCGGTGTATGTACAAGAAGTTAAGGCCTCAGATTTTTTTATAATATTTTTCAACCCCCCTACCACCCCTACCCCATTAATGGGGTTGACAAAATAAAGTTGAGATATTCATTTGAAATTTCGTACACGTATGTATTATAACGACGTCTGGAATTAGTTTATATTTTGAGATGATTCCGTTGAAGGGTTGGGGGTTAATTTGGGGTAAATAGAGGAATATAAGTAAAACGTTGGTAAGACTACAGAAACTTGAAATTCGGTGTATGTACTAGAAGCCACAGCGTCAGATTTTCTTATAATATTTTTCAACCCAACCACCCCTACTCCAATATGAAAAGGGTTGATAAAATAAAATTGAGATATTCATTTGAAATTTGGTACACGTATGTATTATAACGACGTCTGAAACTAGATCATAATTTGAGATGATGCCGTTGAAGGGTTGGGGGTTAAATAGGGGCAAATAGGGGAAAATAAGTAAAGCAAGCTGGTAAGACTACAGAAATTTGAGATTCGGTGTATATACTAGAAACCAAGGCCTCAGATTTCTTTCTAATATTTTTCAAACTCTACCACCTCCGCTTCATTATTAATGGGATTGATCATCACATCAAATTGAGATATTCACTTGAAAGTTAGTACACGTATGTATTGTAGTGACATCTGATTGAGATGACTCCATTGAGGTGGTAGGTTGTAAATAGTGGAAAATAAGTACGGTAAACTAGAAACTTCATTTTCAACGTATATGGTAGAAACCAATTCCTCAAACTTTTCTGTGACAGCTACCCCAAATATTATTAAAGTTCTATGACCAATAATTTCCACATACTAGAGTGAAAATATAGTCAAGATGTTTCCTTTAAAGTGACTTGGACGAATAATCTGGATGTGGAAGTAGTGATTCCTTAGGCAGCGGTTTTTAAGTTTGTTCTGCTCAGTGTACAGCTAGGTACTCATCGATTTTTTCAAAAGTAAGCATTTTTATAGACATTTTCACAAAAAAATCTGGACTACCCTTGCTATTCCATATTGAAATCCAATTTACCTGTACTGTGGGTAGAGTATTGCCTCTATAGCCACCATTTAAATATTTATTCAAGGGGCAAATCGTGAAGGAAAACTGGTGTACAACCAGAAAGGAATCCGAGGAAATTTTCATTAACATGGAAATCTGGTGAACACAATTTTTAGGGCAGTTGACCCCTTGTATTAACTGTTCATGGGAAAATCCAACATAAAATGCCTTCCATCTTTGTACAATTTGCTAAAAACTTAGCGAGGAAAGTTATTACTTGTATAGATACAAACGAAACCTTGAACTGGAGTGAACTCATACTTTGCACTTCTTTGAACATTGTGATTAAGTTGTAGTGTATTTCGATTTGCCCTCTACCTCAAAAAAAAGATACACAGAAATTTCCCCACTTGTACGTTTACACGAAGAGTGAAACATGAATTTGCGTGCTACAGTTACAATAATATTAGATTTGAACAGCAAAATAAATAAAACTTTCAATCTTGCAGCACTTCCTCCAACTAGCGATGATAAGGATACACAACACTCTTACCTTCCTAATGAACTATTTTTATTTTGCAAACATACTCTGTATCACAATCACCAAATTATAAGAATGTTCATAAAATAAATTGTTGATGAACTTTTCAATTGCAACATTATCACACTTAATCCATTAACGCCCAAGGTGTCTTATGTTTAACCTGTTTCAAAAAACATTGATGATCAAATATCATGCATATACATGTCTCATCTGGGGGTGTTTGCAATGTGTTGAGATAAATGCACATATCAAAACCTCGTGAAAAATAAAATGACCCGTATTTTTTTATTTTTTCAATAAATCAGTATTTTGTTCTTAATTAACGTAAACCTAAAAATAGTGGGAGTATCATGACATACGAAAATTTATTGAATTATTGCGTAACAGTGACAATACATTTTACAATAGTACAATTTAAGTTTGTTACATGTCCAAAAATCCTGCAAACAGTAAGAATACATGATAAAAACAGAATAAAAAGTAAGACATTGAAAACTAAAAAAATAATTGCTACTAATAGTACAAGAAATACAAATTACAAATTAAAAGAACAACAAATACTATCTTACTTAAAAGTTGTCACATTAGTGTCATATTAGTGACTTAACTATTATAATTATGCCTGCTCGAGAGATTACGCTGCATTGGGTACGGAATAACTGTGGCTTCTCAAAGAATTAATTTCTCGAAAAGGAACACACATTTTGTGTCATTTCAATTACTAATTATGAAACACACATTAAAAATAATAAATTCAACAAAGAAAAAGCAAAACCGAACGATAAATCTCAAACTCTACTTGTTTGCTATTTTGTTATAACCTCAAAATATGACTTATTTCCTGCGTAATGTTGGAAGAAGAAGAGCAGTTTTTTTATTCGAAATTTACACAGAAGATTTCTGCATTACTGAGGTATCGGTTCCAAAATTCAACACATATGCTTAAAATTCTCCTACGCCACAAGACTATTTATTTTTTAAATTTAATATTCAGAAATAAACATATCGAGCGTAAAAGAAAAACTGAAACCACGCAAAACCCATTAACTTTTACCGACGAAGATAATGAGGCTATTAAAAATACACTTTTTTTTAAATGCACCCCATTTACGTTTGGGTGAATTTTAATCAAGAGTTTATTTTCTATTAATAAAGGACTTAAAATTTTAAATTTCATTCACACAACTTCTCTAACAAATTTTTCTTTAAATCACTATCCTATCAACCTATCAAACCCACAATGAAATGTGTATGGCATCTCTCGCATCGAAGAAGTCGGCATTATTTTGTACTTTCAGGGTTGGGGCCATTTAAATAGTATGTAAGCATAAAAATGACACTTCTCTGACCCGTAAGGTATTCATTAGCCCCCCCCCCCTTTTTGTAGGAATATAATATAACAATTTTCAAGTATTATATTTATTGGCAGTTATAGTATATTTTCGCAAATATTTAAAAATATAATAATTTAGAAACACCTTTGTGCTTTGTGGTCTAAGTTTGAATACTTCTAATGTATTGAAACAAAAGAAATTTCATTCTAAGAATTTGCTTTATTGCGATTCTTGCGATGCATAAAAACTACTTCAAAACAATAGAAATATTGAATATACATTGATTAGTTTAGAAAAACATTTGGAATAACGTACTTTTGGCGACAATCTCAGAATTCAAACTTCAACATTCTTTGACATTCCACCTTAAATGTTTGTTTATTGTATTCCTTTTCGTGAATATGTTACCCCATGCCTCAATGACAAGCTAAAAATAGTAGATAGAGCGTGAACTGCTTGTACCTACTGTATTTTCTTGAAAAATTTTACTGATATAAAAAACCACCATATTTCTATAATGGGTTAGTAAAAAGAACAATGTGCATAATGCGAATGTACGTAAAGATAATTATAGAGTGCCATAATGTCAAAATTTGAGGGATGCTTCTCTTATATGGCACCTACGATTATAAATAAGATTATAGATATCATTTCCTTATCAAAAGAAACATTTAAAGAACATGTAAAAATCATGATATTGGATAGGTAAATTTGTCTAAATTTAGTTATATTTTATTTTGCCTCATTATTCCTCTATTAGTGTTTATTTTACAAATGTGTATTTTCAGTGAGTCGTATGTTTTGTATATTTTTAGGGGGGAGTGGAAGAAAGGCGATGCCGAACTCTTACCTTTTGTGTAACTGACTTTGCAATTTTTACACAATAAATAATATTATTCTATTCTATTAAATCTGAAATTACCGAACAAGCAATCGACAATTTTATGTACATAGATATTAACGCATAGAAAAACTTTTATTGAAAGCATGGCTGTATATTCCGTTACCTGCCATTAAGTGGAACCTTTTGCTTTTGTGCATTTTAAAAAATCTGATCAAATATCTATTTTACTTTGTTTAAAATAATTATGTAAATAGTAAGCAACCAAATTTAATATCAAAACAATTTTGAGCAGAACCAATTTAAAAAAAATATATATAAAATATTTTTCAGAAAAAGCCTTTATTTTAAAAAATTGTAGTAAAGTAAAAAATATATTTTAAAAATTCATACACCTGGAAACCAAAAGCATTGAGGACGGTCATGTAGCACTAATGCATAGTTATTTTGCTCAATTGACCGCCCCCAAAGCTTTTGGCTTCCAGGTGTATGAATTTTAAAAAATATGTTTTTACTTTGTAGTAGTTTTTTAAAATAAAAGCTTTTTCTTAAAAATATTTTTTTTATATAATCTTTTTTCATCATAAGTCCACTTTACTCTTGAACGATTTTTATATTTCTTGCCCTACCCTGTATACTATTTAACTTGAAGCCATTCTAAGTGCACCTGAAATGGTTATCGGACATGCAATAACTTTTGGCGGTATTTAAACTTTGATTGTGCAACTAAAAAATTTTTTTCCATTTGTTGCACACTTAAGGTGGCCATTCCCTACAAAGAGACATCCGATAGGGAAATATTCATTATTTTTGCCCATAACTCTTTTTTCTTAGTACATGTAATTAAAAAAACTGTAAGAGTACCTAAGTAGAATCAAAACAAGACTATTATTATGAATTTTCACTCAATAATTTCAGTGGTTTGCAAAATAGCTCAATTTAAAACTACGAAATAGGAAGATTAACATAATTTTTAAATTTAAATCTAGCTATTTTGCAACTTGCTGAAATTATTGAATGAAAATTCATAGTAATAGTCATGTTATGGTTCTACTTAGGTACTTTTATAGTTTTTTTAAATACATGTACTAAGAAAAAAAGTTACGGCCAAAAATAATAAGTATTTCCCTATCGGATGTCTCTTTCTAAGGAATGGCCACCTTAATCGACCACACTGTATATCCTGGGTGTAGAATCAGGTTACGCCTATCATAAAAATGCATTGTCATCGAAACTGAATCAACGTGTAAAATTTCATCTCCCTAAGATAAAAGAAAGTGGTTCTAATTCAGTTTGCAAGATTTGACCTAAACAAACTAATACACTAACATCGCAAGTGGAATAGAAGCTTATAAAAACATCTTGTGGGTAAAAGATCGACCTCTGGCCACCACCTTTCAAGATGACGTCTTATATCAGTAGCGTAGCTGTGCACGGGGAAATCGGGCAGTTGCCGCCCGGGGACCCAGGCTTTTAGGGGCCCGGAAGATTAATGCTGTGTTATGCATTCGCAGCATTTCCTCGAAATAATAATATTGTGTTTTCATGGCTATCTTATTGTGTTTTACACTTCCAGTATCTGTGACAAGTGCAGAATGCTCGTTTAGCAAAGTTAATTAAAAATTATTTAAGATGTTATGGGTCAACATTAAGAGATTAAGACAATTGGCTCTGTTATCAATCGAATCCGCAAGGGGTTCCAAAATGGATCTAACTGAAATTATAAATAACTTTGCCAATGCCAAAGCTCGAAAAAGACAATTTTAAAACAGAATTACCATTATTTTTCTTTATGTGATTAATTGGATCTCATTTATGTTGTTTATGTTTAAGAACCTATTTTTTGTTATTTGAGAATTTTTATAATTTATGTTTATTTATACTCATTTCAAAATAAAATATTTTCGTTTTTATATCTTTTGTTTTTTTTTTGTGTATCACTATTGTCTATAGGGGCCCCAAAATGTATGTCGCCCCAGGGTCCCATGTAGTCTAGCTACGCCACTGTCTCATGCATTTTTTTTTTGTGGAATTTATAAAATTTCAATCAAAACACTAAACAGAGTTGTCTACAAAATCGCTTGGTTACTACATTATAAATAATAAATCAGATACCAATAGATACACATCTACTTACATTTCTTCCAGAGCTGTACAATAGAGTGACTCCTCAGTCTTTTCAAACTCATTACTCAGTCTTTTATTAAGCTTATTCGCGTTTTCCTTCAGGACTTCTTTGGGTTTTTGGGCAGTCGCATTGGGCACAACAACACCTTTAATAGCAGCCCTCGTGACTATCTTGTGACCAGGAGCAGGAGGAGGAGCCAAATTTTCGTTTTGCCTAGGTTTTATTACCGTTTTTACTGATGGCAACGTTTTAGTTTGAACCGTGATTTTCTTCGCGGGCACTTGTTTTAAAAGAATTTTATTTTTTTCATCCACTACTTTAGATTTTAAAATGTCATTCACATTTACATTACGATCGCCAAACGCAGTCCTTTTGTTGCCGGTTTTGTTCTCTTTTGATGGGGAACAGTCTGCTTTCCGTTTTCCTCGTGTTACATCCTTGATTTGGCCGCAGTTTGTCACTGCCCTGGCTCTTGTGGAGACAGCTTTGCGGGTTGGTAGACCAGTTAACATTGGGTGAGAAGCTTTTGTTGGAGCCATGGCACTATACACTGGTATTTCTGTCTGGAAGTATATTTCTGTTTAGCTTAAAGGTATAATTTTCTTAGAGTTTATAAAAGAAGTTTTAACAATGTTTTATATAACAGAAAATTAAATTGAAAACATTTTCCATACTATTGGTACACATGTCCTTTAACACGTTTATTTATTTATTTAAATACAGATGATACAATATTATAAACTAAAACAATTACTAATGTATATAACACAGGACGCAGTATGCACACTAGTAATTCAATAAGGCGATTTCAATTTAAAAAAATCTTATTTAAAAAAATTGCAATTTTAAAAAAAATTGTCCTTAATTTCCTTTATTTTACCGTGGAATATATTATTAGTACCTTGACCTTAGAACAATTAGAGGTAATTTGAAATATTGGTGATGCTCTCAGTAAGCATGTACAAGGAGTGGGTAAATGAAAAGTCTAGGGAGCTAGCGATAACAAACTTGGTACACATCAAGATTTAGTAAATGTAAAGTTTGCACAGTCAAACATATGCTTAATGATCTTTTTTAAGTACACTGTATATCATAACCATAACTATGCCGGCGTACTTTGGGCGTGGTCTATGAAGACATTATACAAAAGAATCATGGTGTTAGGATGAGCAAAATCGTTATTATTTCTTATTATAAATCCGAGATTTCTGTAAGCGGCCTCTTGTATTACACTATATGTTTGTTGAAGGATAATTTACAATAAAATATTAACCCAGGATCTTTTAAAAAGCTAGGGTGAGCTAAGCACTCACTATTTATCTGATGAGCAAAAATTGTGACCGAACATAAAAATTAGCCAACGTTGACCAGTTCGTGCAATTTTTTTTTTCCTTTTCGAGAAATAACTTCGAATGACTTGCGTAAAATTTGCAATAAATAAAACATTCTTAACTTCATGAAAGAATAGAAATGTACTAAAATAAAGGCATTTTTCCCTGTCTATTTCTTAAAATTCCCTGCTTTTACGTTCGAATTAGTAAATTCCCTGACTTTTCCCAGTTTTACAGAAAAGTGGCCACCCTGTCACATGACTTGATTTATATAAATGTTCACGTCATCTACATACAAGAAACAGTAATTATAGAAGAAGTTATATCGATTAAAAATATATTGAAGAAGAGATGTCCTAGCATTGAGCCCTGCAGGACTTCTGATAGGACCTCTATATTTCCCAAGTTATAGCCATAATGTTGCACATATTGGTGTATTGGTGTCATAAGGTAAGAATCAAAAGGTTTAAAATCTTTGCTGACAGACCATACTAATCTAATCTGTGTAATTTTATGATCTTGTTGATCAAAATCCTTAGAAAAGTCTGTTTATGTAACATCATCTTCATCTTGTTTATATAAAAATATCTAAATAAATTGGGTTACAAACTAAGCTGTTTGTGGTTGATCTAACACTTGTAAATCATGTTGATTAACCTCTATTACATTATTTACATGTTCATATATATATATCATGGTGCAGAAGAATATCAAAGATTCTACAGAAGTTGTACAATATCACAATGGTTGCTTTAAAAATAGGACAACCTCTAGATATTGTCCATGCAATTGGCAAGTTGCATATTTTTCAAATAAAAATAAATATAATCGTTAGCGGATAAGCGACAACAAATGCACAATGCACAATTTCTCAATAAAAATGCGGGAAATTGTCAGGACCCTAGGCATTTTTGGTTTTAATTTGTGAATACTTGCTATCACCTGTTCTATAGTTATCTTTTGCATTCTAAGAGTATTACTGGATTTAGGATTGTCCGTATTAAGATTAATATTTGTGTCCTGCAAAAGGTGTGGCGACAAAAGATGTGATGGAAAAGTGCCAGTTATCTTACTATTAGTTAGCTCTTGTTTATTTTATTCCTTTGCGATAGGCACAGCATATCATTGTTAATATCACTTTCGATTTTTAGTAAGTAATTTTTGTGGACAAATCTTTATTGCAGTTTTTATTTATGACATAAGAAGTTTAAATTCTTCATATATATTTCTGCTAACCATCATTTTATAATGCTGTAGTATTTTATATTTTTGTTTAATGTTCCTTATGATGCTATTAGTAAACCACTGAGGATATTTATTGATTCGTGGCTTTAATGTGGGAATATTGGCATTCATAATATAGTGTATATAATTGCCCAGAAAACCACAGGCCTTGTTTACATCTGTAAAGTCTATAATCAAACATACTTACATTTTCATGGGGTGAAATCAGTGTAACGAAAATTATGACGTTATCTTTGAGATTTGAGTTATGAGGGCCTTTGGGTAGTACGTAAGCATAGCTTCATTGGACTCCCCATTCCCAAAGAATAAGACAAAGGAAGTTTTTTTTTTATAAAAGAAATTAGTCGAAACAAAGTCTTATAAACAAATGATATTAGATTCGAATTTGGTTGTTTCATTTTGTTATATCGGGAATACCCAAACTTAAAGATCGTCGAGCTACGCGATACAGGGGAATCAGTGGAATTCAAGCATTTTGTTTCTAAAGAGTTATAAAGACTTTTAGTCATAAGTAGATTACTTGACTGGTATAAACATTCAAAATAAATCATGTAGAATAACAATAAAATAGAATAATTCCCTTTAAAGATTTTGTTGTCATTTGAGAGTAACATTTTTTGTCTCCCTCCGCTTGCTCTGTAAAAAAAATAATATTAGCCCCTAACCCCTAAGTCTGTTTATGTAAAACCTGAAGAACTGCAGATGATGATGAATTTAAAATAGGTAGGTACTTGTGATTTGTGCAAATAATTATGGTCTCTACTGTTATCAATGTTTGCTATTCGCTAATGACAATAGCTGATGCAGAAGAAAATATTAACTGAGAAAATCAATATACCTATACTAATGCAATAAAAAATTACATATGCTTCACAGCTCTGCACAGTGGCACAGCAGGTGACCACGTTTAGTTTGGTGACACTATGTTTATCGTCCGTCTACTATGATCTGCAGCTTTGACAATGTCGGTAGGTATTGGATGTTGTCTATTTTTGAAATTTGTAACCCCTATATATCTAGAAAGATTTGGCTTTGGATTTGGGGGTTATCTACTACATGTGTATTTATTTTATGTATTTTTTATGCAATTTCATATTTTGTAGTGCACTGAATTGGCTAGAAGAGAACTGATGAAAACTAATATATTCAAAATGTAATTGATTATATTTGGCCCACATCCCATCACTTAACTGATGTATAGTATTTTCTTACTTTTTATTGGGTATTTTGCCACTGAAAAATATTTAAAAATTTTAATGGAAAAACCTCTGCGCCAAACGGATCAGACAGAGGTTGGTTCTTGAGTACTTGACTGTTTCAAAAAGTCTCACACCTAAAAATATATAAACTAGGACAATGTTATAAACTAAAAACTGAAAATCAAAGCTATAGGTAGTTAACGTTTCGGAAGAGAATCTACTTCCGTTCTCAAAACTTTTTTGGCCGTCAACCATGACAGTTCTTTGTTTATGTATTTCCATAGTCACGTGAGACATTAAATTATATTTATCTTATTTTTACTTACTTCGTCTCTAAGGATGGGCGGCAACCAACTAGTACAAAAATCTATTGAATAATTAGAAACGCATCTATCCTCGTTTAATAAAATAATCGCGGATTCTTTAAGTTTTCTTTTAGTTCCGTTGCTCTCTTTTTCCAAAATATTCGTCGAGTCCCATTTAATTCTATGATTATTATCCCACAAATTTTGGACTTTTCAAATTCTCCCCTTCTAGCGTAATTTCTATGTTCACCAAGCCTTACGTTGAAAGGTCTAGATGATTCACCTACGTAATGTTTTCCGCACTCACACGGAACACTATAAATACAATTTTTTGAATTTTGAACAATATTTGGAGGTTTGGTTTTTGATAAAACCGATCTTAGCGTGGAGCCCGTTTGAAAAACCGTTCGTACGGAAAACCTATTCCCAATTTTTCGTAATTTATCCGATAAACCATGTATATTTGGAATTACTGCCATTGACCTAAATACCTCAGGTTGTGATAGTATATTCTCTCTACTACCAATGTTCAATAACTGACTATCAACAAAACTCTCAGGATATTGATTATTTAATAAGACAGTTTTTATAAATTGTTTTTCGTTCCTTAATATTATATCATTTGAAGAAATAATTTTGGCTCTGTCATACAAACACTTAACAACACCTTTCTTAACACTAATATGTTGATTTGAATTGAAATTTAAGTATCTGTTTGTGTGTGTTTGTTTTCTATACACACTGGTTTGGTATGTGTTATCTAATTTTTTAATTAAAATAATAATAACCATAGGATTAAATGGGACTCGGCGAAGATTTTGAAAAAAGAGAGCAACGGAACTAAAAGAAAACTTAAAGAATCCGCGATTATTTTATTAAACGAGGATAGATGCGTTTCTAATTATTCAATAGATTTTTGTACTAGTTGGTTGCCCATCCTTAGAGACGAAGTAAGTAAAAATAAGATAAATATAATTTAATGTCTCACGTGACTATGGAAATACATAAACAAAGAACTGTCATGGTTGACGGCCAAAAAAGTTTTGAGAACGGAAGTAGATTCTCTTCCGAAACGTTAACTACCTATAGCTTTGATTTTCAGTTTTTAGTTTATAACATTGTTTTAGTTTATATATTTTTAGGTGTGAGACTTTTTGAAACAGTCAAGTACTCAAGAACCAACTTGTGTCTGATCCGTTTGGCGCAGAGGTTTTTTCATTAAAATTTTTAAATATTTTTCAGTGGCAAAATACCCAATAAAAAGTAAGAAAATCTGAATATGCCACAAAAAAACAATTACAGACAATATGATGTATAGTATCCTATCAACTTTTCAAATTTTATACCAAAGCAGTTAATTCTGTGCAAATCACTATATCTGAAATCTGAGTGTTAACGGAAGTGGCCATTTTTTGGAACAAAAAACTTTTTTAATATACTGTTCTTGTATCGCTACTTGTATTCATTCGTAAAAAAAAATTCATCCAATTTTTACGCTTTAAATGAGATATTAAATTAAGTGGTAGAGCACATTTAATTATGTGACCTGTGCCATTTTCGATAATTTAATTGTTTTCAAAGTATTTGTTTTGTAGGCTACTACAGAAATAAAGACATCATGATTATTATTAGGTACCTATATATTCTGGTATATGCGACTATGTCAGATAAGCAATGTTATGTTTGCAATAGTTCCAAATATCAATAACGACTTAATTGGCTCTAACACAGACCTTGCGCATCTGTATTCGATCGAACTGGATTATCAAACTTAGAACAGTTTGGAACAGACAGTCATCTGCAGCAGCACATGTACAATGTTCATTATTCTATGGTGATACATTATAAGCACCAAACTGTGCCCGTCATTTTGGAACCAGGACATCATATACTATATATAGTATATGGTTACAATATAGGCATACATGTTACATAATAGTGATAGGAGCAGGCTGGTACCCTCCTGATTACCAGCCTGGATGGAAGACTCCAACATAATTAAAGTTCATAGTAACTTTAGTTCCTAATATCATTTTAAAAAAGAGCTATTTGAAATAGAAAATTACACCCAGTAGACATACTGATTATTTTATATTGCTTATTTTAGTAAAAAATTAAGTTTAAGGGCCAAATAAAACAACTATCTTTGGACCATGGCTTTACCTAGTTTTATTTTATTTCGCAGTAAAAATAATTTAAGATTTTTGTGCCTTGAAAAATACGACACTTTAAATTTTTACATACACCATACCCACCTGCGAACGTACAATTAGTACTTACTTTTTAAGTTTTAAAACTCAATATGATGGAAGTAAAATATTTAATTGGGGGCCACACAATAACATGCTTCATATAGGTAGGTATATTGTATATAATTTTTATCTAATCTGGTCTTTCGCGGATAATTTTAAATCTTAACCTGAAAATTGGTATATGAATATAATAGAGTACCTACTAAGCCTATCTATTTACCCAATTATTATTGAATTAAAAAACAATTATACAAATCACCAAAAATATTCGAAAGTGTTTGTACTCACTGTAAATAACAAATTAAACTCCATACCAAACTCAACAAATTTTAATTACCACAAACGTTGAAAATTCAGCAAGTGTAACGAACTTTTACCGCCCTTTTTCGCTATTAATTAATTCACAAACTAATTTCATTATATCCACGTATAAATATTTACCAATAATTGCTCAGGTGTTCCAATGTTATTGTTTAAACTGTATAAAGTAATAGAAAGGTAAATATATCATAAAAAAACGTTCGAAAGAGAAAATGGAGGGCGTCCAAAAGGTGACGGAAAACGTTACCCTTAGCACTTAAAATTTAAAAACATTAATAAAAAACCCACCTGAGCGAACCCATATACAATACATTCTCTTACCTAGAGTATATTTCTGAAGATTTTGTTAAAATTTCTTGTAAAACTTGGTAAAAAGGCAAATGTAAAATTCGTTGATGTCAAAGCTTCTCAGCTTGTCGGTTTAACACTTTTTGTTGTTTTGAAACAGTTCGACTGTTAAGATATCAACGGCATTTTATTGGCTATGTACTTGAGTGGGGAGCAGACAGTGCGACATCTGGTGCACAAATTTGAAACGTAACCATATGTTTCTACGAATCAAAACAAAACAATGAAAGTCCACTGTAATTCTATGCAGGAATAATAGAGACGCTAACTTCTATTATATTTTTACTTTCTTAGAATGATTATTTTGCGACTAGGAAAATACTATAATGATAATGTATGTGTTTTGAATCCATTATGACAGATTTTCAAAATGAATTGAATTTGCTTAACTGTCTGTTCGTCCGTCTCTCGCTAAATGTATGTTCGTGAAAACTCAAACCTTTGGAGAAAAAGTTACCTAATCGAGTTTCATATTTAGTTTTGATGAGCTCTCAGTTTTGTGAAATTATTTAGAAGTTGAACCCATTATTGGTCAGATTATTTCTGAGTGTTATAAAAATATACAAGTCTGTAACTCAAATAACCGTTATGTTATTATTTAATACAATACACTCTACTCTTTGTTGTTATGACATCTCTTTTTAAATGACCAGTGAATACAAGCCGGTCATCGGAGGAAGGGATCCTACTGTTGCGCTACTAACACTAACGGGGATTAACCCAACTAGTTCGCGCGGTATAATTTGAAAGTTTCAAATTTGAACTTAAAGACTTAAAGCAATGCAATGTTGAAATTGAAAGATTCGTCTTTCCTCTCTGAATTTTCAAGATTTACTCCACTTATCTGTTCTATAAAAAAAATCTTCCAAAAGCTTGACCTCGGACACGAAAATACAAGTGGGAAAAATGATAGACAACGTTATAAACTTTATAGTAAATGAGAGCAATATTGGTTTAAAAGACTCCACCAATGAGCCTGCCAATAAAAAGACCCCAAAACAACTACGATTCACGAGCACTAAGAAAAAAAGAATTGCCAAATCGGAGGATTTAATTAAAAAGCTAACTACTTCAGAAATTGAATTATTCGTAGAGGAATGTGAAAAGAAAGTTAGAGAGAATGATCATTTGTACACAAAGCAGATTATTGGGATTTTTAAGCATTGGCACCATGTATGACTATGTTTTATATTCATTAAACTATTTTTGTTTGTTGTATGCGGCTGAAGCTTTAGGTGAAGAAAGTATGTCCAAACGTTTAAATATTTAAAGTTTATTTTGTACTGCATAATTCATCATAACATTTCACGTACTCTCGGTGAATATTTACATTCGCCATTACATTTTATTTGTAAAATAATTTTATATAATTGTATATAATACTAAAAATGTTCAGATTTTTTTTTTTGTGTATGATATATACTTATATGTATATGATGTATTTTATTAATAAAGTAATATCACAGGTAATATAGACATAAACCTTAAAAAAAAATAACAGCTATTATAAAATATTTTTAATTCGCTCAACCTTCCTCTTTCTGAATATGTAAGATGTGGATTTCATAGATTCAATAAATAAAATGTATAATTATTTAGTAATGGCTAGTTCATGCAGCGCTATTTGATTTAACTTTACCAGAAAATCCACCTTTCATGCAGGCAAGCATTGAAGTAATGTAAAGATGCGCAGTAACTTTTTCTTAAGGTTAAATGATGCTGCGTGAACCAGCGATGAGTAAAATGTATTGATGTCCCTTAAACATTTTATAAAATAAATTACTTTTTAGTATAAGACAAAATTGGTCAGTGGATATTCTGAATTTTTTTTTTATAGAACAGATAAGTGGAGTAAATCTTGAATATTCAGAGAGGGAAGACTCATCTTTTAATTTCAACATTGCATTGCTTTAAGGAATAAGTTCAAAATATTATTTCTAGTTTCAAATTATACCGCGCGAACTAGTTAGGTTAATCCCCGTCAATAGCGCAACAGTAGGATCCCTTCCTCCGATGACCGGCTTGTCCAGTGAATGACCATGAGATAACGGAAATCTGTGTTCAACCAATCAGGATTAGCCTGATTTAGTTACTACAACAGCTGGTAAATTCAAAATTCCCTGTTTCTCTGTTTTGTTATGATGACATTGCTGTCAAAAATTTAACCTCAAATTTCAAAATGTTTACGTTTGTTTTTAAGTTTGTTTAAATGAATATTTCGCGCATACCTAAATCATAAAAAGAGGTACATGTGGTGGAAAGTGCTACTAAATTTATCATGTTTGAACGAATTGTGACTGTTAAATACATAAACTTAAGAAACAGTTTTATTTATTTACCATCAAATTTTAATTATATGAAGACTGGGGTAAGTTTTGTTATAATAGTCGTCAGTATTTTATATAATTTAATATTACAGAGTTGCATACAAATAAGCCATGGGGAAAATAAAAAATCGTATTTTTCTGTAAATACATCTACTATAAAGTTAGATGATAACTGCATTGGTTTAAATTCTCTCTATGCTAAGGCGTTGGCAATCCAAGAAAATGAGCTAGTCACGTTGTTAGAAATTCCTCAGCTGCCTTCGATCAACAGCATTACAATTTCTCCTGTAAATAAGGAGGATTATGAAGTATTGGTAAATATCATTAAGTACATGTTTTTGTTTCGTTAATTCTAATAAAAATTTTATACAGGAAATGCTTGCCGAGAATGTGCAGTCTACTTTACTAGATCAGATTAGGGTTGTAAATGGTGGCCAGAAGTTTGTAATATGGATTGGAAATATAAATCTTGTGGTTTATCCAGGTAAGGATTTATTGACGTATATATTTATAACCTTGGATACAATAATGGTTGGTGGTAATGAGTGGTGGTAATTATAAAACATTTATAGGAAGGTTTAAAAGTATGGAAATTATTTTATATGTGCCATGTAAAAATATAAAATAATATAATGCTTTTATAAAATTTATACACAATCATAAGATTTGTTTGAAGATAAAACAATATAAAAAATGGAACCCATTTTTATACTCTTAATGTAAACCAATTGTGCGTCAAGTCATGCATTCTCTTTTGGATAGGAGTGTCTATTCAGTACTTTGTGTGTAACCTCAAATGGTATACCTGAAAATTAGTATTAGAGAATAGATGTTGTAATGTGAATTACAGTAATCCTCGCAATAATCAAATGAGTTTCTGCTCTATGTACAAGGTATAAGATTTAGAATAATGGCCTGTCTCTGTTTATTTATATTATATTTAAGTAATTATGCAAATCTTTTAGTAACCTTTGTACTTTTATTAGTTAATATGTTATTAAAGCCTATTTGGGAATAAAGGAGGGTAATAAAAGCTGATTTTAAATGTAAATCCTATAAGAACATAGTCAGGATGTTTATTAGTAATTTATTTCTATTATACCTAGGTAATAAAATTACTAATTATTGTAATTAATATGGAAATATTTACATAAATTACAGACTTGACAATATTAACACTAAGATTAAGAACACGAGATAGGTACTTAAGTGGATGAACAAATTCAATTAAGTAGGTATCTATGTTTCAATACAATTTTCATAATTATGAAATAGGGGTGATTTTTGCATTTTTTTCAAAAAAGTAAAAAATATGCTCCCCTTCAAATTTCTCAATGTTTAATTTGAGCCCAATAGGATTTATTTTGCTCTTTCCCTTGGCCCGCTATCTACTACGCAAAAACAGGCGAATTTTGTCTGTTCGGTCACAATTTTTTTAAATAAAATGTAAAAGATATTTGAAATTGGCTTTTGAGCTATAATAATTAGTCAGGGAAAGTTCAAGTTTTCAGTCAGGGAAGTCAGTGAAAAGTCAGGAGATTTAAAAAGCAGTTTTAAATGACCACCCTGTGAAGAGAAACAATAGTATACCCCCATGCCCACACAGCACATGACATCCCTAGGATATCCTCATTTGGTACCGTATATCCCAATCGAGGACAATACTCCTCAGGATATCCTTAGGATATCCCAATAAAATATATACAACCTGAGAATATCCCAAATGGGGATATCCTAGACAAATCCTGGCTGGATGTCCTGGTAATATCCTGCAAAGATATTAAAAGCCTAATAAAATATCCACTGTGGAAATATCCTGGGCAAGTCCTAGAGTCGTCCTAGGTATTATTATTATTTGGGAGATTTCAACAACAAAAATAATAAAAAGTATATATATTGTTTTGAGGCTATTTATTTATAGTCTCTTTTATTTGTTTGTAAAATTTGCTTCTAAAAACTTATGTTGGTTCTATTCGATAATCCCCTCCAGTACAAATAATTCATTAAAAATCTATATCTTATTTAAATAGCAGTTATTTATGATTTGTTTTTAATACATTTACTGTGTTTTGAATTAGCCGCCTTTTTGTGACAATTCGACAGTTCTAAGAAATCCGCCGGGAGTCGATGTCTTTTGCACATTCATTTTAAAATTCTTTCGACCAATAAGATTACATTAAATATTTCATAAATATAATGCTGCTATGTTATATCTTTGTATTTATTATATTATCTAAAAGGGTCTTGTACTGTTAGATGGTGTATGAATAAAATAAATTAAAAGGGGAAAATGTGATTGGTTGTTGTCCGCAAATGTTATTGTCTGACACGTAATCCTTTATATTTTTCTGAGCGAATAGAATTTTTTTTAAATTCATTATAACTTTTCAGCACGCTATGATTTTTTAAAGTTGTACATATCATCCCTTATAACTTCTAACTACCCCAAACTCTGTTGATTTTAATAATACCAAAAAAAGGCAAGAGAATATTTCATGCTTTTACAATTTTCATTTGAAACTTTTTTTACTAGCTTTTACACATTTTGAGTAATTTAAAAAAAAACACTTTGTTATATATTTTTTTCTCTCTGCCATTATATAAACTTGTATTCCTTTGTCTTTGCTTATTGGCTCAGTTTAAAAGTAATGATCTACTATATTAGAAAATCTTATGTATTTTTTGCTGTCTAGAAATATCCAATAAACCCTAAAAGAACTGGTAATGTCCTATATAAACTCCAATCAATGTCCTCAGGTTGTTTATAGTAAAGCCCAGGCATAACCCATATAAGAGCTGATGATGTACACAGCCGTACTGATGTGCTGAGGACGTCATCAGCAAAGCCCGAACTGTCCCATTTGGATATCCTACGGACATCCTAAGGTGATAACGGGATCTTCCCAGGATATCCCATATATCCTGAAAAGTTATCCCCAGTATGTTCTGAGGATGTCCTTGTGCTGTATGGGTGACTGGGCTTTGTCTGAGTGATTTATACTCTAGCTGTGTTTCCAAATGAAGTGTAATATAATTATATTGTTATTATTATTATTATATTATATTATTATTGTATCATAAAACTTTACTGCTATTAATGATATTGTAGAATTGTTCCTTTTTTCAGAGAATGTAAAACCAGTATCACCGGGAATTATAGATTTTCTAACCGAGGTAGTCATAAAGCCGAAAAATGACAGCATAGAAAAAGAAAACTACTCAGCAAAGTCAGTAATAGAGACAACTGACTCAGTCTTTAATATAGAGAAAATAGAGTCCTTGCCGAACTTTCTTAGCAGCTTTACAGGACACAATTACAACTTCCATAAATATTCCCATTTTAAGGAGCATTTAATATTCAGACTGGTCTCTTTACAAGAGCTACCGTTTGTTGAGAGTTTACACCAACACTGCAAAATGTTTAACGCATTTGCACCTAGAAACAATTTACCTACATTGTGGTCCAAAAGAAATTCTTTAACGACTCCCATATTTTGCTCAATGACATTGTTAACGAACAATGCATTTTCCCCCGAAAAAGTTCTTTATATAAGACTATGTATTTTTGAGGATTTTGTTGATGGACTTGATTTAAATTTGGGAGAAAATTTGTTTGTAGATAATATTATTCTTGATACATTTGACTGCAATTTAGGAAACAGAGTTGTTTTAACATATGTAGAACATTTACCTTTTGTCGATGAGATAAATATCTACACCAAGAAAAATTATTTGGTGAATGTTGAGGAAAAATTGAAAACATACTTAGCTAAGAATAGTGATGATATTTTAGTCATTAATCCCGACGTTGTGATTGATATCGGGGATAATATAAACTGTAGTTTGAAATTCTCTCCTGTTGAAGCAAAATTTTGTATTGTGGATGATAATCTGGTAAGAAATTGCAAATATGTTATCCATGAAGAGATAATTGCATCCAAAGAAAATCGTAAAAAGGTAGAGGAACGACATAAATATGCAGAAAATATATCCAATTATGGAAGTATTATTAATCAAGTCACGTCAAGTTTGTCAGTTAAAGAATGTGTCTGGGAAAACACTTTAATTACTGGTTTGTGTTTGAATTTGGTTCTGTTGTTTTTTCTATATTTAATTTTTTTAGGTAAACCTGGTACAGGAAAATCAACTTTACTTAAGATAATTGCAGAGAAATTGATTTCGTATCCCAATTTTATTTATATAAAAGTTATTGACTGCAAGACAATTAAAGGGAAAACCACAGATTCCTTATTGAAGGTGTTTTCTACAGCATTTTCTCAACTTGTTCTGTTTCAGCCCTCGGTGTTAATACTTGATGATTTACATGTCTTGTGTGAAAGTGTAAAGGGAGACGAAATTGCCCCAAATGCCATATACTCCAACAGGTAGAGTATTATCACTGTATGCCCACTTTATGTCTGAATTTCATCGCTGGGTGGGAACTAGGAATCTTTTCAGAAAAGAAATTAGCTTTAGTATACAGTTGAAGTGTATTCCTATCATCTAGAGTGGGAAAGAATACATAGTCAGGCCTTATTTAAATGAGAAAAATATTACTAATACAAATTAAAGCTAACATTTATTTTGAAACATGGTTTTATATTAAAATTAAATAATGGTTTGCACTTTTTCCTCTTAATAAATTTTGGGATTGTTTCTCTTATAATGTGGAACAATTTTATGGGATATCTGAAAAATTAAATAACATTTACCTCATATAAAGATGAACCATCCTGCTGTGAATTTACCATCTGTCAATATTATGAGTTGTGTAGGAGACATACAATTTAACAGATTTATTGATAATTAACATGCTTAATATAATATTAAGAAGTGGTAATTTAGCTTCCATTATTTATTGTTAATTAAATAGTGTTGAGCTATAGGCAACACTAAGATTTCTATCTTGCGGTTTGTAGATAATACCACTTTAGTTGCATCAATCAAGGAAGAGCTCATACACAATGAGCTCATACACAATAAGCTCTAATTAAGGTTTGGGTAAAATTACAAAATGAAAACTACGACTGAATTCCGAATGAATGAAAACCACGCAGGCACATTAAACATAGGGGATCGTGAGGTAGTAAGCAAGAAGGTTACGTTGGATCTCTTGCGTACAATACCAGAAACTACCAATATGAGATTTGGTGAAGAGTATATATTAAACTTGCTGACAGTTTAGCGTTTTTATTTTTCCTTGCGCCTCTGACACGTGGACTATTTGGGAGACAGACATGATGTAACAATACTTTTGAGATGGGTCCTGAGACATTTACTACGAATTTCTTAAATAGCTGCAGCCATACCAACAGTTTGATTTTCCAAAAAATTCAACAATACAAAAAGCAATTCTCCAGCACTATATATTTTCTCATATCCTTTTATATTTTGGCCACATCACCCATGGAGACTACAATATAAAACAATTGATAGTCCAGTGAAAACCATATGGCAAGGGGCAAAGAAGACAACAATCAAAATATTGGACTAATGTCATCAAAGACCTGATCCCAACAGTCTGTCGGACATGTTATGGTAGCTAGGGAGGCCAACTACAAATGTTTCCACATCTTGTGGTCTAAGAGTGCAATTACCGGGAGAATGATGCCGTTTGAATATAGATGACAATAATTAATTTAGATAGACAATAAGGGCAACATTAGGGTAGTTATCAAAAAAGAACAGTGTGAATTATATTTTATTTCCAGGATATGAGGTGCTTTAAGCTGCAGCCTATAATAATAATAATAATAATAATAATAACGTATATTGATCCTTCGAAATGATACATTTATGGATAAGTCAAAGCAAGTGTACAAAATTAAGACAAAACATGTTTTAAAATCTTATTAGCTATGAGATATACATCTATAACACATTATAATAACTTTCACATTTATATAAAATCTGTATCAGTGATCAGTGAGATCTTAATGTACCAGAGACGTCAGACACATTTCTGTAACATTCAGTTCGAAAAAAATCAATTAGTTTATATAGTGGATGCTAGCCAGCTTGCCTTTGAATCTGGTCTAGTCTATTTACAACATACATTTTTTCACCAATTCAAACCTTTGTTTGTTTGTGGTTGATCCTTAATAAAACACCTCACAAAGGTCTTCTAGATATACAAGATTAGCCTTTACTATAATCTATTTGGAAATGAGGAAGGGTATTAAAAGCTCATTATAAACACAAATCCAATAAAAACAGTGTTAGCTTATTAGTAATTTGACGTCTATGACTGATGACTACGTATGCCAGTGTACCCCAATAATTCTGACAAACCCTTGCTCTTGTTGTACCTTCAAGTCGCAAACTAAGAACAGAGATCTGTGGTAATACTGTGTTTTAAAAAAACGTATGTCACCAAAAGTCGTCCCATATAAATAAAATATTTTTCTTATGAATATAAACACTACATAAGTATATTGATAACATAAAATTATAAAACATATGACATAAGTATTATTCTATAGAATTTAGAAAATTAAATATATGAGCAACTGGAGCTTTTACATTATTCTATAGAATAATGTAAAACCTCCAGTTTATTGACAAAAAATATGGCCGGTTTTTAAAAAACGTCTTGCAGAATTTAAATTGCATTTACAATTTTGAAATAATTCTTGAATGTTTAGTATAGGTAATTTGTATTAAATCTGCTTTATGTTTGACCGATCTACAGCTATTCCATTCTTCATAACCGATTATAAACACCCTAATTTTATATTTCTGTGTTTTCATTGGAAATTAAAAAGATATTTCACATTTTTGACTAGGTTTAAATGCTATTTGAAGGTTGTCACTTGATACCATGCTTAAAATTATTTCTCACAAGGGTGCACAATATGTTTATAGATTACTTAGTTTCGGGGTTGGCAAAAATTGTGTTTTTTTAATTTTAATAAAAAAACACGTTTTTTTAATTTAAAACAATTCAATGTGTTTTAAACATGGATTTTTAACTGTTGAAAAAAAAACATGTTTTAAACAATAAAAAAATATGTTTTTAAACTTGAATTTATACGGGCGCGTCGACCCAAGACATTGTTTATTCTATAAGCCATGCCCATATTACATCATAACAAGACGAGGACGATACTTGACAACGGCTCGGCCAATTCGGTGTAAAAATACGTCAAGTTGTGCAACAGTGCAATAATTGTTTGGTGATTGGTTATTGACTACACAGGCACATAAGTCGAGTGAGAGAAGGCAGACCTAAGTATTCCCATGAATTTTGACCTGCTGAACACGAATCCGATGTCCGTTTTGCTCTTGCCTCTTCTTCCTATTTTCAAAAAACACCATAAGAATGCCCGAAAAAATGAAAATGTAGCTAAAAATCTGAAAAAATTCAGGGGTACGCCTATGTACCCCTGAATTTTGGCTGAATCGAATGGCGCAAACCAGGCATCCCTACGGTGCTTCGTTTTCGAGATAGAGCAGCTCAAAGTCACCGGAAGGAAAAAAATTGTTTTTTTCGCACTCCTCGAGGCTCTATATCGGAAACCAAAAAAGCTATAGAATTCTAGTTTGAGCCATTCGATTTCTCTCGCTATTCTACGTACCTCTGAATTTTTTCAGATTTTTAGCTACACTTTCATTTTCTCGGGCATTCTTACGGTGTTTTTTTTTGAGGTTAGGAAAAATACAAGAAATGCATGGGAATACATAGGTCTACCTGTGCTATTAATCGCTTTAAAATTAACACTTACGAAAATAAATAATAACAGGTATATCTTCTATATAATAGTAATATGTTTCGTTCGTTGTACTTATATTACTATATTATTATAACTAGTTTTATTGCATTACATAAAAGTTCATATTTTTTTATTTTATTGTATTTTTTTTTACCTTATCAAATACAACGATGTTCCAAAATTATCCATCAAACACACTGAATAAACGCATTGAAAAAAATCATGTTTAAAACAATTGTTTTAAACGTGTTTAAAACAAATGTGTTTAAAACAGGTTAGTGTGTTTTAAACACTTAAAAAACATTTGTTTAAAACATTTTGTTTTAAAACTGCCAACCCTGCTTAGTTTTAGGGTACACTTTACCAATTGTAATTGTTTTTTGTGACTAAGCAAATCATTGTTAGTTGCTATTCTTTCGTGTTTTCTATTTCGTTATTCAGGTTTTGATAAGAGTATAGCAAAGGCTAAATGAACCAAAAATCGATATGCAGCTAATTTATATGAAAATGGATGGCTTGAATCTGTCAGTATAGCATTTGAAAATGTTGATTTTTCAGTAGATATTGAACAATAGTTTATTTGCATTTTGTTTATTCATGGTAAGATCTAAAAAGTTTATTTATTGATTCTGTCCTACTTCGTGGTGAATGAAACGTTCGAGTGTAGACTATTGATAAAATTTAATGTTTCTGCATTTCTTGAATAACAAATTAGAATAATCTACAAATCTTAACAAAAAACAATTTATTGTAACAAAGTAGAATAGGAAATACTTTTTTCAATATCTTCCATAGAAAGTTCAGCTATAACAGGATTCAGTGACGAGCTCATTAGTAGGGTTTGTTTTTGTTCATAAAATTTATTCTTAAACTGCCTAAGTGAATAACTGTTTCCAATTTGACAGCATGTAATATCAAGTGATAATCTTCAAATAGCATTTAAACCTAGCGAAAAAAATGCCAAATATCATCATTTGTAGTGCCAAACAAAGAACACATACAAATAAAAAATCAAGGGTTTATAAGGAAACATTGCAATTTATGCAATTTTTAAAGAGTAAACTCTTTTGTACTCAATATTAGAAATTCAATGCCAAAAAAATCATGAAAATCTGTGTTCCAAGGTAAAAACCTAATTGCACTCGACTATACGTCTTCTATTTATGAGTGGAGTATATAAGTTTTGTAAAAAATGAATGATAACATAGAAATTATGCCTTAATATTTTATTCCAGGGTTAGTGAAATGTTGCATAATCTTTTAAAGATGTTTTTGAAATGCAATAAAATAGGAATATGTGCTACCACGGAGTCTATTTCTAAATTAAATAGAAACATTTATTCCTCAAGAGGTAGCCATCTCTTTAAGAATTTACATTCCATCGATGACTTTACCAAAGTATGTATGTTAAATTTTTTTAATTTGTTTCTACTATTTGTTTTTCTAGGTAGATAGATTACGGCTATTGAACTATTTTTTCACAAAATATAGTTTGCCAGATGTTAATTTTGATGATCTATCAATTAAAACGGAAGGATTTGTAGTTCAAGATATAGCTGACTTTTGCAACAAAACTATATTTGAGGCATACAAGGATTGTAAGTGGAATTGTAGCTGCTAATATACCGTATGTAAACATGACACCCCCGTAACCTCTCCAGTTTGAAAATATCGAAATGTGTACTTCATACGATCTCAATTGGGACTGTATAAAAACAAAAACTCGAAGTCCACGTGGACTTGATCTGCCTGTGACATAGAAATGTATGCTAGATTAGATGCCTAGCTAGTTTGATTTGTCAACACAATGTGACATAATGTGAGGCAGATCAATTCCATGTGGACTTCGAGTTTTCGTTTTTAAGCTGCCCCAATTGATATCGTATGAACTATAATTGTGTATGATTTCCAATTTTTTGGGGCCTAACCATCAAATTAGAGAATGGCACAACTTACTTCTAGTTTTTCAAATGGAGCATTCTGTATCTATAACCTTATTTAATTCACCATCACTTTCTGAATGCAGTAACGCTATTTTTGAAAATATATGTAGCCTTGTACGAAAGTTAATTTGAATTTTAACTAATTCAGAAACTACTGGAAGCGGCTGGAACCTCCCTACCAAATGTTTGCAAAAATTCGTTAATTTAGTTAAATAAGTGGGTTCGTTGCTGCTGAGTTATGCGATGTAGGTATCTGTTCCGCGGGCACACTTTACTATGAATTATTAAATGCATCTTTTTGAAACAGAATAACTTTTCCATTTAATGTTTCTTTCTATATCTCACCGTTTTCCAGATAATGCTTGTCTAAATAGTGCTGGTACACCCTGTATACAGTATGTCCACAGTTAGAGTGGATAAGAGGGTAAACTTTTTTATTTCACATTTTACGTGGAAAATTTATTCTTCACAAAAAGTTATGCTTTTGTTAAAAATATGATTGCCATGAAATAAGATAACATGTCATGTACAGGGTGTTCAGAAAATTAAAAAATCTGAAAATTATATGAGTAAACTACGTTTAATTTTAATCATATGAAAAACTGTCACTAAGAAAAGTTGCTTGGAACTATTTATGTCAGAATTCCAATTTGTGAATAAGTCTGCTTAACTCGACCTTTAAAATTTTTTTATTAGTGTCAAGTGGTATCATGCGGTAATACTTAATGGTAAAATAAAGACCATTTTCTTCTTTCTTTTACTAAATTTAGAAGCCCCTGTATGACGAATTATTGGATATACATTGAAGCTCTCATATTGTGATGAATTAGAATGGAATAAAACAGTTTTGATCAATGTCCCGCCATCTAAATTAACAACTAAAATTTCAGCTTATTAAGGCGTAGTTTCAACTTAGTTGGCATCATCGGGAGATAAATCTCCCGTTGATGGCGAGGTGATAACCGAAACGTGCGTCGAGCATTGCGTTCAAGGGTTTTGTGTCTGTGGAAACTGTGTATTCAGAGGAAGCGTCACATCTAAAGATTATTCTATATACTCCGATTCAGGACAAGAATCTCAGTTTTCCCACAACCCTGTGTATATATTTTCAAAATAGTGTTACCACATCCCAAATATGGTGTAATTTCCAAAAATGATAAAATATACATGGTGTTCTACTCAACCTGTTTAGAACACAAGGGAGTCATTTCTGTTGAATATGGGAGTGACATAATTCGCGTTTGGGCCTCGTAACTAATTGGCTCATATACATTTTTTCATTTCGCTATTAAAAAAAAAACCGGACTTCCAGACTTCGACCACTTTTCATTTACATATGGTATACTTTTTTACAACCAATACAAAAGCAAAAGCTATTACATTTGTTAAGATGTCGGTATATAGAACTAATTTTTTTTTAATGTTGATATTGACAATTGAAAGAGAATAAGAATAAAATTTCGTATTTGATTTAGTAGAGGATGACAATGAAGATACAATTCAGATATATATGGGACATTTTGAGAAAGCATTAAAAAATACTTGCGTTTTATCCTTGCAAAATGTTCAACTGCATTC
Organism: Stenurella melanura; assembly: GCA_963583905.1. Classification (NCBI taxonomy): domain Eukaryota; kingdom Metazoa; phylum Arthropoda; class Insecta; order Coleoptera; family Cerambycidae; genus Stenurella; species Stenurella melanura. The sequence continues at coordinate 138,873,036 of OY757311.1, forward strand.
GTCTGGTAGTAAGGATTTTTCGGATATTGGTGGATTACATGATGTTAAAAATATACTTATGGAAAGCTTGTTGTGGCCAGCTCAGGTATGTCTTTAGAAACAGTTTTTTATTCATGATATACAGCGTGATATGTTACTTGTATTATACTACTCACAAATGTGAAAACAATGAGTATATTGCATTTGATTCTAATCTTGAATATTACACAGTGTGTAGAGTTAATGCACAAATATCAAAATTCGAGTTTTTTAATAATTTATTATGTTGCATATTGGTGAAAAACTCATTCAACTCAAACTGGTTATTATATGCTGTAACTAACTTTCCTTTAGCGTCTTGTGTATCATTATGAATTATTTCCTTCCTTTAGTCAACCATACCCGGTTTATATTTTTTTTAACTAAAAATGTATCATGTTCTCTTTCTTACACGGATGTCAGTTGCACCGTGAATAATATTTTTCATCCCCTTTTTCTTCTAGTTTTGATAAGATAAATGATTGAAATTTGGAACATCCTATATACTTAATAAACGTCACTTTTTGATATACTAATGTTTTTTTCCACTTCTGGTTTCACCAAAAAGTACCACTTTGATTTTCAAGAGGAACACTATTATTGCATTTCTGAATATAAGTTGGGGTGTCGTAGGGGAAAATAAGTAAAGCAAGCTGGTATTAGAAGCCAAGGTCGCAATTTTTTTATGACATCTACCAACCCCACCACCACCTCCAACATCCCCACCCTACTATTAAAGGAGTTAACAAAATAAAATTGTGACTTAGTGTGAATGAGAGCAAAAGTTTTCAAAAAATAAAATGTTTTTTTTTTTAATTGAAATAATTCATAACTTTTTATTTATTGATCGATTTTGTTCAAAAACAATAAAGTTCTTCCCCTAGCTAACACTAACTTACTCTGTTCATAAGTTATCGTGCTTACAAGAAATGTGATGGATGGACAGACAGATAAACGGACAGACAGACGGACGGACGGACATTTTGAAAGTTGTTGAATTCAATCACCAACACAGTGATATGAAATTTCTTTCTCTACGAGCGATATTACCGCTTTTAAAAATGTACCGATCGAACGCAATATACCCTTCATTTTGTATTTGCGAAGCGTATAATAATTATTGACATTGAAATGCTATTTATGTGGTATCATTAAATTCGGAAAATTATGCAGAATTCAAAAATACTATAATACATATGTTTCGTTTAAAAATCAATAGTGTCACTATCGGTAAAACCGGAGATGGAAAAATAACGTTTTATTATAATAATACATTCAGTGGCAATTTTGTTAACTTTATGTCAAATATTACTGTTCTCTGCCACATTTCCACATTTTTTCGTTATTTTTGTGTACCAGACTCCAGAGTATCCACTATAGTTCTTTCAAAACGCGGGGGGGGGGGGGGACAGGAAAGAACACCGATTTGAAACTGCTTTGACTATACGTTTTCTGGGTGGGTCGCTGATTACGAAAATCGGGGTCTTGAAATCCTAAAAGTTGGGGAACACCCCTTTTAGAAGGTTCTTCATGATCATTTCGATAAACATCAAAAAGGATCCTATGAAATCCCCTTTTTTTAATATTAATTTGCAAGGCTGGTTGGTTTGTACAAAATATTATAGCCAAATCATATGATTAGAGATAATCAAGCTTCAAATTTCGTTGTATGGGCATTGCCGAGCAAAAGTAAATTATTCTCAAGCCTTAAAGGGGTAAAACTACCCCCTCCATTTAAGGGGTGACAATATTTTATTTTTGCGTAAGAGAGCTCATGCAAATTTGAAGCTTATAGTAAATAAATATTTTTTACCAATTTACCAAATAGGGGTGGTTTCACCTCCTTAAGGGTTGAGAGTAATTTACTTTTGCCTGGCAATGCCCATTCAACCAAATTTGAAGCAGTAGAAAAAAGTAGAAAAAACATATTTTTTACCAAATTTCTAAATTTTATTTCGATTTAGGGGTAGTTTAACTCTGCAAAAGGGTTAGAATAAATTTCAAAACTTTTTTAGCAATATTTCATCAAAAATAAGATGAAAATGCAACAGAAATTTAACTCGTTTTTCATAGCCTGCTTCAATTTAGAGGTAGGAGGGGGTAGTTTTACCCCCTTAAGGGTTGAGAATAATTAGCTTTTGCCCGGCAATGCCCATTCAACCAAATTTGAAGGAAAAAGTAGAAAGGAAATATTTTTTACCTATTTTTTCTATTCAAAGTCGATATGGTTTTAACCCTCTCTGATTATCCGTAATCATATAATTTGGCTATATTTGGTTTAAATCAACCACCTTTGCAAATTAATATTAAAAAGGGGATTTCATAGGATCCTTCTTGATTTCTATTGAAATTATCGCGAAAAACCCTTTAATAGGGATGTTATTGGCGTTTTTAGGGGTGTTCCCCAACTTTTAGGACTGCGGGAGCCCGGCTCTCGTAATCAACGACACAAGGTAACGTATAATCAAGGTACATTCAACCGGCGTTTTTTCCTGCACCCTCTCGCTCACTACTAGGGTGGTTTTTTTTGTCTCTCCCTAAAATGTTCGAAATCCCAAAAAAGTGACGGCCTCCAAATTTCAGCAAAACCGTTGATAATAAAATTGCACGTGCCTCAATGACGATGCTAAAAATATTCACTTGAATCCAACCCGAACCCAAAATTCTGGTAATTATATAAAAAATTATAATATTAATAAGCTTCGTACGATATTTTTAGAAAAATCTCCATTCTGTTTATAAATTCGTTATCAACGACGCCGAAAACCCTTAGATATAATTTTCTTCAAAAAATATTCGCAATTTGCTTTTAGAGAAAAATTTGGAGCATTTCCATAAAATTCTTGCATAAACCAACTCGATTTGTTTTTAATGTCAATAAATTATAATTTGATTTGATGTTTGAAAAATTCTCGGAAAATCCTTATTTAGACAACTTCTGTGTAATATTCTCTCGTCAAAAAGCGGACGTAATATATGAAATCTATAATAATTTTTTCAAAATTTTATTATAATTTTATATCAACAATGTCATTTTTTTACAATTGAGAAATGTTTTTGACACTGAAAGTGCGAAGCAAGTGCTTTACATTTCCTCTCTTTGACATTACATTGGTTATTTTTACTATATATTTTTTGTTTTTTTTTTATGAGATAATTACTTTATAAAAATTGCAATGTACGTAAATTATCTGAATTAAACCATATTGCAACAAAATAAACATTGATTTATAACTCTTAGCATTTACTTTTTAATAACCTTTCTGTATCAAATATCTCACTCTTTCTCCTCTTATTCCATTTTGACTTTACTTCTTTTGTTTTCGTTTTCTTTTAATCACGTCTTTTTAAACACTTTACCCTTTTCCAAAAATTTTCTAGCTCTTTTTTCAGCAAAATTGCATCTATATTTATTTCCCGATACCATGGTTGATGCTCATGATACATAAATAACTTGAGATATACTAGTTCGTAAAAAACTTTTTATACCATTTAACTTTGAAAATGATCTTTCCCCAGTGCAATTTGTGACCATCAAAGTCAACTTTATTCGCAAAACCATTTCTATATTTGGAAAAGACTAACATTTATTTCCATTATTAATGAGAACATTGCTTGTTCTCGACTAATATTGTTTTTAGTATCAAGTATTAATAACTCATCACTAAATTTTTGGAATTGTAACAATTTCATTTATAAATTATTATTTATTATCCAGATCGTTTTTTAAAATTTTTAAATAATTTTTAATTAACTTTTTCTTGCGTTTTCGTCTGCGTTTCATACGTAATTTTTCATTTATTCCTTATAGTAGTAAATTAGCTATTTAGGGTAACAAAAATTAATAAAAAGGATCATCTCCGGGATTTAAATAGGTAATAACCTGGATAATAAGGTGATGCATTCTTTGCACTTCCAAGTTCCGGGAAAATTCAAAACAATTTGGAGAAACTGTTTGATATTCGGTTTTTTTTTTTGCTCTAGCGGCCAAAATCATGAAAATAGAGAAGAAATTTTTCAATAAAAGTTGTAGCTCGTCTCTTTGTCTACAAAAAATGCCTTTACAAATTTTTGTCTTAAGCCGTTTAGAAGATAAATCGAGTTTTCCACTTATAGTTTTCAGCCGCTTCGAAATGCGAGAAAAATGAGAAGTCTCCGGGAGTTTCGTACGACCGGGCTCATCGATCGATAATTCTTACTATTCAGAGCCCCTAAAAAATGAAAATAACATAAAATGTAGAGAAAAGTCTCAGCTTTAATGTGGAACTAATCACAAAATTCATAAAAAAAATCTATCAGAGAAAAAGTGTTAGAAAATGGCTTAGTAAACTTTGTACAGTTGTTCCACAGATGTATTCATATCTTTGCCGGGAGTCGTTAGAATGGTAATTAATTTTGTTAATATGTTTTTATATAATGATATATTAATCCAGTTAACATTTTATTGCAATTAATTTAGTTGGAAAAATATGCCCTGTGATCAAAGTAGAGGTATATTTCTCATCGATTAGTCACCTCCAAATTTTTTAGCTCAATTCGCTATATCTTAATTAATAATAATAGCACAGTCTTAATTTTTGGATTATAAGTACAATAAAACATATTCTTTCGAACGACTTTAGAGTTTTTTAAATGCGTGCAGTACTTTTTGAGTTTGCCTACATTATTCATACACGTTCAGAAAATGCGCAATTATACAGTAAAACATATAAAACTTATTTGTTTCTCAACATTCTTCAATGAGATTTTCACGAAATATGGATTAAAGTGCGTGGAATCGAATCCATGCGGTGAAAAAGCACCCATTGTTACGAGAGAAATAGGGAGGATGCATAAAACTCAAAGATATGAATAAATCAACTGTATAAAGTTTACTAAGCCATCTTGTAACACTTTTTTCTCTTTGATAAAAATTTGTATGAATTTTGGGATTAGTTCCACATTAAATCTGAGACTTTTCTCTACATTTAAAGTTATTTTCATTTTTTTAGCGTACGAAACCCCCGGAGAATTCTCATTTTTCGCGCGTTTCGGAGCTACTCAAAACTATCAGTGGCAATCTGGACTAAACGGCTTAAGTAAGGCAAAAATTTATAAAGACCTTTTTTGTAGAGAAAGAGACGAGCTACTTTCGTTGAAAACTTTTTTCTCTATTTTCTTTATTTTAGCCGCTAGAGCAAAAAAACCGAAAATCAAAAAGTTTTTCCAAATTTATTTGAATTTTCCCGGAATTTGGAAGTGCAAAGAATGCATCATTCTGTTCTCCAGGTTATTACCTACTTAAATTCAGGAGATGATCCCTTTATTAATTTCTGCGAGGTTTTTACAAAATATTACCTTCATTGCCTGTACTATCAATTTAGCCTTCCATTTTTATACATTCGGTGGTCCCAATTATGTGGGGGCCGTGGGCACGAGCCCCAAGTCCCCGTATGTAAATCCGGCCCTGACAAAATTAAGGTTAAAAAAATTTAATCCGAACGCCGGAATTTTTCTGATTTCATATAATGTAGTATAAGAAATGTTAAATGTTATAAAAAGTTGGATTGAAATTGGTTCTGTTGTTATAAATTTTGTCGATTTTTTTGGTTCATTGGCTCGACTATTTAAAGATTTTATTAATATCAGTCTACTCAAGGAGGGTTGCAATAACCTTTGATCAGATTCTAGAAAAAAAATACATCATGACATACTGACGTGTTCCGGCAACCAATCTGGTATCTTTAGGAGGTGATTAACATCATTTAAAAATACAGCCTATGAAATGCTGTAAATTTATTACAAATGCAACTTAAACTAACACAATGTTCGTTGCACTCTTGAAATGTGCAAATCAAAGGTCATCCGTTATTTTGCAGTATCCGAATATATTTGCAAAGGCACCCTTGCGTCTGCAGTCCGGTCTTCTGTTGTATGGCCCACCCGGCACGGGGAAGACGCTGTTGGCCGCCGCAGCTGCCAAGCACTGTGGTGTTAGGCTGATTTCCATAAAGGGTCCCGAACTGCTGTCGAAATATATAGGAGCCAGTGAACAGGCAGTACGAGACGTATTCCAAAAGTAAGTATGTAAATAGTAATAATTTTCTTATTATTTGTTAGTGCTTCCGAGAAAGGTATTAAAAATTATGTGATAGTCTGGGAGATATGTGGCTTTTTCGGCGTATCATCGGCTTATGCTCTACGGGTCATGCTCATCATTTTATGAATGATAATGATTTACCAAATCGATTCCCGGCGGGGCTTCTCCCATCAGGTACAATCATCATTTAAATATCTGTGGAATTATGTCATCGCTACAAGGGTCGTTTTAAGTCTAAAATAAATAAAATGAGATCGTCAAATGTGTGATTCCAGGCAGCGTCGCCATATAGGTTAAAATATGTGACTATTGTATTCCAGTGTTTGACGGCAAAAATTGGTTATTACCTCAGACTTTTTTTGGATGAATACCGATTTTGATGAAAATTTGTAATTAGGCTTATCTTGCTCCCCTCTTCAAGAGTTATATGTTCCTGATGTGCGCTTTTTGTTTTTAGGTGGTGAAAACCACCCCTTCTGACCTAATTCAAAACCATAAATTTAAGCGTTACTTAGATTGAAATTATATTTAAATATGTAAAATAAACATTTTTTCATGTTCTGGAATATAATTTACGATTTATTGCAATGTTTCAACCCTTAAAAACCACCCCTTATGACGAAATTTACGAAAAAATTGTTTTTAACAGTTTGAAATTTTTTAATGGTGCATTTATAATGAATTATAATCCCCTCACTACTGTTTATAATATTATTTATGATTTATCGCAACGTTTGAACCCTTAAAACCACCCTTTATTACGAAATTTACAAAAAAACTAATTTTTAACAATTTGAAATTTTTTAACGGTGTATTTATTATTAGAGAGTTATTGCAAAACGAAAAGGGGCCGACTTTATTAAAAGAAACTTTAAATAAAGTATCCTATATTCCAATTTATCATCCATTTTTAAAGTGAGTTATTGCAACGGTGTCCTCCTCATACCTTATGTTGATACTTTATTTTGACCTTTTTTCCTAACCTAAAAAATCAAAATTGGGCATTGCCGGTATTATTATCATTTGTTCGAGTTTAAAATGAATATGAGAAGTAGCTATCCTAGCTGGTGTTAATGATGAAGAAATTGAAATATTACTTCTACATAACATAATTGATATTTATATCGGTAATGAACAAATTAACACTGTAGACCCCGTGAACTTCGATTTAAATAATGACTGACGATGAAATAGAAGTTAATTTTCGTTTTCAAAGATGGGATATAATACGATTGCGAAATTACGTCTTCCTCATATTTGAATCTCACACGTTATCTTTTTCTTGTGCCATTATCACCAACAAAAATAACAATTTCCTTAGAGAATTTTCGTCTGATACAAGTTTCGACAAAAAGTTCCTAAATGTGTCAAAATTAAAGTGCTTTTAATAAAGGAAAGCCTTGCACGTATTTAAGTTAAATACGGGATGCCTGTATTTTATTAAAGGAAAATGCTTAACGATATTTTCAATGCGCATTCGTACATGTCAAATTAAAGGAAACTTTCATTAAAGGATCTGTAAACCGAAGTTGTAATATCTCTCTAATGAATTAAAATCCCGTCACTGTTTGTAATATTATTTCTGATTTATTGCGAACAAATCGCCCTTGTGATTAAAATTAACTACAATGTTTACTTAAAATTAAATGTATTTAGATAAGAGTATATGTGTTTATTTGTAAATGCTCCAAAATTATGTAGAATAAAACAATTTACATACTTCGAAAATTTCACCGAAAAACGCGATTAACAATAACTTCCTTAATTTTTAAGATATCTAATCGCTCCCAGTTTACAGGGAATCTCAAGGGTTACAAGTCCTGTAAATAACTTCCTTGAGCCCTTCGTTTTTGAGATTTGTGAGTTTAAAGGGCTCAGGGAAGGTGGTCCTCGCACTCTAATGCGAATTTAAAACGGTGAGATCTCAATTAATTTTCATCCCAGAGAAATAAAAAAAAACAAATTTTTTTGCAAAAAAAACCCTACATTTTTATCGTATCTTCTTTTAGTTATTGTGAAAAAAAAATGTTTTAAAATATTTCAAAAATTATTTTAAAATTGAATCAAACTTTTTTCAAATCTAGGCATTCTAAACCATTCAAACTTCTAAAGCATATTGTTAGTACCAGTACCCAAATAAAGTAAATTGCAAATGGATTACGTTTAATTTCAATTCTTCTAGTAAAGCCATTGGTTTCATTGCTGATTTCTTCTCCGAAAAAACGATTTTATTTTCATCATAACTGCGTAAGTTTTTATGCTAGCGACTCTTACTAAAGCTCATTTTAAAGGTCTTTTCAAGTACTTTAAAATAGGTCTGATAAGTTTTCCTCAAAAAATTCGTCGTTTTTCCTTTATTTAACGTTGAAAGGTTCGAATTCAGTTTTCGGCGAATAAGTAGAGAGCCGGCTGTACAGATTTCCTATAAATAAGATACATGAAAAAAATTTTATGAGTGAGTAAATACTACCACAGACCTACAGGGAGCCACTTTTCATATAAGCAAATTTTGCCCGCCGTGGAATTTTACCGGAAGTGACATCAAAATGGGAGGATGCGGGCAAATAAGAAGAGACACCCTATTTTTTTTTAATAACTAGAAGGCCTATACTTTAACTTAAAAAAAAAATCATGTGTTCGATGATTTAAGGAAACACAAAAAAATGCTTTAATCGAGGGTGCCTCAGGGATGTGGGCAAATTAAACCTGGCATCCCACTACAGTCTCATTGTATATCTCAAAACCTACATTTTGACGTAAGTTTTATTCATGTATTCGATGACACAAAAATCGTGACAGGAAGTGACGTCAAAGTTCCTTGACGCGGGCAAAATTTGATTTTATGAAAAATGTTTCCCTGTATGTCTGTAGTAGTAATTACTCACTCACACAAAGTTTTTCATGTATCTTATTCATAGGAAATCTATACAGCTGGCTCTCTACCTATAGAACAAACCGTTACCTTAAACGAGCCATAACCAGTTCGTATTGCATCTACAGAAATTTAAAAAAACCCAGTAGATTTACTATTTTATAAGCTTCATTTTTGTTTCTGATGATTTTTTTTATGAAACGTAAGGTTTTCAAGTTATTCGTGATAAATCGTTCATCTTGGATGAAACATTTTCAATCGCGAGTATCCCGAAAAATATTGATTTATCGAAAAAGTTTTATAAAACTTTTTTTTTTAGAATTCACCCCCCTATCGATTTCTGCGGTTATTTTGAGTGTACTAACTTCCACCCCCGAGGAAGGGTACCCCCAGGGTAAAAGCGCACATCGACACTATATAATAATAATCAAATAAACTTTATTTTAAATTAAATAATAAGAAAATTTTCCTCACTAAGCACACGCGAGGGAGCGAGCCAAGCATCCACGGTGCGAGGCGCTGTGGCAATTGAAAGGCTGAACGAGACGTAGCCAGTTCAGATTGCAAACAATTAAAAAGTAAACACACTCCGTTTGCAGTAGAGCGTTTCATCTTGGATGAAACATTTTCAATCGCGAGTATCCCGAAAAATATTGATTTATCGAAAAAGTTTTATAAAACTTTTTTTTTTAGAATTCACCCCCCTATCGATTTCTGCGGTTATTTTGAGTGTACTAACTTCCACCCCCGAGGAAGGGTACCCCCAGGGTAAAAGCGCACATCGACACTATATAATAATAATCAAATAAACTTTATTTTAAATTAAATAATAAGAAAATTTTCCTCACTAAGCACACGCGAGGGAGCGAGCCAAGCATCCACGGTGCGAGGCGCTGTGGCAATTGAAAGGCTGAACGAGACGTAGCCAGTTCAGATTGCAAACAATTAAAAAGTAAACACACTCCGTTTGCAGTAGAGCGAAAATATGTATAGTAGACGTAAGAGATTTAGTGCCGCCTTCAAAGAGCATGCCGATAAAGCAGTTAAAGCCGACAAAGCGACCGACAAAGGACACCGCCGCTCTTTTTGCTTCTTCGTGTAACTAACTATATGTATTTCGTTTACTACACAAGATTAATAAGGTATGTATAGTTGCCTTTATTCGTTTAGTGCAGGTGAAAAAAGCTGTAAAAAACGGACCATGAATTTGGCTCGTTAAGATAATTGATGTGTCACAGAGCCGTACTTAAAATTTTTGTGCACACTGACAGAAATTTAAATCTGTTGAGCAATGATAAATTTTGAGCCTAAATTAGAATTATCATATATTCTCTTATTGCTCAGTTTCGGCAATAATAATTCAATCTATTGAATTATTATTGTTGCCAAGCACGGACCACGAGGAGATACGAGCAATTCCCTGCCAAAAAATGTGGGTTCAGAGTTAAGGTTATTGCTATTTATATTAATAATCATAACTTGATCTAATTGACCCAGATTAAATAATTAAATTCAATTCTAGAAAACAAATAAATAATTTCGATTCTAGAGAACTTCGAGCAACTTCGAAATTTGTTAATATGTTGCAAATATTAATTCATTACGCCACAGTACAATTCTGTAGCTTTCCATAATACTTGCTCTTTTATCAGTCACTTTAAAGTTAAATCCTATCTTTAATCGCCATCGCCTAAGTGTTTGTTTACTAAATGACACTACATCTGTTGTTCTCAGTTATATATGTACTGATTATACTGTTGGTATCTTATTTTCCTTATACTTACTGTAAATTAAATCCCTTAACAACTTCACCACAGACGAATCTAATGCTCGTGATATTCCTTTGTCCGATTTAGCTTTTCGATTATATGGTCCTTCCTTAATTAATGTATAAATAGTTTGTTTTGAAATTTCTCTTAAGTAGGCGGTTTTTTCCACAGTTCCGGTTTCTCCTTCACTTTCTTTTATATTCTTATAAACATTTAAAACTACTTTTTCGGTATGTTCGAGTACCCGGCAGTCTCCTCTAGCAGAGAATCCATTTTGGGAGAACGTTGGCCTACTTTGGCCGACTTGAGGGATATTCCCCTAGGCAGCATCACCACCTTCTTCACAAGATTAGAATGGTTGGAGGCCTAGGTGAAATCTTGTATCCCTCGAGAGGATGTACAAGGGGCCCAATGGGGCCTAGGTGCTGCGGTCACCTAAATGTGACTGCCCTCCCACAAACTCCAAACTTGGGTATGTTCACATAAATGTTGTTTAGAAACATTCTCTGTAATTTGCGAGCTGTTAATAATCCCCATACTTTCCTGTCATTCTCTGCTAGTGCTAGGTAAAGAACCTTCCCAAGGCCTAAACATTTTCACGATATTATTTTACCACAGCCACTTATAAACACAAAACACCCGAATAATTCCTGTTAAAGTATATTACCCTTTTAAACTATAATGTAAACACAGATCACCAACTATATTTATTTTATAAAACACATACAAATATATTCTTAGAGGTGTTTTAAAACCTCATGAGCCGTGACCTTCATATGCGCAGAGACATAATCCGTCCTGTTGACTCAGTTACACTTCTTAAAAATATTATATTTATTGTTTACAATTTATCCCGAGCTCTTGTTTATGTATACAGCAAGGCAGCCTCCAGTGTCTTCAAAAACATACTTATAACTCAGATTAAACTTTGCCTTTTGCGCATTTCGCGGCTCATGAGATTCTGAAACACCTCTAACTGATGCGGTTAATTTGAAATTCCGTGACGCTGACAATATTAAAAGTTCGACTCTGTCGTCCCCGCTAGGTCGTAAAATATTTTCCGTAGGGGCGAGTTGGTAAATATGAACAAAATAAATAAAAGAAATAATTGGAACAGGTGTGTTTTCGTCAATTTGTTACTTTAATCATTCCAGAACATACTTTATATGTGAATAATGATGTTCTATGTATTAAGTAGTGTAATATATTTAATATTTAATATGTTATAGAGGAGTTAGCTCGAAAATCGACATGCCCTGATCTCTCCTCAAGGCTAGTCGAGTATAAGCGGCACAGCTTTGAGGTTTTTTATGTGGATTAAACGAATGAAGACAACTTTACAAAGAAAAATAACTTAAGATAACTGTTAATTCTAAGATACAATTTTCTTTGTCGCCTTCCACTGCAGACCTAAGAATAATTTTGTTCTCGAAATACTCAATATGTACTTTCCTTGTCTGATTAATATAAATTAGAGTGTATCAGAGTAATTTTAAAGGTTTTTATTCGACAAACCTAGGCAACCTAAGAAAAGCATATCGGAGTAAAATGGGAGTTTCATACTAAATAAGTACTGTGCCTTAGATAGGTATTGATGGTTTTGAAAGGGTCATCGTCCTATGTCCAGATATGAGATCTTTAATAGCTGTAAATCGATCTTTCCAACCCTATTCTTCTCTTTCTAAACCACTCCAATATTTTGGGACGCAGGCTGTTGACTATGAAGGCAATAAACTAATTGAGGTATAGTTTATTATCTAAAGGCAGTTTGAAAATCATAAAAAAAGACCGACAGAGGAATAGATGATCATATAAGCGATGTCACGAGGGGCGACCGACAATTTCTAGAATCACTTTTTAACTATTATAAATATTGCTTTACTACTTATTGATAGACATGATGTAAATGATTTATTTATAATAAATAATGTTAGTTTGATGAACAACTCCATAAATGATTCAATAAAAGTAAATAAATATCATTTAAGCTACGACTATGCTACCGGCAATATTAAGAATTAACCAAGAGTTGGTAGCGGGCATGTAATGGCGAGCCAGGTAAACAATCAACTACTATCGTCTGAGGTAAGCGCATAACATATCTGGTTAACTATATTCGTATACGGATATCGTTTGCAATATTCAAACGCGGTGTCGGGTGTTTTTCTATCATAAACAGGCGTTATAATGACATTCTGATAGCAATGCTTTAGACCGAATTTTTATATTGACAATAGAAATACTATAACTACTCTGTTATATAAATTTTAATAAGACTATAGACCATGCAATACCAATACCTTTGGTAAATTAATTAAAAACAGTAAACACAAGATTAGAAAATGAAATCATTTTGGAATCTATAAACTGACCTGTGGTAACATCTGAGGTAGTTTCTACAAACACCAATAAACTTGAACACCACAATCAAATATCAACATTCGACGCGCGTCTCGCCCACCACGTCAGCATCATCGGGAAATGATTAAAAAAAACTAATTTCAATCATGATGCAATCGTGGTTGTCGAAACGGTCGTAGAGTGTTCGTATTCAAGTGTTGTGTTCAAACGTTTTGATGTTTGTGTAAATTACTTCAGAGTCAGCGTCACATTGAAGTAGGACTGATCTGTGGTGCCAGTCCTAAAGGTTATATTAGGCAAACGTTTTAAGGAAAGCATTTTACACACATTAGAAATTCACTTTCAAATTAGGTACCAGTTACGCAACGAAATATTACACTGGCTTAGTTTTGAGATCATAATTTCAACTGATAGGGTACTATATAGAACTTTAAGAGCTATATACCTTTCTAATACGGCCTGCCCTTTTCTTTCTGAGGCAATTTAATGAGGTGAGTACTGTTATGTTGACTACGTGAGAAAATATTAGAAATATCAGCATTTCTCTTTTTCTTTCGCCAAATCACACCGAATTATAATTTTAGGTTAGCATCAAGACATAAACAGTGGCTATCAAGCATTTATTTGTTTTAGGGCGCAAAGTGCTCGACCATGCATATTGTTCTTCGACGAATTCGACAGCTTGGCGCCGAGGTAAGTGAAATTAAGTAAATACACATTTTTTTATTTGATTAATTTTATTTGTTATATTCACAGTTGCGGCAACTAAGAGTATATTATATTTTTGAATAGTACCAAGATACTGTGAAGTATACACGCGTTTCGCCAATGAATTCGGCATCATTGGGAGATATTGAAATTGGAAAAAAATGTGTATGGGGTAAAATCTGGTGATTTTGGAGGCAACTTTTTTGTACCATTTGTTGCAATTCATTTTTTCCGAATCTGTTAATCTGTTTATCTGTAAATTATGAAGTCCTGGAGATAATTTCGTGTTCTAAATCCAACAGCAAATTTTCCAAAAAATTCGCAACCATAGTTTGCGCTAAAGTATCCGGAACCAGTCAGCGGCTCATCAAAGGTGACAGGAACTAATTATTTGCGTTCCTATTAGTCCCAGCCAACATTTAAATCGAAACTGTCTTCAAAATGATGACTTCTGAATAAATGATGATGTTCCTTTGTCCAGCATCTCATATATTCTGTCTAGAGAATCAACACATTTTCATATAAATGTTGGTTCATTTGATATTTGAATGATAGTTGTGCTCGTTCAAACATAGTCTTGCACTTTAATGACTAATATCCGATTCACAAGCAATTTGCCTTGCCCTTCTTTCTAAATTAAAAAGGGAGATGAACTGAATAAATTTCATAAATAATGAGTTTTGTTATTCATAAATTACCCTAGATTTGCTGTGTAGCACGTCTGATAGTATCTCGTCATCAGTCGTGGTTACCTGTTAGGTGCACAGCCGCACCAAAGCTTTTTCCATAAGCTCTTCGATGACAACAGCCCAACATTTTAAAGAGCGTCCTCTTCGTTTCTTTCCATCTGGCTGCCCCTGAACTATCGACCGTTTTATATTATTCTCTTTCCGGTTGATATAGCCGAAAAATGAGAGAATTCTGGAGATTGCGATGCTGAAGAATCGCTTTTGGGGACGCATTTCTTGCAGAATCGAGCTACTAGTGCGATGGACTATACAGGGAAATCGTAACAAACGTCTCTAAACCCCCACCTGGAAGTTATCAATACGCCATGTGCCTTTTTCGCGACGGTCCATGTCTCAGAGACATAAAGGAAGATGAAGAAAATTAGGGCGCCAGCACGTGTGATCTATAATGCTACATTACTACAATATTATAATATCTCTTAAGATAATGTATTATAGTAACGCGATTTTAATGTTCATTATAATTTCTAGACGTGGTCATGATAATACGGGAGTAACAGATCGCGTTGTCAATCAACTGCTAACTCAATTAGATGGTGTCGAATCGTTGTCGGGTGTTTGTGTTTTGGCGGCTACTTCTCGACCGGACCTCTTGGATCCGGCCCTGCTTAGACCTGGTCGGCTTGACCGGCAAATATTGTGCCCACTGCCAGATTTGGTAAGAAAATTTTTAATTATAAAATAATTTGTAATAAATTTAAGGATTATTAATACTGTGAAGAAAATTAAAAGATGAAGAAGAAAAAGAATCATTATTTATTCAATAGTACAAAATGTATAGAACACGTCAAAAGGTAAATGTGGTTTAAAGTTGTAACAATTCCCAAAATGATCAAATAAACATTTCTTGAATTAGTAAGTATCATTATCATTTGATATAAAATATAAATAATTGTTTAAAAGAAAAAAAATAAAAACTTGATAAAATACACTTTAAAAAACTTTAAAAACCTAACTTAATTTAATTGTTAGAGTAATTTAATAAAAGGTAGTAGTGAAGTAGTCTTCAATTTTGTAAATTGCGTTTTTACACAGAACGTCTTTTAAGCATTTTTTAAAATGTTTAAATGGCAACTGTTTCACATGGTTTGGAAGAGTATTATAAATGCGAGGTAACTGATATGTGGCACTTTTTTGTACTTTAGTTTGGATAGGATTTAAATATGGATTTGTTGTTCCTCTGGTGTCATATGTATGCACTCGCACTAGTTCTTGCTTGCTGAACAGTTCGTAATTAGCTTTTACAAAACATGCACTTTCATAGATATAAATGGATGGTAAGGTAAGGATGTTCTTTTCCTGGAATATGTTTTTGCATGATTCATAGCGTTTTAGGTGAAATATGCTTCTGATTTTGGATTTTAAATATTCGATGTGCCTCTACTGAGTTACCCCAAAAGATGATGCCATATTTTATGCGAGAGTGGATATATGCGTAGTATGCGCTTAAACTTGCTTCTTCATTTATCGATGACGATAACATTTTTAATGCGTAGTTGAAACCACTTAATTTAGCTGAGATGTAGTTTATATGGGTTTTCCAGTTTAATTTGGTATCTATATTTATTCCTAGAAACACTGTGTTATCAGTTGCCATGAGAACCTCATTTTCAAAATTGACTCGTAAGTCTTTATTTTTGTTAAACTCTAATAGGGTTGTCTTCGATACGTTTAGTTTAAGGTTATTTCTTAGGTACCAATCATGTAGTTTTTCTAATACTTGTGTTATTTTTTCTTCCATGATTTCTGAGGTTCTTATTACAATAGATGTATCGTCGGCAAATAATGATGTTAAGTGGTTTGCAATATTTGGTAGTTCATTCACATACAAAAGGAATAAAACCGGTCCAATAATGGAACCTTGTGCTACACCTCGTTGTACGGTATAACCTTCGGATATTATTTGTTTTCCTGTATGTTCGTCTTCTGTCACTATGAACTGTCTTCTATTTTCTAGATACGATTTAAGTAGCTGCGCAATTTGTCCACGGAATCCAAGAATCTCCAATTTTTCAAGTAGCGTTTTATGATGCACACTGTCAAATGCTTTTGAGAGGTCTAAGTAGAGACATGCTGTATGTTCGTCTTCGTTTATACCATTGATTGTGTCTTCTAATAACTGAAACGTTGCTCTCGTTGTGGATCGTTTCTTTATGTATCCATTTTGTTTGTCGTGTAGAATTCCATATTTGTAGAGAAAGTCATACATCCGAGTTGCTATAATTTTTTCTATTACCTTTGCTATAATGGATAACAGAGCTATGGGTCTATAATTTTTTATATCTGCCATATCTCCTTTCTTATGTAACAGTTTAAGTATTGTGATTTTAAAGTTTTCTGGAAACATCCCTTTTTGAAAACATTTGTTTATCAGCATGGATAATGGCTCAGCTAGTATGTATGCACAGTGTTTTAGGAGTTTTGTAGGAATTTCATCGTAACCAACAGCATTTGTATTTTTAAGCATTTTTATTGTATTATATACTTCGACTGCATCGGTAGGTAAGAGAACAAATGTTTTTACACTATATTTAATAAGAGATTTGTCTATTTTGTTGTTTTTGTTTATGTCCCCTACCATGTTTATTAACTGTTCATTCAGGTCATTTAATGTTTCTTTAGAAGTATCATTTTCTTTCTGAAAATTTGTTATACTAAACATGTTATTTTTTTCTTTACTTTTTGTAATTTCTTTTACAAGTTTCCATGAATCTCTTATTTTATTGTTTGACGAGAAGATAAATTGACTGTTATATTTTTGTTTTGCAGATTCTATCTCTTTCTTCAGTTTATCACTGAATTCTTTGTAATTATTTTTATCTACTTTCACTTTTAACATATCTTCATAAAGCTGTCTTTTTATTTTACATTTAGTCTTCAGGTCTTGTGTTATCCATTTTTTGCTCTTTGCGTTACTGTGTTTTTGGATCGTTTTTGGACTCACTTCGTTAATTATGTTTAATAATGTACATTCAAATGCCATTTGACATATGTTCACATCATCATCTGCTAGTACCTCTTTCCAGTTGACTTTATTTAAGTTCTCTTCAATTAACGCTATATTTTTGTTTGAGAAGTTTCTCGTTTCTCGTTTAATAAAGGTTTTTTTTTCACTTGCTTCTATGTCAATTTTTATCTCTTGTGCTAGATGATCAGAGAGTGATGATATTACAACTTTACTTGAAAAATTTGGTTTATTTATTAGTATATTGTCGATCAGTGTTTTGCTCTTCTCTGTGATTCTTGTAGGTTTCTCGATAGTTATTTTTAAATTATAGGATGTTATGATATCTAGAAAATATTTCACTTCCTTGTTTTCCTTATTCAAAAAGTTTATGTTGAAGTCTCCACTTATTATTATTGTGTGTGTTCTGTTCTTCGAAACATCTTCTAGAATTTCATCTAGGATATTAAAGAATTCCTTTGTATTTCCCAGTGGTGATCTATATATGTTTACAAATATAACTTTTTCTTTTTTTAATTCTACCGCGGCACATTCTAAAATGACTTCAATACTTTTTTGTTTTAGATGTTCAATTTCTACAAATTCGATATTGTTATTCACAAAGATACATGAACCACCGTGTATAGTATTCTTTCTGGTGAAGCAAGATGCCATCTGATAGTTTGGTAATTTTAAGAACTTTTCCTCTCCTGACGTTAACCAGTGTTCACTGAATGCTAAAACACTTACACTACTGCCATAACTTGTCTCTAAAAATAAGTTAATATCACCCGTCTTATTTTTTATAGACTGAATATTCTGTAATACTGTTATTTGTTGTTTTGTCCTCTCTGCGTGGCTGGTTCCCGTTTTGCACATGTAAACATGTGTTATAAAGGAGGAGGGTCGATTTGGGCGGTTTTTGCCCCAAATTATTTTTGGACAAAAAAATAAAAAAACGTATTTTTCAATGTCTACTAACAATAAATAATAAGCCGATTTTACCCAAACAGACGATCGCCCCTAGCCCCCCTTAATCCTGAGTATGCCATCGCTTGCGAACAGCGTTCTTGGGGAGATATATATATTGCTTTCAAACTTATATTTGCTTGATAAAATACCACACTACCACACTAACTCCCTTTTAACTGTATCCGCGCTCATTTACCATTCCCCCCTAGGGGGCAGAGAGGGTGGTTTTACTACTTATTCGTTTGCGGGAAATATAAATGCAAAATATCCAAGCTTGCTCACCTGACTTGACCAGGGTATCGTGAGGTTTTTGGGGTCGCTGATTCCGAACCAGAAGTCCGTTAACCTGTATCACATCAAGTTTAAGGTTATTTGAAGGTCAAATTGAAAAAAGATGACAAAAAATTCAGAAAATAGATAAATATGTTTTTGGCGTCTCTGAATTCGATTTCGGGCTTTCTTGAATCGCTCGCTGTCAATTAGAGGTCATTTCAAGGTCAAATCAATATTATGCTAGAGTGAAACCGAAGAAAATGCCGTGTAATGAATTTGAATCACTTTATGTATAGGTTTTGAGGTGGCTGAATCAGGGGATCAGCATGAGGTAGTTTCAAGGTAAACTTAACATCTCAAGATTGAGCTAAAAAACGCTTTGTATTTTCATACAGTAGATGTAGGCATCTGGAATCGTTGATTTAAATCAGGGGTCTCAAGGTCAACCAGATGTTATTTGTTAGTTGAACGCTTTTTGAGGTTGGTGAATTGAAACAAAGAGCCCGTTTACCGGTAAAAAGGGAAAAAATTATAAATGAGAGCGGATACAGTTAAAAGGGAGTTAGTGTGGTAGTGTACTATTTTATCAAGCAAATGTAAGTTTGAAAGCGCTATATCTCCCCAAGAACGCTGTTAGCAAGTGATTTCATATTCAGGATTGAGGAGGGGGCTAGGGGGGTGGGGGAGCGTCCGTTTAGGCTATAATCGACTTATTATTGTTAGTAGACATTAAAAAAATGTTTTCTGATTTTTACATCCAAAAATAATCTGGGGCAAAAACCGCCCGAATCGACCCTACTCCTTTATCAAAGAATGTTTATTGTCGGAACAATTTTGTTTCGAATGGTGCGAAATAGGCCATGCTCGTTTTATCTGCGAATGGCCGCCATGTTGATAATCAGAGGTTAATAGCTATTTATGCAATTAGTAGGAAATTATGTGATATTGTGGATTGAGGCGTTGCCGTCTTCTGCAATTTCACATTGGTAAGATAATTAGCTATTTCCTTACTATTTGCATACAATATTTTCTGCAATCCTGTACTAAATGTCAGCTTTACACATGTTATTATTAATGTCAAAACGTCATACTTTTCTTCACACGGAAATATATTTTCTTTCACTTTTTTAGAGGATCTAGACAAGCCAATGTTCAAGGGAACACATTTTTACTTCCCTCACTTACCGAAGGGAAGTAGTGTATTCGTGAAAAAATCACCCTCCGAAAATTCTTCGGATTTTCACGTTTCATACTATGTAGATTGCGAAAATAAAGGTTTTTCAATTCCATCAGTCTGTTTGTAGGTCTTTTGGCGTTATAAGTAAAAAACTACTTGATGGAGAACAGCTAAAGGACCACGCGTGGTCAGGTGATGCTAATTAAATGTCTCAATTGGCACAGACTTCTGCTATGGCTAGTTTCGCCACTACAGTCACCCGAAGATTGAATTATTGTACCATACGAGATTTTATTAAAAATGGTTCCGGTGTTTGAGTTTTACTTAAAAGTTCCATAAAAATGTAATATTAAGGTGTAACAAAAGCATACCTTAAACAGTGAAAAGAAATAATAATAATAATAATTGAGTAATAATTATACAGGCCTTCCTTAATGACGTGCTAACATTTCAGGGTATGCGCCTGTCGAGAAAAATGCAAGAGACCGTTTTTAGAATTGGTCAGGCTAATCAGAAAAAATACCCACATGGAAAAATGTCAGTGGCGTACCACATTTTTGTTAAAAACTATAAGAGGACATGTTTGCAAGGACGCCACTGGTGGAGCTATAAAATATATAAATATAAACATGTGCTTTTATATACTATTAACACATACCAAAATTGAAAATAATATCTAAAGTACTTTCTGAGATATTAAAAAATAACGGTTAGAAAAAAATTCAATTCAAAAGTCGTCCCTATAAAAATTATTTTAATTTTTTGTTGAAATTTGTTATGCAAGTAAAATTAAAGCAGCACATTATGTAAAATAAATTTTGTCAAAAATGTTACTTATATTAATATTGTCTAAATGTTATTTGTGGCATTATCTTAATTTTTTTCCTTCTTCAATTCTTTGGGCCTGCCACATGTATGTTTTCTTTTTAAGCGGTGCTCGGGGAATCTACAAAATATCACAATTAACCAGTATGTCACTGGTAAATAACCTGTGACTTTTACGTCAAAGGATCAGTTAAAGGTTGCTTTTTTTATATAAACGACACAAATAAGTATAAAAACTTGAAATTAAATATTCCGCCGACGTTTCGAAAATCTATTCTGTTTCCTTTTTCAAGGCTTTTTTGAAAAATCTTTTTTGCTGTGTATGATAAACACACAGCTCTAAGAATGTTTGTTATATTCAATATCTATAGATACTTACTATTTACATAGAATTGTTGATATAGTTACCAGTTTTTTTAGTTTTTATACAATGTTAAGTTTGTGAAGTTCTTCTTTTAACATCGGTAACCAAGTTATACAGACATCCACGGAACAATTCGACACGCATCTATCTTCATTCAATAATATCGCGGATTCTTTAATTTTTCTTTTTTTGCTGTCTGCCTCTTTTGTTAAAATTTTTGGCGAGTCCCAGTTTATTACCATTCTCCCAAGCGTGTTCGCAGATCTTGGACCTCTGAATTTCATTTTTTCTTATATAATTGATAGATTTGATATTAGGGCGGTATTTCAAACAAACAACACTTTATGATCTATTCTGACAAAGACGAAACCGTAGAACCACGAGCAAAATTCAAAAAATTACATTTATAGTATTCCGTGTGAGTGCAACAAACAATACATGGGTGAGTCATCCAGACCTTTTAGTGTAGGATTGGGCGAACATCAAAATTATATAAGAAAAAATGAAATTCAGAAGTCCAAGATCTGCGAACACGCTTGGGAGAATGGACACAGAATAAACTGGGACTCGGCAAAAATTTTAACAAAAGAGGCAGATAGCAAAAAAAGAAAAATTAAAGAATCCGCGATAATATTATTGAATGAAGATAGATTCGTGTCGAATTGTTCCGTAGATGTCTGTACAACTTGGTTGCCGATGTTAAAAGAAGGACTTCACAAACTTAAAATCAACAGTTCTATGTAAATAGTATCTATGGATATTGAATATAACAAAGATTCTTAGAGCTGTGTATTTATCATATACAGCAAAAAAGATCTTTCAAAAAAACCTTGAAAAAGGAAACAGAATAGGTTGCCGAAACGTCGGCGAAATATTTAATTTCAAGTTTTTATACTTATTTGTGTTGTTTATTTTAAAAAAAGCAACCTTTAACTGATCCTTTGACGTGAAAGCCACAGGCGTAGAGGTTATTTACCAGTAACATACTGGCTAATTGTGATATTTTGTAGATTCCCCGAGCACCGCTTAAAAAGAAAACATACATGTGGCAGGAAGTCCCAAAGAATTGAAGAAGGAAAAAAATTACTTATATTGTTTGATATTTTTTTATTGATTAGTCTTCAAACTACAGCAACTCTCTATTTGTACGCCATTGATTGAATTTAATAGAAAAATTCAAATCTACGTTCCCATTAAGACAAAAAAAATTGTATCGACATTTTTATCGTGTTTAATAAAATTGATATTTTTACTACGATGCATTTCCACAGAATTCTTGAAAGTAGAAATTACATATCTACAGTACAATCTGATTCGACTTGGATTCGCACCATTGGTATCTCGTAAACTGTAAGAGATAGAGAGTCTATTAAAGGGTGGCAAAGTTGCGTAGTGTTGTTCTCTATAATGTGGCATACAAAAATCGGAAATATACCTGTTGGTTTTTGAGATATTAGAAAAATTCCAAATTATGGATTTTTTATATAAAAGCCAAAATTAAACGACTTTTGTGCATTAATGCGTACCAGTAGCAACCAGTAAAGCACATAATGAAAATAATATCTCCATGCCATTGACGGAATTTATAACACTCAATGCCCGAACTAAGTTGTCAGAAACATATATAGTTCACTATACATATGTAAGGCACATTAAAAAAACCGTAACAGCCGACCGTAAACCACTGTCTCGTTAGGAAAAAGGATATCCCTCAGAGCCGCACTTAAAATTTGTGTGCACAATAACAGTTACAAATATAGAAGTATTGTCTTTGGTAAATTAATAGTTATTTGATACAGTGATAAATTTAAAAAATTTACTCTGCTTATGTCAAGATGAGAATAATACCTTATATACACAGACAAATTCGATATTCCATGATACGCTGACAATATTAAGTTCGACTCTGTCGTGGGGAGGGTTTACATACCTGCTGTAAACGATTACATCCTAAAATAATTTCGGTATGAGGGAGTTGGATAACTAGATCAAAATAATTCGAAATTATAATTGAAACAGGTGTGGTTCCGTTAATTTTTTATTTTAAGTATGCCGGAATATACTTTACATGAGAGAAAAATGTTGTTCTATGTATTAAGTAATACATTATATTTATGATTTGCCATTTTCTACGAATATATAGCACGCCTCGCTCTCTCACCTACATGTAAGCGGCAAAACTTTGAGGTTTTTTGTGTGCCTTCAATATATGTAGAGAACTGTACCAGATTCGGGTTCACAAGAAATTTTTCATACAGCGTACGAAAATCGTGAGATCAAATAGTGTTAACATATTTCTACATTTTTCAGAAAGCCCGCCAAGAAATCTTAATTGCCCTTTCCCAAAATTTGGATTTATCTTCTGACGTGAATTTAGCTATAATAGCAATGTCGACAGAAAATTTTTCTGGAGCGGATCTTCAATCCGTTTTGTACACCGCACAGCTGTCTACGATTGACCATTTGCTGGAAGATTCCAAAGTGAGTATTTATTTATTTATTTATTTATTTACTTATTTATTTATGTATATATTTGAATACAACCATCCAACAGGTAACCAATTACAGGGTGGGAACATTACAATAGAGAATACGAAAACAGTATAATAAACTAAAAACTAATTAAGCTAATTAAACTATCAAGACATAAAACATTGCAAATATGTAAAAATATCGTAATAAAATAGAGACAAGATAATTATAGGAGAAGTACAAAAAGAGAACGCTATAAATCATAAATTAAGTTGTTTAATAGAATTAATACTACAGTGACCACCGCCACATTCAATATATTTTCTTGATCGATTTGTCATTTCATTTACGCTTTGTCTAACAATCTCTAAATTGTTCTTAATTTCATTGCAAAAATGCTCAATTCTTGCAATCAGCTGCTCTCTGGTATTTATTTCTTCTTTATATACTTCAGTTTTTAAATAGCCCCACAAAAAATAGCCAAGGGATGTGAGATCTGGTGATCTCGGAGGTCATGCAACGGGACCACCCCGACCAATCAATCTATTTGGATATTGTTCATTCAGACAGTTTCTGACTCGTACCGAAAAATGCGGCGTAGCCCCATCATGTTGAAACCACATTCCTCTTGTGTTTACATTATTTAATAACTTTGGCAGGGTATGTTGTAAAAAATCTAAATAATTGTCACCATTTAAGCGACCTTCAAAAATATGGGGACCTATGAGATTATTATTATTGAACATCCCACACCGCACATTTACAGAAAATCTATGTTGGGAATTCTTTTGGATTATTGCACAGGGATTCTCGTGACTCCAAATATGAAAATTTCGAGTATTATTTATACCATCACGGGTAAATTGAGCTTCATCAGTAAACAATACTCTTAACATAGTTAGTCTATGGGATAAAACCCAGCGGCAAAAAGTTAACCGAAATACTTCATCACCTTTTGTCAACCATATTTAAAATCAAATCTTTTTCTTGCCGGGTCTGCCTAAGAGGCCGTTCTATTTTTATGATTGAGGGAACGGTGTTTTATAATCTGGTACACGTTGATTTCCAAACCGGCGTCTGTGTTCCCTTTCAGCAGCTTTTGCATTGCCATTGCAATATCCATAGACAGAAACCATATTTGCGTATTCTCTACTCGTGTATGTAAACGGCATGATTTAGAATTATTACAAGACAATATTGTGACCTGTAAAAGCAACAGTGGTGACGTGACACTTTAATTACAATATGACTGATTTTTGACAGGTACCTACTTGATTATTAAAAAGTATGTAGCCATAACTTTTAAAACAAATGTAATGGCAAGACTAGATGATTGTAACAATTAATTACTCTTGCAATGAATTAAATATTGCTGAAACCAGCGTTTGGGGAACTACTTTTTGGTAGTGCAGATAGGGAACAAAAAAAAATAATATGCAGTTAATCCCTAGAGTGACTTTTTTCTCTCAATTTCTGATTAAAAAAAAAAAATTTGAACCCTCAACAATTTAATTTTTTTATTTAAACAATGAAATGGTGCCAAAAGATATGTTTATGGGATGTTGTATCTTTCTAGGTGTAAATTAATATTTTAATGTCAAATATTTTGTAAACAGTATACAGAGTGTTATTTTCTAGGAATAACTTAAAAATATTTTTATTCTGGGTCCGGCCCTGATATTTTATTAATATCAAAGGCATTAGATGGTGAATGACTACTGTAATCAAAATACAAAATTTCATTGGATTCCGCTTACGCATTACAGATATATGGCGAAAAGAATATTCTTCCAAAAAATATAAAACGCTCTGTATTTCGAAAACGGGGCCGCTTTAGCCATTACTGTTTGGGGATTTAAGATCACCTCAATGTTTTCTATCTTTTGGTAAAGTACGACCCTCTCCTCATGAACCACCCTGTATAGCAGCCCTATCGAATTCTGAATTTTGAATTTCTAACTTTCCACATCAGATTCAGTATCAGCTGCTTCGAAAATACCTAAGTTCTAATTTTAACGCAATTTCATCCATAGCATTACGCGATATTCTTGCATGCTCTCGAATAGAAAAAACTTCCATTTTTTGCCCACCTACTAGACATAGTTTGATGAAACTAAAGGACCACCGCCATTCTCTATAGTTTGCAAAAGATTTTGATATAAATCTCTTACGTTATTCCAGAGTAATGATAAAACAAACATAAAAAATATACTTACGGGTTTAATCGAGAACATCGCCCTTTTTCAAAATTTTCAGTCTGCTAAAACACGAGCACTTTAGTTTTTAACACTTATTGTCACTTTCACCTTACTGCAGATTCGGCAGCCAACGTGCCATTCTCAAACGATTCGCAACACGAATGAACATGCGAAAGCCATTTGCAGAATATATATAGAAATACGGATTGGCTATTATCTTCAATAAAATGAAAATTTAACGAGAAATGATTGTAAATAGGATTAAAAACATTAAGAAAGGTCTGTAGGTAATATTAATAAGGGTATCGTGTTTACTATTCTAGGTATGCGAAATTGGGATAAACCAACATAGTGCAGAATAGGCCAAATAAATGATAAGATATGTATAGCCTTCTAACAGCAATGTTATGATTTCATACACTCTGGGGTATCACCAGAAGTATATATCTGATTTTGAAGTTCCAAAGCCTATTGAAAGGCGTTTTTTGGTAAAAAGGTGAATATCTCTGGTTTTAGAGGTCCGATCGGGACAAACTGAAAATCAAAAACCTTCCCAATTAAAGTTCCAACAAATCTGCGTTGGTTTGGGGTCATTTGAGTACGAACATAATGTACAAAATGAAGTAAACTGGATAAAAAGCGATTTTTTTTTCATTTTAACGCCCCGGTGAGGTCAAGAGTTCCGATCGGCTTCACACTTTCAGAAAATATACTTTTTGTTGAAAACAAAACGTCCTGAAATTTTGGTGCCCAAATATTGAACCTTGTGAACACAAATGAATTCGTTATCTGAATTTTGAACTGCCCGCGATTTTGTGCCATTAAGTCCGAAATGGATAATTTTAGTTTCAAAGTATAGTTCTAGACGCTTTCTGATGACATTAAAAAAATCGGTAAAGGTGTTTACACAGAACTTCCCTCTTTATTTGTGCATGGCGGTCACTCTAAAAAATTAATAATTACGAAATGGCACTGAAAATAATCGGAATATAGTTATCACTGCTATTACAAAGAAAATCTGATAAGTTTTGGTCAAAAAAATATACAGAGTGCTCATCCAACAACAAAAGTTCAATACTAAATGACAGGTGCCAAATATGGAAGGGTTGCGCAAATACCTTTAAAAATGTCCACCATGACTGAATTATTTCTTGGGATGACGACCCTGTACATTTTTCAATAAAAGTATAATAGGTGCATGTGCCAAATATTATTGCCATCTGTCACATTTTCAATTCCTCACTCACGTGGAGTGGAAGTATAGTGGTGGTTAAAACATTTCATTTTTTTTTAATTTTTCAAAAATGTTGGTAAAAAAATTGTCATTATTTTTTTCTTCTGAACTATGTTTAGAATGTCATGAAGCGTGAAAATTTTAAATTTGTGCAAAAAGAAATTTTTTCCATCTATTCTAGTGGTAAAATATTTTTCCAAGATAGTAAAAAACGTTGTAATTTTTTTTCCCGAAATAGGAATGTCATGAAACGCGGAAATTTTAATTTTGGACAAAAACAATTTTTTCATCTATTCTGTAGTAGTGATAAATAGATTAAAACTTTTTTCAAAAATTTTTTTAAATTTTTCAAAAATATTTTCAAATTTGTTTTTGTTGAAATAGGTTTAGAATTTTAAATTTGAACAAAGAAATACATTTTCCATCTATTTTAGTGGTAAAATTTTTTCAAAAATTGTGAAAGAATTTTCTATTTTTTTTTTCTTAAATAGGTTTAGAATGCTGTAAAACGTGAAAATTTTAAATTTGAAAAAAGAAAAAAAAATTCCATCTATATTAGCGGTAAAAATTTTTTCAAAAATGTTGGTAAAAAAAAAATTCAATTTTTTTTTTTGAAATAGGTTTAGCGTGGCATGAAACGAGGAAATTTTAAATTTGAGCAAAAAAAAATTTGTTCATTATTTATTCCCTTTAGACGGTCCACCCTGTATATTTTTCAGTGAAATTTTAACCATTTCTTCGCTCACAGTAGCGTCTACTACCTATCAAATTTGACTGCTCTCCGTCAAGTAGTTTTTTTTGTTAATGCACCAACAGACAGACAGACAGACAGACATACAGACTGACTGACGGAATTGAAAAACCTATATTTTCGTAATCTACGTGATCTGAAACTTCAGAATCCGAAAAAATCTCGGAGGGTGATTTTTTTCGAATACAATACTTCCCTTCGGTATGCGAGGGAAGTAAAATCTTTTAAACTCATTTTGGCCACTTTCTTGGCATTTGTTTATAGACCATGCAAATGACAAAAAATTGATTTTATCGGCCATTTTGAAAACATTTTTGAAAGTTTTTTATACGAAAAGAAAGAGAATTGCGAGAACTTTAATTTAAAAAAAAGTCAAGTTTCGTCCATCTGAACAGGAGATACTTAACTTTTAGCATTTTGGCCAATTGTTAATTAACAAATGCCTTTTTGGCTTATATTAATAATTATAATAAACAAATAATATCCAAGTCAAAAATAAAAGTTGAATATCTCGAGTTCAGATGGACGAAAATTCACATTTCTTTTTTTTTTTTAATTAAAGTTCTCGCAATTTTCTTTCTTTTCTGATAAAAACGTTTCAAAAATGTTTTCAAAATGCCGAGAAAATCTATTTGTTGTCATTTGGTTTTTAAATAAATGCCAAAAAAGTGGTTAAAATGACTATAAAAGAATTTTTTTAATGTCATCGGAAATGTGGCGTCCAGAACTACACTTTGAAAAAAAAAAAATCCATTTTGGACGCAATGGCACAAAATGGCGAGCAATTCAGATAACAAATTAATTTGTGTCCACAAGGTTAAATATTTGGGCACCAAAATTTCAGGCTGTTTTGTTTTCAATAAAAGGTATATTTTCTGAAAGTGTGAAGCTGATCGGAACTCTTGATGTCCCTGGGCGTAAAATGAAAAGAAATCGCTTTTTATCCAGTTTATTCCATTTTGTACATTATGTACGTACTCACATGACCCAAAGCCAACACAGATTTGTTGGAATTTTATTTGCGAAGGTTTTTAGTTTCTAGTTTGTCTCGATCGGACCTCTAGAACCGGAGATATTCATCTTTTTACCTAAAAAAACGCTTTTCAAAAAACAAAATTGTTCATAAAAAACGCAATAGGCTTTGGAACTTCAAAACTCTGATATGTATTCTTGGGGATACCCCTGAAGGTATAAAATCATAATATCGCTGTTACAAGACTATACACATCAATGTCCTTTTTTTTACTCCACTAATATTTGTAAATATATTAAATTAACATGAAATGATTTAAATGCATTAAATGGTATAGCATGACTTAAGCCTAACTGGTTATTAATAGGGGATATTCAAAACAATTTTTGATTTTAGAATTTCCGTAGATTCTAGTACATGTAATCTAAAGGCTTTTTTGTACATGTCAAGGTTTTCTAAAGTTGGAAAAATTTTACCTGACTGCAAAAAGTGATTTTGAAAATCTTAATTTGTTTTTTTAGAGTTGAAAGAACGTAGATGTTTCTTACGTCTAATCTCAGATGAATAACTGGTTTGACCTACATCTACGCAAAGGACATTGCGATTTTATATTCAGCATTATATAAAATATCAGAGAATTCTGACTGAGATTTAAAATTAATTTCAAAATTATAAGGTAGCAGAATGTTAGCAGTTTTTTTGAAAAATTGCACCGAATTTGTATCGACAAAATCTTTTTAAAATTTCTCAGAAGACACGCAAATGTTACGTAATTTTAATAAAAGTGCGTCATGAAAAAGATGAAAT
This sequence comes from Stenurella melanura, assembly GCA_963583905.1. NCBI lineage: Eukaryota > Metazoa > Arthropoda > Insecta > Coleoptera > Cerambycidae > Stenurella > Stenurella melanura. The sequence goes on from OY757311.1 coordinate 138,902,582, forward strand.
TTTTATTTATCTACTTCCATATCCACGTGGTGGAGTGGAAGAATAGTACTCGTAAATAAAATTTCATTTCGTTTTTTTGTTGAAATTGATTTAGAATGTCATAAAAAAATTTTTAAATTTGAGCAAAAAAAATCTTTCTGTCTGTCTGTAACTTTTTTTTTGTGAGGACGTTCTCTTTGGAACGGTATAGATATTGACTTGAAATTTGGTACACGTGTATATCATGAAGAGACCTGGAACTGTATTGCATTTTGAGCTTATTCCGGTGAAGTGTTGGGGGGTAAATAAGGGTAAATAAGTAAAGCAAAGTGGTAAGAGTACAGACACTTGGGACTTGGTGTATATACTAGAAGCCAAGACCTCTTATTTTTTTATAGCATTTTTCAAACCCTCCACACCCCACTCTTCATTATTAAAGGGGCTGATAAAATAAATTTGAAATTTGGTACACGTATGTACTATATTGATATGATTTCATTGAAGAGATGGGAGGTGAATAGGGAAAAATAAGTAAAGCAAGCTAGTAAAAGTACAGAAACTTGAGATTTGGTGTATGCACTATAGCCCAGTTGTCAGAGACAGATTTTCAGGATAAGTATTTTTATTGGTGTAGAATACGATAAAAATTTACAACTGCAAGGTGCCGGCAACCCCTAAAAAAATTGAAAATATTGGTCGAAATTAGGTTTTTGGCCAATAACTCGAAAAATAAAAAATATATATCAAAAATTTAATAGCACTAGGCAATATAGGGGGAAATTTCACATAAAAAATGTATATAAAGTTTTTTGTACGATCAAAAATGTAGGCTCCAGATTTTTTTGTTTAACTCACGAGAATGGAACGTGGCTTACGACTCGCGAAGCGTGCGCGGTCTCGGACGCGCCACACTAAATTTGTTGTAACTCTTGAACTAATTAATGAAATTGAGCTCAACAAAGCTTAAATTAAACGAGAAACATGTGGCTATTGGATTATCATATTTTCAAATATAAAATGATGTATGTAGGAATAGTACATATATGAAGTCGGAACATAAAGAGATTTCCGAATCGTAAAAAAAAATTTCTACAATTCTTAACATAAAAATCTGAAACTTTCACATATTCCTCTTGAAGTATTGTATAAAAAGATCCGATGGATAGGTATGCCAAATAATTTTTTAAATAAAAGTTATTAACGTTTATTTTAGCCCTAGATTCATGAATTTTGGAGCAAAGAAAAATGTTTCTTTTATTTTCGTAAAAGAAAGAGAGCTAATTTAATTTTTGAGGTAAAAACTGAGTTAGATTAGCAAACATAATTTTTATACTTATTATTATTAAGTTAATAATCAATAATCTAAATAAAGAAATAATAAATTTTGTTCAATGAAACATACCATTTTTCATACCCCAATTCCTATAAAAAAATGTAAAAATTAGAAGATAACGCACAGAAAACTGTATTTTGATCATTACATGCACTAAAATATCCATACCAAATTTTTACCGGAGTTTCAATGCCCGATTACGTAAAAGCTATTAGTGTTATCAATAAACTTTATATCACCTTTTTTGTGGCGAATTTTCCGTTCTTTCTTTTAAGTACACATAAGTACACTTCATAGCCGTAGGACTGATGGAAACGAAGGTATTGGCAAATAACCGAAAAAAGGTAATTTTTTGAACCGTTTTTTTCGGTGTCAAAAGTTATGCATACACCTGAATCTTTGGGACTTTTCACAGATTGTTTGGAGAGCTGAAAGGTACGTGTACACCAAATGCTAAACTTCCTGGACTAAAATCTAAAAAACAACCTCAACAGAGTGTAGTCTTCCTATCTGTCAGTGGTCAAGCGAAAAGGGACCTGAAGGGAAAATAATAGATTTCGAGGAAAACGCCTTTAAAGTTTGAAGCCGTGCACAGTGAGAGTAGAGCTTGCCTGCACTTTCGACCCGGATCAGAAAATAATTAATAAACAAAAAACTGTTTCACTAATTACTGGCTAAAATAAAGCGGAAACTCCAATGATTCAAGATCACAAAAAACAAAAATCGAAAATCCAATCCCTTCAGGACCCTTTTCGCGTGACCACTCACCGTATGGTTATAATATTTTATATACAGACTGTCTATTTTACGAGGGCCACACCAAATATCTCGCTTAATATCTATTGTAGAAGAATAAAGTTTTAGAAACAGTTATCCCATTTTTTGTGAGCTATATTTCAGTAAAAAGAAATTTGAAATCCATAGCCTACTTTATGAGATATATTACAAAAACCTGAAAAATAGGAAAACCACAAACGGTTAATACTTCCCTATTTGAGGAGATACGAAAAAAGTTAAAGGAATGAAAGTTGACGGCAAAGACAATTAGAATAATAACGAGATCTTAGATCTCGACAACGCAACATACGACATACAACAGTGACAATCTGTCAAATTTATTAATAACTGTATACATTGTTTTTCACTAATTATGGCACAGCTGATTGTTACGATTCAATTATATGAATTGTGGTATTCGTAAAATATTAAATATTGACACTATCGGTTAAAATTTCTGTGACATGTTTTATATCGTTGGAATGAGAAAAAAATAACGGAATTAATGGCGTCATGGCCTACTTTGAGATATGTATTTTTCATTTTTGCACAATAGCGTATGTCAAAGCCAACTGCATTTTTCGATTTTTTTGTTACACGTTATTATTCTTATTGTCTTTGCCGTCAACTTTCATTCCTTTAACTTTTTTCGTATTTCCTCAAATAAGGAAGCTATAACAGTTTGTGGTTTTCCTATTTTTCAGGTTTTTGTAATATATCTCATAAAGTAGGCTATGGATTTCAAATTTCTTTTTACTAAAATATAGCTCACAAAAAATGAGATAACTGTTTCTAAAACTTTATTCTTCTACAATAGATATTAAGCGAGATATTTGGTGTGGCCCTCGTAAAATAGACAGTCTGTATATATATTTGTTGCATAAATTGATTTTTTTGTAGAAATTTGACGCCCTGCAATGGGATAAAAGACCTTACGGCTTCAATGCAAACAGTTTAATTTAATTACGTAAGGTTTCCGGTCGGCGTAAAGCAAAAAGGTCGACATTCACGAATGAAAGCAACATCTGAAATAATTTATTATCCTACATATTACAAACAGTTAAAGAAGGCTGTTAATTAACTTGATTAATTAATAATGCTACATAAAAGGCAGTCGAGCGTGGCATAAAGGCGTTACATATAAAATTAACATAATCAAAGATCTATTGAAAACAGAAATATAATGGAAACTAAATTAAATGAAATTTAAACATGATTATTTCCTAACAGTGGTAACATTTTTGCGGCCATAGGCGCCCTAACGAAATATAATTCACTAGATGTATTTAAGGCACATAAAAAACCTCAAATCTTTGGCGATTACGTATAAATGAGAGAGCGGGGCATGTTCTATTTTTGTAGAAAATGGTAAATCATAAATACAGGGTGTTCCCTAATGACGTGCTAATATTTCAGGGTGTGATTCCTTAAGTCATTTTATGAAGAAAAGTTTATATCAACAATGTCCGCAACGGCTTAAATTTTTTGCTGCAGACATTTTTCTTTTCTTCTAATAGTAATTTTTTAATATCTCAGAAAATATTTTAGATAAGGCTGAAGGACTTCGGTCGATGGCCTTTTGGTTATTTATTTATTTTTTAACCAATAAAAAAACTTTTATTATTATTATTATTTTAGATATTATTTTCAATTTTAGTATGTATTAATAGGATATAGAACCACATATTTTAATTAGAAACATTATTTTATCGCTCCACTAGTGGCGTCCCTGCGAGCATGTCTTATATTTTTTACCAAAAAAGTGGTACGCCACTGACATTTTACCATATCGATATTTTTTCTGATTAGTCTGATCAGTTCTACATAAAAACGGTCTCTTGCGTTTTTCTCGTACGCACAGTTCTTGATTAAAACAATTAAATTCATATTGAAACTAATTACTCAGGTTTAAAAATGATTTATTATTTGTTTGCTTATAATTGTATTGAAACATTCTTTATAGGATTTTGCAAACAGCAGAAAAATTAACTATCTATAAAAGAAAAACTTTGTGTAGAAATATTAATGAAATCTTTGCATTCTTTCGATAACCTGAATTCTGGTTATGCTAGCAAATTAAAATCCTAAAATGAATTTGTCTAATTTCTTATTTGACAATTCTCATTCTAACACTAGCATCCACACAGTCCCCTACGGCCATGCAGATTAAACTAGTATCCACATAACCCCCTACGGTTATGAAGATTCAGTTAAAATGAGAACAAAGACCTAAAATGAATTTATTTATCTACCTAATTTTCATTCCAATGGATTACATTTTCATGAAATCTATCATTCTGTTTCCTGGAAATGCTTAGCCTTTGAAACGTTTTTCGCCCTTATTCTGGAGCTCATCAGAAAGACATAAAGCCATTCATAAAGATGTTTCATGCAAAACCAAGACAATTTATATGAATAAGTGTGAAATGATTATATTTGACATTAACTGATAAAAAAACAACCTCACCTATCTATTAGCTAACATGCATAGAGTATATAGGCTCCAATACTAGTTAGCTAATAGATAGGTGAGGTTGTTTTTTTATCAGTCAATGTCACATATAATCATTTCACACTTATTCATAGAAATTGTCTTGGTTTTGCATGAAACATCTTTATGAATGGCTTTATGTCTTTCTGATGAGCTCCAGAATAAGGGCGAAAAACGTTTCAAAGGCTAAGCATTTCCAGGAAACACTGAACTAAATTTGTGGTGGGCGCCAATATTCTTGACTAAAGATGACGATCTCGGATGATTAGGGGTCGAGCTTGAGATCTTTGCCTCAATCATCACTGTAGACCTGAACCGGCCTCGTAAGGGGTGGGCCTGCTTTTTCGCCTACCCACCTGAAAATGCGGACGGTGTACGCGATGTTAGCAGACTGGGTCCTGGCTGTTGGACCCTGCCAGCTGGGTCGTTTGTTCTGGCGCCCTTCTGTTTTGGTCTTCTTTCTTCGCTGGCATGTCGCCTCCCGAGAGCGTATTTTGTTTGTAGTGAGAAGGAACTGCTGTTGTCAAGCTCTCTCAGAGTTTGGAGGGGTTTGGGTGGTATTGACTAGTCGGAAGCCCAAGGTGCCAATTGGCATCGTGTTCTCCGATTTCGTCGGAAGGAAGTGTGAACTGTATAGCTGAAGGATTGTGTTCGGCCAAAGACGCTTATTTTAGCGTCAGAGGCCGACACGGGGCTAGGGCAAGGGTACCGAGCTGGTTGTTTGCTTGGTACCCCCGGGCTAAGGTGATTTGGGTATTTTGTGGTAGGTGTTACAAAGTGAATACTAAAGTTTTCGATGTGGTTATTCTAATTTATACCTAAATGTAGGTATGTCTCAATCTATTTACGACCTAATCTATTTAAGACTTAATCCTTAATTATGGGAATTTTTCAGGTAGACCTAACCTGATTATATAAATCAATGGATAGCTCTTGGCAATTTGTTTATTATAGGGGTATTCAAGAAATTCTGCGGGTGGTACAAGGATTGTTTTTGAAAGATTTTTTGATTTCTAGTTCTTCAAGAACATCTAAACGTTTAGATCTTCTTGATTTGATTCCATTATCAATAACCGAAAAAAATCGATAGAAAAACATCGAAGTCAATAATGATTAATTATAAAATTAACCCCCTAAGTCGGTCTATATGGGGTTGTCCTACATTCACTGCCGATAAACCTCAACCCTTCCCGTCACGAACTCCCATGATTTGAATTCTGAAATAATGAATAAACGAACCTTAATATTGCAGTTGATATAATGTGTATTTGCGTTCAGCCTGTATACTTAGCAGGATTCCGTTGATTAAGGAGGGCAAAATGCGCGAATTTTAACAGAGCATAGTTAGAATAAGGTGGCGGGTTTGACAACCATTACGATCATAATTACCCCAGTCATTAGCCGTCTTCATTAAGTGGATTTAGTTTCGAGCGACAACTTCGAGTAATAAGAAGATAAGGTTATCTTAAACACTTCTTATACTTCATACTTGGTTGGAAATTAAATAAGAGCGCCTTTGCAGCCACATATTGTTATTACTGGCTTGGCGGTTGTAATTATAATTCTGAATTACTTGACGGAATATTATCGTAGGCATTTTAAACTTCAAAATGGTGTACGTTCTTGCTTCTTTCTTGTGTTATTTTAAATAACCACTCGATCAATTGTTCTTATTATTCTCAGTTTCGTTATTTATGAAAATTCCCAAGATTTTTGAAAAATAGTCAATTACCTCTGCCTTATTTGAAAATAGAGGATAGCAGCCATATACAGTTTTTAATAGTATATTATTCAACGAGCGTATAATAATGGCAATTTTTCATGAGGGTGAAGTTTAAGACACGAGCCGTAGGCGAGTGTCGTAAATCACGAAAGTGAATAGTAGCCATTATATGCGAGTAGAATACTATACTTTGTCCACAACTACTGATACTTTGTCCACAACTACTAAATAGTTAATATTTATTTAATTTTCATTTCATTTCTCCAATTTAAGAAATATTCATACGCCACATAGTGGAAAATTTAGCACTTTTTTTGACAAAAGTCCATTTGACGCCCAGTTCTTGAGCGATTTGAATATTTTTCTTTTAAATACTCGTGACTGATTCTAGTTTACCCTCCAATTGCTACAATTTAAATATCTATTCTTCTGATGAACGCATCTGACCCAATATCAGAACATGCAGGATTTCGGAATCTCTTCGATATATAATTTATTACTCTAGGTGTTTAATTAATTGTATGCATGAATAAAATTAATTTTAAAAAGCCTAACAAATATAAAAAACCGCTGCCTAAGGAATCACTACTTCCACATCCAGATTATTCGTCCAAGTCACTTTAAAGGAAACATCTTGACTATATTTGCACTCTAGTATGTGGAAATTATTGGTCATAGAATTTTAATAATATTTGGGGTAGATGTCATAGAAAAGTTTGAGGAGTTGGTTTCTACCATATACGTTAAAAATGAAGTTTCTAGTTTACCGTACTTATTTTCCACTATTCACAACCTACCACCTCAATGGAGTCATCTAAATCAGATGTCACTACAATACATACGTGTACTAGCTTTCAAGTGAATATCTCAATTTGATGTTATCAATCCCATTAATAATGAAGCGGAGATGGTAGGGTTTGAAAAATATTAGAAAGAAATCTGAGGCCTTGGTTTCTAGTATATACACCGAATCCCAAATTTCTGTAATCTTACCAGCTTGCTTTACTTATTTTCCCCTATTTGCCCCTATTTAACCCCCAACCCTTCAACGGCATCATCTCAAATTATGATCTAGTTTCAGACGTCGTTATAATACATACGTGTACCAAATTTCAAATGAATATCTCAATTTTATTTTATCAACCCTTTTCATATTGGAGTAGGGGTGGTTGGGTTGAAAAATATTATAAGAAAATCTGACGCTGTGGCTTCTAGTACATACACCGAATTTCAAGTTTCTGGAGTCTTACCAACGTTTTACTTATATTCCTCTATTTACCCCAAATTAACCCCCAACCCTTCAACGGAATCATCTCAAAATATAAACTAATTCCAGACGTCGTTATAATACATACGTGTACGAAATTTCAAATAAATATCTCAACTTTATTTTGTCAACCCCATTAATTGGGTAGGGGTGGTGCGGGGATTGAAAAATATTATAAAAAATCTGAGGCCTTAACTTCTTGTGCATACACCGAATTTCAAGTTTCTGTACGCATACCAGCTTGCTTTACTTATTTCCCCCTATTGACCCCTAAATAACCCCCAACCCTTCAACGGAATCATCTCAAAGTATAATCTAGTTCCAGATGTCGTTATAATTCATACGTGTACCAAATTTCAAATGAATATCTCGATTTTATTTTATCAACCCTTTTAATAATGAAGTAGGGGTGGTGGGGATTGAAAAATATTATAAATAGTCTGAGACCTTGGCTTTTAGTACATACACCAAATTTCAAGTTTCTGTACTCTTACAACCTTGCTTTACTTATTTCCCCCTATTTACCCCTATTTAACCCCCAACCCTTCACCGGATTTCCTCAAAAAACAATCCAGTTCCAGATCTCGTTATAATATATACGTGTACAAAATTTCAGGTCAATATCTTAAACCGTTCCGGAGAAAGCGTGCGGACAAAAAAAGTTACAGACAGACCGACAGGCAGACCGACAGACAGACAGAAAATTTTTTTTCGCTCAAATTTAAAATCTCAACGTTTCATGACATTCTAAACCTATTTCACGAATAAAAATGTTTGAAAATTTTTTTGCGATTACTATACTTCCAATCCACTACGTGAATGTGGAAGTAAAATAAGAATATTTACTCAAGGATGACATTAAATTCAAGCTTTATAAAATATAATAGATGTGTTTATAAATAAGGAGCAGATAAGCAACTTTGAGGTTGCATATCCATGTGCTTCTTATACTACCAACTTCTTATATTTTTTTAGCTTAAAAATTGAAATTTGGTTACTTTCTTACCTTACTTGCGTTTTTAATTCAAATAATAGCTATTTTTAATTACATTATGTATATGATAACATCAGCGCGCTGATGTTCCGATATTGGGTCAGATACGTTCATAAGAAGAATAGATATTTGAATTGTAGCAATCGGTGGGTAAACTAGAATCATTCACGAGTACTTAAAAAAATTATTCAAATCGGTCAAGAACTGTGCGTCAAATGAACTTTTGTCGAAGCAAGTGTTAAATTTCCCACTGTGCGCCGTCATATATATATAATTTTGTCGATTTTTCGAGCAACAAGTTTAATGAGGCGATTTCTGCAAGTAGGATACTAATAACAGTTCTGCTGGAGCGGAGCAGCTCCGGAGTGAACAGAGCACACTCATGTTCAGCTCCACTCCAGCAGCACTGTCATTAGGTATGGCGTGCACGTGGGCGACCATCTGGCCGAAGGTGATTTATGGCATACACGTGGGCGAGCATCGATCGTGGGAAAGTATCGTAACGGCCGTTCTCACAATGTTGGGTACACGTGTTCAACATCTGGCATGCACCTGGCGTGCACCGATCGTGGGAAAGTATCGTAACGGCTGTTCTCACGGTGTGGGGTACACGTGTTTGAACATCTGGCATGCACGTGGGCGAGCATCTGGCTTAACCGTTATTTCATGAACATGTCTAAACTTGTCTATGGAGGTGATTCATAATTCAGGTATGCAGGAAGTGGACAGGTAAACCGGAAGTGACCGGATATGAACCAGGTAAACTGGAAGTGAAACCGGAAGTGACCGGAAATGAACCAGGTAAACCGGAAGTGAAACCGGAAGTGGCCGGAAATGAACCAGGTAAACCGGAAGTGAAACCGGAAGTGACCGGAAATGAAACCGGAAGTGAAAATACATCGGATGTGATACCGGAAATGGCCAAAATATACCCGGAAGTGCTAGAAATTGGACCGGAAGTGGTCAAGGAAGCATGGAATCAAACCGGAAGTAACCGGAAATGAAACCGGAAGTCAAAATACGTCCGATGAGAAACCGGAAGTGGTCTAAAACTGACCGGAAGTGCTAGAAATTGGACCGGAAGTGGTCAAGCAGGTATGGAATCACACCGGAAGTGACCGGAAATGAAACCGGAAGTAGAAATGCATCGGACACGAAACCGGAAGTGGCCAAAATCTTATCGGAAGTGCTAGAAATTGGACCGGAAGTGGTCAAGGAGGCATGTGAGCAAACCGGAAGTGACCGGAAATGAAACCGGAAGTAAAAATACGTCCGATGAGAAACCGGAAGTGGTCTAAAACTGACCGGAAGTGCTAGAAATTGGACCGGAAGTGGTCAAGGAAGCATGGAATCAAACCGGAAGTGACCGATATAGAAGCGAAAGTGAACTGTGAATCCGTAAGTGAAACCGGAAGTGGCTGCATAAAGCGGGGACAGCCGACAACGGTGACGTAATGAACACCTGTCGTGCACGTGGGTGACCATCTGGCTTCCAGACTTGTCTAGACAAGTTATATCGCATATCCGGCATGAATTTTTATAGAGCACATCTGACGTACACGTGGGCGACCATCTGGTCGAAGGTGAATGACCGGGAACATCTGGCGTTCACGTGTTGACCATCTGGCTTCCAGACATGTCTAGACAAGTTAGATCGCATATTTTTATCGAGAACATATGGCGAACATCTGGCGGTGATTCATAATTCGCGATCGTGGGAGAGCATCGTAACCTTCGTTCTCATGATAACATCTGGCAGCCAGATGGAACAGATCCAACGCATTTTATAAAAATTTTATATGAATTTTATTTATTATTATATGATTGAAAATTAAGAAAATATGTTGAAACCAGGGATTGAACCCGGGACCTCTAGAACTTCAGTCTAGCGCTCTCCCTCTGAGCTATTTCAACTTACATAAACATTAATGAAAAAATCCTATATTTGGATTAAGAATAAAACAACATATTTTACATTTATATCCCATAGCAACAGATGACAAGTCTGAACAAGTCTAGACACGTCTGTAAAAACGGTAAAAGGTGAAGGACAACGAAATGTTTCAGGCCATGTCCGCTAGATGATAACTATCTGAGTAGTGGGGGTAATGTAATAAATAAACAGCGATATGCTTAAGACACATTAGTTATCTAAAATGTCTGCGTCCTATAGTTTCTCTGAATATGTACCACAGCAATATACTGCATCAAATGTATCGAGTGCAGTTGATCAATGCGCGTCAAGTGTATCCAAAGACAATATTCCAAAAGATGTATTGATTGGTGAACATCGATATAAGTTAAATAAATCAGAGTGTAAATTTGTTTCGGTGGGACTTTCATACGATTCTGGATACGCTCCCTGTGTGAAGCTGTCAGGAAATAAAGGTGTTCAGATTGTTTTCAATGAAGGCGATTGGAAGAGAGTTTTATCCCACCAAGGAACAATAATGAATTATATGTATTACAACATAAAGCCTGATGTAATACATGAGGACGGCTTTTCCATACATTTCGAAGAGCTGTCAATAGGCCGTGCAATCAAGATTTCGAAGGAACAGAATTATATATATTTGGGATATAAATCGATGTGTGGTTTATGTGAAATACTGCCACTAGTGAAATACAGAGTGGAATTATTGAAAAATCAGCAATTTGTGAACTACTTCAAGATTTTACAAAAAGGGCTACAGAACCAAAGAGGCAATGTTTTTGAAAATGCTCTTAATATACTTAAAGGCAATCCAAATAGTGAAAATATCAGCATGATTATGGAATTGATATATATTCATCCTAATATCTTTGAAAAGGAGTGTAATGAAAAAAGTAGCGTTTAACGAAAAAAATCAAGTTCATCATCTTATAACATGGAGCTATGCATATAACTCATCTAGAAAAACATATTGGGAATTGTTTGCAGTGGACAGACTACGCTTCCATAGGAGAATCGAGACAGTCTCAAATATTCTTAATCCTATTTTAGATATTAATCACAGATGTAAAGTATTTCACGAAAGATTTGAAATAAAAGAACATGTAACAAATACAATTTGTTTTATTTAAAAAAATGTTTACAGGTTTATACTAATTCATTTTTATTAATCCAAGAGTTGTGTTTACTGCTTAACCCCAGCCATTTAACATAGATCTTCCTTCCTTTTCTTCTTAAAATCTTTTCAACTAGATAAATGTCGGGGTGTTTAACATTCTGAATTTCATATTCATAGAAACCTCCTTCAATCCGGGTTCCTTCTTGATCTTCCAAAATATAAGTTGTTGGATTAGTGTTTTGTACTTTCCATATCTTAAAAACTTCATTTGACCAATTCGGAGTATAGCCTTTCGAAAAAGCTTCTCGGTATTTACTTATTCTTACAAAGTCTCCTTTGCTGAATTTCTGTTTGCGCGGATCAACTGTTTTTAAATGTCCATACGCGCGCTGTAGTAAATATTTTTCATCTTTCTCTGTAATATTTTTCGGTTTCCTATTAGTGGTCCCATGTATAGTATCATTATATTGTTCAACTATATCAGGTAAAAGATTTAGCCACTTGTAGTTTCCTTGTAAACTGAATTGCCGCCACATCAAATTTTTCAAGGTGCGATTTACCCTTTCCACAACACTAGCTTTTAAATTGGAGAAAGTGCTGTAGTGGTTAATTTTAAAATTCTTCATTAATTCTCCAAATTGTTTATTGTAAAACTCTTTACCCATATCTGTCTGAAGGTTTTTAGGAGGGGTCTTCATTTCCGACAAAATTGTTTTCATCGCTTCTGTTACATCTTTACCGCTCTTTCTTTTAACTGGTCGAGCCCATACAAATTTACTGAATACGTTTATAACAACAAGAATATATCGATTGCCTTTATTATTTTTTGCATACGGAATCATTTCTACTAGATCAGCCTGAATTAGATCGTTTAATCCTTTGACAATCACATGTCTTCTTCGAAAATTTTTCCTGGCCGGTTTATGTAATTCATTAACAACGTCTTCTTTAATATTATTCATTTATTAACGGAACGCGAAGCACAATTTCTACAAAGAGAGGGGGTGCTGGATCCGACGTGAGTGAAAATGACACCTCATCTCCTTTGTTGAGGTTTTTATTATCTGGATTATAATTTTCATTGTTTAAAAACATTGTCACATTGTTAGGTAAATTTATACTTTCAATTATACCTGAAATAGGTAACGTGTACGATACAGTGCCACCATCTAACACGTAAAAAGTGAAAGTACGAATATTTGTTGATATTTTCTGTTCAATACCCCGAATTTGTATAAGGCACAGGCTAGATAAAGTACTAGCAGAATCTACAAGTGTGGAATACGGTTTTAAATGGTAGGTAAACATATGTCTACCAAACTTGTCTATAGGCATGATGAACGTTTACTGGATAGATTTAAACTGAGCAGAAATTAATATGTGACTCTTATTTAATTATTTTTAATTCTTGTAATTCAGATATGATTGATGCAATCTCATTTTTGTGTCCATCATTTCCGGCTATTTGGGAAGCTACTAAAAGCCTTAGTCTGTCTATCAACTCGTTGGGATCATCGTAATACACGTAATCTATTTTTTTATTAGACAAGTCCAATGTGCCTCCTTTCGTAGGCTGCTTAAATGAGTGAGATCTAGGACGAATATTACTTTGAGATCTAGTATTAGGAGGCGGTGGTTTACTAAATGAAGATGTCCTCGGAATCGTTGTAGGTTTTAATAAACCTTTATCTAATAAATAGGGTCTAATTATATTTTTATATTTTACGGTATTCGTAGCTTGAATTTGTTCATCAGGATCAAAATTTCTACGATAGGCATTAGTAAGTTTTAGTATATGCATATAATGATCTAATTCTGATTTTTTATAGGCTTTAGGTTCTTTCTTAAACAGTAACTCATATAATCCAGTAGAGCCAGGGTATCTGATATCCTTCACAACAATATCTTTGCCGACAATTTTTAATTCGGAATCGCCTACTTTAAATTTATCTGTTTCAATATCATGTGTTATACCATATACACGATCGTATATTGTCTCATCTCCTCGTATGGATTCATCAATATATGTTCTCGGCAAGGGATCATATGCATCAAGATATTCTTTATAAGCCGCTGTTTTTGACAATTCTTGTATATGTATACGAGTTCTTTCTACATCCTGATTAATTAAATCGTCGCTATTTTGTTCAACTGTAGTAGAATTGTGTGGATCAAATTGATAAGTATCCTCCAAAAAACTGTGTCCAGTCATAGGTAACGTGGGCATATATTTATTTAAAATGTTAACATTAGATTTTTTTGGAGTAGAAGTTTCTGATTTAAACACTTCAGGCTCCTTTTTAACTGATACGTCTGATTTCATGTTTTGTACTAATTTTTCCAATGGTTCGATAATGGGCTTATAGCCTTTCACCAACTGAGCCTGTGTTTGTGCGACATCGGATTTTAGAGACTGATATTTCTGCCTAACTGATTTTCTAGTTTTTATTAGTTCCTTGGCTAACTTTTTATCCATCTTTACACCACAGAATATAGATGTGTACTGCATTTTGTACAAAGTATTTATGTATTATATATTACAACACAATGTAGCTATCAAATCCTTTTCTATATCTTCCATTATTTATTGAGCAGTCTTTATCTATAACGACAAACCCATATTGATCTTTCCAACATAAAGAACAAAGATCTTTAAATTTTTGAAACGACATGTCAACGCTCACGTGGTCGTCATAAATGTGTTTAAGGTTTGTATTATCCTGATGAAAAATAATTATTAAATTACCATTATCTCTAATCAATCTTTTCTCAATAGACGAATAAGTTTGACACAAGAATAAACAATCTGTGTTCTTATGACGTCCGAAACAAAAGTAATCTCGCATAATACTTTGATTACAAGAGGCAACATCATCAAAGATAATAATGGAATTCGGTCTGATCTCTTGAGCCGGTATAACATCTTCTCCTTCATCGAATTCAAAATAACCTATTTCTTTCATTGGTTTCAATAACTTTCTCAAATATTCATATTTTGGTTGGTATAAAGACTTTGAATATAGGTAGATATTCTCAAATCGGAGTCCATTGGGGTGTGTGAGTAATGTCACAACTAAATTTGTTTTACCGCAGCCGGAACTACCAACTACCAGCGCTCGCTTCGATAGACCCCGAAATAGTTCACCATGTTTTTGATAATTATTTTCCGCCAAACACTCATCTTGATTAACAATTGGTAATGTAACATTCTGTTTTTCAATCTTCATTGCGAAAGTATATATAAGGAACTGCATGATCAGCCATTCAACCATACTATTTATAAGGCTGCACATGACTAGAAAATCAGTTTCGCTTAGAATTTTCAACAGGCTATATAATGCTTGTGCACAACCCAACCATAGTTAATCGTAAACGAAGGCGTGCAAAGACAGGGTCAGGATTTATTAATAGTCTTATTAATAGTCTGCCGTTTGAATTGCATGTACCAGGTTACAACTATTGTGGTCCAGGAACAAAGCTATCGAATCGACTTGCCAGAGGTGATACTGGAGTAAATCCTTTAGACGAGGCTTGTAAAGAGCATGATATCGCATATTCGCGTTCTAAGGATATAACAAGTAGACATCAAGCAGATAAAGTGTTAGCAGAAAAAGCATATCAGCGGTTTAAAGCAAGTGACTCTTCAGTTGGAGAAAAAATTACTGCGTTAGGTATAGCTGGTACTATGAAAGCAAAAACCAAGCTGGGAATGGGCATGCGTAGAAAATTACGCTCCAAACGGAAACGTGGCATGGGGGTTCGTAAAAACACACTAAGTTTCAATAATGCAGTACAACGAGCTCGACGCGGTATTCAAAGCAACAATTCTAGTGATCTTATTAAAGTCGCAAAACAAGCATTATCATCAATTGGAACAAAGAAACTCTCTTTACCAAAGAAGCGGATTATTCCTATCCCAAAAACTGGTGGTTTTCTACCGTTCCTTTTACCTATATTTGCCGCATTGGGTGCTTTAGGAAGTATAGGAGGTGGTGCTGCAGGTATCGCAAAAGCTGTTAATGACGCGAAAGCCGCAAAAGAAAAACTTGAAGAAGAGAAAAGACACAATTTAGCCATGGAGCAAGTTGCAGTAGGAAAAGGATTGTACTTGCGACCTTATAAAAAGGGCATGGGATTATATCTAGCACCGTTTAAAAAAAACTGCCAATAAAGCTACCTCGTCGGCCCCTAACCAACATAGATTTAATAAAATACGCTAAAGATTTACATATTCCAAACTTTCGGGGTGTATTTATGAGAGATGCATTACCAGTAAAGATAAAGAAAAGTGAGTGTGGTATAATTAATCTGGATATTTCATCGGGGCCTGGTACTCACTGGACAGCATATGTGAAGAAAAAGAACTCGATAATCTATTTCGATAGTTATGGAAACTTAAGACCTCCAAATGGAGTAATAAATTATTTCTATAGCGATGGTAGCTTGAATAAGGTTAACTATAATCATGATCAGATGCAAAAATATAATTCAAATAATTGTGGTCACCTGTGTCTAAAATTTTTATATAATCAATGTAAATAAAGGAAATGTCTATTGTACGTGTACTATTGAATTGTGCAACATGTCTCTAACTTTTTCACTTACGGGAATCTCACCCATCCTAACAGCAGATTTTAATCCACCCATATATTTAGAAGATAATTCGGATTATGTTATCGGTTTAACGAACTTTGAAACTTTTAATGTTATACCAAACATCGATGAAACAAACAACAAATTCACTCATGGTAATATGACCACAACTATCCCCGTCGGAGCCTATGAAATTAATGACATTAACAATTATATTCAAAAAACAATTGGTAAAAATATTAATATCACCCCCAATCGTAATACTTCGACAGTCAACATAGAAACAAATGTTGATATAGATTTTACATCAGAATACTCTATAGGCCGCCTCTTAGGATTTGGAAGAAGGATTCTTAAAGCTAATGAACTAAACGAGTCTGACTTTCCCGTACAAATAATTAAGGTGAATGCCTTGTGCATTGATTGTAATATCGCCAGTGGGTCTTATTCTAATGGGCTACCTGTACACATAATCCATCAGTTCTTCCCAACAGTAGCCCCAGGATATAAAATAGTAGAATCGCCCTTAAACATTCTATATTTTCCAGTAACTGTTAAGACGATCAACTCAATTACCATTAAAATACTCGATCAAGACGGAAATCCCGTCAATTTCCGTAAAGAAACCGTCACGGTCAGACTACATTTAAAAAAGATAACCTAAAAGATGGTTGTCCGTTATAATAATAAATACCATATTCCACGTATGGCGGCTAATCGCAATTATAAAAGAAAACCAAAGAACACATTTTCAGTCAGTAATAAGAAGAACGTTAGTCTAGTAACACCTGAAAATAAGATATTCTTAAAATCTCTTGGTTTTGAAGTACTCATATAATGGATATATTAAATGTTACAGAACAACCTCTTATCGATAACTCAATTATTGATTTCGAGTATCACAATTATCAACCTTTCGTAACCGCCAAATTCGATTATAATGATGAAATTAGAATTCCAATCCAGGAACTGGATGCTTTTACCTTACCGTGTGAAAGTAGTCTATACTTAGAGGGAAATCTAACAAAAGATGATGGAACACCGGCTACTAAGTTAAGCCTAATAAATAATGCTTTCAGTTTCCTCTTTAGAGAAATCCGATATGAGCTGAATGGTATTGTCGTTGATTCAATTCGAAATGTTGGATTGACTTCCACTCTTAAGGGATATTTGTCTTTTAATGAAAGTGAAAGTGTTAAACTTCAAAATGCTGGCTGGTTTCCTAAAGATAGTAAAATACCGGATACTAATAAATTTAATGTATGCATACCACTTAAACTGTTAATGGGCTTTTTTGAAGATTACAAAAAAATAATACTAAACATGAAGCAAGAATTGGTTTTAATTCGAAGTAGTAATGATTTAGATGTTGTGAGTAGTGTCGATGATACGGAGAAACCTAAGATCAATATTGATAAACTTTATTGGAGAGTACCACATGTTTCCGTGGGAATACCACAGCAATTGGTTTTAACTAAGATTTTGGACAAAAATGTTGAAATACTACTTCCATTCAGAAGTTGGGAGCTTGTAGAATATCCTTCACTTTCTCAAACTACAAGACATACATGGCCCGTGAAAACTACCACTAAGCTGGAAACTCCTAGACATGTAATTGTTGCCTTCCAAATTAACAAAAAGAATAAAGTAACATCTAATATGAGCACATTTGATAACTGTAATCTTACAAACATAAGAGTATTTTTAAATTCTGAAAGATATCCTTACAACGATTTATTTCTTGATTTCAAAGACAATAAATATGCAACTTTATATGAAATGTTCTCACATTTTCGCCAATCATACTACGAAACAGGGAATGAGCCTATATTTACACCTAAAGAATTCAAATCAATTTCACCAATAAGCCACATCGATTGTTCTCGTCAAAAGGAAACTATTCAGTCGGGCTCCGTCGTTATGCGCATAGAATTCGAAACAAGCGATAATATTCCGAATGACACAACAGCATACTGTTTAATTTTACATGATCGTTTATTCCGTTATAATCCACTGACAAAGATAGTTAGGCAGGTCTAACCTACATAAGGGGGTAATGCGAGCTAGCAAGTTAGTTTGCGATGATCTCTAGCTACAGAAAGGCTCTGCGAGAGCACCAAAAAAATCTTAGAGATTTAAAGAAAGCTGTTGAAATATATAGTTTAAAAATTTATATAACGAAAAAGTTGGCAAATACAAAAATATGCCATTAATTTTGGATGTCCAAGGATTCAAAGGAGAAAAAAATAAGTTCATAGTTAAAGAACTTGCAGCATATAATGGTTATAAAACAGCCCACTATATTTTCAAACCACCATTTCCTGTAAAACTTCTACCACCTGATTTGGAAAAGCAAGTTAATTGGTTAACATATAATTACCATGGTATACATTGGAATGAAGGAAACACACCATTTTTCAATTTTGGAAAAGTTGTCCGAGAGTTAACCGAATGTGAAAAAGAAATTTATGTAAAAGGAAGAGAAAAGGTCACATACATAAATGAATATTCATCAAAACCTGTGTATGAGTTAGAAGAACATCCACCACTCCAATTTTCTGAACCTCGATGTTTTCAGCATTTAAAATCTAAATGTATGTGTTCTTTATCAAATGTATATTATCTTTATGAGAATTTTATAATGTCATAATTTTAAATAAAAAATTAAACATATGCCATGTATTTTATTTATCAAACAAGTTTAAACAGGTCTAGACATGTTCAACACGTGTACGCCAGATGTTGTCGTGGGAACAGTAGTTTCAATTGACTCCCACGTGTTGTTGATCGTTATGATGACTCAATAAACATCTGGACAAAATTAAATAGTGGGGGATAATGATATAAAAGCAGAAATTGTCTCACATTTTATTAGTTTAAAGAAACACCATGCTAATTACACAAGATAGGCTTGTGGTAGTGGAGAGAAAGCGGTGTTGTGTTTGTGGTGGACTAATTAGTAAACAATACTGCTTCAGTGACTTCTTGCTAAATTGGAATAAACTGTTAATAGGTTATTGCACATATTGTAGCCAGACAAGACCAATTAAACTTACTAAATTTTGGGTAAGAGCAGAAACCCACTTCGGGAAAGATTTTAAAGTGTAACATGGTGCAACAGGAAGAAAACAGTTATACTTCCAGCTACAATCCTAGGAAATTTAGTGAAGACAAGGATGTGATCAGTGGCCACCTACCAAGGGAGAAGGTATTCAAAAATAAACCAGACAAGATCGACCATAATAAAGAAAGACAGGAAAATCAACAAGCTTTCATACCTCGCGAAGTGCTTAAGATGTGGCATGAGAAGGTATTCAAAAATAAACAAAGATTCTGTAGTAAATAAATTATTGTTTAATAAATTAAATTTATAAAAAATCTGGTTTTATCCTTTACCCCCACTCCTCTTTATAATAGGATATAAATTCATGTTAATTTAATGAGGCATTAGTGTGTTTATGAATATTACGATGATAGCCTCGCAGTTTTTAGTTTTGCACGCCATTTGGCATGGAATTCTCTACATACAACAATCTTACAATACTAAAGAGGCATTTATTTGCTTCGATAGCAACGGTACAAGAAATGATAGTTGGCCATCAAAATGGAAACGGATGATACCTTCCACAACAATCAATGAGTCGGTCCTTACATCTTCAATACCCAAGAATAGTACTATGTATAAATTACGAGTAAGGCTGAATGATAACTCTACTAAAGAAACAAAGTGGAATCAGCTCTTCAGTAAATGCCCCCCACCACTATATGTTAATAGTATAAAAACAGACCCTGATGTGGAGTTAGGCTCAGTTTCTTACCTGATCTACTACATTACACTGTGTTCCTCGTTGCTGGTTGTTGAATCGATTGTTAGGATTATACATAAAATATGGATCCAGAACTGAACTGTTCACTCTGTCTAGCAAACGAATTAATAAAAGAACACAAGCATGGCAAAAATTTATACGATTTTACTGAGGATGAGCTACAATATTTCCCATTAACATATCTGATAGAAAATGCTGGTTCCATTGAACTCCTTTACACATGGCCTAAATTACCAAGGAAGTATACACAAAATTTTG
This sequence comes from Stenurella melanura, assembly GCA_963583905.1. NCBI lineage: Eukaryota > Metazoa > Arthropoda > Insecta > Coleoptera > Cerambycidae > Stenurella > Stenurella melanura. Next base: position 138,922,874 of record OY757311.1, read on the forward strand.
AACTAAGGATTCAACTACCTTGTTTCGTACATCACAACAGACCAGAGTGGTATAGTCATGTGGATGGTCCACCAGATTCACAGTCCAGATGCCATGTATGTAAATGGGGTCTTCAAAAATGTGGTTGATATGTTACAGTAATTGTAAATACCTTTTATGTGGTGGAAAAATAAAAACAATGAATAATGTATAAGTTTTTTATTTATATGTAAACAGTGTGTTTTTTAAATATAAACCTAATAAATTACAAATCTAATAAATCGAAATGATCTAAATTCAAATTATCTTCTGATTCAGAATCATCCAAATTAACACTGTCCCATCCTGCTGCAGGTTCTTCCATGTCCAAACGCCTAGCATATTTTAGTAAAGTATCTAAATTTTTATTACTATCAGTAATTAAATGGTGCCCCCAAGCCAAGGTTCTTACATCTCCAGGCACAATATATCTTTTGTCATCGGCAGCTGACAGAGCTACTTTATTTTTTAGTTCTGTGTGAATGGTGTGTAAAGTGGATTTAAATATGGACATTTTACGGAATATTAAACCACCGTTTTCGACAACCTGAACATAGTCAGAAAAGTCTATTTGATGCTTAACAACGCTTCTGGAAACACCTTTTGCCTTCTTCATTACGTCGTCGGCTTTAACACAATATGCTTTTGCACCAGTACCATAAAAACTCTCTATTGGTCTCCCAGCGTATTCATCCTTCATTTTCCCTACCACGGACTTTGTTTTGGGTATGTTATGGATGTTATCGACATTATAGTTTGAAGTATCGAAAAAATTAATGTTTTTCTTGATATCATCATAAACATTGTCTGTGAAAATTTCCAAAATTAGGCTGTCGGTGTCTGTGTATAGGACTGTTGCATCATCTCCATACATTGATTTTATGTAACCATACAAAAACTCGTAGATGATTGTCTTGGAAATATCCAAAATGGAAAACCCTACATAGAGCGGTTTGTCATATACAACTTTTAATTTGTCCAATTGAACTGCTACTAAATTTTCATCGAAGACAGAACAGGATTTAAAATGTGGTAAGGCTATTAACGCTCTGGCACCCAATATGCCTTTCTTATTTTCCCAGCATGAGCACAGTTTTATATTTTGCCTTTTGTCGACGTTTTCCATGGTTTTACCGAATATTGAATTAACCATTAACTTAAATAAGTCCTTTTCAAAAGCATTTCTGGCTGAATTTCTTAGTTTTGTATTTAAATTAATATATGACCCCAACCAGGGTGATTGGGAAAATTCTATTATCCTATGGATTTTCTTCAATTTGATGCCATATTTCAAACACTGATTCAAATTCTTATAGTGAATGATATATTTAGATTTATTTCGTAAGTTTGGGATTAACTTGGAATATTTACTTTTGGGGGGAGTCATACTCTCGGGACAGAACGGCAAATCATTATGGTCATCGTGTAAGTCTGACGGATATTCCAAGTCCACTTCTAAAACATATCCTTTTTGTGAATTTTTTTCAACTAGGGAACAATCAAATGTTTCAATTTCTTCTTTGTCAAGCCACCTAAAATCACCTGTGGGCAGGTATTCCTCCATTGCGGCTCCATATAAATTTGTGGCGTCTAGGTACATGATATATGATGTTGGTTTACTGGGATCATAGTTTGGTAAAAATTTGTTGTTTGCCACAGCCTTTCTTTTGCTGCATTGAGCCACTCCTCCTCGAATACCTTTTCTAAAGAAATGTACTGTATCCACATCAGTCAAGAGCTCCAATTTAACTTCTGTGTGACGTAACATGGCATCCCAGCTCAGGGAAGGTGCGGTCAGATAATGGGCTGGATCTAATTTATATTGTTCTAAACACACTTTCCTAAAGTTTTCAAACACATCAGCCAACAGTAAAATGTCTGATTTCAGGTACAAATCTGCGTATGTTCCCAACGTTTCACACTTGAAGGTATTCCACACTTTGATAGCTCGTTCATAGTCCTCATCGGAAATGGCCTCATTTGTTAATTCATTGTAAAACTTGTCTTTTGAGGGTAATTGTCTTTCTTCTAATTTTTCAAACGAGTCTACATAATTATAAGGGAAAACACCTTTTTGTCTGATTAATCTGAATTCTTCCTCATCTTGAAAATACTTTCTAATCTCAGTACACTGATTAGATTCTAAACTTTGACTCAATTTATCGAGAGATTTGGATAAAAATCTAAAAGAGTCCACAAATTTTAATCGCAGGAATGTGTGAGGTTCCTTGGGATTAGCAGATTTTTCAACGAGGATTGACTTAGAGAAAGATATATACTTCTCTTTGGTTTGAGCAATCACCGAAATGCTTTCCTTTTTACATGCCAGTTTCTTGATAAATAGGTGGCTGTCGTAATTTGTTAAGTTGTGAAAAAACACAGGTAGGAATTTCGGCACTTTATAGTTCAAATTACAAACGGAATGGGCGGCGGCACGAAAGTGTCCTGTCAAGTGACAGTGATCGCGAACTTTTGTGTCACTTGGCTTGAAGGGTTTCTTGCAAATATGACAACATGCTGCGTTTTCAAATTCAGCTTTCTCTTGATCTGTGAGGGGCAGCATTTGTTTAACATGTTTCAGATGAGTATTATACAAATGTAGAGCTGTTTCATCCAACTTCTCAGCAAATACTTCAGCAGCATCGGGTCCTCGATATGTTATGAATTTTGAATACTTGTCATCGAAATTGCATTTCACATAAAAGGCGAAAGAATAAGGTTGGTGTTCAGATACTTTAACCGTGAACGATTTATCTTCACAGGGTTCATTATGGGCGATTGGTTTCAGCAAACTCTCGAAATCTGCATATATTACGAACGGAACGGGCAATTGTCTTTCAAAGTTTATGAACTTAAGGATGTTCTCAGGCACCGATTCACCATACTTATTAATTTTCAATTCGGTAGATGGCAGTTTCGTGTATGTATGGTTACAGTCATTTTCTTCGTGTTTTCTCAGCTGCTCTACAGTCGAGAACGATTGTAAACATCCATCACAAATATATAAACGATTGTTATGTTTGGATTTTTGTTTTGAAACCAATCTTGATAAATCTTGTATAAGGCAATAATGAGTATTGCCTGCATTATCTGATATAAGTAGTAAATTGACGTGCGTGGCTTGCCGACATGAAGTAAAATGTAGCGGTCCAACCACTTCAGTAATAGTTTTCCCATCCTTGAACTCTGATTCAAGACCAAACACATTAATAGAGATGTTGTTAATTTTTTCGAACTTGGCTATATCCTTTAGTTTCATAGGGAATTCTAAGCCTCTAAAGTTTAGCAAAGTATTATAATGTGGATACGAACTTGTTTTTGTTGGATCCCCTTCTGCGGGGAAAATAGCTGCATTGATAGACCATGCAAAGCACGCATTATCCCTGTTTTGTATGTTCAAAACAGCCTTCTTATCATATATTGCTTTGGGTAACTTAATATATGATGAAGCCCCCATTGGTGTAAACTTATTTATGTTTACGTCAAGGAACATTATATGTTTTAATGTCCACCCAGAGTCTTTCTCTTGGAATTCTGATGCTTGTGCACTCATCTCCTCGCTAAATTCTTCAAAAATCTGGAGCAGGTCCGTTGATAAAGTGATTATTTTATTTTTGGTATTGAATGACTTAATATCTGATAATTCCTTTTCAGGTATTTCATACAGCCCAAATACTTCAAAATTAATCTTGAGAGTTTGATATTTCTCCAAATATTCACCAATTTTATCCAAAACTTTTTGTTTAACTTCTTTCATAAAATCGGAATATGCGATGTGACTTCTAGGGCTGCTAAAACGGTAACTAGCAATCCTGTTTTTAAATGCACAATGTAGTTTGACAACACCATCTCCCAAGCTGCTCTCAATTGGACGATTTATTTTCTTCCTGTCAATTACAAACAGGTCGTTCAGGACAGGGCATCTATTATTACTAATATGTCGTTGTAAGTTGAACGATGTTGAAAAGTTATTTCCACAATATTCACAAATCTTTGACCCACTCGAAGAATTTTGTTTTGTGTTAACGCCACTTGTAGAAGGTGTACTTGTAGAAGGTATGCTTGTAGAAGGTACACTTGTAGAAGGCGCACTTGTAGAAGGTACACTTGTAGAAGGCACCGCATCAGACTTTTGTTTCTTGCTTGGCGGCTCATAAGCTACACTTCCATCATTTAGAACGGTACAATATTGACGAATATGTCGAACTAAATTGCTTTTCTTTGAAAAAACTTTCTTGCAGTGTTCACACTTCATTGTTACACAATAAACTGCATAGTACTAGTGAATATTACTTTCCCTGCATTATATATAATCTGTTGCTGGGAGAGGGGATAGCTGTGTACACCAGATGTTATGAGAACGACGGTTACGATAGCTTCCCACGATCGCGAATCATGAATCACCGCCAGATGTTCGCCAGATGTCCTCGATAAAAATTCATACCGGATATGCGATCTAACTTGTCTAGACAAGTCTGGAAGCCAGATGGTCACCCACGTGCACGACAGGTGTTCATTACGTCACCGTTGTCGGCTGTCCCCGCTTTATGCAGCCACTTCCGGTTTCACTTACGGATTCACAGTTCACTTTCGCTTCTATATCGGTCACTTCCGGTTTGATTCCATGCTTCCTTGACCACTTCCGGTCCAATTTCTAGCACTTCCGGTCAGTTTTAGACCACTTCCGGTTTCTCATCGGACGTATTTTTACTTCCGGTTTCATTTCCGGCCACTTCCGGTTTGCTCACATGCCTCCTTGACCACGGTCCAATTTCTAGCACTTCCGATAAGATTTTGGCCACTTCCGGTTTCGTGTCCGATGCATTTCTACTTCCGGTTTCATTTCCGGTCACTTCCGGTGTGATTCCATGCCTGCTTGACCACTTCCGGTCCAATTTCTAGCACTTCCGGTCAGTTTTAGACCACTTCCGGTTTCTCATCGGACGTATTTTGACTTCCGGTTTCATTTCCGGTTACTTCCGGTTTGATTCCATGCTTCCTTGACCACTTCCGGTCCAATTTCTAGCACTTCCGGGTATATTTTGGCCATTTCCGGTATCACATCCGATGTATTTTCACTTCCGGTTTCATTTCCGGTCACTTCCGGTTTCACTTCCGGTTTACCTGGTTCATTTCCGGCCACTTCCGGTTTCACTTCCGGTTTACCTGGTTCATTTCCGGTCACTTCCGGTTTCACTTCCAGTTTACCTGGTTCATATCCGGTCACTTCCGGTTTACCTGTCCACTTCCTGCATACCTGAATTATGAATCACCTCCATAGACAAGTTTAGACATGTTCATGAAATAACGGTTAAGCCAGATGCTCGCCCACGTGTATGCCAGATGTTAAACACGTGTACCCCACATTGTGAGAACGGCCGTTACGATACTTTCCCACGATCGATGCTCGCCCACGTGCATGCCAGATGTTGAACACGTGTACCCCACATTGTGAGAACGGCCGTTACGATACTTTCCCACGATCGATGCTCACCAGGTGCACGCCATAAATCACCTTCGGCCAGATGGCCGCCCACGTGCACGCCATACCTAATGAGAGTGCTGCTGGAGCGGAGCTGATCATGAGTGAGCTCTGCTCACTCATGAGCTGCTCCGCTCCAGCAGCGCTCTCATTATTATCCTACTTCTGCAGCTTCCTTTACCTCTGGGATAGCAGAAATCAAGAAATCTCGTTTTCACTGTCAATGTCCATTTATTTAATTATATTACTCTATCTGAGTAATATGCAAAATGATTGTAAATAACGTTGACGTTTAAATCGCACGAATTTTGAACGTTTCAAATCAATAACAAAATTACGCTTTGACTCATTGTCATGGCTTACTAATAAAATAATACAGTTTCCAGGCATGTAGGTAAAAGGTTTCAAAAATGTTGGAGATTACCGTATGTTGTTAATAAATGATACAGGCCAACCAATTTAGCCTGTGATTTATATAAAACTGGAATTAACTACAGAACATTTCAAACTTCGATGAAAGTTGTATGTTCACGCAAGAAACAAAATATAAAATGTTGCCCCTTCTTTGGAGCCGGCACGATTGCTTAAATTACAAAAATAAATCCGATTTTTACCTTCTGGCCAATTTGACAGCCCATATATCGGAAATGGGAGCTCGCACGAACTTGTGCATCGATTATCTACAACAAGAGTATTTCTCGAGCCTCCGCGGGTCCCGAAGCGGGCCCGTGTCGCTCGAGAAGCAAAATCCTCGAACTTCTCGTTTTAATGGCCCATACCTCCCGTACTCGGCTCCGTAAGAAATTTGTGCCCAACATCATCGGATAACATATTTTACTTGCAATCGATCCAGTCCAAAAAAGGGGTCTGGAAAAAGTTACAGAGCTTTAAGCGGAGAAGTGTCGAAGTCGCGTTAATTTTTTTAATTTTTTATATGCAAAAATTTGTGAAAAAGTCAAGGTGCCGGCAAAAAACAGGGGCACGCAGGAAGGAGAGGGACATTGAATGGCGCAAACCGTAGCTCGATATCTGCTTCCATTCTCGAGATAACTAGGGCCTCCGGAAGAGCGAAAAAATCCGACTTTTACCTTCCGGTGACTTCGAGGGGTAATATCTCCGAAACCACTGCACGTTGCGGCCCGCGGTTTGTGCCATTCGATTTCTCGTTCAATTTTCCGTAACAAAGTATGTTATCGAGAAGTGAAATCCTCGGACCTTTCCCTTTGGCCGCCTGCATCTAGCGTCCGGAGCGGGGTAAGATATTCGCGCCCGACATTATCGGATTGGAAATTTAATTTGCAATGGATCTAGCCCAAAAAGGGTGGGGGGGTCAGTTTTGTCTAGAGAAAGTTAGAGCGGTTTATTTGAAGATGTGTCAAATTATTTAATTTTTACAATTTAAACAATCTTGCCTACTTCGTAGGAGGGGGCAAAGTTTTCTGTTTTTTTTTTTTCAAAGTTGAAATGTTTTGTAATTAATTCAAGTTTGTTGTTTAAAATGACTGGCCTAATGCTTTCAAAAGAACTTACTAATGTGGTTTTTAAGTGTTCAGTAAAGCAGCTCTTCGGCATGAACCATTTGAGTATTTCCTAGAAAACTTAGGGAAACTTGTTTTTTGGTTGCTGCAATTTTGACATTTTAAATTTTCAGTAAAAAGTCACTAACGTGATTTCTTATAAACAACTAACTGTCTTCATTATTCACTAGTGAATAATGAAACCATTATTCATTGCAGGGAATAATGGATAGCATTATTCTTGAGGAAACACATACATAATGAGTACAAATCTCGCTAAGTTATGTAAAATTGCATTTGAACAACAAAATACATTTTCTGAGGTGAAATTGATTTTAAATTAATAGAAAAAATCGGTTGAAATCATTGGTTACCTTATTACATATTATTAACACATCGTTGAATAACGGAGAATTTTCAGAAATGCTGAAAACATCACTAATAATTCCTATAGCGGAAGTTCTAGGAACAAAATCAGCGGAAGACCATATAGGCCTACAGATGCATTATCTTAATAGTCGTTCCTGTACGACGACGACAACAAAAAATAATTAATAGTTTTGAATAGTCTATAGATAAAGATGAAGTTGTAGTAACCGTCTCTTTCGTTTTAAAGAGAGCATTTGAAGTGCTTCTACTAAATAAACTGTATCAACATTTTGGTAATGTTGACACGGCGTTTTAATGGTTTAAGTCCTACTTATGCGGACGGAGTCATCAAACGATATTAAATCTGTAAGACTTTTATTAAATAACGAAGTTTCTCAAGATAGCGTACTAGGACCTATGCTCTTCATGCTAATTATTAATGACATATTCCTATTGCACTCAGACTGCAAAATAGACCTCTGTGCGGATGACACTATAATATATTTATCTAGATTTGATATAAGGCATTGAAAAATAACAGGACACTGGATGAATGGTTTACGACGAATAGATTATTGGACAATGACAATAAGTTAAAACATAATATGTTCCAATAAATATTTAAATGAAAATTTCACACGTTACTTTTTTAACCAATCAGAAGTTTGTTCTTGGTTTCGATACCATGGCAAGCCAAAAAATTTCCGGAAATTTTTCATATTTGACATTTGCTTTTAAAATAGAATTTTATTTTTCATATTAAACGAGATAATTATAAAAAAATCATTGAGCTTTGTTAAAAAAACCATTTTATTTCATGTTTAATTATGATCATGAGTAACGTCTAATTTTGGTTTTCCTCCATATTATACTTCTCAATCAGATATGATAAGTATTTAAATTTTGGATGTTTTTTTTAACTTCACAAAGTTCTTCGCAATATGTGCACATTGCATAATATGTTCTTTTTCTATACTCTATAATCTTATTTTTTAAAACAACTTCAACCATAGAAATGTTGAGCTTAAACTGGTTAAACTGGCAATGAAATAATGATAAATACCTAATGACGTTTAGATTCAAAGCCATCTCTGTCAAGTTGAATGTGTTGAAACTTAGCTATGCCATGTGTATAAAACATGAAAATATATTAAGAAAACAACGTTCCACATATTTTAGTCAATAAAACTTATTTCATAACACACAAATAGAGTTGTCCTAATAATTTTCGGTAATTTTTTGAAACTAAAATGGGTGGAAAAGATATTATTTCTTTATTTATTATACGTATATAGGTATTCCATTTTCACATGACTTTTATACGTTTATGCTTTTGACACAACAACACTGACTTACTAATTCTGATGCGTTACTGTCACTGTGTTTACAAGACCCATTCATGGCCTACTAATCTTACACCTTGTTATATCTTAGAATAATCTTAATGTCAGTTGAAATTAGTGTTTATTTAATTTATTTAGGTGAAAAATTTCAACATTGGAAATGTTAATGTTCGTATATGGGGCCAAAGTTACGAGTTTTATTCAAGGCCGCCAACATGAAAGAGGCGAGGTCAGATGACGTAATAGTGGGAAGTGTGCACAGTATGAATATGGGCGGAGAACATAAAGTTATAATGCGGTTGTAGTCGGTCAGCGACAATCGTAGTCGCCATTGACTCAAAGTTTGACAAATACCGAATAGTTATTTTTGTAACAAGTACCTAAAATCATGTTTTTTGGGACGGATCGTAGCTGTTTCCGACGAGCTTAAATCAATGTCCGGAAATTTTTCCTCGTTTATGAATATTTTTTAAAAATTATCCTTTGCCTGTGGGATAATTTTCAAAATATTCATGACCTCGAAAAAATTTCCGGAAATAATTTAAGCACTAATTATAAGTGAAAACATTCATGATACGTGTGTAAATTATAATGGCGGACACCTTGAAAATAAAATAGTCAATCAGTTTATGTCAAGTCTATTTTGAACCATTTCCACTTGATCTAGTGTCTAAAATTTTGCAAACATATGTAGTACCGATGACAATACAATTTTTGCTACCGCAAATATTGAAAATCAAGTGGTAGCGATAATGTGTAGATTTTACGTGAAATGTTAGATTTTTATGCTATTTTCAGTTTAATTTGCCGCTTTTTATTTGTTACAAGCTTGTATTCAACTTTTGCAACATTTTGCATGCATATGTAGTACCGATGACACTAGAATTATCGTCACTAGAATTATCATAAAAAACGACATACATGAAAGTTACACCTTTCTGCCCCCCTCCCCCACACGCCTCCAGGGGGCCCATTAATACTGCCCCAAAAGTGATTATTTTATAGGTGCTTTGTGAAATTTCCAATTTTTGCTTAATTGTAAAAGTCTAAAAGGGTCTTGTAACTTTTTTTTGGACCATGGGAAAATTGTAACTTTGTGTATATGGTCTCAAATACTTATAACAAACGTTTTGCCGCAAAGTAGAAATGGTGTTTATTCGGTTGGATCATGAACAATTTTTAAATTTGCCGCGCTTTTTCATGTACCAGCAAAAAATTGTAGCTTTTTTTGATCAACTCAGAATTGTACAGACTATCGTATACGGCAGTTGTTAGCAGGTATTCATTCGGTTCAAAAATATTTATTATTACATGGCCTCGGGCCCAAAATCCAACTCCTTTGGGGACTACCATAATTATTAGCAGGTATTCAAAATTAGTCGATTTTGCACACTGGCTCTTAAGCTATTACTATTATTTCCAAAAATGAATTAGTTGTTTGTTTTTTGCTTATTTTAATGGGTAGGTAAATATCAATGTTTTGTTTTGTTTTCAGGAATCGTTGGATGAAACGAGTACTCCGATAACACAGACACATTTAGAAGAAGCCGTAAGTAAAACTAGACCATCACTGACGAAGCAAGACAGATTGAAGTACGAAAAAATGTAAGTAATTTGCAAATAATGTTTTATTAGTTATTTAGACGTGGGTGAATTACGTATTCTCAGAAATTTTCAAATTTTTTTGAAATTTAAGCATTTTACGTTACCCTTACCGATATTTATTATCATATGTACACCAAAAGTCGTCATTTTTTTTTCTTATTGGATTAATATATTAAAATTATTATTTGTCACATAAGTTGATGCGATGCACCCCTTTACACGTTAAGCAGGATATCAGGTATACAGGGGCTAGTATAGCGAAAAATTATATCTATAAAACTATATCTATTAAATCTTGCCTTAAGAGTAAAATATTACTTAAAATTTGGCAAAATTATATTTAAAAGGATGTTTAAGGCCCGGTTGTACCAAAAGTACGTTCAAGGTAAGTTTAACTGAACGACAGTTCTACGATGAACTCACTTCAGAAGCAATTATGTTGTACCATCAGTTTTAAACGTTCGTTCAGTTGAACTTGATTTCATCGCTCGTTGGCACTATTGGATCAGAGTATGGTACATAATTCTCTAACAGAAGAAGAAGATTCCACCGTTATTAACCATACTTTATTTATACAACTTATTAGTTTCCATAGAGAACTGAAAAATTTTCTTTGTCTATGTTATTTACCATTTGTTTATATCCAACTATAAGGTTATAAGTTTGTTTGACATGGCAGTGAAAAAAACTGTGAAATTTAATAGAACGACAAATAAAACTGGTAACAGAATAATTAACAGCATTTAAATTTTAAATAATCTAAATATGCTTTATATATTATATATTATATATTAAGATCAATCCCATACGTTGTTTAAATACGAAGAAAATAACTAAAAACACATAGGTAAACCATGCACATCTCACCAAATCAAAGGAAATATTATTATACAAAACACGTAATTGTCTATATCTAATGAAAACTAAACTTAAAAATGTTTATTTCCATAGCTGATAATTAACTTGGAACATTGAGGTTATATGCCCTCCACTCTCGTTAGCTGTCAGTTTTTCCACGCGCCCTATGCAAACATTCGGATATTTGAAATCTCGGCAAATAACAATTTAATTTAGATTAAGTTAGGTTATGTATGGGCTTGAACTACTTGAACTTTCCTTGAACCAACCAAAAGGACCGTTCAACTAAATTGTTCTTGATCCACTATAGAACGCTTGAACCTTAATGGTACAACTTAAATTCATTACTTGATCTCTGTTCAGCAGTGAACCAAAGTTCAACAAGATGGTACATCCGGGCCTAAGACACATTAATAAATATTTAAATAATATATTCGCAGGACCGGATTGGCCGGTATTGGACAGTATTGATCCACCAGTAAAAGGATTATTATTTATTTTAATAATAATTAAAAATCGGGACGTAAGTGAAATAGCAGTTTATACTTAATAACATAAGGGAATAAATCAAGAATAAAAACAAAAATTATAATTCCCATGTTTTGTATAATTTAACAGGCCCTAATTCGAGCACACCACTTTGTTAATAACTATATTTGACAACTGAAATTTAACTGATCAAAAACGGAAAAACAGTCCTTACATTTTGATATATTTGCTCGGAAATCATTTTAAATCGTTGTTTAACACACGCATTTTAGTGAATTCTCTTATCTATGTAAGCTTGACACATAATGAAGGAAAATATGAATTTACATTGCATTTTGGTCATGAAAAGGTCACTTCATTACAAAATAAGGGTGGGCTACTTGAAATTGACCTTACTTTATTAAGCAGAATTATTGTTTGACAGACTCGAAACCCGGCGAGACAATTCCTCGATATCTACTTGCTAAGTCTGAGTCTATATGCAGGGTGTTTGGTACATCGATAGAAAGTTTTCATGAGTGATAGTTGGGGTCGTTTGGCCTTATGCAAAGCCTTACTGTTCTTGAGACATCGGCATTTTTAGATATTTTTGAGAAATAGTTGAGTTGTTACTAATACATGTAATTCTTTATGATACTAAATACTTTCAGCTTTCTTAAATATTTTTTTTAGATATTCTTAACATGCACTTTGTCGAAGGACCACAAAAGGAAAAGCCGAAGTATTAGTATAAAAATTATGTCGGACAATTTATGTCTTAAAATATATTGGTTCAATTTTTTTCACAAACAGAAAATTGTGTTTATATATTAGTAAATACAATCACCGATTTGCGGCTGAGAGAATTTATTATGATTTTATTTAATTTTCTTTTCTTATTATAAATATGTTTTCTTTTTAGTTTAATGAACAATAATTCTGTCATAAATTAGTATACCATTGGAAAGAGTACGCGATGGAGAAGAAAATTACTTGAACCTCTTGAAGTAGTGCTGTTTTTGAGAAAATGTTGCTTAGAATAGAAAAAAATATTCCAACCAATGTATATCAATACATAAATTGTCCTATATAATTTTTATACCAATACTTCGGCATTTCTGTTTGTACTGTTTCGACAAAATGTATATTAAGAATATCTAAAAAAAAATATTTGAGAAGGCTGAAAGTATTTAGTACCATAAAAAATAGCATGTATTAATAACAACTCAACTATTTCACAAAAATATCTGACAATGCTTTTGATATCTCAAAAATGGTGAGACCGGATAAGGGTAAATATGGTCATATAAGTCCCAAACAACACCAATGGGCTTGTTCGGCATTTTTTTTATTTCTTAAATCGAAAGTGCAAGTATAAATTAATGGATCTGCAAAAAATCAGAATCTTATTCGCACGTTTAGTATCTTAAAAACTATTACAAATCTCCATCTCACGAAAATGGGGCGTGGCCAGGCACGACGGCACTATATCCATAGACTCGGCGATCTCAATAGACTTGAAGCTTCTTGTTATAATTATTGTAAATGTTTTCGAAGTATTGTTAGTTTTGCTTACTACTTCACAGTAGGGGAGTACAATTTGGTGAAATGTCAAAAAATTACAATTTTCTCTCGCTCCTGCTCCTGCCGGGACGAATTTTCGATTTTGACCCTGCAATTTACGAATAGAATTCATCGCCGACCTTCTCCTTTCCGTAGACACATAGAACGAACTTCCACTCGACGTATTTATTTAGTTACCAGCGTTTAAAAATTCTATGTTTTTCGACTTTTCAGGTTAAATTTGAAAGGTCCCAGAAAGCCATATTTCTTACGTCACTTGCGTATAGTGACGTCACAAATGAGCGCTCGGTTTTTGCAACTCCTTATATCTCGAGAACGGAAAAAGTTAATACGAAATTTTAAGTGTATAATGAGAATATTGAGTACTATATGAAAAAGTATAAAAACCGTATAAAAAGAATATCATGGAACAAGCCCATTATCACCATGTGATGTGCCAAACACCCTGTCTACACAATCAGCAAGTTATATGTTACATAGAGTTAGTGATTATACAGAACTACTGCGACAGATGCGGTTAATTATTTAATTTTGCTTATTTCTCGTTGTTTACAGATATGCCAAATTTCAACGTGGGACTACAATTCAAGAATTTAAAACGGGCTCCAAAGCTACTTTAGCTTAAATATTTTTTAAATATTGTTATACATTCTATTATTTTGTTATGGTTTTTATGAAATAAACTATATAAGAAAATGTTACTGGTGTTTATTCATTTTTAAAATAATTTCATCGGCAAGTAACTGAAATTATCCCTTTCGTTTTCAGTTCATGAAATAAAACGAGTGCAGGTTGCAGTTGCATGTTGCTGGCAGCGAAGACCTACTTGAAAAATAAAAAAAAATCTGGTTGTGTACTTAATCTCAGTGGCGCCACGTTAAAAATGAATTGTGCCATATTCGAACAAAATGTTAACTAAGTAGACACTCGTAGTCGGCCACGCACAACTGCAACCTCTACTCGTTCATATATCAAGTTTATGAGAAATCTATAAAAATTTCTTACCCTAAACTGTTATAAAAATATGGTCCATAACGATAGGTTATACATTTATTAATATTAAATATACAGACATAATAATTTTTTATTAGATTTAGTGTAGTTGAAATTAATATAGAAGAACTTTTTCATCAATATTAATACAATTGCTTACAATGTATCTAATCGAAAGTATCATTGTTATATGTAATTTAAAAAAAAATAAATTCTATTATATTACATGAGAATAGCTTTAGTGAGGTCGGGCGCCTAACAGGCAACCACGACAAATGGCATGATGCTGTCAGACACTTGTTGTACAGCAAACGGGGGCCAAAGATAATAAAATAATATTTTCGAAACGTCGGAGGACACACGTATGATATTTCAATCAGATTTTAGGAATTCTTTGATTATATTAAAAAAAAATGTATACAAAATGTCTAACGAAAAATGTGTGACGGTGACAGATCAAGATGAACCTTATTTATACAATGTTTCTTAGAGTTTTTAAAAGGGTCTAATCGTACCTCCACGGTGAAATTGACTCCAATAGGAACCTATATCGGTGTCTATACCATAATGTGGATGGAGTTACTAATAACTGGTGCATATAAATATTTCCTACCCATCTTGATCTGTTCTGGAGAAAATGGAAAAAAACAGTCTGAGGACGACTATTTTTTCATTTTAAATCGATATATTTACTGAACTACTGAAGGTAGGGAAATAAAGCTAAATGGAGGTTATGGTTAATGGTACATTCTAGAATATACAGGGTGTTTGGTGCATCGTGTGCCAAATGGAAATGGCCGACAGAAAGGGTTATCTGCTATCCTTTCAGGCCCCTTAATACTTCCCGTGCCCTTCGGGATTTTTCATATCGACCTTTTATCTTTTTAATGAAAAAAATCACCAATTCTACATTTAAATTCAAATTATAAAAAAAGTATTAAGCGTAGACTGCGAATTTCATTTTTATTTTGATGTGTATTGTTCTTTTAAATCCAAAATTACTGGCAGTCATCTAGTTGTTTTTTTATTCACTCGCAAACTTTCGGAATAGGTAAAATTTAAATTTAAACTTAGACTTCATATGGCTAAAAAAAAAAAACTCAGAGCAACCCGGATCTTCCAACTCCCTCAAAAATTCTCTAGTCTATCCTCTTGCTAGTGATGTGCCACATGTCATAAAAATGTTTTAATAACTTCGTGAATTCGCTAAATTAATGAATCGGGTCACATAAGGCTAATATTCAAAATTCCGAATAAAACATTATTTTTGCTTAAATTATGCATGGGAAACAGGTAAAATCTGTTGTCTCACTCTTGCGAAGTAAAATCTATCTTCTATATCTTTCTGTTCAAAGTGTTGGTCTCTGTTGCGAATGCAGGCCTGACATCTGCTTCGTATTTCGACACTTGTTGTATGAAGTCGTATTTCCTCCCTAATTGTACCGAAAGCCGTTTCTATGTGTTGGACAAGAGGACAAGTTCCTCCCTAGTCGCAACCTCCGTCGCGTACACGAGCTATTTGGCACTACCTCGGACATAAAACCCAACGGAGTTAGGTCTGGAGAACGTGGAGGCCATTGAATAGGGCCATCCCGCCCAATCTACGCATACGCCTATAGTTTTTCAAAATGACGGCTGTCCCGCGCACTGGCGATTGATTGTAAGACAATATCTAGACAATGTGTTCCCAAATGCGTGGATTGGGCGGGATGGCCCTATTCAATGGCCTCCACGTTCCCCAGACCTAACTCCGTTGGATTTTTATGTCTGGGGACGTGCCAAAGAGCTTGTGTACACGACGGAGGTTGCGACTAGGGAGGAACTTGTCCTCTTCTCACGCATAGAAACGGCTTTCGGTACAATTAGGGAGGAAATACAACTACATACAACAACTGTCGAAATACGAAGCAGATGTCGGGCCTGCATTCGCACCAGAGACCAATACTTTGAGTAAGATTTTTAAATTTTTTTAATAAATGATAAAAATGTAACTGTTTCTTTATTTCAAGAAAACCAATGAACAGAAAGAGATTGAAGATAGATTTTACTTCGCAAGAGTGAGATAACAGATTTTATCTGTTTGCCATGCATAATTTAAGCAAATATAATTTTTTATTCGAAATTTTGAATATTAGCCTTATGTGACCCGATTCATTAATTTAGCGAATTCACGAAGTTATTAAAAGATTTTTATGACATGTGGCACATCATTAGCAAGAGGATAGACTATAGAATTTTTGAGGGAGTTGGAAGATCCCGGTTGCTCTGACTTTTTTTTTTATAGCCGTCTACAGTCTAAATTTAAATTTAAATTTTACCTATTCCGAAAGTTTGCGAGTGAATAAAAAAACAACTAGATGACTAATGCCAGTAATTTTGGATTTAAAAGAACCCTTCAACAATACACATCAAAATAAAAATGAAATTCGCAGTCTACGCCTAATACTTTTTTTATAATTTGAATTTAAATGTAGAATTTGGGATTTTTTTCATTAAAAAGATAGAAGGTCGATATGAAAAATCCCGCAGGGCATGGGAAGTGTTAAAGGGCCTGAAAGGATAGCAGATAACCCTTTCTGTCGGCCATTTCAATTTGGCACACGATGCACCAAACACCCTGTATATCAGTATAATTTCCGAACGTCAAGCTTCAGTATAAAGATTATTAAAATGCATATAAAAATTGTAATGATGTACTTCTTGGTCGACCTGGCACTTGGAAGATTGACTCTGAACATCCTGTATGCGCCAATATTCTTGACTAAAGATGACGGTCTCGGATGATTAGGGATTGTGCTTGAGCTCTTTGCCCTAATCATCGCTGTAGACCTGGACCGGGCTCGTAAGGGATGAGCCTACTTTTTTGCCTACCCCCCCGGACATGCAGACGGTGTAGGCGATGTTAGAAGACCTCCCCTGGTCTTGGCTGTTGGACACTGCCAGCTGGGTCGTGTCTTCTAGCACTGTTCTGCCTCGGTCTTCTTTCTTTGCTGGCATGTCGGCTCCCGGGAGCGTCTCTGTCGTTAGAGAGAAAGGCTGTTGCCGAGCTCTCTCGGAGTTTGGAGGGGTTTGGGGGGTGTTGACTAGTTGGGAGCCCAGGGTGCCAATTGGCATCATGTGCTCCGATTCCGTCGGAAGGAAGTGTGAACTGTGTAGCTCAAGGATTGTGTTCGGCCAAGGAGGCTTATCTTAGCGCCAGACGCCGGCACGGGCTAGGGTAAGGGTACCGAGCTGGTTGTTTACTTGGTACCCCTGGGATTGGGTGATTTGAATGTTTTTGGTTATTGTCTCCTTTCAGCGTGGCTTGAAGGTCGGACTGAAACAGAAAAACTCACTATTCTATAGTAGACCTGAGAATGTTTACGCTACTAGTGGATCACAGTTTACACAGGCACATGGGAATTCCCAAGTAAGTTTAATCTCCATCGAGGTCGCCTCAAGACCATTGGTACACAAAATGGCTTGAAGGTCGGACTGAAACAGAAAAACTCACTATTCTATAGTAGACCTGAGAATGTTTACGCTACTAGTGGATCACAGTTTACACAGGCACATGGGAATTCCCAAGTAAGTTTAATCTCCATCGAGGTCGCCTCAAGACCATTGGTACACAAAATAAATATTAACTATTTAAATTCACTTTCATCTGGCATTTGGCTGTCTTATAAATACACTGAATTTACTTGATTTAAATTACAGCATAAATGTTCTCATTTTATTGCAGTAAGAATAAAATAAGAAATCTGTTCTGATTTACTAATTTCCTCTGCGTAAACTTGGCTTGCAATTGTATCAATCAGAAACAAGGACACGCGATCCCTATCTTTACAAGCACTGCATTTTAAACTGAGATATACTATAATACAAAAGAAAAATCAAAGACAGTAAGTTGTATAATGCTGTAAAGTTCACAGCCATAGGGAAAGTATTTAATAGAAAATCATTTATTTCACATATAAATAACAGAACAATGTAGCGTCAAATATACGGAGTTCCCACAAGACCAGGTACTTTTTCTTTATTTTTCGAGTTAAAAATATAACATTAGGTTATTTGGTATAGCAATACATTTTTAGACGTAACTAGATAGATTATAGATTCCATTTAACCGGTGTACTTGATTTGGTAGGCGCCTGGTATATGGTACTGTGCTAGGACTATTCACTTACCTGCTCTTATGGTGAAATGAACCTCAATATTACGAATCAAATGAAGATAATTTATTACTTTCCCAAAACTATAAAATTAAGTTTATTCATAAATGGAATTCAATTCTAAAAATATACTTACCTATTTTGAACTTATCCAATAAATGACTTCTGTACACGGAGTGTGTTCAATGAGTTAGCAACGGGTACCCTGGACAATGGGCAAGAGATGGTAGATTTTGGTTTGTAGATCTCTCTTTCTGCGTTAATATCATTAATAGCAGTTTTTTCCGCCTGTGCCTTATACTTGTATATAATGCCTTCACTGTGAAACAAGCGCATAATTTTATAAAATCAACCTTCTAATTATCACATTGACAGACGTGAATCCCGCTTTCAATTCTTTTCATTCGGTAAATGAAATCATGTAATTAAATATATAAATATTCATGGCGCTAGTTACGCCTCATTCAGGAAACTTTTTAGAGTTTTTAAAACTTAGCTTATAAAAGATTTTTTTGCGTTAGGTTTCAATGAAGATGCGAGAATTGCAGAGTTTAAATTAGACGGTATTGAAGGAGAAGCGGTTTCAAGACAGCGAAATTGCCGTTTATATTTTTTCAATTCTGAATTTTAAACTAATTGTGTGTGTGAGTGGCACCACAACTGTTTCGTTTCACGATAATATTTGAACTGGCAATTGGACATTTAAAAAAAAAATTTGTAACGCGTACCTATGTTAAAATAATATATTATCATCTGCGTTTAAAATCAATTTAATTTGTTTTCTTCGATAAATAATTTATGGGAAAAATACAGAATGGATTTATACATATTAGGGATGAAAATATATTTCTGTAAATATATCGGCTCAGTGGCACTGTGCCAAGGGTTTTGGCTGGTGAGTAATTTTGAAAACTCTATGAATCGAAAAATTAATCGAGGAAGCTGTTACTCTGTGGTAATCCATAATTCTAACGAAATTGAGTAAAATACTACTGTTTTTTACCAAAAAATTTGCACAAAAACGTGATTGCAGTTTCAACGCTTTATCTTTTTCAAACGATGATTCAACTAAGAATAAAATACAAATAGGTTAATTTGCTCAGAGTGCAATAGCGTATACAGGGTGCGCCAAAGTTCTGATTTTGGTCGATTACGGCTGTATTTGAAATGGTGGAAATATATTGTCTATAGATTATTTTCTTGATTTTCAATTCTGAATAACCAGAAAATATGTACAATTATACAGGGTACTCCGTTTTCGTTGTCCGAGCAACAACTTCGTTATTTTAAATGGAACACCCTATATTTTTTTCCTTTATCGAGTTACCCATCTAATTATATTCATAATTCTATTAAGGTGGTAGGTACTTAAAATGAACCGTTTACGATATAAAAAAGATTTTTTGACAAAAAGTGAGGTTTGCGGATAAGTTTTTGAGTACCTCTGATTTCATAGACAAGAGAGTTTTCAAAATTCTGCTTATACTGTTATGTTGAGCATATTAAGGGCTAGTAGGGCAGAAACATTATTAATATTAATCTTATACAGAGTGCTGAAAAAATTGAGTTTAATGTTTCGCTAATAAAAAAGGCCGTAATTCAATTTTTTCAAATGGGACGTACTATTTTCAGTTCTGTCAACTAATGAAGTGTTAAATTATCTTTCCATTGATATATCATAGTAGGTATTTATCTTTAGGAGTTGCATAGATATTAAGGTTAATTGTCTGGATCAGTCATTTTTATTGCTGGAACTTCATGAGGTTTGTACTGCACTTCACCAGTTTCGATAAATCTGTCTCTAAGATTACTAAATGCAGGTTCTAAAGGGTGTCTCCTTTCAGGATATCTGGTTTTATAGACTCGGGATGCTAAGAGGCTGTTCCTTGAGCACTCCCCCAGAATAAAAATCATGTCAACCATTTCTTCCCGCGAATAATTCATATTTAATATAATTATATGCAAATGCAACTTGGAAATGGAACTGTAAAAGCTACTAGTATTTTATTAAAGACAATCAAAACAAAAGCACTTACCGATATAGCAGTAACACAAAACTTTAGAACATCCACAGACACGTGTTTTGACATCTATGTCTCTTCGGTGCGGCTTTTTCTAAAGTTCACAATCAACTGAAATATGTAAGCAAATACTCGTGTTATAACTATCAAAGGATTACCAGAACAGGATATTAAAAATTAAAATTAGATTATAGGAAATTCCCCGTAAAGGGATAATTATCAATATAATTATATGCAAATGCAACTTCCTGGAACTGTAAAAGCTACTAGTATTTTATTAGCTAATAAAATACTAGTAGCTTTTACAGTTCCAGGAAGTTGCATTTGCATATAATTATATTGATAATAAAATATAAAAATAATTAATAAAATACTAGTAGCTTTTACAGTTCCAGGAAGTTGCATTTGCATATAATTATATTGATAATTATCCCTTTACGGGGAATTTCCTATAATCTAATTTTAATTTTTAATATCCTGTTCTGGTAATCCTTTGATAGTTATAACACGAGTATTTGCTTACATATTTCAGTTGATTGTGAACTTTAGAAAAAGCCGCACCGAAGAGACATAGATGTCAAAACACGTGTCTGTGGATGTTCTAAAGTTTTGTGTTACTGCTATATCGGTAAGTGCTTTTGTTTTGATTGTCTTTAATAAAATACTAGTAGCTTTTACAGTTCCATTTCCAAGTTGCATTTGCATATAATTATATTAAATATGAATTATTCGCGGGAAGAAATGGTTGACATGATTTTTATTCTGGGGGAGTGCTCAAGGAACAGCCTCTTAGCATCCCGAGTCTATAAAACCAGATATCCTGAAAGGAGACACCCTTTAGAACCTGCATTTAGTAATCTTAGAGACAGATTTATCGAAACTGGTGAAGTGCAGTACAAACCTCATGAAGTTCCAGCAAGAAAAATGACTGATCCAGACAATTAACCTTAATATCTATGCAACTCCTAAAGATAAATACCTACTATGATATATCAATGGAAAGATAATTTAACACTTCATTAGATGACAGAACTGAAAATAGTACGTCCCATTTGAAAAAATTGAATTACGGCCTTTTTTATTAGCGAAACATTAAACTCAATTTTTTCAGCACTCTGTATAAGATTAATATTAATAATGTTTCTGCCCTACTAGCCCTTAATATGCTCAACATAACAGTATAAGCAGAATTTTGAAAACTCTCTTGTCTATGAAATCAGAGGTACTCAAAAACTTATCCGCAAACCTCACTTTTTGTCAAAAAATCTTTTTTATATCGTAAACGGTTCATTTTAAGTACCTACCACCTTAATAGAATTATGAATATAATTAGATGGGTAACTCGATAAAGGAAAAAAATATAGGGTGTTCCATTTAAAATAACGAAGTTGTTGCTCGGACAACGAAAACGGAGTACCCTGTATAATTGTACATATTTTCTGGTTATTCAGAATTGAAAATCAAGAAAATAATCTATAGACAATATATTTCCACCATTTCAAATACAGCCGTAATCGACCAAAATCAGAACTTTGGCGCACCCTGTATATAGGAGAGACCGGACGTAATTTTAGGACCAGATACCTCCACCACAATAGATCCTTCAGATAACAAAAAACAGATTCTACTTTTTCGAATCATATATTAGAGAGTGGGCATAATTTTCCAGATATTAATAATATGAAAATCCTACACTATGCTAACAAAGGTTTAAAACTTAAAAGCATTAGAAATATATAAATACAATAATAAGGATAATTTAATCTTGTTAAATGATCAATTTGATACAATGTATTCGCCTTTTTTTACTGCATACAGGTGTAACTGACCCTTGTTACTTCCACATACATGTAGTGGATTGGATTATAGTGATCGTAAAACAAAATTATTTTTTTTTGTTGAAATAGGTTTAGAATGTCTTGAAATGTCGAGATTTTAAATTTGAGCGAAAAAATTCTTTGTCTGTCTCTAACTTTTTTTGTTCTCACGCGTTTTCTCTGGAACGGTTTAAGATATTGTCTTGAAATGTTTTTGTATTTTAATGAGATCTGGAACTGGATTGTTTTTGAAACATATCATAAGGGTTAGAGGGTCAATGGGGGTAAATAGGGGGAAATAAGTAAAGCAAGCTGGTAAAAATACAGAAACTTGGGATTTGTTGTATATACTGGAAGCGCGGGCTTCAGATTTTTCTATAACATATTTCAACCCCTCCACCACCCCACTCCATACTTAAAGGGGATGATAAAATAGAATTGAGATAGTCACTTGAAATTTTGTACACTTATACTTATATTATAATGATATTACTTTATTATATTTCGAGATTATTCCGTTGAAGGGTTGGGGTTAAATAGGGGAAAATAAGTAAAGCAAGGTGGTAAGAGTACAGAAACTTGGAATTTGGTATACATACTAGAAGCCAGGGCCACAGATTTTTTATAATATTTTTCAACTCTCGCCACCACCCCCACTCTATTATTAAAAGGGTTGCTAGAACATGTATGTATTATAGAGACCTGTAATTAGATTATATTTTGAGATGATTACGTTGAAGGGTTGGGAGTTAGTTGGTGGTAAATAGGGGAACATAAGTAAAGCAAGCTGGTAAGAGTACAGAAAGTTGGTATTTATTGTGTATCCTAGAAACGAATCTTCCAGATTTTTTTATAACATATTTCAACCTTAAAAGGGCTGATTTAATTTAATATTCACTTAATATTTGGTACACGTATGTATTATAGCGACATCTGGAACTAGATTATATTTTGAGATGATTCCGTTGAAGGAGTGGGAGGGTAAGTAGAGGTGAATAGGGGAGAAGCAAGGTGGTAAGAGTACATAAACTCAATATTTCGTGCAAATACAATACATCAAGGCCTCAGATTTCTTTATAATATTTTTCAACCCACCCCAACCTCGAAGAAGTGGGGTGGTGTAAATTGGGAAATATATAATGGAATGTCACAAACTTAATTTTTGGAGTATATGCTAAAAACTGTTGCCTCAAATTTTTTCATGACCGGCCACAAATATTAAAATTCTATTACCAATTATTTCCGCATACTAGAGTGCAAATATAGTCAAAATGCTTTCCTTTAAAAAGAAACGGATGAAATATCTAGATGTGGAAGTAATGATTCCTTAGGCGGCGGTTTTACTTAATATATCCGGAAAACCCACCTTTTGATGGTTAGGATTTCACAATATCATAAACTACCTGTGTACTTTCATAATCCTCTAATCTGTTTAATTTAGGAACAAACATAGGGACCAAACCTTTGTATTTTATACTTAGTTGAGTCACTGTTTAAAAATAACAAAGTGTAGAAACTGCAGTCACATTTTTGTGCAAATATAGTGGTTTTAGTCAATTTGGTTAGAATCTATGAATCAAGTTTCATGTTTAGTATACATTTTGCGTGTATATTTTATCTGCTATCTTTATCTTTCATATTAGATTCGGCATCAGTGGCCCTAACCACCAATTGCCTAATTACTTAACTACCAATTTCAATGTACTCGCAACGAAATTTCAATTTTGTTTAATTTTTGAGAATTTGAGTGATTCTGCACTGACACTAGCGCATCCGCCATATTTGCAAATGTTATGGTAATACTTGTTTCCAACTTTTGTCCACCCTTACTTTAGACGCAGCTCTATGAAACTACAATGAGATCACAGTCGATCCGTACTATGCAGTTTGCAACCACAACTTCTCAGCTGGCTGCTGAGGAAGCTATGAAAGTGTAGCAACCAGTTAGCTCAGGGCTGGTCGAGGGTCACTAGGTGGCGAGAAGAGTTATATATTTTGTTTCTTAACAATTATTTGCTTGTCAAATTTACCAAACAAAACTTTAATAAACTATAAAAATTTGGATGCCAGCGTATTCAGTAAATAACACTCTTGCAAACTTTATCAGGGGGAGAAAACAATCAAAATCAAATATAAAACAAATAATATATTAACAGTATAAAAGATTGAAAATTTTACAACACTTTACAAATGACTACAAATATGGTGAAATTTGAATTAATTAACAGACAGAAAATTTAGTTATAAAAAAATTAAATTTGAAGATTAACAAAAAAATTACAAAAAGAAACGATCAACTGGTTTACAAGTTATCTTCCGACCTTCAAGTTTAATTTTGCACATAAATTTGGCTACTTAGCTTAGCGGAGACGTGGAATCCCGACGAGGTCTGTTCCCGGAGATAGCCGCGGGTACCCGGGAAGGAGGACGTAATATTCAGGTCCTGACAACGCTGATTTTCAGGAGACGCTGCGTCGGAATGATATCCAATACTTTTAGGATAACTACAAATATTCAAGTTATGCCTTGTGCCTTGCTTCAATGATGGTTTGGTCCAGGATTTTACATGAAAAAGGGGAATGTAAAGAACCAGTTGATAATATAAAAAATTTAAAATGGTGAGAAAAAAGAGATACAAGAAAACTACAAAAAAACTATGGTGACGAAGGTCACTGCAAAACCAAACTATTAGAAATTTAATAAAAAATCTGAGTATTGATAATTTTACTTTGCTCTACTACTGAAAATATATGAATAAACTACTGATTAATATAATATATGAAATTAATAAATAAGAAAACTCTACTCTCATGAAATTTTAGCCGTTTACAAAATGGCTGACTGGTTATGACCAAAAATTTGAATGAAGGTAACAAAATTCAGTTAGAATTAGAGAGAAAATATCTGAATTACTATCTGAAAAAAATTAATACTGTAACAAATATAGCAAACAAAATTATGGGTTTAATCCCAAAAAATAAACTAATAAAAAATGATCTCTTAACCTCTTGTATTAATACGAGGTGAACTAAATGCGACTTAAGATTTCGACTTTTAATGAGACAAGATTGTCTACACACGATTAAGAAACAAAGATTCTAATTTATCCTTTGATTAATTTCCGAGTTTAATCCTCGTACACAATAATCTAAATAATGGCAAAACACCACGGTATTGTGTCTCAAGCGACCACAAAATACAAAATTGCCACGATAATTAATGAGTTAACATGTGTCCAATGGACGCCGACATCACACAAACAGGTGTGTTAATAAAAATTAATTATTACACGGAATATCCTTTAATTCCCAAAAATAACTATACAGCAACGTTAACTCAATAATATGACATCATTTAATAATCAAATATATTCAAAATATCAAAAGATTAAAGAAATATACGTGAAAATTCGTTAAAGAACAAGTAACAGTCTTCACTCACCTAGGTCGAAATCGAAGTGAACAAGTAGCATGGATATTTCAAATGATGCTTCTACCGCGTTTGCGCACTTGTTGACTTCCGGTCGTTATTTCCGCGGGTAATTCAAATTTATTTAGCACGGGTGCTTAAACGGAAAAAATATTTTTTCGTTACAAGTTTACAAGAGATTTCATAGTAATACGTTCATAGTAATACGTGACCAAATAAACAAAAGAAAAATATACGGAAATATGGCACATTATTAAAATGCAGAGAGATCGAGGAAGACTGAAAGTGCCGCTCCCTAAAGATTATTTGTATGCCACTCACACTATTTTGTGTTACTTTTAATGTTTGCACGTTGGCGACAGTGAGTAGTGATTTATACAGGTCTGTGTTAAAGTCTTTATTTAATATATAGAAATTTAAACTGATAGCACCAACTTTTTTCCATACACCTCTCCTATATATCATAAGACAATTTCGTAAAATGTTAACTCATCTTCATCTTAACAAACAAAATTCGCCGCACGAATTGATTAAGAATAATTGTGGATAAATAATCCAAAATTAAATTTTAAAACGCAACAAAATTCCCAAAATACGCGGTTAAAACAATGCGTTCGATCATCTGATCACAAAGTGGCGGCCATTTGCATTTCCCTACTCCAGCAATATATGAAATTAGTTTTAATAATGTACATAGAATAGAAATCAATTTTGATAACAGCCCCAAAAAAAAGAAAAATCAGACCAGTGAACCAGACCCATGTATCCCTATGTATTTTTGGTTACTGAATCCGAATCCAAATCATACACCACCAAAATCATTATCCAGAGCCAAAAACACCCCTGGAATGGGGTGAAAGTAAGTTTAAGCTATGAGAATAGTTGGTACATTTTAATCAATCGAATTGTACAAATTGAGATTAAACAGCAGCGTACGTAGCGTACGTATAATAGATATGAAATACATCCCGAGAGAGGGGCGAAAACTACCCCCATATATAAAAAAAATCGATCCAAAACAGCAACTGCTGAAAAAGCTAGAAATGTCTAATTATGATTAAAGTGATAAGAAACTGCATCAGGTCCGAAGTAATCTTCATAAGCTGCCTCGATAGAGTTGAGAATTGTCTTTTTTGTATCCTTCAAACTTAAGGGTGGTTGTTCTCAACCCTGTAGGGGCAGTTTATGAAGATTACGTCGGACCTGATGCAATTTCTTATGACTTTAACAAAACGTACACATATCGAGCTGTTTTCAGCAATCATTGCTGGTTGGGATCGATTTTCTTATATATGGGAGCAGTTTTCGCCCCTCCCTAGGGGTGTGTTTCATATCTATTATATGTATGTTTATCCTTAATTTGTATAGTTCAATTGAGTAAGATCTAACAGCTATTCTCGTAGCTTAATCTTCTTTTACCCCATTCCAGGGGTGTTTTTTGACTCTAGCTAGTGATTTTAGGAGTGTACGATTTTCTCTGACCTCGGATTCGAATTCAGCGACCGATAGACATAGGGTTCTGATTTTTTTTTTGTGGGACTGTGTAATTATAGTGACTTCTGTGTCACTTTTTAATTTTTCTCGATCGTCTAGTTTCAAGCTTTTCGATAAAGAAAAAAGGAAGACATCAATTACCTAAGTAATCTATTTCATTTCCAATAATTTGTTGCTCAAAAACGTATATTCCTGGTAGTGTCACTGTAATTAAACTAATAATAGTACTGTACGTATGTGTATATAAATACAACTTAGTAACCAGCAAGTGAGATTTGTTTTGTGTATTTTACTAATAATATTGTTACGCCATCCACTGGCGTAGTAGAGAACTTATTATTAGTTCCATTATGATCTAAGAGATCATGCACCGCTGTATACCATAAAAGCCTGTAGGCGTCCAGCAACCATCTCAGAGATGACGCTGGAGAAGCGGAATTTCAGAATTCTATTCTAGAAACAGCCGGACTATTCGAGAAAGGTTTTCTGTGAGTATATCAGGCCAACGGGTCAGCGTCACTTAGTTCTAATACGTTCTAATTCAAGTGGAAGACATGGTAAAACTGAATTGGAAGAAATCGATCAGGAAAGTGAATTTTCAAGTGAGATATAATATTTAGTGATATTTATATGAAGTAATACGTGTTCTAGGTAGTTAATAAATAAGTGTTAGTGTTATCTTTGTGTTATAATTTACAAACCCATGATTTGGGGGTGTTTACTAGAGGTGGTAAACACGTAATCACATACAGGGTGGGCCATTATTAATAGGCCATAATTCAAGGGTACATTTTTGGACCAAAATATCAGAGAATATAACCAAATATGCTTTAGTAAATTGTTGCCGTGGAAGAAGTTGGCAGCGGCTAACTGTCAAATGTCACTTTTGGCATCGGAATTGGAATCAGCGATCATAGAAACCTAAAACTCCCCCCGGTATATATTCTGAAAGACATTTTATCAAAAATACGAAGATCCCGGAAAATCGACTTTGTACCCCCGATATTTGGAACACTGTCCATTTTCTGATCTTGAGAGTGAGCATGAGAACATTTGATCCGGAGTTCGAGAGGAATAGCATATATTGATTCCAGCGAATTTCAGCGGGGGCCACTTCCCATAAGAAATGAGCACTCCCCTTGCAGCCCCGGTATCTGGCAAACTGTTCATTTTCCGACCTTGTGCCCATGACACTTTTTAATCAGGAGCTCGAGAGGAATAACATAATATATCGATTCGTGCGAATTCCACCGGGAGCCGTTTTCCATAATCCCCTCTTAATTAAGATTTTCACTGATTTTTAGCAATTTTTTGAGGTTAGGGAAAAATTCTGATGTGGTGGAGCAATTCTGATGGCGGTATTAGTTTCAGCGGTTCAAAACATAGGGGGTATCATATTATGCTCAAAAGTGTGCTTGTGTAATTTGTCACATCACGCTAGCACCTGGAGGGCGCCTTATGAGATGTCCCTGATGAGTGATGATGAATATTTTTTATGTATTTTTTACGAAACGTTGCGGCACTTTTGACTAGAAACTCTCATGCAGGAGTCATTTCTACGTAAAAACGGTACACTTGATAGAACTTGATAATTCCAACCGATTTCGAGAAAACTGCCTCAAAAAATTTCAAGAATTCTTTGAAAACAAACTTAATTTGAGAGGAATAATTGTATGGGGCGCCCTCCACGGGCTTGCGTGATGATATATAAGTTATCGATTTTTAGCTTATAAAATATTTCCTTACCAAATTTGGAGAAGATCGGTCGAGGTAGTTGTGACATTGTAAAGAAAAAGAAAATCGTACAATTTTGACACCCTGTATCTTTTTCCACAGCAACAATTTACTAAAGCATATTTAGTTATATCCTCATATTTTGGGTGCATTACGCCTCTAGGGGCGACAGGGTGATACACTCATGAGAAATAGCCAAAATTAAGTACCAATGGTCAGGCAACCAGTTATGCAAGCCTGCAATGCACGCCATCTCTGAGACAGTAGTAATATGCTTTCTAGAAATGTATAGAAGGGTGAAGAACTTTTACTTTGGTCTAGAATACTGTACGAGAAAGGCTATGGCCCTGCTGGAATTTTCTAGATATCTTTAGCTGGATATATGTATGTATAAGGCGAATTCCACGATGAGAAAAAAGTTGAAAAGTGACAAGTGAGAGGTTAGAAATCCGAAGTAAATAGAAAGTGCAAATATCAAGTAGTAAATATTGCTAATGGTTATTTTAGTTCAGTATAAGCAGTCGCGTCATCTTAGCATGAAAAATCTGAAAACCTCTTTAAAAAAGGTACAGGGTCAATTGACTTAATTTCTGTTGCAAAGAGTTCAGAAAGGTGTTTAGAAATAACAATATCTTTTATTTTTTGGCGGAAATGTTTGGTTTCATTTTTTTTTTACATTAATTGGCCCATATTAATGGCCAATTTAATTAAATTAATTGAAAATCTGGTTATCATACACAATGTGGCATATAATTCGACGAAAATGGTTACTCGGGGGTTTTTAGGGTCACGAATCACGGATCTGAAGTCCAATTTGAAAAATTTAAATGGCGGACCGGAAATCTGGCCATTTTCTATAAGAAATGAGAATGGATATCTTGGCCTTGAGAATCTCTGCTCGAGGGTTTTCGAGGTCGCTGCTTACGAATCTAATTTGGTAAATTCAAAATGGCGGACCGGAAGTAGAGTCAGTTTATCAGGAAAAACTCCTATTTTTTTCGCTTTAGGGCTGAAAATTAGTACTCGGGGGATTTTGAGGTCGCTGATCACGAATCATAGGTCCAATTTACGAAATTAAAATTAGCGGACCGGAAGAACAGTCAATTTCTCCGGAAAACCTCATATTTTTTACTTTATTAGGCTGAAAGTATGAAAAATACGAGTATTTCCTGAAATATATACTACATCCGGTCCGCCATTTTGAATTCTCCCAGCTGGACATCAGATTCGTTATCAGCAATTACGAAAACTCCCGAGTTTCAACTTTTAGCCCAAAAAAGAAAAGAATGCGAGTTTTCCGGAGAAAGGGACTGTTATTCTGGTCCGCCATTTTGAATTTCGTAAACTGGATTTCTGATTTGTGATCAGCGACCTCAGAAACCCCCGAGTACTCATTTTCAGCCCAAAAACGAAAAAGATACGAGTTTTAATGAGAGATTGATTCTACTTCCGGTCAGCCATTTTTAATTTACCAACTTAGACCTCAGGTTCGGAATCAGCAACCTCGAAAACCCCCCGAATACAGATTTTCAAGGTCAAGATATCCATTCTCATTTTTTCTGGAAAATGGCCCGATTTCCGCTCCGCCATTTTGAATCTCCCAAATTATACTTCAGATTCGTAAACAACGACTCCATGAACCCCCGTGTAACCACTTTCGTCTAATTCCATGGCATATTGTGCAGGGTAACAAATTTTTCAATTAATTTAATTAAATTGGCCATTAATATTGGCCAATTATTGGACATAAAATGAAACCAAACATTTCCGCCAAAATAAAAAAGGTACTGTTTTTTCTAAATGCCTTTCTGAACTCATTTCAACGAAAATGTCAATTGACCCTGTACCTTTTTTTTCGAGGTAAAATGCTAAACTGACGCGACTAAAGTGTATTTTAGTTAATAAGAATATTGTGTAGTTCTCAATAAGTTATTAAATAAAGTGTTAGTGTTTATCTCATATTATAAATATTTCTTGGAACCCACGAATCCTGAAGTGTGACTTCAGGGGTAGAAATACGCGGCAATATTATATCACAGTTATAGTTATTCTTCAAACGTCTAAAACAATGACGTTTAAATCATATGTTTTGCATTTTATTTTCGTTATTGCTCGTTGCTCTCTTAATTAAGAAATGTATATAAGGCCATAAGTTAACTTTATATTTGTACTGTAATTTATGCTCCAGATGGTGTCATGTGACACCAAATAAGAAAGTACAACAATAAGTTTCTTCCCGTCACCTGATTGTTAACTGATATTTGCATTAATCCCCCCTGATTACACTGCGACCGTTTTGAAAATAATAAATAATTTTTTCGACGAATACTTTCTTTACATCAAGAAGAAAATTTTCAGAACCACTGGAATATGTTTCCTAAAACATGCTGAAAAGTGTGTTTGCGAGAACAGAAACTTTTTGTAAATTTTCTTTTTAATTTTCTTTTAACTCACTTTTAGCCTAATTGAGTTTACTGTGAAAAACTTTACGGAGAACGCTTATTCTTATTTGTATTCGTTTGAGTCTATTTCAAAATGTACGATTAGCCGTATTGTTGCCAGACAAATATTTAAAAGAAATTATAACTTAAATCTTGTTCAGTGTTGTTTTTATGTTTGCCGAATCAAGAG
Organism: Stenurella melanura; assembly: GCA_963583905.1. Lineage (NCBI taxonomy): Eukaryota > Metazoa > Arthropoda > Insecta > Coleoptera > Cerambycidae > Stenurella > Stenurella melanura. The sequence continues at coordinate 138,954,391 of OY757311.1, forward strand.
TTAGGAAAGAATGCAATTTGAAATGAATCGTAACGATTAGCTCGAAATTCGCATTTTATTCATGTAAAAAGAAACAAAAGTCACTAATTTTTGTGGTAAGTAGATGATAGACTAGAATGAAATGAAAGTTTCATTTGACTACATTACATGCACTGTACTTACAAATCTAAGTTTATTTTATGATAAAATTTAAATTTAAAAAATGATTGTATAAATGTGTACATTCTGATATAGGTATAGATCAGTACTTTAAAATTTTAAATAAATTAAATGAGATTTAATATGTCTAGATTTAATATTTACGAGTAAAGCATTAAATAAATAAAGAGTGCTTCTGAGGCTTAGTAAACCTGTAGCAGAGAGTCCTAAGAAATCATAATTCTAGTATCATCATTATAAAGATTAGACTGTAAAATAAACATTCACAATTTTGTGTATATCTAGTCGAGCAAAAAATATTAAAAAGTGGTATTGTAAAAAAATAACAAACGAAAGTCCACAATGATCTATGTAACCAGTCTACTATCGTATTGACTATTGTTTATCAGCAACACTAGAGTTATGTTGTAATGAAGTAGCACAACTTGTTTGAGTACGGAACACAGAGAAGTATGGATTTGAGTGTATTAATAAGAGTAGTATCAATAATCGCTATTATAAGATTGTTATGTTACATAATTTTTGCCTTACGTGACAACTCCAATTGAATTTGCCTTCAATAACTATGTCAAGTAAATTGACATTGTCGTCACTAACAGATTTATTATTGGAATAAATGACAAACGACTAAAGTTTTAGATTTTTCCTCCTGCATCCCCGTAAATTTTTATTTTCAGAGCAAATTAATGTATTGTCGTTTTCATATAAGACAAATTTATTGGATTGAATAAAGTTATATATATCATTAATAAAGATGATAAATAGTTGACCCTAAACAGAGCCCTGGGGCACGTCATATTCATAGGTTCAAAGTATGAGTAAAGATTAGTTTTGTGAACAGATCATTGCCTATTTGTTACACATGATTTAAAAACTGATAGCTCTAACACTTTCAGAGGTCACAGTAGCTTAACTAAAATTTCATATAAGGGAACACAGGTGAATATTGAAAATGTTACACGTTATTAGAATAGAATCTAAGACATGTGACTATGTACTCACTAATTACAAAAAATATCTGACTGAGAGCTTATTAACTTATACTACATAATATGGAATATGGTGTTCTTTCAGAGGGTGGTCATATTATATGAAATTTTGATAAATAGACAATAAAAATAATTCCAACACAGTAATGTTGATATTCCAACATACAAAAAGCATTTAGAACAATAAGTGTGCTGGGTTTAAGAAACGTCCCCAGATTCCATTTTGCCATTTTTCATGAATATCAGTGAAAGGCTGCGGGTAAATGAAAGATTGTATAATTTCCGAGCGTTACATCATTTGTCTGTCCCATTGTGTACGTCGCAAGGTAAGTTTAATCGAGTTACAAACAAAGTATTTGAAGCATACAAACCAACAATTTATAGCAATATTGTTGATATTTTGTCAGTGTTTTGTACAAGTATGCAGAAATTGAAATGAATTGCTACTACACAGGGTGTTAAACTAAAGCACGACATTAATTTGAAACTTCGAGAAAGCATTTCTACCGGTACATAGTGGGAAAACATACCGAGAAATTTCGGAAAGGCACGATGGTGCAGAATTTTTTTTTCAGAATGAATGAGTGGGCGAAAAATGAAAAACTCCTGAAAACGGGCAAATATGGCTTTAGTGCGTAGAACTTCGAGCATCCATTTTTTCTCAAACTCAAACTAATCTACGTTGCAGTCGACACTTTTGGGTTGTAATTTTCAGAATTCGATCTCATTCATGTAGTGTTTTGGAATCGGGCAAATAAATAATCTTATCACAATGAATGCTTTAAAGAGAATTAACCATCATGTTCAGCGGCCCTAGAAACAACAAGACTCATGTCTGGAGCGTGTACTGATGAATTCATACAGTGAGAATTAAAATTACTCCACGAGTTTAAAAAACTCAACTAGCGACCTCTAAATTTTAATATTTTTTTTATGAAATTTTCAGAACTTCATGTGGATCCAAAATGGAAAACTAATCGTCATATGCGCAAGATAAAATTCGAGATTTCGTCTTTGGTTGGGTCACCTTAATATTTATACAACGTTAAGAATGTACAGAAGTTGTGTTTAACTCTATGAACGGCCAGGCCAAACCGTTCATGAGAAATTTGAATAAATAATATTTTAGCAACCATTTCCGAAGATAACAAGCTCTCTCCAAGGAATTGGATGGTTAGCTTTTAGCACATATAAAACTACATTTCATCTGAGGTTATGTCACAAGAATCATTGATACTGCCATTATTTCTTCGTCAGGTCATTATTTTTCGTGTACTGTTCCTAGTAAATGCTTTTTACTGTGAATGACGGCATAATAACAAGCTCATTGCACAGACAAATGCTCCTTTTGCATCTCGTAGTTATTTATTAAATTGTTTTCTTGACTGCCTCTCATAGTCCAGTCGGTAAAGTATAAAATACACCAGAAGCTCGCAGAAAAATGTTATCTGAGATTTTCCTTCCGTAACTGTCAGTGCGAGGATTAAACATCACAAAACCCAAAAAATCAATTCTGGGGGTGCCGCGCAACCCCCCAAAACAACCACTTCTTCTGTGAAAATTGCCTTATTTTACTGATAACTTGTTAACCGTTAAAAATATAAAAAATTGCTGATTATAAAAAAGAAAACTTGACTAAATGCCTAAAAAAAGTCTTCTTCTAACTTTCTTGTATATGCCATGGTTTTCGAGAAAATCGGTATTGACAAAAATTGCAAAATTTGTATTTTTAATGTGCGCGAATTTTCGTTTATTTGAAATTTTTTGCGCGCGGCCTATAGAAAAAATTGAATTGCTCGAAAACCAAACAAGTTAGGAAGAAAAATCAAAATAGGTTTTAAAGGCGATATAAAATACTATCTTGTGTTGCCATTTTTGAGGGCTATTGATATTTATTAGTATGTTAAAATAACAATATAATATAGTTATCTCTTGATTTCTTGTACATCTAACTATTCACAGGCTCATAAAAAATAACTGACTAATATAAATTATAGATGCATTATCTTTTAGTTCAAGGTAGTATTTCAATGCAGAAAAAGTTAGGAATAAAAATATTCACATTTGCAAATTTAGCAGCATGTTAAAATTTGCCAAAAACTGCATATTCAATTGTTTGATGATATTTTTTTAATACAATTTTTTAACTATTAACTGATTAGAAACAATAGTTATATGATATATAAACTCAAAAACAATTTTTCTGAGCTAAATTTTCAAGATGTTTGGGTCTTTTGTTTATTTTTAGGAAGCAATAAAAATGGTCCAAATTAGGCTAACTTCAACATGCTGGTAAATTTGTAAATGGGAATATTTTTATTCCTAACTTTTCTGCATTGAAGTACTGCCTACCTTGAACCAAAAGATAATGCATTTATAACGTATATTAAAGTGAATTATTTTTTATGGGCCTGTGAATAGTTAAAAGTGCAAAAAATCAAGAGGTGACTATATTGTATATATGCTATATGTTATATATATGTTATTTTTATATACTAATAGATATTAATAGCCATTAAAAATGGAAATTCAAAAGAGTATTTTATATCCCCTTTAAAACACATTTTGATTTTTATTCCTAGCGTGTTTGGTTTTCGAGCAATTCAATTTTTTCTATAGGCGGCGCACAAAAAATCACAAATAAACGAAAATTCGGCGAATTAAAAACACAAATTTTGCAATTTTTTTCAATATCGAATTTCTCGAAAACCATAGCATATACAAGAAAATTACAAGAGGACTTTATTTTAGACAATTAGTCAAGCTTTCTTTTTTATGATGAGCAATGTTTATCTTCAACGGTTAACGAGTTATCAGTAAAATAAGGCTCTTTTCGCCGAAGGGGTGGTTTTTTTGGGAGGGGGAGAGGTTGCGAGGTACCGCCAGAACTGATTTTTGTGGTTTTGTGATATATAATCCTTCTACTAACAGTTACTGAAGGAAAATCTCAGATAACGTTTCTTGTTATGGAAGTTTTTATAATTATTGGACTATCAAATCACCAGGATAACTTTAATACAGGACCGGCATCTTTTCAATTTAACGTGTGGTGCTCAGTGCAGTAGTAAATATTGAGAGAGGAGGAAGGACAAGGATATCGGAGGAGAAATCAACTTTGCAGACTTTTTAGTTATTTATTATAGTCATTAGATGATCACGGGAACGTTACTCTTTTAACTCCAACTTCGTCAGTTTTGGAGTTATGTAAAAAAGTTCAAAAATAAAAGGTATGGAAAATCATGTGTTTTCAAAAAATTGTTTCAGGAAAACAATTCAAAGTTACATTTCGGAGATATGAACTTTAGTTTCTTTTCTTTTGTAATGGAATACCCATATATTTTTACACCATTTGAAAGGCCATAAAAAAGGTTTTTAATGATATACAAAACATAATATTTATCTTACATTTTTTTTGTCTAATTCACTATAAATTGACAATTTATCAAATTAGCCGAGGAAAATAAAAATGTGTAATTTAAAGTAAACAATATGATAGTTACGTAGATATTTGTTGATAACCAATTTCACTTTGTTTTGCATAAAATGGAGAACTTCAATCATTATTTTAGGAAAAATACTATCTTTCGTATATCATTAAAAATCTTTTTATGGCCTTTCAAATATTAACACTAACCTAACAATTTCTTCATTCATGCGTTTGTCCATAGCTGTTATTTACCGGGATACAAATAAACAGGGCTGGTAATAGTGATAAAATAAGCGCGCACGGGCGCGTTCTCTATGATCCTACTGTACCAACTTTAAATGGCACCACACGCTCACGCAGGTAAGGTAAATTTTAGAAACTGTACATTCTAATAAAATTTTAATAATACTTGAGAACGATTCTATTTTCTCCAGAAACGTATCTAGTTAAAGTTAGATAAAGAAGAATGAGACCCTACAGTTTATGGTGCAGTCCAACCTCTTGCTCCAACCCTTTTGACAGTGTTGTTCGACGTGATATGCAGCGGCGACAGATCATTCGTGCTAAGAATTTATAGTAACAGACATTGGTTAAACCACCATAGTAACTATACAGGGTGATTCACGTAGGCCATTCATTAGAAGTTTTTCAACTTGCAGTTGGATTAGAAATATTTTCAGTCCTCCAACTATACAGGGTGTGCCAAAAATTGGTACCAACTTTCTTATTTTAAATGGAAACCTATATTTTTCTTTACATGATTCGATTAGTCTTCTAATTCTGAGTTTAAAGAACCTAAGTTATGTTAACTTATCTATTAAAATTTTTGACATATGTCCAATTTTTTGAAAATAATTGCCGCTGTAGTAGTTTACGAACAAATTTGTATCTCGCAAACCTTTCAAAATTATGAAACTAAATTTGTGAAGCAGTTAGCTGGAAGTCCAGGCTAACTTTTGATGTCCTATCGGTGGTCCCATTTTGTACCATATGGGCGCAGTCGATTTTGAAATGTCGCAATCAAAAATTGTCAAAAAGTCAATTTTTTCAAATGGCACCTACTATTTTTTTTCACACCATTCGAAAGAAAATTGAATTTTAGGGTGAGTTACTTAAGCATTCCCTATACCTAACTTCACCCCATATCGAGTTATTCAATAAAAATTAAGAAATACCTTATCTTGTCGAGAGATTCCTTACTTCATCAAGTATGCCATGGAAACAAAAGACACTTGTAATAATTTTTAAAGAAAAATATGGATTCTTATTTAATTACACACAACACCAACAAATTATTATTAACGAACAAGAACAATGTTGGCGAAATTCTGTCAGTGAAAACGGTGCACACATTGAGCATTTGTATTGAAATAATTATTTTGTTAATCTGTTTATTTGTTGTTATTTTGTTGTTATTATTTATTATTGCAATACGAGTTTTGAATAAAAATTAAAATGAAATGATTGTTTCCAAAGCCTACTACCCTTGAGAAAAAAAAACAATATTTTTTTCAAAAAATGCCAATAACTCAAAAACGACTGTAGATATATAGACATACACAATGTTAATAAAAGTGGCCCTAAAATTCAATTTTGCATTGATTTCTGGTGTCAGAAATGGTAGGCGCAAAGATGTGCTACGCAATCTGTCGAAAGTAGAATAATAGAATATTTGAACAAAAATATGGTGGTCACATTGAACATTTACGTCAGAATTTCGTCAACATTGTTCTTGTTCGTTAGTAATAATTTGTTGGTGTTGTGTGTAATTAAATAAGAATCCATATTTTTCTCTAAAAATTGTTACAACTGTCTTTTGTTTCCATGGCATACTTGATGAAGTAAGGAATCTCTCGGCAAGATAAGGTATTTCTTGATTTTTATTGAATAACTCGATATGGGGTGAAGTTAGGTATAGGGAATGCTTAAGTAACTCACCCTAAAATTCAATTTTCTTTCGAATGGTGTGGAAAAAATAGTAGGTGCCATTTCTAAAAATTGACTTTTTGACAATTTTTCATTGCGACATTTGAAAATCGACTGCGCCCACATGGTACAAAATGGAACCACCGATGGGACATCAAAAGTTAGCCTGGACTTCCAGCTAACTGCTTCACAAATTTGGTTTCATAATTTTGAAAGGTTTGCGAGATACAAATTTGTTCGTAAACTACTACAGCGGCAATTTTTTTCAAAAAATTGGACATATGTCAAAAATTGTAATAGATAAGTTAACATAACTTAGGTTCTCTAACCTCAGAATTAGAAGACCAATCGAACCATGTAAAGAAAAATATAGGTTTCCATTTAAAATAAGAAAGTTGGTACCAATTTTTGGCACACCCTATATAGTTGGAGGACTGAAAGTATTTTAGATAGAACGGGCATGATCGATTATGGCTGCATACCAAATTTCAAGTTTCTAATCCAACTGCAAGTTGAAAAACTTCTAATGAATGGCCTACGTGAATCACCCTGTATACTAGGTGTATCTGAAAGGTATGTACAAGAAGCTGTCGCATACTTCCGAACTCAGTTTGATTCTCTCCAAAAGTCGTTCCCTAAAGATGCTATTAATACACATAATTCTTCAGATGGACCCTGTATATTATCATATAATTAAATGTGTAGACAAACCTACCCCTAAATAGTGTTTGATATGTTCAAAATACAAGAGAAATAAATGTTACTTTCTGTGAAGCTTTCAATGGACCTATTTATTTATTTCTCATCAAAGGAATAGGGGAATTTACACACAAACGTATTGACTGCCATACTCGAATCTATCCAATTCATTTAACTCAATTATTGCTTTTCAGATGCTTTCTTTTCATTACAAAGGTATGTTTGCTGTATAAATACTTGACCATTTATAATTTTTCTCTTCAATACAGACCAATATTATATTTGTATACTCTTATATAGTCGGTTAAAGAGTACCCGTCGCAGTAAAAATAATGAAATACAGTTTCACCGTGGTTCAGTTAATTGAACATTATTACCTAATATCGATATTCAGATCGCTTAAAAATACCTTTCAGTTGGTTATTTACTTATTTTTACACCGCTTAGCTTATACATAATAATATAATGTGTCCGTCGCTTTTATATTAAGTTTTCATGTAAAGCCGAAGAAATTGCAGTTACGGCAGCAATATTGGACTCACCATATTCTTTTGACTTTTGACTTCAGACTTGATACCAGCAAAATTTAAATTTTCTCTGGTTTTTGAGAATATTCATTGGTCGTAGCTTGATAAAAAATTACAATGAGACCACTGTCGAACAGTAATACCCATCAGTTTATATAAAAAATGTTAATTCCATTATCCCAGCGCATTCGCCATATTTAAATAAATTTAAATAAACGTAGCTCGATGAAGCTAAAATGTGTGTATCCGACTCTTTAATAAGATATAAAAATTGTTTAAGCCAACCCGTAAAAGTAGTCGAGACATCATTCTTGTGAAAAATATGTAAATTAATTTTAGCAGGTTTCATTTCGAGAAATTTAAGCACTATTTATTTATTTATTTATTTAATTGCCTTATTTATTTTAACGTCCTGGTGAAGTTTAGCTATCTTGAGCAACTTATTTAATTACCTTAGTTTCACGGGCTGGTGCGTCACTAGTTCTAGAAATTTGCACCAAAATACCAGTTGTCTTTTCTCTAATTTTTAAGGTCTTCACAAGACATGCGACAGTCCGATTAACAATAGGCTGGCACTACCATATTTCACTGATTGAAATGACAGGTTAGTTTCAACTTTAGCTGCTGCAACTTGCCAGACCTTCAGCACACAACATCATCATGTGTTCATTGTAGATGTTAAAGAATATTCACCGATCTCATCGTGTCTACGATCTGTTAAGGATGCGCGTGCGCATCCTCTTCTTTCGAGAGGAACACGACAGTTTGCAAAAAGCTAAGACTGTAAATGTTGGAATTGACATAAATGAATCAACTAATTAACCACACTTTTGAATTTTATTGAAGTATTCGCAGTCTTTAATGGCTACTGCAATGAGAGCAACGCGATTTAAAATTCATTTTTTATTGTATACACCATAAGAAAAACGTATATAATATATATGTACAAGCTTATTTTAATCTTATCACTATCAATTTAACTTGTAAACAACTATCCATATTTGATTCTGGACTAGGAACTAAAAGAAAATGTCTAATATCACCTAAAATCAATTTCGATGTACTTCAATATCGAAGGTTAGGTTTTGAATATTTGTGAAAACAATCCTGAAGTGAGTATACGGAATATAAGAAACAAAGTAGATATTTCACCTTCTTCCTGAACATATTCTTAAGATAGTAATGGCACTACTCCTACACATGTACATTATTCAAGAATTGTTACTAGGAGATTATCCGCGAACTCTTTATTTTTGTGAATGGCTCCTGTACACGGTGTCTTTTTAAGACAAAAAGTTCGTCTACATTGGCGCTAAAGCACTTACGGGAACTTTTATTATGCCTCGTATTATCCAAAAATGTTTTTAGTGAAATCGAAGCTGATACTTTTCTCGAGAAATCATCCGGAAAAGTTAAAAATCTAAAACTACCTGAGTCTAAATTTTTAAGCATATATTCTTATTGTTTTGTATGCTTCCGAGCGTTTCTTGATCGAATAAACAAATACAAAGCCCGTCGCAACTTGTTATTGATACGATATATCTATATCAACACATTTTTCTTCTTTTTTACTGTTACATTGTTAACCTTTCTGTTTTCAGTTTTTTTTTAACCAGCAGAGCGAACGTTTTCTTCGGTTACTACTTTTACTAGTTAAGAATATTAGTGGAAAGTGTGCTTCGAATGATTTAAAATCAATTCAGTTTCTTGTTTGTCGTTGTCTGATAATAAAATGCCAACAATTGATATGTTTTTATGAGGTATCGTTTTGTGTATCTATTTATTTGTTTACTCTGCCCACAAGTTCTATTATGTTAACACATCCAAATTATGTATTTACACATGCTGAAAACAGAAGAAACGTTTGTGAGTCACGTGGAAAAAAAATCATCGTTGAGACGAAAAAAATCGATAATTTCAGATTAACAGACCGCCATGAACAGTTAATAAGAAATTTGATTTGTAAACATTATAAGGCAAAGGACGAAATATTTCCTCTTAGTTCCTCGTCAGACGTTAGCGGGACATGAAAAGGAAAATACAAGAAGGTCCTGGCAAAGAATGCTAAATTACGAAAATATTTTACTTCCAAAAGCTACAAGAGCGCGCGAATCATCAACTAGTGATTTTCTCGTTTGTATGCTTCACCGGTAGATTCAAGGGTCATACTACTACTAAAATATTCTTTGTATTTGTTTATTTGATCAAGAAATGCTAGGAAGCATACAAAACAATGAGCATATATGCTTAAAAATTTAGTCGCGGATGGTTTAAGATTTTAAATTTTTCTGGATGATTTCTCGATGGGCATAGATTTCACCAAAAACATTTTTGGGTAATATGAGGCATAAGGAAGAAGTTCCATAAGTATTATTTAGCGCCAATGCACACGAACTTTTTGCCATAAAAAGATACCGTGTGTAATCAAAAGCAGCGTTTGTAAATTGCTTTCTTTCTGCGCTAATGCTGCTGGGAATATGAATTTCGGCGAAGAATAGAGATGGCAAGATTGGCAACTTGCCAGTTGAGCATTTGGCACGAAAAGGATACCACAAAGAGCATAAAGATCAAACTTGCTGGCGCTTTAGTTTTCTTGATCTTTCTTTACACCTCTGAGATAGTAGGCGTAATGAGCTTTTGAGATACAGGCTATGAATTACTTGGGCAGCACATCGTACCAACAACTCGAATTTTCTTGAAATGTAAAACCCAAAAATTACTTTCCAGCAATGTGTCCTCTCAAATAGACTTACTTGTTGGCCATGCCAATCGTAGAGAGAACAATGTAGAATGGTTGACAGTATAGGGGAAATCAAGTGGAAAGAGGCGAAGAGGTCTATCTCCAAAATGTTGAGATAACGTCATCAAGGAGCTGATGCGCATAACAGACAGCTGCGATAATTGGCATGAGGCTATCGGATATGTCATATAGTAAAGTAAGATCAACTAGGGTATTAGATGAGTCAAAGGCAGGACTGTCAAGACATTGTTAATAAGAAGATTCCAACTTTAAACAAAATAGTTATAGCGTGATGGTACATGCATCCAATTCAGCAAACAATTTTGGAAATTTTTTAGATGACATTTTTCAAGTTTGACTTAACATATCTTAAGTCAATTGATCTTTACATCTGAAGCTATATGCCAAGTGGATAGTGTATACTCCTCCGGCGGAGTAAAATAGTATTTTATGCACCAAGTGCGTTGTATAGATTATAACGCCCAAGGTAACATGATGCAGCCCGAGAGCCTTTGACCTGAGGGATGTATGTTGCCTGATGGGCGTTATAATCTAATAACGCTCGTGGTGCATACAATATTTCATTTTTCACGAAAAATATATTTTTCTAATGAGAAATTAACTTTTCATTCTTCTAATACATTTAGTAGTCTATGACATTTGCTGGTACTTGACGTTTATTAACTGTATCTGACAGTTGTTGAAATTTTGACGTTTGCTGAGGTTATAGGAAAAAGGAAAATAAATATGGAAATACCACAAAATATCCAAAACAATGCCTGAGAAGCTACACAAAATGTAATGCCGGTTAAATCCAAACCATTATACGATAACGAATATGAAACATTTATAGTCCCTTCAAATTAGGAGAAAAATCACTGATTTTGGGAAATTTTTCCTTCAGCTAAGTCATCCGTATAGAAACTTGTCTTGGGGTTGTGTTAACATATTTTCCACCAAGCGCATGAAAAGAAAGGGTTGTTTTTTAGATATAGATACATATATATGTTTTTTTGGCCATTTTGGCGGTTTTTTGCGTTTTGCTGCAAAACTATGCATTTTTGAGAAAATATGACCTGATTTGATATTGTATATATAACGTTTCTCTACAATTTATGTTCTTTTCATATTTTTGAAATTCCGCTTAGTTACGCCGCTAGAGCGCGCTGAAGTTTATGTAAATGTATACATTTTTTTGGTGTTTGATTTTAAGCTAAAACTATGAATTTTATAAAAAAATATCAAGATATCAAAGTTGTAGACAAAAAAAATTTCAACAAATTTTCTTCTCTGTTTTTTTTTCATAGTCGCGTGGTTTGGCTGCTAGAGCGCGAAAAACATTTTTTCAATAATCTTGAGCGGAAAAAAATAGCGTATATATTTTTGATATACAGGCAAAACTACACATTTTTTTAGAGTACTCGTCAATTACATAAAAATTTGGAGAGCAAAAAAAAAATCATTTTCTTTGAAGCTCATCGTTCATTTCTTACACAGCTGCGCATAGAACGGTTCATCTAATAGTATGAACCACGCGCATTCAGCTGTAGTGGTCGTGATGGGCCTATTTGTATATGTCATCCTTAATGTCATCTATATTAGCTTAGCCGGTAAAAAATATTGAGTAGAGGTAGGTGGAGGGGCAAAATACTCAATAGGCAATAGCACTCAGTAAGTGAGTTAAATTGACTGGGATTTGAACATTTAAGCCCCTTAACATTTTTTTCATTCTAATACACAAAAAATTGAGATACGGCTCTGCAGTACCTTGTCGGCAGCGCGCTGTCTTTGATATTTGGATTTGGATGGTCTTTATTTCATTTTTTATGTACCTCAATCAAATGGAGACAACTATAATTTAATTTATCTCAAAGTGTGCTTTTGAAAATAGCTGATATAAATGTAATGTAAAGTAACACGAATTGTGAGAATAATATTTAACTGCTATACATATGATTTAATAATGTCAGAATGTTATTTTATTTCGAAATTTACTTTTCTCCTTATTCTCCATGTGTTAGTATTTTTTATAAAAATAAATGTTTTCTTACAACTTATCCATTATACAACATTGACATTGCTTGTCAATGTTGATCAGTATTTTTATTGATAGGTGAGTTTGCTTTTAAGTAACCGGCCTGGCACATTAAACGTATCTTCGAGATAAATTTTGGGAGTAAATGACGTCAGAGTTTCCTGCGTATTGGTTCATGTTTAAAGCAGTATATTTCTGAAACTACTTATCAAATTGGTCTCAAATTTTCAGTGTTGTAATTATTTGATGATTACCTCGTACTAAAAAATGCAATATGAAATATGACTAAATGGCCCCATGCTTACATATTTTATTAATAAGAAGATTTCAAACTGAATCGTCTAATCTCATTATAGATAATAATTGAACTCATATTCTCCTTGTTGATACCTAGTAGTTAAATATTACCTTTATTGACTTCTATTTAATAGCGAAGCAAAATAATGAAAAGCAAGAATTAGCAGAAAAGTTTATTAATTCTTAATGTCGGAAAGGATTGAAATCCGACAAAGCCGCCATCGTTAGGGTATTTCGGAGAGAAAACTTCCATAAATTCATTTAGCGACATCCTCAGAACTCAATTAACAATCAGTTGCGATTGTGTTAAACAAAGGGCGGTGAAAGAAGCGCGGTCTAAATACAAAAGGCATAAAAACTTGCCAGATAACATTATATTCGTATTGTGGCATAGTATGGTGGCGCTGTTATCGCCCAGATTCGTTCATTTCCGCTGCTACGCTGCGGCAACACTGATAACTAGATATCGCGAGTATTCCACCACTTTATCTCAAGAAAGAATAAGAAAACGGCGTAGAATGGACCATTATGTTACGTATAGTAAATCCTATTATACAGAGGGCGTTATCTCGCGAGGCAAGCCCGTATACTTTATCACTATCTCTCGCACGTGCGCTTACGCTATAAATTGCGGGCTCTTTGCACCCTGTTCATGGGCGCACGAGGGAAACAATCGGAAGGCGTGACAACCCCTGAAAATTAGGCGTGCAGGCCGTTATCGTTTAAAAAATCTTGTTAAGGTCTAGGGAAAGTTCTTTGGTTAATGCTATTATTTTTAGTGATAATTCAATTTTATACATTTCCAGGGTATGCACAAATTGATACTGCGTTATGTAGGGTTGTGTGTCCGTTTGATTTTTGAATAATAAAAGATTCATAAGTATTTGATAGTCCTAGAAAATTAATTTATTCACAACTAATTTTATAATAACTTCAAAAGTAGTATTGAACCATATTCTTTATAGGATTTTGCAAACAGCAGAAAAAAAGATAAGCTAATAGATAGGTGAAGATCTGTTGTTTTATCAGTCGATGTTAAATATATTTATTTCACACTTATTCATAGAAATTATCTTTATTTTGCACGAAACATCTTTATGAGTGGCTTTATATCTTTCTGATGAGCTCCAAAATAAGGGCGAAAAACGTTTCAAAGGCTAAGCATTTCCAAGAAACAGAATGATAGATTTCATGAGAATGTAATCCGTTAGAATGAAAAATGTTTCAGATGTGATGCCTACCTTGATCAACCATGAACTGCCTTTTAAAGTTCTGTTTCCTAGAAGAGACGAACAAAACCGACCTACAAAAGGCAGACAGTTGTTGGTTCACAGACGGCTACAAAACTCCTGCGGGAACTGGAGCTGATGCATATAGTCGCAAACCAAAGGTAAGGATAATCTAAAGCTTTGGTGATAATGCGACTATATTTCAGGTAGAAATCCATGCCATTGAGCTGTGTATACGGAGACCCGAGCAGATGCAGCTGCAGTTGCAGCCTAGACACAGATCAATAAAAATATTTTCAGACAGCCAAACGGCTCTTAGAGCCCTTTGATCCTTCCCTTTTTTACTCTAAAACGGTTTGGAATTGCCAGGAAGCTCTTGACCGACTGGGCAGAAACAACAAACTGACTTTTATTTGGATACCTGGCCACTCTGGCATGGTGGGTAACGAACTTGCTGACTTCTTGGCTAGAGAAGGCACGGCAACCAAATTTATAGGTCCAGAACCGGCACTTGGCATATTCGCAAACTCTGCCAAGGCTGCTATCCTAGCCTGGACTAAATTGGAAACAATCCAGCACTGGCAGGAACTACCAGGATTAGCTCTCTCAAAGGAGTTTATTGCGTACCCCTTGAAGTCAAGAACTAAAAAACTATTAGAGTTAAATAGATAGGTACACCTAAGAACTCTAATTGGCCTATACACTGGGCACTGCAGATTAAATCATCACCTATACAGAATTGGACTCGTGGAAAATGCCGAATGCCGTCTATGTCTGGAGGATGATGAAACGGCAAAGCACGTTTTGTGTACCTGTCTTGCTGCAGAAAGAACCAGGTTCTCACTGTTTGGTAAAGGACGACTGGAGCCAGAGAATCTGGACGATTTCTCACCCAACAAGGTTATCAGCTTTATTAAAGAGCTCAATCTGTTGGGTGAACTATAACTAGGAGTAAGCGACAATAGACCTGATGGTCGCAGTGGAGGATCTGACAAGAGCCCATTCACATATTAACCTAACCTAACCTAACTGCAAAACGCGCGTTCGACTTTGCACCTCGCTTTATCCAATATCTCCACGTCACTAATCTTTTATGGAAAATCCGCGGCATTAGACGAAATTTTTGTAGATACATCCTTTATGTGAAAATGTATGCTTTTTCTAAACATATTTTTTATTTTTTCCTACCTAGACACATTTTCGAAATTTTGGGAAAATTCCGGAAAAACTAAGTTTTTCATTTTATTTTTCAATGTTGCCGGTCTGGGAATCATGCAAACTTTATGTGATCTTATTGTTTACGATCCAAAGAACTCATTAAAAACAATCATCCGCCTCCGATTTGTTTCGAGGTAAATATCTCTAATAACTGGGCTGTTGACAATCGTGTCGGAGCCACGATTTTTGCATATCTAAATGTCGCGGTCGCGTCGATTTAACAATGCTCTTTAAAATGGGTTCAAATTCAAGGCTATGTTCCTTACTAGTAAATCTACCCATTAAATCATGTAGTTTCCTATATCGAATTACGTCCAATTTTCGTCTACTTCTGTCTAATTCCACTGGCCTATAATAGGTGTGCGTAATCAACGGTTTCCAGAAAATTTTAAGAACTGGCGAAGGCGCTGGTAACAATAAAAATATGACTGGAACATTTAGTTTTTGATTTGAATTTTTGAAGATCTGTTTTACCTTTGCGTCCAATTTCTAATAAATGTACATGTAAAGCAAATAACCTATACACAAAACTCGACATGGAAATAGAATAGAATAGAATAGAAACATTTATTTGCCATAAAAAACTGTTTTCACAGAAAAGGGTTTCGTCAACTATAATTAGAGAAATATAAAAATAGAAACTAAATACGTATAAAAAAGATAAAATAGAAAATATATACATACAAGGGACGTACAAATTATATATAACAAAATACTATCTTAATGTATTAAATAATCTAAGTCCAAAAAATGTGTACTTATATAAAAGATAAAATATAAAATACATACAAACAACAGACGTACATAAACTGTATGTAACAAAATACGATCATAATGTATGAAATAATCTAAGTCTAAGTTCAATGTGATAAATACAGTCTATGTCATTGATGAGCAGCATTCGCCAATGGAATAAAAACACTTTTCAATTAAATAGCTTCTAAGTTCAGTCTTAAATGACTTGTACGTCTTTACTAGTTTTGATATATCTGAAAGTAGATTAAATAAACTGCTTGCCACTCGAACTTGCACATAGAGACTTTTAGGCAAAATTTAAAGTTCAATATTTTCAACAGGAATGCAAATTTTTGAACGCGGCTTGCAAATTTTAAGAGCTAGTTTTTTTCGGATTAAGCTGCATGACGTATATTTATCGTAGGACCATAAGTTTATTATATACGGGGTGATCAATGAAGTCATGCAAAAAATCAAAAAGTTTGTATGAGTGAAATTTCCGCAAAAAATGTTTTTGGTCGTTGCAATATGGTTCCTTACTAAGGCAACATCAATATCTCTAGACGGTTTTGTCAGTTTTTAGATTAAGGCCCTTAGGCCTTGTACACACTACTCAACATAAAATTTGGATACCGAAATCTTTAAAATGCTATAAGTTGACATTGGATTGACGGTTCTTGATGATTTTTGCGGATTTGGAATCCTTATTTCACGTAGATTTTCTATGGTCTAAGCATTTTATTTGAGGGTTGAAATTTACACATTATACCGGGTCGATAATAAACAAAAACGTAGGATACGACGCGCTCTAAAGTTTGGCTTTATTTAAGTTTTTGTAAAAATAAATTCTCACCTCAAGTTTTTTTTTATTTAATGTTCTTCTCACTGTTCTGTCCGAAACTCACACCCCAGTTTGTTGTCTCAGAGAATCATTCAGTTTTACAGAGTTCTTTGTCCACCCCCATGCCCATAAATATGATCGGGTGTAATTTCTACGCGACGCGTCAATTTCAAAGTAGGCATTGGAAAAATAAATTTGTTGCTATGGAATTAAAAACTGTTTACATTATTTTAGAAATAATCTGACATATTTCAATGTTATAATTTTGTAAAGTTTAATTAATATGAGGCGTTTAACCACGGCAGAAAGGGAAAATTGCATTCGACTTCTCAACGAAGGAATGTCAAAACAGCAAGTTGCGCACATTTACAATGTCAGCCGAAAGACAATTTATAATTTGAACCGCCGCGTCGAAACTACTGGTGATCATAATTATGGGCATGGGGGTGGACATACAAAAAAAATAAACCAAAAAACCGAAAGAATTTTAATGAGAGAAACTATGCGGAATAGAACAAAGAACTCTAGAAAACTAAATGACTCTTTAGGACAACAAACTGGGGTGAGAGTTTCGGACAGAACAGTGAGAAGAACATTAAATAAAAACAACTTGAGGTGAGATTTAAAAAAAAAAACATAACATAATGCCAAACATTTTAAATTATAGAGCCCGTCGCAGAGCGAAATGTGTGCGGTTATTACAACGCCATAGAGCGAATAGGCGGGCATGGGCAAATCGGCATGCGAATTGGGGTAATACAGAGTGGAGCCATTGTTTATTTACTGACGAAACAAGATTTAATTTGTTTCACTCCGATGGCCGAATGTTAGTTTGGAGAAGGCCAAATCAGAGATATTTGGAGGAAAATATGGCCCCTCAAGAAGCATTTGGTGGCGGAGGTGTTACAGTGTGGGGAGGTATCATAAGAAATGGTAAAACCGAGCTATTCATTACCAACCAAACCATTAATGCTACTGTTTATCGGGAGGAAATTTTGGAACCCATTGTTGTTCCTTTTGCTCGACATTACGGCCCAGAAATTCTATTGGTGGATGACAACGCTCGACCTCACAGAGCGCGAAGGATCACAGCGTTTTTGCAGGCACAAAACATCAATAGGATGGACTGGCCTGCAAAGTCTCCGGATCTTAATGTCATCGAACACGTTTGGTCTTATTTAAAACTTAAAGTAAGATCTCTTGATGTACCCCCTGAAACCTTAGAAACGCTCAGTGAGGCCATTCGTGAAGAATGGGAGAATATTCCACAAGATTTTATAAATAATCTTGTGGATACTCTACCAAATCGATGTCGGGAAGTAATATTCCGAGCAGGAGGACCAACAAAATATTAGCTTCTCTTTTTTTTAATTAATGTACCTAATTTTAATTAATAAATGAAATAATGAAGTCATGCAAAAAATCAAAAAGTTTGTATGAGTGAAATTTCTGCAAAAAATGTTTTTGGTCGTTGCAATATGGTTCCTTACTAAGGCAACATCAATATCTCTAGACGGTTTTGTCAGTTTTTGGATTAAGGCCCTTAGGCCTTGTACACACTACTCAACATAAAATTTGGATACCGAAATCTTTAAAATGCTATAAGTTGACATTGGATTGACGGATTAGGAAATTTTAATTTAAGTTTAAATTAAATTAATTTTTAATTTTTTAGTTAATTTTTTTTTCAGTTATTAAAAATTACCAGAATTAGAATTATAAATTTTTTAAGAATTGGCTTTTGGTCGTTGTTAAGCAATGTTGTATATTGTAGAATTTAATGTAATAAACTTGTTCTTGTCGCTACGTTTTTGTTTATTATCGACCCGGTATAATGTGTAAATTTCAACCCTCAAATAAAATGCTTAGACCATAGAAAATCTACGTGAAATAAGGATTCCAAATCCGCAAAAATCATCAAGAACCGTCAATCCAATGTCAAGTTATAGCATTTTAAAGATTTCGGTGTCCAAATTTTATGTTGAGTAGTGTGTACAAGGCCTAAGGGCCTTAATCCAAAAACTGACAAAACCGTCTAGAGATATTGATGTTACCTTAGTAAGGAACCATATTGCAACGACCAAAAAAATTTTTTGCGGAAATTTCACTCATACAAACTTTTTGATTTTTTGCATGACTTCATTGATCACCCCGTATATAATAAACTTATGGTCCTACGATAAATATACGTCATACAGCTTAATCCGAAAAAAACTAGCTCTTAAAATTTGCAAGCCGCGTTCAAAAATTTGCATTCCTGTTGAAAATATTGAACTTTAAATTTTGCCTAAAAGTCTCTATGTGTAAGTTCGAGTGGCCAGCAGTGTAGATGGGCACCAGCACAGTATGGGGACTTTTTGTATTTACAAAGCCTATAGTTGTGGATGTGTATATTGTTGACACTCCTTGTTCTATGATCGTGTACTGATCTATTGAGCCTAAATTTGCCAATATTATTAAAAATAAACCAAAGTAGAATTGAGGAAATGAATATATTACTAGCAAAAATACTCGTAATTATTTTAAACTCTTACTAAAGACTTATTCATAGATAAGTACAAAAACATATATCTTTCTAAACAAAATACTTTGCTGGCTACATGCCACGAACAACATTGAATTATAAGAAAGAAATATGCACATTACGTACAGAAAACTGTCACAATAATGTTAGTTTTAATTTTAAATTATCCTGTTCAACAAAACCAAAAAACAACTAAAGACAAAAACACTTACCAAAAACTTTAAAGACTTTCACAGACACGTGTTTCTGTATCCTACACAAGGATACTTCTTCAGTGCTACTTCTTTCAAAGTTGAAAATGAACTAAACAGTCGTTAGAACCATAAATAATTATTGCATAAATACCTATTACCTGGTAAGTGACGCACGCAAAGTATTTTGTTTAGAAAGATATATGTTTTTGTACTTATCTATGAATAAGTCTTTAGTAAGAGTTTGAAATAATTACGAGTATTTTTGCTAGTAAGATATTCATTTCCTCAATTCTATTTTAGATTACTCTTACATTGTAGGGAATTTGCATTTGCATTTGATTATGTTTTATGATTATACCTGTATTGGTAATTCTCCGAAATCTGTTTTGGATTATCCTGTTCGTTAGAACCATAAATAATTATTGCATAAATACCTATTACCTGGTAAGTGACTGTTTAGTTCATTTTCAACTTTGAAAGAAGTAGCACTGAAGAAGTATCCTTGTGTAGGATACAGAAACACGTGTCTGTGAAAGTCTTTAAAGTTTTTGGTAAGTGTTTTTGTCTTTAGTTGTTTTTTGGTTTTGTTGAACAGGATAATTTAAAATTAAAACTAACATTATTGTGACAGTTTTCTGTACGTAATGTGCATATTTCTTTCTTATAATTCAATGTTGTTCGTGGCATGTAGCCAGCAAAGCATTTTGTTTAGAAAGATATATGTTTTTGTACTTATCTATGAATAAGTCTTTAGTAAGAGTTTGAAATAATTACGAGTATTTTTGCTAGTAATATATTCATTTCCTCAATTCTATTTTAGATTACTCTTACATTGTAGGGAATTTGCATTTGCATTTGATTATGTTTTATGATTATACCTGTATTGGTAATTCTCCGAAATCTGTTTTGGATTATCCTGTTCGTTAGAACCATAAATAATTATTGCATAAATACCTATTACCTGGTAAGTGACTGTTTAGTTCATTTTCAACTTTGAAAGAAGTAGCACTGAAGAAGTATCCTTGTGTAGGATACAGAAACACGTGTCTGTGAAAGTCTTTAAAGTTTTTGGTAAGTGTTTTTGTCTTTAGTTGTTTTTTGGTTTTGTTGAACAGGATAATTTAAAATTAAAACTAACATTATTGTGACAGTTTTCTGTACGTAATGTGCATATTTCTTTCTTATAATTCAATGTTGTTCGTGGCATGTAGCCAACAAAGTATTTTGTTTAGAAAGATATATGTTTTTGTACTTATCTATGAATAAGTCTTTAGTAAGAGTTTGAAATAATTACGAGTATTTTTGCTAGTAATATATTCATTTCCTCAATTCTATTTTAGATTACTCTTACATTGTAGGGAATTTGCATTTGCATTTGATTATGTTTTATGATTATACCTGTATTGGTAATTCTCCGAAATCTGTTTTGGATTATCCTGTTCGTTAGAACCATAAATAATTATTGCATAAATACCTATTACCTGGTAAGTGACTGTTTAGTTCATTTTCAACTTTGAAAGAAGTAGCACTGAAGAAGTATCCTTGTGTAGGATACAGAAACACGTGTCTGTGAAAGTCTTTAAAGTTTTTGGTAAGTGTTTTTGTCTTTAGTTGTTTTTTGGTTTTGTTGAACAGGATAATTTAAAATTAAAACTAACATTATTGTGACAGTTTTCTGTACGTAATGTGCATATTTCTTTCTTATAATTCAATGTTGTTCGTGGCATGTAGCCAGCAAAGTATTTTGTTTAGAAAGATATATGTTTTTGTACTTATCTATGAATAAGTCTTTAGTAAGAGTTTGAAATAATTACGAGTATTTTTGCTAGTAAGATATTCATTTCCTCAATTCTATTTTAGATTACTCTTACATTGTAGGGAATTTGCATTTGCATTTGATCATGTTTTATGATTATACCTGTATTGGTAATTCTCCGAAATCTGTTTTGGATTATCCTGTTCGTTAGAACCATAAATAATTATTGCATAAATACCTATTACCTGGTAAGTGACTGTTTAGTTCATTTTCAACTTTGAAAGAAGTAGCACTGAAGAAGTATCCTTGTGTAGGATACAGAAACACGTGTCTGTGAAAGTCTTTAAAGTTTTTGGTAAGTGTTTTTGTCTTTAGTTGTTTTTTGGTTTTGTTGAACAGGATAATTTAAAATTAAAACTAACATTATTGTGACAGTTTTCTGTACGTAATGTGCATATTTCTTTCTTATAATTCAATGTTGTTCGTGGCATGTAGCCAGCAAAGTATTTTGTTTAGAAAGATATATGTTTTTGTACTTATCTATGAATAAGTCTTTAGTAAGAGTTTGAAATAATTACGAGTATTTTTGCTAGTAATATATTCATTTCCTCAATTCTATTTTAGATTACTCTTACATTGTAGGGAATTTGCATTTGCATTTGATTATGTTTTATGATTATACCTGTATTGGTAATTCTCCGAAATCTGTTTTGGATTATCCTGTTCGTTAGAACCATAAATAATTATTGCATAAATACCTATTACCTGGTAAGTGACTGTTTAGTTCATTTTCAACTTTGAAAGAAGTAGCACTGAAGAAGTATCCTTGTGTAGGATACAGAAACACGTGTCTGTGAAAGTCTTTAAAGTTTTTGGTAAGTGTTTTTGTCTTTAGTTGTTTTTTGGTTTTGTTGAACAGGATAATTTAAAATTAAAACTAACATTATTGTGACAGTTTTCTGTACGTAATGTGCATATTTCTTTCTTATAATTCAATGTTGTTCGTGGCATGTAGCCAGCAAAGTATTTTGTTTAGAAAGATATATGTTTTTGTACTTATCTATGAATAAGTCTTTAGTAAGAGTTTGAAATAATTACGAGTATTTTTGCTAGTAATATATTCATTTCCTCAATTCTATTTTAGATTACTCTTACATTGTAGGGAATTTGCATTTGCATTTGATTATGTTTTATGATTATACCTGTATTGGTAATTCTCCGAAATCTGTTTTGGATTATCCTGTTCGTTAGAACCATAAATAATTATTGCATAAATACCTATTACCTGGTAAGTGACTGTTTAGTTCATTTTCAACTTTGAAAGAAGTAGCACTGAAGAAGTATCCTTGTGTAGGATACAGAAACACGTGTCTGTGAAAGTCTTTAAAGTTTTTGGTAAGTGTTTTTGTCTTTAGTTGTTTTTTGGTTTTGTTGAACAGGATAATTTAAAATTAAAACTAACATTATTGTGACAGTTTTCTGTACGTAATGTGCATATTTCTTTCTTATAATTCAATGTTGTTCGTGGCATGTAGCCAGCAAAGTATTTTGTTTAGAAAGATATATGTTTTTGTACTTATCTATGAATAAGTCTTTAGTAAGAGTTTGAAATAATTACGAGTATTTTTGCTAGTAATATATTCATTTCCTCAATTCTATTTTAGATTACTCTTACATTGTAGGGAATTTGCATTTGCATTTGATTATGTTAAACCAAAGTAATTTATACATGTATATGCATGGTAGTGTCATAATTTTCTTGTTTCTAAAAGTGTTACGACACGTATGTCTGTAGGGCAAATTGAAGATAATCCTAATTATTCTCTTTTGCATGACAAACACCCTATCAATTTCCACAGCCTGTCCTCAGATAATAATATTATAACTAAGCACTGAATATATAAGAGAATGTTTAAGCATTTCCAGGAAACAGAATGATAGATTTCATGAAAATGTAATCCATTGGAATGAAAATTTTTTTAAGACAAAGTAGATAAATAAATTCATTTTAGGTCTTTGTTCTCGTTTTTAACTGAATCTTCATAATCGTAGGGGGTTATGTGGATACTAGTTTAATCTGCATGGCCGTAGGGGACTGTGTGGATGCTAGTGTTAGAATGAGAATTGTCAAATAAGAAATTAGACAAATTCATTTTAGGATTTTAATTTGCTAGCATAACCAGAATCCAGGTTATCGAAAGAATGCAAAGAATTCATTAATATTTCTACACAAAAATGTTTCTTTTATAGATAGGTAATTTTTCTGCTGTTTGCAAAATCCTATAAAGAATGTTTCAATATATAAGAGAATAATAACATGTTATTAGGGCCGTTTCGTTAACTTCTTTTTTAATGTTTAAAATTCCAAATGTACCTTTAGCTAACTTTGTGCAGATACTTTCTGTATGACCGAAGAAGTCAAATTTTTGAGTCTATGATGATGCTCAAAAACTTTGTGTTGTTACTTGTTTCTACATGGTCAATATTAGGTAACAAAGTTGGTGTTGAAGAAGAAAAATTAAAAAACACAGTTTTATTTTTGTTCACTATGAGCGAATTTTTATCACACCAATTATTAAATTCATCAGAAATTTGGTATGCCTTCGATTCTAGTTCCGGTACGCTATTTGCATTAATGACTACAGATGTATCATCAGCATACATGAGGACATCACTCTGACTTAGGAAAGATGGAAGGTCATTTATTAACAATAGAAATAGTAATGGGCCTATTATCGAGCCCTGTTCCACTTCAATATCCATATTATATATATCTGAAGTTACGCAATCTAGAGAAATCAATATTTTTCTATTTTCAAAATAGGACATGATCCAATTTAATGTGTTGCCTCTTATTCCTAAGGAAGATAATTTCAATTGCAAGAAATTTGAATTTACGCAATCAATGGCCGATGTTAAATCAAAGAACAGCCCAGCAACTTTTTTACCTTTATCAAGGTAATCATGTACTTTTTGGATAAACTCCAGGCTAACATACAGGATGATGAATAGTGCGTAGATATTTCTTCGAGTGTTTATAATTTGAAAATTTATCTTAGATAATAATTGTGGAAGATCAAGAGTGACATATTCTAAAATAATTTCCATATCTACAGAGCGTTTCATATAGTGGTGGTAAGTTAACATTTGGAACACCCACTATTTTTTCAAATATTTGTATTTGACTCTTAATGTTCTATTCAGATACATAATTTCTTTACTTACATTGTGACGTTGCCATGTTATTTAACTGCAGCGGTTGAGTAAAATCTGCAAAAAACCGTATTTTTATTGAGGGACCGCACAATCTGCATCTTTTGCAATCTCCATATCTTTGCACGGAATTGACCAGATTGAAAATTTTGTCAACTATCACCCCATTCGCTACTACAATCTTTTTTTTCGTTAGGGGCAACCCCTCCTATAACAACGGGGTAAACTAGCCCCCTATTTTACATAACACACATATAAGAATTAGTTTAAATTATTATATTTATAAGTTATTCAAGTTTTCATTTATAAAATTAATAGCTTTTAATCTTTGCTATGTGATTGAAAGCCAATAATAAACCCCTGCGATTTTCATATGACTTTTCTAAAATCCTTGGCTCTACTTATCTAAAAGATTCGTATGCAAAATTTTAGCCAAATTGAATAATATTTAAAAGTTAAAACTGCACGCGAAATAATGCATTTCTTCGATACACAAGTGCGATTTCCCATTTGCATAAGATTAAAATTGCTAACAAATTGAATAAATACATCAAGGAATCGAATGAAAAAAACCGCATTTTGATCCGACTTACTGCACATTCTTCCACAGTGGAATGCTACATTCTACTAAACTTGTAGTGCATCGGACTAATATGCTTCTCATGTGCTTCTTTTGTCTTTTGCAACAATTAAACTTAAAAATGAATATTAGAAGATAGATTTGGCTACTTGAAAAGGTGCCTAGTGGTGAAATTTTAGGAACGCGGCTCCCTTCCAAAGAACAAGTGCTTTTAGTTTTTTCAAAATATTCAGAATCAGTGAAATTCACTTGATAAGATGTCGTATATGATGATGTTGGATGAAGAAAGTTCCGTTCAGAGTTTTCTAGAAGAGCAACGTGTGAAAATGGTGGACTACCTTCATTACAGGCCTGTTGCTAGGGGTGGGCCAGGACGGGCTAAGCCCGTCCTGAAATAATTTTTGTCCGTCCTGCGGCGACTGCAGAAATTAAAATCACAGTACACTCAAACCACAGTTGGTGAATGAAAATTATTGTTGAGAGGACGTAGACCAAGCGCCCACTGCAAAATGTGAAAATGGTTGCAAAACATGTAAAAATCATGTTACACCCGGCAGACAAGTAAAAAATTGTTAATTGTTATTTTTTATGAATTTTTCAATTTAGATAAAAAAATATTTTACTTTTTAAAACACCTGCTTGAAATTTACACAATTTGTGGTAAATAATGAACCATTTTGACTGACAATTTTTGTTAATTTTGTCAGACTTAATTTGTTATACATAATTTTTTTCATGAAAGTGCACTTCATAACACATCCTTGATTTTTGTGACCCACTAAAGAATGGCAAATTTTGTTTTCTTAACGTTTGAAAAGAAACACACAGAAAGCACAGAGATAGCAACTGTATTAAAAAAATTCAGTATGATTAAGGAAAGACGGCTACAGCTATACTACTAATGTAAGTTTTTGTACAGGTTTTCCTTGTGTTATTATTATTGGTCATTATGTATGTTTAAAAGTGAATTATTATTTTTGTTTGCTTATAATTGTAATGAAACATATTCTTTATAGGATTTTGCAAACAGCAGAAAAAACTGTCTATGAGAATTAAAACAAAAACTGTGTAAAAATATTAATGAAATCTTTGCATTCGTTCGATAATTTGAATTCTGGTTATGCTAGCAAATTAAATCCTAAAATGAATTTGTCTAATTTATTATTTGACAATTCTCCTTGTAACAATAGCATCCACATAGTCCCCTACGGCCATGCAGACTAAGCTAGTATCTACATAACCCCCTACGGTCATGAAGATTCAGTCAATGTCAAATATACTTATTCATGGAAACTCTCTTGATTTTGCATGAAACATCTTCATGAGTGAGTTTACGTCTTTCTGATGAGCTCCAGAATAAGGATAAAAAACGTTTTAAAGGCTAAGCATTTCCAAGGAACAGAATGAGAGTTTTCATGAAAATGTAATCCAGCCGAATGAATTTTTTTTTAAGACAAGATTTTTTAGGCCTTTGTTCTCATTTTTAACTGAAACATCATGACCGTTGGAGGTTATGTAGATACTCTTTTAACTTATCTTATTTTAATCTGCATGGTCATAAGGGACTATGTGGATGCTATTGTTACAATGAGAATTGTCAAATAAGAAATTAGACCAATTAGTTTTAGGATTTTAATTTACTAGCATAACCAGAATTCAGGTTATTGAAAGAATGCAAAGATTTCATTAATATTTTTACACAGTTTTTCTTTTAGTTCTCATAGATAGCCTTTTCTACTGTTTGCAAAATCTTATAAAGAATATGTTTCATCGTCATTATGTATATTATGAATTTTGTAATTTTAGTTTTCATTATCTAGCATTTCTTATTTTCTTTAAATAACAGCTACTGCAAAGGCAGTACTGACTCCAAACTTAGTTTTTATTTTTGTATTTGTATTTTCTATAACTATTTTGACACTTATTGTCATTTACATTGTTCTGCAATAGGATTATTCTGTTGGGTAATACATCTAGTATTATTATTATCATCCTTATTCTAAAATCACAGCTTTTTGCTGGCATCTTAAACCCGCAAAGAAAAAAGAAATGAAAGGATAGCATGGTAAAAATCTAGTGCTTGAAGAAAATATCTGGACGACTTTGTTACTAATAAAACAGAAACATTCTTTGAATTGTTTGGGATCCACGACGTAGAAGAATATTGCAGTGATACCCCTGAAAGGGGCATTAATCTGATAAAACAGTTTAACTATTGAGTCAGAAACAAACAACAAAACAATTCTTGTTGACAGGTGTTGAGCATTACAGGAAAGTCGTCACCAAGCGAATAATATGAGTTGCATCCTTTAAAGGAAATTAATGCAAAAAAATATTTCACATATATGATACTACATACCAATCTTAGTGCTTAAGTTGAGTTTCATTCAAAATTTGTTATTGTATGATTTCACAATAAAGATATAATTAACATTGAAAATCTTAGTTTTTAACATACTTCTATTAACTATTCAAACTGTGCAACCTCTAAATATGAAACACCCTAATAGATATATTGCAAAAAATGTCTTTTGGTGGAAAGTCGACATTATTAATTGTGCACTTTCTCCCGGGTTGCCTTTGAAGAAAAAAAGTTTGTAGTATCGGACAGGACGGAAGATGACTAAAATTTGAAACTTTTTGCGTTCAATCTGGTCAACTTCATGCAAAGTTATGGAAGTTGCGAAAAGAGAGTCAAGATCATGTACTAATTCCCAGGCTCCACACTTGATCCTAATTTTACAAGGTAATCTTCACGATACTTTTATTTTTTACATTTTTGAACTCACATAAATATCTGGTCTACTTAATTCAAGGGACGTTACGAACATTGACAGATTTAGATATCATGTAGAACATTCGTCCCTATGAATTAACAAGACGATTCCATGAGGCATTATTACTAAATTATAAAATAATAAATTTAACCAATATGCGAATCTTTTCAAATTAAGACAGCTAGTGCCTGTACTATTGATTATTTTAATAAAATAACATTATTACAATAATGCATGAAAGCCATTAACTTTTATTGGAGTTCCTAAATAAGAAATGAAGCGCGCCCTTGTTTCTGGCCAGATAGCGCGCAGACAGTGGCAAAATTAGCGGCACAAAGAAGGCTCTACTAACACTCGAGCTCCTCAACACATAAACATTGTAATGTAACTGTCGACAGCGAGCTCCAATGAGCCTCTCACTTTATATTTTAAATTTATTGCGACAATGTCTTCCTTTTCTTTTCACCAACAGCCAACCTGGGTCATTTCAGCGATGCCATTATTAAAAAGCTTTACTTATAAAAGCAATTTATGTTTAGTGTTTATCAGATGATTTTCTCGTAAAAATATCAGCGTAATAAAAGGTTGTTATAGGTGCCTCTTACATTCTTTTTACAGCCATTAGGTTACGTTAACGGTCCTGATTTATGTTCTTATGTTAACAGTTTATTATTTTGAAACAATATTAATTTAGATAAAGTAAATCTTGTAAGATAAATGAATACAAATCCTCTCCAGAAAGTTTAACAGCAATGTTACAGGTTTCGATGGATAAATCATTCATGTTAGGTTAGTTTAATGTAAATATATACTGTGAACTAAATAAAAGCAAGTACCTTGAGCTTAAGTCAGTTTTATAAAATAAATATATAAATGATCCTCAGATACTTTAATAACAATATTATATTTCTAGATTGGTAAATTATCTGTATTAGGTTACCTTACTGTATATATATTGTGGGTCAAATTAAAGAAGACAGCACTTTGGGCTTAAGGTGGCTATTTCCTAGAAAGAGACATCCGACTGGGAAATAATAATTATTTTAGGCCACAGCTTTTTTTCTTAGTAGGTATAGATATACGATATACGTAATAAGAAAAAAAGTTCTGTCTAAAATAAGTAGTTTTAAATTATAAAACTAAGACTACCTAAGTAAAATCATAATAATACTACTAGTATGAATTTTCACTCAATAATTCCAGTCGTTCCCAAAATAGTTAGATATAAAACTACGAAATAGGAAAGTTAGAATAATCTTTGAATTTAAATCTAAGTATTTTGCGAACGACTGAAATTATTGAGTGAAAATTCATAGCAATAGTCTTGCTATGGTTCTACTCAGGTAGTCTTATAGTTTTTCTTAAATATGCTTACTAAGAAAAGAAAGTTATGGCCAAAAATAATAAATATTTCCCTCTCTAGAAAGTGGACACCTTAAGTAAATTATATAAAATAGATTAATACATATGCTGTTCAGACATTTCAAAACAATATTACAGTTTTTGATGGATAAATGCTCTGCATTAGTTTACATTAATGTGAATATATTGTGAATCATACTTGGAACTCTTTTCTTCAATATTTTTATTAACGACATCGGTGATCACTTAGACGTATAATTCTTGATATATGACGTTAAAATGTTTCATAGATTTAATGATTTTAATGACTGCAAAAAACTTCAAAACAATTTAACTAAGTTATCGGCTTGGTGCGATGAAAATGATCTTCACCTATATGTTGGTAAGTGCAATGGTATGAGTATACAACCAACGAGTCCCCAATTATACATAATTATAATATTTATGGCAACATGCTAAACAGACCATTTACGTTTAAGGACCGAGGTGTAACGTTTGATAATAAATTAACTTATCACTAATCATATTGATGCTGTAATTTTGCAAGCATACAGAATGTTAGGCTTCATCTTGCGTATCAGCCATGACTTTAATGATGCAAAAACCATAAAGATGTTTTATTTTGCTTACTCTCAATCTAAGCTGGAGTATGCTTCACTTGTCTGGCAATCTGGGTATAACACTCATAACGCCAAATTGGAGAACATACAACGTCGCTTCCTGAAATTTTTTAACTGAAAAACTCTACCAATTGGAGCTTCTCAAATTCAATCACATGATCGATTGGATTATATTAGTTTTTCCGAAAAGCGTGAGTCCTTTGCTTTGCGCTTTCTAGATAAAAGCATACCTAATAAAATAGACTGTAGTGAAATATTAAGCCAACTGAACTTCTATGTCCCACGGATTAATTCTCGTCATTCTCATAGCTTTTATTTATCCACTTCTAGAGCTAACATATTAATGTTTCCTCCTCTGTTTACTATCTATACTAATTATGAAACTCATTGCAGTAAATTGGACCGCCAGAAATAATATTTACTATCCTACGTCTAACTGCCATCATAATTTCTACTTGTACTTCTTATTTAGGTTAGGTTAGATCAAGTTAGTTTAGATGTCCATCCTTTACATGATTTTGTACTGTTGGATGATGTATGATTAAATAAATAAATAAATGAACCAAATTAAAGCAGACACTTTAAGCGTAAGTAAATCTTTAAAAATAGACGAATATAATTATCCCACAGACATTTTTACAGCGATATTACAGTTCTCGGTAGATAACCATCTGTAGTAGATTAACATGAATATACTAATGATGGGATTAAATCACTTTGAGTAGACAGTACCTTGAGCTTTAGCAATTTGATGTGAAAACGACTGCCAAGCGACGCATAGCAAACGACTTCGCCATATTAACTTGCTAATAACGTCCTGACTAATTGTTTGTCAAGACAATTAGTCAGGACGCCTCTGTATGCTCTTGGGAAATTGTTAATACCATGCATTTGTGACCTACATGTACCCAGGAGAGGGTTGGAAATTATGGCGTGACACTGACAATGAAGTAGTTGACACAAACATCGAATTACTTTACATTTTAATATTATACTCAACGCACACTGCACCAACTGCCTTGACATTATCAGAGGATTATTGAAACTCTCAAACAGATTAATTACCGTACAGTATAGAACATAATCAGTACAAGTTTCTTGCAGATAATTAACCTTGCTAGTGAATATTAGTACATCGCAGGTAGTTGAAAGAAACTTGTTTTCGATTAGTATTTTGCATAAAATGGCGTCTAATAAACCTCCGAGCTGGTAATCCAATTTTCATAAATAACTTATTTCTTTAACATTGCAAGACTTAATTATTACTGAATTGGAGAAATGCTTCATTAGTTCCTTAAAATTAGAAGAAAAATCACTGATTTTGGGAAATTTTTCCTACAGCTAAGCCACCCGTATAGAAAGTTGCCTTGGGGTTGTGTTAACATATTTTTCACCAAGTGCATGAAAAAAAAGGGTTGTTTTTTAGATATAGAGACATATTATATGTTTTTTTGGCAATTTTGGCGGTTTTTTGATATTGTAGATCTAAGCGATTCTCTACAATTTTTGTTCTCTTCACTTTTTTGAAATTCCGCTTAGTTACGCCGCGAGAGCGCACTGAAGTTTATGTAAATGTGTAAATTTTGTTGGTGTTTGATTTTAAGCCAAAACTATGCATTTTATAAAAAAACATCAAGATATCAAAGTTGTAGGTAGATAAAAAAATTTTCGACAAATTTTGTTCTTTGTTTTTTTTTCAAAGTCGCGCGATTTTGCCACTAGAGCGCGAAAAACATTTTTTCAATACTCTTGAGCGGAAAAAAATATAGCGCATATATTTTTGATATACAGGCAAAACTATGCATTTTTTAGAGTACTCGTCAATTGTATAAAAATTTGGAGAGCAAAAAATTTTTTTTTTAAAACCCATCGTTCATTTCTTACACAGCTGTGCATAGAACGGTGTATATAATAGTATGAACTACGCGCATTCAGCTGTAGTGGTCGTGATGGGCCTTTTTGTATATGTCATCCTTAATGCCATCTATATTAGCTTGGCCGTTAAAAAGTATTGGGTAGAGGGAGGTGGAGGGGCAAAATACTACAGCTGTTCACGATGCCTATATTTTTTTTATCCGCTCAAGAGTATTGAAAAAATGTTTTTCGCCCTCTAGCGGCAAAACCACGCGATTTTGAAAAAAAAACAGAGAACAAAATTTGTCGAATTTTTTTTTATCTACGACTCTGATATCTTGATATTTTTTTTATAAAATGCATAGTTTTGGCTTAAAATCAAACACCAAAAAAATTTACATGAACTTCGGTGTGCTCTAGCGGCGCAACTAGGCGGAATTTCAAAAAAATGAAGAGAATAAAAATTGTTGAAAATCTCTAGATCTACAATATCAAATCAGGTCATATTTTCTCAAAAATGCATAGTTATGCAGCAAAAGGCAAAAAACCCCCAAAATGGCAAAAAAAAACATATATATGTATCTACATCTAAAACACAACTCTTTTTATTTCATGCACTTGGTGAAAAATATGTTAATATAACCCCAAGGCAACTTTCTATACGGGTGGCTTAGCTGTAGGAAAAATTTCCCTCAATTTTCCTAATTTGAAGGGACTACATGGGGACAACAGAAATACTAGATATAGGCGTGCACTTGATTTATTGAAATTTTTATAAATAACTGTTTAATATTCTGTGGAACATTATTTCCGATGATATCAACTTAACTGACGAAGCGTTAGTCGGTAGCAATATTTTGGTATTTGTGGGATCTTATCAAATGTTCAACCATTCATCTTTTACGTCTTTTTAATAAACATACAACTTATATATTCACTAATTGGGTGTTTTAAAGACAATGAGACTTGTTAAGTTATCGTGCATACAATAGATTTGACGAGGAAGTAGATGAATATTAAAGGTACAATAATTGAGAAATAACAAAATAAAGCCGACTAAAGTTCTCCACAACAGGTAAAAATAGTCAATATTACAATAAAATTTAATTATAATGAAACACACATGAGAGTTGAAAATAGTCTTTTTAGCAAAATCATCTAAAAGTAACTGTACAATAATTGCTCCAAAATACCGCCTGGTATGATGGATTAGTTTGGCAATAAATTAGGTTAAGTGTTGAGAATCAATTAACAATCTATCACAATAATTAATAACACCGTCGACCTGTTAACATTCGGTCTATGTTTAGCATCGAAATCCCAAATATATTTTTCAATTAAATCTGCACTATGACAAATTCTAGATTATGAGAAGGTTGTTTACCATTTTCGGTAAATACTTACACCTAATAAATAAATTATAATCCAATATGTCAACATTTACAAGCAGTCTAATTTAATTTTTTGTAAAAATTCTGAAGTAAATGTGGTATAATTTTGCTAACCGGAAAACGATAGATAAAATACGTTTCAATCGTTATCTTTACATGATGATAGAGCGTTGATTGTGGGATGTAATAAACAAGCATCGGAGCAAATGAAGGTAAATCCCCCAACCATGAGGTCTCGAAGACAAGTATTTCAAACTCGATATACCTACAGCCGGTCACAAAGCAAGAAATAAGAGATGTAGTGTAGAATTTAAAAACGAAATACACTCAAGATATAGATGGACTGTCCACATTCATCTTAAAAGAAATATTCGACTGCATAATAACCCCACTTACAAACTTAATAAACAAATGTCTGCAAAAACGAATATTCCCTGACAGTCTAAAACTAGGGAAGGTTATACCCATCTAGAAAAAAGGGGACAGACACATAATCAACAACTACAGACCAATATCGATACTGCCAGTCCTCTCGAAAATCTT
This sequence comes from Stenurella melanura, assembly GCA_963583905.1. Taxonomy (NCBI): domain Eukaryota; kingdom Metazoa; phylum Arthropoda; class Insecta; order Coleoptera; family Cerambycidae; genus Stenurella; species Stenurella melanura. The sequence continues at coordinate 138,988,027 of OY757311.1, forward strand.
TGAGAGAGTAATATATAACAGAATTCTGTTTTTCATAACATCAAATAATATATTGTGCAAAAATCAATTTGGGTTCAGGAAAAATCTAACAACAAACCATGCAATTTGCAACTACCTTAATTACGTTTTACACCATCTAGATCAAAATAAGAACGTATTCTCTGTTCCTAGACCTCACTAAAGCTTTCGATTACGTCCCCCATGAATCACTTTTAATGAAACTAGAGAACTATGGATTAAGAGGTAGCTGCAGAGCACTCGTGAAATCCTACCTACAAAATAGAGCACAAGTCACTAGAACACACGTACAAGGAAACGAGCAGACATCCTCAATAGCCAACCTAACAACTGGAGTATCGCAGGGGAGCATCTTGAGTCCATTACTGTTCCTTCTATTCGTAAACGATCTGCCGGTTCACATAAACTGCGACTACATAACAATATTCGCAGATGACACCACTGTCTCTAAGGAAGATAATAACATTAATACTCTTAATAACCAAATGAACTTATTAATGGTAAACATAAAAGAATGGTGCAAGACGAACAACCTCTTAATAAATGCGACGAAAACGTATGTAATAAACTTCAGGTCAGTCTCTGGGTATACAAGAGTGCAATATAATGACAAACTCATAACAGAAGCGAAGCATGTTAAATTCTTAGGAATAAGGTGACATCAAATGGGACCAACAAGTTACCGATGTATGCTCAAGGTTAGCAAAATATGTATACCTTCTAAATGCCACAAGGAAAGACATAAGTCAAGAAGCTGCTAGAACCATATATATATATGGCATACTGCCAATCTCAACTAATGAACGGAATAATATTCTGGGCATGTACTACAACAGCTAATATAGATAAGTTATTCAAAACCCAAAAACGGTTAATACGAGCACTATGCAATGTCCCAACCACCACCAGTTGCCGACCGCTTTTCAAATCGCTAAGAATACTGCCACTAATGAGTCTGTATGTCCTAGAAGTAGTAAAATTCGTACATAATAACACTAGCCTAATCAATAGTCATCAAGTTGACCATCCCTATGGCACACGTACAATGGACGTAAGACTCCCACAACATATCCACGCTTTCTTCCACAACTCTTTCAAAGTGCAGTCTGTGAAGCTGTATAATATTCTTCCGAATAATTATAAATCTTTAAGCAAGTCAAACATAAAAAAAACAGTGAAAAAATTCATCTTGCAACACTGTTTCTACACTGTTCAAGAATTCATAAACTGCTGTGATGCCATGTGATTATTCATATTTTTTGTCTGTTGATTTAATTGTAGACCAAGCACTATGTATATTATATGTCACTATAAGTATTTATTCGTATGTATTATTCAGCATGTTTTATATTGTATTTTTAAATTGTATTTTATGAGTTGCAATCTATGCATAATATGTATTTTAATGTTTTACATTATAATTTAATAATCAGGATGAATAATCATCCACCCTTCTGTTTGACCCACCCACAATATTCACTTGTAATGTATTTTGGAAATAAAAACTATCTATCTATCTATCTATCTATCTATAAATAGCCTTATATTAACTATTGAAGCAACTAGTTACATTATTTGAAATTTTGGCGGAGGCGCTAGGGATAAGCATACATGATTTGAATCTGCGGTAGGTTCTTAATAGAACATCTGGTATTTTCGCTTCACAGGTGTTATTAGATTTGTGTGGCATATGCTTCGATCTAACTACTATTATGAAAGTCACTTAATAACTAACCTAAAAATGACCGCTTATACAGCGTGAATTACTAGTGCGTGGACAGTCAATATCTCATCAACCACCCGTTTGAAATGAGAAATGTTTTATATAGAAATTCTAGGAGATCAAGAGTGGCATATTCTGAAACTGCTTTTAAATGTACAGGGTGTTTCGCATAATGGTGGCAAGATATTTTTTCAAACGGAACTAACTAACTTTCAGAGTTGACATAGTTGAACCTTATTCTACAGGATGCTCTACACGATTATTCAAATGCTTACATTTTTAAACTGTCATAAATCAATTTCTTCATATGGAACACCCTGTATATGTTAACTTCAAATGTTCCAGCAATCACTTATCTACACATTGATATCCATGGTGACAACTTTTTTTAGACTTGTGAAATATTATCTCCTATAATTTATTTCTACGTCTAGATAGAATGAATGGTGACCCTAAATACAAAATTCGAAAAACAAGTGTTGTATACTAGAAGCCAGGACATCAGATTTTTTTATAATATTTTCCGTCCCCCCCACCACCCCCGCTCTATTATTAAAGGGATTGATAACATGAAATTGAGATTTTCACTTGAAACTTACCTGCATGTATTATAAGGACATCTGCAATTAAATTGTAGTTTGTTATGATTCCGTTGAAGGAGGTTGGGGGCTAAATAGGGGTAAATAGGGATAACTAGGGCAAAATAAGTAAAGCAAGATGGTAAGAGTCCAGAAATTTGGGATTGGTGTATATACCGGAAGCCAAGGCCTCACAATTTTTTATTAAAAATTTTTAACCCCTCCACCAACCCCACTCCATTATTAAAAGGGCCGATAAGATAAAATTCAGATGTTCACTCGAAACTCAGTACCTGTATATGCTATAACGACACTTGTAATTAAATTGCATCTTAAGATGATTCCATTAAAGGGTTAGGGGTTAAATAGGGGTAAGTACGGAAAAATCAGTAAAGCAAGCTGTTAAGAGTACATAAACTTAGGATTTGGTGTATATACTATAAGCCATGCCTCAAATTTTTTATAATATTTTTCAACCCCTCCACCACTCCCATTTCATTATTGAAAGAGCTGATAAAATTAAATTGAGATATTCACATGAAATTTGGAACACGTATATATTATGACGGCATCTAGAACCAAATTATATTTTGAGATGATTCCGTTGAAGGAGTGGGGAGGTAAGTAAAGGTAAATAACGAAAAATAAGTAAAGCAAGCTGGTAAGAGTACAAAAACATGAGATTTGGTGTATATACTAGAAGCCAAGGCCTCAAATTCTTTTATAATATTTTTTAACAGCTCCACCTCAGCCACTCCATTATTAAAAGGGTTAATAAAATAAAATTGAGATTTTGACTTGTTTGGCACCTCTAGATATTATAACGACATCTGTAATTAGTTCATATTTTGAGATGATTCTGTCGATGGCAAGAACTTTGGCGAGATATTCACTTTAAATTTGGTACACGTGTGTATTGTAACGACATCTGGAACTAGACTATATTTTGAGATGATTCCGTTGAAGGGTTGGGGGTTAAATGGTGGTAAATAGGGGTTAATAAGTAAAGCAAGTACAGAAACTTGGGATTTGGTGTATGTACTAGAAACTAAGCCCTCAGATTTTTTATAATATTTTTTCCCTCCACCACTCCATCAGTAAAGGGACTATATAATATAATGAAATTGAGATATTCACTTGAAATTTGGTACACGTATGTATTACAATGACATGTGGAACCAGATTATATTTTATGATGATTCCGGGAAAATAAGTAAAGCCAGGTGGTAATAGTACAGAAACTTGGATTTTGGTGTATGTACTAGCAGCGAAGGCCTCAGATTTTTTTACAACATTTTTCAACACCTCCACTACGTCTGCTCCACCATTATAGGGGCTGATAAGATAAAATTGAGATAGTCACTTCAAATTTGGTACATGTATGTGTTAAAGCGACATCTGGAACTAGATTATATTTTAAGATGATTCCGTTGAAGGGGTTGGGGGGTAAGTAGGAGTAAATAGGAGAAAATAAGTAAAGCAAGCTGGTAGGAGTATAGAAACTTGGGATGTGGTGTATATACTAGAGGTCGAGGCCTCAACTTTCTTTATAATTTGTTCAACCATCCCCCGCCCCTACCACCTCCACTCCTTTATTAAAGGGGTTGATAAAATTGAAATTTGGTACACGTATGTATTGCAATGATTGAGATGACTCCGTTGAAGGGGTGGGAGTGGTAGGTAAATAGGGGGTGGGTAAAGTAAGTTAATAAGAGTCCAAAAACTTCATTTTTGGTGTATATTCTAGAAGTTAACGTGTCACATTTTTTAATATATCTGCCTTAAATACGTTATTAAAATGTTATTACTAATTATTTCCACATACCAGAGTGCAAATATAGTCAAGATGTTTTCCTTTAAAGATACCTGGATGGGAAATGTGGATGTGGGAGTAGTGATTCCTTAGGCAGCGGTTTTTTAATATAAAAGTTACAGGAACCTGATAAAACACTTAATAATATTTATAAAAATTTTGAGTTTATTGCATGAGCTCATAACTGGTCTTAGGGAAAGTGAAGAATTGCGTATATAGATACCATAAAAATACTATAATGTGGCCTAACGGCCTTTCTGCATTTGCTGACATCTGATGTCTCCCATCTAATTTAAAAACCGCAGTATTTTTATGAAGTAACTAATACCCATTATTCATTATTTATACAAATACATGCAGGAACTTTTTTTGCACATCTTGTGACTATAGAAACCTGATTATGTTACAATTCGATTTAAAATGCATTTAGAAAATATTTTGCAGCGGCTAGCTCGTTGTAGCCGCCATGAAAATTTTGAGTTTATTGCATGGCGAATTAATTGAGCTTAGAACTGGATTTAAAGAAAGTGACGAATTACGTATTTTGATACCATAAAAATACTATAAAGTGACCTTGCAACCTTTCAACATTTGCCAACATCTGATGTCTTCCACCAAATTTAAAAATTACACTAAAATTAAATGAAGCAACTCACTATTATTCATCATTTATAGAAATATATGCAGGCACTTTTCATGCACACCTTGTGACTTCATAGAAGCCCGATTATGCCGCAATTCGATTTAAAACTCATTTAGAAAATATTCTGCAACGGTTAGTTCGTTGTAGCCGCCATGACGGCGTTGTTTTCTTTTTGTAATCTAAAAATTGTTAACGGTTGACGCCTTGCGATCATATTTCGATGAAGCAAGCCGTGAAACAACGTGGGAGGTGCGAAATTGTTTCGCCTCTCCTTAAACTGTTTCATGCAGCCGATTAGAACTCACCCATCTGTAATATAACATTGTTATCCTGAAAATTGTCATCGCTGATGGAAATTTATGTATACTTCAACTAAGCCGCAGGCTGTACTTGCAATGAAATATTTTATGCCGGTTAATAATGTGAATTATTTTAAAGAGGACGTATTGAGCCGGTGCTAAGGTGCTAGAAAAGTAATTTTAACGATGGAGGGCATGTTTTAACAAGCAGCAAATGGTTCTTTAAAGATAAATGGGGTAAGTAACACACGAATTTCTAATGCCATATACGGAAAGTAGTTATTGGACGTTTCTTGGGATCTGTCGAGTTTATAAGTTTGAACATTGGTATAAGGGGGTTCTTGGATATGGCGAATCTAATGAAAATATTTTCAAGAATGTGTTACTTCCGCTTACACCGGATGTATTGTAGATGAACCTAGTATCGGGCGTCTGATGGACACGACAAGCATTTTATATTAATTAGGCCGGAGCCGTGTCGCCGCTACGATATCTATTAACTCTACTTACAAGGGGGTTTGAAGTTACCCTTCAGACTCCTCAAGACGAAAATAGACAAAATTATACTTACTGTGATTGCTACAGTCTGGTCTCTCCGTCGTAATCTCATGTCGAGCGGCGCACTTCTACTGAATATATCTTATAATTAGCACTTTCTTAGAAACACTTCTTAATAAGTAAGATCGTCGAGGGATTCTATGACTATTCGGATAGGTACAACAACGTGATGGGATCAAAGGTGAGCCGTAGTAAGTAGTTATCCGACTCACGCCACAGAATCGCACGTCGGTAGCCAATCTTATAATTAGTGGATCAATAAAAAATCGAATTCAAAATATATTTTCATTTATTGAAATAATTCATAAAATATAAAAAAATATTCACTTTTAATTTTGCACTGAAATTTTCGAATTGCTTGAAATCTTTGTCAGGATGCTTAAAGAGGCTATTTATATGAATTCAATGGTTTTCCTGCGTGCATAAACGTACTAACGTCATTGAACCCAAATATACCTTTTTTCCGTCGACTCGCCTTCGAGCGACTACTATGGCGATTCCCGCTTGGGCCTGGATTAAGGATATTTTGGGTTCGTCTGAATCGACTCTGCAACTTTGCAATTTTTGACTATTTTGGATGGACGTTCTTGTGGTTCGGACTATGAATTTGAATTGTATACAAATTTTCGTCAGAAGTTTTGTAGCCGCTCATTGTATGTCTCGACCACTTCAAGAAGTTTTACTATATACAATTGAGATAACTGATATTTATCTTTCGATCACCATAGATAGCAATCGGAAAAATTACAGCATTAATACGGTTAATGGAATGAAAATAATAGGGTTAAATAATTTAATATGAAAGATTACACCCAGGGCCTTGAACTTATCCTTGACACTATAATTTTATATTCAAATATAAAATAAAAAACATTCAGAATAATTAAATGTGTATTTTGGTTTTTATTGAAAAAACCGTCCCATTGATTTTTTCTTAAATTTTGATATTTAAAATAGCTACTTGCTACACCCTGATGCTGGACCCTCAGTGGCTCACTACCAGAATGTATACCTGCCTTTGGACCACCACTAACCGGAATGTATGCAGATTGTACTGTTATAAGTACTAAGTGGTAATTAGGGCAAGGAAATCAGATACTTCTTTGTCATGGCCAGTGATATAGCTTGCAGATTTAGAATGCCTGCCTCTGGACCTTCACTAACCGGAATGTATATACGTAATCTGCAGATGCATAAGGTATAGCCATACACATGTTAACTATATACTATGAGTTTCGTTCGTAACTTGACGCCAAGGAAAGCCTGTCTCTCTATCGTTTCAGAGTACCTTGGGTATGGTGCGCAAGCCTTAGAGACGCGAGATTGTGACAGTTTACTGAATATGGAAGGTAAATGGTCACAACCTAATCGGCCTGTTACAAGAGCGCGCTTCGTTACTCCTTCATCAGATCGTATCGTCAGAGCGTGCGCGTTGGGTCTCAAGTTCCCAACAGAGATAGAAAACCTTCTCTAGCCTCAATTCTGTACATAGTGGCTTATAGTGTGTTACCAGTATACAGAATCAGAAAATACACTTCGTGATATAGGGAATAAACTTCGATGTAATTGGGTTATTGAAAACAGAATGCGTGGGGTCGACGCGGTAAAGCGGTGTTGGTATGAACGAATACCAATGCCCTGCGTTGATCTACGGACAAGGCGTGGTTTATCTGCGCAGATACACATTTACATATCTCGAACTTAAATTTCCGAATCTGTATAGTTAATAGGTATATGGGTATAGCCAACATGATTCGGTAATATTCGAACATAATCGTCACCGGTGACTTATTGGTAAAGTGGGGACGTAGAATGTGCACAGAAAAGCCTCAAGCGTCTGCAATTAACTGATAATTTTGTGAAGTTTAAAACCACTATTCACGATTGATCATACTGAGTGCAAAAATGCCGAAAATTTTTCTTGCCTTTCTTGAAAATGTTCAAACTGTTGCAAAATAAAATGAACACACAGCCCATTTGCTTTCACCTGCAAATGTAGTAAACTGCAGACGTACTAGGATAACTACGTCTCCAGTTTACTCTCATTTTCATTGGTCCTATTATTTTTAAAAATCCGAAGCGTTCAGCTATGCCTTATGCGTCTGCAAATGACCTATATGCAACCGGGATGTATGTCAATCATATTCTCGTATTCACTAGGTGAAGAATAATAGATAAAATAAATATTCGCTTGATACAAATACTCCTGTACAATTTTGTCATCCATGTATTTTTGGTTGGCCTCTCCTTGTTGTATGGCATGTCTGAGAGCATCACGTCATATTTCGCTAGTATCATAGGTATTAATACATCGTCTGTCTGTCTTTCTAACATTCCAGCTTTCAGAACAAGCTGAATAAAATCAAGGCATTAGTAAGTCTTATGATACTCCCTTGTATATTGAGCAACTGAATTCATGCCGCCATCAGAATTACTCCATTACGTCAGAATTTTTTTCTAACCTCTAAAAATAGCTAAGGCTCAGTGAAAATCTTAATTAGGGGGGCTAGAAGACGCTATGGAGCAATTTTGACGACACAATAGGATACAGCGGGTCCAAAAATATGGGAACAAAAGTACAGACCACATTTTCTGCATGCCAGTGTAATCGGCGTACTTAGAGCTATGAAGCATTCACTGCTCATAGAATCCAAGATCATACCTATCTGTCAAAGATTGGCAGGTTACATGTAGATTATAATCATTTCTTCTCCTAATTAAGGCACACGATTCTGGTATCTACAGTCACTAATACTGTAGACTGCAGAGTGGCAATGAAAGTCGGGTTGTGGAAAGATAGATTCAGTACGCTAGGTCCGACATGGATACAAACACACACAAAATTGACATAAATAATTTGTCAAGCAATATTTTTAATTATTATGTGTTTTATTACCTGCTATTAATTGTCTTGCTGAGATGCGTAAGATATTTAATTACAGGATAGGCATATCACTTCATTCATTAATTCCATAAATTAGAGCCTATCAATAAATTTTTCATGATAGACGAATGCATCTAGTTAGTGTTTTTACAAAATATCTGACAAAAAATCCACTACAAAAATCCATCAAATACAAATTTAAATAAAGCAAATATTTACGAATTGTACAATAAACAAACAAATTAAAAACCTCATTCCTCGACAATGCTGGCAAATTAAAACTTAAAATTACTTTTGCGTGATTAAAACTGGTAATTGTTGGTGTAAAAATTGATTAAATTCTGATCCATTTTATAACAGATACTATTTGTTAGGTTTAATTTATGTTGACACAGCCTAGGGATCGCTGACAGAATATATCATTGTCCACTTTAGAGCTGTGTGCGAGGCGGGTTTTAAAAATCTAAGGATAATATTTAAGAATAATTTAAAAGGAACTAGTAACTACTTAGAGGTTGCACGTAATTGTCTTTTACACTATTTAAAACAATTGGTGGTGTTAACCGTTTATCAAAAAAATGTTAGTTATTATACTTTTCAATTTTTTATACCGTCTTCAAATTTTCTTTAAAATTCAACCCGTACGGATCTTTTTTTATGTATGATCAGTTATTACTCTGGAATGACTTAAGCGATCACTGTGACATCTTTTGCACACAGTGGAGCATATATAACTACATATCAATTTCATCAGGCTAAGGCTGGGATAAGGTGAGCAAAAATCGGAAAAATATTTTTCCGATTTTTCCGACTTGATACTGAATCTGATGTTAAGAATTTAATTTGCATTTGGTACGAGGAGATATGAGGAGGATTCTCTGATAACGAGTCTGATGTTACACCTTAAAATTCAAAACTATGGACATTTTCTTTTACTTTGTGGGAACTACACATGAAAATGGGTGAAATATATTTTTGAAAAAATCGAGATGCCCTTAAAAGATCCTTAAAAATGATGAAATAATGGTTTCCTGCTCTTGGTTCGTTTGACCCTATTATCTAATATGGATATTGAGGTCAATGTAAAAATGAAAAATAACAAAATCGGATGTATTTTTAACAACCTTAATATCGATATTAGGTTGTAACCCTGCTCGGCCGCTAAATTATGCATCGGGCTTTGCTTGGGTAGCTGGTTGGGAAAAGTTATTCCAGTGTTCAGTTTACTAAATGAAATAGCCCAAATGTAAATAAACGGTTTATTTCTCATCAACAGGTCAATAAAGGCAGTGTCACATAATAAATGTTCGTTTTACTGGTTGCCGTACCTTTTACGGTTTCTAGACATTATGTAAACGGGTGCGAAGCGGACGAGACTGTAATGTGACTACGTAGCGGCTATTCGTCGTGGCGTCGATATTGACGATGTCACGGGGGGCCGGTCTGATATCAATAAACATGAGAACTCAGCTCCACGGGTTGCAGAGTTCCTATCGGTTGGTTTATATCACTTTAGGTTCGGTGACGCCGTTAGCATCTGTGGAGTACTTACAGCGGCATAACGGCGTTCGGTAAATAACTTGTCAAGGCAACAGATCCCAGCGCAACACGCTGCAGGACCTAGAGATCGACTTATATTCGGTCCGACTCGGTCACGTCACTACCTACCTGGGTAGTACCTTCTGCTTCGTAACGGCGTCGGATAAATAACTTACCAAGGCACGAGATCCCATCTCAACACTCTGCAGAACCTGGAGGTGAGTTATACTGATCAATGCTAGAAGAGCACTGGTTTCTATTGAATTTCGTTGTGCTTTTATATCCGAAATACCCACACGCGTCCCATCTAGTAATATGATATGAATTTATGAATGCCTCATTACAAGTAAAAATTGTTAATTAACTAGGCGACAGTGAAATTTTATTTCTTAATTTGTAGTGAAAGTTGTTTAAAAAGGCGGTTCGTGTCTTTTAAAATTATTGTATTTATTTGCTTTCTTATTTCGAAATAACGAATGACTTTCTCGCTTACGACTTCAATCGCTATACATATTTTCTTGCAGATTTAAAGATAGAAGATAAGGTATTCTATTTTGTATTTTGTTTAATACTGATAGAAGGAAAACATTTTTGATCAAGTTTTATTCAGTTCAAGATCATTGAACAGTTTATTTATAAATTAATCATGCTGTGCATTATTTGAAACAATTTGTAAAAAAACATTATTTTGCAGATGGTATTTTTTTTGGTACCTTTGACATAAAGCTCAAGAAAGATATTGATATGTAATTCTCCATACAAGCATTATTCTCTTTTTTTTCTAATGGTATAACTTTGGCTATTATGAATATATCTGGAAAAACAGCATCAAATATTAAATGATTTATTAAAAAAGTTAAAAAGCACGTTGCGAAATACATAATATTATAATAAATGGAAAGAAACAGAGTATACCTCGTATGATTTGAATTTATACAAATCATTAATAGCATTGGATATCTCAACTTTTGGAACAACTTCAAGAAATATGGTTGCTTAAGTTTTTTGTTTTAAAATTAAAATTACTATTTTGATTAGAAAATATGTCATTTAAATTAGGCTTTTCTATAAAAGAATTATTAAAACTACAACCATTAATAACTGTGTCTTCTATTTCTATATCACTCACATTTTTTAAAATTTATTCTGTCCACCGTATCCTTGATTAATTTCTATCACGACTCATGCAATATATACTTCTTTAACTCCTGAACGACTTTCTTATATATTTCCTTGTATTTTTTAAGAAAATCAGCAACTTCTAAATTTCTTGCTACTTTTATTGCCACCCTCAATTGCTTGGCGTATTCCAGTGAAAAATTTACCATAAACTATTTTTCCTTACGAAAACCGTATCCGCCATATGACAGCAGAAATCCAAGGAGATCCATAACTAATTTTATAAAACATCATCTATTATTAGTCTACTAAAATGAAGCAGCGATGTTTCCTGTGCCGTTTCCTAACAATATGAATTTAATGACTAATATTTAATTACATATTTTTCGTTATAAGGGCGTATAAATGCCACATAAATTATGTATCTGTTAACAGAGCAACTCTTATGTAAAAGTATTCTGTATTTTTCGTAATAAGTTTTTTAAGAAAGAGCCAATCCGCTGACTCATCTCACTATAATATATTTATCAATTTTGGGTTCAAGTCACTCTGGATAATATATCGTTGAATGATTGAAAATATATATATGTGCTATAAATATGACTATTTCGATCAAAATTTTATTTAATAGCTCGTGAACAAGAACTTCGAGATGCGTAAATATTTTTGGCTTTTATGACTTGGCTTTTCTGAAAAGTCTTTGGTCACATAATAAGATGAATTTAAAAAGTTCTTACTCCAAATTTTCCAAATAATGGTGGACAATTAGATCTAGCGAAATGAAAGGGACAATGAAACTGATTATTTAATTAATATAAAATTATTAGAAAGTTGAAGGAACAGAGTCAATATTTACTAAAAGTAACTGCGAAACATAGACGTCTTGTACTTGATGTAAAATGAAAACAATTATACGAGCGTACAGAGTAATAAATAAGAGATTTTTGATAATTATTGTAACTATTTGCATTTATTTCTGAATTTCCCTCTTCCAAAATAATTTCTCTGTGCTACCTTTAAACATGTCAATCGGGATCAGGTTCATACATTATCAAATACGTTAAATGTCACAAAATCACTAGCAGTGGCAATCTGGAGCACGAATAACAAAAAATAACTAAATAATAAGAACCTGAACGTGTAAATCATATAGATTGTTATAGGCTAGGACTGTGGTAAGTTAAATCAAGTATTCATATTTTGGCCTAGTCTACACGCAGTTGCTCCATGTCCAATAACATACGATAAAACTTGTATGTGTTTTGGCGATCTTGTATGGTCGCAGACTATAAATATTTAGTGGAAAATGAAGAGAAGAAATAAATAATATTGAAAATTTAGAACCACTCACTTCCGCTAGGTTGAAAGGTTCATCTTTCTTCATAAGTTCCGCGATCATGAACACATCCACTGCCGGTAAATTTCCTGAAATAGCACTTACGAATCCTGTATTAGACATTTCGAATTAAATCACAGGTAAAAACGTACAAAAAAGTCTTTAAAATGCCTATATACGTAATATATAAATTACGTATAGTTCTCTTCATATATTTAAGCAAATAAGAAATGTCGGGGTATTTGGTCTTTACCGCAAAGTCAAAGGCGCCGACACTTTTTATGTGCCTTAAGTATATGAAGAGAACTGTACATGCGATATTACTATTTGATGTAATCGATGACGTCACCAGTGTCACCACCAATAATGGCGTGTTTCACGTTGCTGTTCAAATATTCAAATTTTATGTTGAAATATTAACTTAATAGACGGCGGATTTCTTTTTAAATACAGGGAAATGCTTTAATACATTAAGTACTTTATTTTAATAATATCGATAAAGCGAATTTGCATATAGTGGAAACAGCTAATTATCATGTTAATAAACATAAAAGTGTGAGGCGCCCTATTAATAACATCTTCCGTAATTCTAAGTATTTTGAGCGCCCTATGATTTTGTGTTTATTAATGTAATTGTTATTATTAACATTGTTCTCTTCTTTTTAATACATTTTCTTTAAGTTAGTTTTCATTTTTTAATTTTTTTAAATAATTTTTTTATTTTCTTCTCTTAGTTTTGTTCCAATTAGACTAGAAAGAGTTCAGTTTCGAATGGCGCCGGGGACACTCACGCGTGTGTAGCTCTTACGAAATCTCGAATAAATTCGGGTAACACTGTGAGAAATTGTGTGAAATTGTGTTGAATTAATTTGTGGAAAATTCTACATCGATTGATATAAATTAGCATGAGTCTGGCTATTTCGTGTAGTTGATATTTGATTATATCGGTCGAATGTGGCATCACCAGAAAGCGTATATAAACGACTTGAAAAAGGGACACAAATATTTGGCAATATAATATAAGCTGTGCACCATAAAGTTATCTTTTCCGTGAAGGGCAATGGGCTGAAGGGCAACTGTTTTCTAAGAAGGATGAAGCAACGAGTGCAATGGACGAAAAGTTAAATTCTGTTTATTGGTATATTAATCCTTGTCACATGGTTCATATATTGGGGCTTATTTAAGAATGCAAATTGATTTCTCAGGTCAAAGGAGTTGGGTCTGCTTGATATACAGAGCGTCCCAAATGTTCTCCTATATAGAGTGTTTCAAATGTTTTTTCGCGGATATTCGTTGCACTTCCACTGTAAATGGCTATTTACCTGTGGAACGGTTAATAAACAAAAGCGGACAAATGGAGGTGCACACTGATAGATTCAGAAATAGAAGACTCAGAAGAAGAATAAATAAAGAGATGATGATAAATGGAAACTTAAAAGAAGCGTCTGATAAACTCCTACACTTCCCACCCGAAGATGGTAGTTGGAAACTTAAAAGAAGAAAAGAAACTTGAAAAAGTATCCCACAAACACCTACTCTTCTCATCCTATATTCCTACTACATGCGTCATGTGGCTCTCGCTGCTGGTAAAAGCATATCCCATATCCAATACAGCGTATGCAGTCGGTCCGGAGGTATATAAAAACATCCACACTGGATATCCGGAAGTGGCAGCAATCCCTAACTTACGCTGGCAAATCAATGAATCAATCAATTAGTTAAAGTAGCATGTTTGCCTGGTAAAATTCCCTACCCATAAATGACAAAACATATTCGTCATTTTAAACCCGCCATTTTGAATTCTTGTAGTTCAACTAAATATTTATGTAACCTGGGACCTTGAAAGTCCTCAGTTACCGATTCTCCATAACCATAAATTACAAAACTAATCCGCTAAGTGATGAGACTTATCAACCATTTTGACGCTGCCATTTTGAATTTTTGAGTTTCATTCATACGTTTATAATTTTCGGCTTTAAAAATCCGAAGATACCGAAAAAAATTCAAATTGCATTGACATGTGAACCAAATACACATGCAAAATTTCATGTCAATACGACATTTGGAAGTGGGCGAAAATTTAGTTGAAAGTTTCTTACATAGAAAGTTACAGGTCAACTTAATCAACACATATTAAAAAGGAAAGGCTCTTACACCAACAGGTCGATTTTTTATTAAATACATCCTTAAGATAACTTTAGCATCGTGTTATCCCAAATCATCTCATCTTATGGCCCCATTAACCGGAGAGAGGACAGTATGTAATGATTCTATCCGTTGATAGTTCAGGAAATAGCAGATCTCAGAAGGTAAAGAGGATATTTTCCAAATAGTTGTACTAATGATTCTAAGAATGGAAGTGAGCTTTGGTAAGGCCATGTGCCTAACAGGAAACCGCAACAGATGGCGTGGTGCTGTTGGACGTGTCATAGAGCAAGAGGAGGCAGGATACAAAGACAAGGAGAGAGAAAATTGCACATGATTTATGTAATCTTCAAAAACTTGCACGTTTAAGAATGGTTAAGGCATGTCAGGATCACAACTGCGTGCCCAGCAATTCCACCACATTCCAGCCCATTTATAATGCAAACCACAGGAATCCTTCGTCTTTACAAATTCCGTGCGCAACTCTAAACAGTTGCAAACTGAGCTTCACACCGCTTAGATCTTCAATGAAGTGTCCCTTCTCTCCCTTATTTAGATGAAGTCTTTTGTCACTCCCCTGTCATAATCAGTGTATATACAAATGCAACTCGCCCCTATTTATC
This sequence comes from Stenurella melanura, assembly GCA_963583905.1. Lineage (NCBI taxonomy): Eukaryota > Metazoa > Arthropoda > Insecta > Coleoptera > Cerambycidae > Stenurella > Stenurella melanura. Next base: position 139,003,305 of record OY757311.1, read on the forward strand.
GATAGAGACAGGCCCCACACTTGACAAAATTGATTTTTATGTGTGGGTACTTTCAATTAGACTGCATAAACATATAAAAGGGTCTTATTTGTAGAATGATTACGGCGGCATTTATACGGATTTACATACAAACGATAACCGGAAAGTTATTCCTCTCTGTTTACATAGCGGGGGTAAAAAATCCTTCAATACTTGACGATGTCTACAAGTGTCAGTATTAGTTACCTGTTATACAGAGTCTAGTACTTAACCCGACCATTGGTTAGATTTTGCTAAATAAAGGAAAATTATGAATTTTCGAAAAGTAAGCAGCTTAACATATTATTATTCTCCTCGCAAATATACAACGAAGAGTATATTGCATTTCATCAGCACATTTTTAAAACCGTTAATATTGCTCGCAGAGGAAAAAAAATTCATATCGCTGTGTTGGTTATCGATATCGAGTTCGGAACAACTTTCAAAATGTCCGTCGTCAGTCCACAGGTCGCGTTATTTTGCAAGCATGATAACTTAACAAAGAAAACTCCGATTGTATTGAAATTTGGCCAATAAATATCGTAGAGAATCTTGTAGATACTAGTTTAGCCTGCTTAGCCGTAGGGGACTAGGTTGGATGCTAGTGTTAAAATGAGAATGGCAAATAAGAATTTTTACTTGTTAGCATAACCAGAAGTCAGGTTATCGAAAGAATGCAAAGATTTCATTAATATTTTTATATACAGTTTTTCCTTTAGTTCTCATAGATAGCTTTTCTTTCCACTGTTTGCAAAATTCTATAAAGAATATGTTTCATAAATTAGTATTAGCTAGAGGAACAGCCCTATTATTTCTTTACAGAATTAATTAGTATATAAAAAGTTATTATTAATGGGCTTGTTCCATGATATTCTTTTTATATGGTTTTGACGTCACTATACGCAAGTGACGTAAGAAAAATGGCTTTCTGGGACCTTCCAAATTTAACCTGAAAAGTCGAAAAACATGGAATTTTTAAACGCTGGTAACTAAATAAATACGTCGAGTGGAAGTTCGTTCTATGTGTCTACGGAAAGGAGAAGGTCGGCGTTGAATTATAATCGTAAATTGCAGGGTCGAAATCGAAAATTCGTTCTGGCAGGAGCGAGAGAAAATTGTAATTTTTTGACATTTCACCAAATTGTACTCCCCTACTGTCAAGTAGTAAGCAAAACAAACAATACTTCGAAAACACTAATAATTATAACCAATAAGGAGCATCAAGTCTATTGAGATCGCCGAGTCTATGCGTATAGTGACGTAGCGCCTGGCCATGCCCCATTTTCGCGAGATGGAAATTTGTAATAGTTTTTAAGATTCTAAACGTGCGAATAAGATTCTGATTTTTTGCAGATCCATTAATTTATACTTGCACTTTCGATTTGTGAAATAAAAAAAAATGCCGAACAAGCCCATTACACAGACCTGCAAAAAGATACTTTTCTTTTTTCTTGAAACCAAACAGGTGGTTCCGAAGGTATTAGCGTGCTGAACGCGATGCCGTTGGCTGTTTTGCGCCATCACGTCACAATTTTGGGAAAACTTGGCCTAAAAGTGCTAAAAAGGTAATTTATACCTATATTCGTGCCCTAATAACTAGACAACGGCACGAGATTGGGTAAAACGGGCCAGACCATCTCATTCAGCTTTCCAAATTCTTCAAAAACCAATAGTAACAATAAAGAAAACTCGCAAACATTATTTTATTTCTGGAATTAGCAAGAATACTAGAATTTTTGTGATGAGTATACAGGGTGATTCATAGTAGATGGAGTATTAGAAGTATATGGAAAACGATAAACATATCCTTTTGAAAATTTTGGAAGTTATTAAAGTTAGTGTGGCCACTCGAACCAAAATAATTACAAGGATTTTGTACTTCCGGTTATATCGGAAGTCGATACCAACTTGCTTATTTTAAACAGAACACCCTATATATTATGGACTTCTAGGAATGGTCGTCAAATTATGAGCCCAGGCATGTAGTAGAACCTATATCACACGTTCTCCATATACTTCTAATACTCCATCAACTATGAATTGCCCTGTATATATAAGTAAATCGGACCTAAATAGCTAATTCCATAGGATTTTGACGAGCTGAACACAATGCAGTTACCCATTTTGCTCTATGAGGTTAGGATTTTGAGGAAACAAAATGGATAAAATAATATTTTTATAATATTATAAAAAATACTATTTTATTCAGTTTAAAGTTATGTTTTCTCAAAGTGCTGACCTAATAGACCAAGTTGGGTAACGGCATTGTGTTTAGCCTGTCAATGTCCTATGGAATTACCTATTTAGGTCCGATTTACTTGCATATATAATCACCACAAAAATTCTAGTATTTCTTGCTAAACTCAGGAATAAAATAATGTTTGCGCCATCTATAGTTATGGTGTTTTTATTGTTACTATTGGTATTTAAAGATCTTGGAGAGCTGAATAAGATGGTCTGGTCCGATTTACTCAATCTCGTATCATGATCCAGTTATTAGACCACGAATATAGGCAGAAATGGCATTGCTAGCAATTTTAGGTTTGGTTTTCTCAAAATTGTGACGTGATGGCTCAAAACGGCTAACGGTAGCGTGTTCAGCACTTCGGAAACCTTAGGAATCATTTATTTGTGTTAAGAAAAGAAACTTTGCGGGTCAGTGTTATTATTATTATTTTTAAATCTAATTTCTTTGTGTTTTATAATTAAACAAAACATGCCTAAAACACTATTTGTGATAAAACATCGAAGAGTATCCCACAGAATGTGCAGCAATTAACAATTATATAAAAAGTTCAGTAAATCAGAGAAGAGACCAATGTTTACTCTAGTTTTTATATTTATTTGCCAAAAAACATTCTCTAACCGGGTTATATCTCAGTTATATATTGGATAATTAAATTAATTTGCAAATTTTTTGAATATTATTTTTAGAACAGGATACTTATACATATCTGTCAAAAATCTCTGGAAACAAAGCAAATTTAAATGACATAAATACATAATTCTTAAAATGTCCTTTATTTTGTTACACGTATTATGCATCTTTGTATATACCTCAATTATACAAACAGGGTGTTCTACTTTGAATCGCCAAGTCACTGATATAATATTCTTAATACAACTTCTTTAGGTCATAATTAGAATAACATCCTACCAGAGTTTAATTTGGTTTTATGATCTTATGCATTTAGCTGGACGGAGGTCAAAAGTCGCCTCGACAAGAGAATATAATGATAGGACACGCACTACTTTTTTTGAAAAATATGCATGGTGGGCACTTAAAGAAATAATTTACCTATTAGGGAAATCTGTAAACGTAATTACGTAAAACTTTCCTATTTGGTCCCTTTTGTCTCTTTTATGTCCCTGTATATTTTTTTTAACTAAACGTGTATTAAGATTCCTTTGTGGCAATAGTAATAATCGCCGTTTCTTAATTAATTATTTTTTAGGGTGGCCACCCCGTATATTTTTTTACTAAAAGTATTTCCGGTTTTCGTTATAACAACAGTACCAACTACATATCAGATAACTGCGAATTGGTTATGCTATCCACTTTTCCGATAAAAAAGTGCCAACAGTCAATCTCGAAATTTTGAGCCATTTAGGAGATCCCAGTAGGCCATGGAAATATGAAAATTAAGTGTTTTCCACAATGATCAAATAATAATAATAATAATAATAATAATAATAATAATAATAATAATAATAATAATAATAATAATAATAATAATAATAATAATGAAGACCTAGCCGTTGAAATTAAGCATATATGGAACCTCGGCACTGTGGAAACTATCCCACTAATCATCTCTGTCCAATGTTCAATGTCCAATGACCAAACAACTCGTCACTAACATCAAACGACTGGGCTTATCAATTAATCTAAGCCACATAATTCAGAAAAGTGTGATTCTCCAAACATGCCAGATAACAAGAAAATTTTTAAACACAGTAGGATAAGATGAATTTCTTCCCTACTGATGTAGAATACCAACCAGCAAGACTGTGAAATAAAAATGAAAATAATAATAATAATAATAAGATTTTTATTACTGATTATTTTAATGTAACTGTTATTTATTGCTGTTTATATACATATATTCTTTTCCTGTAAATTTTTTTGTACCGTTATTTTATGACTTGCCTTTGTAACTTATGTTATGTTAATTTGTGGTTAATAAACTTATTATTATTATAATAATAATAATAATAATACTTTATTAATCCAATAGATCAAACAATATTGATATAGGACAGGTCAAAAATAAAGTATATTAGTAATGATCTTTTACACATAATACTACACGAAAAAAAATTAAAAAGCTAAATATTCATCTATACTATGAAAGGCATTCGTAAGTAACATATTTTTAACAGAAGATATAAATTTTTTTAAACTACAATTTTTTATGCTTAAATCTAATTTGTTACAAAGAACCGTACCGACATAGTAAGGATTGGATTTATAAAGTTCTAATCTGTGAAGTGAGTGCTGCAAATTCTCTCCATGACGTGTGTTGTATTCATGTGATATATTTTGAAAAGTAAACATGTTAAATTTTTTTTTACAAAAGTTAATATTTCAAGTATATACAAACATGGTAAAGTTAGTATTTTTTGCGAAATGAATGTCTGTTTGCAAGATTCCCGAAATTGTAATCCGTACATAGAACGTAAAGCTCTCTTTTGCAGCACAAATACACGACTGGCTGTGCTTGAAAAACCCCAGCAAATCACTCCATATCTAATTGTCCATTCAAAATTTGAATAAAAAAATATTTTCACAACGTTTTTACTTGTAATTTGGGATAACCTTTTTAGAGCAAAACAAATACCTGCACACTTTTTACATACATAATCTACGTGAGCTTTCCAGTTTAGTGACATATCTACATAAATACCTAATAACTTAAAATATTTTACTTGTTCAATTGTTTTTTGCTGAAGTTTAATAAGTGGACTAGATATGTAGTGGGCGCTAACAGGATGAAATTGCATCGAAAATGTTTTTTCTTGATTCATTGCCAGATTGTTTGTAGTGAAATAATTAGAAAGGGAAATTAGATTATCCTGTAGAAGGTCAGACATTGTATTAGCATCTTGATTGCAAGATAAAAGAGACATATCGTCTGCAAAAGCACAGTGAAAAGTGGAAATAAAGTTTTCAATATCATTAACATATAATAAGAATAGGAGCGGGCCCAGGACACTGCCTTGGGGAACTCCAATACTAACGTCCATTTCCTCCGATCTCTTGCCATAATATTCAACGAACTGTTTTCTGTTCATCAGATAGGATCTTAAAATTTTTTTGCATTGACCACGTAACCCATAACCCTCCACTTTTTTAAGTAAAGTATCATGATCCACGCAGTCAAATGCTTTAGATAAATCTACAAACAATGCCATGACTTTGTTACCCTGGTCAAGATTTTTGTAAATATGATCTAGGAAACTTACTATAGCAGAAATTGTAGAGCGGTTTACTCTAAATCCGTGCTGATTAGTTGACAGTATATTATTAGATTCTAGAAATAATGTTATTCTATTTGCAAGCAATTTTTCGATTATTTTAGAAAAAACTGATAGTAAAGATATAGGACGATAATTACAAATTTTTTTAGAATCTCCCTTCTTAAAAAGGCGTATTACATTAGATATTTTAAGTATATCTGGAAAGTAACCTTCAGCAAAGCAGTGATTTATAATGTTACATAATGGTCTAGCAAGAAACTGAGCACAGTGTTTAATAATTTTTATAGAAAAATTATCATGTCCGGTTGAATTTGAATTTTTTAGATTATTTATTACATTAATAATTGCAGACTCGGAAACGTCGTGTAGAACAATCGATTCATCTACAATAGTCAACATGTTATGATTATTAATTTTTTGTTCACTAAGTTTTATTATAGATTTAGGCAGATTTATAAAATATGAATTAAATTTATTTGCAATGTGAATTTTATCATTGGTTTCTAGATTATCTATTATCATGGAAGATGTGCCATTATTTTTTTGCTTATTTGCTCCTCTAATAGACGTATTAATAATATTCCAGACAGGTTTTGTTTTATTTTCGGAATTTAATATGATGTTATCAAAATACATTTTCTTCGCATACTGTATAACACGATTATAAGTGGTCTTGTAATTTAAGTAGTACTTTTTCTCAATTATACCTAATTTTTGCAAGTTAAATAGCTTTTAAACGTTTGGATGAAATTTTTATTCCTGTTGTCAACCAATTTTTATTGTCGGGCGAATGATGATAATTTTTTATCATTTTAAAGCTAATATCATAATAAAATAATAATGTTTCATGAAAAAGTTTAAATTTGTTTTCAATGTTGTCTTCAATAAAAACATTTTCCCATGTTTCAGCTTTGAGATTGCCAGTAAACTGGAGAATATTTTTTTTTGAGAAAGATCTATATTTGTAAGGCTCAGTTTTTTTGTTAGTACAACAGTTAAAAGCTATCCGTTGAGCAGAGTGATCTGAGAGGCCTGTCTGATTTATACTTTTTTCAACTAAATCATCATTGAAATTTGTAAAGATATAGTCAATGGCAGTACTACTTTTATTACTAAATCGGGTAGGTTCATCAAAAACAGGTTTAATATAAAAAGAGCTAACAAGATCAATAAGTTCAGCAGTGTCGTTGTTCTTATTTAGGTAATTTATATTAAATCACCACATATTATTATTTTAAAACACTGGTTCTTACTAAATAATGAATCTAAACATTTTTCAAATTGCAAAAAGAAGGCAGAGATATAGAGTACTATGAGCCAATAAAATAAATAAATCGGGCAACGCGTTCCACAAAAACAGGGTGTTGCGGTTTTAAATAGCACACAATGTATATGTATAGGATGGTCACCTTAAAAGATAACGAATTAAGAAATATTCGTGTGAAATAATATTCGGAATGTAGAGGAAATTAGACTTATGCCAGTGTTTTAGGTTAAAGAAATACACAGGGCGGCCATCCAATACAAAAAATAATGAATAAGCAAAAGATGTTAAATAAAGGGGAAGATTCTTTTTTATATAATAATGACATTACAATTATATAGGAATAGTCAAGTTCCAACGTGTACTTTAAAAACTAGGTAAAAAATCGTATACAGTGTAAAAATATTTTGAGGGTAAGTTATTAAACAATTTTGGTGAAACATCTTTACTGATCTTTTTATGTCTGATAATAGATACCAAGTGTATTGGAAAGAAATGAAGACAAGATTAAGAATAAGTTCATTTGTACTAAGCATTTACAAAAATCGACAATTTGGTCACAAAAACCTAGAGAAAGGTTTGTACGTGACCTCTGTCATTTTCACGAGTAATTATTATTAAGGACAGAAGTGAATCACATGAAAATAAAGGTTTCTTAGACTCCAATTTACTAATCAAGGTACGAGAATATTAGCTAGGCGACAATAAACTGTCTTCTAATTCTATGGTTCAAAGTAATATGGGCAAAAAATCGAAAAAACTTGACTATGAATTATAATTAGTTCTTAAATCTTAAGATCGGCTAGCTCTATCACGAGAATCTCAGAGGTGAAGATCGTTTATTTTTAATGATTTCAATTTTGCCATAAGTTGAAATGAGCGCCAGGTAACTGCCCATAAATTCCAGCCCCCCTTAGGTTTAGTATGACACACTGATTATCACAAAAACTACCAAAAATCGTGTTAAATTTAATCTAATTCAAAACACAATAGAAATCCATTTAAAAGAATTTTTTTAATTTACGTACAAAATAAAATTAATAAAGTACAAATCGTCTCAGTGAATATTATTAATAGGAAATTAAAAAAAAAGAATTGTATTCCCTAGAACTGTAATACTATTATACCAATGACTTAGAAATAATACTATTCTACTTTTTTACAAAACTACTATTGGTTGATCAATGATATTCTGCAAATGAATTGTTAAAAATATACTGACGATTTACTGACGATCTCTAACGATGTACTGTCAATGATTTATAGTTATGTGAAATGTGTTGCACTATATTGACGCTGCAAATTAGCAACGTAAATAAAAAGATTGATATAACTTATGAACTAATGATATAACCATAAAATACCTGGAAATAAGATGTTAACTGCGCAGTTACTCACATGTCTTATTTTCGCATATGCTTAATTGAGTAACTAATGAAAATATTTAACCATAAATAACATATATAGAGAAATAAGGAAAGATTGCAATATAACAACAAAGAGTATTATTACACATACGACTTTTAGTTATCCTGGCAACAATAAAAAAAAGGTACTCATCCAGTATCCAGCGTTGGGCAAAAATCTCTGTTAGTACAGGTTAACTATGCTGTTGTTAACTACAAAAACCTCATGTACACCTCAGCTTCAGTATCTCATCAACATTTAAATTCATGGGACAGCATAACCATGTGTCTCAACTGTGACATGTGACCAGGTGACCATACCAAAACGACGACTTCGGAAAATGGCGGCGCGGGACCTTCCAACAATCGATTACCACTTGAGTACAATGTCTAATTTTCAAGATTTTCCAAATTATCTCAACTTACCCAATTTGCCTACATAAAAGAATGACACAAACTAGGAGTTAGTATTTCCAGAAAATGCTTACCCTCAAAATTGTCAGGGCACAAACAGGTATTCAACAATGTCGTATTTATTGCCTATTTAGAAGTCCTCTATAACAATAATTGGCTTCAAACAGCTACAAACAGTGTGGCCTTCCAAATGTAAGAATATTATCGTATAATCCCCCGTAATTAAGTTGGGGTTGCTTTTGCAAGCAATTATAAAAATCGTGACTAATCGGCTTGGCGACTCGATAAAGAAAGAAAAATCACGCCGGTTTTCGAAACCAACCGTTTTTTTCCCTAAACACCTGTTTTTTTTAATGACCTATCACAATTCGACATCTCATGGACGCGTCCCAGATAGCACAGAGACGTCTTTAAGAAGTCTTAAAGATGTCTTCTTTAGACATTCACGATGTCTTAAAGACGTCCATGTACGCCTTACAGACGTCTCGAAGACGTCTTATTTAGGCCTTATGTTACAACTCACGACGTCTTACAGACGTCTTTATAAGGTCTGTTGTTGGTCTGAAATAGACGAAAAATGTACATTTGTACTTTTTTTTTTGTGGTTTCAGAGGTTTTCCCTTATTTATATTATGCAAATTTATTACTATATGTATTAAAAAAACAGGTATTAATAATATAATTTTTATTAATGCAAGTATATTGCTCTACAAAGCGTGTTGATTTTTTATGTATTACAATTTTATGTTTAATGCCCGTAAATCAAATTTTTTAATAATAAAAATTTGTTTCGGCCCAGATGTCCAACAAGTGTTCAGCGCATCACATTTTTTTTATTGTTTGTAGCAATTTGTCTGCAGCAAATGATGGCCGATGACAAAAGTCTTCCTGGATCCAGTTTGTGGGAACAGCTTCCACATTTTTGTCGTTAATAAGTTCACGTATTTGCCTCCATACTAAATAAATAGAATGTGAGTGTACAAGTCTATATAAATAGTATAGTATAAACATACCTTTTTATAACTGCAACAACGAAAATATAAAACTGCCAATTAACAATAACAGGCCTGAATAATATAATTTAACTAGGACACGCACACAAAATAGAAGTGGAAATGGAATGAACAATGAATAAATAGTAATAACAATATTATATTATAACAATAATAAGAACAACTGCTGTCTTGTGTCTGAATGACTAACAACTCACAGGCCACAGCATCAATTGCAGAATTGACAGATGACACTATATTTGCACACTCAAATGTGTTCGAAAATTTAATAGTGGGTAATAACAATAAAGCATGTTCAGAAAGTTCGGCTAGCTGTTTATTCAAATAAATATGGAAATAGTATGAAATGTTGAGTTGTACTGAAATGTATAGTATCAACTAAACCATTAACAATTTACTTAAAAATATAACTCAACGAAAAAATGGGTATACCTGATTTTTTCCAAACTTTAGAAATAAACATATTTTACAGAAGGTCAAATATGACAAAGAACATTGTAAAATTGTAAAGACATTCTCCGCCAATTTTTTTTTGTTGATTTCCATAAAAATAAATAACATATTTTACAAGAGTAACCTGCTAAATAAAAGTAAACAAAAGCATCGTAAAATACAATCCATTTTGTTGAACAAATTTTTTTTTGGTTATATATTACATCCACTCTAATATTGACGTCGTTACTACGACGTCTTAAAGATGTCTAAGGTAAGACGTCTTTAAGACATCTCTATAAGGAATTAAGACGTTCAGACCAAAATAGGACATAATAAAGACGTCTTTAAGACGACATGTGCTATCTGGAATAGGAATTGACAAGTAACAGAAAATTAGTTCCAGCCATAGAATGATTAAAACTCTACTTAGAATAAAAACTAAGATACACAAAACCCATGATTGGACCATATAAACAATAAAATAAATAAAACCACGATTTATTGACTATAGTAAATGTTTCATTTAGAACCAAATGTTGGTAACGCATTATTCCCTAGTCTTACATATGACAGCTGACCAAGGAGAGGTAAATTCGAATGTTTACAACCCTATCTGTTTAACTAAATGAGAAATTCTCCACTACAGGTGAGAGCAAATAGCATTAGCTCGAACAATTATAATAAGTCATAAAATATATACCCCCTTGTAGTGATTACTAAATCTTGTATGTGTGTTTATCATTTTTAGGTTAACTAACGAAATTTCCTTCTAACAGTAACACGGAAAATTACCTTAAATGAAGCTATAATAACACCTCAGACATAACAAAACAATGAACCTAAGTTATAATGATTCTAAAAATCCCATAGTAAACATTAAGGTTCCTGGAGTATTCTTACTTAGCCATCGATAAATGTGAACACACATTACTTTATCTGGTCTACTTACTATCAGCAAGAGTAAAGAAGAAAATACATATCCTTTCTTCCTCAGGAACCAACGGCAACATTAAAAAAAAACAATCGTAGCCTCACTCATTTTTAAGTTTACATTCCCACATACAAATATATGGGCGGAATATAATTTAACGTTACATTTGTTATCTACATTTAGAGTTTTTTTCTATACAAAAATGACCAATGAAATAATGCTATAGACATATTACTTCGATAAAATAACTTACGGAGAGCGCATTTTTGGTTTTATCAACAATTATTATCAGCATTTTATACTTTTATTCTAGATGCCAGTGTCATAAATATACAGTATGTCACTCTTACAAATTTTATTTAAACATCGGATACAATTTTATCATTCTTATCTTAGTTTCTGTGTCGGTTATTTCACTTGCTGTAATACCTACTGAATGAAGCTGTGTTTTAATTCCAATCAATGAGCCACCACTGAATTTGTCAATATTACTTGCAGATGAGCAAATAAACATGTACTTACCAGTTAATTTGGTCGCGCAAGATTTCATATTTATTCAAAGGTTCCCTTTAAGGGTCTTACACACCCTTAAGGAAAGAACATTTTTATTTCCATTATAATTTCATCCATTCAAACTAACATACCGGAAAATTAAAACTTATAAATACAAAGCGACATATAGGAAGGATTTATCGAAATTACATTCATATTTTGTAATGTATTCATGCGTTTTATCGAAATTTAATTTATTTAAGTTATTAGGGATTCCAAGCTATTCAAATGAAATTTTGATAAAGTTGAAATATGTTTGAGTGGCATGCGACTCACAAACGGCGCCTTCGTCTTGTGAAAACGTGAATATCTGTCAAGGATTTGAACGTGATATGAGAAACGCTTTTATCTTGCTTCCTTATTCGTATTGAAGTTGTACTGATAGATAGTTTTAATCTATTTTTTATACATTTTAATGTACTATGTATCTGAAAGTTTTGAGTTTCTGTATACGTGGAAGAATACAAAATATATTTCTGTTTCTGCATGTTACAATATTTAAATTGACGACATTGACAGAGCTATCTTATTTCTTTAAATTAGATATTTGTCGCCAGTGGAGTATTTTTATAGCGCAGCGCAGATGTGTTTTGACTATACTTGTATCTTGATGAGAAAAGTTAAGCAACATAAGATACATTTGGTACTTGGAAGGGTGGCCTCCAGGAAAGTATGTATTCAGTGTATATACAGAAACTGTGCAATGTTAGGCGAGAATTGCGTAAAGATTTCGGTAAATATGTGAAGTAGTTAAACAGCTATAAATGTTTTACTTTCCTTACGAGATGAGGTCTACTAGTATACTACTAAAATACTACAATTCTTAGTTAAATGTTGCTTCATCACCGAAAATTACTTCCTTAGGGAAATTTGCATCATATAGGAAATTTCCTTGACTCTAAGCAAAACTCCGACCTTTTTACATTATTTTCCCGTTCAAGTGTATGAAGAAACTTCCGTTTATACTCTTTTAATTTGTGACGTTTGAGACACATATCCAAACTTTACTTCTGGAAACATTTAATTGCAAGCATAATTTTCGGCCACTTACTTGGGATTTGGGATTAGTATGTAATGTATTCACTATCATTTCATCAGTCACTGGGTTAATCTGATTATTATTTACATAAATTGGTCTTGACTTAGAAACACTTCCAGTATTTAAGAAAATGCTATTAATATTTGCAACAGTTTTAAAATAAATATTTTTTCCATTATGCCTTGTTTTGAACTCGCTGGGTGCCTTTCCGCATGAACTAGTTTTGTCACCAACTAAACGAATCATTTCTACTTTTTCAGTCATGTTTTTATTTTAAATGAACAATTTGTAAAAGTATAGAAGAAGCTAAGTAAATATTGTCTAAATGTTATTTGTGGCATTATCTTAATTTTTTTCCTTCTTCAATTCTTTGGGACTTCCTGCCACATGTATGTTTTCTTTCTAAGCGGTGCTATGGGAATCTACAAAATATATCACAATTAACCAGTATGTTACTGGTAAAAAACCTATACGCCTGTGACGTTTACGTCAAAGGATCAGTTAAAGGTTGGTTTTTTATAAATAAACAACACAAATAAGTATAAAAACTTGAAATTAAATATTTCGCCGACGTTTCGGAAATCTAATCTGTTTCCTTTTTCAAGGCTTTTTTGAAAAATCTTTTTTGCTGTGTATGACACATACACAGCTCTAAGAATGTTTGTTATATTCAATATCCATAGGTACTTACTTCTAATGATGAAATACTAAACAATGAGAAGCGGTTTATAAAGGAAGTTCTTATTAATAACCAATACCCTGGGGGTTTTGTCGATAAAACCTTCATAAATATTGAAAATAACAATCAGGTACGACAAAAACCTGAAAAACGTTACACAGCGTTAATTCCTTATGTATGCGGATTATCCGAAAAGTTGCGACGCATCGGTGATAGATTTGGTATTAGGACGGTATTTCAAACAAGCAACACTTTAAGATCTATTCTGACAAAGACGAAACTACGAGCAAAATTCAAAAAACTGCATTTATAGTATTCCGTGTGAGTGCAACAAACAATACGTGGGTGAGTCATCCAGACCTTTTAGTGTAAGATTGGGCGAACATCAAAATTATATCAGAAAAAATGAAGTTCAGAAGTCCAAGATCTGCGAACACGCGTGGGAGAGCGGACATAGAATAAACTGGGACTCGGCAAAAATTTTAACAAAAGAGGCAGATAGCAAAAAAAGAAAAATTAAAGAATCCGCGATAATATTACTGAATGAAGATAATTGCGTGTCAAATTGTTCCGTAGATGTCTGTACAACTTGGCTGCGAATGTTAAAAGAAGAACTTCACAAACTTAACATTGTATAGAAACTAAAAAACTGTTAACTATATCAACAGTTCTATGTAAATAGTAAGTATCTATGGATATTGAATATAACAAACATTCTTAGAGCTGTATATTTGTCATACACAGCAAAAAAGATTTTTCAAAAAAGCCTTGAAAAAGGAAACAGATTAGATTTCCGAAACGTCGGCGAAATATTTAATTTCAAGTTTTTATACTTATTGTGTTGTTTATTTATAAAAAATCAACCTTTAACTGATCCTTTGACGTAAACTTCACAGGCGTAGAGGTTTTTTACCAGTAACATACTGGTTAATTGTGATATATTTTGTAGATTCCCATAGCACCGCTTAGAAAGAAAACATACATGTGGCAGGAAGTCCCAAAGAACTGAAGAAGGAAAAAAAAAGCTTAGTAATATACACAGTATTTTGATATCGTTAAGTAAATGAATGATAAACAAATTTTGTTTTTCTTAGCACTGCAAGATAGAGAAGTTTGATTTCACTTAGATTAGTAGTTACTCTATTAGTAAACATTATATTAAATGTATGAAAATTAACAAGTGGAAGCTACTTAAGTTATTTTTGTTAAATTTTATTAATTTCTTGATACAGGTAATGATTTTTACTTTCTTTTAAACTTAGTGAAAGTCACTTTACTAGTTGCCAATATCTGATGCAGCATATCGATTAGACAATGGTAAAGTGATTGTTTCCAGTACATAGGTGCAATTTTCCATCTCTGTCTAGTAATAACATGCCTTGTTAAGTTCTCGCAAATAGCATATTATGGTACTCCTGTTTGTGCTGCAGATATCAGCCGATATTTGATTACAATATACAATATGTGCGGTTATCTACACGTTTACATTTTCTGCTATTTGTTGGTCTAATAATGTTGTATGGTCGTTTAGAAATGTGTTAAACTAGCTCATTTAAAATAGGAATACATCGATCTTTACATAATAACTTAATGTTTTCATCTGTTTTTAATAAGGAGTTATACACCTGTTGCAGCTTATTAATTAAAATGTGTATGATAATGTAAAAAATCATGAGGAATTATGAAAGAAAATTTCAAGTTACGCTTAGCATTTATAATCTATATATAAAAATTGCATGCGTCTGGCAGTCCAATAATTATAAAGATTTCTATAACAAAAAATGTTATCGGAGATTTTCTTTCAGTAACCGTTACTAGAGGGATTATACATCACAAAACCATACAAATCAGTTCTGGGGGTACCGCGCAACCCCCCAAAAAACCACCCCTTTAGTGAAAAAGCTGCATTTACTGATAACTCTTTAACCGTTGAGGATATAAAAAAATTGTTCATTATAAAGAAGAAAGCTTCACTAATTGCCTAAAAAAAAGTTCTTTTGTAATTTTCTTGTACCAATATGCCATGGTTTTCGAGAAAATTGGTATTGAAGGAAGTTGCAAAATTTGTATTTTTAATACGCACGAATTTTCGTTTATTTGAAATTTTTTGCGCGCGAACTGTAGAAAAAATTGAATTGCTCGAAAACCAAACATGCTAGGAAAAAAATCAAAATGGGTTTTAAACGGGATATAAAATACTATTTTTTGTTTCCATTTTTAATGGCTATTGGCATCTATTATATGTAAAAATAATAATATAATACCTCTTGATTTTCTGCACTTTTAACTATTCACAGGGCCATAAAAAATAACTGACTTTAATATAAGTTAAAATGCATTGTTTTTTAGTTCAAGGTAGTACTTCAATGCAGAAAAAGTTAGGAATAAAACTATTCACATTTACAAATTTACCAGCATGTTGAAATTATCCAAATCTTGGCTAATTTTTTTATTGCATCCTAAAAATAAAAAAAGACCCAAACGTCTTGAAAATTTAGCACAAGCATTTTTTTTTGAGTTTATGTATCATAAAACTATTATTTCTAATCATTTAATAGTTAAAATATTGCATTAAAAAAACATCATCAAAAAATTGAATATGCAGCAGCTTTTTTGGATTTCTTTTTGGCTAACTTTAACATGCTGGTAAATTTGTAATTGCGAATATTTTTATTCCTAACCTTTTCTGCATTGAAGTACTACCTTGAACTCAAAGATAATGCATTTATAACTTATGTTATATTCAGTTTTTTTTTGGGCCTGTGAATAGTTAGATGCACAAAAAATCAAGAGATAACTATACTATATTGTTATTTATCATACTAATAAATATCAATAGCCCTCAAAAATGGCAACACAAAAAAGTATTTTATATCCCCTTTAAAATCCACTTTGATTTTTCTTCCTAGCTTGTTTGGTTTTCGAGCAATTCAATTTTTTCTATAGGCCGGGCGCAAAAAATGTCAAATAAAAGAAAATTCGCGCGCATTAAAAACGCAAATTTTGCAATTTTTGTCAATATCGATTTTCTCGAAAACTATGGCAAATAGAAGGAAATTACAAGAGGACGTCTTTTAGGCAATTAATCAAGCTTCCTTTTTTATTATGAGCAATTTATTTTATATCTTCAACGGTTAACGAGTTAGCAGTAAAATAAGGCTTCCTTCGCCGAAGGGGTGGTTTTTTTGGGGAGTTGCGGGGCGCACCACCAGAACTGATTTTTGTGGTTTTGTGATGTTTAATTCTCGCACTAACAGTCACGGAAGGAAAATCTCAGATAACATTTTTTGCGAGCTTCTCGTGTATTTTTTACTTTATCGGCTGGACTATAGCAGGTTCCACCGGTGAGTGGTATGGGTATAAGCCTTGGTCGTGTAGTCACGTAGTGTGCAGAGCACTTTTTGAGAAATTTTAAAACGGACGGCAGTTCTTTGTGAGTTAATACCAGGACTCCCTTCTGCCAAATCAAGGATGTTTTCCACTTCATCTGCATCTTGTCTGGAGGTATGTTCAGATGTTATATGAGCACTACTACACAATATGTTGAAAACCGACAAAAACGTTTCTACACGAAACTCTGTGGTGTGGAAATCGTTGCTGATATCCCTCAATCACAGCACAAGCTTTTCTATTGTAAAAACCATAAACAATGCTATATTTGCATATTCATGATGCGAGTAGATATTCTTTTTATAATAGCGTGAACAATCAATAAGGAATGACCAGTATATATTTGACAATATTCAAGACGAGTCTCAAATCCACCTAAAATTTTTTACAGGGCTTCTGGTCGCATTAATCCAGTTTCGCATCTAATTATGTTCTTTAAATTCATCAGTACTATTGGGTCTATTCAGGTATAGTACTGGCTGTTTACTTGAAGCGCAATACCAGGCGGGGAGGGGAGTAATTTAATAAGATTACTCACACCTAGTATCTTTCGTATTGTAGATTTATTTGGGCGTAAGTACTAAAAACGTGAAAATATCACACCGTACTGAATCGACGCAAACTACAGTAAATTTTTGGATTCGCGACATTGCCGATTTACATTTTGATGGTAGAGGAACTGTATTGCACTAGATGTGACAAAGCAACTTCGTGGTCGTGCAAAACATATATTAATTCACATAAACTAGGTGGCTTTACTTACAGTGACTCTGAATTTATGATAGAATGTAACATACCGGGGTCGAAACTAGACAATCCACTTTTGAGACAATTTTTAGAAAAATGTGTTATCGGCAAACACAGCAATGTTAAGGTGCCTACAATAGGAGTCTACAACAAGAAAAAAAAATTATTTACGGATTGTGAAAATTAACCAGAAAATTTCTTCTGAGCTTAATGGGAAGTACATCTGGCTTAGCGTTGACGAAACAAGCAATGCTTGCGGCTTTAAGGTAGCGAATGTTTCAGTAGGTGCATTGGACGAAAATTGCGCAATGAACAGACACTAGATCGCCTCTAAAGTTTCAGAAGCTACAAATTCTCACGCTATAGCTGATGCAGTATCTTCAAGTTTACAAGACTTTTGAGGTGACAAATATGCAGAAAACAGGACAAGTTCTTATTATTTCTTACTAATGGAGCGTATTATATGAAAGCTGCCGGAAGAATTTTGAAGGAAACATATCGGAATATACGGCATGTAACATGTTTGGCACATGGGCTTCATAGGATTGCTGAAACTATTAGGAGGTGCTACCCTAATGTTGATAATAACTAGTGCAAAGATAGTTTTCTTAAAGCACCAAGTCGTATACGTTTGTTTCACGAAATTCTACCAAATACTCCATTGCCTCCAGATCCCATTATAACACGATTGGGAATTTGGCTAAACGTATCATCGTACTATTACTGTCATTTTGAAAATGTGAAATCCGTAATACAGCATTTAAATCCAAGTGACGCAGTTGCTATGTCACAGGCGCAACAGGCATTTATGGATCCAACTGTACAAGAAAATACGGGGCCTTCAGTATCAGCCAACATCAGAATTTACTACACTGGATACAATAAACGTTGTATTCGATCTTCGTCAATATATTTTTCAATTACAGAGAGATATTGCTGCAAGGGTACAAAGACAATTTCAGACTGTTTTAAAAATAATCCTGGATTTGTCACGATGTCTAAACGGCAAAGAAGTAGACTTTGCTACACCGGGTATGAATGTGGTGACTTTGCGAAAATTTAGATATTTTAAATATGCTCCAGTTACATCTGTCGATATAAATGGATTTTCAACGAAAGACACCGACGTTTAACTCCAAAACATTTAGAACAGATATTAGACATTATCATCTTTGGATAATATGGAATTCGCGAACAAAAATTTTGAGGTAAGATATTGTCCCATACATGCATGCAAATCTTTATGCGCTGACACATAACCACCTAAAGCCAACCCTGGTTTTACTACATATCCGATAGATAATTCCGATCACTATTTTTGTTTGCAAAATGTGTTCACGATTACTAGAGTACGTGAATGTAGAAGTGAAGAGATAAACAAACGCCAGTATGATCTATGGCTGGTGTTGTATTATTTGCTGAAAGATAATCAGCCCCGTTAATTACCATTTATAAAGACGTTTAATAACTATGAAGTCACCCACTTTGAATAAATAGTTCCTGTAAGTTTCAGAAAATTGTAAGCATTAACGTCTGTGTAAATACCGGATAAATGTCAAGTGGAAATAATGATAATGCAATACTTTAACCGAGCGCTGGAGGTAGTCGACTGTGAGGAATTACAATCATGTCTGAAAAATAGAAAAACGAGTCACAACGCCATCAAAATTAGTGCAAATTGCCGGAAAATATAAACCGACCTCTCTCATTTGCAATTTCCATGATTTACTTTTTACTACAGAATCTATCGCGCCCTTGTGGATAACAAATCTGCATCTAGTCGGTTACTAACTGGATTTAGCTGTGTTATGTACTTTTATTAAACTATTCATTTTATTGTGTCAATTATATCGGGTGACAATTAATTTAGCCCCGTTCCAATTTTTCGATTATTTTTGGAATAAAAATGTGAAATTTGGTAATATCATGTGTGATATAAAAAGCCATATTTTGTACATCATAGCTTAAAAATGTCGCTTTGGCCGGAGATTTTCGTACCCTGAATTCGGCGTCAATCAATTAATCAAATAAACTTTGTTTTAAATTAATTAATACAACATTCTCCTTCCCAATCACATACACCGAAGCCAGACAGACATCCAGCGTACGAGGTGGGGGATTTATAATGTACATAATGTAATGAAGTATTTTTATAGTGTGGAAATTGCACCCGAAACCAGGGTCTATTTTTCTATTTAGCATATAAATATTTTATATTACAGGTATTAGGCATAATTTCTGGTGTGAAAATTGCATCCAAAACCGCCGTCTATTTTCGTATTTTGAATATTAATATTTTATAATGTCGATTCAGAGTATAAATAATTGTTATACTGTAATTATTCACTTAGATGTTAAATTATCAAATGGGAATACACTCCACCAAGTGGAGCCACTGTCTCCACCAGACACAAGTGGCTTCCCCACTAACGAATACTTGGCCCAGCCAGCGAAATATTGCCCACTGATTTGGATACTTGTAGCAGTGTGTTTAAGTATTGCGAAATTACGGTCCGACCGCCGAAACCGCTATCCGTTAAGGAAAGTATCGTTTACGAAGGAGAGAGTAAGTAAATCAGGTTGTAGATAAGCAGCTTGGCTAGGACTAAGTGCCATCTTGTGTACTAATTTTAGCTTGCTCCGCCTTGTGTCTGTGCAGATACTTTGGTTGACAACAGGTCTCGTGTTTGCCCTCTGGCCTAGTCCTCGCCAGCTGGAGGACAAGCGAGTATTTGGGAAGCTTTGCGCTTTCTGGCCTAGTCCCCGCCAGCCGGAAAGCCACGAAGCCTTCTAACAGACGAAAGTGTCATCCGCGACCAAGTACTTGGGTCCTGTTGGGATTAAACCAGCAGGGTACCGTCAACAGGAGTGAGCTAGTGTGCAAGTTGGGAGTGTGTGTGATTGGGAAATTTTCCGCTGACAACCGGACTCGTGTTTGCCCTCTGGCCTAGTCCCCGCCAACTGGAGGACAAGCGAGTACTGGGGAAGCTTCGTGCTTTCTGGCCTAGTCCCCGCCAGCTGGAAAGCTACAAAGACATCCGCCAGCTCAAAATAGCGCCCGTGAACCTCGTTGGTTTAATCTCTTCTTTGGGGTGATTGCGCCAGCAAGGAACCGTGACCAGGGTATGTACTAACCTTAGGCACTGCGCCTTAGCCAAGTTTCCTGAGTATTCCGTTTTCTATTGTTTGCATGTGCTTTTACTTTCCTCCGCCTGGTATCTGCGCTGCCCTGTCCGCTTTTGTACCTGTAGTAGTTGCTCCGGCTTACCGCTCCGTTTTTGTAAACTCGTACCCTGCTTATAACCGCCCTGTTGCTCCGTTCACCGTCACCCCGCTGTGCTTCCGTAGTTACTAAACCCGTAATTAACCTTAGTAGGTATAGGCCAGTTATAGGTTAGTTAGCATTGTACATAGGAATAATAAATCTCTGTATGTAGGATCTGAACTGTGCCTTTTATTTGGTGTGTGTGAAGTCTACTATCCCTAGACCCCTGGACGTACCGTGTCTCCTCTGACGCTATCCCAGCCCTACTGCAACAGGCTGTGCTGTGTTTTTACCATTTTGGACAAATTTTTACCACTAGAATAGATGGAAAAATAGTGTTTTGCTCAAATTTAAAATTTCCACGTTTCATGACATTCTAAACCTATTTCAGAAACAAAAATTTTGCCACTTTAGAAAAATTTTTTACCACTAGGATAGATGGAAAAACATTTTTTTTACTTAAATTTTAATTCTCCACGTTTCATGGCATTCTAAATCTATTTTAAAAAAAATTTGAAATTTTTTTTTTAATTATAATGTTCTTTTACCACTGCTATAGAATGGAAGGAAACATGTTTTGCTCAAACTTAAAATGTCCACGTTTCATGACATTCTAAGCCTATTTCAGAAGAAAAAAAATTTGAAAATTTTTTTACCAACGTTTTTGAAAAATTTCAAAAACAATGAAATTTTTTAACCACTAGTAATACTTTCTTACTCCACTACGTGAATGTGGAATTGAAAATGTGACAGATAGCAATAATATTTGGCATATGCAACTATTATACATCCCAAGAAATAATTCAACCATGGTGGACATTTGTAAAGGTATTTGCGCAAGTCTTCCATATTAGGCACCTGTTATTTAGTATTGAATTTTTGCTGTTGGATGAGCACTCTATATTCTTTTGACCAAAAGTTATCCGTTTTTCTTTGTAATAATAGTGATAACTATATTCCGATTATTATTCTCAATGTCGTTTCGTAATTAATAATTTTTTAGAGTGACCGTCATGCACAGATAAAGAGGGAAGTTCTGTGTAAATACCTTCACCGATTTTTTTTTTAGTTATCCGGCGAGAAAAAAATCAAAATTTTAGAACTTTGCGATTTTCTTACTTGAAAAAGAAGTTTTGACAAAAACTGCAAGAGGCAAAAAGAGTTTGGAATTATTTCGGCAATATTCTCAGATTTTTTCGAAATCGTCCAATGCCCTTTTTGATGCACTTGAAAAGTCCATAATGCTCTTTTCTGCAAAGGGCATTAGACAATTCCGAAAATAATTGAGAATATTCCCGGGATTATTCCAAACTCTTTTTGTCTCTTTCAATGCTTCTCAAAACTCCTTCTATTTCGAGTAGAAAAATTACAAATTTCTAAAATTTTGATTTCCCCACGCCGGATAACTCAAAAATATTACAATTTCAGAAAAAATGTTTCGTACAAAAGTAGGCTATTTTTAGTCGGACATTCCCAATTTACAATAAAAAATAGGGCATCTCATTTAAAAAACGAATTTAACTTAGAATGACCTTAATCCTTGGATGCAAACAAAAAAAAATTCAAAAAAGCCGCAGTAACTCCCTATTCCAGACCCCTTTCCGAGTATATAAAAATTTCAAGTCGGTATCTCATAAATTGAGCCTTAGAGCGAATTTTGTCCTTTTTGCCACACTGTGCGGCGCAGGAGCCGAGTCTATAATATACGAGTATTGTAACGAGACCTATAATCCAGTAACTTTATAACCTACCTGACATAAAATCTGGTACCTATATTATCAACGCAATTATTAAGCTTCAATATTTCCCAAGTGCGTGGAAACTGGCAATCATAATTCCGGTCCTGAAACCGAGAAAGCCACCGCATAGTCCTTCGAGTTACAGGCCCATTAGCTTGCTTAACACCCTCTCCAAATTAACAGAGAGGGTAATGTTACGTATCCTGAATGAGCTTGTCGGCAAAAAGCGACTAATACCGGCACATCAATTCGGTTTCAGGCCTGGACATAGTACCACCCATGCGCTCTGCAGGGTGGTACAAGACATATACAAGTCTTACAATAAGAAGCAGTGCACCGTCCTGTTGCTCTTAGACATTGAGAAGGCCTACGACACCGTCTGGCACAATGGACTTATTTACAAACTACACCATGTCCTTAAACTGCCTCCCTATATAACTTCACTTATAAGAAATTACATCTTTGCTCGACATATCACTGTCTCGGTGAATGGTACGTTTTCCTCACACAAAAGGATGTCAGCGGGCGTCCCTCAAGGAGCAATCCTATCTCCGCTCCTTTATAATCTATTCACCTCCGACATCCCTTCCCATCCCACCACTATGCAGATGATACCGTGGTTTACGGGCAGTCTTTCTACGCACAGACTGCTGCTCAAAAACTGCGGTATCACCTGACAAAACTTATAGAATATTTCCAAAAATGGAAAGTAAAAATTAACGAACAAAAGACCGAAACGATAACATTTCACAGAAAATTTACCAATATACGGACGATTACGAAACTCAAAATACATGATCAGGTAGTTGAGGAGCGCAACTTTGTCAACTATCTGGGGGTTACCCTAGATAAGAGGCTGAGTTTCGCCCCTCACATTACTAATACAATCAACAGGACGTACGCGACTCTAACTAAACTATACCCACTTGTCAACAGACGTAGTCAACTAACAATCGACAATAAACTCACCTTATACAAGACCATCCTCAGACCCCTGATGACGTATGCCTGCGTTGCGTGGAATGTTATTTCGCACACCCAGTGCATGCGTCTTCAGGTGACTCAAAATAAGATACTACGACTTCTCACGAACGCAGACCGGTACACGCCGATAATTGAACTGCATAGAGCAACAGACATGCCTTACATACGTGAATATATCGACGATATATCACAAAAATTTCTAACCACCAAAATTCAATTATCGGCGCTTACCACTGACCTTACGGACGTACGTATTAACGACCCAAGACAGACACACAAACTACTCCACCAGCGACTTCCCGTCTTTCGTGTAAGACGGTGACATAACTAACTTACATACAACTCACATGACGGACGTACAACAAACGACACACGATAACCCATCTATTCTCTAAACTCTTCCCTTCCTCCTGCTGACATCCAGCGCATCATAGAATATTCAGTTTCCACTCATAACACACTATTTTAATGATTGACGCATTATCTGCAGCAGGGTTTTATTTTGATTTCCCTGTATACTTTATACATAATCCCAATCCTTTTAATAAAATTATTAATTTTTAATTTATTTGATAGATAATCCTTATCTAGTAAATAGGACGTAGAACACACTTTTACGATGATGTTGTGTGGCTGCAATTCTCTGTAAGAACAGATAGGGCTATTGTCTTTGCCTACCACCGGCATTCTGTTTCGTAAGTGGACGTAGATTCATGTAACGGGCGGAATTATTTTATATGTATGTGTTAATTGATATATAAAATTAAGATAAATGAAATACCATCTGACATGTATTCCTGTAAAACAAAATAAATATATTTTAATGGTAATGGTAATGGTACCTATCCATGTTTCTTTAATTTGTTGTATACGATTAAAAACTAATATTGAATCCAAATTGACGACTTTCGGATGTTGGTAAAGAATCCAAGAAACTGCCAGATTTTTTACTCCTTTTCAGTTTTTGTCAATTTTGACCCCTAATACCTACTGTTTTTATAAAAGCAAATAATTTTTGAAAGTACACTGAATTTGCTACGAGGTGGTACCAGAGTGGACCAAATAGTCCCCGGGATACAGCTATTCAAAGTTTTGCAAAGTTTTCATATGCTGCCATTTTTAGCAATTTTAACCTTAAAAACCTGTGGAATACCTGCTACTACTACCAGTACTATAACCATATAAGTTAATTTTAGCTGACCGAAGTAAATTTAAAAAAATAAAATAAAATAGTAAACAGGAAGGAATATTCTTTAAAAATATAAAAAAATAGTTATAAGCGGATCTTATATTTTTCAAATAACTTTAGCTCTCTTGGACGGCCCGGAAGTGTCGCTGTTCTCTCTCATCTCATTTTCTTCTTCTTGAGACCAAAAGAGATTGTACAACGCCTCATTGTCTGATACTTCTTCGAGGTCTGAGAAGTGTATGTTTATAGTTAAATCATTATAAAAAATACTTATCTCTCTCTAGAAATACATATCTCAACATAAAATATCTCTTTATTCTTTCTGTTACTAATGTTTTAAATAGATTCAAGACTGATAGTTTACAAAGTAATTTTTACTACATCCCGAAAAAACAATCGGCGAATCGGCCCGGGAGTAAGCTAGCACGTCACATAATAAACTGTAATATGTTTAGGGAGGTAGATATATAACATGTATTTCACTTCAGAAAAACATTATTTATATTTTGAGTAAAACCGGGAAAATCGCTAAAAATGGCGAGATATGAGAAATTAGCCAAAGTTTGAACAGCGTTGTCTCGGAAACTCGTTAGATCTATAGAGTCCGTTCCGGTAACGACTTTTAGCAAATTTAGTCTACTTTACAAAAGTACTAAATTGTTTTTGCCGTAAAAGTAAGCCGTAGGGGTCAAAATCGAAAAGTACAGAAAAAAGGCAAAAGTCTCGCAGTTTTTTCAATTTTTGACCAAGACCCGGAGGTCTGCAGAGATCGTAAATTTGGATTTAACATTAATTTGTAATCCTATATAGCATATTAAAAAAACATACATACCCCATTTGATGTCAGGTAACCTTCCTATTTGATGATAAGGTTACATGACTACTACCAGACGTGTATCGTATAATATATTATTTCATTCTCTCTCTATAATCCTTTTTAAAATGATTAAAAAGTTATAATTATTCTAATTTAAAAAACGTAGTCCATAATCTAACAATCGCATCACCTTAACGATGTTATAGCTGTTGTTTTTCATAACTAGTTATGATTGACTTTAACTTGTCACTGTCAAATGAAATCAAATAAAAGTGTAAACTAAAATAAATAATCTGTATATTGCTTCCAATTAAAATAGAGAATACTAACTATATTTATTCAAAATAATAAAAATTTAGTAAAGAGAAGTCCGTTATTTCATTGTTTACCATTCTTCATTTAATAAAGTTGGTAGAAACTATATTTTAAAAGTAGAGGTACCTATAAATGCTTAACAGTATTAATATAGTTCCAACTTAAATAAAAATTACTAATTTTCATAAAATATTAAAAATTTTGTAAGTAGAAGACTAATCTATAGTTATTTAACATTCTTCATTTATTAAACCATGTTTTATAAGCAGTCTTAGATACCAAAGGTGCAATATTATCAATATGAATTACTATAAGTTTGAATAAAATAAAAATACTAACTTTAGTTTAGCAAAATATTATAAATTTTGAAGCCTAATCTATAGTTACGTAACAGTCATCAATTACTAAAGTTCGTAGAAAGTATATTTTGCAGTGAGACAACGTTATTTTTAATGTAAAAAAGCCGAAATCAAATTTAAATACCGCTGCCTAAGGAATCACTACTTCCACATCCAGATGTTCCATCCAAATCTCTTGAAAAGAAAACATCTTGACTATATTTGCACTCTAGTATGTAAAAATTATTGGTCATAGAATTATAATAATATTTGAGGTAGAGGTATAAAAAAATTTGAGGTGTTTGTTTCTAGCATATACGCCAATAAAGAAGTTTCTGGACTCTACCTACTTTTTCCAATTTACAACCCCCTCCCTTTAAAGGCATCACCTCAGTGAGATGTCATTACAATACATACGTGCACCGAATTTCAAGTGAATATTTCAATTTTATTTTGTCAGCCTTTATAATAAAGAAGTGGAGTTGGTGGTGGGGGAGGGGTAAAAACTATGTGAGGCCTTGGTTTCTACTATACACCAAATTTCAATTCGCTTTACTCATTTTATTTTATTTTCCTCTACTTACCCTCCACCCCTTTAACGGAATCCTCTCAAAATATAATCTAGCTCCAGATGTCGTTATAATATATACGTGTACCAAATTTCAAGCGAATATCTCCATAAGTTAAAAACAATCCAGTTGCAGATCTCATAATAGTACATGTGAATAAAATTTCAAGTTAATATCTTAAACCGTTTCAAAGATATCGTGCGAACAAAAAAAAAAAAATACAAACCGACATACAGAATTTTTTTTCCGCCCAAATTTAAAATCTCGAGGTATCGTGACATTCTAAACCTATTTCAACAAAGAGAAATTTTGATTTTTTTTTACGATTGCTATACTTTCACTCCGCTATGTGGATGTCGAAGTAAAATAATTGCTTACCAATAACAATAATATGATAGTGTTACTAGGTAAGATATTACAGTATCGGATACTGTAATAACACAATACAGTATCAGATACTGTAATGTTCGATTTTCATGTCATTTACTGGACAGTATGAAATAAAAACTATTTCCCCTCGTTTTATTACTTTGTTTGCTAAAATCTGAATCCTTTAATAAATCATAACAAACAAAGATCACAACAAAAAGTCCTCTTTATCTTTGGAGTGTACGCGCCTTTGTGTATTATCCTGTGTATTTTCTACATCGTAAATCTCTGAATATATAATATAGATGCATCAATAGTTTAGTTGTGATAATTACCAGCGAAGAAACTTTTTAACTATCACCCCATCTCTAAGGCCATTATTCGCCTATATAGGTCTTTATATCCAGTATTGTATATAACTCAATTACTCAAATAGATCTATGCGCTTCAAACAATACGTATATGAATACTAAACACCAAATATTCATATTGAATACATTTACCAATTCAAGTGACATCTCGTGTTGTATTTGGTTCAGCCACTGTAGATCACGTGCAAATTCTAGCTTTTGTATCTTGATTGAGCCCACACGTGACTGGAATTGGCAGTTGGTCCTCCCTATGAATCCTTGCTTTATTCGTATTTCGGTCAAAGTACTCCCCTCACATGGGCGCTAATATAATAGTATTAATTTAAATAAATAAATAAGTAGTATACAGGCAATGAAAAAGGTCGGAAAGTGAAAAGTATATTTTATTTAACTTGTTGGGTTTCCTTTGCTAGCAGCAATAATAAGATAATGTAAATGTAAATTTTCGACAATGCAAGTTCCCTGAAATAGGAATAAGGAAAATAACTGTATTACTAGCAAAAATACTACTAGCAAGTATTTGAACTATTATAAAAACTTATGGAATTATCAAAACCGCTCCAACACATAATTTAATTTGAGTGCAAAAAATCTAATTTAACTGCACTTTCTTACTGAACACAAAAAATCCATTAAGATTTCGTTATATTGTCTAAATGTTATTTGTGGCATTATTTTATTTTTTTTCCAATTCTTTGGGACTTCCTGCCACATGTACTTTTTATTTTTAAGCCATGCTAGGGAAATCTACAAAATATCACAATTAACTAGTATGTTACTGGTAAATAACCTCTACGCCTGTGACTTTTACGTCAAAGGATCAGTTAGAGGTTGCTTTTTTAAATAAATAACACAAATCAGTATAAGAACTTGAAATTAAATATTTCACCGACGTTTCGGAAATCTAATCTGTTTCCTTTTCAAGGCTTTTTGAAAAATCTTTTTTTGCTGTGTATGACAAATACAGCTCTAAGAATGTTTGTTACATTCAATATCCCTAGATTCTTACTATTTACATAGAACTGTTGATATAGTTAACGGGTTTTTAAATTATTGTACAATGTTAAATTTGTGAAGTTCTTCTTTTAACATTGGCAACTACGTTGTACAGACATCTACTGAACAATTCGACACGCATCTATCCTCATTCAATAATATTATCGCGGATTCTTTAATTTTTCTTTCTTTGCTATCTGCCCCTTTTGTTAAAATTTTTGCCGAGTCCCAGTTTATTCTATGTCCATTCTCCCAAGCGTGTTCGCAGACCTTGGACCTCTGAATTCCGTTTTTTCTAATATAATTTTGATGTTCTCCCAATCTTACACTAACAGCCAGTTTTTCAATGTTGAGTTATAGTTCGAGTTAGATAACTCTTACTCGCACCTTAACTCGAGGCTAAATTCGAGTTAACGTTACAACTGTTTTTCATTACTATTTCTCATTCGAGTTAGTTAACTCGAGTTGTGTGAAATATTTTGTTATGTTGACATGAGAAGTATGAATTTTAACCATATTTTCGGAATTTTACACAAGTATTCTAATGTCTTCTATAGTTCTGTGATGTTAAAAATGTTACATTAACCCTAACTTTCTGTGATATTATTTGTAAAATGTAATATTTATATATTTGTTTATACAATTTATTTTAACGAGGTCACTTTAATGATGGTCTGTTGATCTGGTCTGTTGGTCTGTGAAACTCTACCTTATGACGCCTCTTGTGTGGAT
This sequence comes from Stenurella melanura, assembly GCA_963583905.1. Classification (NCBI taxonomy): domain Eukaryota; kingdom Metazoa; phylum Arthropoda; class Insecta; order Coleoptera; family Cerambycidae; genus Stenurella; species Stenurella melanura. The sequence continues at coordinate 139,032,358 of OY757311.1, forward strand.
CAGAAATAATGTTGAGAATTTATTTATTTAATCCCACATCAGAACGAGAAACACAGTGGAGAGGAGCATTAGCACTAAGGCTGCGCCTTAAAATGGATAACATACAGACAGTTGCGGCTACAACAATTCTCCATAACATAGCATGCGATGAGAGGAAACCAGTTCCCTCATGTAAAATAAACATTGCATGTTAATATTTATACAACACAAGATAACAAATACATATTCGTAGAATACGAAATAATATATTGCACTTCTTTTAATATATTATCTACAGTTCTTGGAGGCAAATGAAATCGCGCAAAAAAAAATCGTGTCGATCCCATTCTTCCATGTGGTTTTGCCTATATCTGATTACCTTGGGTCTTCTAGCTTTTTCATCACTGCTGTAAGCATTTACATTAAAATCATAATCCATGATGTGTTTGAAAAATATCATAATTTATTTACACCATAAAATAATTTTAGGTTAGTTTTAAGCCGAAATTTGTAATTAACTCATACCTCGTCTAGAGTTATCTTAACCTCGATTTAACTCGAGGTTTCAAGTTAACTCGCATTTGAAATACGCAATAGTGCGCTTAATCCAGAGTTAACTCCAGTACAAGAGTTAACTCGACATTGAAAAACTGGCTGTTTATGGTTTGGATGACTCACCCACGTAATGTTTGTTGAACTCACACGGATTACTGTAAATGCAGTTTTTTGAATTTTGCTCGTGGTTCTTCGGTTTCGTCTTTGTCAGACTAGATCTTAAAGTGTTGTTTGTTTAAAATACCGCCCTAATATCAAATCTATCACCGATACGGCGCAACTTTTCGGATAATCCGCATACATAAGGAATTAACGCTTTGTAACGTTTTTCAGGTTTTGTCGTACATGATTGAAATACTAAACAATGAGAAGCGGTTTATAAAAGAAGTTCTTATAAATAACCAATACCCTGGGGGTTCTGTGGATTAAATCTTCATAAATATTGAAAATAACAATCAGGTACGACAAAAACCTGAAAAACGTTACACAAAAAAACAACAATTTAAGATCTATTCTCACAAAGACGAAGCCGAAGAACCACGAGCAATATTAAAAAAACTGCATTTATAGCATTCTGTGTGAGTGCAACAAACATTACGTGGGTGAGTCATCCATACCAATTAGTGTAAAATGGGGCGAACATCAAAATTATATCAGAAAAAATGAAATTGTGAGGTCCAAGATCTGCGAACATGCTTGGGAGAACGGACATAGATTAAACTGGGACTCGGCAATAATTTTAACAAAAGAGGCAGATAGTAAAAAAAGAAAAATTAAAGAATCCGCGATAATGTTATTGAATGAGGATAGATGCGTGTCGAATTGTTCCGTAGATGTCTGTACAACTTGGTTGCCAATGTTAAAAGAAGAATTTCACAAACTTAACATTGCATAAAAATTTCAAAAACTGTTAACTATATCAACAGTTCTATGTAAATAGTAAGTATCTATGGATATTGAATATAACAAACATTCTTAGAGCTGTGTATTTATAATACACAGCAAAAAATATTTTTCAAAAAAGCCTTGAAAAAGGAACAGATTAGGTTTCCGAAACGTGGGCGAAATATTTAATTTCAAGTTTTTATACTTATTTGTGTTATTTATTTGAAAAAAGCAACCTCTAACTGATCCTTTGAAGTAAAAGTCACAGGCGTAGAGGTTATTTATCAGTAACATACTGGTTAATTGTGATATATTGCAGATTTCCCTAGCACCGCTTAAAAAGAGAAAGTACATGTGGGAGGATATCCCAAAGAATTGTAAAAAAAAGTTTCGTTATAGTTCCCAACCAATGTTCTCTGTTAAATTTCAATGCATTTTCCAAAACAATTTTCTTAATTGCGTTGCACGTCTTAAAATAATTAGATAAGGCGTTTTGTACGTTTTTTATATTCTTAATATTTTTCTATTCTATTCTATTTCTAATTGCAATTTCAATGTGCTTTCTTAAGTTATTTTCAGTTTTGCTGGACCCTGTAATAAAGTAAATTAAACTACCTAATTTTATATAGATACATTTTTAATTTAATCTATTGACCGATCAGCGTCTTGTAGAAATGGGATTAAAACAAGATCATAGAACGTACACTCCTAATACTAGCTATTGCGATTGCTCGAAGCAGATATTGCCAGAAACAGTTTTTCATATAATACAGATGTTCCCTCTTTTCCAGATTTTCAACATTCCTGAAAATACTCATATATATTTACGTTTATAATTTCCCAGTTTCACTTTTATATCTTCAACAGTTTTAGGTTTACTGGTTTATGTTTCATTTTTGTTAACATAATGCACTGAGTTATTTATTGTTCGGATTTATTTTCGAAAATATATACAAAATAACGTAGTGTATAACTTATTTCTTTAAATCTACAGACAAAATCAACATGTGTGAAAATAATCCTATTCTATTTGTGACGATCCAGTGAATTGACATAAAGGGTGTATTCATTGAAAATCTCTAGCATATATTGAAGAGCGTCTATTATACCGGAATCAAACATGCCGCATGCGAAAAATAACCGCGTTATTCATAGAGATGTACACAAAATTGTTTATTGAATTGTTACCAAAATTTTATTTGATTTTTAAGTGTTATTAAATGATCATGTATTTGGTATTAATAAAGGTATTCCTTTAAGCACGCGATGGTAGAGGTAATTCGCTATTACAAAAGGCATTAGCTTCAGAAATATTAAATTTTTTGTGTATTTTCGGAATAATGCCCCCGCTTTGATATTATCGTGAAAACAAAAATATCCATTTTAATTTTCGTACTTTCCTCTTTCGGTCCTACACTTTAAAGAGCATTAATCACGATTAATTTAAATTAACAACAATAACCTTAGTATTAAAATATTATCAGCACAGATGAGTTTAAGTAATTCGAAAGTGAACAAGCAACTTACAATTTCATAGTCCCTTATTCCTAGATAATGTTCATTGGTTAATTTGTTGCTGAGATAGTCACAGTTTAAGGTAATTCAGTTCCCATAAGTTCATGATTGGCAGCTCGATCTACTCGCGGCTTTTATTTGAAAAAACCCGTAACGTATAGGAGACGACAAGTCGGTTCGATCATCGTAATCCCAATTTGATGTGTCCACTATTAACACTAACAGGTGTTTCTAGTATTTAACAATGCTTTCGTGCTGGAAAAGTTTTGTTCTGAACATTTTATTAACAATATTATATTACTTATTATTATTATTCCGTACTGGCTTTTAATATTTCTTAGCGATAAGTACAGTGCGATCGAGATAGAGTGAAAGTCATATGACATAGAAAAGCTACCAAAATTATCAAAATTTATTTCTATTCTACGTATATTATTAAAACTAATTTCGTACGTTAACTACACTGAAAGAAATCGACCAAATAGAATGTTTTGCTAAGATGATCTGCATTATCATAAGTATTTTTTTTGTTAAGACTATATTATCATTATCTAACCATAAGAAAAACTGTTTTGCTAATGAGATTTTGCAACGGTAAATCTTTAACTGTTTGTCCCAATAACAGCACTTACTTAAACTAGGTAAAACATTGTTTTAAGTTTTCTTTTTATTAGGGGTAACTAAATACTTTCTTACGATAAATAAGTGCCTTAAGTTAAAGTTAACTATTTAATAGTTAAAGCTTATATAGACCTATGGTTGGTAAGTCACTTGTTAACTGTAAAGATGGGCTTACTAATCGTAACGTCTTACTTATTTATTTTTACAAGTGGCGCAAGCGCAATTGAGTTTTTATTATCGCGCGCCAGTTCATCCATGCAGCGACGCATGCAATAACTAGTAAGCAATTCGGTGTTCGACGGGACGGTTGGGGGAAAGGTTTTATGCAAAGAATTAAAAGAAAAATTTGCGTTTTGTTATTGTATATTAGTTGCTTTCGTTCAATAGAGTGATTCGTAATCATAATAAACAGGATTTCAATAAACAGTAATCATATGATACAAAATTGCATGGTATAGGGACAGACAACACATGAAACAGGTAGGTACCTTATCATTACGAATCACTCTGCAGAACGAAATCAGCTATTATATAGTAAATTGTGATTGTGTCTTCTTACAAGTCAAAGTTCCCTTTTTTTAACAGGCACCCTGAATTGTTTATTAGTCTTTGTCTGAGTCAATATAGAAATGTATTAAAAAACGTGTTTTAATATGAAGTGTGAAGTTGAACATGATGAATGTTACTAACTAAAAAGTATAAAATTAAAATATTGAATTTAGAAGTAACGTACTGCTTGCAAAGTGACATTACTAGGTAAAGAAAGATTATTTGTTGCCATTATAATGTAAGCTGCATAGTGGTTAAATAGTCACCTATAAGAGGCAGGAAATTTTTTTCCTGTTACAAGGTAGTAATGGTGTAAGAAATAGGAACTTACAAATTATAACAAAAAACTTATTAAGATTAAAAGAGGTGGTGACTTCAGATAGCAAAGCTATCAACCTACAGTAACAAATAAATAATAAGAAAAACTTTTATTAACGGTAAATAAGTGCATCTTAGCAAGATCGTTTTTGTTGAGGTTACAGAGCAGTCTTGCTGGAGTCTATTTAATGCAGATATTTATTAGAGGTTAGTCAATTTCTCTTTATAGATAACAGAAATTTCTTTCAGTGTAGTTTAGGGAATACTGAAAAAATGCAAATGGTCGCCACTTTGTGTTTTGTGATCAGCTGATCGAATGCCTTGTTTTAATTGTATACTCTGTAAATTTTGTGACGTTTTAAAACTTATTTGTGGATTATTTAACATCCACAATTATCCCTAATCTGTTCATGTGGCGAATTTTGTTTGTTAAGATGGAGATGAGTTTATATTTTACGAAATTGTCCCATGTACAGGTTAGGTGTATGTATAAAAGTTGGTGCTATCAATTTAAATTCCTATACATTAAATAAAGACTTTAGTACAGATGCCGATGTATTTCCGAATATTACATACACATATATATTGTAATTACATGATTTTTGAAAGGAGTGCATAGTTAAAAAAATGAGTACGAGGCATTGAAAACTCGAAGTTTACAACCAGTTTGTTGGTGGTTGGGTGAAACAAGTTCTCTCCAAGAAATTTACAGGATAAGAGCTTATTATCGCAAAGGTAAGGGCTAGTTATAAATTATCTTTTTTGCCATGTACCTGCATAATTAAATGTTGTTTTATGAATATTTACTAACACACAAATCCATTTTTCAGGTTATGGGCTTTTAGCATTGTCAATGAGAGCCTCATTCCTTGGATTATTGCGGATCCAGATGATTTCTTAGTATTTATTGTGATTGTGCTACAAGTACAGGCAGAACGCGTTCGCCAGTCTGATTTGCAATCTATAAGGTACAAAGTGAGGTGATGAGACATCATCCCTTTTAATTTTTTAGCAGTAATGATTTTGCGAAATAGGTACTCATGAAAAGAAAAAAACTAAGCAGAGGACTTAAGGTGATAGTGAGATAAATACAATTTATCTAGTGGTTGACCCTTCGTCTATTAGTAAGGGGCTTTAAAAATTGAAATGACCCATTCCAACAAGGTAAATGATTTTTGGAAACGAATTCAGAAAGAGGGTCCTTAGGGGCATCAGAAATGGCTTGTTGGACTTTTGTTGGCGCTTGCGCAACTTCTCCACAAGAAAAAAACATGGCCGAATGTTATTTCAAGAATTTGTGTTTTTAAACGTTTACCTCTTCCTAAAAAATTAACTACTTGCAATATCAATCTGATTTTTTATATTTATATACTACAAACACGAGCGCATCTATCTGTACTAATAGACGTTAAAAATCACTTACGGTTTTTTTCTAAATAAATCCAAAATCACATGAACGAATTTTGTGTATTTGAAATTTCGACGTGCGGGCAACTATATTAAATATTCGAATTTTGTATCTATTACATACAAATGAAATATGGTCTAAAGATCAAAAAAGTTTTTGCAAAAAAAATTAGCTCGATACCTTATACAGTTTTCGAGATACGGATTTTTAAATTCGACCGTAATAATGTCTTATTATTAGCGCGCAACGTGACAGCTACGGCAGGGCTCGTTCTGTGCAATTGTGGATAGATCATATATTAGTCTAATACCTAATTTGATTTAGGTGTTATATTATTCTTGATCATTAGATCACTCATTGTCTGAAAATTATTAAACAATTATTTCGGTGCAATAAATACGTAGTTTTAAATTATGATGTAATTTGTTACATGTAATATACTGCCGTCCTAAGCCAAAATGACGTACTTCATTATACGCTCTTGAGATATTTGACATTTTATGCCGCTAATCTCAGCACATCTTATTTTTTTAAATAGTTTCATTCTATTTTTGAATTTAATTCTATGAGGCATATGCAAAAATAATGGTTTATTGATTATTGAAAAAAGCCGGTCATTTAACAAGGAAACTTTGAAGTACGTCCAATTTGCTTAGGAAATTTTAAGTTACGTCATTTTGGTTTAGGACAGTATATCTAGACTTGCAAATAGAGTACGAAATCGTTAATAAGTTTTAATAAATTGAGTTTAAAAATAAAAATTGACCTAAACTTCGGATTTAAAAAAAGTACGATATGACTTAAGAAAACAAGCCCTGAATATTGGTGTAAATAAGGACAAATGTTGCCCAACAATGTGAACTTGGATTCCGCACGCCTAGCATAAAATTTGAAGTGCAGCCATGAACAAACGAACACAATAATATTTACGAAAGGTATGTTTAATTTTTCCAAAATAGAAAAACTACAAAAGTTTTGTGGGTATACGACAACAAAGGGTATTTTATAGTATTCACGAAACCAATAAATAATTAGGTGAAAAACATGAAGAAGAAAATATTGTAAATATTGTTTATTGGCAGTCTATGTATTGTGTGACCTGTCAGTTATTCTTTCCGAAGAGGAAAAAGTGAGCAGTTACAGTTGCCTTAAATCAAACAGGCCATCTAAACAGTTCGACTAATCTTGGAAATAACTGCGATGCAATTGGTGATCGTGTCATTGAAGATGGTCGTAAGACCTATGTGAATCTGTAAGGCCCTAGTGAGTTTAATTAGATTCACCAAGGTAGCATTTATTTTTCAGAAAGTTATTAGACATACTTTCGCTAAGTCCTACAAGAGAGCTTACATTTGAAACGGTCATTAAGTCCAGTAGTTTGGTATCCTTAGCTTAGCTTGCAACTGAAGTACTTAGCGAAGCAGGGTCAAACCCTGCTTACTGCAAAATAATTTTAATTGCAAAAATCACTCACAAGAAATGGTTTAGATTCTCCTATACTTTCCTTACCTAACACAAAATTCTGGATTTTAAACAAATTACCTCGGTGACTTGAAAAACGGTTAAGAAAACACATCACACTCTTCCAGATAATTTGGATATCTGATAGAGAATAACCAAATAAACCCACAAATGATGACAAAAAACCACAAGTGGTTACAAAAAAAAACAAAAAGTGGAATTGTAAAGTAGAGTGTGACTAAAAATGTTGATGTTCTGTTGCATGTGCATGTGGCCTTTCCTACAATTGTTTTAAGGGCAGAAATAATACAGAGCAGTGTTTAACAGACAGTAATTCTTACTAGTCTAGTAGTGCTTTGTCAATGCTTACTGAGCTGTGTATAATTATGCATTATTATTATTATTTTTATTATTACTTATAAATTACACGTTTTGTGTACCTGTTTATATTTTATTTCTATATTGTATAATGATGGAATATATAATAAATATCTCCATATACAACACCTTCATAACCTATAGATCTAATAAATACTATGCCAAATGAGTTTCATTTTACATATTAATATTTTTGTAAAATTATAAATAATAATAACACAATATCAAAAATGTATTGGCCTACTATCTTGATGCATTACAATTAACCACATAGCAATACGTGAGATAATAGCCGCATGGTAATAGGAGTATCACGGACCTAAATTATGGTTTAATTTGAAAAGTCTGTAACTCAAAAATTGTAAAAGATATGGAGCTAATTTTTTTTGCAAAAACTTTTTTGATCTTTAGACCATATTTCATTCGCATATAATATATAAAAAAATTAAACATTTAATATAGTTGATCGCACGTCGAAAATTCAAACACACAAATTTGCTTCCTGTGATTGAGGATTTATTTAGAAAAAAATCGTAAGTGATTTTGAAATTCTAACAGTATAGATATATGCGCTCATGTCAGTAGTATACAAATATAAAAAATCACATCAATATCGTACGTAGTTAATTTTCTAGCGAGAGGTATATGTTTAAAAACATACATTCTGGAAATAACATTCCGCCATCTTTTTTTCTTGTGGAGAAGTTGTGCAAGCACCAAAAAAAGTCCAACAAGCCATTTCGGATGCCCCTTAGGACCCTCTTTCGATATGCGAGCTCAAAATTTATTTACCTTGCTGGAATGGGTTACTTGGCGATTTAGACGGCTTTCGAAGGTGTGGACCCTCTACTATATGGTATATTTATACACCGAGTTATGCAAACCTCTGTAATTTCTGTAAGAACTTTTTTTATCCTGTATTAATGTTAATATTGTCTAACCTATGTGTGTTATTAAACATTCTTCTTTCCTTTTATTGTTTTATCTACCACTTACTACTATCGGTAGGTAAGTTGAATGCCGACTACGCTGAACAAGTACATACATGCTGTAAATGAGAGTAAAATAAAATATATCTAGTAAGTAAATGTACAATTATTTATTATCACCAAGTTTAACATAATATAACTTAGATGGCATTTGTACTCAAGTAATTGCAATTCGAGTGATCTGGCGAGTGAATGTATATTGTTTCAAAATATATCATGTGGTGTTTAAATACTACTCAATTCCCTTTTTTAGCATTACACAACTGTGAAAATGGGTTAAACTCAGCGTTCAGACTCAGTTTTCAAATATTAAACAACCACAACATACACTTTAAAACAATACATTTAGTCCCCAGATCATCGACGACACTTTGAACTTTCATTCTTAATTTATAAACTTTATCAGATTTTATATAATCTGTAGCTTGCTTTGAAGTTCCTCTTGAATTGAAGATATTTAAAACGGTTGTCTGTAACATTTTCCTCTTTCGACATAAGCCTCTCTTTCACTCAACTCAAGTTTACTAAAAATATCAGTCAAACCAATATAAACTGTTAATTTCTGTACCAAATTGTTTATAGATTGCACTAGCAGCACTTATTTTATCACAACCACTTTCAATTTCATAACTGGGTTTTATGTTAAGTGAGGAAGCCGAACTCGATTCTAGTGTTGTAACACAGCAGTGTGGCCTGCAATATAAACCCACGTTAAAAATAAAATTCCTACTTTAACATATAACAATTTACCATTAACAAAATGCTTGGAATACCCCTGTAAAATCATGTTTTTACTGCTTGCAATCAATTGAAGCGTTCCAACTTCAACTTTTCCTAGTTGAAAAATCGATGATATTTAATAGAAATTGGCGTCATTTCTCATTGCCACATTTCCACAATTAATAATACAGATAAAACTTGGCAAATTGTATAATATAATGTCCACAAAAGTAGTAATTTAATGAAAAGTTAAAGAAAGTGGTTAGTTTCTATTTAACACTTTGGGAATTTTGGTTTGTTGTACGTCAAAATTCGTGACGTCGCGCGCACATGACATAAAATATATAAATCAATAAGTCACTGTCGCCAACGTGCAAATATTTAAAGTACCACAAAATAGTGTGGAGTGGCACACAAAAAATCTTCAGGAAGAGGCGCATTCAGTCTTTCTCGATCTCCCTGTAGCAATTAAGGTGGCCATTGCCTAGAAAGAGACATCCGATAGGGATTATTTTTCATTTTTGCCCATAACTTTTATTTCTTAGTACGTATATTTAAAAAACTATAGGAGTACCTAAGTAGAACCATAACAAGACTATTACTATCAATTTTCACTCAATAGTTAGTGTGGTTTGCAAAATAGCTAGATTTAAAACTACGAAATGGGAAGATTAACATAATTTTTAAATTTTTCTAGCTATTTTGCAAACCACTGGAATTATTGAGTAAAAATTCATAGTAATAGTCTTGTTATGGTTCTACCTAGGTACTTTTATAGTTTTTTTAAACATACGTAGGTACTAAGAAAAAAAGAATATTGCCAAAAATAATAAATATTTCCCAATCGGATGTTTCTTTCTAGGGAATGGCCATCTTAAAGCAAAATGAATCTCTGACTTTTATCACAACAATAAACAAACAGTGATTGTCAAGAAACGATTTCATAGGCAATTAGATGTAATGAAAACATCTTAAGCATTTATAAAAATTCCTTAACTTATAATAATATTGATTGGGATTTCAGAAAAAATGGTATGTGTAGCTCGTAGTAAAAGCACATTCCCGGACTTTAATGGTAACAATTTACATCGTCGTCCGCTTTGCTACTAGATACACAATATGCTATTCTAGTAATTGTCAGATTACTACTTTTTGCCAAAATAATGAAGTTAAAATCGTCATGCATCTATTCAAAACCTACAACACACTTTATTTACGTTTATTGTAACATGCAGTTTACCCCTATCTTTCCACACTCTGCATCCGTAGTAGACCACAAGCCCATGCTAAATTTTTAGGGGTCATATGACACCGCTTGAAAAGGTATAATTTTTGTAGTCCTACAAAAATAAATCACTTTAAGCCCTATGCCGTACATTTTAGGTGGGACATGGGAAAGCCGCGGAAAAGTGAAAATCGTAACCCGCGGAGGTGCATTTTTTCCAAATGACATCACTGTACGGCTTACGTTTATTTGGACTGTATTTATACTTGTGACTCTTAAAAAGAAAATGCCGTACAAAAATAACGGGACAGAAGTACAGAAAAAATTTTAGTTTTCCGAAAAGTGACCTCTATGTACTAAGGTGATATGACACCGTACGGCTTTTATGAAATTCGATTTTTATATTAACAAGAATGAATTTTTTTGCTATGCCGTACAAATCGGTTGGAACATGGGGTGACAAGCGCGAGATCAACCCCCGTCCTAGACCTCTATCAAGGGTGGTGATTTGACCCTGTACGGCATCAATTCCAAAAAATTATACGATATTTCAAATCTTTAAAAAAACATAACCCGTCTAAAAGGAATGGGTGTTATCAATGAAAATAAAAAAATCACCCCCAGAAAGGGTAAAACTCAGTTTATTTGATACTGTACGGCCATTTATTTTTTGTATTAATATAGGTTAGAATTTTTATTTCATTTAGTAGCCGTACAAAAATAATGGGCAATAATAAAATTAGAACATTTTAAAAGAAGCGAAATTTTTAAAAAATTATGCAAATCGAAAATTCTCTATTTTTTAATACAATGGATAGATTGTCAACTTTACATCGTTTTTCCTTTCCTTAACTATAAAAGAATACAAATGTGTCCATGCCGTACATTTTCATTATTGGGATTTTAGACACTAGACCCTACAAGAAAATCCACCAAAAACAACTTCTTTCCAGTTTTTGTTTCTCAGTCAGATACACGATTAAGTGGCTAATTCAGGCATCTTTATTACAATGTACTTAAATAAGGGATGCAATCCCTAAAAATTGTTTTTATTATTTTCAGGTTTAAAAAAAAATCTTCTCATCGGATGAATAGATTCCAATAAAATATGACACACGTAATACGTTCATGTTAAAGTGGCACCAAAGATAGCGATAAGGGTTGTCGGTTGATAACAAGTTTATAACACCAGGAGGAGATTTACAGATTCACTGTGATATTATTGTGTGTATTGTGATTTTGTCGTTGTATATGTTGTATATGTATGTGGATAACACATGGGGATGTGAAAGTAAACAAGATTCTCTCTTTTTTACTGAATCACCTTTGTTCCAAGTACATAAAAAAATAATATTTTTCAGCAGCTTTCCTTTTCTCTCTCTCTCTCTCTCTCTAGATATTGGCCTTATAGACTCGGTGTTTTGGCCAAGCAGCTTTTCTATTTCATCTTTTATTAAAGTAACACAAAATATCAATAAATATTTATTTTTATAAAGTATAATTTATTTATGCACTGTTTAGACATAATATAGCCCAAAATTTTCGGAAAATCATTTTACATTTCAGATCCATTAATTTTGAATAATAGGTTTAGAATAATTAGAATATCAAGTATTGTTGCTCAAATATAATAAAATCTTACAATAATTTTTTATTCAGAAAACCTCACTTTGGGACGGAAAATTCAATTTTCCAGACACATGTACCAACTAAAATGTACGGCATGGTAATACAAATTCTTATTATATAAAATAGTATTAAAATAATCAAGATTTATTTGGTGTCAAATCACCACCCTTGATCTAGGACGGGGGTTGATCTCGCGCTTGTCACCCCATGTTCCAACCGATTTGTACGGCATAGCAAAAAAAATCATCCTTGTTAATATAAGAATCGAATTTCATAAAAGCCGTACGGTGTCATATCACCTTAGTACATAGAGGTCACTTTTCGGAAAACGAAAATTTTTCCTGTATTTCTGTCCCATTATTTTTGTACGGCATTTTCTTTTTAAGAGTCACAGGTATAAATACAGTCCAAATAATCATAAGCCGTACAGTGTCATTTGAAAAAAATGCATCTCCGCGGGTTACGATTTTCACTTTTCCTCGGCTTTCTCATGTCCCATCTAAAATGTACGGCATAGGCCTCAAAGTGATTTATTTTTGTAGGACTACAAAAATTATACCTTTTCAAGCGGTGTCATATGACCCTCTAAAAATTTAGCAAGGGCTTGTGGTCTATAGTGTATGTTATTGTCTAAGTAACCTGCAAAGTACTTTTTCTACGTAACTGAAAATTATTTTTCCTGTACTATGAATCCGTTTATGAAACGTTTCAGTTAAAAATGTGTAAAAATTCTAAGCACAGAATGGTACATAAATGGGCTTATCTGTGAAGGAAACAATATTAAAAGTTGAGGACTTAATGAAATTCAGGGAGCTAATTACATTGCTGTGTAACTTAAGCAATTTGTAACAATTAAAAAGTTTCGATGTTGGTGAAACAAAGTTTACATATGTTAATTATAAGTTGTGTTGTGGGGAAATGCCTCTTAATTACCTCTAAATGAACCATAAATCAAGAAACTTTGAAAAGTTAAGCGCCTTCACTTGTTTCACAGGATTTCAATATGAACAGATATGAAGCGGGAACGATGAGAGGAGTCTGTTTTTCTTAAAGTATACGTTGTTACTCGGTATATACGTCGTTGTGATAACAGTATAAATGTACGAGGTGTCTTCAATATTTTTTTGTAATTTGTGAATAACTAGGCATGTGTGAATTTTATACATATAATACTGTTACACGTTTACGTCCCGTAGTGGCTGGAGGCTGATAGCTCATGAGTAGAAGCCGGAAACGAGGCAGCAATGGTGAAAGGAAACTGCTTATCTGTAATCCACTACCTATCCACGCCATCTCTGAGGTACTGGTGTACGATGACTTGTAGACTAGACTTTACTAGAAATACTAGACATGTATGGAAGTTTGCTGGAATGCCTCTAGATGTCTTTTGTGGGATATATCAGGCGATATTCACGGCGCAAGATTTAATGGATTGTAGGTTAGAAAACCCGAAGTGAACAGTATAGTATAATAGTCAAGTAACGAACATTGTTGAAGGTTATTTTAGTCAGTAAAAGTGGATTTTAGTTAATAAAAGTATTGTGAAGTTTACAGTAAGTTATTCAATAAATAGTGTTAATGTTCATATCTTGTTATAATTTCTGAACCCACGGATTTCTAAGGGTGTTTCCTAAGGGGTGAAAACACGTGGCAATACTTGTTAAGTGATAACTTGTAACATGTATGACATTGAACCAGTCACTCAACCATTGTCTGTGTTGAGATACCACATTTATTTTGAATATTGGTAGCTCAGTAGGTTAGCACGTTTAGCTTGTAAACTGGAGCACCTAGCGAAGCGGGTTCAAGTTCTGCTTACTGTGAAATAATTTTAATTATAAAAAACTGATGCCTAAGGAATCACTACTTCTATATTCCCCATCCAAGTCTCTTTAAATTAATATGTTTTTATACTATATTTGTACTCTAGTGAGTGGAAGGAAACATAATAGAATTAATATAACGCATGAACTCGCCTGCCCCGAGGTGGTAACGGTTTGTCAAAAATTTGTTGAGAACTTTTGTTCTTATACACACACTAAAACACAATTTTGATAAATCCTTTAATAATGAAGTGGGAATATTGGAGGTAGTGGTGGAAGTGGTACGTCATAAAGAAAATTGAGACCTTGACTTCTAGTATATACTACAAGTTTTTGGACTATTACTAGTTTAAAATATAAACTATGTACAGATCTCAATATAGTATGTTCCTATACCAAGTTTTAAGTCTATAGTGATTTTAACAATTTTGGAGCTTTCTGTAAAACAAATAAACAACAACAAAAACCCAATACGTATTTTTCTTCAATTATTTAAGAATATTAGAAAGTGGTTTAAACAGTCATAAAATTAGTATCGACATTTGCAGAATAAACATAAATATAAACATAAACATAAACACACCAAACAACCGCCGAATCAATAGCCTAGGCTGTCCGGAAGGGGTTACACATTTGAAAAAACATCCATTACCCATCAACATTGCCAGTGTTGGAGCTGGGAATTGAACCTGTTACGCGATACGCTGTCTGACCAAGCGCACTTGCCGCTAAGATGCTTAGCCGGCTGAGCTACCGTGCCGTGACGTCAAGATTGCAAAATATATAGTGTGTCCTACTTAAAAATCCAAAGTTGGGGTGGGTACGTACTTTTCACATATGATTAAAAAGACATATTTTTATCCATCTGTCCAGTTTCTACATCTTTCGGTTTCACAGGAAGTATCCTGTGAAATCGAAAGATGTAGAAACTGGACAAATGGATAAAAATATGTGTTTTTGATAATTTGTGAACTATATATTCTTATCTCGATCAGCAAAGAAACGGAAAAATGGCTCATGTATATAACACTTATTCTTAAACTTTCCTTAGAGGTATCCTACATGTAAATACGCGACTTTGAAACCCATTGCCATTGTTATTGTTATATTCACAGCCATTACCATTGCCATCGCCATTGCCATCAACATTGTCACTTCATTTTATTGCCATTGTCATTATTAGTGTCATTGCCATATTTATGGTCATCGTCATTATGAGCATCACCGTCATATTCATTATTGTTATCGTTGTCTTCACCGTTATCTTCAATGTCATCGTCATCGTCAGCGTTGTCATTGTCGTTGTCGTTATCATTATCATTATGATTATTATTACACAATTATAGATTTGACAATGGATTAATGCTGCTTAAATATTGATTGATGAAATAAGGACGTTATTTTATTAATACCAAATAGGCAAATTAACATAAACCGAGAACATCGACTACAAGTATGGAAAACCAATTTATTTATGAAAATTTTGGTACTCTTTGAATGTTCCTTTAGTATTCCTATTACGAAACATGTCTCTCAATTTTCTTTATAGATCAAAAATCACAAATCGGTATATATTACATACCTTTAATAACTTGTAGAAGACCTCAATAAGAAAACAACTGTAATGATATTTACACTAAATTTCCTCCTATTATTTACAATTTTTTCCTTTTAAATGACTACCCTGTACATTTTTTAACTGAATCATGTATGTTTAATATTAAGATTAATTTTATCATTCAAATTCATTAGAACTATTCTCCCTAATAGACACATTATTTTATTGGTTCAATCAATAGCCAGACAGACATACGGATGGGTGGACAGGCGGATGAACGAACGGACGGAAATTTCAGATTTTTTTACGATTACCTTCGGCAGCCCAAGGTCGAAAAAAGTAACACTGTCACAACTAACATTTAAAGAAGAATTCAAAAATACTAAATTTCTAAATAAGCTACAACTTTCATCCTTAATTAAATACCTTTAAGTACTCAGATCTTGAAGCCTGCGGGCGTCTTGTTTTCCACATTTTACTTGAAAATTACAGAAGCCCTTCTAAATTACCCCACAAACCAGATTTCATTCGAGAAATTTACAGTGTACCGCAAAATGTCTTGATTATGCGGCTGATAATGTTTTCCTTATTAAATTTTGTTAGCGAACTTAATGACGTTCTGATATGTTTAGGGTGGTTTAATTATCATGTGAATAATTGAGTTACGCCGTTAATATTGTAGAGTTTATCTCTCTTAGTTTCCCATTTATTTCCTATTTCCATTAATTGGTAATTGAATCATCGTGATATACTCACTGAGGTAAAGCACTTTGTGCAATATCGGGTTTTAATAACTGCAGTTGTTTATTTTATCTTTACTAATTGTAGTTATATATCAGAATTTGATAACGTTAAAGCGTACTCTAGTTGAATTAATATTTATAATTTGTTTTTCTTGTGTAAGTTAGCATCAAATGATTTGTTGTATTAAATTATGTTTTACGACACAGCCTGATTATTGATATTTGTTAATAAAACCTGTTAGTATGATGGTTTTTAAAAGTCTGAAAAATGTTTTCTTTTGATTGATTGATCGATTGACCAGCGAGTGGTAGGCATTGCTGCCCCTGCCAGACATCCAGTCTGGATGTTTTCATATCCCGCCGATCTTCCATACGCCGTATTGGATATGGGATATGCTTGTTGCCAGCAGCGAGAGCCACATGATGCACGGGGTAGGAATATAAGATGGGAAGTGTTTATGAGATGCTTCTTCTAAGCGTCCATGCTTCCTTTAAGTTTCCATCTATTATAATCGGATGGGGAAGTGTAAGCGTTTGTGAAATGCTTCTTCTAAGTTTCCATGCTTCTTTTGTTTATTCTTCCTCTGAGTCTTCTGCTTCCTCTGTTTCTGATTTTATGCCCCCCAGAAAACCGCGTTTTCGCTTCAACGCCCTGCATCAGTGCGTCCATCCCGCCTGCATGCCAAGATATACATTAGCCGCAAGAAGCTTTTATTTATTAACCGTTCCACAGGTAAACAGCCATCTACAGTGAAAGTGCAAGGAAGACCCCCGAGAGAACACTTGAAGACACAATATATACCGATCTGCCAAGGTAATACTAAACAGAAACATAAAATCTGCAAGATTAAAAGACAGATCTAGGAGAACATTTGGGACGCCCTGTATATCCAGCAGAGCCCAACTACTTTGACTTCAGAAAAAAAATTTTATTCGTATGTAAGCCCCACATATGAAACAGGTGATAGCCGCCCGTCAAAACCATCCTGTTGTGGGTTCTGCCTTATGTTCAATTCATTTTCAATTTTAAGACATCCAATTAGGTTCAGTAATCACTAAGGATTAATAAACTAATTCTATTAATAGATCTTATGTTTTTCCTCAGGAGTATGTATATGTTGGCAGCTTCCCTCTTTGTTCTGTAGGATTCCCACAGCTTGCACTCGTTGTCTCATCCTTTTAAAAACTAGCTTGTTGCCACTCACTGAAGATTTTATTGTGCACAGTTCATATAATGGGAACACATATGCAAACACTTGTTTACATATGGTCTTTTGATGCTATATTCAACCAATATATCTTAATCAAATATGAACAATATGAAAAATATCCACGCTTTATTTCAACAATATTTCTCACAGTTTTAACCGAGTTTATTTGAAATTTCGAAGGTACTACGAAACACGCCTCTGCCTCCGAACCTGACGTCCTCTCAAAACAAGTCAGAAAAATGTTTTCTCTTGAGGCAACTTCTTTATTTGTATTTTTTGCGAGAATTATTGATTTTCGAGAATAAGATGCGAAAAGACGAAACGACGCAGAGAATGATGTAAAGTTAGTAGACAGAACATAAGTTTGTACTCACTTTAATATTGAAACGCAACGTTGAAGGCAACTTATAGATAGCAGCAATGTAATCGTATAATGCGTATAATATTAGACTAATAGTATACGCATAGTGCTTGTTGAACAAAATAACTTGCATTTTTACCAACGATTATTTAGGAAAACTATTTTCAAGATTTAAATAATACTTGTACATAAGAACATAAAAGTTGCGAGTGAGAACTGACAGACCAGAGTATCAAATCCGTCAGTTCTTGAGCATGCTGAAAACGAATCTGACCTTAGTTGTAGTAAAAGTTATCTCTACTTTTTCTTTAATTCACTAAAAAGACCCCCCCACTCTTCGCCATAATTTCGAAGAGCGGGGGCATCTTCCTTACGACATTTATCTCCTTTGATCGCCATCTGGTCTTTAACTGTTCTATATTGTTTTCTCTCCTGTTGATGTAGCTCCAGAATTGATAAGATACAGACTCCCGTCTCGAAAACGTTAATAATTGTCCATCTGCTTCCCTAAAAGTCCATGCCTCAGAGGCAGATAGAGAACACAAGCCTGATCTTGCACGTTTCGTGATATTTCTATTACTTCAAATTTTAGGATGTTACCAACTAAATATGTGTATTCTTTCTAGAATTTTGTATTTTATTCAATTCAATTTTATGTGGAAATTGTCGAACAGATGTATCTTCCCCTTTACTTGCTGCAATTAAGGTGATTGTTACCAAATGTCAAGTGAGTTGCTTTAGAATATCATAACTTTGAGAACTCTTCAGAACAGGCTCGTATTAAAGGGAATTGGTAAAGAGTACAAACCTTGTATGACTTTTGTCAAGAGAGGAGAGTTTTCTTCATATAGTCGAAAAATAACGCAAGCCAAATGTCTAGGTCTTTAATAGCACAGTACAAAGTTTGTATCATTTCACACCTTGAAAAGCCTTGTGGTAGTTAGTTTACGAAATATGGACCACTTAAATAAAAAAATAAATTACTTTGGAAGAGTGTGGAAAACAGATATGGATTAACGAGAATAGATATCAGATTTATAGGCTGTAGGAAACCGAAAACTTTGCGTGCTAATCACTGAGTTATTTTTGGTATGCTGGCGTACTCCGAAAACAGCGTAGGGCTCATGCAGTCTAGTACAACATTAACATTATCAACATTCGCTATCATATGACATTTTCTTGTTATTTAGTTTAAAATTATTACAACTGACACAGTGTTATAAACTGAGCGGAGAATACCGGTTCCTATTATCAGACCAAACTAATATTTACTTTCTTTATAAAAAATAAATAAAGGTGATTGAAAAATACCTTTTATTATTTTTATATGAAATGCTATTTACCTTTAGACAAATACTTGCTTTATTCCACAAACAAACAAAAGTGTTTCCGATAAGCCTATCACAAAAGCTGTACTTGTACCAAATCATAAAGCACACTCTCTATTGAATTTTTAAAATATTAAGGAATATTTATTCTGCTCTATCTTTGTCGATATCACAAAACACATATTTTCATACATTTCGGTCTTTCTATTTAGATAAACTTTTGGCGTTAGACGATATATTGGCGTCTTTTGGTCAACACCAGGAAATACAAGATGGCTATCAGATGACGTAGTGTCATAGCTGACCACTTGCTTCCTTTTATTTATTTGCCCCTGTGCGCCGTGCGTATTTATTTAATGCTCCCATCTTTTTTACATCAATAGGGTCAATCCTATATTTCGTACGGTCCATAGGGAAGCTTATTTAGAGAGTGTGTATTCTATTCTCAAACTCAGACGATCGCTGAAATAAAATAACTAAATTTCTGTAGGGGGATATCCTTAAATAGAGGCAATATTTGATATACTGTAACTGGAGCTGTTATTAAATATACGTGGTTTAACTAAAGTGTGCTGGATGAGTCTTATAATGAGTTATCGACGAGAAAGTAGGTGAAAATAAATAACTGATTGTATATGGATTATTTGGATTAAAATTAAATTTTTTGTTGTGTCTCATTTGATTTTTATTTAATTTACAAACAGTCCATGTTAAAATTCTCTTCATTACACGTCCTTAAAGAGTCTGTCAAGTATAGCAACTATGTCAAAAATAAAAAATTATTGAAACCTGCTCTCGCAAAAACGCTCAGGATAATCATATAGTCGAGTTGTAACGTCGCACTCAGAGAACATGGCTAGTGACAATGTTTATCTAGACGTGATGCGACTATTTTACTATTCATTGCATAGCACTGCTTTATTAGTGTGGCCAAGTGAACTAGTTTTTGTTTGTTGCAATAAATCTTAAGACCTCTTATTAACATCAAACTTACTGTCAGTGAATGTTTGTATTGTCTATAATTGTTTATTTGTGGGATATTAAGATTTTCTTACTTTTTGTTGGGTATTTTGCCACTGAAAAATATTTAAAAATTATAATGAAAAAACCTCTGCGATAAACGAGTCAGGCAGAGGTTGGTTCTTGAATACTTGATTTATACAAAATGTCTCACACCTATAAATATATAACTTAGAACAATGTTATAAATTGAAAAAAATTAAAATGAAAGCCAAAGATAGTTAACGATTCGCAATATTTACTTCCGTTTTCGAAACTCTTTGGCCGTCAACCATGACAGTTCATTGTTTATGTATTTCCATAGTCACGTGAGACATTAAATTATATTTATATTATTTTTACTTACTTCGTCTCTAAGATTGGGCCACCAAATATTACAATAATTTATTGAATAATCTGAAACGCATCTATCTTCGTTTAATAAAATAATGGCGGATTCTTTAAATGTTCTTTTAGTTCCGTTGCTCTCTTTTTTCAAAACCTTCGCCATGTCCCATTGATTCCTGTGGTTACTATCCCACGCGTGTTCACAAATTTTGGATTTTTGAAATTCTTCCCTTCTAGCGTAATATCTATGTTCACTAAGCCTTTCGTTGAAAGGTGTAGTAAATCATCTACATAACGTTTTCCGCACTCACACGGAACACTATAAATACAATTTTTATAATTTTGAACAATATTTAGAGGTTTGGTTTTTGATAAAATCGATCTTCGCGTGGAGCCCGTTTGAAAAACCGTAGGTACGAAAAACCTATTCCCAATTTTTCGTAATTTATCCGATAAATCATGTATACAGTATGTCCGCGGATGAGGTTTACAATAGGTGTAATGGCTAAAATTTTTAACTTTTCAAGAAAATGTTATTCTTTATAAAAGTTTTTTCTTGCCTAAAAAACAGTAATGACTTAAATAAAAATTATATTTTTTATACGGGGTGATCAAAAATTACAAAAACTTAAAATTCCGTAAGAGTAAAGTGATTCTATTTTTTATTTTGGAACAAAATAAGATATAAAAAGTTGATTCAAATTATATTGTCTGTCCAAATCCAAAATTTCATTTGAATGTTGCAATGTTTCCGAAATTAGTGAATTATTAATAAAATATTTGTCGGTTTTTGTCAATTTTTTATTTAGCTAATTGCATTCGAACAAATACCAGACAAACAATTTTGAATTTATAAAGTGCATACATATTTGACTTTATTAAATATAACAATTCAAAAATTCCTCCACCAAGTTGAACGCATGTTTCTAATCGTTTTCGAATGTTGTGAAAACTACTTCTAACTTCGTCAATGGAAATGCGCCGCTTTAGAATTTCAACGTCGTTGTCTATAAATTGTCAATAGGTAATTTGTTTTAGGCGACCCCAGAGAAATATATGAGCAATTGTCAAATCTAGACTTCTTGGGGGCCACAAAACTGGACGGCTTCGTCCAATCCACCTTTACCCAAATTTGCTATTAAGCTAATTATGTATTTATGTACGACACAGGCATGATGTACCGGACATCCATCCTGCTGAAAATACATCCTATTGCGATATTCAAACGGCAAAGCTTCGAACTGATCAGAAAAGAATGTATTAAGCACGGGTAAATAAGAGTTAAAGTTCTTTGTTCGACTGTTAACATTTTAAAGATTATTTTTTAATGCAGATAAGTCATGATATGTAGACGTAACTAGGTAATAACGCACCTGACAATCAAATATATAGCATTATAGGAATTATACAGAATGTTCCTAAAATAGGATTCCAAATTAGCACAGGGTGTAGTATTTGTGAAAATAAAAATAAAATAAAAAATAAGTAAATAAAAAGTTGACAAAAAGTGTTTTACTTAAAATTTACTAATTTCGGAAACATTGCAACATTCAAATAAAATGTTGGATTGGGACAAACCATATAATTTGAAACACATTTTGTTCCAAAATAAAAAATGTAGCCAGTTTACTCTTACGGAATTTTAAGTTTTTGTAATTTTTGAGCAAGAACTTTTATAAAGAATAACATTTTCTCTAAATGTTAAAAATTGTAGCCATTACACCTATTGTAAACCCCATCCGCGGACATAATGTATGTGGAATTACTGCCATAGACCTAAAAACCTCTGGTTGTGGTAGCATATTCTCTCTCCTATCAATGTTCAATAGCTGACTATCAACAAAACTCTCAGGGCATTGAGACAGTTTTTTTTTATACTCTGCTTTTCGTTTCTTAATATTAGTGTTTATGTACCAAATTGGGAGCACTTTTAAATTTTTAACTGTTAAACATCAAATTCAATATCAGCTACTCTGCAAATACCTAACTACCAATTTTAATGAAATTTCAACAAAATTATTACTCTGCCCTTCGGCAGATTTTCAACTAAAATTTTTCTCTCACCTTGATGAAACAATATGGGAGCACCGCCGAGTTACACTAGATCTCATAGAATTCGCTTAAGTCAGTCCAGAGATTATGATTGAACATAAAGGAAAACGGGTCGAATTGAGAACATTTTTCTTTTTATATATTAGTTTAAACAGAGAGAAACATAAATTAGTGAGAAGCAAGAAAAATTAAACTGAAATGAGGTCTTTTAACTTAGCTGTGTAATTGTGCAGGTCTGCGATTGCATTTTACATACCGGGTGCCCCATTATATTCTGACCCTTTTTAAACTTATAAAACTTTTGAACTAGTTAAGATAATGAAATGCGGTTTTCGCCAACCTTCTTCTAATTTTGATCAGTTTTTTCCTGAGTAATCGTCTTTTTTTGCTCACTTCCAGTTTAACCGGAAATGACATAGCGTATTTTCGTGGATAGGGAAACTTATTATTTCAAATGGAAAACCCTGGATATGTTTTCACAGTTGGAAAGCCCATTGTTTCCCCTTTCCGAAAACTCCATATTTGTCATGGAAATTATACAGAGTGATGGTTCTATAAGGTTATAAAGTGAATACTGCGTTTTATCGAACTGCTACGCAAAAAATAATGATCCACAAAGTAGACTATGGAAACAAAAGACATCACTGGTAATAAAATTTAGTTTATTGGCCACTCGGTTACTTGAGTTATTGTAAGAAAAATGTTTACTTTTGAAAAGGCGAAGTGTGTAATCTTTTTTGCTGACACAAAGAAGATTTAGAACTATGTTTGACAAGGAACCTCAAACAAAAAATTCAATTAGAAAATGGTCTAGAAACTTTTGGAATTCTGATTGTATTGACCGTAAAAATTAAACTCCAAATAATGAAAATGGGCTCAATAATGCAATTGAAATTTTGGATATGACACAAAATAATCCTTCTTCTTCAACAATAAATATTCCATCTGCAACAGGTATTCCGAAAACTACTGTTTATGCTGATATGAAAATTGTTCTACAACTATATGCTTATAATATTCAGACTCATCAAGAATTAAAGGCAACTGATTTTCCAAAACGAGTACAATTTTGTAGAAAAATTCTTGATTTACGTAGAAGAGATATAGTCCAGTCGGTAAAGTAAAAAGTACACTAGAAGCTCGCAAATATGTTATCTGAGATTTTCCTTCCGTAACTGTTAGTGCGAGAATTAAACATCACAAAACCACAAAAATCAGTTCTGGGGGTGGCGCGCAACCCCCCCAAAAATTCACCTCTTCGGTGAAAAAAGCCTTATTTTACTGATAACTCGTTAACCGTTGAAGATATAAAAAAATTGCTCATCATAAAAAAGAAAGCTTGACAAATTGCCTAAAAAAAGTCCTGTTGTAATTTTCTTCTATATGCCATAGTCTTCGAGAAAATTGATATTAACAAAAATTGCAAAATTTGTATTTTTAATGAGGGCGAATTTTCGTTTATTTGAAATTTTTTGCGCGCGGCCTATAGAAAAAATTGAATTGCTCGAAAACCAAACAAGCTAGGAAGAAAGGGGATATAAAATACTCTCTCGTGTTGCCATTTTTGAGGGCTATTGATATTTATTAGTATATAAAAATAACAATATAATATAGTTATCTCTTGATTTTTTATGCATTTAACTATTCACAGGCCCATAAAAAGTAACTGACTATAATATAAGTTATAAAAGCATTATCTTTTAGTTCAAGGTAGTACTTCAATGCAGAAAAAGTTAGGAATAAAAATAATCATATTTACAAATTTAGCAGCATGTTAAAGTTAGCAAAAAAAAATCTAAAAAAGGCCGCATATTAAATTTTTTGTTGATATTTTTTTTAAACTATTAAATGATTATAAACAATAGTTATATGATGTACAAACTGAAAAAAATAATTTTTTGAACTAAATTTTCAAGATGTTTGGGTCTTTTTTTATTTTTAGAAAACAATAAAAAATTGGCCAAAATTTGGCTAACTTCAACATGCTGGTACATTTTTTGTAAATGTGAATATTTTTATTCCTAACGTTTCTGCATTGAAGTACTACCTTGAACTAAAAGTTAATATATTTATAACTTATACTATAGTCAGTTATTTTTTATTGGCCTGTGAATAGTTAGATGCACAAAAAAATCAAGAGATAACTATATTATATTGTTATTCTTATATACTAATAAATATCAATAGCCCTCAAAAATGGCAACAAAAGAGAGTATTTTATATCCCCTTTAAAAAATTTCAAAGAAACGAAAATTCATGCGCATTAAAAATACAAATTTTGCAATTTCTGTCAATATCGAATTTCTCGAAAACCATGGCATAAACAAGAAAACTACAAGAGGACTCTTTTTTAGATAATTAGTCAAGCTTTCTTTTTTATGATGAGCAATTTCTTTATATCTTCAACGGTTAACGAGTTATCAGGAAAATAAGGTTCTTTTCACCTTTGGGGAGGTTGCGCGGTACCCCCAGAACTGTGGCTTTGTGGCTTTGTGATGTATAATCCCTTCACTAACAGTTACGGATAACATTTTTTTGTTATGGAAATCTTTATAATTGTTGGACTAATAGGCATTTTCTTGATAAGTTAATCATGTCAGACGAAGCATCATTTCACTTAAATGGCAGAAAATATATTTTTTTACAATTCAGTTGTCAATGCCCCATCATAATTGGACAAAATATCTTTTATCCGCAACTTGAACGGGATAATTTGTTGATGACAAATTCTATTTCCAACAAGATGGAGCTACGCCTCATTATGCTATGATAACTAGAGATTCCCCTGAATGCTACTTTTGGAAGTCGTTGGATAGAAAGGGGAGGTCTTACAGCATGACCCCCTCGATCCCCAGAAGTCACAGTTCCAGATTTCTTCATATGGGGGTATGTGAGAGACAGGTGTTATAACCCTATGCCACAAAATTTAGAAGAACTTAAAGAAAACATTCGAAATGTCTCTAATAACATTACCTTTGAACAGTTTGGTAGAAGCTATGACAACTTTGTAAAGCGAATAAATAAATGTATCCAAATTGAAGGTCAGCATTTTGAAAATCTTTTGTAACTAATGTGTATTATTTTATTTATTTGCTATGCATTTAATAAATATTACGTTACAATTTGTTATATCGAATTTCATATTTACATTTTCAATATTAGCAATTGAAGTAACATGCAACTGATAATACATTAATTTGACGTTTATAAGTATTTTATTTCCATAGTCTACTTTGTGAATCATTATTTTTTCGTAGCATTTCGATAAAACGCAATATTTACTTTAAAGCCTAATAAGGTTATCACTCTGTATAATTTCCATGACAAATATGGAATTTTCGAAAAGGAGAAACAATGGGATTTGTGAACTGTGAAAAAATGTTCAGGGTGTTCTATTTGAAATGACAAAGTTGCCTATGTCATTTCCAGTTAAACCAGAAGTGAGCAAAAAAAGACGATTACTCACGAAATAACGAAGAAGACTGGCGAAAACCGCATTTCATTATTTCAAATAGTTAAAAAGTTATATAGGTTTAAAAAGGGTTAAAATATAATGGGGCACCCAGTACTTTATTTATTTATTTATTTATTTATTGCATACACTGTTCAACAGGTAAGATACCCAATTACAGAACAGGAATAAAGGCATACAAAGCATTAATTACATAATATACAACGTGGAAAGAAAGTAAAATTAGGAAAAAATTTACTTAAATGTACGAACTATGAATAACTAATGATACGAAGAAAGAGAAAAAAATAACATGGGAAATGTTTACATATAAAAACTATATATACATTTATAAAAGTTTATGATGATTTACAAGGTCTTGATGCTTACTACAAAACAACTTACTTGGAAATAATTATCAAAAGTTTAAATAAAAAATGTTATTACATATTTTCAAATTATGAAAAGCTTTTTGTATATTTTTGTTAATCATTGCTAAGAATAATCGACCAACTCAAATGAATTGCAGTTATTTTTCGATGAAGAGAAATAAACGATTAAAATATAATTGTACAAATTGTAAAAGCGAAGAAAAGATTAATTTAGAATTACATTTTTATTTTGCTTTATAACACGCAGATATACCGTAGTAATTAAGCTACGTTTAACTCGAGTTTAAATAAAAATTTGAGATACGATAATTTAATATCCCCTGCTTTTAAAATCGAAGGGCACTTAATTCTTAATGAAATATTATTTTTTAATTTTCGCATATTCCCTATTTGATCGTGCTCGTGAGGGCAATAAAGGACCCTACGGGAACTATCCGAGTGGAAAATAGAAACAAAAGTTTAACTAGAGGTTTATTATCCATTGAGATACAAGCTAAAATTATTTATTATGTATGTAGCCCTCATCAACATAACTTGCAGTTATATTCTTTTGTCCATATTTGCATATTTATTTGGTTATCGAAGTTTGATTCTGAATATGAAGTAAATATTTCAACGAAATGTGGATAAATAAGAGTCTTAAATATTATAAATGAACAGAAAGGTAATTTTTATCACTCTATAATTCAAATAATTTTACATAATAATAATAATAATAATACACGACGATTGTGCTCATGTGAGAGTTTGTGTTATACAAGGTGTCATGAAATTCTCTTTAGGTGTAGGTTCTACTTCAAAAATAATAAGAATGTTCATATAAACGTGTGTCCGGAAATTCTTCCTAACGGAGCTGTTTTTTTTTTGAGTATGGCGCCTAAATATATATAGTTTTTATTATTAAATATATATTTATTTTATTATTCTGGGATAAATTTGTGAGAAATGATCCACTATTTTGCATTGTTAAGGTTTATTTTGTATAGAACAAAAATTGATTTTATTCATAGGTAGAGAAACGAGGGATATTACCCTTTGTTTATATTTCTCTTCTAATGTATATGTTTAGTAGTTTGAATCTTAATTACGATTGCCATGTTAATATTACTTAAAGTACGATAAACTGTTTTCGAGGAATAGCGGTTTAAACGAAATATTGACGACTTGTTTTATGATTTTTCAAAGTGGGCATAATTCATGTATTAATTTAAATGACACATGTACAAGATTTATTGCATTACTTTTGCACGATTATTTGTTCTTAAATATTACTGAGATAATCAGTAAATACATATATTTAGGCGATATTCTCAGAGGACTTTTGAAAACATTTCTGGACACATGTTTATCGGAAGCTATCTTTGCATGTAAAATCAGCACCCAAAGGGGAATGTGAGACTCTGCATATCAATGGTTTTATGGGAATGAATTAAAATTTATTACACTTTTTGCAGATATGAAAACGTATATTGTATGTGATCGGCACACCTCAAAAATCAGAAACATTGCTCAAAGAGAAAAAAATTCATATCATTGTGTTAATCATTGAATTTTGAATAGATTTCAAAACGTTCGTTCGTTTGTCAGTCCGTCTGTCCGTCAGTTTGGCTATCAATCTGTCACGTTTCATGTAAGCAAGATAACTCAAGGCGAAGATCAACCATTCAAAAGGTCTCATAAAAACATGGAACATGAAAATTCGTGGAGGATTTATCCAAGAAGATTTTCTCTTGCCTGATGCTCACCCTCCTCTCAAATTATCTGAACAAACACAGATGCCTCAAATTTGTGACGACAATAGAGTAAGCTCCTTCTTCTACAATGTGACCCATTTTGAATAGAAACACCCCTGTAAAAAATGTGTCTATTATCTGATTTTAACGGGGCTTTTTTTTAAAAGATAGGCCATCGAAAGGTCTACTTTATAACAAAAATTTAGAGATAAATTTCAATTTATCCTACTATGATTCTCTTTCAATGTCAAAATGGTCAAATTTGATTAGCGATTTTTTAAAAATAAAATCTAACTGTACCACTGGATTCAAAAACATCTCAAATGGGTAAATCCAAAATTTGTTGACAAAATATTAAATAATGACAGATTTATGACAAAATTGATGCAGGTAATATTTTATAATAACTTTTACATGATTCTTTCTAAAAATCGAAGTAGCCCATGAAAAATAAAATATAGAAAGATGAATTAAGTGGATAGTTTTAATAAATATTGAGTTATAACAACTGAAGTTGTTATAACACTTTGATAATGGTCAAAAGGCCGAAACACATGTCAGAGTAATCTGAATAAGAAATTGTGGAACAGTAATACCAAGTGTTTTAAATCTTCATTCTACAAATTTTAAAGTCAGACGTCAAATCTTTAAAATACGCATATACTCAGAGTATATTGTTACTGAAATTATAAAATTGATCAATAATCAATAATGTTATCAAGTATTAGTTTATTAGCTTTAAGTTAAAATTATGGATACTCTAAATGTAGTAGAAAAAATTGAATTTGTCCGCCTTAGAGGAGATAATGACATAACTTTGGGAGAGGTATGTGAAATATTTAATAATAGGCCCAACCTCATTAAAATACCGTCTCTAAAATAAACAAAATTTTTAATGTGTGGCGCTGTGACAAGGGATGTTATAAGAACGGATAATGTACAAAGAAGACCCAGGTACGAGCATACCGTTTTAAATTATTTTAACAACAATCCAAACGCTAGTGTAAGAGTAGCTAGCTTAGATTTGAATTTACCTAGAGAAAATATTCGCCTATGCCTTAAAAAGAACAAGGTAAAACCATTCCAACCCAAGTTTTTATATACGTTGGAACCTGGTGATGATGAAACACGGATGGAATTTTGCGTGTCTACTCAAGAAGAGTGTCTTAATAATAGACATTTTTTGAAAACTACTTGGGGTGGTATCGTCACAAAATTGTAGGTTTTGGGCTACAGAAAACCCAGAGTGGGTCATTAATTGTAAAAGACGATATTCCTAAAAAGTTAATGTTTGGTGTGGGCTGCTCAATGAAACAATCATTGGTCCTTTCTATTTTGAAGGTTATATGAACAGCATGCAGTTTTTACAGTTCCTAAGAAACTGATTTTGGAATATGCTACAGGAACTTTCAATACAAGAAAGAGTAAATCTACACTTTCAATTAGATGGCAGCCCTGTCCATAACGCCAGAGTGGTTACCAGATGGCTTAATGCTAACTTTCCTAATCGATGGATAGGTCGAGGTAGTCGGTTAATTGGATGGCCACCCCGATCCCCGGACTTCTTTTTATGGGGTCTAATAAAATCTAAAGTTTACAGGTCATGCCCGAGTAATAGAGAAGATTTGTGTGCAAGAATAAGACAAGCTTGTGCAGAAGTTACCTACCCAGCAACAATTACAGAATGTCGTAAAGAATATTAAAAAACGATTCGACAAGTGCATCGAAATAAACATTGGCCTTGAAGAATCTACAAAAATTTAAGATGAATTGTATTATCGTGTTTTAGTTTTAGTGTAATGTTGTAATGTGTTGTTATTTTATTTATTAAATACCTAATTATTATTACTTTCAATTGTTCATACATGTTCTTAACTCAAATATGACTAAGTTTGTTTAAAAGACAATTTATTAAAACTATCCACTTAATTTATATTTCTATTGTTTATTTTTCATGGGATACTTCGATTTTTAGAAGAAATCATGTAAAAGTTATTTTAAAATATTACCTACATTAATTTTGTCATAAATCTGTCATTATTTAATATTTTTTCACAAAATTTTGGATTTATCCATTTGAGATGTTTCCGAATCTAGTGGTATAGTTAGATTTTATAAAAAAAATCGCTAACCAAATTTGTTCATTTTTGAGATTGAAAAAAAATCATAGTAGGTTTTGAAAAATAAAATTTATATCTAAATTTTTGTCATAAAGTAGAGCTTTCGATGGCCTATTTTTTAATAAAAGCCCCATTACAATCAGATAATAGACACATTTTTTACAGGGGTGTTTCCATTCAAATTGGGGCACACTGTATGTAGGCGACCTGAAATTATTTTCATGAGCATGAAACTCAATAAAAACTTAAGTTAGATATGGTCAGTCGTTCAGTGATGACAAAGATAAAATTTGGCTTAGATAAAAGCAGTGGTTCTTCCACGAGGAAAACGTGAAAAAATGGTCTATTATTAGCAATTCACCCTGGAGAAGACCTCGTGTTATCCGGACTCAAGAAGCTGCTTAATAAAATTATCTACGCGCTAGGATTATTCAGTCTTTTCGTGCAAACCTGGCGGCATAGTCATTAGATTTTAAGTATTTTACAAGTTATTTTTATTAACTCATGGCGTTTTGAGTAATTTCAATTTTGGCGATTATTTTAATAATTGTGTATTAATATTGAATTTAAAAAATTTTATTACATGATAAAATCGAATTTAATTAATTGTAGTTAGTGAAAATGACTTATGATTTGAAGAGATCTGCACCCTGTTACTACCCTATTGTTTTTGATGGTATATTCCTTTAGGTTTCTGGTGATATGAAAAAAACTGATGTTACCTAAGCCATTCTTTTGGAAAAAATATTTTTGTTGATTGATATCTTACATAAGTAATTGTGAGAAAAAAATCGTCTCCATTGCTCAAATTGCGACCCTCCAACCATTTGGCATTGGCGGGTTTAGACACTTTGCTCGCTGTTCTGAATCATCTCATGGGCAATTCGTGTCATCTACAAGCCAATTCTGTCTTTCAATTCTTCTATGGTGTCCGGTCTGTTAAAATACACCCTTGACTTTAAGTAACCCCAAAGAAAAATGTCTAAGGGGACCTCGACGACCTATCCACCTTCCAGTAAAAATGTCATCTAAAAACTGACGCACTGCTATCCCAAAATGAGGTGGGGCCCCGTCTTGCTGAGACCAGATGTTTTCAACAGGAATATCTTCTTCATTGTTCGGAAACATAACTACTAAGGCTGGCACTAACTCAACTCGTAAAAACTGTAAATAGAAAAGAAAGAAAGATACCAATAATAAACGATCACCAATCATAAGTGGCCACACGTTTACTTTGCCTCTTCGCTGTGTATGGGCTTCTTGAGTCCAATGAGAATTTTCGCATGACCAATACCTACAGTTATACCGATATACAGTCCCCTCTAAAGAAAATGTAGCTTCATCAGAGAAAACAATGTTCTTTAAAAAATTTGGGTTTTCATCGCACAAGGTCATCAACTGTTTACAAAACTGTAAGCGCCGATCTGGATCGTCCTCATTAATTTCGTGAATTAATTTCACTTTGTATGGATGGTATTTTTCTTTTTTCAATAGACGTACAACAGAAGTTTGACTTACGTTATAATTTAAATCCAGCTGACTTGTCGAAAGATGGTGGTTTTCCTCACTTTCTAGAAGAATATTTGGTTTGGTTTTATTGTTTGTGGTAGGGCGACCAGATTGAGGGAGATCAGCCATTCTGCAGATTTATCATATCTAGCCACCAATCTATTTATAGTAGAGTGCAAATTAATTTCTATCTTTCCCCCCGTTGGCACTTTTAGAGTAAAATATATGACCTTACCAGATACGTTACTTAAGTCCTGTAGATTATGAATCCACTTGTCGTCAAAAAATCGTCACGAATATAAGGGCACAAATCAAAATTTTCTAACTAACCACACCACGCGACAGAGTCAATCATGAAGCGTATTTTACCAAAAAATCATTATATTCTCTGTAGAATTTCTATTTTTAAAATAAATAAAGAAACGAACTTTTACATAGGCTTATATGGCAGTAAAAATCAAAAATCCTCATTTTCTCTGTTCGACTACGGCTGAAAATTAATTAATTTTCGTCTACTTTTCCATTCCCACGACGATATCTCCCAAACTATTATATTTATCAAAAAAATATATTCTTTATAAA
Source organism: Stenurella melanura (assembly GCA_963583905.1). Lineage (NCBI taxonomy): Eukaryota > Metazoa > Arthropoda > Insecta > Coleoptera > Cerambycidae > Stenurella > Stenurella melanura. The sequence goes on from OY757311.1 coordinate 139,064,800, forward strand.
ATATTTGCCATATATCACAGATTACAATGGTTTTTAAATCAGATTTTTTGAGAATTTAATAACCATGATATTTAATAATGTGTAGCGTGATATCAATTTTCGAAGCTTATCAGCGGCATGCGTTCGTTGCAAATTCTCGCTCTCCCACTCTTTAAAACTGTTTCAACACACCCCACTTCGCACCCGCTCTGGCCTACCGTTAGGTAGATTGGCGTATAGTAGCTCTCGTGGTTCATAATATTTTGAAATTTATATCTTGAAAATGATTATTACTACGAAATAAATGGAAGTATATTGTCGAATATTAATTTAGTGTTACATGGACTTACATAAAAATTATGGCCTGCCTAAAATTATTGTGTAATAGATTAACACATTATAAAAAACTCCCTATAGTTCACTGTTTGCAAGATACTTTCAGCTGGTATGTATTTTAAATTTTCTACCATATAGGTAACTGAAGAAGAAATGAAAATGGAAAGTACTACTGATAGCGCAAGTTCGGAAAGTGAGATTGAGACAAAAATAAAATTTAAAGAAAAATAGATTCGTAAAATATTATGCTTAAATTGTATGAAACCGGGCCCTGTAAACAAAGGTTTTGATAAATCGTTTGCAATATTTATTGATTGTTTAAAACTCCGTGAAAAAATAAGTAACCAAAGAGAAGATGATGTATATTCTAGAACTATGCGATTTCGAAAAACAAATCATTTTGGCTGTTTGGTTTGGCACCGAAATTGCTGTTCTAGTTCTACTGGCAAAAGAAATATGGAACATTGAAGGAGAAAAATGGAGAAAGAAAAAAATATATATAAAAACAGTTCAGGTGTATGGAGTGCATGTCCAATAACTTCTTCAGGCGTGTCCTTGCGTAAAATGAATTTTTTTTCAATAAAATAGCTTTCTCAATTAATGACCAGGAACACAGAAAGAAAAATAAGACTATTAGCCCACCAAAATCCATTAATTTTCTAAAGAATTTGTGCTAACGATTTAAATGCTATAGAAACTAAATATCATGTTTAATATTTCCAAAGTCACAATAGAAAATGCAAAGTTTCATGCCTCGTTTTCTGAATTAACATATTTTTCGTTTCTCTTTGTAGATTTAACAATTTTGACTCCTTTACCGGTAAATGTATTTATAAGTAGTCTACTGATCTCTCTTTTAGACCTATATCTATCCATTCTAGATACTTCTCATCATAAATTGACGACATACCATACCCTTTTTGCTTTAAAAACCGTTTCTCAAGAATTTTACATATTTTAGTAGAACTCCCTCCGTTCGTTGTCTGTCCGTTTTCCACTTTTATTTTTATTCTTAGATAGACCTCTGCATTTTATATAGCGACTTTAGAAACATGAAATATGATATTCAATTTCCATGGGTATTAAATCGTTAGCACAATTTTTTTCGAAAATTATGGGATTCTGGTGGGCTAGTAGTCTTACTTTTCTTTCTGGTTCCGTGGTCATAACTTGAGAAAACTGTATTGTTGTACTTCTGACAAAAGCACATTTCTCTATTTAAAAAAAATATTTTACGAAAATACACATAGGAAAAAGTTGATGGACAGGCATTGGATCCATCTGAACTCTTTTCAATTTCTTTCTCTATTTATGTTCTTAAATATTCTATATTTCTTTGGCTAGTAAAACTAGAATAGCAATTTCGGTGCCAAACCAGTCAAAATTGTTTCTTTTTTGGATGACGTAATGCTAGGATATAGATCATCTTCTCCTTGGTTACTTATTTTTTCATAGATTTTTAAACAATCAGTAAATGTTGCAAACGATTTCTCAAAACCTTTGATTACAGGGCCCGGTTTCATACAAATTAAGCTAATATGTTACGAATCTTGTTTACATTCAATTATATTTTTCTCAATCTCACTTTCAGAACTTCTGCTATCAGTAGTACTTTTCATTTTAATTTCTTCTAAAAAGCATATACATCAGTTACCTATATGGTAGAAAATTTAAAATACATACCAGCTGAAAGTATCTTGCAAACAGTGAACTATAGGGAGTTTTTTATAATGTGTTAATCTATTACACAATAACTTTAGGCAGGACATAATTTTTATGGAAGTCCTACAACACTGAATTAAAATTCTACAAATATACTACTTACATTTATTTCGTAGTAATAATCATTTTCAAGACATAAATTTCAAAATATTATGAACCTCGAGAGCTACTATGTGCCAGTCTATCCAACGGTAGGCCAGAGCGGGTGCGAAGTGGGGTGTGTTGAAACAGTTTTAAAGAGTGGGAGAGCGAGAATTTGCAACGAACGCATGCCGCTGATAAGCTTCGAAAATTGATATCACGCTACACATTATTAAATATTTTGGTTATTAAATTCTCAAAAAATCTGATTTAAAAACCATTGTAATCTGGAATATATGGCAAATATTTTATAAAGAATATATTTTTTTGATAAATATAATAGTTTGGGAGATATCGTCGTGGGAATGGAAAAGTAGACGAAAAATAATTAATTTTCAGCCGTAGTCGAACAGAGAAAATGAGGATTTTTTATTTTTACTGCCATATAAGCCTATGCAAAAGTTCGTTTCCTTATTTATTTTAAAAATAGAAATTCTACAGAGAATTTAATGATTTTTGGATAAAATACGCTTCATGATTGACTCTATCGCGTGGTGTAGTTAATTAGAAAATTTTGATTTGCGCCCTTATATTCATGACGATTCTTTGACGACAAGTGGATTCGTAATCTACAGGGCATAAGTAACATATCTGACAAGGTCATACATTTTACTCTAAAAGTGCCAACGGGATCAAAAACTAAGCGACTTTTGTCAACGCGAGCACTCTACTATTACAGTGGATCTAGATATTTGCTTTTCGGGATACTTGGCATTGAAAACATCACATGCTTCCTGATGAGTTCTCAGCCTATCACCATATCCAACCATCATCAAAAGTTCTACGCGTTCTCTTTCACTTAAAGGTGGCATTGCGTTCACTAGTTTACACTGTCTCAGAAGTGTCACAAAACTAAGGTTCCACACGTGCCAGGAATAAAATAGTTATCGATACTTTACACAAAAAGGCCTGTAACTTTCTGTTGTTAAGGTGATTGTTATTTTATTATTTTTTTTGTTTTGTTTTTATGTCAAATGTTTTCATGCTAGTTAAAAGAAAAATGTAGGCAACAAGATTTATCAGTCCATAAGAAAGTGGAACATTACTCATTACTCATAAAATGTCATTTTTCCAAAAGAATGGCTCAGGTAATATCATTTTTTTATATCATCAGAAAGATAAAGGAATATACCACGAAAAACAGTAAACAAAAATGTCCGTTTCCATTAAAAAAAATTTATGATGGCGTCATAACTCAAAAACCAATGACGTCATAAATTTTGGCATAGTGACTAAATGTAGTATTTACAAAACTAAAATCGACCTGTTCGAGAATTTTTTTTGAAAAACGACACATACCAAAGATATGAATTTTGTGCGTTTCTTTAGGTTCACATTGTATTTCTAACACTATAGTGATTCCTTAGGCAGCGGTTTCTTAATGTTGTTAAAATACTACAAGTGTAAAAAATTTTATCGAGCTCCAGTCATGCACAATGATCTTAATTAAAATGCTATTTAATCAACGATTTACTTTAATTCGTCCTTTATAAACTTTTTCAACGTCTGTATATTACTTCATGAATACTACAATTAAAAATATTTTCAGACAGACACAGACCCTTTAATTTAAGTACATCATTGAAAGAATTCGTTTAGAGACGCGAAATAATAAGCATGATTGTGTGAATTGTGTCAGAATTGGGCGGCATTGGCACTGAATGCGTCCTAAAGACCACTCAGCTATTGCGTTATTCCATTCAGGCAGCGCCTTGCTCTTTGTTACTTTTTCACTGATTTCCGTTTCCCTTGTAACCCTTTCCAAGCGTCAGCGACGCCGTCATATTCCATTGTTACTGATAAAGTCGTCGCAGGAACACATAATGGACTTTTCATTTCTTCTAAATTACGTTCTTCATGGAGGCCCCGTCAAATATAATAACTGCACATTTTTTAAGTATTTATTGATATCTACTGTTCCAGATATTTGATCGTGCTTTATCGGAGAGTGAGATGTCGTAGCCTAGTAGAAAAACATTTTGAAATGCAATTAGCGGTAAAATTATTGTATCGTAAGACAAGTTTGTTAGGAGGATTTATGTGTAATTTACTTCATTTTTTTTTTCTTTCTAAATTTTGTTGGGATTCATTAGGCTTCCATTTACCGTAGAATGTTCGATGATATTGTAGATGAACCTAGTATCGCGCGTCTGATGGATACGGCAAAGATTTTATATTAATTAGGCTGGAGCCGTGTCGCCGCTACGATATCTATCAACTCTACTCAGAAGGGCGGTTCAAGTTACCCTTCAGACTCCCCAAGACGAAAATAGAGAAAATTATACTTACTGTGATTGCTACAGTCTGCTTTCTGCTTCGTCATCTGATGTCGAGCGGTGCACTTTTACTGAATACATCTTATAATCAGCACTTTCTCAGAAACGCTTCTTAATAATTGAGACCGTCGATGGCTTCTATGAGTACTCGGATAGTTACACCAACGTGACCCGTAATAAGTAGTTATCTGACTCACGCCACAGAATCGCACGTCGGTTGCCAATCTTATAATTAATGGATCAATAAGAAATCGAATTCAAAATGTATTTTCATTTATTGAAATACTTCATAAAATATAAATACTCAATATCTAACTAATGTATATAAGGCAAACATCAGATAGAACTACCACTTGGCAAGTCGTTACATCCCGTAAGATCGTAACTTATCCAGCGTCGAGAGACCAATCGACTGTACAAAAAGATTCAGACTTCCAGTTAATCATGATTGTAAGACTTATGTCGAACTTTTTGAAAATTATTCACTTTTAATTTTGCATTGAAATTTTCGCATTGCTTGTAATCTTGGTCAGGATGCTTAAAGAAGCTATTTATATGAATTCAATGGTTTTCCTGCTTTCATAAACGTACTAACGGCATTGAACCCAAATATACCTTTTCTCCGTTAACTCGCATTCGAGCAACTACTATGGCGATTCCCGCCTGGGCCTGGATTAATGATATTTTGGGTCCATGGGAATTAAATCTCCGACTTTGAATTTTTTGACTCTTTTTTATGGACGTTCTTGTGGGTCGGACATGGAGTATTCTCCAGCACTTTTAGAATAATTAAATGTGGATTATGGTTTTTATTGTTAAAACCGCCCCATTGATTTTTTTCTTAAGTTTTGATATTTAAAATAGCTACCCGCTACACTCTGTTTGAGAATTCCGCCCTGTGCAATCCTCTTCGTGGTACTTTCGAAAAAATAAATTCGTGGTACTTTTGAAATTCTTGTTGAGAGGAAGGTTTTTCCGCCCTGTGCAATTCTCTTCGCAGTACTTTTGAAAAACCAAATTCATGGTACTTTCGAAAAAATAAATTCGTGGTACTTTCGAAAAACTTGTCGGGCGGATCGGCTTTCCGCCCCGTGCATCTTGAAATTTTTCCAAGTCAATTTTTTGTTTGCTTTCGAAAAATATTTACTTTTCGAACGACGAAGCCCAAAGGCGATTGACCGTCGTCCTCGAGTTAAAAAATTTTTTTGTCAGTTTTTTTTGTTCATTTTTAGTAAAATAATTTTTTATGCAGATTTCGATAAAGCACGATGCCAAATGTGGTTATCGGTTTTTTGTAAAGTGATAATCTTTCAAAGTCGATTTTTTCATGGGAATATTGGTCTAAATTTAATTTCTTAATAATTTGGATATTTTTAAAATGGATAATTTTATTGGGTTCAATAACAATATCACGCAATCTATTATGGGTGACTATTAGGTGCACAGAATCACACATGTTTATTATAAAAAACATATAACTGTGAAACTTACACGCAAAATTTTTCTATGTATGTTGCATACTGACGTTGCGCGTTGGTCGAGAATTGCTATAATCCAACAACTTTTCGCAATTATGCATTACTTTTGTGTAAGTGTCTGATGAACTTTTTCACTTATTTAGGGTGCATATATAGTATGTTTAATTTTCTTCTGCTTTACTAGGGCTTTCCATCCTTTGCCATAGATAGGGTGTTTTAAAAATGTCTTGAAATCTTTCCTATGCTAGTTCCACAGACTAAAATAAGGAAATTGTTCCTACTGTTTCGCAAATGCTTCATTGATATTACCCTTTAACGAGGTGAGCAAAGAGGTCAATTAGTATTGACGCTGTAAAAAGCGAAGATTCATCTGCCAACAATATACAGGGTGTAGTGGGGTCACCTGGCATCTATAGGAACCAAACATACCCATATGAAAAATGACACTGTTTTTTTATAGTGCCGATTTTGTACTTTTTTTTAAAAACCTACTCTTTCATCACTTATGTAACAGCCAGTTCCATAATCGAGTAAAAGTCATCTTTAATCTCAAAAGTGTACTTAAAAGTTGTTACCCTGTTCCATAATCGATTTTTTGGAAGGAAGCTTATGCAAAGTAAAGTCAAGGAAATTGACCTTTTCCGTGCAAAAGTAGACTTTATTGCGAGTCATAACCTACAAATATTGATGTTGGTCTGAGGTGCTTGTCAATAACACTTTTTATTATACGACGAAAATAGACTTTAGGCAGGTAATCGACACGAGCTCAAGCTTCATCTTCAGAAGATGAGGAAGAAAACCTGCATATTTTAAGAAGGGCCAAAATATATCGAAGGCGCCAGCAGTGCCTTACAAAATATGATGACTAAGTATTTTGACCGATTTCGTTTAACAAAGCCTGTAATACTGGCTCTTCTTGAACAAATAACATTTTTAATAAATTTTTCATCAAACAGGTATAACAAAGCTTTATATTATTTTCACATTGATTTAACCTGTAAAATATTTATTAGGGGTGGTTTCATTCAACTGGTGATTCAGCTCCTGTTTACTTTGCGACGTTATGATACCGGAAGTTTTTTAATAACTGCTGGGGACTTTATTAGTATTTCAAAAACTTCCACTTGTCAAATTTTGCGCAGAGTGTCATCGGCAATATCATCATTCCCGCCGCAATATGTAAAAATGTACGAAATTAATGAGGAAATGAATATAGCTGCGGAGCAATTTTACAGGATGGCGAGTTTTCCTAGAGTTATTGGTGCTATTGATTGCAGTTTAATTCGAATGGATTTAGTGGGAGGCTGAATGCCGAGATATAACGTTGTCGAAAAGGCTACTTTGCCTTAAAATGTGCAGACTGTGTGCGATGCTAACTTGAAAATAAGAGATATTGTTGCTCGATGGCCTGGATCATGACATGACCAGATCATTTTCAACAACAGCAACATCAAGGAATAATTAAAAAATCACATTTTTTTAGATATCTTTTGGAAGGAGATAAGGGTTACCAAATTGAACAACAAATGCAGTCGAGTGGCAATACATTATCTGGAAACGCCGATGTCCCATCTTACATTTGGGAATGAGAGTCAAGATAGATACAATAGCGGCCATAATTGTGACAGCAGCGGTATTACACAGAACTGTTTTATATGACCCGCTGACACGTATAACTTTAAATATTTAAAGCAAATTACTTACTCACATTTAAGAAGTCATATTTTACATATCTTGTTTTCTTACATATATGAACATTTTTATGCAATAAAAAAATGTGCAAGTTCCCTATTATATATTAAAATATAAACTATATCACTAGCAATGCTATCACTGTCGTAACAATTTTATAGTCTGAAGCCCGTTTTCTCATTTAAAGTTTTTAGCACAAAATCTAATATTGGATCATTATTGGTGGTTAATAATGGTGCCCCATCACCAGTCCCTCTCATGTGTACTCGTTCTTGTGCCACTGCCTTTCTGGTTTTGGTTTTTAGATTGTCAAACTTTGATTGAAGCTGATCAATGTTCCTAAATTCTCACGCTTTGGCGACATAAGCCATAGCTACACGCCCCCATAATTTAGTTGGGGATCCCTGCATTACAAATAACACTTATTACTTTCCTTTTCTGCAATGCTAAATGTATTGGTTTCCTTGCATTCCATTATATTATGTTAGGAGTAAATTGCATGCAACAACAGCATTTCGTCCTCTTTTGAGAAAGGGGAAGCTTTCTTTCTTTTTGGTTTATTCTCGATCATTATTTTTATAAACAATAATGGAAATTATAGGTTAGATTGTTAATACTTTTGACTTTTAATTTTGATAAAGTAGATTATAGTAAAATTACCATTAAAAAATTCAAGATATGACGTTCTCTTTTGGTAAGTTTCTTTTTTTTTTAATTATCAGTTTCTCTCAGATGACGATAAGCATTTAAGAGTGTGACTAGGATTCGGATGATTCGGGTATAATGCTATATATTCTCTTCTTGCAACTTTTTTATTTTTACTATTTTTAACATAAAGGCAAAATAAATCAAACTTTTCTGCCTTCGTGTAACACTTTTTGATCAAATAGTAATACGAAATGTCAAACAGTAACAATGTTGTCATAGTATCATCGCTCACAGCCTACAGCGTAAGAACAATTAGTGCGCTTCCTTCGATAATCATGGAATACCTGTAGGCATGTTTGTAACATATTTAAATGTCCGATATTTTAAGAAATATTACAGCTAGACTTATCAACCCTGATATTTTTGAAATCAGGAAAGAAACATCTAAACGACTATTTAAAAATATATAGGGTTGTCCATTTAAAAAACAGCCTTCATTGTTACATCACGTCACCTATGCAAGCAACTGTCTTTTTAATTGCATTAAAAAAAATATGTACACCCTTACAACTTTCATACAAAACTTTTTTATTATCTCCAATGATAACAGAAATAATGGGGGGGGGGGTAGGATAGGAAAAATAAAATGGCCATTGAAAAAGAGAAAATATTTTTTATTATTTCTAATTAACAATTTACATTAATACTACATCTTTTGCATACTAAAATAAAACAAAAATAACAAATTTGTTATGCTACGCCTATTAACATATAAATATAACAATAATTTACAATTTACAAACAAAAATTGATAAAGGTACGAGATTTCGAGAAATATTAACAATTAAAGTGCAAAATAAAGTACATCGATTTCATAATTGCACTCTCCCTTGCCAGAGATATAGAATAATGTGCTGTACAGTCGGAGACGAAATTCATGCTACAAGAGCATAGAAGGAAATAGTCCACTGATTTTTTTGGTGTGCATTATAACAGTGAGTTCAACACGAAAGGAATATTTCTTTCTCTAAAAACGCTCGGACCCGATAATAATTTTTATTTATGAAGTGACATTTTTGACTTGCACTGTAGCTCAATATTATTTCTGGTTTATTATTTTAAATACAACATACATATTTTAGACTTGGTTGGAAGATCAAAGTTATTATCAGCAAAGCCTCTATACACATAATTATTATGAATATTACTTGAAATATTCTCGCATGCGATAGTAATGTAAGTATATTTATGGTAAAAGCAAGCATATTCTACGTAAAATGTTTTATATTATATAAGTTGTATTTATTCTATTTGACATTAATTTTTTTAGGGCACGTCGAATCATTATCTTTTGAGTATGTCTCTTTAACAAAAAAAATGCATTTTTTGTGTTTAAAAACATTGAAAACTATGAAGAAATTAAATACATATATTTCAATAACAATCGTAGTTAATAACCATGCCTTTAAATTGAACTGTTAAGTATAGCGATATCTAATTAGTCATGTCGAAATCGTGTTAACCAAAAGAAAACAAACTGCTATAATCGTGATTAATAGTTTCGGATATAGAGTTCGGGCTCAAGATGATCGGCCTGAAATCTCTAAATATGCTATAAGTAAAATACAAAGTAAATTTAAATGAAAAATCCCCTACACTATGCAATCTCCGTTCGACAATTTTAGATGCAACATTCCCCAAGATGTAAACTGGAAGAAGAGAGGTGGTCACCTATTTCACCTGATTTAACCCTCTTCCTCTTGTGGGATTATTTAAATTTTAAATTATATTTCAATAGACTAAGTAACGTCGAGAACATGAAAACGCAGGGAAATCCTTCTGATTTCAAGTCCATCCCAAAAACGTATTTTTTATTTTCAGAAATATGCAGAAAGTTTTATTTAAAACAAGAAAGTTGCCACGTCCACGAAAACCGGAAGTGAGTAATCCTGCAGGTCAAAACATGCCACTTCACAAATATAAATCAACGAGTCTGATAGCTCTTGAGGATAGGAAATATGTAGGGTTATATAGAATTTATTCCTATCATTATAAAGTCTCTCTATATTTTTCTACCTTAAGACGTTAAGATCTAAGCTGCCTCAAAATTGTTAGACACCACCAGACTATAAGGACTTTAATATGCACTTATGCTGAATCCTTAGTTTATCTCCGACAAGTACATCACTTAGCGGACAGCTTCTGCCCATAGATTACGATTCCTCATTTTTATAGGAAAACTAAAAATTATATAATGACCAGATAAACAGAAACACTGTGTGTTATAGAAATGTTTTTTAATAATTTAAGAATTATTGTAATATTGTTGGTACACATTATTAGGCAAGATGGCGAGGGACTTTGACTGCATTTTCGGCCATAGGCGAGATTATTATTGGAATCGCTTTGTTTAGGGTGTAGTTGAACACCTTAAGTTTGCTTACAAATTAGTGGAGCGCTTGATTTTATAATTAAGTGAGTAAAATAGGCCATTTTTCTATATTTCTTTATATATATCCATTACTGCTACCTTTTAGTATAACATATGTATTAGAAAAATTGTTCGTTATGAAATTCTCTAAAACATGAGCACCGATAGAGGTCGCTAGGTGGAACTGTTAACTTGCAAATGGCTCGTAAAGCTTTCAAATCTCGTTATTTTCATTATTTCTTTACTCGAAAATAACTGCATATGGAGGACTTCAAGATGGTGTATATGTTGACCCGATAATGTACAAATAATTTTAGCAAGATCGGTTTAAAACATATTCTTTATAGGATTTTGCAAACAGTGGAAAGAAAAACTATCAATGAGAACTAAAAGAAAAACTATATATAAAAATAGTAATGAAATCTTTGCATTCTTTCGATAACCCGACTTCTGGTTATGCTAAGCAAGTTAAAATTCTAAAATAATTTGTTCAATTTCTTATTTGACATTCTCATTATAACATTAGCATCCAACATAGTCCCCTACGGCCAAGCAGATTAAACTAGTATCTACGGTATGTAAATTCAGTTAAAAATGAGAACGAAGAACTGAATTTAATTTATTTACTTACCTCGTCTTAAAATTTTTTTCTCATTCTAATGGATTACAATTTCATAAAATCTCTCATTCAATTTCTTGGAAATGCTTAGCCTTTGAAACGTTTTTCGCCCTTATTCTGAGCTCATCAGAAAGGCACAAAGCCACTCATAACGATGCTTCATGCAAAATCAAGGCAATGTCCATGAATAAGTATAAAATGTTTATATTTGACATTGACTGATAAAAACCAACAGATCTTCACCTATCTATTAGCTAACTAGTATTGGAGTCTATATACTCTATGCATGTTTAAAAGTGAATTATGTATTATTTGTTTGCCTATAGTAATGTAACATATTCTTTATAGGATTTTACAAACAGCGGAAAGAAAAACTATCTATGAGAACTAAAAAAAAAACTATATGATGAACTCAGAATAAGGGCAAAAAACGTTTCAAAGGCTAAGCATTTCCAAGTAACTGAATGAGAGATTTTATGAAAATGTATGTAATCCATTAGAATGAAAAATTTTTTTTAAGACAAGATAGGTAAATAAATTAATTTCAGGCCTTTGTTCTAATTTTTAACTGAATTTACATACCGTAGGGGGTCATGTAGATACTAGTTTAATCTGCATAGCCATAGGGGACTATGTTGGATGCTAGTGTTATAATGAGAATGTCGAATAAGAAATTGGACAAATTATTTTAGAATTTTAACTTGCTTACCATAACCAGAAGTCAGGTTATCGAAAGAATGCTAAGATTTCATTAATATTTTTACATATAGTTTTTCTTTTAGTTTTCATAGATAGTTTTTCTTTCCGCTGTTTGCAAAATCTTATAAAGAATATGTTATATGTTATAAACAAATGCTAGGACAAACTTTTTTAAATTTGTAAAAAAGGCAGTATTTTAGGCATACAAGAGCGGATTCTCTAAAGCTAAAATATAACAAAGTGTTTGTTTATTTATGTCGCGTATAAAAAGGTTCACGCGTAGAAGACCTTATAAAATCGGCCAAAATTACGATTTTTCAAAAGTTCCAACGGAATATTATTTCTCAATAGTTTTTTGAATTTTCCAAATGAGTTTCCCAATTGTAAATGGATTTTACAAACAAATGGAACAATTGTTTATCAAGGATTAAGAGAAAATTATTATTTACTCAGAAAATAATAAACCGATCTTGTTTAAATTCTTTGTACATTATCGGGACAACACAGACACCATGTTCAAGAATTTTTAGCACTTTATGTGCAATTGTTTTCGAGTAAAGAAGTAGTGAATATAGCGTGCTTTGAAAGCTTTGGAAGCCATTTGAAAGTTAACAGATGCACCTAGCGACCTTATTTTGTGGAGAATTTCATAACGAACAATATTCCTAATGCATATGTTATACTAAAAGTTAGCAGGAACGGAGATATTTAAAGAAATATAGAAAAAGGGTCTATTTTAATAAGCATGGTCAGATACCTAGGCCACAAAATATTTTTTTTATGTGGCTGTGTTGTTAATTAAAAAATCAAGCGGTTCACTACTCTGTAAGCAAACTTAGGGTGTTCAACTACGTCCAAAAATGAAAAAACTCCAATAATGGGCCAAAAATGTATTTTTTAGCATTTTCTTCTCCCTGTCGTCTAGTCTATATAGTATACTTGACATATTTGTATCATCCAGAAACACGAAAAATCCTTTACCTACCTAAGAGACAACAAAAGTGATTTGAAAATTTATATAAATTAAATTATTCATTTTTAAAAAATCAGCTTGATATTGACAAGTCATGATTTAAAAGTAGACACCTTGCAGATCCAAAGTGTCTGCCTCTGAAACTTCACTACCCCCATGCATACCTACCTCTGGACTTTTCGTGTTCTTGTAGTTATTAAGTGGTAATTAATCGATACAAAATAAATCACTTTGAGACTTGTTTGTCGTGCTCAGCTTGCGGGCTTAGAATGTCTGTCCTTGAACCACCATTAACCAGGGTGTATGCCAGTCATACTTGTATTTTCTAAGTGGTAAGTAATCGATAAAAAAACATTCGTTTGATACAAACACTTGTATAAATTGAGGAAGATAGTTATAGTTATTTAGTGAAATTTCCACCACTAATAACAATTATGGTACCACTTTCGCTGTCTGTCAAGCTCTAAGGAATAGGATTAATAGTGCCTCTAACTGACACAAACGTGTCAGGTAATTACATGGTGGCTCTTGTACTATTAGCACCTACAACACTTTTAAATCCACTTTTTAACTCGTTTTACAGTCTTCTCTAATACCACAATTGGGAAGAAAGTTTATTATTCTCTTTTCTTAAATATACTGTATTCGAATGATGGATTTTGTTTAAAATTGATAAAGTATAACGTCTTAAACAACTACGCTGATTAAAACATTCTCCGGTGTTTCAATGACTTTCTTGATTAAATTTTACGATAAAGCAGTACATTGAATGCTATTTTAGTATATTAGGAGAAGAAAATGAATATTAATACACAGCTTTGTGTACAAATTTGTTATACAACGAGTTAAATAAGTGATAATTTAGAGGATTTCAAGATTTAAATATGTTAAGAAAATATTAATTGGCTATTTTGGAGACTATATATATATATATATTCATACTCAACATATAATACTCGATATGAAAAACAACAAGTTACTAGAAGCTATAAGGCTATAATAGAGTCTCTTTTGTCAAACAAAATATTCAAATCTCAATAGTTCATAAAAAAAATTCAGAAATCTTATAATACAGATGTTATTTCGAATAGTGGTGTACCTACTGTTATAAAGATTTCAAATGGGAATGAAAGAACTGGTACGATTTCTGGACAGTGCAGTCAGTATTTTATTGGTTAAGTCATGGGTGGGTAAAATTTTATACCTTTATTTTTAATAATTTCTAATTATCAATAGAAACAAACGTGTTTATGATGTGCTTTGTCACGCGATGTTGATGGGTGTTCAAGATTCACATAGAAGCCCTCGTAAGAGAGATGGAAGTGTATTAGGGGCCATTCAACAAATACATTCGCTTTTAGGGTGGTAGGGGTCACAGCAAATGTGACAAAGTGAATAATAGGGGGGAGGGAATTCACAAAAGCAGACGTTTTGAAATAAATCAACAGAATGTTTTTTAAGAAAGAAAAATTTTTCATTCTTAGATTTCGAGGGGAGGGAGTTTGCAATCGAACATTCAAGTAAAGGGGGGGTCTCATGAATATTACAAAGTGTTACGGGGGAGGGGCCAAAAATAACTTATTCTAGTGAACGCATTGAGATATATCTTAAACACCTGGTACAGCATTTTTTAGTAAAGGATATTATTTATTACATTAGATTACTTAATTTATTTCATTGTTAAACCAAATCATGTTTGGCTTTGGAATCGAGGAAATCCAAGTCAGCAGAAGCTGTGTATATTCACCGAGGCTACGTTGTAACTAGGGCACAAAAGCTGAATTGTAGAAAAGACTCGTGGTGTAGGAAGAAAGCAAAAGAGTCAGTTGGGTTTTGAGTTTAGTAAGATTAAGTGCTGCGTGGCCCAACTCCACTCCTGAGGGGTGGCCCTCAGAAGGGATTAAAATGTAAGAATGTAAAAAGTACAACCATTATTTGTATTTTTTTCCTATCACCATGTTTTATACTTACAAAATATTCATTCAATAACTAAATTAAACCCTCTCGTATGCCAAGTAAGTTGAAGTAATTTTAGCCATGAGTATCGTCGGTATTGCTCTGGACAAGAGAGCAACATAGGGGATACCTGTGGATGTCGCGAATTTGGTTAACAAATAAGCCAAACAACCCCAAAGGGCATTTGTCACGTGACAGTATTTATTCAGTGGCCTCATTATATTATAATTTCGGAATGATTGGATTTATTTTATTGGTACACTAGCGTGACCAGAATTAGATTAACAATAGAAAATATATAAATAATTTACTGTTTTCCATATTAAATATTAGATGTGAAATGTATGACAGTTGTCTTAAAAATACCCAAGTAATATTTTCACAATGAAATATATGCAGACATAAAAGGTATTGCAGTTAAATATTTAAACATGTTCATGTAAGTTGTGGTAAATTAATTTCTTAAACACCTAAGAAACATCTTGTAAGATTTTAAACCTGTTATTTAAAACGAAAACATTAAAAAACGTATTAATAGACAGTCCTTTCAATTATTGTGAAAACTACTATTTTTGTCACTCATGTCACAAGGGCTATTACTGTCTCTCCCAGATGCGTTATCTCTGTATTCCACTACGGTCGAAGTCGCAGTAGCATTAGAACTAGTCGCCAAATTAGCTATATCACTAAACCATGTTCCAAGGTTCAACCTTTCCGGTAGAACCGGAAGTGGTTTTCATATAACGTGCGCCGGAACAGGCTCGTTCCGAAATTCATCGTTCTTCATAATGACACAAACTGGCCTCTTCATGGCCTCAGGGCTAGGCGACCTTCGGGGAAACGCCGGAGGGCAGATATTGCAGGGGATACTATTATTAACGTTATTAGACAAGCTATTAATAGACCAATTAATACTGGGTGGGTACAAAGGGTTATTGCTATATAAAAGAGCCAGTTCGGCTGCAAATTTTGACTCATCTGGATGTCTAAAGGGGTGATAGAGGTAGGGGAGTGGTGGGAATAGCGACCTTGATAATTTGAGGTGTTCGTGGTCGTGATTTAATAAGTGGGGTAACCCTGAGGCGGTTGATATCGGGGGCATTAAAGTTCGATGCATGTTTGGATTCTCAAGGTGACTGGGGGATATTAGAGGTGATATGGAAAAGCCGAATTTTGGTTCTTTTTTTAAGAGCGGTTTCGGTTTTCTTCTTGGACGGTATTTGTAGTCAGGATGTTCTTTCATATGGAGGGCTCTGAAACAAGAGAAATGTAATTTAATATATTTATTTTATGTTTTACAAATTTGGAAGTGACGGGTTTATTAATATTAAAAATATCACTTAATATTTAATCAGTGCGATGCTCTATCCAATTAAAATATTTTTATTTTTACGTCAATATCAGTTATACCGGAGGAGGCCACAAATTTCCTTTTTGTGGATTGAGTATACTATATTTTTTACAATTTTTGAATTCTATGGTAAATTTTGATATTTTATGGATCATATCCTATATCAAAAAACTTATGGTTAGGTTAGAATCATTTATTTCATTTTTTTGTGTAGGCAGATAGAGATTCTACTAGAAATTGTAGATAACGAGGGCCCGTTAATCTTTTCTTAAAAAAAAAATTGGAGAATCTCTGAAGTATAATTACTTCATACGATCTCAATTGGGACAGCAAAAACCACGTGGACTTGATTCACCTGTCACATAGCTAGTTTGATTTGTCAACACAATGTGACATAATGTAACAGGCGGATCAAGTTCACGTGGACTCCGATTTTTTGTTTTTATGCTGTCCCAATTGAGATCGTATGAACTATACCAACTCTAAATAGACTATTTGTAAATAGAAATGACACGGTTTCATCAACATGGGGCGCCAGCTTATTATGCTGTTGCTGTACGGAATTACCTAAACTCTTGTTTTTGTGATCGATGGATATGTCGAGGAGGGTCAATTAAATTCTCACCTTCAGATTTAACTCCTCTCGACTTTTTTCTATGGGGGTTATACAAAAAATAAAATTTGTTGTTTATTAGGTTTTCGCGAGTGTTGAATGAAGTGTTTTGTGCTTCCGGGTGTTTTCCTGAGTAGTTGATAGGCTCATGTAGGAATCGCGGTTGTCTGAACGACGTTTAGGCAGAATATTATCTGCTGTTATCAGGTTTTCGCCGAAAGCTGTCTACTGTTCAGTTCAGTTCGAGTAACGAGGAGCAGCAGTAGGCAGCTTTCAGCGGGAATCTGATGATGGCAGATGAGATTCTGCCGAAACGTTCTCAACTAGCACAATTAGTCGTGGGAACGTAGCAATGACTATTGTAGGCACTTTAAAGTGTTTTGGTACTAGTCACAGGCACGTAATAGGAACGTTCCTAATACGTGTTTATGACTAAAATGGGGAATATTTTTTGGTGACGATAACGTTCCAACCACGTTCCTGGAACTTGTCTGGATACGTTCTAATGACGTTGTTGCTCCGGAGCAGCGACGTGGCGGCGTATACGCCGCAACTTTCAGAAAAGTTTACCACTCCTTACTCTTTCAAATCGATGTTGCCCCTTCTTTGTCTTGCAACCGATTTTATTATATTTATGTTTCATTCTTACATATGATTCTTGTTCTTGTTCATTTCCCTAACTAAGAAATTTAATAGAACATCAGAAGGTAATATTAGACAGCAAAACTTGTGCTATTTTCCAATGGTCTAAGGGTCACAATTAAAACGAATGCAATTTTACTGACAAACATAATGATAAAATTATTTATTGTTCTTCGGAACTTAACACTACTTTTTATGTTGTATTTGGTGAAGAAATGGCGATAAATTAAATTTGTTAGTCAATTGTGAAATTATGGTTCATGTGTTATAACAATGGCGTCGATAATTTTGGCCATCAACATGGCGTATTTAAAAAAATATGACTAAGGTCGTTTTCACCAAGAAAGCTACTTGAAAGTAATTGCTACTTGGCGATAGTGACGAAAACTGCAAATACGTAACTTTAAAGTTATATTTACCACAAATCTGCGAATGGAACTGTAGCATCACTTCAAAGTCGTAGCAAAGTTGTGACTACCACAAATTACCTCTTCAAAGTTGCCGCTTCCACTTAATGGTTACATTTTTCCCGATATTGATTCGGAACCTATCAGCTGTCGCAATTTACTGGTGTGCAGCCATATATCAACGACTTAATAAACATAAACCTTGTTGGTATAATATACTATTACAGTGATAGATAACATAGAAGAAAAGGTAGGTGTAATAAAACTGTTGAAAAACTGTTTGTTGCCTTACTTTGAACATAAAATGTTGCATAGCATAATATAGCAGCATATAATTCTAGTCTAGATTAGGCAGACATATTATATAGGTTAGGTTTGTTGCATTAACTTTATCTATAGTCAACATTGGGAACTAGATGGTGAAACTTACTTCATGGTGAATTTCAGAAGTGATGTGCACTTTGTAGTAGCCGTACACAGTTCTGTAGGTAGCAGTAACGTCATTAACACCTATGAATATTACTTACAAGTTCCACTACTTTAAAGAAATAGTGAAGGTTCCCAGAACGTCGCGGCAACTATTAAAGGTACTTGAAGGTGATTGTAACTTTGAAGTCACATTTCAGTGATGCGAGTTAGTCGCTGCTACTATAGTTTACCACCTTCAAGTTATGAAAACCCGAAAGTCGTTACTATAAAGTAATCATTAGTGGTAGAAACTACGAGGCAGGTACTGTAGACTTGTCAAATGAACTTATTTTTACACCAAAGTCGTAAATTTAGTCGCAATTACGTAATGGTTACTCATACGAAGTTCCTATCTCAGTTACTGTCATTTTGGTGCTAGTTGGGTTGTTTAGACATAATTTCAAAGCAAAGTTTATGTAAATAGACCGCAAAGTTAAAACATAAAAAAAACAAATAGGAGTGGGGATTTTACAAATAACTTCAAAAACAATAGCAAAAGTTCAAGAAGAATTTGTTTCCTATCTTTTTGCATTATTACTGTTTATGGTAATGGTTACCGTCTTAACATAAAATGCATTTTTCCCTACACCGTTTATTTTATTTATTAATATTAGTATATGGTTACATGGATAACACAGGCACACAAAAAAAGGTGAGTGCGAGAAGGCAGACTTATGTATTGCCATGCATTTTGACTTGTTGAACACGAATCCAATGTCCGCTTTTTTGGACTGGCTCTTGCATTTTTCCTAGCTTCAATAAACACCGTCAGAAAGCCCGAAAAATCTCAAACAAGTAAATAAAAAGCTTAAATGAGCTGACCACCATTTCCATACGTATTTTGGGGCGCTGAGACCGAATGTGGGCGGCGGCACGATGAACTGTGGTCATTTTTAAGGGAGATACACACCGCCAAAGTCAAAGGTCCGAGGATTTCACTTCTCCGGCGACATGGGTCCGCCTCTGGAGCAACTGCATTCGAACGAGAGACCACAACATTATGAAAAAATCCAGAGATACGCAAAAAGAACAGAGAAATCGAAGAAGTTCATAGCTTTCTTGGTTTCCGAGATAGACTTTCGAGAAGTGGGGAAAAAGAGATATTTTCTCCTTCCGGTGACTTTGAGCAGCCCTACCTTGGAAACGAAGTATCGTATAAATGTTTGGCTTGCGCCATTCGATTTGTCTGTTCTTATTGCCTATCTCTGATTTTTTTCATAATTTCGTGGTCCCTCGTTCGGATGCTCTCGAGGCGGACCCATGTTGCCGGAGAGGCGAGATCCTCGGACCTTTGACTTTGGCGGTGTGTATCTCCCTTAAAAATGACCATAGATCATCGTGCCGCCCATAGTCAGTCTCAGCGCTCCAAAATACGTATGGAAATGGTGGTCAGCTTATATAAGGTTTTTATTTACTTGTTTGAGATTTTTCGGGCATTTTGACGGTGTTTTTTGAGGTTAGGAAAAATACAAGAGTCAATTGTAACGATCACTTTTTATCCACTCGATATTAAGGGTAATTTAATTAAAATACTGCTTTTATTTAATATTTTGTTCTAAAAGTACCTTAAGCTGACCCTACTAGTACGCTAGAAATCCATACGAAGGAATAAATAGATCCATTGTGCGAGAGCAATGGTCATTTTATAAATAACCAATCAAAAACGATCCCTCCACTTTTGGCGTCAGTACGGTGTAATCGCGTAGGAGATAGAGGATTACCCGGCAGACCCCTGCCCGGGTCGGGTGTGGAGAATTATTCTACACTTTAAAAAGTTTATAATATTAGTCATCCCCTCTACGTGCTTTAGTAAATTGATACCTAGAATCAATATTATTAATAGTTAACGAGTTATATAGTGAAGTAGTGTTGTTCCAAATTACAGAAGAATTAAACCGTAAGTACGCCATAAACTTTCTACTTTCTTCGCGGTTTGCATTTTAAATGGCCGACGTCATAAACAACGTTTCCTAACGTATTTAGTTAGTCATGATCCTGTAGTGCCTGGATGTTCGGTAATCAGAATTATAATTTCCGGACATTGTATCCTGTTATAAACATTTATTTTTCATCGAGGGCTTCCCTGAAAACTAATTAGTGAAAACGTCGCGAGTGTTCGAATTTACACATCGGCGTGTTCTCAAGTAAATCTCTATCATGGAGTGCGAAAATATATGTTAGATCGACAACTAACATATCGAATATTAACTCAGTTTCCTAATGTAATGTACCATCCAAAAAATTGAATCGGCTATGTTCCTATTTAAAAAAAGCATCGATTACATCATCACAACAATATGGATGACGCAACAAATTGTGTATTATTTCAAGAGATGAGCATTTAAATATGAGTCAGAGACAGGTCGTCTCTGTATTTTTTTTTAAGCCATACACCTATGAAATAATTAATTTATTCTATACATTACCACCATACTGTATATAAAATCAGAGTTCATTTTGGGACAATTTATAAAAAGTACTTCCTCATTTACATATACTCGCCAAAATTATATAGTATACTGTTATCCTGCGACTATTAGATTAATATTCAGATTTTCAATCTGTGATCAATTTGTTTTGAATTTAATCATCATAATAAGTTATTCTTAAATCTTATAAATCGGAACAATCTTGTATTTATCTATAAGGAGATTCCTACGTGATCTTTCGAGAACAGAGATAACATATACATGTATATCGAAACAATTTGATAAGTAATGTTTTGGATGTCTAGTTGCGGGGAGTGCGAAAATTTGAACTTCAGACTAATTGTTGACGTGGTTAATATTTACAAATGATGTCATATGCGACTTAAATTAGCTAGAAAAATAGTTTTTGCACTAAATCTTGTTGCCTAGCTATTACGTGGGAACAGTTGATATGGCACATTTACAAGTGGTATTCTCTATAATTGTCAATTGTTCAAGTCGATATTGCTAAAGTAGTATGCAGCGTAAGGTTGATTAATTGAACTGAAATGGAGTCTGGCTTTTAGCCAGGTTGTGCAATGACA
Organism: Stenurella melanura; assembly: GCA_963583905.1. Taxonomy (NCBI): domain Eukaryota; kingdom Metazoa; phylum Arthropoda; class Insecta; order Coleoptera; family Cerambycidae; genus Stenurella; species Stenurella melanura. Next base: position 139,086,244 of record OY757311.1, read on the forward strand.
TCTATTGTACTTCTACTCAATTATAGCGTCAAACAAACGTTCTTAATAAATAGCCAATTTAGTCAAAAAAGCATGTATTGGTCATGCTATCATTGAGACTGAGAGTCCTCCAACTCATGTGAAGATTTGTAGAAAGATGAGACTCACAGAGTCACAGTTGCAAATAATACAGAATAGCCATTTATTAATCTAATTTATCACTAAAATCATTTTAAGGATTACAAGTGAGAAGCAGTTATGAATTTACATAGAAAAGAATATGAAGGAAGAAAAATTAGTAAACAATCGAGGTTCAATTGAAATTTGAGTTTTCAATTACGGAGTGAGGAGCGAGCGTAGTGACGCTTGTATATACTCGTATTTGGAACGATTTATTTTCCCTCCATTTGGTCCAATATAAGGCGATACGGATATATTTAGAAGCCCTTCGATCAACCCCTGTGGAGTCATTATTGGTAGAGGCTGGAGAAGTCCCACTACTTATTAGGAGGCAATACCTAGCAGAAAAAAATCTCTTAAAAATAAGAAGTATTGATGATAAATGTGTTGAGAAAATTAGTATTTTAAATACACACGTCTTGATTAATAGCTTCTGGACAAAAAAAAATTCTCTACCAGTACCAGAGGCCTTCATTGAAACAAGCACACATGAATCACATTTGCTAAACTCCGATATGTTATCTATTCACTTCATATCATACGAGTCGATCAGGAGATAAATATTATATTTCCCAAATACTCGCATTTACCAATAATTAGTGCACTAACGGTAAAGACTTTATTAAATCAATATGCAAATTATTACCATATATACACAGACGGGTCCAAATCCGTCGAGGGGGTTGGATACGGTGTATATATCTCAACAACTGACGAAACTGGAAAAAGAACACTGCCTATAGATACTGGTATATACACTGCCGAAGCCTCAGCAATTTCGTTTGCACTCGACTGGATAATAGATAGTCGCCACGGTAAGATTTTGATATTAACGGACTCTATGTCAGTATTGAAGGCCCTTGAAAACCTCTCTCCCAAACTTTACAATAACAAAATAATGTGCGATATTATAAAGAAACAGATGTTTTTATCATCCAGAAATAAATCTGTCACCTTCATATGGGTCAAAGAGCACTGTGGTATACAAGGGAACGACAAATCCGATCTACTTGTCAAGGTAGCGTCCAACGGAAGTGTTCACAGGAGTGGAGAAAGTATTCTACGAGGACTTGATAGCTGTTTTAATGAAATGGATGTATGAAAAATGGCAAACTCACTGGACTAAATTTCTTACAACGAGAAAATACAAATATGGTTTGATTTATCCCAATGTAAGAAAACAACCCTTGTACAAACCAATTAAGCTATCCAGGGCGGCCTATGTTTCTTTAGCTAGAATAGCTATTAACTATGGTAATTTTAAACAACATCTTTACAAGATGCACCTTGCAGATTCTCCCCTATCCACATGTGACAACATATCGATATGTGATTTGAATCACATATTCTTTGGGTGTGGAAATCATACTATAGAAATTAATCGGCTTCTTACTTATCGTTCATGTTCTCAACAAATATATCAAACATGCTATAATTAATGAAAACCCGTCACTAGGTAAAATTTTACTGGACTTCCTATATTTGATAAGAGTTAAATCATAGATTGGCGTAGGTTTAGAGTTGTATCCTATTGTTTAACCCCATGTTGTGAACATCTACCAACCGTGGTTTCCAATTTTGTGTCTTTATATAAAGTCGCCTTGAAAACCCCTGGGTGTGAAGAGTGTGGCCCTTGTTTATCCCTTGGTTGTTTATCTTTTACTTCTTTCTCATTTTCGATAAGGTTAGAATAGACAGAATGACCTTCGCTATACCTAAAATTTGTAGTGGCTATACTGGCTACGTTCCTAAAGCCATTTCCTTAGTTGAAAAAAATTTACCTGCATTTAATAAATATTACTTTCTTTAAGAACAACATTATTAATGTCATTTCCTTTCAAATTTCCTTGGAAATATACCAAACTAAAAATACCCATAGATTATTAAGAAATGTGTGAAATTGTAACGAATAAACTTAAACAAACTAGCTAATGTCCAATGTCGTATCATCGACACTCCTGGTGTTATTTTTATTTTTATATAATCAAATACCATGAGATACATATATGTTTTGAATATATGCTACTTAACAAAATACATTAGCATTACGTTTGAAATGTTAAACAGAATAGAAACAAATTAAATGGTAAATGGTATTTCGGCAGCAACGTTGGGCGCGGTCAGTACTTGGATGGGCGACCCTATCCAAGGAAATACAGCGTTCTCTCTCCACCTTCTAACGGCTTGTATATCAGCGCATACTGACGTAGAAGGTATGTAACTTTAGTCAAGGGTTATATAGCTGATATACCATTTTTCGGAGGGTTGTAAAACAGTCGGTCTCTTTTATTAAATTTTAGACAAGTAAAAAATATCTACTCTTAGATAGAGAAGGAAATTTTCAGATTGGGGGTAGCTCGTCTCCTGGCATGGCGTCGGCGATTGGCCTTAGTAGCGGAAGCAGGCCGACGTTAAATAAGTGAATAAAAACAAAAGTACGGAGTGAAAAGCATAATTTACTAGAAGTTATTTTGTAGCACATATGAACTTTTTATATTATTAATGTCTCTTATAATTACATTTAACTTGTTTTATATAAAGAAAGAAGCAAAATAAGCATGTACTTTGTACTTACAAAATATAAATTCTCTGAGAATTTCACACTTCCTTGTTCATCAGTGTTTGATAATTTTTTTTTTTTTTTATTTAGATAAATTTATTTTTTTCTTAATTGATTAAACCTACTGATTTTTCAGTAGACAGCTCCAATTAAAATACATTTTTTTATAAAGATACTCTGCGAACACAACTACGGAACCTCTTCTGCATTATCTTTGAGTCTTCCTGTAACATATTTGTTTGCCAAAGTGATTGAAGAGTAAAAGTGATGCAGAAAAAATATAATCTTTTTTTTCAATTTAACAACTCATGATACGCATTGTTGGAAGTTCTCATACAAGAGCTCTTCCAGAAAATATAACTGCATATTTGCACCATGATTGTAATAAAAAGAACCACTGAATAAGGAACCACTACTTCGATATCCAGATTTCTCGTTCGTCACAGGAAACATCTTGACTATATTTGCACTCTAGTTTGTGGAAATTATTGGTCACAGAATTTTAATAATATTTGGGGCCGATATCATAGAAAAATTTGAGGCGTTGGTTTCTACCGTTAAAAAGAAGTTTCTAGCTTGGTCTACTTATTTTGCGCTATTCACAACCTACCACCTCCCACCTCTTCAACGGAATCATCTTATTTAGATGACATTGCCATACATACGTGTACTAACTTTCAAGTGATTATCTCAATTTTATATAATCAATCCCTTTAATAATGGAGTAGAGGTCGTGGGGGTGGTGGTTGAAGAATATTAGACAGAAATCTGATGCATTGGTTTCTAATATATACACTAAATCCTAAGTTTCTGTACTCTTAACAGCTTGCTTTACTTATTTTTCCCTATTTACTTCTACTTATCCCCACTCCTTCAACGGAGTCATGTCAAAATATAATCTAGTTTCAGATGTGGTTATTATACATACGTGTACAAGTGAGGGTTGTGGGGGGATGGAAAATACTATTTGAACAAATTTGAGGCCTTCTAGTATATACACCAAATCCCATATTCTATACTCTTACCAGCTTGCTTTACTTAGTTGCCCCTATTTACCCCTATTTAACCCCCAACCTTTCAATGGAATCATCTCAAAATATAATCTAGTGCCAGATGTCGTTATAATACATACGTGTATGAAATCTCAAGTGAATATCTCAATTTTATTTTATCAACCCCTTTAAAAATGGAGTAGGGGTGGTGGGGAGTTGAAAAATATTATTCTGATGCCTTGGATTCTAGTACATAGACCGAATTTTAACTATCTGTACTCTGACCAGCTTGCTTTATTTATTTTCCACTATTCACCCCTAATTTAACCCCCAACCCTTCAACGGAATATCCCAAAATATAATCCAGTTCCTGATGTCAATATAATATACACGTATACCAATTTTCAAGTGAATATCTCAATTTTCTTTTATTGACCCCTTTAATAATGGAGTGGGTGGTGGTGGTGGGAGGATGGAAAATATAAAAAGTTTTGAGGCCTTCGCTTCTAGTACATACACCAAATTTCAAGTTTCTGTACTCTTACCAGCTTGTTTTACTTATTTTCTATTATTTGCCCCTATTTATCCCCCAACCCTTCACCGGACATGTTAAAACAAAAATCCAGTTATAGATCTCGTTATAATATACATGTGTACAGAATTTCAAGTCAATATCTTAAACCGTTCCGGAGAAAACGTGCGGACAAAAAAGTTACAGACTGACTGGCAGACCGACAGAGAGACAGACAGACAGAACATTTTTTTTCGCTCAGATTTAAAATCTCGACGTTCCATGACATTCCAAACCTATTTCAAGATAAGAAATTTTTGAATTTTTTTTTACGATTACTATACTTCCAATCCGCTACGTGGATTTCGAAGTAATTACACTGAGTTTTGAACAAAGAAACTCTCTTGTATTAATTATTAAGCAATACCTACACTGTGCAAAGATAATTATAAGAATATTGTAAAAAGCACACTTGAAAACGTCCCTACAACTTTTTCCCACACTGTATGATTGTGCACAGTTTTTAGATGTCCAAAGTAACGAAGATATGTTCCATTTTTGTCGCATTCTTGCTTTCTTAATTTTCCAATAGATGCAACTCTCATTCTGTAATGTCGAAGGGGCGGGTATCATAAGTCAAATATCCAAATTGGTGATGGTTTTGGTACCCGCACCTTCGCCATAATTACAAATGATAATTCATTATAAATATTATTGCAAATTAAAGCTATGACGTTTTGGTATAAATTATCTGGATTTACTTTACCATCGTTGTTATTTCTAAAACACATAGGTACGGAGGCGTTAACATCATTTCACTTATAAATGTCTCTACGAGATGGTCTGTTTAGTGCAAACACAGGGTGACTCATATTGGATGGAATATTAGAAGTATAGTATATCCTTTTGAAAATTTGTATGCTCTGTCAGCTTATAATATTATCGGCCGCGCAGCATTGCAAATTGTAGGTAAAACTGGCAACACCTTTGTTATTTTAAATGATCCTGTATATATTTCTATTTCTAAAATCTACACCTAATTCTGAGTAACTTTTGATAACATATTCTGATTCCCATCTCAAGCTATTTCAAATATATTTATTAATTTCCAGATTCATTGAGCAAAATATGACTTCTGATAATAATAATTTCGCCGTCCTGGTTAAGTGGCAGAGTATCATTAGCTAAACTTCGCCAGGGCGTTAAATAAATAAGGCAATTAAAAAAAAATCGTGTTATCTGTTTGTATGAACTGTCGGTTACTATTACCTAAGACTTGAGGACTTTTCATGCTGTAACCAAACCCCAGTAGTAGTATAGAGGGTAGATTAGAAACAACTTTCTTTAAATGACTTATAAAAGTGGTGGAAAATCCTTTTTTCTTTAAACAGTATATATATTATCACTAATTTAGATAGCGGACAGATTTTGCTATTCAGCTGTGTATAGTGTACCTTATATCTAACTCGTTATCGATGTATAAACATTTCTAAATATGTCTTAGGAGTACGTATGTCTTGTTACCTTATAGTACGTAGGCTATGAAATATTTTGTCTCGGCGGAAATGTCATTTATTCCCTTTATTTATTGATTGACATTGGTGTGACATTTTTTATTTGTGGCAGTAAGTGTGAATCTAATGGCAGATAATAATTACACAAATACAGTTCTACTTATTTAATTTTTAATACAACGACAGTGTTATAAGAGTATAAGTAGAACTTTAGGCCAGGCAAATGAAGAGAAAATAGACAGAATTCTTTGATAAATTGAAAGCTGCAATGTCAAAGAGTGTCATTTTTTAAAGTACTGGAAAAATTATCGGTCGTAGAGGAAAGAGGAATAGAAAATTTGTGCGTAGTTAAAATACCTACATTTGAAGAGAGTTTCCAAATTAAAATCGTTCCAGCGGTAAAACAGGTATTGCACAAAACTCAGCAATACAGTCATTTTTCAACTTTTTAATTTGTTTATAAAACTTTCTTAGATAAGTGTGTTTTATAGTGCTGTATACCTGTGCAAAAGATGGGTGATATCGATGGAATAGTTTTTGCACAATCGAATTTGTTTATTCCACCGAGGGAAAAAATGGACAACTTTGACCTCCCACGAAGTTTGCAATTTTCAACTAAAATTAAATCAACAAAACATTTTTGAAATGTTCAAGATCTGAATAACCTTTTTGCAAAAAGAACAACCAACTTTTACAAAGCAAGGCTGTGATTTATTACCTTAAAAAAGGTTTGATTCTCGCTAATAAACAAAAGGCATAACTATTTAATTTCATTTAATTTATACACAATGCAGGTTTCTTTGCAATAACTTTTTTACCTCTGGAGTGTTCACTGGAAAATGTACAGGGTGGACCGTCTAAAGGGAATAAATAAGTAATGGAAAAAAAAATGTTAATTTTAAATTTCCACGTTTCATGGCATTCTAAACCTATCTCAAAAGAAAAATTTTTTCAAAATTTTAATTAGAAAAAACTTGAAATTTTGATAATTTTGAAAATTCTTTATAAAATGGACGATGGTAAAAATTGTTTTTGCTCTTCAAAATTTTCCCGTTTCGTGACATTCTAAACCTATTTAAAAAAGTCGGTAAAGGTACTTACACAGAACTTCCCTTGTCATTTGTGCATGGCGGTCACTCTAAAAAATTATTAATTACTAAATGACATTGAGAATAATAATCGGAATATAGTTATTGCTATTATTACAAAGAAAACCTGATAGCTTTTGGTCAAAAAAATATACAGAGTGCTCATCCAACAGCAAAAGTTCAATACTAAATAACAGGTGCCAAATATGGAAGGCTTGCGCAAATACCTTTACATATGTCCACCATGACTGAATTATTTCTTAGGTGACCACCCTATACATTTCTCAATAAAAGTATAATAGGTGCATATGCCAAATATTATTGCCATCTGTCACATTTTCAATCCCACATTCACGTAATGGAGTGGAAGAAATTTTTCAAAAATGTTGGTAAAAAAATTTTCAAAATTTTTTTCTTCTGAAATGGGTTTAGAATGTCATGAAACGTAGAAATTTTAAATCTGAGCAAAAAGGAAAGTTTCCTTCTATTCTATAGTAGCGGTAAAAAAAGTTTACAAATATAAAAATTATGTATTTTTTAAATAGGTTTAGAATGCCATGAAACGTGAAAATTTTAAATTTGAGCAATTAAAAAATTGTTTTTCAACTATTTTTGTGGTAAAAAATTTTGAAAAATGGTGGAAAAAAATTTTTAAATATTTTTTTCTGAAATAGGTGTAAAATGTCATGAAACCTGAAAGTTTTAACTTTGAGTAAACATGTTTTTTTCCATCTATTCTAGTGTTAAATTTTTTTCCAAAATGGTAAAAAAAATGTTGCAAATTTTTTTTTCCGAAATAGGTTTGGAATTTCATGAAACGTAGAAATTTTAAATTTAAGCAAAAAAATAATTTCTATTCTATAGTACTGATAAATTATAAATTTGTTTGAGTAGTTTTAGAATGCCATGGAAACATGGAAATTTTAAATCTGAACAAAGAAAGAAACATTTTCAACTATTTTAGTGGTAAAATTTAAAAAAAAAATATATATTTTTTTAAATAGATTTAGAACGCTATGAAACGTGGAAATTTGAAATTTGAAGAAAGAAAAAAAATTCCATCTATTTTAGTGGTAAAAATTTTTTCAAAAATGGTAAAAAAAAATTCAAATTTTTTTTTTTAAATATGTTTAGAAAGCTATGAAACGTGGAACTTTTAAATTTGAACAGAGAAAAAATAGGTTTAGCGTGCCATGAAACGTGGAAATTTTAAATTTGAGCAAAAACCACTATTTATTCCGTTTAGACGGTCCACCCTGTATATTTTCCAGTGAAAGTTTTATCATTTCTTCGCTGACAGTAGGGTCAACTACCTACCAAATTTGACTGCTCTCCGTCAAGTAGTTTTTTTAGTTAATGCACCAACAGACAGGCAGACAGACAGACAGACAGAGAGACGGAATTGAAAAACCTATATTTTGGTAATCTACGTGATCTGAAACGTCAAAATCTGAAAAAATCTCGGAGGGTGATTTTTTCTCGAATACAGTACTTCCCTTCGGTATGCGAGGGAAGCAAAAATCTTTTTTTGAAAATTTAAAATAGAAAAAAATGTCGAAATTTTTAAAATTTTGGAAAAAAAAATGTTTTGCTCAAATTTAAAAATTTTAAATTTCCACGTTTCATGACATTCGAAACACATTTCAAAAAAAATTTGTTTATAAAATTTTAAAAAAATTGTGAACATTTTTTATAAAATTGGCGATGGAAAAACCTTTTTTTTCAAATTTAAAATTTCCACGTTTCACAACATTCTAAACACATTTCAAGAAAGAAATTTGTTTTGAAAATTTAAAAAAATATATTCATTTTTTACTATTTTACCACTACAATAGAACAGATGATGGAATTTTTTTTCTTCAATTCTAGAAATTTCCAAGTTTCATTATATTCTTAATCTATTTCAACAAAATAATGTTTTGAATATAAAAAAAAATCCCACCACTGTACGCTATAGTAGATGATGAAAAAAAGTTATCAGGTTTTCTTTGTAATAATAGGGCTAACTACATGGCGATTATAATTTTCATATGTCATCTCTTAATTAATAATTTTTTAGAGTGACCGTCTTGTATGAATAAAGTGGGAAGTTCTGTGTAAATACGTTTACCGACTTTTTAAATAAATACCTTTTTTAAACATGCTTATTATATAATTTTATTTTTAATTTAATATTTTTCCGATCCAGCATTACTTGATTACCTTATTAATTTGTATTATTAGTATATATTTTCTACACATATCAATAACTGAAACACACTTAAAATCGTTGTCTCCCTGTGCTCCGTTTAAAATTGACAAAATATAAGAATTTATTAAAAATAACTTCTGTAATATTTGCGACAAAGTCTCGCGGAATATAGAAGGAGCTCTGAATCACAATACACTATCTAAGCCAACATATTCAGCTGGCGACAAAAGATAATGCTCCCATTGTAAGGACACATTGAGTACCTCCTGTGATCCTATTCATAGAGAGATTGTCTCTAGGCGAGTTCTGTCTCCAATACCATCAAATACAATGCCCCTTTCACGCGCCACCTCCTTTTGTTCTATCCGAGCAATTGGAGTATTTACCTCCATCGAAGCGATCACTTTTGACGATTCGCAGAAGGCAACACAATTATACTATGTACATGTGGCGGGCTGACAATCGGAACAAACTTCGACGTAAAATTGTTTAAGGCCTTATGAGTTGTCTTAGTAATTGTACTTTAATTACGATTTTGTTCTTTACTGAAACCGACAATTTCGGAGGGAACGTGCCTAATTTAATATCGTTTTACGTCGTTCTTGAAATAATTTTTTAAGGCGTTAAATACATGACTATAAATGAGTACAGTACATTTTCAACTTTTCAAATAAATTAGTTTTAAGCAGAATGTGAAGGATTTACTATGCAAATATGACGACTGCTACTTTGAAACCTGAGTCAGATAATAATGATAATAATAATAAATCGACTTCATTGCAAAATGTATATAAATACGCCCAATTAAAATTATAGAAGACACTTTAACTCTAGCCATGGCGAAGTCTGGTGTGTCAGCTTACTTGCTTTCAAAATTATAAAAAATTCAAAATGTAACTAGGATACCAAAAAAAACAATATGAGAAATTATTATAAAAACAACAAAATATTAAAATTATCGGAATATTACAACAAAATTAGGATGATTGGAAAATGTATTAATTTATTTGAAAATATATAACTGTGATTGATTGTTCTTAAAGGTTTCATAATAGAATTGAATATTAGTTTTATTTATTATATAATATTTTCAATCATGATATACAGTAGACGCACAAGTTCATCGATCATAGGAAAGTTGAGCGCAATTTACACTTACCTAATCTCACTATCGTAAATATCCAATGAGGTATCCAGTGTTGGCAGATCTACTTTATTCATACATAATGACGCCAAGTTTTGTAGAATGATAGAATTTAATTCATTAAAATAAAATAACATTCATATTTTTATAATTTATATTAAACAATGAAATCACTATGTTTAGCTCATTTGCTTTCTTATCTTACCAAAACGTAACTAAGAGTTGGGTTTTAAAGAATATAAATAGTTTGCATGATAAATGAAATAATCTGGCAACACTGATGCAGTAATACCTTGAAGGCTTGTTTTCTATTGAGCACGACAAGGACATCGAAACAACGGCTGAGAGGATTGTCACTGCCGCTGTCCATCTAGGAGACAGGCGGCGTAGGAGTTTAGTAATGCAGGAAAGGTAAAGTGGGATGCACGTCCCTTCGCGAAATCTAATAAATTGCGAAAACAATTGTTTTTAAAAACATTATAAATGTTGGCACTATTATGAAAAAATTTTATAATTTGGAAACTAAAAAAGTAATTCTCAACACAAAAATAATTCTTAAAAATGAGTAAAACTAAATAACAATATTCTAAATGTTTTTAAAAATGCATGGAGTTAAGGTAAACATTTATTACTTACACCTAACAAGTTTAATGTAATAAATGCTCAAATAGACTTCCCTGCTGAGCTGAGCAATATCCCAAACGATTATAAAATCCTTGGCGAACATTATCCAACTTAACAGGGGTAACAGTTAAGCAGGCGTTTTCAATATTTAATTGAAGTTCCTGCATATTGTTGGGCCTATTTTCCTGAAAACCATAATTTTTTTATTTTAAGTAGCCCCACAAGAAAAAGTCACAAGGCCCAAGATCTGGTGACCTAGCTGGCCATAAGATATTACCATGCCCAGAAATAAGTCTATTCGGAAATGTTTCCTCCAAATACTGCCGAACGATAACTTTATTATGGGGAGGGCAACCATCTTGTTGGAACCAAATTTCATTAAACCTAGCACCAACTAGTTCCTGAATTCTAGGGACAATTTGCTGTTGAAGCAAATCCAAATATTTTTGGCCATTTAAGATGCCATCGATAAAAAATGGTCCAATAATATGTTCACCCAGTATACCTACCCAAAAATTTAGTTTTTGAGGATACTGAGTGCGAAGTTCGTAAAACCTATGTAAATTTTCTCGTGACCAATATCGTGTCCGAGTAGAATTATGTTTACCAATTAATGGAAAAGTTGATTCATCGGTAAAAACAATGTTTCTAAGAAAATGTTCATCCGCATTCGCCTTTTCCATTAATTGCTCACAAAATTCCATTCTTCTGATATTGTCCGTCTAAAAAATATCATGAGTTTTCCGAACCCTGTATGATTTGTACCCATTTTTTTTAAAACCGACCTAACCGTTGATGGTGTAGAACCTACTTCAGCAGCCATTTGGGAAGTAGTAAGTACCGGGTTGTTGGTTGCCAGTGCACAAATCATAATATCTCTTTCATCTCGGGCTTCATTGGAAGGAATCGATTTTCTGTGTTGTTTATAATCAACACAACCATGTGTTTCAAAATTGTGAATAATATTATGAATTGTGGATAATGCAGGTGAAGGTCGGCCGGGAAATGCACCATTAAATGCGTTTTTAATTTGACGCCTTGACTTTCCTTGATAGTACCACTTAACCATCTGAATTTTTCGGCCGTTTCAAACATTTTTAAGAAATAATTTAACGACAAAGTCACTCTTTCAGTTCCCAAATAGTACTAGCTTGAGTACGAGATTGATGTGATGTGAGATTGCGGCGAGTCGAATACTAGTTACGCATGCGTATACATTTATAATATACCATTCGTTGGAAGTTGTAAATTCGCCTGGTAGATCCTATAATCGAAGAACTTTTGCGTCTACTGTATATCTAATAATTAGTCATACTGAAGCATGAGAGAGAAAGGGAGAGAGAGAGAGAGAGAGAGCGGTGAATTATTCAGAATTTGAACATTATTTATTATTAGGCTGTATTGCATTACAATATCTTAGAAACAATTGGTAAGTGAACAAAATAATACATTCACCGCCCATTAAATAAATTACAATTTTAAATATTTAAAAAAATATCTGTTAAGTAACAATACACACTCTCCTTATTGAAAAGGTAAGTTTTATATGTTCGGTACTGTAAATTTATTCTTATTCTAATGTTCTTCGAAAGAATGGTTGATCTTGTTATGGATTTATTATTATGAGAGAAGGGTAGGGGGAGTGAAGTAAGTTATGAGAAAAATCAACCAAATGGTGCTTACGAAGATTCTCCGTATTAGGCCACTTACACTCTTTTATTTTGTAAGAAATATGATCTTATGTTCTAATTGGAGTTAGAGTTCGCGTTCCCAGACGCGTTTAAGTGGCTGCTAGAAAATCTCAAATAAGCTCGGTTAAAACGGTGCTAAATCGTACGAAATTGTGATGATTTAAAACGCGGACGATTCTACATTAGTTGATATAAATTAGCATAAGTCTGGCTAATTCACATAGCTGATATTTGATATTCGATTATAACATCACTAAAGGCATATACAAACAACTTTAAAATGGGATACAACTATAAAGAAAGCTAACACGTGCAATCGAAAGACCCAGTGGTAGGTATCAAGTGGTTCATATCATAAGCTCATAAATTACCCTTCAACAAAAGCTATAGTGTCAGATATATGAAGTGAAGTGTAACAAATCAGACAAGAGAGATGATTACAGAAAGCTAAGCTATATTAGTTTCATTTATTTGAAATATTAATATATAGTTGTATTTTCTTGACCATTGATATATACTTGATGTATACCTTTTTGGTCATCTTTAAATAAATGAATACTACAACAACAAAATTATTTACAAAACTAAAACCCGAACTACAACCAACAGACGAAACTAATGCAATGTATAAAATAGACTGTAATAATTGTAACAGTACATATATTGGCCAAACAAAACAATACCTGCATAAACAAATATATTCAGACAAATATAATATAAGAACACTAAATCAAAATTCGGCAGCTCTTACCAAACAAGTTTTAACTTTCACAATACGAAAAATTTACAGAAGGAACCAAATTTTCATCGAAGGACAAAATATGAAATGTTAAATTTTAAAAGACATAACAACGCAATAAACAATCGCACTGATATAGAGAATTTAAGTGAAACATACTTTAACTTATTAAATTAACTGAAACAACAACAACATACATTTTAACATTTTTCCATCAAGTCCGCAATATAATTCTTAAAATATCATATTTCACACCACCAGCTATTAGAGAAAACTTCATATCTAACATCCATAAATTAAATAAACTGTATCAATGGTGACATAACACAGACCAGAAAGCAGGCAATATTTTTGTTTTGCATTTAGTTGCATTAAAATTTTCAACAGAAAGAGACGTAAAATGGTAAAATAGTGTAAACAAAAATTTTTAAATTGTAGCTAATGAAATTAAATTTATAAAATTACATAAAATAATCGTACGTTAATATAAATATTGTATTTTTCCTCTGACGATGGTTAATAAAACCGAGAAACATAAGAAAATACAAGAATTTTCATTTAAAGATGATGAAAAATCAGAGGCATATATCAAGTTAATGAAATATTGATGCATGCAATTAATTTATTAACACATATAAGTTTTGTTTAATTTGTAGCTTTAGTTCATTAGTGTGTTAGTTTAGTTAGTTAGTTTGTTTATTTCTTTATTAACATTGAAAAAATTGAAATTGAAATTGATAAGGTATTAAACAGGAGTCCCTACTCCTGTTTAATACCTTATCAATTGCAATTTTCCATACTTAGAATTTGTGTTTCACGTATTTTACTTGATAGAACTTCATAATAAATCAAAAGGAAATCCAGGTCCGGCTTAATAAAAAATTGACAATATATTGTATGTCAAAATCAACACATGACAAAATTTTGTAGATCTGTTTCGATATTCGAAAAGGGCGGAAAAAGACTGAATAGTGTAGCTTACTTAATTTTTTTGCGCGTTTCATTCATCAACCTTGATTACTTGCTGTAAATCCAATTTTATTAAAATGATCCAGACTGTTGGAACTTGAACATATATTTCAGGGTTAATTAACAAAAAAACTTAACTTGCAGCAGTGACAATTCCTTCACTCCTAGACTAGGTAAGTGAACTATTGTAAAATCATTTGGAAAACAATGTAGATTTGCGCACATAAATCAAAATACTACTTAACTTAGTGAGTCTACATTTAACAATAATATTCTTCTTAATCCGTGTATGTACGATAACAATAAATACGTGAAAGTAATAAATATATAACTAAAGTAATTGTTCAAAGTGGCTTCCATTTCGTTGAATACATTTCTTTGCTTTAGTAGCAATATTTCTAATTGCACCTCTAATCATGGCTGGATTATTTCTAACTTCTACGCAAGTGTTATTAACGCGTTCCAAAAATTCGTCTTTACTATTAATGGCTACGTCATATACCTTTGCTTTTAAATGTTCCTAAAGATAATAATCAAGAGAATTGAAATTCGGTGACCTTGAACGCCAATAATGAGGTCCATTTCGACCTATCCACATATTTAGAAAATTGTCATTTAGAAAATTTCTCACAATATTCTTAAAATGGGGTGGAGCGCCATCAATCCCGCAATATTTTAATTTTCCAATAATACGGATAAAAATTTTTGCAAAAGGTCTAAATAAAGTTCACCTGATAATCTATCAGAGAGAATATGACACCCAATCAAATGACTGCTGAAAGCACCGCACCAAATATTAACAGCAAATGAATTGTGCCTCATCTGTAAACAGACATCTGTTAGGAATTCTTCGATTCCGAATAACTAGTTTTTAAAATTTAACCGATGATGAATTTCCTCCCCTTCCTCTAACCTCTGAACCTGCTGAACATGAAATGGATAGAAACAATGTTTTTTTAGTGTTCTTCAAACCTTGACATGTGGAACACCTAAAGCATGACCTACTCTTCTTGTGCTAATTTTTGATTTATTTGCAACAATATTTAGTATATTCTCTTCTACAGCTAAAGGTTGCCTTAGTTGATGCTCATTTAAGGTGGCCGTTGGATACCGACCATGATTTTTAGAATAATTGACAACTCTAGCAAGAGTGTTATCAGGAAATTGGATTTACGGCAAGTAATCAAGATTGATGAATGAAATGCGCAAGTAAATTAAGTGAGCTACTCTATTTAATTTTTCCCACTCTTTTCGAATATTGAAACAAAATTTTGCCATTTTGGGTGTTGATTTTGACATACAACATATTGTCAATTTTTTATTAACCCGGACCTGGATTTCTTTTTAGTTTATTATAAAGTTCTATCAAGAAAACTAAGTGAAATATACATTCTAAGTACGAACCGATTATACAGAGTGGTTCAATAGTTATGATCAAGGAAAGATTTGGCCAAAATCAATAAAACATCCTGTATCTCAGTAAGGAAGGACGATGGATGCATTAATGCCGGGTAATTTGGAATCGCCAAAGTGCCCTCTATCGACAAGTAACGTATATGCCTTTAACTTCGAAACACCCTGTATAGTTGCGTAGCATCAGCGTATGCCTAAATCTTACGAAAACTTACTGAAGGCAAAATATCGGTGGTGTATATTATAAATAATAAAGGGTTAAAAATACATCCCTGCGGGGTACCAGTTCTTATATTTATACTAGAAGAAAAATAATTGTCAATACATATTTCTTGTGACCTATCTTTTAAATATGAATCGATAAGTGAAACTGAAAATACGTCAAAGCAGCAAAATTTTATTTTAGCGCCCAGTAGCTCATGATTAATCTTATCGAATGCCTTAGGGTAATCTACCAGCACCAATACGCTAACCAGTCCATTGCCACATGCTTCAATCAAGTCATTTGTAACGTTTGCAAATGAAAATTATGCAGGCATGTTAAGGAGATGGTATAACATGGGATCTATATCGAAAATTTTGACATTTTTCTCGAATTTAAACCTTGAAATATACGCTTGTGTAGAGGAAATTCATAATAATAGAACTTGAAGAGCTTATAAATAACTCATAAGTTTGGTTTGAACATTTCAAACATCTGAGAATTTTTTGGTTCATTTATATGCGGAATTCTCTGTGCGCGGCAGAGTTGTATCTATCTAGATTTGCCATATAAGACTTTGCGCTTTGAAAATATTGATAAAAATTGTTATTAAGAAGTCTTTTTTTATACTAGACTTTTTTGAATTATCCGAAAATTCTAAATATTCGAATTTTTAAATTTCAACAACTTAATTACTTACACTGACACTTTTATACAATTTTGTTTTGTATGCATACTTTCTCGGTGTCTCGTATTTACCTTTTTCAATTATATTAAGGTATAAAACTAAGACACTATTTGCATAGTCCCCTCGACTTTATTAAGCCCAAAATAAAAGGAGCTGTGAAAATAAAAATATTGTTCTTCATTGTAATAAATAGATAAGAGATAAGCAAGGGCGTAAACAAATATCCGGTGTTAAGGGTTGTTTGAGAACACCAAGTTTGCTATATGGAATAAGTACCTACGAGATGTGACAGATAAGAATATCTTAATTCTAAGTTCGGATTAAAGAGGTTTTATGTTGCAGGTAAACTACTAACATTATAATTATAATAGAAATAAATTTATTAGTCCTACTTGAGATGTTGTATTATCTCGGCTACTGTTAAGGCTATAATAAATCATTTTTATAATAAAACATTGTATTAAAGTAAGAAAAAATGACTCTTAAAATGTTTTTTAACTTGATCTGTAACTTTGTATGTAAGACAATCATGCAATTAGGTGTTTTCACTATGTGCAAATTTGCTTTTTTGATATTATTAAAAACTTGTTATACTAAAGCACTTATTGATATTTAAACAGCATTCTATAGTCCATCGAATTAAAATTTCAAAAAATAAATAACACAATCGCGTTTAAAAATTGTTAAACACATTTTATTCGCTTTGTTTACGTTTTACATGTGATTAAATAAGTAACGCCTACCTAATACGGGATTTGCAAAAGCTACTTTAGGAAATTTATCTGCAAAATAACGTGTTTATAACACAAAATGACACTGACAATATAAGGACAGGGATGCAGCTGTTAATCGTAGACGAGGTGGAGGTGTATTACTAGCAGTACATGAAAATTTTAATTCTATACAGACTGATTTGAGCGAAACAAACTTTCATACAATACCGCGAGTTGATATTCTTGGGGTTAAACTTACAATTAAACACGCCGCTATTTACATATTCGCCATATATATCCCTCCTGATATCAATGCTGCAGAATACCATATGATTCTTGACATAATTGGGCCTCTAAACTGCATCTATGATAGCGATATATTAATAATAAGTGACTTTAACACACCTCCATACTCATTTGTCTCGAATGGCTGTTTTAGTGCAGAAGTTATAGCACTCAATAATTTTCTAAATTTCTTAAATCTCACTCAATTCAATTTCATTTATAACAGTAACAACAGACTGCTCGACTTAGTTTTATGTAACACAAATTGCATTGTTGATAAATCCTTAGAAGTATTACTAAAAGAAGATAATCATCATCCCGAACTTGTGATTTCAGTAAAATGTAGTGGTAAAAATATTAATCAGAAATGTCCAGCTAATTACTACACCCGTTCATTTAATTTTCGTAAAGCCAATTTTCCCGTATTATATCAGCAACTGCTCGAGGTAGACTGGTCTTTTCTAAATGAATATAAAGAAATTAATACTGCCTGCTAATATTTTTATGATAAGTTAACTCAAATTTTTAAAATTTGTGTACCAAAATTTGCACTCTCTAAGTATAAAAGAAAATTTCCACCATAGTTTAACTCTGAAATTATTAAGAACATAAGATCCAAAGAAAAATATCAAAATATCTATAAACGAACGGCAGATGCAAATGCGCTAAATGAATTTGCAAGACTTAGATCAAAAATTAAATTGGATATCAAAACTGCTTATAAAAAACTATACAGAGCGAGCTGAAAACAATATTAATCAGGATCCTAATAAATTCTGGACATACGTCAACAATAAGAAAGGAATGACAAATATCTTTGAAGATATGTATTAGAATGACGAACATCTTGACAACCCAGAGGATATTGTTAACGCTTACGCTAAATTTTTTGAAAAATCGTTTTTACCAAGTGCACTGGAAAACACAAATTCAGATGATAATAGTTTCAATAACAATAGCACTCATTTAGTTTCCTTTTCTGAAGAAGACGTCCTAAAAGCATTAAAGAAAAAGAAACCAAAGCTCACCATGGGGCCGGATGGTATTCCTGCATTTTTACTGAAATATTGTGCTAATATATTCGCCCATCCACTAAAAATTTTATTTCATTTGGCTGTAAAATGCTGTTCTTTTCCTGATATCTGGAAGCATTCTAAAGTCTGTCCTGTTTATAAAAAGGGCAACAAAAATGATATAATAAATTTCCGACCAATCACTATCATTTGTAACTTTGGCAAAGCTTTTGAAATTTTGCTGCATAATTGCATATATCCGCATGTCAAAAACAGTATATCCTCTTAGCAGTATGGATTTATGAAAGGTCGATCTACAACCGCCAATTTAATATGTGCTACTCAATATATATATATCTGAGTCCATTGAGATGCAAGTTCAAACAGATGTAATGTATTTTCATTTCACAAAAGCATTCGACAGGCTTAATAATAACATTCTTATTAAAAAAACTGTCCAACATTGGAATGTCACCGAATCTTACACACTTTTTAAAATCATACCTGTCAGACAGAAAACAGTACGTCGCGTTTAATGGATTCAGGTCTACGGAGTACTTATCTTGTTCTGGTGTACCCCAGGGATCTGTCGTTGAGCCACTCTTGTTTAATATATTCATCAATGATATAGCATATGAACTAGATGTGTTCATTTTTTAATGTACGCAGATGACCTCAATAGACATAAATGACTGCAGTAAATTACAAAATATTATATATAAACTCGGCGCTTGGTGTTTCGAGAACATTCTCACATTAAATATGCTAAAATGTAACGTAATGACATTTTCCACGAAGGATGTTAATTTTACATTTAACTACTCTCTAGAAAACGAACCATTAACTCGACCGTCCTCGTTTAAAGACCTTGGAGTAATTTTTGACAAAAAACTTTGTCAATCATATAGACACGTTAATTTGCGACTTAAATAGAACACTTAGTTTCATTATATGCAACAGGCGTGATATTTCAAATATCTCAACATTAAAGCTATTATATTTTTCTTTTTTGCGATCTAAACTAGAGTATGCGTCTCTTGTTTGGCAGCCCTGCTGTAACACTCATAGTCTTAAATTAGAAAACGTGCAACGCCACTTTCTTAAATTTCTACATATAAAATCCCATGGTATATATCCACCAATTGTTGGCGATTTACTCTAAATATTTTCATTGCGTAGCCTATCAGAATGACGCAACGACTTTGCCATAAATTTCCTAAAATTCATTATGATATTGACTGTAGTGAGATACTCCAGAGACTTAATTTCCATATTACGCGAATAAATTCAAGACAAAACCAAACTTTCTACCTTGCTATAGCCCGGACTAATACTTTAAAGTTTTCAACAATCTACAGCATGTGCTCTAGCTATAACCACAGCCAGCGTGATATCGACATTTTTAATAAATAGGAGATTCTGTCTAAATCATATTTTTTGTTCTCTCTTTTTATTGTAAATAAATTCACCTCTTTATTCTCTCTAATATTTATATTTTCTTTTGTTGTATACCTTTACTAAAATGTACGCTAGTACTTTTAAGTAATTTTTTTATGATGTATGTTTTGTTTCCCATCTTGTAAATGGTCTTGTACTGTTAGATGGTGCATAAATAAAATAAAATAAGATAAAATAAATAAAATTATATCATTTTGCAAACAGCAAATATGGCATAATCGCTCATATAATAATATGTATTATTATAATAATATAATACATTGTTATATTAGTAAAGTGTATCAATAGAAAATGGTAGAAAACGTTTTTTTAAGATTTAAATAATTTTTTTTTTGTTATTGATCAATGCTATTTTGCATTTTGCTTCCCGCCTTATGAGTATTTACAATTGACGGAGGGAAATAAGTACCTCATAATACACCAAAGTTTTGACATTACAAGTGTTCACTTTAAAAGAAAAACAGCCCAGCTGCAAGTGAACGTATCCAATCGCTGTAATTTTTGAAAATTGGAAAAAATTCCATACGACTGAAAAATGTGGATATTAAGCAGAAAATGTTCATACTCAAGATTTCATATGCAAAGTGATAAAGACAGTCACATATCATGCTGATCATAGTATACAAATAAAGCTAAACGATGATATCATTTTGAAAGTATAATCATACATCATAATCTGGAAAAGATTACTATAGGACTTCCCCCCTACGGGCAGTCTATAGATCTAAAAAATATGTAAGTATCTCTAGCAAAAGTGTCGTAAAGTTTTTTTTTTAATAAGAGTAGTTTGCTTTCATGCTAGTTTTTGTGTTTAAAGCCCATTTTTATTTGGTCTATAAAAATATTAACGATTAAAAGAACTCAGCATAAAGCTTACTAGTGGGATTGCTATTATCTTTCGAGATATAAGTTAAATCAGACCTAGCTACCCGGGTGTTTATAATTATAATATTTACAAAATATCCGTAGATTAAACCTACCCCAGTGTACGAACAATAAGTTAAAATTTAAGATAAACATACCATCATTGTAACATCCAGGAGATAAATATTTTTATTTATTTGTTCATGAATTTTGTATATTATATAGGAACCTGTGTAAATAATCCGAAAATACTTTATCACTTACTACTGATAAGTGTTTCCGTGTTTGAACATTAACAAAAATAGTCGTTAATGTCCTCTTCTCACTTTTCAGAATATACATACACCTTTTGTGTACACGAGATAGTGTTCTCTTTATGTTTAAATAATACCAATTCTTTGTTTATCATTTTACAAATATATTTCTTGGTAATAAATACTTTACCACAATGCTATTGTTGGGGACTTAAGAAAAAAATAATACCTGCAGCTGTTATAGATTGAATAAAATCATTATTTCTCTATGAATAAGCTCGATATAAGAATTATGATATGTCTCAATGAATTGCATTGTATTTAGCTAGCGGCGTCAGCGGTGTTTGCACTAAATTTACAGAAATACAGCAAATATTGCACTGTTTGGCGTGTTAGCAGAAGCGTGAATTTATTGAGTCACATTATCTGATACGTTTTATAGTATATTTAGGTATGATTTTTATAATTTCAATGAGAATATGATATAGCAAATAAATTTATGAACATTTAAATTGGAATATCAACTAATTCCGTTACCTATTTTTAGAAACTAGGCAATGGTATTAAGGTTTTTTGAAACGACTTCAAAAACGGTTAATAGGAAATTAAAACAATACAGAGGAGAAAGATGTTTGGAAATAAAATCGCTATCTAAGGAATCACTACTTCCACAGCCATATTTTGTATCCAAGTCACTTTAAAGGAAACATGTTGACCATATTTGCACTCTAGTATATCTAAATTATTGGTCATAGAATTTTAACAATATTTGGGGTAAATCTCATAGAAAAGTTTGAGGCATTGGTTTCTACTATATACGTTAAAAATTAAGTTTCTAGCTCACTCTATTTATTTTCTCCTATTCACAACCTACCACCTCCAACCCAGATATCATCATTACATTACACACGAATCTCAGATCTCAATTTTGTATTATCAATCTCATTGAAAAATATTAGAAAGAAATCTGAGGATTTGGCAGTATATACACCAAATTCCAAGTTTATGTACACTTACAGCTTGCTTTACTTATTTTTCCCTATTTACCTTTACTTACCCCCACTCCTTCAACGGAATCATGTCAAAATATAATCTAGTTTCAGATCTCGTTATAATATATACATACCTGTACTAAATTTCAAGTGAAAATCTCAATTTAATAATATCAACTCTTTTATTAAGGGAGTGGAGGTGGTGGGGGGGTGAAAAGTATTATAAAAAACCTGAGGCCTTTGCTTCTAGTATATACACCAAATCTCAAATCTCTGTACTCGTACCAGCTTGCTTTACTTATTTTCCCCTATTTACCCCTATTTAACGCCTCAACCCGTCAACGGAATCATCCCAAAATATAATCTAGTTCCAGGTGTCCTTATAATACATACGTGTACCAAAGTTCAAGTGAATATTTCAATTTTATTTTATCAATCCCTTTAATAATGGAGTGTGGTGGTGGTGGGGGGATGGAAAATATTATACACAATCTTGAAGCCTTGGCTTCTAGTTCATAAACCAAATTCCTAGTTTCTGTACTTTTACCAGCCTGCTTTACTTACTTCCCCCTATTTACCTCCAAACCCTTCACCGGATATGTCCAAAAACAATCCAGTTCCAGATCTTCTTATAATATATACGTGTACAAAATTTCAACTCAATATCTCAAAACCGTTCCGGAGAAAACGTGCGGAAAAAAGTTACGGATAGTCAGATACGCCGACAGACAGACAGAATTATTTCTTTGCTCAGATTTAAAATCTCGACGTTTTTAAACCCATTTAAAAAAAAAAATAATTTTTTTTTACAATTACTATACTTCTAATCATAAGTGGTCACTAGAAATTATACAATAAAGTTTTATCGTCGTTCGGTTGATTGAACCTTATTACCTAATAATGATTTTGAGGTTGGTTAAGAATACGTTTGATTTCCTACTGTTCATTTTTACTCCAACGTCAATATATATAATAGGTAATAAGGTTTAACTAACCAAACGACGCATAGTGGGACCAAAGTGAGATAAACTTAGCAAAAATTCTGTAAGGCCGTGTCAGGGTAAGTCACTGAAAAGTGCCCCCACACTTGTGAAACTGAAATTGTGTCCTAACATTTTATCTTCTAGTGGGAAACACATCAACAAAATTTCATCCCAGTGAGACTGATTGGGATTGAAATTGCTGTTTTATCCCTAAAGTGTCTTATTTTCTTTCTTACACTTTTAATTATTGAATTGGCTTGAAATTTGGTACACATTCTGTGCTATAAAGTGACTTAATGAAAACATTAGGAGCTCTTTGTGACTATTACAACCCCGAGAAGAACATAATGAAATCATTTGCACGCCCTTTAGGGTAAGTATCCCTCCTGGCACACCTAGCATTTTCTATTGAAATATGTATTGCTTATTTAACTTTATCGTTTCCAAGTTTCATTCAGTTTACTGTGGTGGAGCAGGGCAAAAGGAAAGGAAATATGACGTTTATCGCGATTTTAAATTTTCTGGATTATTGCCAAATTTACCTGGTTTTGGTCCTATTGTGCGACGGTGAAAATCAATTTAATAATTTTTAGTGACCGTTTCTTTATGGACGGTTCGGTTTTTTGAAAAAAATATATTCACATTTAATAGTTGCTAAATTTCATGCAAATCAGCAAGTTATGAAATTATGGCAAAGTACTGAATTCACCATTTTGGATTTCTCACCTCTGACATTAGATTCGGCATCAGCTTATCTGAAACTACGTAATAATTAATTGTCAGCTATTACCGGCAACTCCGCCAAAAGTTGAAATTTTCTAATCCGAGAATGTATTTTCCGCTTCTGACTTTTCAACGTTTCATGACATTCTAAACCTATTTCAGATTTTTTTTTATCATTTTGAAAAAAAAAATTCTTTTGATCAAATTTAAAATTTCCACGTTTCTTGCCATTACTAAATCTATTTAAAAAAAATTGAAAATTTTTTTGAAAAAATTTGTAGTTTTTTTACCACTGCTATAGAATAGAAGGCAAAAAAAAATTTGCTCAAATTTAAAATTTCCAAGTTTCATGACATTCTAAGTTTATTTCTGATAAAAAAAAAATTGAAAATTTTTTTACCAACATTTTTGAAAAATAAAAAAAATGAAATTTTTTAACCACTGCTATACTTCCTCCTCTATGTGAATGTGGAATTGAAAACGTAACAGATGGCAACACTAAGGCAAGTGCAACACTAAAATAAGTATTTATACAAACACTGTATTTTCCAATTCTAATCTTCAAATTAGTAGGGTACCATCAGTGAATTAATTTTTGTGTATTTAACTAGACCGCCTCCGCGTTTCAAATTCATTGAGCGAGAATTCAGTTAGTAACCTTAGTGAATTAATTTTATTGTATTTAATCTTACTATAAAATGGGGGCCCAGGGGGCGTAGCCCCAGATGGGCAAAGCCCCCCCCCCACGTAGAAATAAAATTCATACTTCAACATAGTGAATTCTCAAAAAAAAAAGAAAAAATTTGTATAGTTTCAAAAGTTTTTTTTTCATTTCTATACATTTACGCAGCATTCTGTTACTCAAAAACACTTAAAAAATATATTTTTATGGCGTATGTATATAAAAAAGGGTAAAATTCAAGAAGTCCCTAAAGTACAAAATTTCCGATTGATGGTATCAAATGCTTTGGAGTGGTCTAAAAGAATTAATGCTGTTAGTTTATTTAAATCACATGCCCCTATGGTCTCATCTGTGTTGCTCATCAATGCCGTGCTACAGACTGATTTGATGGTATTATCTAATTATCTTTTAGGTGCTCCTGTATTTGTATTTTCATAATTTTTTCTAATAATTTTGAAAAAGTTGGCAATATACTAATCGGTCTTAAGTTATTTAGACACGTAGGACTTGTAATTTTTGGCATAGGTATTACTCGGGCTTGCTTCCATGTGTTGGGAAAGATAGAGTTAATTAAACAATAGTTTATTATATGCGAAATATATTGTTCTATATTCTGATCTATTTTATATTTTTATACGTTCGAATTTTACTTCTTAAAAGTAAATTGAAATGAGTTTACTGTTTCATTCTCTGCATCCTACTCGCTGAGAATAAGTGAACTTGAATCAATTAAATAAACCACAGATACTCCTGCTTCTGTATGATCCGTTAAAGTAAAACTGCTATGGTTATTTCCTAAAATACATACAATTTTGTGAATTTTATTTATGATTTCAAACACGATACTTAGGTAGTGTTCCACAGTGTGGATACACAGCAATATATCCTATTATTGTATTAGCGTAATATTTTATCCCTGTTATTAATCATGGCACGTATGGTATCAGTCAGTCAAGGAGCATATGGTTTAGTGATTCTTATAGATTTAACTGGGGCATGAATATTTAACATGGTGGTGAGTGTATCAGTAAGAAATTTACTTTATTATTATTAATGTCATCAAAGTTAAATTGATCATAGTTAATATTTTTGAAATTCCGGTAGGCTTTGTAAATAGTTTCAGGTGCATTAATTTTTATATTTATTAAGCAATGGATTAACTCATGATCACTAATTTCAGGCACATGTGATCCAAATTCCCTAACCGTCTCTACACTAGTAGTTAATATATAATCGATCAGTTTGGCTGTAATGTTCGTGAGTCTAGTCGGTTGATTTAATATTTGTTAACACCAAAACCATCCAAAATATCATTTACAAAGTTAGCCTCAGTAAAATCGAATTTAAGTAAATCAATATTAAAATCACCGGCACAAATTATTATATCAGCTTTAGGCACAACACTTCAGAGAGTTGTTTCAAAGGAATTAAAAAAATTTAAATAATTATAATTTGGAGCCCTATATCCAACCCCACATGATATATTTACATCCTGCATGCGAGTTTAAACCCAGAATTGCTCAATATCTATAACACATTGTATAATTTTAAAATTAAAAAATGATTTAAGACACACCCCACTCCACCGCTTCAAATAGTTACATGGATTTTAAATGTCAAATTTACTTTTAACACTAATGTTAAAAGTAACCCACTTTTAACACTAGTGTTACAAAGTGACATTTTTAACATAATTAGCAAACACTTTTAGTAGTGTTTATACAAAAACCTATTTTAAACACCTTGCTTTGTCGAAAATGAATTTGGATAGAGTTGCTCAATTATCTGATGCGGTCTATATTATCATAAAAGGTCTGACTAGAAGGCAACAAAAAATATGGAGTCTTCTATTCTCCCCAAAACGCTGAACAGAACTTTTATCTATTATTTACTTTAACTCATACACAATGGAGCATTGCAACGAGTGTCAAAGCAATTAACCATGGAACAAATTTGCTGGAGCTTCAGTAACAATGTGACGATTCCCACACGTATTATGCACAGAGCAATAATACACGAAGTTCCTCATCTCAATAAACAGAGATTTAAAGTGATTCAGTACAAAGCAGGTCGTCTGTTTTACAAAAGATAACAGAGTACGCTCGAGGATGGGCCGTATGCATCCTATTAATGGGACTTAGCGTGGATTAGACGGGGCATATTAATAAAGTCATAATGCTGTGTTATGGGATACAATCTAATACTTTGTGTGTGCGGATTAATTTTAAACAATGCTTTATATTAAACGCTCGTCGCCGCACTGCTCCCGATTAAGTTATTGGGAGTTATTTATGTACAAATAAGGATTCTATTGAAATATTGGGTAGGAATAAATAATACCATTTTTACACGCTTTTGTTCAATTCCACATGTTTGTTAGTGAGTTTAGTTGAAATCGTGGAAGTCAGTTTTGAACCACTTCCAGTGTCGTATTAACTTTAAATTATGCATCTTTTGACATTTCTAATAGAAAAATCTAAAATGGCGTTTCCAAGATGGACGACAGTTTATTGTCATTTAAATTTGTATATGGGGTTTTCTAAGGTCAAAGATTATAAACAGGCAATCCAAAATCAAAAAATTAAAATGGCGGCGTTATATGGCGGATAAATTTTATCATTTATTATCTTATTCGACTGAAAATTGGTACGTAGGAGTTACTGAGGTTGCAGATTATAAATATTTGGTAAAAATTTAACAATTATAAGCATATAGTGACGTCAAGAAGGAGGATAAGTTTTGTAATTTATGTTCTGATTATCCTGAAAATCACAATCTAGGTATTTTCGAGTTCGGAGATTGTAAATATTTCGTAGAATTTCAAAAATTTAAAATGGTAGCTTCAAGATGACGAATAAGTTTTGTCATTTATGGGTGGGGAATTTGTTTAAGTGACGCATCTGATTTATGAATTTAATCTGCGGCACTGCTTCCGAGTCAAAAAGCACACTAGTCTAATGGAACAAAACAAAATGGAAGGAAATAAATAAACATTTAAATAAATAAAAACACATGTTTTAAAAAACAACTGAAAGGAAAATAGGAGGAAATTATGTGAAATTGATTATAATTATTAAACGCAAAAGCGTGGATACCTCAAAAAAAATCTCTTCGCAATTTTATTAATTAGAACCAATTATATATTATTTTTCTTCTTTTAGCCCATTTTTGTAACAATTTCAGTTGGTTTCTAAAAGCCAGTTCTTTATTTTCCTTAATTATTTATTTATTGCAAGCATTGTCAGTTGGTCAGTTAGGAGTGAATTTAGTTTAAATCTTGCCAATCTAAGTCAATTTTGAACCAGTTCTAATTGACGCATTGCTTTAAAACTTTACATACACATGTAGTATCGGTAACAATACAATATTTTAGGGTGAAATCCTTGGAAAATGGACTATATAAGTCCAAAGACGAAAATGAAGAGGTCGTGTTTGCACCACCGGCAGCTAAATTGGAGTAATTATAGAGGATTTGGATTATAGACATTGATCATTATATTTGTGGTATTTTCATATTACTCTGCAGTAGGCTTATGATATGGCAGTTATTGATTATTATTGACTTGTATCTGTCTAAAAGTTGATATAAAGTTTTTCCTAATAAAAAGGCATTTTATTAGTAAACAGAACCCACAATACTACATTTGGCGACGAGTCGATGAAGTGCATAAAAAGTTAAATTGAAGTTTGGACAATAATAATTAGTTTATCAAAGTTTTGCTAAAAATTTTATTATCTAACAAAGAAATAAAATGGCTGAGGCAAATATTAAGCATTTTAATTTTGACAAATTTATCCCTAAACAAGAAGAATGGGAATATTACATAGAAAGATTTGAAGTAGAATTATTTATACATGGCTTGTTAATACAACTAAACATGAAACCGAAAGACGAAATCTTCTTGTTGCTAAAGTAGGACCTGAAACTTTTAAAATAATAGTAGATCATTTTAAGCCAGATAAAGTAAATACAAAAACCTACAATGATGTAGTTTCAGTATTGGCTCATTACTTTCGAAAAAAAGTTTTATATTTGCTGAGTGTGTTGCTTTTCGCTTGCGAATGAAGAAAGAAGAAGAGTAAATAATAGAATTTATAAGTGCATTACGAGGTCTACCTGGAAATGTTCAATTCGGATGTAACTTAAATGAACAATGAAGGGATCAATTAATAACAGGAATTAATAATTTGCAATGGCAAGAATATTTAATTCGTAAACATCCAACAAATGACGCAACTTTGAAAGATGTGCAAGCTACAGCTTTAAAATTCGAACAGGCATCAATTCATACAAAGAAACTTACATCTATTGTTAATTACCGAGTACAACATACATATCGGGTACAGAAAAACAGCAGACGAGAAAAAACTGAAACCGTGATCACATTAAATGCTGAGAAACAATGTTTATTTTGAGGTTACTCTCCTCATAAGAATAAGAAAGATTGCCTAGCTAATGGAAAATCGTGGGGCGCATGCGCGAAATTGAACCATGTCAAACGACTTTGCATGGCCTCTGGAAACACGCACATACAGAACCCTCAATATATTCGGGGTGCTGCAAATAGTGGTCATGAGTCTGATGGTAGTAATGAAAGCACCTCATTAATTAATACTTCAAACATTTGTAACGTACATCCATCTAGTAAGATCATGGTTAGTGTAGCGATTGACAAGAAAGCTATCGAGATGCTTTATAATCCCGGAGCTGCTCATTCAGTAGTATGTAAGTGGTTCCGGATAGATATTGGTAGACCTAGTCTTAAGAAAACACCAAATTTAATTGCATATACGAACCTAGAAATTAAAACTCTTGGTATAGCGCAAGTCTGTGCAGAGGCTATTGGATAGAAATTATTTTTACCAGTATACGTAATTGAATCTGGTGATGTACCTTTGCTAGGATTAGATTGGAGTTCGGCTTTCACCCTACCCATGCCACCAGGGTCTAGATTATGTCATACGAAACATATAACTAGTGATAAATGTAAGCAAGAAACAAATAAGGGATATCAACAATTAGTTAACATTTCTAATGACAATAGTTTAGAACCCGATGATAAACACAAAATAATGCGATATCTTGATGACTTACTTAATGAATTACTTAATGACAACATTGGTACCATTAGGGGTCATACAGCAAGAATACATATTTCTAATGAAGTATCGCCAAAAGCATTTAGGCCCAGGTTGGTCCCAATTGCTTTACAACATCAAGTTTCTGCTGAACTTGAACGTCTTATTAAAGAAGATGTATTAGAACCGGTCGACACAACTAGAACATCGATCCAATGGGCCTCCCTATTGTAGTGGTGATTAAATCTAATGAGAGCATACGTATTTGTGGCGATATTTCACACGTACAAACTGATGATTACCCGTTGCCACGTTTTGAATATATTATGGCAAAATTAACAGGTGGGAGATATTTTACAAAAGTTGATATGGAAGATGCCTACTTACAGCTTTCAGTGCATTCTGATTCACGTAAATACTTAATAATTGCAACCCATAATGGATATTTTACATGCAAACGTTTACCATTTGGGCTATCGTTTGCACCATCTCTTTTTCAATGCACAATGGACCAGATGCTTGCAGGAATTGATGGGACAGTTTGCTATCTAGATGACATTCTAATAACAGCACCAACAAAAGAATTGAATTTTCAACGAGTATATCAGGTATTACCACATTTACTAGCAGCAGGTGTTCGAACTCAGCAGTCAAAATGTGCATGGTTACAATCGAGTGTGACATTCTTAGGTCATAAAGTTGACCGTGAAGGTCTTCATCCAACTATCAGATGATCATATTAAGGCTATTCGTGACGGGCCTGTTCCAAGTAATACTAGGAAATTAAAGTATTTCTTAGGCTCTATCACATATTATGGACGATTTATTCCACGTCTACATGGTATCTGTGTTCCACTACATAGACATCTTAAAAAGGCAATAAATGGGAAAGGACTTTAGAAGATGACAACATATTTAATGACCTCAAAAATGTATTAACCTCAAATACTACTTTGGCTCATTATGATCAGACATTATCATTATATGTTACAAGCGATGCGTCTAACAAGGGAGCAGGAACAGCGTTATTTCACAAGTACCCTGATGGAATTTTTCGTCCGATATCATTTGCCTCAAGAACATTTACAAACACAGAAACGGGATACTCTACTATTGACAAAGAGGCATTAGCTATTGTATATGCAGTAACTCATTTTCATAATTACCTTTATGGAAGACATTTCACACTTTTAACGGCCTAATTCGATAGGCAATGATTCTAAACAGCTACAATTTTGAAATCAAATACCATCCGGGTAGAGAAAACGCTCGGTTACTACTTAAATATACAGATTTATCACAAGTAGAAAAAGTAGGAAGGATTGCCAAAACGTGGCCATTTACTTCATCTTCGATTGAGTCAGCTGCCAATATCAAAACGAGAATTACGTGCTAGAAATGAAAGGGATCCAATTTTTATGAAAATTATTAACTACACAAGGACATTATGCCAGATAAGACAAATTTACCGTGTGAATTACATCACTTATATATAAAGCGCGATGAATTGTCACACGAGGAAGGCATCCTTTTGTGGAAGGGACGAATATGTGTGCCAAATGATTTGCAAGATACAGTATTACATACGCTTCCTGGTATGTGCTCTATGCAGGAAATGGCGCGATTACATGTGTATTGGCCAAAAATAGATGCTGATATTATTCAGTTTGTCAACAAATGTAATTCTTGCCAAGAATCTCGACAAAATGAAACAATACTTCCTTTATACCCGTAGAGTCCACCTAAAGAACCATAGTCACAAATTCATATAGATTTTGCTGGACCGTTCGAGGGGAAAATGTGGCTAGTATTCATAGATGCA
The DNA here is from genome assembly GCA_963583905.1 of Stenurella melanura. Lineage (NCBI taxonomy): Eukaryota > Metazoa > Arthropoda > Insecta > Coleoptera > Cerambycidae > Stenurella > Stenurella melanura. The sequence continues at coordinate 139,117,597 of OY757311.1, forward strand.
TATACTCGCTGGTTGGAGGTAATTCAAATGAGAAATATCACTATACAAAGTACAATAACAGTTTTACGAGAACTATTTGCCCGATATGAACTTCTGATGTTTATAGTATCCGGTAATGGACCACAACTCACTGGTCTAGAATTTAAAGAATTTTGTAATACCAACGGCATTACCCATGTCAGAATCACACTTTACCATCCAAAATCAAATGGGATTGCTGAAGGCGTTGTCAGAACATTCAAACAAAGAATGTCGGATAGCGTAGTGAAAATTTGAATGTCCGTTTACAGAAATCTCTATTCTCTTTTCAATGTAAACCTCAACGTTCCACAGGAGGGACTCCGGGCGAATTAATGTTTGGACGACCCTTGAGATCTATTTTTGATCAACTAAAGCCAGATGTACAGCGAAATATAGAACAGAAAAAATTAAATTAAAAACGTTTACATGACCAGACCAACATACGAGACAGACAATTTTACAAAAATCGACCAGTTTGGTAAACAACTCCATTAAAAAAGGTTCCGAGCCAGGATGTATTAAGAAGCGAACAAATCCTAATTCATATATTGTCGATATTCATGGAAACCCACGAAAAAAACATGCGGACCAAATGAGACCCCGATGTTCTATGTCCCCCCAAGAAGAAAATGTTCAATTAAACGAAGATTCTCATAATGATATTTTCGATATTTCAAATGAGTCAGATGTTGTGACAAAAGCAAGTAACACTCAACTATCAGTAATAAAAGATTCGTACCCAGTAGTCAATGTACCTGAACTAAATCTAAGAAGAAATCCAACCAGCACCAGAAACTTACCAGCAGGATATTGCTAATATTTTTTTGTTTTATTTCCCAAGGAAGAAATGTGGTATTTTCATATTCCTCTGCAGCAGGTTTATTTTATTAGTAAACAGAATCAACAATACTACAATATTGTTATGTTCAACATATTTTGAACTTGTGTTTTAATATTTTATATATTATAAAATTTGTTCCCCTCAAAATCATTTTTTCAGTGCTTGTGGCGCGATCTTGTAGTGTTTGTTATTACCAGATTATAAATGCTAGTGGTTCATTAGTATCGTAGACATTGGCACCTAAATAATATTTTCACATATAAATTTTTTTTGAAGCTGATAATTTTGTAGTTGCGTATTAGTGATAGGCTTGTAGCCAGAAATAAATTGTCGGGGATGCTCATCAGATTTAAGGGGGTGTTAATTCCTCTATAATTCAGGAAAATATGCAAAGAAGTTTCACACAGCTAATGTTGGAATTTCAGAGGGTGCTCTTCCCAGGGTGTGCCGCGTACTCCCTGGCACAGTATTGGAGTTATATATTTTTGTTGAAATTTATGTCAGTTTAATGGCCACTAATAAATACATTTAAAAAATCCACAAAATAGTTTAATTTGTCAAAAGTCCTAATTCATGTAAAGATATATTATAACTGGAGAAACATTTTTTGAAATTGCAGTAGAAAAAAATGTTTCTTACATAAATCCGTTTCTTGACAGGCTAAGTTCGAATGTAATAATAAAAAATGTACGTGTGCGTGAGTGTGTGTGCATATGTGTTGATTGTATTTTGTAAACACGACAATTTCTTTTTTGCTTTTAGACTTAAAATTATTTTTTATGTAAACAATCTTTTTAAATAGCACAGTAGAATACTAATCATTGAAGCTGGGCTATATCCGTCATTCAAGGCAATCGCCAGAGGTGTGCAAACTGTTGTGTTTTATACAAACTGTATTTTATTATAATTTCAGCGCAAAATGTTATTAAGGTTCTTGATTGAGTATATAAAACTACGAAGATGTGCAAGATATCGAGACTGTGTACAGCTTTGATGGAATTTTACGTAAATTGGATATATTTAATTTTGAAGTATATTTAATGAGACTCTTGCGAAACAAATAAAGGTTGCATTCGGGCATTGACGAATGCTAGTAAATGTGATAATTTCTGTTGAATCTAATATTTTCATCTAAAATTTGTGACATAGGCTAAATAACATGGTAAAATACTTACACTGAAAGTTGTAGTAGTAATAATTTCGTATGGTCTCTATACTGTCCTGAATATTTCAGTTGAGAATTAGAAATTGCACAATTTCTAGACAGTTTTGTGAAATATTTTTTTTGTTAAGACATGAGTTGAGTAAGTTTTCATATCTTCATTTTTATTTTGTGATATTATTACTATTACAAAAAACAAGAAATTGTCTATTCCTTATACAGTAAGGCCCATAAGTAACGGATAAATTCACTATCCAGGTAATTTAAAAGTTATGAATGAAATCCTAAAACACGTCAATTTTTAATTCTAAAATGAAATTTTTTTAGCACAATTTTATAACCCCCCCCTTCAAACCCATTCTTTCTTTTTGTTGGATATTTTGTCACCTGCGTATTGGAAAAAAGGATACGTTTAAATTGAATATTATGACATGACACAAAATAAATTAGAAAAGTCAGATTTGACGGATATTTGGTACCTAGGCATAAATAGGATACAGGAATTTTCAAATTTAAAAAATTCAAAAAACCTTATATTTCTGGACATAGAATTAAAACTTCGTTCAAATGAGCTATCACAGCACATTCGTTCCATTTAAAAAATTTTAAATAACGCGCACCAGGCGTGTTATTTGGGTTTTTTGTAAAATTCCTTAGTTCCAGGCTTAAGAATAGAAATTGATAGAAATGTTTGGTATCAACAGGACGAAGCTACACCACATTTTGCATTGGAAGTAAGAGCCTATCTCAATCAAGTTTTTCCCAATAGGTGGACCGGTGGACGCGGTGAAATTGAGTGGGCTGCCCGTTATCCCGATTTGACCCCGCTTGACTGTTTTTTATGAGGTGACAGAAAATCGAAAGTCTGCTTTAACAGACCGAATCACGTCGATGATTTAAAAGTCAAAATAAGGTAAGAAATTAATCAAATTGTTAATGGTGTGGTTTACCAAGTAATCAAACTTTCTCTAGGTATGAAAATTCACCTGGAGGGGTCTCTCACTATAGTCTTTCAGATAAAACTATACTATTTTAATTTCAAAATGATGTCATTGATTGCCATTATTGACATACTACCGTGGTCGGAATAAGATTAATACTATATGTAATGAATATGTAATTAATTGTTTTTCAAATTAAATATTAGACACTGGGTGTGTGAAAGTTATTTACAAAATACCCAAATATATTTTTTTCAATTAATTCAATGCAAAAATAAAATATACAATGGTAAATTATTAGTATCCATCCTCAATAAAACTCGTTAGCCCCTATTGACGCTTGTTTTCTTTTGCTCAGACAACCATCTTTGATTAACGTCAATTTCAAAACTTTTGTTATTTCACTTAGAAGAAGGCTTTCACTCTACACTGAGTTGCTTCCTTCCAAATGAAAAAAAACCGTAGTTTTTCTCTTAAAATTGAATAGGTAAGATACCTATAGAAGTCGATTTTTATAATTGAAATACAACATAACGGCGTAAGATCCCTTTAACTTTAAAAATTATTGTAGTGCTGTTATTTTTCACATTTAAATTATAGATGTATTTTTAACAATCTGTTATTATTAATGTTATTACAATTATTTGAAGCAATACTAAGCGTATTTGTTTATTGTTAATATTACTAGTTTGAAATGAGAAAAACATCGTGAATTGTGGGGTTTCAGTTTTTACATCATCTTTAAATAGTAATTAGAGTCATATTTGAATGACACCAGTGTTACACAGAGGGTTCCAGCCCCCGCCGTGAGCAATTAGAATATTTTGAAAATGATGAGAAAGCAACATTTCTGCACCTCTATAAAAACTTGATAATTGTTTAAAAACACAATCACTAATTTTCTAAAATTACTTCAATAATACTCTACTAAAACTGGAAATTAAATAATTCAGAGTTAAGACAAATATAAAAAAAAATACTCTCAGTAATCGGTGAGTGCTTTTACTACCAAAAGTTCTTTGAAACTCTAAAAATAAAAGTAAAGTGTAAGTAAAGGCATCGTAAGTATTTATATGAAATATTTAAATTAATTTTTGCTACTTGCGGAGTATTTTAAATGTACCTAAAATGGTACAAATATATTAAGTATTTAAAGACTACTCCATGCTAGAGACTTTCTTGAATTAGATTACTTAATACCTTGTACTTATTGAAAATAATTGTAGTAGTAAAAAAATATACTTCAGACTTTTCATTTCAAGTAATTTTTGTTATTTGCGGAATATTAAAAAACTTAAAAAATTTATTTTTTCCTAAGGTACTGGAAATATTTAAAGCACTTCGCAAAGATTTTGCTCTGTACTAGATACTTTTGAGTTTCACGTACATTACTTATACCTTAAGTACTCATTGAAAATAATTTTAGTAGTAAAATATTAACTTCATGCTTAGATTCTGGCAGTAATTTATCTGTACTTCTCTCAATAAATACATGAACAGAGGTTTAATTATATAAGTTTTATTGTTTTCAGTGAGCATCATTAAAGTCTCTTGAATGTTTTAGAAGTTATTTAACTCATACAAATGAGGGAATCACCAAAGAATCCCTAAAAAAATATTCTTACTACTTAATTTAAAAAATTATTCAAGTCCCACGGTTTGCAGAATTTATTCTCAGTCCAAACAAATAATATTGACATAGTATTGCTTCAGATAAGATAATTGAATTATAATTAATAATAGCAAATTGCTGAAAACACACTGATGGTCCTTAACATAAAAATGCAAAATAATACATTTTAAAAAATCGTATTTTTAAATTAGTGATTTATTTTAAATCAGTAGCTATTATTTATCTCTTACCTTAACCTCTTCGCCTCATCAATAAAAGGTCTTTTCTCAGTCTCACTCAGCAACTTCCACTCAGCCCCAAGCCGCTTCGAAATTTCCGAATTGTGCATCTTGGGATTTTCCTGTGCCATTTTCCTTCTTTGCCCCCTCGACCAGACCATAAAGGCATTCATAGGCCTCTTGATATGCTCTTGATTAACCGGCTTAGGTGAGGACATTTCAAAAATATTTATTAAAAGTTCAACAATGTTTACACAAAAATCAGTTTCAATTAGCCTAAGTGTTTCCTGGACATCTTCAGTCACAATTTTTAAGTACCGGGTTGCCCTCGGGACTCTTTTATCAAATATGACGTAAGATCTCTCGCGTGGTTGTGGTGGAGATAGACTGGCGCCACGCCGCGTTTTCAAAACACTTCCCCGATCTTGTTGATTTTGGAGGGTGTTGGAGAGGGGATTGACGAGGGCGGGATAAGTATGCGCTGAATTATACATAATTTAACCGAGAGATTAGCTATTAAGTATACAGATTACCTATTAGTAGATTGCAGTGATTAATCGGGCAACAAAACGTTTAAAATAGTAGGCATAGGTCGTGTGATATACATATTTATACAGAGTGTAAAAAAGAATGATTATAGTAAAATAATACTAGTATATGTTTGTCATCTGGATTTAATTTGGAACACTATATTTTTTTATTCCCTATAATGTTCGCTCAGTTTTTCAAAACTAAAACAAGGGCTGGGGGAATCGATTTTCTAGATACAGTAAGAATGAATTCTGTTTTTTTCTAGTCGTATTGACGCTATCGAAACGTGAGAAGCTTATCAAGGAATGCGAAACATTTTATCATTCATTATAATTTTATCACATTTCTGTAAAAAATATGTTTATTATGATTGAATTATAAAAATTTCGATGTATTACTTAATTGACTATGATAATACATTTCACTCAATTTTAAATAGAATTAATTTAATCATTCTAATGCTCAAATAGACATATATACCGGATTTGACACGACCATGGTACACATCCTTTTTCCTTTAGTTTTGAAGATAAATTATTGAAATTAGGAACATACTATATACTTAATAAACATTTTTGACACATAAAGAAAATTATTTTTCCCTTCCGGTTTCATCAAAAGTGGCAGTAACTTCTGATTTTCAAATAGAACATCCTATATATTATTATATTTTTGAATTATGCATAATTTTCTGAATCCAATGATACTACATAACTCATAAGTGACATTTAGCTTAATCAAATTATTCTTAAGTGTACCATTGATTTATTCTATTTGATCCGTGTAATGCTGGAAAAATCTAAATTCCATCGAAAATACTAAGTTATGTGATTTATGAGCAAATCAAGTTTATGAAAATGGTTTACTGGCAAAACACATTTTTTTTCGAATGGCGCTGTATTGGTACAGAGTATAGGTACCTAGGAATTTATTCTTCACATGCCATATTAAAATGTGCGATAAATACAATCAATACAAGAGTTAAGAGAAAATAAGAAAACATAATTTCGATAAAAATATAAGGTGAGAAATTTCTTATCACGAATGGGCGTATCTGAATTTTGTAAATTTTACAGGAGAGAGCAAAAACAAAAATGTGTGATATTAAAATGGCCCTATCATTTCTGTTTCGCAGTATCTTAGAGTTGAAACCCAGAGAATATGTACCTTACGCTGATTTAATAATAGTTAAAGTACCCATCATTCTTTTTTTTTAGAGGACGAAATTTACAGATACGCGTTTACGTGAAAATATATTTATTTCATTACGTAAGATAGGTCTATGATAGACGATAAATAACCATTAAAAAATGGTGAAAGTGCGTGTAATTTTTTATTTAATAGCAATTTACCCCACTAGTGTACTTTACTTTTCAATTATTCCATTATTGTTCTAACAAAAAACAATACTGTTATATAAGTAAAAAAATAACATTGTGTAATGCTGACTGTTGGCTATGAGGCAAATACCTAAAAAATTCTTTACATTCTGGCAGTCAAACTACGAGTGTCTCCCCTGTGCAGAATGAAAACAAATCTTCATATTTTCGTTTAGGTATTTTTGGGGGATCATTATTTAAAGCATGAAGTTGCATATTGGATACGCTACCTAAACGTGTCGAAGTAATTGAGTCGTATCCTTTATCAAGATGGCTTTTTTGAAAAATAGTTTATTTGGAGAATTTTGGTCACCATTACATCCATGATATCCGGCTACATCACATTATTGCCTTGATCAGTTTCTCTAATTGTCAAGATTCTAACTTGCTTTGAAAAAGACTTGAAATCTTGAAAGTCATCATTGGCATAATTCTCTAGGGCTGTTTCTGCCGCACTAATCGAATTATAGGGTGAAGCTGGGCAGGAATATATGTCTTCTGCAGAAGAAGTTGTATTGGAAATGGCACTATGAGCAGAATCACCCTCGTTGTGCCCATGTGAAGTTTCGAAATATCGTAAAGATATTTCTTCTAATGATGCGAATTTACTCAAACAATACAGCAACGTTGTAGTATTCTTATTTTGGGCAAAACACCCACCAGCAAATAGAGCAACAAGTTGTAGGCTGTTTCTTGATTTTTTCTAATACCTTATAAAGATAGATTGCGACCTCGGAAGAACCATGCTTACTTATGGCCTCATTCCAGACACAACAAAAATCTTCCTTATTGGCAATATCGTAAATTGTCAACTAAATCTGACAACTTAATTGACAATCGGCTTTTATACAAAATCAATTATGCCATATAACATGCTTTTATCTTTTTGGGCTTCCTCTTTACATTTGGATTTAATTTTCCTGGCAGCGGTTTTTTTCTGCAATATGAGCATTGTACCTGTCTTCTAAACAATTTTTTTAGATTTTTGTCTCTTGCTCGATAAGTTACACATAGTGAACATTGCTCCTTCTTGGGTGACAGGAAAGATAAGTTTTTAAACAGGCGTATCTGTTTTACGCCTTTACCTGAGAAATCATGTAGAGACTGTAGATAGGCCCTCAATGCATATATCGTTTGTGACGAAACTATAAGATATATAGCTGCGCCACTCCGTGAGATGAAAAGTGCACCCAAGGAAAGCCTAGAACCGGCCTAACTCAATTTTGCAGTTTTTGTTAGTTACGCCCATACGTGGTGGGACGATTTGGTTTACCGGTATTCTTATTGTGTCTTTTGAAAAGCTAAATATTTCATTGTTTTCAAAGCCAGATCCAAATTCAAATAAAGAATGATATGTCCAAAATATCACATAGGACTTAAATTAAGTCCGACTTTAAGGGCCACGAAACAGTCGATTTTTGCGGGCACTTTTTAATTAGCGTTCCGCCAGTACGAGCTCTCTTGCAGTGGCGTTGTTGTGGAAAGTTTTGTATATTAGGTATACGATTATTAATTACTTGTTAAAGGTGAAATGTTGCCAAATTTAAGTATATAAGATATTGCAGGCGAAACACGTATCAGTTGTAGATCGCATGTTGCAGAAAATAAATAACAATTGAAACAAATTATGGAATTTGTGGAACTCGTATAACCGCACGTCCATGGATATTTTCACCCTTTTTGAACCGACTATATTACCCTACTATTATTTCTCCAGAACTTAATACTGTAAGATACGCTGAATCAATGATTCGTGGTACATATTAGTCATCTGCTTAGTACTACAGTATTTAATGATTGTTAGTAAAGAAAAACCAATTCTTGATAATTCTTTATGTATTCTATTTGCTGTTACTAACTAAAATGATTATCTATACAAACACCTAGAACTTGTGTCGTATTTTTGTTGTCATTTGATGAGATTATTATATTTATTTTAAAGACATTGAGTAGAGTAGTAGTATAGAATTTCGTATTTTTGAGAATTTTACTTAAAGCCAATTTCATGTAACCAGTATATATATGACATTATTTACTGTCCGCAAAATGACTGTATTTATATTTTCCAGAACTGCTGTCATGTCGTCAGCATACATTATAATTTTTGAATTCTGCTCAAGTTGATGATTTCGATGATTTATTTCAACTAGTTGAATTTTATTTAGTAAATAGATTTTGATAAGATAATAGAGTACCCCACATTCCTGTATAATTTCGCAGAGTATGAAATATTTGATCATGTTAAAAGCTTTCGATAGGTCGAGCATTATTGTTTCCAAAAAATAAGTCCTTAACTTTATTGCCTTCGTTGAGGACTAGTTATATAACTTTTGTATGGTCTTTTGGACAATAAATTATTATTATTATTAGACATGTCGAAAGCTTTCGATTCCATCAGTATTGATATCTTGATTGGTAAATTAAAATATTTCAGACGTTCTAACATCCTCTTAGCCTGGATGGAATCATATCTGAACACAATTTGTCGACGATGTTTCGTCAATAAATCGTTTGCTTAAACAGTGCAGTTGGTCACTTATATTCACTTATAAAAGACCCAGTATCCGGGGTACCCTAAGGCTTAGTCTTAGGGCCACTTCTTTTCAGTATATTCATATGTGATTTGCAAGGAGTATTCATCTGCTGGGTTATGCAACTTTATGCAGACGATATTCAGATATATTATAGTTTTTCAAGTCTATAATATTAGATGTGCAAGACAAAATATATTTTAACTTGATATGCCAAAGATCGATATAATTGGTACATTGTGCATCAATTATATAGCACTAATAAAGAGGTGTTTTGTTTCAGTGACATTGATTTACAACTATTGCCTGTGGAAATATTGTTTCCACACTTGTTACAGAAAGTAAAACTTTTCCTTGGTCAAATTAGTTTTAAAATCCTAGGAGGAAAATGTTTCATATAGGATTTCACAAACAGTTCTAAATATATTAGTTTCAAAAACCTAGCTCAAAAGTTCTGTAATTCTGTAGCTTATAAATCACTTAGCCTTTGAAACAAGTTTTGCCCTTTTTATGAGCTAGTTCTTCATGCAACTCTTTTTTAATCTAATTTTCTATAGTTCTGTAAATAAATTCATTTCTCTAGCACAGCCAGATGTTGAGTTGCTAGAGAGTTACAAATATTAAAAAAAAGCATTCTAATTAGATTTTTATTTATAACTGAATATACAGAAATATGGGGTAATACTTAGGGGGCGCATAGTTCTAATCAAATAACACTAAAAGGAGCTATATTTTGTTCCTAGCAAGTCCCCTTTCGGAGCGGAGCTATTGACCCTTAATAAAGAGGTTCCTGGCTGATAACCTCTAAACTTCTTTATCGATTGTAATAAAATTTGGACAGTGTAGACAGTAAATATATGTCTTTAATTCAAAAGTATGGTATCTTTTGTATTTTGTTTGCGATACCAGGGGTGGAACACCACTAATGCTTTTGGTCCCTAGACTTTGACAGAAAATCATTATTGGAAATTAATATGACATTTTTAAATTCATTGAAACATTTTCTGAAATTGATATGCCCTTGTTCGACATAAATAAAGCCACCCGTTTTCGAGAAAAATTAGCTTTAGTGCTATCGGACAAGCGTTGGCAGTTTCCGATTTGGAGGAAGTCTGTTAGGAAAGTGTTTCTGATAGTAAGTAAGTAATTTTGCACCTAAATTACCCGCATTAAGTCCCTACATAAAACGCATGTCGGCAATGCACAAATTGATAATTTATTATGTCAGTAACCTACTGATTTACGTTTCACTTTAATAATTCATTATTTATCTGGTTTGACATATACATTTATTCAATTGTTTCCTTACAAGTTGCTTACTATTGCATTTCGCGGAAATCACTATTAGCGTTCTCTGGTCACTTTTCAGGTCCTCTTCTTGAAGTCAAAAAAAACTTTGTTATGCATTGGTGCCTCATAGATGCTGGTAGCATGAATTAATTAAGTAGCAGGAATGATGCGTCACTGCATTCGTTATTTGTATGCCTTCACCACAATTCTATATTCTGCTGCACTGCTTCAATTTCACTTGGCGCTGGGTTCGATACCCAGCACCAGCACTGGCAATGTCGGTAGGTAATGGATGTTGTCTGTGTTTTTTCAAATGTGGTCTGTCCCTCCGGACAGCCTATGAGAGGCCTTAAATTTGGGGGTTGTCTACTATGTGTGGTATTTATGTGTATGTTGTTTGTTGGGGGTGGCCCCTGAATCCCTAGACAAGATATAAAAGGCGCCATACTTGTAAATCAGAGTTTACTTACTGCTATCATTAATACTTACTTATTATCTATACTGAACAAATTTCGCTAAAATCGGCAATTAAAGCAGTTTGGAAGATGTCAGCAAAGCTGACTTTTAAGATTGAATAGCTCTGAAGGGGCGCCATAAAAGAATATCTAGGAAATTTTAATATTATTTTTATTATAAACTATACGCTCCTGAAGGATTGCCCCATACTTCCGAGGCACCCTGTATAGCGGCGTTATAACTAACTTCCTTTTAGAATTCTTTAAATCCTAATATAAAATAGTACATGTTGTCAAGAAAATGCAAAGTGGAAATTAATGGTGTCTTAGACATATTTTTTGATTTTTTTGTAGATTATGTTGTCTGCTTTCTCCAGCATGTTTTAACTTTAGACAAACAACAAATAATTCTCTTTAAAACTGCATCAAAACTTTAATCAAACTCCATGTCAAATTGAAGTCGCATAAGAAACATTCCTTTTGTGCAAAATTTTATTTGTATTTTTGTGCTTATGTATAACATTCACTAACTCTAATTTACCATAATCTGTCTACTAATAATAATAGGCTGTAGTTGTTAAAAACATTGTTACCGTTCAACACACCCTATACGTGCATTTAGTCAAAATGTTAGTAACCTTGCTCCTTGAGGAATTGGATTATTGTAGCGTTTTTATGTTAGAGAACGCACACTTGTTGCTGAGTCGCCATGGATCACCCCACCAGCAACATTGATTGCTTTAACTCCGCCTCTTCCAGTCCCATTGGTTCAGATATCTCCCTAATCATATCAGGATATCTTAGGCAACTTCAGGACCCCTGCTGTTATCCTGGAATAATACTTACAAGAGCTACAAAAAGTGACGTTTCTCATTAGAATATCTTGCTAGAGGGCTTCCCTGTTTTGAGAAGTATGCTTAGGAAAGTATTTACCTCACAAATAATGATTAAATAGTAATTTCGTTGCATAAGTGTGTTAATATACGTAACATGTTAATTAAAATGATAAATGCTTTATCAAAACGTACGGGAAATTTAATAGTGTACATTAACATAATTTAGAATAACACGAATTCCTTGAGACATGACTTGAAATAAACACTACATTGTAGATAATACAACTTTTCAAACAAATTTCTGGCCTCGTAATGTCTGAAATAAAATGAAAATAGTTCTATTTATGAGACATTAATCATATGCTGAGTGCCTACGAGATCAAATACATACACTCATTTTTATTTTATTTTAAAATTTAAAAATTTGAAATTGATGCACAAGATATTCGTCATAAAAATATATTTCTTGATCTAACCAGACTCAAAAATATACTTTCTGTTTAACTGGAAATACTGTTCGTAATTTTATTTTAAATGGCGTTCTGTACATTACTTAATCATATCCGATAAAAGTTGTAATAATAGTTACAATGGATTTTTCAAAACCAAAATCGAATTATAAATGATCTTGTGAAGGAGGTTGAGGCGTTAGACGAAAATAATGAAAAAGATCTGAAACAAAGTTTTTTTAATAGATTTTTATGACACAATTTTCTGTAAAAGATCCAAAGTCATTAGGAAAGTTAAAAATTTAAAAAAACTTTTACATGTCTTATGGAAAATATGTCAAGCCAGCATGCAAACGGTACATTTTAATATATAGCAAAAAACCAAATAATGTCAGCAGTTCCGAAAACTAACTATGTAAAGCATTGATGTCTTACGCATATTTTAATATTATTTCCAATTTAATTAGGAGACTTTTAATAAATAACAAAAAATTATTAAACGTTTGTAAACTGTCAAATTTCTCTTTTCGTTAATGATTTTTTACTGATTTTTCAATTATTTAATGATTTAATATTAATTTTTACTGCTTCTCATTTTTCTTTAAATTATTTACTGAAACAAATTTGTAAAATACACAGATATTTCCATAAGTTATTATTTTTTTTAAATAAGTTTGGGCAAAACATCCAAAAGTTAGTTCATTCAGTAAAATAATGAAATCTAATTAAATAATGAATTAATAATAAGTAATGATTTATTTATGCCTTTATGACAATAATTATTGGTATCATAAACTTACAACTTTTTGTAATATAATTTATTATGGAGAAGTTCCGATTTAGAATTCGACTTACTTTTGGTTGGGACTGTAACACCTCAACCTCCTTAAATGGAATTTTATGTAATAGCTCATCTGTCATGAATAACATATTGAAGTTTCTAATACTTAGGGGACAGTAGTTTAATAGAAATTTTAAATATTCTCATTTTAAAACGAATGACTCGGTAATTTAATTAATTTAAGGTGGCCATTCCCTATAAAGAGACATCCGATAGGGAAATATTTATTATTTTTGGTCATAACTTTTTTTTCTTAGTACGTATATTTAAAAAAACTATAAGAGTACCTAAGTAGAACCATAACAAGACTATTACTATGAATTTTCACTTAATAATTTCAGTGGTTTGCAAAATAGCTCGATTTAGTTTTAAAAATTATGTTAATCTTCCTATTTCCTAGTTTTAAATCGAGCTATGTTGCAAACCACTGAAATTATTAAGTGAAAATTCATGGTAATAGTCTTGCTATGGTTCTATTTAGGTACTCTTATAGTTTTTTTAAATATACGTACTAAGAAAAAAACGTTATGGCCAAAAATAACAAACATGTCCCTATCGGATGTCTCTTTCTAGGGAATGGCCACCTTAAGACTTTTTCTTTTCATAAATATTTTATAATAAATAACGGTCCAAAATTCACTTTTGCAGATTTACATGAAATTTGGCCCCTAAAAGTATGTTTCAATTATTTTTGAAATGAAGTTTGTGTGTGTGTGTGTGTATGTACGTGCGTGTATACTTTTTTCCTGCACGAAGTCTCGCTGATAGAAACAGATATACACTTTGTTGTGGTGCCAATCGAAGCATATTGATCTGCGTATGATCTGAAAGAGATTTCATCGTCTTCGGTCTAGCCGTTTTATTGTTCCCTAGCACCAGTTTTTTAATGACATGAAACTAATTACACCCTGTATAAAATGATTAAAAAATTAGGCTTTTCCTTTAAAAAAGATGACAATAGAAAAGTACTGTGTGAAAGACCACAACATTTAAAACAGCTAGAGTGTTTGCGCAAGTACGTAAAAAAAATTGAAAAGTAATGACCCCAAAGGTGTACTCCTAGACGAAACTTAGATCTTTAGTAGAGAAAGATTAAAACGTTCTTGGCAAGACGATTCCCGTAAATAAAAAAGTCGTCGTACAGCTACAGAAGGTAAAACAATTATAATTGTACATGCAAGATCCATTCATGGCTTTGCTGAAGATGTAAGTTTAGTTTTCTCCAACAAGAATAAGTCAACAGATTACCATGACGACATGAACTCTGAAATTTTTGAAAAGTGGCTGACAGAGACTTTTGCCGAGGTTACAAAATCCAAGCATTATTGTTTTAGGTAATGCTAAGTACCACTCTCGGGTTGAAGAAAAACAACCAACCCGATCTTGAACGGAAGAAAAAATACAAACATGGTTATAGACCAAAAAAATAGATTTCAGTCAAACCGTATTTAGAGCAGAATTGCTCCAAATAGCTGGAGCTAACAGAACAGAGCAACACTATGTTGTCGACAATTTGAATAGAGAGCATGGACATGAAGTACTGCAGCTTCCACCATATCACTGTTAGTTCAACTCAATTGAATTTGTTGGGGAATTTGTAAGGAGTATTACGATAAACACATCGGCAAAGATCGTTTTAGTGACGAAGCCATGTGGAATGAGGCTTTATCTCACGTGTCGAGCTCAATTTGGTCCAGGTGTGTAAACCACCCAAATAAATTGATTTTAGAGACATATGATTGACACATACTGAAGAAGTTATGCCCCTCATTATAAGTGTTAATAATGAAAGCAGCGATGAGGACTCGGAAGAATTAGACACTGACGAAGAAAACTAACTTTATTTATTCCTCTTATACTCGGTATTTGTATTTTACTGCCATATTTGTTTTATGTAGGGTTCGGCATAACTAGTATTAAGCATATGTTTTTATTTTAAAATTACGTCTACTTATTTGATAAAATTCTATTAACGTTTAAAAAAGTTTTACCTGCAACTAGTGCATTTTTAAAAAATATTTGCTGTATCATATTTCTTACTTGAAACCAAAACAATTCAATATTATAATTTATTTATTTAACTTAAATTACTATAAATTTACAATAGATGTTATTATATATGCTTATAATTCAATTTCCTTTAAATAAATCTAATTAAATACATCACGTAAAATATAAACCAAAGCGACGCTACTGTGCATTCGAAAACACCAATGAGCCTACGGCAACGTAGTTCAGACGTTCGTGACGTCACACCGGGACTCTATCAGTGAACAGACTTTAGTTAAAGATGGCACCTTTGTAGTGTCCTAATACATGGCCCAGCAATATGACACCCAGAATTACACCCACCCCAGAATTTAAAATGGTACATTATACACTTTTAATAAATATGTTGTAACTTAGCTTGTTATTATATTATTATTGGTAAGTACTCATTGAAGTAACACTACTATTCGTTTTTCTAATTTCAAAGCTTTAATTCACAGGAAAAAAATGAAAACTATGGAATTTTGCGCGTCCTTTAACCACCCATTTGGATCCTGGAGGGGGCTGTAAACTTCGATGTAACGCCGCCTTCGGAAATGTGGAAATAAAGCATTCCCTTACCCTCGGAAAGACAAAAATAGAAGAAAATTGTGGTTTAAAACAGTAAAAGTAAAATAGAGAATACCTAAAATTTGGAATATTTTTCTCTTGTGTAGACAGAGGCTGACTGTCATTTCGTCGCTTGTCAAATTTGTCGTAATTATTGCAGCTAAAATAGGTAGCTTAAATTTACTGTGTAGTCTAAGTTAAAGTGACGTCATCCTCATGCGCTCGTTTGATTTGCGTTATATAAATGAATGTATTTTTCTCTAAAACTAAGCAAAAATATTATATACATTTTTTAATAGAAAATGCATTGTAATGCTTAAAATTTCAAATAAATATTCTTAGTTTAAGTTCTGGGCACCTACTGAAATTGTCCGTTAGCCGAATTATTGAGCAATTTCATTTCATAGTTTATAGTAACCGTTCTTAACCTAGTTGTTCATAATTTCTGCATCATTCTAAGCATTCCTCTACGACAATTCAAATAAATAATTGTATAATAATTATGACTGCGAAGTCGAGAGGCAGGAATACTTGACTCTCCCCCAGGAGTCCCGGATTTGATTTAAGGTGGCGGCGCTAGGATTTTTGTTAAAAAACAAGCAATTAATCCTAGCATACTCAATGTACTGTATGTAGGCCTATCGCCCACACAGTCGCTTCTGTCCGCGGATAAAAGGGACTGTATTACCTGTGAAGTATTACAAAAATATAAAAATAACTTACTGTTTTTTAAAGTAAGTTAGAAAATCATTCTTAACATTGTCTCTTTCATAAAAGTTTAATATTCGCTATTTCTGAAAGTGCAAAAAATGTCAAATTTTTGTTGATATATTCTATCATACCATTTTTTGTGTTACATACCTAATTAATTTCATCCACCAGAGTGGTAGTGTAGTAAAAAAAAAACATTTTTTAACCCAGCTGTTCATAATTTCTGCATCATTCTAGGCATTCCTCTACGACAATTTAAATAACTAATTATGAGTATAATATTTATGACTGCGAAGTCGAGAGGCAGGAATACCTGACTCTCCCCCAGGAGTCCCGGATTCGATACCCGATATTCAGGAGATCCACACTTGGATTTATATAATAATATGACAAAAAATGAAAGTCAATGTAATACGCTAGGGTTTGCCGCACAATACTCTTATTTTTAATAACAAAATATATAAAAGCGGTATAAAAAAGAACAATAAAAAGCCTGCGGGTCAGGTTTCTGTGCAAACATACTGGAGACTTTATTGAGTGGAAAGAATGAATCAACAGGAGCTCGCACCAGCAATAATGCAGTTGCGTGTGTTGAGAGTCAACAAAACACTGTCCTCTAAAGTGTCAATGTCAAATATCCCCCGGTTATTCATTTGTTCCCTTATAAAAATACGATATGTGATCTGTTCGTTATTGTGAGAATATACATATATTTGGAAACATTTTGTTTAAAATTCTTGGCACTGGGTTATTATCTGTGAGACTAATTATATCTATACAGTGTAAACCTTGAGAATGGCTCATGTAATATCAATTTTTTTCATATCACCAGAAAGCTAAAGGAATATACCCTCAAAAACAGTAAACAAAAATGTCTGTTTCCTTTAAAAAAAATATATGATGGCGTCATGACTCAAAAATAATGATTTTGGTATAGTGACAAAATGTAGCATTTTCAAAACTAAAATCCTGTTCGAGGATTTTTTTGACAAATGACACATACCAAAGATATGAATTTTGTGCGTTTGTTTAGGTTCACAGTGTGTAATACATTCACGAGAATGTTAATTGTTCATTTATTTAGAACGCTGCTCAACAGTAAAAGCATTTCCAGGAACATAATATCATAAATCTGAAAGAATTTTGTTTTGGGTATTTAGCAGATAATTTTCATGTATCCAGTGTCT
Organism: Stenurella melanura; assembly: GCA_963583905.1. Classification (NCBI taxonomy): domain Eukaryota; kingdom Metazoa; phylum Arthropoda; class Insecta; order Coleoptera; family Cerambycidae; genus Stenurella; species Stenurella melanura. Next base: position 139,135,221 of record OY757311.1, read on the forward strand.
CATATTTAATATGATGAAACAATAAACTACCTATTTTTGTGTATACAGGGTGGTTCAGTTAAAAGTACCCATCTCTAAAACTAACAGGTATGATTTATTTTTGTAAATAGCGGATGATTGATACCAAAGAAGGTTTTAAACAACTGTGATTAACATTTTTCCTGAACAGCACTCAGAGGTGACGTTGCGATGCAAAATTATTTTTTTATGTGTGGATAGAGGACTTCTAGAATAAAAAATAAAACATCCTCATTAGTTTTAGAGATAATGGCCTGGGGGCTCTTAACTGAAACACCCTGTATATTATTGATATAAATTTAATCATGCTAGTACATTAACAAAGATAATCATTGGCATCATTCTGAAAATATAACAATATTTCATCATCTGGAGAAGATCACTACTTCTGTATTCAAAATTATTGAAAAATGCTACTTATCAGACTTTCATATATTCAATGCCTAAATATTTAATATGAAATAAATCAACTATTAATTCTTTGTAAACTTTTCATTTGATTCTGATCACGCTACTATGCTGACAAAACTACTCAATGATATAATTCTTAAATATAACAATTTATTATTATCTCGAATAGACCACTAACAGACTTTCCTCCTACAAGGAGTTTCTGAGGGTCTTAAAAAAATATAGTAGTATTTCTAGCCCTACCTATAGTTTATTTAGAAATGAAAGACAGTAGTAAAAGTTCATTATAAATACAAGTCCTGTAAAAATATAGTCAATCATAAAAGTGCAGCTCATCAATATAATATACAGGGTGTTTGTCGGATTAACAAACGAAAAGGGTGGATGTGAATCAATTTGGAACGTATTGGCTTTCAATGACCTCTATACAAAGTCTCACGGTTTTCAGATACAATTTTTTTTTGTTACTTCTCAGGATTTTCCTAAATTCAGCTTTTCAGCTGTCATAACTAATTTCTGTATGCATTAACAGCTAAAATAATTTATATTTGTATCCTTAATATATATGTGTCAGTCAGTCAGACATGTTTTTAAAATAAAAATTTGCGATCCTTTAAAAGAAAGCGATCATGATGTTCAAATCGGAAATCAATAGTCAATACCAAATATAATTATTTCACACTTATTCATAGAAGTTGTCTTGACATCTTTATGAGTGGCTTTATGTCATTCTGAGGAGCTCCAGAATAAGGACGAAAAACGTTCCAAGAAACAGAATGATAGATTTCATGACAATGTAATCCATTAGAGCGAAAATATGTATTTTAAGCCAAAGTAGATAAATAAATTCATTTTAGGCCCTTGTTCTCAATTTTAACAGAATCTTCATGATGGTACCGGGATATGTAGATACTGGTTTGATCTGCATGGCCGTAGGGGACTGTGTGGATGCTAGTGTTAGAATGAGAATTGTCAAATAAGAAATTAGACAAATTAATTTTAGGATTTTAATTTGCTAGCATAACCAGAATTCAGGTTATCGAAAAAATGCAAAGATTTCATTAATATTTTTTCTTTTAGTTATAGATAGTTATTTTTTCTGCTGTTTGCAAAATCCAATAAAGAATATATTTCAATATTATTTTCAATGTCATTTCGTAATTAATAATTTTTTAGAGTGACCGCCATGCACAAATATAGAGGGAAGTTCTGTGTAAATACCTTTACCGATTTTCTTATTCTGCTATTGTCTTCAATATGGGATATATACTAAAACAAGATAATTTGAATTGTTTTTTGATAATTAAGTTTAGTACCGTTCTCTCTTGCAAACCGTTGTTTAGGGCTCTTGACTTGTTGGTGTCTTGTGGTGTCTAGTTCAATTCTTAAATGTTCTTCTGAAAGAGGTAACAATAAAACTCTATGTATCATGGAATTACATGCCGCTAATTTATGTGATTTGGGGCTACGTGAGAAATTTGCGATTTTTGTATCCTTGAAAGTTGGATTTCTATAAATATTAAAGTGAATTTTGTTTTTGTGAGTTAGGTTTAGATCCAGAAAATTGATTTTAATGTCTTCCTCTGCCTCCATTGTAATTTTAAAATTAGAATTAATGTTATTTACGTTATTTAGAAATGTACTTGTTGTCTTTGTGTACCTGTGAAGCAGGCTAATAACGTCTACATATCTATACCAAAATTGTATGTGTTTTACCTAGCGGTGAATTGATTATTTGTTCTTCTGAGACATAAAAATATCTGTCAAAAAGGGGACTCAACAGAGATCCCATAGCTAACCCCGTATATTAATTAATTTTTTACTACTGGATTTATATGTGATTTATCCAGAATGGCAATTAGTAAAGATTTACATTCGGCAGTGGGAATATTGGAAAACCTATTTGAGACATCAAAGGATACTAACTTACTATTTTCTGAAATTACTTTATTGTGTAATAATTTCGTGGGTTCCATAGAGCTCTTAACCGCACGCTGAGCTTTGAACTTAGTAAGGTTTCTAAAAACTGAATTGACTTTTTACCTAATTTTTGCGTAGCGCTATTAATATATGAAACAAAATAGTGTCCTTTCTCATATCGTCATGATTAACTATCACAAAGTAATGGCTTCCACGATAGATTTCTTTAACTATTCTGATAGTTGAGAGGCATATTCTTTACATTTCTTAGACATTTTATAAGGAATCCAATAAAAAAATCATTCGTCTACACAATAAGAAGTGAAATCCAGATAGACTTTTTCCAATTTTGTTTACAAACCAAACGCGATTGTACAAGATTGGATGTGCATGAAAAACTTTTTATAATGTTTACAGAGGAATAGAAGAATTGCGGTGGCGTTGTGGAATTATTCAAGTCCGTCGTCGATAAATTCGCGTATTTAGGATTTGTGAGAGTGTGTAAAGCGGCGTTCGCAGTTTGTAACTAAATCCTTTCAAATGGTATATTGGATTTTGAATGGATGCGAATGTGTGGATCTTTATAAGGATGCGTTCCCTCAACAACCACCCCGTTAAAATATACCCCGAGGGACCGCGGCGCATACAAAGCAGAAAGAATATTGTTGGCTATACGCGTGTAGCGCTGTTCGTGTTGTTCAGTTACACTATTATGAGAAGTATGTGTAGTACCTAATTACGCCAAATTAATGCTGTATATTTATTTCTTATCAGTCTTTCTAGAAATGAATAATTATTATATTACATCTGCCAAGTACTTTAGGGTGGTATGATGGCACTGAAGGGCCAGCGTAATTAAAAATTTCCAATTATGTCGACTTAGCTATTTGGAAATTTCCAATTCCTAACTGCAAATTTCCATTTACTAACTGGAAATTTCCATTTACTAACTAGAAATTTCCATTTACTAACTGGAAATTTCCATTTACTAACTAGAAATTTCCATTTACTAACTGGAAATTTCCACTTACTAACTGGAAATTTCTGCTTATTAAGGGCCGGCTTTTCAATGTCCAGTTAAATAGCTTAACTGTCAGATAAAATTTATCTGGCAGATAAACTGTTTTTTCAATGTGCAGGTAAAATTTACCGAAGGGTTAAACCCACTATCTGAAAATAAATTTAGCAGAGAGTTGAAAGTGCCAGTTAAGGATTTATTCTACTGTTAGTGGATTTGCACATGTGCATTTGGTTCAATTTCTGACAATTCTAAAACATTCTAACCTAAAAACCAATGTGATTGATTGATATGTTCGTTTTTAATTTGTGATTTATATTAAATATATTATTGCCAATAATGAATAATAATAATAATATTCTGGATATGAGTGATTATGACAATGATATTATACAATTTATAAATTATGAAAGGAGACCATATACCATAAGGGAACGAGAAAATAATTTTGAGAATTATGATGATAAAGATTTTTTAATAAGATTTCGACTGCGTAAAGAAACTGTTTTACTTATCTTTGAGATGATAGAGGAAGTTGCAGGGATAATTGTGTTTCTCCAATCACTTAAAGTGTAGTTAGCACCTCTATTCCTATTGCAATTATTGCTGATACACAAACGCACAAAATTAAGAACAGAACACCAATCAACACGCTAGACAACGCAATGAATTTTGAGGTTAAATTAGATAAACTGTCACTAAAACAGGCGCGCAATTTGAATTAAACCAATTGAAAGAAACTTCAGGTAGAATCAGTAGTGCCAACATAGCTAAGAAATAATTAAACTCATGGATACGTAGCTGGCAGTTAAATTACTATTGATAAACACTACCATAGATATAACTGCCAGCTAAGCGTAACTAGCAGCTACCTATCTTTAAACTGGACATTGAAAAACCGGCCCTAAGACTTATAACTAAGTATTGAAATATTCACAAACCTCTCCAAACTTCATAATACAGTGCATCGTACACCCAAAATGGGTGTGTATTCGTTCTACAAATTTCACAACAACAACAACAATTCATTATATCTATTCCTCCTCTATTTCTGCTATTATTGGAGATAAAAGAAAAGTTTCGTATAAAAGTTGTAGGGTTGTATACATATTTTTGAATGCAATTTAAAAAACGACTGCTTGAAAAAGTCACGTGATGAAGGTTGTTTTTCAAATGGAGAACGCTGTACATTTTTACATATTCTTTTAGATCCTTTTTCCCTGATTTCAAATTTATCAGGGTTGAACATATCGGACATTAAATATGCTCCAAACATGCACATAGGTAATATTATGGTTATCGAAGAATGCGCAATAATTATTATTACGCAGTAGGCTATAACAACATTCTTACTGTTTGGCATTTCGTATTATTATCTGATCAAAATGGGTTACACAGAAGCAGACAAGTTTGAAAAATTAGAATGTTCTTTTCTTAATATATTTACTTTTCTCTTTATTCTCCATGTGTTGTTAGTATTTTTTACATAAAATAAATGTTTTTATCTAGTCTTATTATTCTATTCGCAAATATAAAACGAAGAGTATATTTTCCATCGGCACATTTTTAAAACCGGTATTATTGCTCGTAGAGATAAAATTTTCATATCATTGTGTTTGTGATCGAACTCTGAACGACTTTCAAAATATCCGTCTGTCCGTCTGTCTGTCCGCCTGTCTGTACGTCTGCCTGTCCGTCTTCTGTCTGTCCGTCCATCGCGTTTCTCGTAAGCGCGACAATTTAAGAACAAAAAGTTCGACTGTATTGAAATTTTGAGAGTAGATTAGTGTTAGTTAGAGGAAGAACACTATTGTTTTTGAAAAATATCGATCCATAAATAAAAAAAGTTTTTTAAATACATATTTTTTTAAAATGTTTTGTAATTAAACTAAATATGTCTGAAACTAATATTATTTACAAAAAAAAACTGCGATGAGTTTCCTATAGAATGTACAACAATCATATTAAAAGAGCAGTAAATCAGCGAAGAGTATAATGGTTAGCTTGTTACATTATATATTAATTACTCAACTGCTTTTGAACATGTTATATAAATATGTATCCATAAATAAATAGCGCGTGTAATCATATTACACCCTTGTGATTTATTTTTACACCGTCACCTTTACCTGCATGCATACATAGCATGTCCAATCGATGTAACGTGCAAAATAAAATAGAATAATCAATTACTATTGAGGGGAGAAAGGTGATTTGGTATGTTTAAATAATTTGGACTTTGTCAACCTATTATATTAATATTTATTTTTATAATCATAGATACAGCATAGTACATTTTCAACTTGCGGTAATGGTAATAACACTATTGATGATTTACAGCACTTGCCTGCGGCTCGCACTACAAACTTCATCTGCGTGAGTTATTACCTACTTAAATAATATACTGTTTAATTACATCATATTTATTATACAACTTTGACATTATTGTCTAAATGTTATTTGTGGCATTATCTTAATTTTTTTCTTTTTTTTCCAATTCTTTGGGACCTCCTGCCACATGTATTTTTTTTCTTTTTAAGCGGTTCTTGTCATTATTGATCAGTTGTTCTTATTGATAGGTGAGTCTGCTTTTAAGTATCCGGATTCGCACATTAAATGTATTTTCGAGACAAATTTTGGGAATAAATGACGTCAGAGTTTCCCGTGCGTCGGTTCATGTTTAAAGCAGTGTATTTCTGAAGCTATTTATCCAATTGATCTCGAATTTTCAATGTTGTAATTATTCGACGATTACCCCATATACATGTACTAAGAAATGAATACACACCCGGTTTAACCGTACAACTCACTGTATTATGAAGTTTGGAGAGGTACAAGGAGGGATAGATTAAAGAAGGAGTGCTTAATAAAGAACTAACCAATCAGAAGTCAATACGTAAAACTCGTCACTATGACGCAGTTGGAGGTATGTATATGGTGTCCAAAATTAGCGGACGTTATACGGTATGCACAGTATAAATTATACAGATGCCTGAAATAAATAATGTTATATTATAATGAAACTTGAAGAAATGTTCGTGATAGTTGATAGTTACGATTTCTTACAGCATGTAGCAACCATCAGTTAGGTACAAGATGACAGGTTTGTTCAAAACTGTTGTAATATCTGCACCACAAATGTTGAAGTAGTATACTGAAAGTTTGTTCAGTGTTCAGTAAAACTGATATATAGCTGCCATAAGGTAGATAAATAAAATAATTTTATACTTTTGTTCTCATTTTTAACTGAATCTTCATACCGTAGGGGGTCATGTAGATACTATATAGTTTAATGTGCATAGCCGTAGGGGATTATGGTGGATGGTACAGTTGCAATGAGAATGTCAAAAGAGAAATTTTAGGATTTTAATTTTCTAGCATAACCTGAGTTCAGGTTATCGAAAGAATGAAATGATTTCATCATTATTTTTACATATAGTTTTTCTTTCAGTTCTCATAGATAGTTTTTTCCGTTGTTTGCAAAATTTATGGACTTTTATAGATTTACAATGAATAACGAAAAAGGGAATATAAGAGTTAATAAGAATTAAGTAAAATTTCCTACAGTGTATAATTTTTAAATATATAGGTTACTATAGTGTATTTGTTTTATATACGCATATTTGCAATATTATATATTTTTACAAATTGTCTTTTGTTGTATTTATTTCAATGTTTCAACGTGTTAAAGTATCACACCATTTTGTGACCAATAAAACCTATCCATCTATTTATCTATATTTGACTTAATTTATAAAGCCTGTTCTAAATTTAACTGATTATATGGACCGATTATATATCAATTTTGAAATTTATTTAATAATGCACTTTTACAAATATTTTACATATGAAAGAACGCAAAATTTCTTCAATTAATTATATTTATTTATCGAAAAATTTTACAATATACAAATATTGAATTTTCAGTATAACAGACTAAAATATATAGACTACAATGCATTATTTATTTAACTACCTATAATACCTAAATATAATACAAATACTCCATAAGTCTTGTATGACACTTGTTTGTGGAAAGACACAATGAGAAAATAAACGTATACTTTAAAAAATAATAAAAATATATATACATGTCAAATTCAGAGGCAATGGATTTCATCTTGATGTTACATAGTTTAGCCTACTCTGATTAAATGAAAACTACAATATACATAAAAGCAAACAATCTAGAAAGGAAAAATATTCATCGGTATATGCTTATTAAACAAAACATATATATTTAGAAGAAAATTGAAGACTGTTTTAGCATGACGCAACTAAATTTTGCAAGAACACTATGAATGAACAGGTTATTTTTGATAATAATAAAAATACAATTAACTGAAATACAATGTAATTTTTGCCTCAGTACATCAATTTATAATTTTTTTCCCTTTTCTTGCTCTAGATCTATCCTCTTCATTGGAATAAACTTTCTTTCTTGTTTTTATTTTTAAATTAATATAATTTATTCTAATAATAGCCCTTAACTTAATAAATAATGTTAGGATGTCTGGTGGTACTTCATACTTTCTCTTTAGTTTATTTATTAGCTAAAATATTATTCAATATGGACAATCCACACTAAAAATTGTTCCAAATGTCTTTAACTAGACAATACCTATACACAATAATACAATACACTAAACTTAAACAAGAAAACTTATAATAACTAACAATAAACCTGGTAAACACTACAAATGGAAAATAAAAGAAATTTGATGAGACACACTATACATTACAGCTCTGTTATTTTACCTCCAATGACGCATGATTTGCGTCACAATATATCTCTGTCTCTTTTGCTCGTTGGTAAACATAGATTATAGGCATTAAGCACTCCTTCTTTAATCTATCTCTCCTTGGGAGAGGTATATAAATATATAAAAATGAGTGTAGGGCTTACTAAGTTGAAATTTCCCACCAGTATTCATATTCAGATAGTAAGTGGAAATTTCCAGTTAGTAAGTGGAAATTTCCAGATAGCAAGTGGAAATATCCAAATAACAAGTGAAAATTTCTAGACAGTAAGTGGAAATTTCCAGATAGTAGGTGGAAATTTTCAATTAATAAGTGGAAATTTCCAATTAATAAGCGAATATTTCCAGATAGTAAGTGGAAATTTCCAGTTAGTACATGGAAATTTCCAGTTATTAAGTGGAAATTTTCAGATAGCTAAGTCGACATAATTGGAAATTTTTTATTGCGCTAGCCTTTCAGTACAAGGAATAAAATCACACAGGACGGAAAACTGCTCCATCCAACAGATTTTTTCGAAAGTACAACGAATTTGACTTTTCGAAAGTACCACGAATTTGGTTTTTCGAAAGTACCATGAATTTGGTGGTTCACAAGTCGAAATCTTCAGTGAGGATGTAGCGAGTAGCTATTTTAAAAGTCAAAATTTAGGAAAAATCGACAGGACGGTTTTTCCAATAAAAACCAAAATCCTCATTTAATATTCCTCAAAGGGTTGGAGCATAATCCTCATACAAAACCTCAAAAACGTAAACAAAATTAGTCAGAGCATTCAAAGTCGGAGGGTCGATTCCTACGAAACCAAGTGGCTTTTTGTCCCGGCTCAGGCAGACAACGCCATACTAATCGCTCGGCGGAAAAAAGTATATTTGGGTTCGATGCCGTTAGTACGTTTATAAAAGCAGGAAAATCATCGAACTCATATAGATAGCTTCTTTATGCATCCTGACAATCATTTCGATAATTTTAGTGCAACATTCAAAGTGAATAATTTTCAAAAAAGTTCTGCATACATTTTACAAACATTACTAATTGGAGTCTGAATCTTTTTGTACAGTCGATTGTCATATTTCTCTCAACGCTGGAGGAGTTACACTCCTACGGGAGGTAACGGCTTACCGAGTGGTATTGCTCTTTGATGTTTGCCTTATACACATTAGCTAAGTATTGAATATTTATATTTTTTCCATTTTATGAATTATTTCAATAAATGAAAATATATTTTGAATTCGATTTCGTATTTATCCACTAATTATAAGATTTGTGACCGACGAACGATTCTGTGGCGTGAGTCCGACAATTACTTTCCGCGGGTCACCTTTGATCCCGCCAAGTCTGTGTACTTGTCCGAATACTCATAGAATCCATCGACGGTCTTAATTACCCACATAACAAAATGATATGCAATGTACATACATTGTATCTTCAATCTATGGATATGTATGTCCACAAGATGGAGAAAGTATATCTAATGTACATCTAATGGATGTGGAATTAACATTCCCAGCAGATACGTTTGTCGCCGACTTCCATATCTATTTTATATCCACTGAATGTACATAAACATATGCAATTGTACATTCACTGGATATGAAACACACATTATATACACAATCGTATATTTTATGAATATACATTACATATCTCTGAAGTAGCTTCCACGGACATCAAAACGCTTATTGAATACTGCACCCGACGCATGTTGCCCCAGTCATGTTGGCATCATCGGGAGATGATTAAAACGAACAGTTTTAATCATCTCGATGATACCAACACGATTGGAGCAGCACGCATCGAATGAAAGTGTTCGAGTGTTTTGATGTTCGTGGGAACTACTTCAGAGGTATCCAATAGTATCCATATGAGGTAATAAAACACAGATAACTTAATAAGAAATATATTTTATATAAATATTTTAAACATACACAAACTTTACAAAATAACCTGATATTACACAATATTTAAAATTTTCAATATTGACGTATACTTCTTTACCTGCCGGTAGTTTAACAAATTGTAAACATATGTATAATACCTACATAGTTACTTATGTCCTACATATATGTTTAAAACATTCTCAACCATCAAGTAAGTTATATAATATGAACGTATGTAATTTTTATTCACTATATAAAATACATACCCAATATGACAACAGCAAATTTTTAGGCTTCTGTCACTTTCCGCCATCTTAACTAAACACACACCTGCCACAATCAGTTAAATATGAAACTTGCAAATTTTCTAACCCTAAAAGAGTATGTATTTACAAATCTAAAGAATTGCATTATAATAAATTTACTCTTACATCATGGGAGCTTCATGCAAATGTAACAGCATAATATAGCAATAAGCAAATATAAGATCCAGAAAATGAGAAAAAGTTAACTTCCATCACACATAAACACTATGCACACAACACTACAGGGCTTATTTGCTTAATGGCTGCTGGGGCCTGCTGTTACGAACTACAATCCGTAAACAAATGACGCCTGGTGCGCTGATGTAGTATGACATAAATTAGTAGCGCATGCGCATCAGATAATGAGATAAAATTCGTGTACGCGTATAATTTAATTATACCTTAATGGGCATGTTATGTATAAATCATTATGTATATACCTCCAGCAATATACACTGTATATGACGCTGATGGATATCAGTAGCTGAATATACATTTCATATCATATGTATATTTAACAATACATATTCAAATTCCAACACCTAATGCATATGCTATGGATGTACATATCCATGAGATGTTATGTGGGTATTAAGAAGTGTTTCTAAGAAAGTGCCAATTACAAGATATATTCATTAAAAGTGCACTACCCGACATAAGATTTCGGCGGAGAGAGCAGACTTAGCAATCACAGTAAGTATAATTTTGTCTATTTTCGTCTTGGAGAGTCTGAAGAGTACCTTGAATCCCCCTTGTGCGTAGAGTTGATCAGTATCGTAGCGGCGACACGGCTCCGGCCTAAATTATATAAAATCCTTGTCGTGTCCATCAGACGAAACGATACTAGGTTAATCTACACCATCGTAGGGTGGAGCAAAAAAATCTATTTTTATATTTTCAGTTATAGCAGTAGGAAAAAAAAATTGTGGTAGATGTGTAACCTGAGAAAAATTAAATGGTACCAATCGGTGTGAAGTGAGGCTAAAATGCAGCTCTTTGTTTGATGAGGTAAATTTAATAATAATTCCAGAACTCACCACGAGGAGGTCGCTACTATGTGACTTCGATCACCCCCTAACCATTTTCAGCTTCTATTGAGTAATAATTTGTCCGTCTTAAAGGGCTGGGGCATACTGCTTCGGCTCTAATACTAACTCTAATAAAGCCATCAAATAAGAATAAACGTATTTAATAAAATTCAAAATGGAATTTTATTTATAGGTTATTATATATATTTTCTTTATTAATAAAAGGTATAAGGTAAATAATTGATATAACTAATGCGATTACTCCACCTAATTTATTAGGAATATATCGTAAAATAGCGTATGCGAATAAAAAATATCATTCAGGTTGAATATGAATACGTATATAGTATATATAATAAAGCCATATCTTGCTTCGGAATCAGTTTTGCGAAGCTTCAGTCACTAACTTGACACAACTTTCCAGTACCTGGGTATGGCAAAGAGAGAATGATATCTTCCAACTGCTTACCATTGATAGATCTTCTAATTTCTTCATCTCTAAATTCATTAAGAAATACGTGGAGTTGTTGCAAGTCAATAAGGTCGATACAAATGACAGAATACTACAGAAGTGTTCTGTCATTTCCAAGTATTAATATGTTTTTGAAATGAACGAAAAAGGCATTATATTACTGCATCAACAATATTTCTTTGTTATGGTTTCCAGTATTGACTTGCTGAATTGTTTTCCAGACATGTTTGGCACCATTTTTACATTGCGAATTAAATTTTATCGCAAACCACGTTGGTGAGTAGACCATTTGAATAAACTATGTCAAATCTTTCAGTGGATTTTTTGTGCCAATATAAAGTCGCAATCTTTGGTTAGCTGTAGTTAACAACCCTGAATAAGGCGGTAAATCCAAGAGTAAATTTTAAATAATTCTAAGGAGAAATTAGCAGTAGAGATTTTAGAATACATTTGGTAGCCATATTTTCTAACTGTGCTTAATTCAGAAATAGCTATATTGGACAAACTACAAACATTTGGTTGATTCAAATTCTATAACTGATAAATTATGCCAGGTTGCCAGTACTTTCCATATACGCCCCGCGAATCAACGAGGATCAGTTGTGTCACTATTAAGGAAGTGGAAAATGTGTCTTAAAGGGAGTTCGTCACTTGACGATAACCTGTCTTGATATTGTTTAAAATAGGCTCGTCTCATGAGTGTTGGAAATTCCGTATATAAAGCAAATTGTTAATAAACTTGTCTCGATTGATTGATCGATATTAAGAGGGATGTATGATTCTCGTGAATATTATATTTTTCAAATACTTCGTTTCGACAGATTTTATAATGAAATTCTATGATGTTGGGTGCCTATGAGGTCCTGTAAACCCCCACTATTTTCTTTATTTTTCAAGACAATAATACAAGGAATTACAGTTTGAAGTTGGAGATGACACGATGAAGATTTACCAATTTTATCAGCATGGTATTTTAGGAGGTTATTTCTAATTCGATTTTGATTTTGAAAAAACCATTCTAAAGGTAATTCAAACCAACATCAGATAAGAGGAAAAAATATAGAATGCTATTTACAATAGAAAAGTTAGTAGTATTTTCGGTTTAACCGGAGGTAAATTTTTGAGTTTAGTTATGTCAAAAAATATTCTGTTGTGTCTAATATCCTGTACCCTAATTTCAAATTTTTATCTTGAAAATAAAGAATATAGAGTTGGGGGTGTATCTCGTGGATGCCCGATATACAATATTAGCATTAAAAAAACTGCTGCCTAAGGAATTACTATTAGCGCATCCAGATTTTTCATGCTAGTCTCTTTAAAGGAATACATCTTGACTATAATTGCACTCTAGTATGTGGAAGAAAATGGTCATAGATTTAATTTAATGGGGGGTTGGAAAATACAAATAAATGCGAAGCCTTGGCTTCTTGTATAGACACCAAATATCAAGTGTCTGTACTCTTACTAGCTTGCTTTACTCATTTCCCCTCTTTACATTTACTTAATCCCCGCCCCTTCAGAGGAATCATCTCAAAATATAATCTAGTTCCAGATGTCATTATATTACATATGTTTCGTCCTTTTGTAAATATGTAAATATATATTTTTTATTTAGCTGGCATTGTAATTTAATTTTTGACCTTTTCATTTATTGTAAATAGTTGCCTGAAACAACTATATTTACTTAAACTTAAATAATTGTTACTAAATATTACAAGTATCAGTGTAGTGTACGTAAATCTTCGGCAATGCAAGCAATTAGTTGGGGAGTGAAGAAGGAGCTGTCTTCCTGCCCCAGGGAGCCATTCCTCCGAAAATTACGGTAAGGCACCTTTCTCACTACAGCCGCTGGTATATTTCAAAAACTAAGTTGAAATCATACAACATACGTGTACCAAATTTCAAGTGAATATCTCAATTTAATTTTATCAGCCCTTTTATTAACGTAGAGGGGGTGGTGGGAGCGTTGAAAAATGTTATAAGAAAATCTGAGGTCTTAACTTCTGGTATATACACCAAATCCTAAATTATTATACTCCTACCAGCATGCTTTACTTATGTTCCTCTATTTACCCTATTTAATCCCCAACCCTTCACCGGATAGATTAAAAAAATAATCCAGTTCCAGACCTCGTTAAAGTACATCCGTGTACGTACTTACGTATGTGCTATATACGTGTATGAAATTTCAAGTCAAGTCTCGAACGGTTTTACCGTTCCAGAGAAACCGAGCGAACAAAAAAATTTATAGACAGACACACCGACAGTCCGACCGATAGACAGGCAGAAATTTTTCTCTCATAAATTTGAAATATCGACGTTTCGTGGCATTCTAAACCTATTTCAACAAGAAAAGTTTTAGATTTTTTTTTACGATTACTACACTCCCACTCCACTACGTGAATGTGGAAGTAATAATAAAAATATTTATTAGTTCCACTACAGCAATATGTAACACTCACACTATACTAAACAATCCAATAATTCGATATAACGTCAGCATAACGACACATTATTATTTGAAAATATTCACAAAGCCAATAAATAAACCCAATATTTATGGTAAATAACTCGAAATCAAAATTCCTCTCATGTGTTGATTGAATTGAATAGTTGTAAATTGCTGGCACTGGGCTGCACTGTTTGTCACGGCCTCCTGCATTGTATACGATACAAAAACAAATTGACATCGCAAAAACCGTCGATTGTCTCACCAATCAGTGCCCATTGTGTACTGAATGCCTATTTAATCGCGTAGGCCGGTAAAGGGTGGATCTCATGTACACGTCGATATACCGAGGGAGTAAAACCCTCTTATTGTATTGCGAACAGCGCTGATTAAAAAAATGTTATGCCCCTGGTTATTTCAAGGGCGGCGTTAATAACTCTTTATTTATTTTTGTTCAGATAAGATAAAGGAGTAGCATCCCCTAAGTGTACTGATTGTGAATTAGCAATGAATATTTTTAGGAATTTTAACGCTAATGCACTTCATATAATGTCATCAATATTCACTTCAGAGGTTCAACTGAAAGTTTTTAATTTCTTATTTAATCTGGTTTACTTACCTATGCATATTAGCCTTGATTGAGGGAATTGGAACGTTTGTTACTTTACTAATTTTATAATTAACTAAAGTAATATTATGTAATTAAAGCGGGGGATACTGTAAATGATAACTCACGCCTACCGCTCGCGTTGCAAATCATCAAGTGTGTTATTATCATTATCACAAGTTGAATACTATACTTTATCTACTATTATAACAATATGTATTAATATAATAGTTTGACAATGTCCAAATTATTGAAACATGTCAAATCATCTTCCTCTCCTCAATAATAATGGACCATTCTATCTTATTTTGCGCGTTACATCGGTTGGACAAGCTAAGCATGAAGTTAAAGATGATTGGTGTAAAAATAAACCACTAGGGAGTTATAATAAATCACGCTATTTTTTCATGGATACTGTTACATGTTTAAAAGCAGTTGTTTAATTAATATATAATCTAATATGAGTAGATAATAGTATAATATTATATGAGCGATTATGATAGCCATTATTCACGAAGATGATGTTTGATCTCACGAGTCGTAGGCGAGTGGCTCAGATCATCTGAGTGAATAATGGTCATAATCGCGATGTAATACTTTGCTTTCTCTACACACATTAAACAAATAAATTAAACTGAAATTTGGTAACAATGATCGATACCTACTCGTAAGAATTGCACATGTTGGAAAACCGTAAACAAACAATATGGCGATGCACTTGGTTATCACTGTCATTGTCAGCAGCAGAAATAGTGATTTTTGAGTTTGTATTTGTGACTGGCCTGATGCAGTGAATTATGAATCGATAATTCACTACAGTGAGTTATAGGTACGATTTTTCACCGAAAAAATACTAATAATTTTCATATAATTAATAGGTGTAGAAAAACATGATTATACTTTTTGTCGATGCCTTGAACTTTTTATACTGTAATTGTTGCACATTCAGGATATTCCTCACGGTTTCCTAATAATTAGTTTTAGAGATTTTTAATTTTATAAAACACTAGTCCGTATAAAATACAGTGCAGTAACGCCGTGGCAATTGAAATGCTAGACGGCAGAGCTGAGGAAACTAATCTGTATCACATCATTTATTTGCAAGCAGGCACCTATTTGTAGCAAGCTGTACACTTTTGTGTTCTACCGTCAGCATCGCTGTACAACTTTTAGGTCATCTCCCGACACGGTAAGTAATGTAATGGGCCTTTTCACTGATTTTTTTTTATTGCTTTATGTGATAGTGTTTTATAAATAAACATCACCGTATTTTTTTATTTTTTTTTTTTGAGCACGATTTCTATCGAAAAAAAATTATCAAAAATGCAGAAATAAAGCGCGCGCTTTTACGTGACGTCACGTACCCTCCTTAGTGACGTCATAGGGTCTATGACCTTCAACATGACACATCGGTATATTGCAAAGTTGGCTCCCTGCTTTTTTACAGTTGACATTGATATTAATTTTGACATTTGACAGTCATTTCTCTTTAGTTGAGTTTTTTGTGTTTGGAAAATGTTTAAAGAGTGCTTTGTACCAACATGTACAAATAACAACATAAATTGTCCAAGCAAAATATTCATTTATGTTCCACGAGATGAAAGCCGACGAAAATCATGGTTTGAAAGAGCCAAAGTTGAGAAGAAGTTGACCAAAACCAGGAACATTTGCTGTTGTGAAGATCATTTTGATGTAAGAACAGCAGTTGTATTTATAAATTGATGCTAAATTATTTAAATTTTACAGTTAAAAGAAGATTCGGAAAACTGGTTTTACTATAAATCCATTGGTTCCAAACTTATTCTTAAAAAAGATGCTGTGCCCCATCGCAACTTGGAAGCAAAGGTTGAACAATTTCAATCTCCAGACCAGTCATCACAATTAACGTCATCAGCAAGAAAAAGAAAGAGTGAAACCTTAATAAATTTATCGTCTATTAAAAGTGCAAAAAAACAGTTATTTAGTATACACGATGACATACCATCCACTTCTAGACAACAGCAGACTCAACTTACTCCTACAAAAGAAAAGCATACGATTGTTGCTTTCTCCGTCGGGATATTTTGATGTTACCCCACAAAAATTAAGTGTTGCTGTACAAGTCGACATACCTGTTAGAGAAGCAAAACATGCACAAAAAAGTAGTGTTGCTTTGCAAGTCAGCATGCCAGCTAAAGAAAAAAAACGTTTTCGCAGTATTGGTGTCAATACTCGTATTAGACAAACTGACAAAGCAAGTTCACCAGTGAAACTTCCTAAAACAAAAATTAAAATTCCTGTGGAAGTTATACCTCCACCTCGATCTCCAGTGAAGTCTGAGTCGTCTGTCTCTTCCTCAGACAACACCAAGAGTTCTGAATCGACATCTAGTATCGAAGAACATTTTAAGGTGCCATCCATGAGAAGAAGAAATTCAACAGAATATTTGTGTGAAAAGAAGAGCAGGTTCTATTTAGGATTGCCGGAAAATGTTTACCATGTTGTTAAGTTTATTGTTGAAGTGGAGAAAATTCATCACGTTGACGTTTTAATTACGTTGAAGAAAATCAGAACAGATGATGTATATGCTCGGCTTGCTGATGACTTTGAGATGAGCGTTACTTATATTCACAATATATTTACCAGATCAGTACCAGTCATTGCAGGAGCTTTACAAGAACTAATTTTTTGGCCAAGCTCTACAGAAATAAAAAGATTATTACCAATTCCATTTAGAGTACGATACAAAAATGTTGTATCAATTATTGATTGTTTGGAAATAGAAATAGAAAAACCTTTAAATCCTATTCATCAAGCAATGACCTGGTCTGATTACAAGAAATGCAATACGTTGAAATTTTTAATATCTTCAACCCCAAATGGCATGATCACCTTCATCTCAGGGGCTTTTGGTGGAAGAGCTTCAGATAAGGAGATAGTTACACAAAGTAATTTTTTAAATGAATTGCCAAATGAATCTGCAGTTATGGCCGATAGAGGATTCAAACAAATTGACTTCATGTTAACGAAAAAAAACTGCTTATTAGTTAGGCCACCGAGTGTTGAAGAAGGACAAATTTTATCAAAAGAAAAAATTAAAGAAAGTAAGAGGATTGCATCTTTGCGTATACACATTGAACGTGTCATAAGAAGGTTGAGAGAATTTGCATCACTGGACATTCACGCTAGAGTGAACACAAATTTGTTATACCTCGTAAACCACATGGTGTTAATAGCTTGTGGAATTATTAATGTACAAGGTCCATTGATAAAATAATGTGCTATAGTTTTAATATAAACAATATTTGCTTTCATGAACTATTTTTGTAATCACGATTTAAGTTATAAATTATTATTAAAAGAAAATCAATATGTTCAAACATAAATATGTATTATCTACTCTTTGGTGGTGTAACTACTAAAATAAATTTAATAAAGTAATTCTCTTCGCTGATTAAATTACTATTAAACATATTTATTAGCACATACCTATTTCATCCTACTCTGTATATTTAATTATTATATTGAACTTAAGACTAAAAATTGTTATAACAAGAGATAGCAATTTCAGAATTTATCAAATTTTACACTGTTAGTAAGGGCAAATTTATTTCATTTAAATATAATAATAAAAATAATATATGAAAACAATAGTTTTTCAACATTACTTTGATAACAACTCATCAATGGGTTGCCACTATTCTTAAAATCAATTTGTTCAGTTACTAAGAATTAATCAATATAATATTTACTTTTAAAATCTTTTAATAACATTTTGGAACATAATATTCATACCAAACCAAAAAATTATATAAACTTATTTAATTTCAAACCTTATAAACTTTTTGAACTATTAATTAAGAAAAAGATGCAATGCTTACAAAATATTTTGTTCAATAACAAAAACCTAAAAATACAGAACTTTATACTACATATACATATACTGCTACAATGTTATAACTTAGGCCATATTGCAGCTTTCCAAAATAATTGGGCCGCTTCCATCAAATTAAAACAAAAATTTTCATCAAATGCAACTTCTTTAATTTGTAAGTCCCTGCTTTGTTCAAAATCAGGTGCCGCAACACAAAACAAACCCCTTGTCCTTTTACTGAATAGTATTTGCAGTTGCATTTGTGCTAAGTATTTTTCGTTCACTATACCGTCATTTATGTAATTTTTCATAGTTTTCTCTGAATTTGGACACTTCACTTCGATGCAAAGTTCAACTGTGAGTCCATCAGGTGAAGCACCAAACAGCGGGAAGTCCTTATCCAATAATAGCCCGCACTTCTGGATTTTTAACTTCCTTATTTGTTCTACTTTTTTTAAAACTTTGTCCTCCAGTAACAGTCCTCGTTTCATCGGTTCTGTAACGATTGGTCTTGTTGCACCCAAAATTTTTTCCATTAATGCACCATCAGTCGTTTGGCATCTGGAAGCCTCAAATAATCGGGACGCAGTGATCCTACCAAATCTCAGTTCATACCAAACTGTTGATTTGGACTGGTCCCTGGTAAGTAATTCTGCCCTCTGACAATCAACATCTGTCATAGTACGCTTCATGAACTCTATAAAGTCATCCGCAGTTACTAAATGGTTATTTTTAAAGTTTAAAGCGAGCTGATACATTGAAGTATTCAAAAACTCTGGTGCCTTCACAAAACTAAAAATACCTCCGCTTGCGTTAAGTGTTTTTACTTTTCCAAGAAAAATTCCAGTCTTGGGCCTCAAATCAGGAATTTTCTTCCCAGTCAGTGCTTGAAGGTCCATTATTTTTGTCTCCTTCACTGCTTTGGACAAGGCAGACTTCCGCCAGTAGCAATCCTGTGAAGTTACCGATGGTTCTTCACTACGGCGATGAACCCACATCAAAAACGCTACAGCATGTTTACATCCACCTGACAAATAAATAGAAATTAAAATGTTACTGTTGGAAACTAAAACAAAAACACACCTGCGGAAGCTGAACAGTCAAGGCATTTGCATTCCAGTACTTTTTCTTCCTGTTCATCGACTTTCATTATTACACTATAATTTTTCTTGTGTACTCGGTGTTCTGGTGTAATTCTACCTTTTACTACACAAACTGGCCCATTACGCTGTACTTGCACATAAGCAACTGCATTGTCACCATACGATTCTCTTGTTGACCTGAAAAATTATTACACATCAGTGTAGTTGAAACAGGAAAAATTATTGTAATAATTGTATGGTAAATAACTGTAGTTCCATTATATTTATAAACAGATTACACGAAAATAAGTTATTACTTACGACCTACCGTTTTGTTTTAATATTCCTCACTTCTGCTGATAAATAATCCAAGTTCGACATGTAAAACTCGTCCACCATGGTAAAGTCAACTTTCGGCATATTTTCTGCACTTCCTTTAGAAAATCCTGGCTCCATTTTCTTCCAATAATGTATAGAAACAAAACAAAACACAATTCGTAGATGAACACACAGAACATAACCACAAAATTTATAAACGTAAACATTTGCCAGCTGTGATGTGATGTTAGTGGCTATTAGAAGTTCTGGCAAATGCTGCCAACATATTCCGCGCCGTGTGACGTCACTCAGCCCAAGGTCAAAAGAGTGTTCAAATTGGCATAATAAATGTTTATTTTTTTATTTAACAGTGTGAGATTTATATTTGAAACGGAGTTGAACAAGGTGAATATTTATCAGTTAACTTTCAAATAAACATCTTTGTTTTAAGATTTAAGAATGTAGTGAAAACGCCCATTGGCAAGCGCAGCAGCCTAATCGATAGTAACGCGGCCTTTTCGGCAGCCGTGTACAAATTTTTGTTTGAATAATATAAAGTTATCAATTTTCAGTCTGTGACGTCAGACGCAGATGTTATGTAATAAATTTAAGTAAAGGCAGGTCAAATTTTAATTCGCTATTTATTGATTAATCAGTAAACATTAAATTCAATTGCAAAATAAATCATCTGCCAAGGATATCTTCGAACAAAAATAATTTAGTGTCATTGTCAGTGTTGGCCAGTTTATTAGCATTTTCTAACTCGAGCAGTGTATATATAGATGAGCGTACAAATATCGGATGCGCAGTGGATTCATAAAAAATAAAATCGATTACAACAAATCTCAAGAGTAAGTGAGCCTACTGGTCTTCTCTCTACTGTGCCGCGACACCGCTGTCTTTTGACCTTGAACAAAAACTGGTAACTCTACCCCATTTACCATAACATAAACAGTTCCAATGTCAAAAACGGACAAATACAAGTCGCACTTTCACAATGTTCCGCACCATCAGGTGTATTAAAATACAGTTTTGGTAGATTTATACATATTATGCCTCAAAACAAAGTTTTTCATCGAGCTTTCTTTTATGTACCAAAGACACTATTTAGGTAATATAGTCTCCATAATTCTCATTCCATTTTCAATATTCCGAATGTTAGTTTTTTCCGGATTTTTCTGAGTTTTACTTTTGGAGATAGGGTGGGGGAGACAGCGATTTTTAAGCGATTTCTTCGGAAAGTGTAAAGAATAAATACAAGAAAAAAAAACAATTAATATGTTTTTGAATAAGTGTCTAACATGTTTGAATCCTTACACGATGACCTTGAATTTTTTTTAACACGCCATGTTACCCCCCGACACTAATTCACAAAATCAGGAATCTACTGTTTGTACTTTACATCTATATGGACCACAATTTCCTACAACTGCGCCAAATTTCAACTCTACATCAAACAGGCTGAGAAAAAATCCTGTGACGGACGGACAGACCCCGAGTGTTCCGTTTTGTCAATTTTAGTACGGAACGCTAATTAAGCATATCATCTAAATACAGTATGTTGATTCTTTAGAACTTAATGTTGCTGACAACCTGGTCATGAAAACAAACAGGGGTCAGAGAAGAATGGCTTATAACGGTTGCTGCAAAATTGGCAACGCCTGGCATTGTAGGATGTGTTTAATTTGAAATGAACTATTTGTGTTATATTGTTTGTCAGCTATTTTTCTTGGTTAGCATAAGTTGAGTGTGTTTTATTACTGATGTAACTTCTTTTGTGTTCTTATCCTAACCACCTAATAGAAGAAGGTCACGTGTTCAAGTGGACTTCAAAATTTTACACATTGAGAAAACAGGGTTAAAACTCGATCTATAGAATCTCTAGAATTAAATAAACCGCAGTCATCTGATATTTTATTAAATGATAAAATTGAAACTAACTCATCTCCCTTACTAAATTTATTTACTTAGATTATTAAAATTAGATTCAATAAATTACCTGCAAATATATGTACCTTATATATAAAATCATATAGTTTATGCACTGTAAAATTAGTATACCAGTACTCAACATCAGAAGAAGCCACGATGTGGCGAAACAATTGTCATGTTGACAAAAAATAAAGTGAAAGTTAAAAACTAATATCGTTTTCTTCCCAATTATTATCATGGATTTTTATCAAGTAACGGCCCAATCTGCTCAACACGTAAATTGTTTAAATGTTTCCAAAAATAATAATAATAATAATAATAATAATAATGAGTTGGTTCAGGAGTGTAATGAGGAGGTTCACTAAAAAGTTGTAACTTTTGCAATTTTTTAGCGGCTTTGACGTAGTAGAATAAAATTGACATTGGATTCGCGGTGAACGAACGAAAATACATTTTTTATACTAGATTTCGCACAAGTCCTTTGACTTTAGAACACTTTGAGCTTCAAATAGTGCGATTCTTGCATTTTTCTAATTATTGTTTGAGGCTAGAAAAGAATGTGATGTGGTGGGGCAAAATTGACACCTGATTCGAATTTAGCAAGTCAAAATACACCGTAAGTGATTGGTTTGGTCCGTGGGATCGACAACTTTTTTCTATGTGCCTATGTAACTTAAAAGACTAGCTTCAGTTCATAATATGGAAGCTGCCATTTTATTTGACGACGTGAAGTTTACTGATTTTTTTTTTTTCAAATTTTTAGATTTCAGATGATTTAGTTACTTTGTTTTCAATTAGTACTCCAGGAACATAAGGATTCAACCTCGGAAAGGGAGGGAATGAGCTGTAGATTTGTATAAACCTTTCTATTGGCATTCTGAAGGCTGATAGAAAAGTCTCATATTACCTCGTGGTCACGAAAATGGTTTTTCTTTCAAGCGTGTAATAATACTTACATTATATAAATTCAACACGTTCTGGACAAAGAGAATATAATTGTACTAATACAAATATTTTAAATTTTTTTCCTAGATCAAAAATGAAACAATGTACACTGCGGTGCAAAAGTAAGTAGGATAGTGACAGTAGTGAGTGGTGTAATATAAATGTATCTGCTTTTCCACGCAGATAATTTACTAATTGCTGATCGTATTCAACCATCATTTATCCTTCGTCTCCCAGTTAAAGGCCTTTTTTTAATACCCCTTTCTTCTTATCTCGCCTTTAACTCTTATAAATACAGCAACAAGTGCTTGCACTTAGTTTTGCACAGCAGTGTACCTAACATACGACGAATTAAAAATCCAAGTAGCTATGACTTGTCATAACTGTCAGTTTTAAATTTCACGTCCGGTCGTTTTGTAAATTGAAAAGCAAAAATGTCTGAAGCAATGCAGTGCACACCACCTGAAGTAGTTGAAATTGCAAATTCATCAATGGCAACATTAATTCCCGCGAAATCCAAAAAAGTTTATGATAATGCTTACGATAAATTTATAAAATGGGCCAAGGACAACAACGTATCCGGAAAATGTGATGATGTATAAAAAAATGTGATATTTTACACATTTATCAAAAAAACTGAAAAGTTCAACTCTATGGACGCAATATTCAATGGTAAAATCTAAATTAAACATCGAACACAATGCAAAAATTGACATCTATTCTACGGCTTGCACCTCGGCTGAGCAAACTTCTGGGCTCAACATGTAATGTTCGCCTTATCTTCCTATGCGAAATACGTCATTTAAGGTCATACAATTATAGAAATTTTAGTTTCAAGCATTTATTCGTATCATCAACCATTCTCGAGATACAGCGCGGATACATGCTTATTTTAAATGAAACACCCAATATATTTTCGACTTCTCGAAATGACCATGAAATTTTGAGTCGAAACATATAGCACACCCTATATCTAAACCCAGCAGTATCGGAGATATTTGCTCCTTGGCACGTAGAAAGAACATAAGATGAGCTAGTATCTACAATAAAAATAGATTCAATACTAGTATGTTCTATTTTCACGTTACATTTTGTTAAATTCAAGTGTCAAGAACTTTTTAATTCCAGACGGAACACCGAATCAATTACATCAAATTATGTAAACTTAAATTCCCTTTTTTCTAGTATAGGCATTGTATGGTTACAGTTACAACTTTTTAAAATATTGGCGATTTTTTGATATGTGCTTCGCTTATTGCCACTCCACGCGCTGTATCTTGAGAACGGTTGACGATATGAAAAAATTCTTGAAACAAACATTGTAGATAATTTTACTACAAGTTTTATAATAGCCTTAAATGACGTATTTCGCTTAGGAAACGAGATAATTGCGAAAAACCAATTTTCATTATCTTTGACCTTGAATATCTCGCGACGCAGACACGAGATTATGTGAGACTTTTTTTACCACTCTTCAGAATGCAAATACAAGTTTACAGCTTATTCCCTTACATTCCAAGATTCGCCCCTTATTTTGCCTTATTTTCCTGGAGTATGGGCTTTTAAAAATAATTGAAATATAATTATCTGCAATCGTAGAAATTTCGAATTTTATAGATGATGAATTTTAAAAAAAATCGAACCTAATCTTTTATTTAAGACAGTTCATACATAAAAATGAATTAATTTTTTATAGCAATTAGGATTAACCTACTGGGAAAATAAATATGATTATTTTTATATTAATTACTATCATTAACCATATAAGTAAATGGAATATAAAACCACTGAACTATTTCGTAACTTCGCATATCGACAGATAATGATTGAAAATGCCAACAAAAGCAAACATTTCGGATACCTATCGGCCATTGATATATCAAACAATCCATATGAAAGCCATATTCACTTTTGTTCTTTCAACTGAACGCTGCCGCCAAAACAACAATACTGCCACTACAATAAAGCTAATGTTATCTGAAAGGATAATGATAGAATTATTCATATACAATCAACCTTCATTGTTGGTAATGATTATTTCTACTGATGCGGCGTTTTTTGTTTTCTGGTTGTTAAATGCGTTGCGGTGAAGGTTTGTAGTTTGTATTTATAACCATGATTTAGTTTAATGGGTTTAACACTTTCGGCTATTCACTAATGAATATCATGGACTAGTGTTTAATTGGATTATTCTCTTATTCGGAATAACATTTAATATTTCATTTTAAGCACATTTATCGACTGATCATTCTGGCAATTAGTCCAAGTCTGTCAGTATATTTTAACTTTCACACACATGCAGTATAATGCAGTTATGATTTTGCACGAATTCGATTTTGAGTTTTTGGTGGCACGTTTTCAAGTCCGTTGAGCCCTAACAAGTGTCTGTCTCGGTATAGATTTGCCTACTACCCTGCATTTAAAAGACACAACAAAAAACAATATTTTTTAAGGGCGCCAAAGTTTGGGATCCACTCTCAGGGAGGATAGCTACGAAAGAAGAAAAAATACTACTTCTACTTACCTTAAATTGCTACTAGCTACTCTCCGATGTATTTGTATTGATGTATTTTTTTCTGTATGTATCTTATTACTAACGCTTGAAGTTTACCTCATAGTTTCTATGTTAGAATGGTGGCCCTGAATAGGCGTAATAATAGAGCTTTGGAGATAATAATAATAAAACGTCTTTATTATTCTCCATCTAAGAATACCATTAGTTATTGATTTTATAAAACGAACCATGAAAAATAAAGCGCGATGTTAAGCGGTCACAAATTCACAAGAAATCATGACCACTTCTCTTACACTTATCCACAGAATCTGTACGCACTGCACTGAAACGGTCCATTACTTTTGTACCTTCTAGATATATAAGGGAGGTGACATCTATATATTTCGAACAGAACATAAAATAATTTATATTAATTTCAACATAATTACAACAAAAAGAAGACAAAACTGTAGAATAGGATTACCTACATATTTCAAAAATATTTTTAAAACAATTTTCTATACGAAGGGCTACAATAATCCTGTACTTGATGTTCAAACAACTGTCTTATACAGTGTATCCCCGAATGGACTTAACTATACTTGTAATTTTCCTTATTTCGCATTTTAAGAGAAAAAGTCATTCTTCATAAAACGTTTTGCTTATCGTGAAAAGTCATTAGCCACATTCAAAATAACATACAGGGTGGTTAGCAAATAAAGAAACCTGAATTTGTGCTTAGAGTAAAGCATTAGTTTTTTAAGTGGAATATAAAAATGTTAATGAAAGAAGTTGTTTATATTGATAATAGTAGTCCAGATATGAAATTTGAACGTCGTATCTCAAACTTGATATTTTCTCAAAAGTATGGACGTTCAAATTTAATATCTGGACTACTATTACTATTAATTATTAGAAACAACTTCTTTCAGTAACATTTTATATCCCTCTCAGAAAACTAATACTTTACTCTTGGCACAAATTCATGTTTCCTTATTTGCTAACCACCACAATGTTATGTTGAAACTCTGAGTATGGCTAATGAATTTTCACTATAAGCAAAACTTTTATTAAGAATGACTTTTTCTCTTAAAATGCGAAATAAGGAAAATTATAAGTATAGTTTAGGTCCATCCGGGAACACATTGTATATCTTTTTGAACCTAATATTGTTTCTAGCTGATTATTCAAACCATTGTACATTTTACTAATTTAGTAACTAAATGATCTTTTAAGCTGATCATTTCCTAGAAAGAGACATCCGATAGCAAAATATTTATTATTCTTAACCACAACCTCTGTTCCTTAATATGCATATTTTAAAAAACTATAAGGCTACTTAAGTAGAACCATACCAAGACTATTACTATAAATTTTCACTCAACAATTCAGTCGTTACCAGAACAGTTGGATTTAAAACTACGAAATAGGAAGATTAGTATAATTTTTAAATTTAAATCTAACTAATTTGCAAACCACTAAAATTATTGGGTGAAAATTCATAGTATTAATCTTGTTATGGTTTTAATTAGGTAGTCTTAGAGTTTTTTCAAATATACGTACTAAAAAAAAGTTGTGGCCAATAATAATAAATATTTCCCTATCGGATGTCTCTTTCTAGGGAATGGTCACCTTAAACAGTTCAGTACTGCTGCGGTGGAGTTAGATCTTTAAATCTAATATTTAATGTGTGCACATTAGTTCGAAATTAATTTTTTTGGTAAAGATATATAGGACTCTTGTTTAGTATAATTCTATGAAAAAGACAGACTCTGATGTAATCTTCTGTTATATATGTTAAGCCATTTTATTTCCTTGAGTTTGTGAGAAATTCTCTTATTTCGATAAATTCCATAACTGAGTCTACGACAAGAATTTTTTAATTTCTGAATTATCCTTGCATACCGTGTATTTATATAAGGGCATTATACACAGCCTGTGGGAGATAATGGCGACTATCATATGTTAATTTTAATATAGAGTAACCTTCTTGTAATATTTTATTTACATGGGCCTGAAATCTTAAATCACAATCTAATATGACTCCTAAACTTTTTGCCTCGTCTACTTTTATTTTACCAAAGAATCATTATCAATTTTAATATTTGGACTGTTTTTAATATTGCTTCGCTGGTTCTTAGGACCAAAAAGTATAATATTAGATTTAGTGGGATTAATGACGAGACAATCATCATTTGCAGCTTTTACAAAATTTTGAAGATCTTTATTGACAAATGAACAGGCGATATCAGCATCAGTGGGTTTGAGAGAATAGTAGAGCTGAGTGTTATCTGCATATAAATGTACTTTGCAATGATTTAAATGCTTAATAAAGTTGCTTGTATATAAAGTAAATAGCAACGGACCAAGGACTGATCCTCGGGAAACAACAGATCTCAGAGTTAGGTAATTTGAAATGTTATTATTTTACACGATATTGATATTTTTGAGAAAAAACTTATTATGAAAAAATCTGATGAGGTTAAGCTGCACAAAAAATAATGTTTTCAAAATCGGGCCATATCAACTTCTTGAGAATACTTTTAGACAGAAGTGGCTAAATTTTCAAGTCGTTTGCTTATTTGTTCGAAAAGATTTTTATCTTCGTTTTTTTTTACTCTTTTAAATTGTTGTCTATTGTCCACTTTTATTGAAACATTTGCTTACTTTATCTGAACAATGTTTTCCTCTTCATATATTTATCGCGAAAAAATTTTTTTAGGTGTAATAAATTAAGCAGAAGGAATTTCTATTCACCAATCTAGACACTTTAATGCAGTTAACGGGGGATTTCACATCTAACTTAGTGCTAGTGAATCAGTATTGATGAAACCTCGTGCAATGCGTTTGTAATGACGTTAATAAAAAAGTTGAAAAAATATTAGAGTAGAAAATGGTTAGAAGGGATAGAAAACACCACGGTTACGGTTATGGGCACTTTTCAATATTCACCGTTTTATCCACCGGTAGAAGAAACTGGTTAGAAACATTTTATTCCGGTAGATGACTAATTCCGTGCGGTTGGTTAAAAATTTTGAAACCGTTCGGTTGAATTTCTCGGTTCTTTTGACAACTTTATCATTTGTTTTTGTTTGTTCGCAAAATATTGAACATAACCTTGTGACCGTTGTGTTTAAACTTTGTGTTCTTTCCAGCTATTTTTACCAATATTTCTTTGGTTTTTAACTTATTAATTAATATAATTGCGACATGGAGAATTATAATAGCTACAGATACTAATTTTGCAGAAGTTGAGAAAATAGTGTTTAATGGTATACTAGTAGAGTTTTACGTAGTAATTTATATAACAAAAAACAATATTGCATCGTATAGTTTTATTTATAATAGGGAACAAATACAAATAAATAACATGTATTTATCACAAAGTATTTAGTGCATTGTGTGAGTCGGACGAAAACCCGACTATTGTCTGATGCAACCATATTAGTTTTCTCCCGTCGTTTTCGAGGATTCTGAACACCGTGGTGGGGATAGAATTTCTCGTTGAGGTGACCCACCCCCGCAAACGGCCAAAACCCACGCCAAAATGGGGGTTAACACGTATTATAATTGTTTGAGGGACTCTTACTTGGCGATCCCCGTTTTTGAGGATGCCGAACACACCGTGGTGATGGCAAAAATTCCTCCATGGGGTGATTCGCCCCTATAAATGGTCAATAACAACCTTCCAGAGGGGCGAGAGTGCGTTTTCAGCATCGGCATGCTCGACAATGCAATGGAAACCTTCTTGTCCTCCCTGTTTTCGGCATCCTCGAAAACTGGGAGAAACAATTTTTGCTCATGTTATACGGAAAGCGATCTCTCACCCCTTTGGAGGGTGGTTACTGGCCTTTGAGGGGTCAAGCGGGTGTCAGACACGCATGCTAGGGTCCTCATGATTGCCATGCTTGAAAACAGGGGATCAGTAAGTTATACAAGCTAAAATAAGTATTATATTTCAAATAACAAATCAAATAATAATGTATTCTATTTAGATAATGTTGAAAAAACACTTGTTGGTCGCCAATTTCAATTTTTTTCAAATTCTATTTATTAAAAAAATTATGCATTTTTTAACTAGAATTTTTTACTTATCTACTATTTATATTTTGCAGCACTACATTATTTCAATTCATCATGACCATTCCTTTTTCGTTTACAGATTACCAGGACTCCATTTTAATAATGTGTTAACTTTTTATAATGAAGTCATATAAATAAACAAATTTCAAACTAGAACAACAAAACAAACTAAAAGTGAGGTTATTAGAAACACCGAGATTCTACCGAAATTCCAAGTATAAAAGTTGGTGGAAGCGGTGCCTCGGTTGAAGTATCTGATCACACCGGTAAATTTAGAAACAGCTTGTTTTTGGTGGCCAGCGAGGAACCGGTTGAGACCGGTGTACTCACCGGTGAATATTGAAAAGTTCCCTACATAACTTATAGAATTAGGTCGAAAATGAGAAAAGAAAATAATATATTTACCTTTTTTGTCTCAAATTAAGTTGTTTTTACTCTTAAACTCTTTACACTCACCGAGTTCTTCCGGAAAAACTTGAAAAACTACCCCTTTCTTTATGTAGTTTAAGAATTTGAAAAAATTGAGACTTGTGCACTGAGACCTCCTAAACATTTTTTTTCTTGGAATTTTCTTTTCACTTGCTAATTTTCCGAGTAATAAGCAGTTCTTCACGATAAATGATGTACTACATTCTTTGTACATTTTCAACATAAAAATAATACTGAACCTTTAAAAATGGTATAATTATATTGGTTTCATATTTCTTTATAATAATAGATATAAATCACGTGCATTTTTCTAATTTTCGTGTATTTTTTTATTGAAAATGTGCAAAAAATGTAGTAGATTATTTATCGTGAAAAACTGTTGAAAACTCGGAAAATATGTACGTTACAAAACAATTCCAAGAGACAAAAAATGTTTTGAAGTTCACAATACATAGGTCTGACTTTTTTCAAATTCGAATAAACTCGGTGAAAACGCACTTTACGGAAAAGTTGTAAATAAAAAAAGTCTTGTATTTCGATGGAATATTTACCTGAACTTTTTCAGACTTTTTTTTCAACTTTTATATTTCCCCTCCCCCACTTTCAGGAATTTTTGAGTGGCCATATCCCGAAAAATTTACATTTTTAGAAAAAATTCACAAGAGTAAAAACATCTTATTTTGTACCAAAAAAGGTAAATATACTGTGTTTTTAATTTTCAACCTAACTCTACAAGTTACGGAACCCGTGATAAAAGGGGTGTTTTCTACTCTTTCCGATCATTTCCTACTTTAATTTTTTTTTCTGAACTTTTTACTTCCCTCGCGTACCGAAGGGAAGTATTGTGTTCGAGAAAAAAGCACCCTCCGAGATTTTTTCGGATTTTCCCGTTTCAGACAGATTACGAAAAATATAAATCTGTCTGTCTGTCTGTTTGTTGGGGCATTAACTAAAAACTACTTGCCTGAGAACAGTCAAAGTTGGTAGGTAGCTAACGCCACTGGCACCGAAGAAATGGTTAGACTTTCACTGGAAAATATACAGGGTGGACCGTCTAAAGGGAATAGAAAGTGGAAAAAATATTTTCGCTCAAATTTAAAATTTCCGCGTTTCGTGAAACTCTAAATCCATTTTAAAAAAACGAAGATTTTAAATAGAAAAAAAAATTGAAATTTTGAAAATTTTGAATTTATTTTATAAAATGGGTGATGGAAAACATTTCTGTTTGCTGAAATTTAAAATGTCCACATTTCGTGACACTCTAAACCTATTTAATTTTTTTTTTTTGAAAATTTAAAACAGAAAAAATTTTGAAATTTTGAAAATTTTGCATAAAATGAATGAGGGAAGAAAACTGTTTTTACTCAAATTTAAAATTTCCACGTTTGGTGACATTTTAAACATATTCCAAAAAAATTTTTGTTCCAAATTTTTTTAAAAATTCCATAAAATGGGTGATGGAATATTTTTTTCCTCAAATTTGAAATGTCCACGTTTCATGACATTCTAAACGTTTCTCAAAAAAGAAATTTCTTTTGAAAATTAAAAAAAAAATTTAAAAATTTTTATACCGCTGCAATGGGTAATGGAAATTTTTTCTTCATTAATTTTAAAATTTCCACGTTTCATTATATTCTAAATCTATTTCAACAAAAAAATGTTTCGAAAATTAAGGAAAAATTTAAAAAAATTTCGCTACCACTATACGGTAGATGATGGAAAAAAGTTATCAAGTTTTCTGTGTAAAAATAGGGCTAACTACATGGCGATTACAATTTTTTTCTTTTTGGCATTAGGACAGTGACCATACAGCCAGGAACTACGTTACTATTACGTTACATTTCTAAACCAAGGGGAAAAAGAACAAAAAAAAAATTACAAAAGCACCTACGCCAACTAAACAACCTTTTTTTCTTTTTTTAAACATCTACAGGAAAGTACAGGGTCACTCGCTTCTCGCCCAGGGGTCATTCAGGGCTTTTAAATTTCAAAGACAAAATGGCGAATACAATTCTCATTTGTCATCTCTCAATTAATAATTGAGAGTGACCGTCTCGTATGAATAAAGAGGGAAGTTCTGCATAAATACCTTTACCGTCTTTTATTAACGTTATTACAAACACATTGCACAAGGTTTCATCAAAGTCCATTTACTAGCATTCAATTTAGAGATTCTAGTCATTTTAGCACTCCGTTGACTGGACGCTTACTCAAAACCACAAATAGTGACAAAAAAACACTAACCTTGCATCTTAATTTGACGTATTTTTTTGTTAGCCACTGTTCCCTCATCCAATAGAGCAATAAGTCAAGAAATATTTTATGTACTAATTTGTTTAAGGAATTTATTTTTTATGAACATGGTATATTATTGCCATATCACAGTTTCAATTCGATGTTTTTTCTAATTATTTTTAAAATATAGTATAGAACTTTTCACAATTGGTAACAAATAATAACAAATGATATTATATGGGAAATAAAGCAACAAAGCGATATTCTGGTGAATGAGATAATAATTAGAGCCAGAAGAATACGTACGGGCGTTAAACGACTGCGCTTCTTTCTAACAAAAAGAAGCCAAAAGCCGAAATCCGCTTTCAACGAACATAAAAGTCACAATTCTAAATGGGATTTGTAAAGTTTACGATATTATTCCTGTGCCATTCTCACTTATAGAAAGCCTTATCAAGATTTCGCCAAGTTTGGTCTTTGAAAAGAACCCATTCAAGGGTATTGGAAAAATTGAAACCAACGTCGAAAAGAAAAATGTGAGTTATATGACTATCCCGATTTATTGTGTCGTTATAAATACAATTATTTGAATTCATCCCGTAACAAATGGTGTCGCGTTTCACTCAATATCGAAGAATTACTTGAAAAATAAATTTTATATGTGAAATTTAATAGGTGGAATAAATAATAATCCTTTATTTATAAAAGCTGGGGATAGACTTTCTATAACTAGAATAAAGAAGGATTTAGGATTTGAACAGGCTGGTGGGGACAGGCAGCATATATCAAACATGGATTTCATAATTTTACAACTACGCAACAGTCAAAGATAAATTACAGGATAGGAATTATAAGTAACCAAAGAAAAATAATAGTACATAACTAAGTATAAATTCTAATACAATTTACATGAGAATAGGGTATGTTTATGATGTAAAATAAAAACATGACAAATAAGAATGTAAATGTAAATACATGCATATTCTTTCTGTCAATACATATCGAGGGTATCATAGCAGAAGGGCGTAAGAACCAAAACACAAATTTTACAGGAGACGATAAAACCGTTTAGTAATTTTGTTTTTTTTCAGAACATTAAATAATGTTTTGAATAAAATATAGACACTTCGATGTTTTTGTTTGGAAAACAATAAGACAATACCAATAGAAATAATTAGTAAATTAAATTAGTAGCTTTCCATAGGCTCAAAATTTGTTTTTCCAAAGGTGGCGCATACGCCCTTCTGCTATGTTGCCCTCGATATGCAAACATACATATACCTAAATATTATACACCAGTGGAGATTGAGGCATAGACCTTCAAAGTTTCCTTGTTTTTCCGTAAGTTACAATGAGCATGTAAAAATATTTGAGAAAAATATGATTGTAAACTTATAATACATTCATCATCTAATACTTGGTCCAAATTGGAATAAAGGTAGTTTTGTACAATGGTAATAGCATTGGCATTCGGACATACGACGTCTTGTGATAAGTTGACAATATTTTCAAGCATAAGTTTGCTGTCTCTATATTATAAAAAAATTTAACATCATTCGAATTACAAATGTCAGTAGCATATCCTTTTCTTCTTAATTCTAATAATACATAGGCCTTAACTCTGTTATCAATTGGCTCAGTTTTTAAAATCAGATAAAACTCATTTTTATATGCATTCACATTCAACGGTATCCAATATTTTCGAAGGCTTTGGAAAAATTCCATAAAAATTAATAATATTGTATATCGATATTTCTTGTCCTAACTTCACATTCTTACTGAAGATAATTAATTCTACATAAACTCTCAATATTATAAATTGAGATTTAAATAAGGGAAAACAGTGTCTGTAGGGAAATTTCTGGAGATTGAAATGTTAGAGTTGATTGGTTAGAGTTGGTTTAGGTTTAGGTGATTTTTATGCATCTAACTCCTATAACTTCCTTTCGAAAAATGCACTTTTTAGAAAATGTTGCCGTTTTTAGTCAACAAAGAATTCACTATTCCTCTCAGACTACACGGATTGAAAATATACAGGATTATGCGGAAACGATAAACGAATATTTCTAGACCAGTTAGATGCTTTTTGGTTCACTAGGTCAGCCACAAAAAATTAAAAACCGCTGCCTAAGGAATCACTACTTCCACATTCCACACAGATTTTTCATCCAAGTCACTTTAAAGGAAACATCTTGACTATATTTGCACTCTAGCATGTGGAAATGATTGGTCATAGAATTTTAATGTTATTTGCGGAAGATGTCATAGAAAATATTGTCTGTAATTGTTTATTTGTGGCATATTCAGATTTTCTTACTTTTTATTGGGTATTTTGCCACTGAAAAATATTTAAAAATTTTAATGAAAAAACCTCTGCGCCAAACGGATCAGACAGAGGTTGGTTCTTGAGTACTTGACTGTTTCAAAAAGTCTCACACCTAAAAATATATAAACTAGAACAATGTTATAAAGTAAAAACTCAAAATCAAAGCTATAGGTAGTTAACGTTTCGGAAGAGAATCTACTTCCGTTCTCAAAACTTTTTTGGCCGTCAACCATGGAAAAAGATAGCAACGGAACTAAAAGAAAACTTAAAGAATCCGCCATTATTTTATTAAACGAGGATAGATGCGTTTCTAATTATTCAATAGATTTTTGTACTAGTTGGTTGCTGTAGAACTGTCATGGTTGACGGCCAAAAAAGTTTTGAGAACGGAAGTAGATTCTCTTCCGAAACGTTAACTACCTATAGCTTTGATTTTGAGTTTTTACTTTATAACATTGTTCTAGTTTATATATTTTTAGGTGTGAGACTTTTTGAAACAGTCAAGTACTCAAGAACCAACCTCTGTCTGATCCGTTTGGTGCAGATGTTTTTTCATTAAAATTTTTTAATATTTTTCAGTGGTAAAATACCCAATAAAAAGTAAGAAAATGCCATAGAAAAGTTTGAGGAGTTGGTTTCTACCATATACGTTAAAAATTAAATTTCTAGTTCACCTTACTTATTTTCTACTATACACAACTTACCACCTCCCACCCCTTCAATGGAGTCATCTCAATCAGATGTCACTACAATGCATACGTGTACTAATTTTCAAGTGAATACCTCAATTTGATGTTATCAATCCCATTAATAATGAAGCGGAGGTGGTGGAGTTTGAAAAATATTAGAAAGAAATCTGAGGCCTTGATTTCTAGTATATACACAGAATCCCAAATTTCTGTACTCTTATCAGCTTGATTTACTTATTTTCCCCTAGTCACTCCTATTAACCCCAACCCTTCTACGGAATGATCCCAAAATATAATCTAGTTTCAGATGTCGTTATAATACATACGTCTAGCAAATTACAAGTGAATATCTCAATTTTATTTTATCAACCCCTTTAATAATGTAGTAAGGGTAGTGGAAGGGTTGAAAAATATTATTATAAAATCTGAGACCTTGGCTTTTAGTACATACACCGAATTTCATGTTTCTGTAGTCTTACCAGCTCGCTTTACTTATTTTCCCTATTTACCCCTATTTAACCCCCACTCCTTCAACGCAATCATGTCAAAATATAATCTAGTTTCAGATATGGTTATAATACATAAATGTCCCAAATTTCAAGCGAAAATTTAAATTTAATTTTATCAACTCTTAATAAGGGAGTGGGGGTGGTGGGGAGATGGAAAATACTAATAAAAAAACCTGAGACCCTCGCTTCTAGTATATACACCAAATCCCTAATTTCTGTACTTTTACCAGCTTGCTTTACTTATTTTCCCCTATATACCCCTATTTAACCCCCAACCCTTCAACGAAATCATCTCAAAATATAATCTAGTTCAAGATGTCGTTATAATACATACGCGTACTAAATTTCATGTGAATATCTCAATTTTATTTTATCAACCCCTTGAATAATGGAGTAAGGGTGTGGGGTGATAAAATATATTATTAAAAAATCTGAGGCCTTGGCTTCTAGTACATACACCAAATTTTAAGTTTCTGTACTCATACCAGCTTGTTTTACTTATTTCCCCCTATTTACCACTAAATAACCCCAAACCCTTCAACGGAATCATCTCAAAGTATAATCTAGTTCCAGATGTCGTTATAATTCATACGTGTACCAAATTTCAAATCAATATCTCTATTTTATTTTATCGACCATTTTAATAATGAAGTAGGGGTGGTGGGGGTTGAAAAATATTATAAATAATCTGAGACCTTGGCTTCTAGTACATACACCGAATTTCGAGTTTCTGTAGTTTTACCAGCTTGCTTTACTTATTTTCCCCTATTTACCCCTATTTAACCCCCAACCCTTCAACGGAATCATCTCAAAATATAATCTAGTTCCAGATGTCGTTATAATACATATGCGTACTAAATTTCATGTGAATATCTCAATTTTATTTTATCAACCACTTGAATAATGGAGGAGGGGTGGTTGAAAAATATTATAAACAATCTGAGACCTTGGCTTCTAGTACATACACCGAATTTCAAGTTTCTGTAGTCTTACCAGCTTGCTTTACTTATTTTCCCCTATTTACCCCTATTTAACCCCCAACCCTTCAACGGAATCATCTCAAAATATAATATAGTTCCAGTTATCGTTATAATACATACGTGTACCAAATTTCAAATGAATATCTCAATTTTATTTTATCAACCCTTTTCATATTGGAGTAGGGGTGGTGGGGGTTGAAAAATATTATAAAAAAATCTGACGCACTGGCTTCTAGTACATACACCGAATTTCAAGTTTCTGTACTCTTACCAACTTGTTTTACTTATATTCCCCTATTTACCCCAAATTAACCCCCAACCCTTCAACGGAATCCTCTCAAAATTTAATCTAATTTCAGACGTCGTTATAATACATACGTGTACGAAATTTCAAATGAAAATCTCAACTTTATTTTATCAACCCCATTAATGGGGTAGGGGTGGTGGGGAGTTGAAAAATATTATAAAAAAATCTGAGGCCTTAACTTCTAGTACATATACCGAATTTCAAGTTTCTGTACTCTTACAAGCTTGCTTTACTTATTTTCCCCTATTTACCCCTATTTAACCCCCAACCCTTCACCGGATATCCTCAAAAAACAATCCAGTTCCAGATCTCGTTATAATATATACGTGTACAAAATTTCAAGTCAATATCTTAAACCGTTTCGGAGAAAACGTGCGGACAAGAAAAAAGTTACAGACAGACAGACAGACAGACAGACAGACCGACAGACAGAAATTTTTTTTCGCTCAAATTTAAAATCTCGACGTTTCATGACATTCTAAACCTATTTCACGAATAAAAAATTTTGAAAATTTTTTTGCGATTACTATACTTCCAATCCACTACGTGGATGTGGAAGTAAAACCAACAAAAATGTAGTAATATTTGCTTTGTTGATGAAATCTTTAAACATTTTTAAAATTCATTAACTGTCTCAGAAAATATACTTACTTCTTTATAAGTTAAATCGGTCTACCAATTTTCAGCTACCGAAGTGGAACAGAACTGCCAAAAAATGCATTTCCGCTGAATTTCTCAATGCTTCATTAGTTTATCCATCATGTAATGAAATTAGGTAATTTCTTTTTAAGTTTCAACTTGTGTTTCAACGTGTATTGCAAAATCAGATTCCTCGGGATAAGTACCCCAGAAACAAAACAAAATTAATCAAAAATTGGTCAAGTTACAGGAATTGAGTAAAAGTGCATCGTGGTGCGAAGAGAGGGGTAAGTCATCTCCAGCCATGCCGTAGTTTTCGATGCGTAGTTGCGGCAGACTCGCCGCGTACATTTTTAATAACAATTTAAGCCGTTGTTGTAAGAAATGTAATAAAATTTTAATTTTTTTTTCCACTAATACAAATTGATAAGATTATTATACTTCAATTTGAGCCATTTTGAATAAAAAAACATTTGTTTGTTTTTGTACAATTAGCTAATAGACAGAATAAGTAACAACTCATAAAAAAAATGAATGAATATTTTTTTCTATTGTAGACTTCTAAAAGATCTATATACGTATATAATCCAATAATCATAAAGATATCCATAACAAAAAATGTTATCTGAGATTTTCTTCAGTAACTGTTAGTGGAGGGATTATACGTCACAAGACCACAAAAATCAGTTCTGGAGGTGCCGCGCAACCCCCCCAAAAAACCACCCCTTCGTTGAAAGAAGTCTTATTTTACTAATAACTCGTTAACCGTTTGAAGATATAAAAATTTTCTCATCATAAAAAAAGAAAGTTAGACTAATTTCCGAAAAAAAGTCCCGTTGTAATTTTCTTGTATATGCCATGATTTTCGAGAAAATCAATATCGAAAAAAACTACAATATTTGTGTTTTTAATGTGTACGAACTTTCCTTTATTTGAAATTTTTTGCGCGCTGCCTATAGAAAATGTTGATTTGCTCGAGAACCAAACAACCTAGAACCTAGGAAGAAAAATCAAAATGGGTTTTAAAGGGGATATAAAATACTCTTTTGTGTTTCAATTTTTGATGACTATAGATATCTATTAGTATATAAAAATAACAATATAGTATAGTTACCTCTTGATTTTTTGCTCTTTTAACTATTCACACGCCCATAAAAAACAACTGACTTTAATATAAGTTATAAATGCATTATCTTTTAGTTCAAGGTAGTATTTTTATGCACAAAAAGCTAGGAATAAAAATATTCACATTTGCAAATTTACCAGCCAAATTTTGGCCAATTTTTTATTGTTTAATAAAAATAAAAAAAGACCGAAACGTCTTGAAAATTAAGCTCAAAATTTCTTTTTTTCAGTTTATACATCACATAACTATTGTTTTTAATCATTTAATAGTTAAAAAATTGCACAAAAAAATTTCATAAAAAAATTGAATATGCACCCTTCTTTTGATTTTTTCTGGCTAATTTCAACATGCTGGTAAATTTGTAAATGTGAATATTTTTATTCCTAATTTTCTCTGCATT
This sequence comes from Stenurella melanura, assembly GCA_963583905.1. Lineage (NCBI taxonomy): Eukaryota > Metazoa > Arthropoda > Insecta > Coleoptera > Cerambycidae > Stenurella > Stenurella melanura. The sequence goes on from OY757311.1 coordinate 139,174,431, forward strand.
GAACGTTAAACTTTGAATTAAAAGATAATGCATTTATAACTTATATTAAAGTCAGTCATTTTTTATAGGCCTGTGAATAGTTAGATGTATAAAAAATCAAGAGATAAATATATCATATTATTATTTTTATATACTAATAAATATCAATAGCCATCAAGAATGGCAACACAAGAGATTATTTTATATCAAATTTAAAACCTATTTTGATTTTTCTTCCTAGCTTATTTCGTTTTAGAGCAACTCCATTTTTTCTATTGCCCCGTGCGCAAGAGATTTCAAATAAACGAAAATTCGCGCGCATTAAAAACATAAATTTTGCAATTTTTGTCAATATCGATTTTCTCTAAAACCATGGCATATGCAAGAACATTACAAGAGGACTTGTTTTTAGGCAATTAGTCAAGCTTTCTTTTTTATAATGAGCAATTTTTTTATATCTACAACGGTTAACGAGTTATCAGTAAAATAAGGCTCCTTTCACCGAAGGCGCGGTTTTTTGGAGGGGTTGCGTGGCACCCCCAAAACTGATTTTTGTAGTTTTTTTATGTTTAATCCTCCCACTTAAACAGTTACTGAAGGAAAATCTCAGATAACATTTCCAGAGCTTCTGGAGCATTTCTTATTTTACCGACTGGGCTAACAGTAAAATGTTTCAACAGTTATTGATCGAAATATAAGCAAATTACAAAAGTGCATTCATGAAAAATCATCAAAAATACACTTTAATTTCATTACAAAGTACACGTGAAAACAAAACTTTAAAGTAAAAATTAGATAATTTCATCACGATTACATAAACTGATGAAGCTTTGAAGTTTTCAGCGGAAGTGCATTTTTAAGCCGTTCTGTTGCGCTTTGGTAGCTGAAAATTAGTAGACCGGTTTAACGTATTAAGGATTATATTTTCTGATACCGTTAATGGATTTTATGAAATTTTAAAGATTTCATCGACAAAACAAATATTACCCCATTTTTGTTGATTTTTATTTTTTTGTGGCTGACCTAGTGGCCCAAAAAGTACTTATCCGGTTTAGAAATATTTGATTATCGATTCCGCATAACCCTGTACTTATTTTCAATTTATCTGATAGGAAAAGTGACTATTATCGACTAAGAGTGGCAAAATGGTTAAAAAAGTGAACTTTTGGAAGGGAAGCTCCAGGAGTTAGATGCACAAAAATCACCAGTGCATTTCTGTCACTGTCCTGAACCTAATCTAACTGTAACATTTCTATTCTCAGAATATTTCTTTAAAAACTTATTTCCACTTATATACCGGTGGCATAAAAGTGTGGAAACAGCAGGATAACTTTATAAATACAAATCCTAGAAAATAACTGTAAATACAATAGTCGAAGGAAATTTCTCTGGATATCTTGCGTTGACCTTAGATTTAACCGTGACCGTGACCTTCAAGGTCATTTCAAGATCAAGTCGATATTTTCAAATGGAACCCCTACTTTTAACCCCGGAAATGAAACGAGCGGAAAATGTTACGTTTGAATATGACCTTCGTCACTTACAAAATTGACTTCTAAATACCATAATTTTCTAAGTGCCGAGGGTCATTTTAGAATGTAAAATTTTCCGCTCGTTTGATTTCCGAGGTTAAAGGTAGGGCGTCTCATTTGCAAAAATTTGCTTGATCATCAAATGTCCTTGAAGGTGACGGCAAAATTTCCTACAGCTTTTGTATTAAAACTTTATTTCTAGGATTCGTATTCTTCAAGTTATTCTGGTGTTCCCGTGCTTGTCTTATTATTACAGTAGATATACAAATTATTCGCCATTGACAGTTTGACAGTGAGCTAGACGGATGTAAAAATTACCAATTGTACTTCTTATCATTTCTGGTGAAATCTCAGCGCACACATCTATTAATCGCTGTTGCAAAATTGAAGTTAAGAGAAAATTGCAGTTCAAGAGTAAAGTAAAGATGATCTTTAGAGGTTAAATTTTGTAAGTGCCGAAGGTCATACTCGAATGTAAAATTTTCCACTCGTTTCATTTCCTGGGTTAAAAGTAGGGGGTTCCTTTTGAAAAAATCGACGTGACCTTTACATGACCTTGAATGTCACGGTAGAGGTCAAATGTAAGGTCACCGTCGGATAACCAAAGATGTTTCCTACAAGTTTTGTATTTAAAGTTTTCTAGGAATCGTATTTTTCAAGTTATCCTGCTGTTTCCAAACTTTTATGCCACCCGGTATTAACATAATCGTATGTATCACGTACTATCTAAATACTTTGTTTCAGATGTGGTGGAATTTAACATTCAATATTGTTTTGCATGGAAGAATAATTCTTATACATTCTAACAGCCCGACGCTACACAAAGTTTCCACACAAGCCACTTCACAATATTACGCCCCCCCCCCCTCCCCACTCTTCATAATACAAAACAGAAACAAGTGGTTTTTGATAGCTAAAATATATATTAAAAAATGTTTGGCATGATGTGTTGCACTTTATACTATTACAAGAACAGAATTATACCCGCTAAATGCAACTAATGTATACCACATTGCAATAGTAATTATGAATGATCTACTTACTGTTCTTGCTCTACTCGCAGTGTATGTTGCCCCTTTACTCGGAGTTTCACTTTTTCGTTTCATGTGTGCGGCGTCCTTATTCTACCCGTCTCGCCAATGTATGCCTCCCATCTACAGAGTTTCACTTTTTCGTTTCATTTCTATGCCGCCCTTACTCTACCCGCCTTGCTCGTGTATGTCGCCTCTCTACGACGTGTCAATTTTTAGTTTTGTTTTGAAGAAAAGTTGAAATTAAGTAATCTATTGCTGTAAGTTTTTAATACAAAATTGTACCAACCAGAAAGTTTTTTAAAGTTAACACTAAAAAATTAGTTAAAAAACCTAAAGAAATAACATCATTTACTGTACGTTTAAAATCTATCAAGAGTGCCCTGGAATATTTTTGTTTTCAATTAGTACCACTTTTTACTCACACGCATCAGCGTATTTAATTAAAAAAATTATTTGTAAACTTACGAAGATACAGTGGCGGATAAAAATATTTGCCGCTTTACGCAAACCTAAAATTTCCGCCTCCAATCAGGGCCTAATTAAATAATTTGCCGCTTTAGACAATAATGTTCGAAACGTTCGAAAAGCGAGGGGTGGCATTCCTTACAATACAATCATTATCTCGATCAAAATTTCGAAGAGCTGGGGGTAATATTCCTTATAATAAATTTTTTTATCTCATATGCGGGAGGATGGTATTGCTTACTATGGAATACTCATCTCGATAGAAAATAAATTGATTATGTTATTGTAGAAAATGCAAATTTGCCGCCCCTAAAAATCTGCCGCTATATACCCTGGCGTAACTAGCGTTTAGGGTAATCCAGCACTGCGAAGAAAAGTCAGTTTTTATAAAAATACTTACTCCTTATGCAAAGTCCGAAAATGACACTATTTTCCAAAATTTATAAACAGGATGCTCAATATTTGCAAAAATATGGAAACCTACAAAAAATGAAGCACTCTTATTTGTAAAAATTTTGAAAATGGCAATTAGAAATAATGTTTTGTGCTAAGAGTTATAGTAAATTAAGAAGTCTTGTCTCCTACAGCGAATATATTTTTCCGTTCAGGAAAATTTCTTTGCTCAATTCCTTGGCCACCTGGGAGCCTTGATGTTACTGGGGATTTTTACTTATGGGATGTGAAAAGTTCTTCGCAACAGTATTTCATAATAATTTAAACAGTTTAAAGGAGAGGCTTAAGGAAAGACTATTTGCAGACACGTAAATTTTTGAAAAAGAACAAAAAACTAATTTTACAGTAGAAGGTCAAGATTTCACAATTGACCATAGTTTTTAATTCACAACGTTTGTTTTATTATCATTTTGCAAATTTTTCCGAAATGAAGGCACTTCACTCTGTAGTTTTACACATTTGTTTCAAATATTTTGCATCCTGCACGTAAACTTTGAAGAACAATATCATTTTCATATAAAACATAAGTTTTTATTAAGAATGGTTTTTCTGTAAACTTATAAACAAAAAGTTTTCGCTCTTCCGAACTCTATACGTGTACACACACTGTATATTGAAATATAAAAGTAGGCGTATACTTCATAATATAGTCATTTGTTACAGGTACCCGTAAACAATTATTTAATACAATTAACTTATTAAATATTAGGACTCTATTACGATTATTACCTTTGCTTAGAATAAATATTGATTTTATAATATGCTATTGCAGGTTGCTTAACGAAAAAGTTCTAAATGAATAGACTATTTTGATCGAATTCTGTAGCTTATTGGTTTGAAACTTCTATGATTATTTCAAGCATGAAGATATCTGGACACCGCTGGGTATGTTCCGGCTATTAGTTCACTCCCTCTAGCACAGATGTCACCAGGCATTCGGTACCCATCTCGTTATATAATTTACAAAATATATCGTTTTATCTTTGAAGTCCTCTATATCTTTATTGTTAATAATGACTAAACTTTATTAAAGTAACATATTGTAATTCTGAGTTTACTTCATCTGCAGGTACATTTTTATTAACTAAAGTTATTTTATAGTTTTTCTCCAAAATAATTTATCCAGGAGTCAACACACCTAATAATATTATTGATGTTACGAAATTGTAAACATAACTAGCGCACCATTTGATTTATGACATATTTTTTATAATTACTATTATAAATTAATAACAATACTTTATAATAATATACGACACAGACAATATCTCTATGTTTGTATACAAGAATTTGTTTATATCACAGCTGACAAATAAATATTAATTTCTCTTGTTCTTTATTTTTTGTTAAATATTGTAAATAGTATATACTATGTCAAATCTGACAAATAATAATTAATTTCAGTCAATCTATTCTAGTCTTATTTAAATGTTAACATTCTCCATGTTCCCTTGAAGAAACCTGAAAACGTCGAAAAATATACCGATTGATCTAAATATTCTAAAACATTTATAGTTATTATAGTAAATAAAGTGAAGCGATGCTGTTCATCGTACTTGTACTAAATAAATTCAGTTTTCTATAACTCGTTACTTTCAAACATAATTTGATACTTTAGTTATAGTATGGGAGCCCATCCACAAAAGTGGCTTGGAGCACCGTAGTTGCCGCCGCTTGATGGAGATGTTGTAGGAATTTGTAGCTACAATTTTCTCCAACGGCAGATCACGTGGCCTCGCTCTCTGCGAGAGAGATGCAAAAACAAAGGGCCTCATAAATGTTTCTGAAATTTCTGAAAAAATTCAGGCACATTCTGTGGGCAGTAATAAGCGTCTTCTGTCTCGGCTTCTTTTTGCCAAAGTGCTTCCTTCTCCCAAAAAAGAATTAAGGAGTGGTATTCCAGTATCTTTAGTATTTCTTTGCATGAGAATGAAGCACTTTGGAGAAAAAGTTTGCGAGGAAAAAGTTGTTTATTTTTGTCTAAAGAATGTTGCTGAATATATGCCTTATTTTTGTCGAAAAAACTTCGAAAGTCGACAGGCGTCTTCTTTGGATAATAATAAACAACTTTTGGCTCTTGGAGTCTTTCCCTAAAATGATTTCTGTTTCATAAATTATTTTCCTTCGCCGTTTACGAAATCCAATAATAATATATAGTCTAAATGGCACTTTGGAAGTCTCATAATATATCTTTTACTTTTGTATGATATTCTGTCAAATGCTTTAAAAAAGTTTAGATTAACGGGTAGTGTTGACTTCATTATTACCTAGTCTGCTTGTTGTATATCTAGGGTACTGTTTAATATATTTGCATCTATAATACGTATGAATAAGTATAATTTGTTTAATGTGATTTCGCGTTTAAGAAAATCTAATTTCCCCAAATCTGATAAATATCATTACACTCTTTGCCCTGGAGGGAGACGGATCCTTCGATGTGACGTTACCCCAGAAATAATTTCCACAAATATTAAAACATTTGAACACTGCACTTGAGTACAAGTCCTCGATATGCATAGATAACTTAAGAGCGAAGAGTCCAATCGTATTGAATTTTAAATGGTAAGTTCGTGATAGATGATGGAACAACCATATTTTTTTTGAAAGTCAAATCCAGCAGTAAGTGTTCGGCACCAAATTTGTTAACTTTAGGTGATGATAATTTTTTTAAAATATGAAGGAAGTTACTATTAGTAAAGTCGATAAAGTAAAAAATATACCAGAAGTTCGTAAAAAATGTTATCTGAGATTTTTCTTCCGTAACTGTTAATGTGAGGATTAAACCTCACAAAACCACAAAAATCAGTTCTGGGGGTGCCGCGCAACCCCCCAAAAAAACCACCCCTTCGGTGAAAAGAGCCTTATTTTATTGATAACTCGTTAACCGTTGAAGATAAAAAAAATTACTCATCATACAAAAGAAAGCTTGACTAATTGCCTAAAGGAAAGTCCTCTTGTAATTTTCTTGTATATGCCATGGTTTTCGAGAAAATCGATATTGACCAAAATTGCAAAATTTGTATTTTTATAGAAAAAATTGAATTGCTCGAACACGCTAGGAAGAAAATTCCAAATGGGTTTGAAATACTCTCTTGTGTTGCCATTTTTGAGGGCTATTGATATTTATTAGTACATATATAAAAATAATATAGTATAGTTATCCCTTGATTTTTTGTGTATCTAACTACTCACAGGCCCATAAAAATAACTGACTATAATATAAGTTATAAATGCATTATCTTTTAGTTCAAGGTAGTACTTCCATCCAGAAAAAGTTAGGAATAAAAATATTCACATTTACAAACTTAGCAGCATGTTAAAGTGGGCCAAAAAAAATCCAAAAAGGCAATTTCTTGATGATATTTTTTAAATACAATATTTTAGCTATTTAACGATTAGAAACAATAGTTATATGATAGATAAACTCAAAAAAAAATTTAGATCTAAATTTTCAAGACGTCTTTTTTAATTTTTAGGAAACAATAAAAAAATGGCTAAAATTTGGCTAACTTCAACATGCTGGTAAACTTGTAAATGTGAATATTTTTATTCCTACCTTTTTCTACATTGTAGTACTACCTTGAACTAAAGGATAAAATGCATTTATAACTTATATTAAAGTCAGTTATTTTGTATGTGCCTGTGAATAGTTAAAAGTGAAAAAAATCAAGAGGTAACTATATTATATTGTTATTTTTATATACTAATAGATATCAATAGCCATCAAAAATGGAAACACAAAAGAGTATTTTATATCCCCTTTAAAACCATTTTGATTCTTCTTCCTAGCATGTTCGGTTTTCGAGCAATTCAATTTTTTCTATAGGCCGCGCGTAAAAAGTTTCGAATAAACGAAAATTCGTGCGCATTAAAAATACTAATTTAGTAGGTACAAATGGGTCTTCTTACCTGCATCCGATGGCTCAATCTCGAAAACGAAACGACATACAGAGTTGTGGTTTGCGCCATTTGATTTCTCGCACCTTCCTACGTATCCCTGCATTTTTTTCAGGTTCTTGCGGACACTTTCATATTTTTGGGAAAACCATGCAATATTTAAAAGTCAATTATTTTTTATTTGCTTATACTTGTAATGAAACATATTCTTTATAGGATTTTGCAAACAGCAGAAAAAACTATCTATGAGAACTAAAAGAAATACTGTTTGTAAAATTATTGCTTTACAATCTTTCGATAACCTGAATTCTGGTTATGCTAATAATTAAAATCCTAAAATGAATTTGTATTCCTTAATGGACAATTCTCATTATAACATTAGTTGCCACACAGTCCCCTACGGATATGCAGATTCAGTTACAAGGAGAACAAAGGCCTAAAATGAATATATACCTCGTCTTTTGGAAAATGTTTCATTCAAATGGATTACGTTTTCATGAAGTCTCTCATTCTATTTCTTAGAAATGCCTTTAAAACGGTTTTCGCCCTTATTGTGGAGCTCATCAGAGTAAGTGGCTTTGTGTCTTTCTGATGAGCTCCAGAATAAGGACGAAAAATGTTTCAAAGGCTAAGCATTTCCAAGAAATAGAATGATAGATTTCATGAAAATGTAATTCATTTAAATGAAGAATTTTCCAAAAGACGAGGTATGTAAATAAATCCATTTTATGCCTTTGTTCTCATTTTAACTGAATCTTCATAGCCCTAGAGGGTTATGTGGATACTGGTTTATTCTGCATAGCCGTAGAGGACTGCGTGGAATCTACTGTTACAATGAGAATTGTCCAATAATAAAGACAATTTCATTTTAGGATTTTAATTGCTAGCATAACCAAAATTCAGGTTATCGAAAGATTGCAAAGATTGTAAATCAATAATTTTACAAAAAGTTTTTCTTTTAGTTCTCACAGATAGTTTTTTCTGCTGTTTGCAAAATCCTACAAAGAATATGTTTCATTAAAACAATACAATAGTATTAAAAAATGTATGCGATTTAGACATCTCTTATAATAAACCGCTCTCTCTAACATTTTCCAGACAAAATTGACCCCCCTCCCTTTTTGTGCTTGGTCGATTGGAACCGAAGGGCTCCGCACCAAATGCATTGGTAATTTTGTTGTCGACGAAATCGTTACAAATTCAAGGCATAGAATCCTTAGGTCATTCTCAATGAAAACTGTTACTTACTTTTAAAAATACGAAGCTCCAAAGTTCAACATTTTTACGTATTTTTTTATCGAAATTGTAAATACTTTTAATATTTAATTTTCGTTAGGTATATAATACTGATGTACAGTGTAACGTAGGAAAATACATTATTCTAATATTCGTATAAAATCTGATTTAATTTTAAAGTAAAATTGACATTTGCACTGCATAATATTTTTAAAAAATTCACAGATTTCGCAATTCTTGCAACCATCGGATCATTGGAAATGATAATACCATACATAAAACATGAACTTTTTCCGGACTCGGCTTCGCCTCGGCTTCGCCTCATTCGGAAACAGCTACGATCCACTCTCGATTGCGACACCGCTGTAGATGAAAACTGGTAACTGGGCCCCCTGTGATATATACACCCATATTACATTTGTATATCAGCCGTTGCATATACGACAGTCTCATTCGACCGCGACACCGCTGTCTTTTGACCTTGAACGAAAACAGGTAACTCGACCCCCATATACGAACATAAACATTTCCAATGTTAACATAGGACAAATTCACATCACATTGCTATAGTAATATAAATTGGCATAATAATATTATTTGATTTATATGACTTCTTAGTAAAAATGAGTTCTTGAAATATAAAATAAAAATCTGAGTTATATATATCTTTCAATTATTCAGGATACCTTAGCAAAATAGTTTGACAGATAATTCAAAATAATTACGTAAAATCGCGTTTTTAAAATTTTGAATTTTGGAGCTTCGACCTACTGTATTTTTAAAATAAAGACATTTTGGAACTTTATCCATAATGTTTTTCATTGAGAATGACCTAAAGATGCCTTGAATATGCAATGCGACGATGTGAGCCGCGATATGTTTCGGCAATGTTTAAGCGAGATAGAGGCAGCCAAAGTAAGAGATCCAAGGATTTCGCTTCTCGTGCGACACGGGTCTGCTTCGAAAATGAGAGGTGACAGCTCGCTGTTCTATCAGCACGCAGGCTGACCATTATTTTTGAACAAACTAATAAATAAATATTACATTTTAGAAAGCTCTATCAACCTCGGTGTCGTGACCTCTCGGGCTAGTAGTTTCTAGTCGGAAATAATGCCACAAAATAGTACTGCAACAAATATTTTAAACATGTCTTTATATATAGAATAAGGAAAGGTTTATAGAACTGTGTTTCGTCACCAATATTAAGAAAGAAAAGCGCACCAAATAATTGTTCGATAGTTTTCTTACGCCCCTAGTTTAATTTCATTCGGTTAATACCATCAAATAATCGCTCTTTTTGATACAAGATCTCATCGCCGTAGCACAAAAGGGTTCCTGAAATAAGTCTGGGATACCACAACATTCAAACGGCCCTAGATGCATGTCTACGAAAGCATTTGCAGACATGTATCTGTAGGAATTTATTTCCTATTTTCATCACCTAAATTTAAGAGTAGGAATTTCAAAACAATGTGTATAAAAGTATTAAATATTTAAACAAACTCGTGCCTGAAGATAATGCAGTTCTCCATGCACCTGTAATAAAATTTTACACAAACAAACACGTATAAAATGGTATATTTACGGACATTTCGCCGATTAATCTGGCATAATCCGAAGATGTTTAAAGAATGTTGAATCGTGTTTGAAAAATTAACTATTTTCAGAAAACAGCGAAAACTATTCTTTAGAATGTTCAACAATTTTATGAAAACTTCAGTAAATCACAAAAGAGTATAATGTTTATATGTGAGATTTTTTAGTGCTATTTGCTCCTTGACGAGGAGATGAAATAATGAAAGCGAACAGATCCCGACAGGCAAAATAAGCAGCAAAATAGTAAAATCTGGCTGAGAAAAAGTCGGTCTCGGGGGTATTGGTTGGTCGCATTCAGTCGGCAATCGCAGACTTGCACACGTTCGCGAATGCACCCCGCACGGAAATCCATTGTGCTCGCTGTTTTAATTTACAACACAATAAAAACACATGGGAAAACAGTAGACGCCATTTTAGTGATTAACTAGGGATCCTGGCAGGCACTGAGTTTTGTTCATATAGCTTTTTGTTTTAATTGTGTGCTTTGTTTCATATTTGATTGTTTTTTGTTTATGTCGTAGCTGGTGAGGTGAAATTTTAATTGGGTTTTCAGTTATTCCTTTTTTTCCAATACAGCATGGTCTAATTTAATTAAATTGTCTATTTTTCTAAGTAATCTGCACGTAGTTTATTGTGTGTAAGTCAAAAGGGATGGTTTATATTGTTCGCGTTCATAGGCGCCCACTCCAGAAAAAAACAAAGGTAGCATTTAATATAAATGTTACAGGAGACAATTTACGATCAATACAGGTGTCCTACAAAACTGAAATTATACAAAACATTACCTTAAATAATGCTCTTGAAAAATTAATAAATTACATTGCGCCATTACTCCAAATAGACTCATCAAAATTACATGAATTTCTGCGGTTAGATCTGCCTTGCTTTTAAAATTGAGTCTAGGTTTATTGACACATCAAACCAAAAATAAAGATAGTTATTTTTTAATACTAACTGTAAGCTAGATTTTCCTAAATTCATGCCAAAATTTAGTAACAAAAATTCATAAATTAAATATATAAAATGAAACAATAATTCGAAATTTGTTTCGTGGTATTTTCCAAAAGAGATAATAAGAATCATCATTGATCAGTATAGTAAACACCACAAACTTGCCATGAAATCGGAAATTTTGAATTTCAGGATCATCTGCTTATAGCCAAATTTACTTTTAACTTTATAACGAAGTATACACAGTCGCAAAGAATTTAATAGTGAAAGATCCCCTAAATTCATAATAAGTTAAGTACAAGCTTCTTATATAGCAAAGAAACGTCAACTAGAATAACCCATGAATCCAAAAACGTCTGTCAATACAACGTGAATGAGAGATTCTATGGTGCAGACCTTAAAAACTTAGGAAACTTAGTTGTAAAACAGCAATAAATAATATATATGTGAGAAAGATGTCACAAAGCAATAGAACAGATTAATTCACCTACGTAAAATATAACGAAAAAACACTATAAAAGAATTGTTTTCAAAACAAATGACACTTTCGAATTTCAAATTCACTAATAACAATGAAAAATAATTAAGACAAGAAAAAAATGGCGTCTATTAGTTGATGCGTGTTACATTCTTTAACTTTATACCGGGTGAGTCACGAATTGTGCTCGCACCGATATTTCCTAAAATATTTGGAATAGAAAATTGAAATTTGGAGGCCTTATCTTCTCAATAAAAAATCTAGTTTGGTGCACATCCGGTTTGACCGGAAATGCCCACAACTTTCGATTTTTAAATGGAACACCCTATATATTTTTACATTTTTGGAATCTAGAGGAAATTTTGAATACAATACATCCACTTTGGTCACTTTTTGATACACATTAAAAATTTTATTAAAAAATCTATTTCTGAATCCAGAGTGCTGTGGTGCCCAAAATATATTTTAGTTTGTGTGCTACGTTACTATAAAAATAAAAAAAGCAATATGATTGCATTACTTAGTTCTCTAGAGGCGTTTAAAATTTTTAAATGTGATTTTTACCCACTAACTCGGTTTTTTTAAATGGGAATTTAATCGCTCACCAACATTTTTAAATACCTCATTTTCATACGAATCTAATAATACCAAAATTTTGAAAATCCGCTCAGAAATATTTGAGATTTCAGCCAAAATACCATGCAACCAAGGTTTTAGAAACATGCGGCTAATAGATAATGGATCAGTGGGCTTTGGAAACTAAAATGGCACATTTCTGTAAATGTGGTAACCTAATAACATTGGAAAAATCATAGTAGCCATTGAATGTAATAAAATAATATCAGCTGTCAGACAGACTCGTGTAGTTATAGGCAATCTTGAGCTATCAAACATTTAATAATTGTGAGCGCAAAGAACGTTACAATTAAGTTTAGCATAGGTATGTGGAGGTAAACACAATTACATCCACAAGGACATTTGCAATAGAGTGCGACATCAGTTCGGTTTTCAGAGTTTTATTTAAATAAACATAAATAAATAAAAATCAATTCCGTTTGAACAATTAAACTTAAACTAGGTAACAGTAGGTATCTTTAAAATAATTAATATAATTAAACCATAAATTGACATTTATAGATATTGTTCAAAATGTCCACCATTTCTTTCTATACACAATTCGGCTCTGCGTACAGTTGCTTGAATGGCTTTACGCAATTCAGCCGGCGTTATTTCATTAAGAGCCGTACAACTTTATTTTGCAGCTCTTCACGGGTATTTGAAGAAGTTTTATAAACTTTATTTTTGAGAGTGCCCCATACATAATAGTCGAGGGGTGTTAAGTCAGGTGACCTAGGAGGCCACCTGATATGACCTTGATTTGCGATAAGGCGATCACCATGCAAGTTGTTTAAATATTCCATCACTCTTCTGGAATTATGTGGGGGAGCACCATCTTGTTGGAAAAACAGATTTTGTAAATAGGCAAGAGGAAGTAAGTCAAGAAATTCTGCTGTCTGGTTTTGTAAAAAGAATAAATATCGTTCACCAGTAAGTGTTCCATAAAAAAATATGGGTCCAATTATTCGATCTCCAAGTACTCCAAGCCAACAGTTAAACCCAAATCTTTCCTGAATATTCCCCCGCCCTACCAACCTCGGATTTTCTTGAGCCCAGTACCTAGTATTATTTCTGTTAAACATACCTTGGTTCGTAAATCTACTTTCATCTGAATATAAAATATGAAAAGGAAAACCTGGGTTTTGTTGTACTGCATTTAAGAACCAGTTGCAATATACTAGCCTCCTGTCGTTATCATCTCCATAAAGATGTTGGTGTATTTGGTATTTATAAGACCGAAACTTATGTTTCTTTAAAATTCCGCAAACCGAAGACTGACTAATGTCGCATTCCATTGACAATTCCCTTGTTGATGTTGTTGGGTGTACCATCAAAAATCGTAATACATCAATTTTTTTGTCCTCACTCACAATAAATGTTTGATGGTCATCTTGTTGATTGGGTTCGTTTCTTAATTCTTGTGCCACTCTCGTAAACAAGTGTCTGCTTGGAAGGCGTCTGTTGAGATATCGTTGCTGATACAGTTCTGCAGCTGCAGTTGAGTTTTTAACATATCGACCTTTTCATTTCTACTAAAATTATTCATTTACTTTAATTTTTACTCAAAGAGATTTCCGCAACGCTTTATTTTGTATCTGTCTGACAGCTGATATTGTTTTATTACATTCAATGGCTACTATGATTTTTCCAATGTTATTAGGTTACCAGATTTACACAGAAATGTGGCATTTTAGTTTCCAAAGCCCGCTAATCTATTATCTATTAGCCGCATGTTTCTAAAAGCTTGGTTGCATTGTATTTTGGCTGAAATCCCAAATATTTCTGAGCGGATTTTCAAAATGTTGTTATCATCAGATTCATATGAAAATGAGGTATTTAAAAATGTTGGTGAACGATTAAACTCCCATTTAAAAAAACCGAGTTAGTGGGCAAAAATCACATTTAAAAATTTTAAACGCCTCTAGAGAATTAAGTAATGCAACAACATATTGCTCTTTTTATTTTTATAGTAACGTAGCACACAAACTAAAATATATTTTGGGCACCACAGCACTCTGGATTCAGAAATAGATTTTTTAATAAAATTTTTAATGTTTATCAAAAAGTGACCAAAATGGATGTATTGTATTCAAAAGTTCCTCCAGATTCCAAAAATGTAAAAATATATAGGGTGTTCTATTTAAAAATCGAAAGTTGTGTGCATTTCCGGTCAAACCGGATGTGCACCAAACTTGATTTTTTTTTGAGAAGATGGCATTTTAGTCGTGTAATAAGGCCTCCGAATTTCAATTTTCTATTCCAAATATTTTAGGAAATATCGGGGCGAGCGCAATTCGTGACTCACCCGGTATAGAGCAGATAGTACATAAGTTTAAGAGCAGACTAAAAAAACTTACATTAAGAAACTGCAACAATAAATACAAAATTCAACACACACTAATCACCGAATAGAAAGAGAAACAGAAAGATCGTTTAATAACAGTAGGAAAGAATATGTAGTAAGAAGCCACAACAGAACACAATTCCACACACGCCAACCACCGAATAGAACAAAATCTTAGGTTTATGGCAAATATCACATCAAGAAAATAAAGAATAAACATTTTCGGTTAATACATAGAAGAACGCTACTATTATTATGGCTGTCGTTTTAAGGATCCAATAAGGAAAAAAAGGTAAATTTGGAACAAATTTCATTGTTTCTACTACTACTATCTTGGAAAAATTACGCCCAAAATGAGTTTGTTGCAGATATCTTTTAGGAAAGTTAGAGAAAAATAAATTTTACTACATAAATATTCTCCATAAAGAACTTTCAATATAATTTCTCTTAGGACGCAGTGTTTAGGCGTTCGAAGTGCTAGTAATTTCATATTGTTCTTCACGTTCTTTTGTAACACCGAAAGTCACAAAAGAATTGTGTTTGCATGATAATGAAACGGTACGAGTTAATAAACGCCATTTAATTAATATACAGAGAGTTCTCAAGGGATTTTAAAAAACGCATATTCAGGTGATAGTACTTTTTCAATTTATATATACGAAGCGAATGAACATAGAAGAGTCTCTTTTTACTACTCTATGGTTCTGTAGGTATCAAAAATACTTTCTTATGCTTTTTTCTTTGTTCCTACAGAAGAAACCAGGATCTTCACAGTTTTCCTCTTCTAAAGCAGTACCAAAACGACAATCCCTTGCAATATTCACAAATAACTTAACACAATAATCCAGTTTTTCTACAACTTCAAGACTTCTTCGTGCCACATTTAAGGCATTTACATAATATAGTATTGAGCAGCTCTGAAGCTACAGCTTCCTTGTCTATTACGATAGGAGTAAGCTCATTTGTAGTGAATTTTCAACCCCACTCGATCGATACCAAGTAATACATCGTCCATTTCTGGACATGTTCGTAAAGAATAATAGTAAACAGCTTTTGCGGGGAGTAGATTATAATAACTTTTACAGATTATAATAACTTTTGTTCAATGGTTCTGCAAAGGATTGGTAGTTCAGCAACCCTCTCAAGTTCAGCAGCTGCATCTTTAAAGCAGAAACAGCTTTTTGTTAAATTAGTAGCACCTCTAGCGTCTAGCGATGGATCTTAGAAGAAAAATGTAATATACCTAGAGAATTTTAGTAATAGTCACAAAAACTTATTTTAGACTTCCATATGCATGTTAGTGGTAGCATAGTAATCGTAAAATTTTTTAAAAATATTTCCTTTGCTGAAATATGCTGAAATGTCATGAAACATGGAAATAGGTTTGAGCCAAAAATGTTGTAATTTGGTACATGTACATGTTATACTTACTGGAACTAGATTATATTTTGATCTCATTGAATTGTTGGGTGTAAATAGTGATAAATAAGTAAAGCAAACTTGGGATTTGGTTTTTATTTTAAGTATAGAATAGAGATTAATATTATTATTATTGAAACAAATCAGATATATCTTTCCCATATTGGCGTTATTGCAATATTTGGACACTTTTAATTTAATAGGGCCTGAAAAAACCTAATAAGCTGAGGAGCTTTAACCTTTCTTTCATATTTTAGTTATAATTTGCTGCTGGAATTTAAAATTTATCGTAAATTATTTATTAATAAAAAATAGTCTTAAAATTATATTTTTTATAGCGAAATGATTAATGATGGTTCTCCTTAACAAGATTAGCGAATCCAACCAATCTGTCCAACTCACCACGCCAATGTACTTATATCGTCTTTTTTGTGTGCCTCTATTATGGACGTTCGCTGAAATTAATTAATTCTCCGTCAAAATATATAATGTTCCCGAAACACCTTTGTTTGTGCTGTACACTTTCTACAGCCAATTCAAATTCAGCTTGTTATTCATTGTTGGAATCAGAAATGTTTTAATTTTAATCCGGCGGAGGCACAACAATGCTTTGGAAAAGTTTTATTTGTTGTAAGAATAATGAGTAAATCATTGAAAAACTGAAATAATGTTTTGTAATTGTCTCTTGCAGGGATATTTTCAGTAATTACTGTTGCCACTGATTTTAACGAATGGTTTTGTTGTTATATTGGCGATTATACTCGGCGCACAGTAGGGTATTTTTAAAGGAATCTTGTCAAAATTCATGCTTTAAAGGCTTAAAATGATCCGTTATTACAGCATTACTTAGAACTTAAGGGATTTGAATGAAACCTTTTGCAATGCGCTCTGAAAATGGCCGATTTAAAGATTTATTTATTAAAAAATGTGCAAATCAATATTTTTTGAAACATCCAAAAAAATCAATATTTTATTAAAAAATATTTTGAAATGATAATGTGGATGATCTTCGCCTCGTATCTGTAGGGCACCACAATATTTATAAGTCAAAGGGCGCCAGAACTGCCATCTGCAACGGTAGCCGATTATTTTACTTCGAGAAGAGTATATATTATATACAACTTTTCTGCTGTTTCAAACGTACTGATGCTATATAACCTATATAGGGGATGGAGCGCTGCTTGACACGAGCGATCCCCATGTAGATGTCCTCAAGCTCGTATTTGAAGGAATTCTTGACTTACTGAAATTTTGTTTAAAAAGTGGAAATTGACCATCCAGTACAATGAAAGTTGAACTCAGTTGGTATTAAATTGTGATCCCCCCATAGCCGGGGCTGCGAAGGAATTCGGCTCCTAGTGAATGTTGACATTTACTAGGAGCCAAACGCATTTTGGGGTGGTTTTTGATTGTCACTTTTATCTGAGTAAATCTAATTTCGTTGCAGTTCCTAAAAATATTTTAGAGATAATTTTTCATGGTACTTTTCAAACATTCGTTTTCGAATTTGATTTTTATAAAAATTTGGGGGTGTTTTTGCATCCATTACGCTGTTTATATCTTATAAGTATAATTAGGTGTTTTCACTGTGTGCAAATTTGCTTTTTTGATATTATTAAAATGAAGTACTTGTTATACTAAAGCACTTATTGATATTTAAGCAGCATTCTATCGTCCATCAAATTAAAATTTCAACAAATAAATAACATAAAGTTTTAGTAATTGAACGAGTACGCAAAACACGCGGTGACGTCATCGGTTATATTAGTTTTTTAAATCGCATCTTTTAAAAATTGTTAAACACAACATGTTATTCACTTTATTTACGTTTTACATGTGATTAAATAAGTAACGCCTACCTAATACGGGATTTGTAAAAGCTACTTGAGGAAATTTATCTGAAAAATAACGTGTTTATAACACAAAATGACACTGACAATATAACTGATGACGTCCTGAGAGCGTAGTGAATCGATGTAGTGATGGCTTCTTTTAAGGTATTATTCGACGGTTTCTCAAAATTCAAGTGTTTTTAACCATAATAAAGCATTATCTTCACAGTGAAAGTGAATTTCAAATTTGTGAGAACACCTAATTTCACTGCACTCTCACCTTACGCTGGCAAATCAATCAATCAATCAATCAATCAATCAACACCTAATTTCACTGCACTCTCAAAATTCGCGATCACGGAATGTTTCTTGATTTTTATGACAATAATTCAAACAATTCAAGTGATAATATTACGAACAAAATACGGAGGTCTTCAAAACGACTAATTGTGATTTTGTTATTTTAATTTCAAAATTCAAGAAGGTAGATTCCAAATGACTATCTTACCAAGAAAATCATAAAAAAATCGTAAAAAATACGTACACACATTACTTCTACAGTTTCTCGGCGTTGCTAATTACAAACTGTACATTCTAAATTCGAGAAAGCTGATTCAAAATGGCTGTATTAAACTTAAAAATCATGCAAAAGTTTTAAATAAAAAATATATAAATACATTATTTAAGATTTTTGAGATCGGTGATTACACATTTCAAGATAAAAAAGAATATCGAAACATTCGTAATAATCCTATAACTTATGAATCTTCGATATTATTATCTTCGTCTTCATCATTCGAGTTTCAATATTCGTCCTTTAAATTGTAGATAATTTATTAATTAACAATGTTAACACCATTTAAAATTCAACGCATGAGAAGCAGAAATGAACTTTAGGCCTAAACTTACTGCGGGCTCAGATGGAATTCCAGCATTTCTACTGATAAACTGTGCCAGCATTTCTGCAGATCCCCTCTGCATAATTTTTTATTTATGTCTAAGAAAATGCTATTTGCCTGAGATTTGGAAATACTCCAAAGTATGGGATGTGTACAAAAAAGGTGAAAGAAATGTTGTTACTAATTATAGACCAATAACAATCATATATAACTTTGGTAAAGCTTTCGAAATCTTACTGTATGATGACATTTATGCACATGTTCAACTGAAAATATCTACGCAACGACACGGTTTTATGAAAGGTCGCTCCACCGTAACGAACTTAATCTGCGCTACTCAGTACATTGCTGTAATTCAGCAATTGATTTTCACATACAGGTAGATTCAGTTTATACTAACTTTTCTAAGGCGTTTGACAGACTGACTTTGTACACTTGACAAATTTGGATTATCTGACGGTTTACTTCAATTTTTTTGAGAGTTACTTAACTGATAGAGTTCAATTAGTATCTTTCAATGGATATAAATCTGTTGAATACCGAGCCATGTCGGAAGTACCCCAGGTATCAATACTTGGTTCTCTTTTCTTTAATATTTTTATTAACGACATCAGTGATCACTTAGACGAGTATTTCTTAATATATGCCGACGACGACATGATGTTGCATA
Source organism: Stenurella melanura (assembly GCA_963583905.1). Classification (NCBI taxonomy): domain Eukaryota; kingdom Metazoa; phylum Arthropoda; class Insecta; order Coleoptera; family Cerambycidae; genus Stenurella; species Stenurella melanura. Next base: position 139,193,834 of record OY757311.1, read on the forward strand.
GGATTAATGATTTTAATGACTGCGAAAAACTTCAAAATAATCTAATTAATTTGGCTTGGTGCGATGAAAATGATCTTCACCTAGATGTTATCAAGTGCAACGTTATGAGTTATACAACCAAGGAGTCCCCAATTACATATAATTATAATGTGAATGGCGACATGCTAAACAGACCATCTACGTTCAAGGACCTAAATATAAACTTTGATAATAAATTAACCTTCACAAACCATATTGATGCTGTAATTTCGCATGCATACAGAATGTTAAGCTTCATCTTGCGTAACAGCCATTACTTTAATCATACGAAAACCTTAAAGATGCTTTATTTTGCTTTCTCTCGAAGCTGGAGTATGCTTCACTTGTCTGGCAATCTGGGTATAACACTCATAACGATAAATTAGAAAACATTCAACGTCGCTTCCTGAAACTTTTAAATTGGAAAACTGAAGGTACATATCCACCAATTGGAGGTTCCTAAAATTAATTACTTGAAAAAGTTGATATTACCAGTCTTTCCGAAAGGCGTGAGTCCTTTGCTTTGCGTCTTCTAGATAAAATTATGCATAATAATAAAATAAATTGTAGTGAAATATTAAGCTAACTGAACTTTTATGACCCACGGATGAATTCTCGTCATTCTCATAGGTACCATATTTATCCGCTATTAGATCTAACGTATTAAAGTTTTCTCCTCTGTATAATATTTGTACTAGTTATGAAAACTCATTGCAGTCAATTGGACATAGTGGATATATTGGACCCTAGTATCCACAGTCAATTGAAGTGGAGCTAATTATACCAAAATGTTTCTTTTGGGTGTTGCTTCGCACCGTTAAGTTAAATTTATCATTTATCAAACAAATTGTAGTTTGAATTTTAGGGATCTCTACCAAAACTTAAATTTTGGATTAATTTTTGAAAATGACAAATGTGTTTTATAAGTATATTTTATTTAGAACATATTGCCACATGTTCTTTATCAAAATATAACTAAATAATACCAATTTACATAAACAATTTACAAAATTTCTCCACTGTAGTAAAAATAGAGTATTACTTTCAAAAATTCTTCACAACAAGAAATACGTACTAATTTTGCTCCCCATCGAAAATGTGCAGTTTGTAATATTCTTCTATGAGAACTATTCGTCCTTCACCGGAGTCGTTCACAACTCACACACCTCGAGCACCGTCTATTTTTTTTGCATTATTTATTTTATTCCTTTTGGTCAGCGATTCCTCTAAAGCATCACTATAAACCTGTGATCATAAAAAGTGTATGTGCCTTGCTTGGATACAAAGTGTCGAGTAACTTTTTGTCCACCATACTAAAATCAATCCAATTGAATGAGGTTTAGAGGGTGCTTCTTTCACATGCAAAGTGTCTATCATTTTACGCTCTGTATCGAAAGTGAATAAATCACTGAAAATATTAAAGGTACTACTATGGGTGCCCAAATAGTTATATTTGATGCTAGATTGCGAAATGCGACTTTTGCATTCGAGGATAAAAGTCCTCTCCGAGCGATAGCGAGCAAAAGAAATTATTCGAAAATGTAAAGGAATTTTGCAAACAACATTTTTTCGAAAACTGCCTTCCACAGTTAAAAAATTACTAAAAATGTGAAGAGAAAATTTTGACACTTACAATTAATTTATTTGACATGTATGTCATCTACAATTTGCTGCACATATTTTAATACCAAATATTCTTTTTGCACGCTCAGGTAATTTGACATCTTTACTTGATTAAAATATTTGTAAGTGACGTTTAGAAATTAGTGATTACTTACTGATCACTAAGGAGGTGGTAAGTAAACTAATATATATACAGGGTGATTCACGTAGGCCATTCATTAGAAGTTTTTCAACTTGCAGTTGGATTAGAAACTTGAAATTTGGTACGCAGCCATAATCGATCATGCTCCTTCTATCTAAAATATTTTCAGTCCTCCAACTATACAGGATGTGCCAAAAATTGGTACCAATTTTCTTATTTTAAATGTAAACCTATATTTTTCTTTACATGGTTCGATTGGTCTTCTAATTCTGAGTTTAGAGAACCTAAGTTATGTTAACTTATCTATTACAATTTTTGACGTATGTCCAATTTTTTGAAAAAAATTGCCGCTGTAGTAGTTTACGAAGAAATTTGTATCTCGCAAACCTTTCAAAATTATGAAACCAAATTTGTGAAGCAATTAGCTGGAAGTTCAGACTAACTTTTGATGTGCCATCGGTGGTCCCATTTTGTACCATATGAGCGCAGTCGATTTTCAAATGTCGCAATCAAAAATTGTCAAAAAGTCAATTTTTTCAAATGGCACCTACTATTTTTTTTCACACCATTCGAAAGAAAATTGAATTTTAGGGTGAGTTACTTAAACATTCCCTATACCTAACTTCACCCCATATCGAGTTATTCAATAAAAATCAAGAAATACCTTATCTTGCCGATAGATTCCTTACTTGCCATGGAAACAAAAGACAGTTGTAATAATTTTTAAAGAAAAATATGGATTTTTATTTAATTACACACAACACCAACAAATTATTATTAACGAACAAGAACAATGTTGACGAAATTCTGACGTAAATGTTCAATGTGACCACCATATTTTTGTTCAAATATTCAATTATTCTACTTTCAACAGATTGCGTAGCATATCTTTGCGCCTACCATTTCTGACGCCAGAAATCAATGCAAAATTGAATTTTAGGGCCACTTTTATTAACATTGTGTATGTCTATCTACAGTCGTTTTTGAATTATTGGCATTTTTTGAAAAAAAATATTGTTTTTTTTTTCTCAAGGGTAGCTTTGAAAACAATCATTTCATTTTAATTTTTATTAAAAAATCGTATTGCAATAATAAATAATAACAACAAATAAACAAATTAACAAAATAATTATTTCAATACAAATTTCGTCAACATTGTTCTTGTTCGTTAATAATAATTTGTTGGTGCTGTGTGTAATTAAATAAGAATCCATATTTTTCTTTAAAAATTATTACAACTGTCTTTTGTTTCCATGGCATACTTGATGAAGTAAGGAATCTCTGGGCAAGATAAGGTATTTCTTGATTTTTATTGAATAACTCGATATGGGGTGAAGTTAGGTATAGGGAATGCTTAAGTAACTTAAACCCTAAAATTCAATTTTCTTTCGAATGGTGTGAAAAAAAATAGTAGGTGCCATTTGAAAAAATTGACTTTTTGACAATTTTTGATTGCGACATTTGAAAATCGACTGCGCCCATATGGTACAAAATGGGACCACCTAGGGGACATCAAAAGTTAGCCTGAACTTCCAGCTAACTGCTTCACAAATTTGGTTTCATAATTTTGAAAGGTTTGCGAGATACAAATTTGTTCGTAAACTACTACAGCGGCAATTTTTTAAAAAAAATTGGACATATGTCAAAAATTGTAATAGATAAGTTAACATAACTTAGGTTCTCTAAACTCAGAATTAGAAGACCAATCGAACCATGTAAAGAAAAATATAGGTTTCCATTTAATATAAGAAAGTTGGTACCAATTTTTGGCACACCCTGTATAGTTGGAGGACTGGAAATATTTTATATAGAACGGGCATGATCGATTATGGCTGCATACCAAATTTCAAGTTTCTAATCCAGCTGCAAGTTGAAAAACTCCTAATGAATGGCCTACGTGAATCACCCTGTATATAAGTTTAAAAATCAACTTTTATTAAGAACAAAATTAAAATTACTTCTCGGGAATTATGGCTGAGCACCCTACTTGCCAAGCGTCTTCCAAGTCTGAATCGTCACGTTCTTAAATCATAAGTTACAAGAAGCTTAACTTGTGGCAAAAATCTTATCTTTTAGAAATTTGTAATAACAGCAGATGTCACTTGATAATAAATATTCGGCCTCATAGTATCTGAAGCCAAAACATCTTCATGTACGACTTGTTCTGTAAATTTTTTAGTTTTAATTAAGTTTATTCAATATTTGTGCGTGCAAAAAACGTCATAAGCACTGCGATCATTAAGTGTTTTACTGGTTTCGGATGTTTTGGAGATCTCGACATTGTTTCGATCTCCAAACATATCCTCAACCAGTAAAGAGTACTTACTGACTTTAATACTTAATGTACTACTGGCGCGTCAGTAACGCTATTATAGCAACGCATCAAACAAGCTTTACTAAACATGTTATCAGAAAGTGATGAAGATCTACCAAGTGTCTGAAGCAGCGAAGAGTGCAATTTCTAGACTTATTCCTAGCAAATCGATTAGGCAAAATTAATCTGCTTACAAAGACTTTATGGAATGGTATGATTCTAAGAAATTAAAAATGTATTTGAAAGTGTGATATTGGCATATTTTCAATATAAAATTAAGAGACTACAGCCGACAAAATTTTCAAGTTATTAAGTACCATATTTGAAAAATAAATATATAGGATATCGTCCAAAAATTCAAAAGTTTTAACAAAAGCAGAAATTGGAAATTCTTACTAGAGCCGCCACATGAAGGTGTCTTATTAATTCATTAGTACATATTTTTATAGATTTGTTGATAAGGTACTTATATTGTTTCAGGTTATTTTAATATTTGGTATATATGGGTCATGTAAAAGAAGCAAACTATTGAATTTAACCACAAATGGTGTGGCATCGTCAGAAAATTGTAGGTTTTAGGCTACAGAAAACCCAGAGTGGGTCATTAATTGTAAAAGACAATATTCCCAAAAAGCTAATGTTTAGTGAGGGCTACTCAATGAAACAATTATTGGTCCTTTCCTTTTTGAAGGTAATATGAATAGCATGCAGTTTTTACAGTTCCTAAGAAACGAATTTTGGAATATTTTACATAAACTTTCAATATAAGAAAGAGTAAATCTACACTTTCAATTAGATGGCAGCCCTTTCCATAATGGTTACCAGATAGCTTAATGCTAACTTTCCTAATCGATGGATAGGTTGAGGTAGCCCGTTAATTGAATGGCCACCCCGATTCCCGGACTTAACACCAATGGACTTCTTTTTAAGGGGGTTAATAAAATCTAAAGTTTACACGTCACGCCTGAGTAATAGAGAAGATTTTTGTTCAAGAATAAGACAAGCTTGTGCAGAAGTTACCCGGCAACAATTACTGAATGTCGTAAAGAATATTAAAAAACGATTCAACAAGTGCATCGAAATAAACGGCGGATGTGTAGAGGTTACAAACATTTAAAATGAATTGCATTATCGTGTTTTAATTTTGGTGTAATGTTGTAATGTGTTGTTATTTTGTTTTAGTAAATACCTAATTATTATTATTTTCAATTGTTCATACATGTTTTTAAATCAAATATGATTAAGTTTGTTTAAAAGACAATATTTATTAAAACCGTACACTTAATTTATCTTTCTATTGTTTATTTTTCATGGGCTACTTCGATTTTTAGAAAAAAATATGTAAAAGTTATTATAAAATATTATTGTATTATTATATTATTAATTTTGTGATAAATCTGTCATTATTTAATATTTTTTTACAAAATTTTGGATTTACCCATTTGAGATGCTTCTGAATCCAGTGGCATAGTTAGATTTTATGAAAAAAATAAATCGCTAATCAAATTTGTCCATTTTTGACATTGAAAGAAAATCATAGTAGGTCTTGAAAATTGAAGTTTATCTCTAAATTTTTGTCATAAAGTAGAGCTTTCGATTGCCAATCTTTAAAAAAAAAGCCTCGTTAGAATCAGATAATAGACACATTTTTTACAGGGGTGTTTCCATTCAAAAGGAGTCACACTGTATATTAAACTATACCGAAAATGTTATATTTTGCCTCCAGATTTCACTACCAACCGCAAATTTTTTAATAGATATGTGAATGGAAAATGTTATAATAGGTTATTGGTATTAATAAAATTAGAAATATTCCAAAAGAATTTGCAATACATTAAAAATTATCGGACGCAGAGAGATTGGTCATTGCTTCCAAAGATCATCTACTACACTGCTAGCTAATTCTGGATCTGATTTCGCAAGTTTTAATAGATACTGACGGTTTTCGACGGTTGCGGAGGACTATACCGAGGAATCAATTTTAGTTTCTAATAGTATCTTATCTGCTCCCAAATCTGATGCTTCTTCAATAACTACCCAGTGCCTTAATAAAGAAACTGTTGCAATGATTGACTTACGATTCTCGAGCGGAATCAGTTTTTACTATTGTACAATTACGATTTTTAATTTAAAAGGTAAAATAAATTATTAACTGTCAATTTGATTGTTAATTAAATTGACTACTAATGATTGGTTGTTAAAATTTATGTTTTTGTTGATAGCAATAAGTAAACTGGTTAACTGATTCCATCTTTGATTATTGTAGGTGAATGTAAAAGTCTTTTATATACTAGATGTAAGAGTCTTTTACGTTCTGTAGACAAAGAACTGTAGTTTTGACAATTAAAAAATATCATGTAAAAGTCATCTTCTAATGACAGTTTTCGAAAAAAGCTTTTTCGGCATCTATGGTAGTCCATAGATGCCCAAGATGCTATTTCTTTGTACTTTTGAAGAGATCTTGGATAATCTATCGCATTTTCTGCGTCTCTTAAGGAGTTGCATATTCTTTCTCATCGAACAATATGGCCAACTTGAAACCAGAAGAGCACACAAGTTGTGACAGTAAATTTATATGCACTTGTTTTTTGACCAAAGGAACTAACTGATAGGATGACCAGACACAATTTGAAAAGTTTGACTTTAAGAAAGCTGTAATGGACCTGTATATGTATTTCCTTCCTTCATTAACCGTAGTAAGCTACATATTTACGTTATATAAAAAGTCAGTAATTATAAACTGTACAACCGGATTTAATGAAAATAAAGTTACTTTCCAACTTGCAACACCTGCGTCGCATAATAGACTCAAAGAAATATTTCGAAAAAATTAGTCCATATAAAATTTAATTAAACAAGTATATCTGTCTAGTTAGCATTTCAGCAGTCACCACTAATTACGCTACGAGTTAATAAAAAAGCACCGGCTGAATAACATTCGTTAATGACACTCTCTAGAATGCTCATTTGAGGAGGCAAACAGGACGTGCATTGAGGGTCGCAATAAAGAGCCAAAAGTTAAATGTAGTATAGGTAGAGAAGAGAAAAGAACAGCTTCTTTAGTAAATTGCGGGATTACTTTTGCGAATCAGCGATGTATAAAACATATTAAGGAGGTCGCGCCGCCACCGCGCGTCACAGGAAGTGCCCGGCCACTCACGGTTTCCGGCGTCTCCTATTAAATGCTTCAAGTAGCAATTAGCTTTATGTCAAAGTGAGGTTTCTATTCGCCGTACGCCTTTTCAATTATGCAATATGCATCGCTACGACCATCGACCATCGTTTTTTAATGACTTCATATTTTAATTTGCTAGTTATGTTGCTTCTAATTATTTTACGGGATCTTATATATTATTTACAAGCAACGTTAAAAAATTGTCAGCTCTGTATGACCCTACTGCTTATACAGGGCGTTTGGTGAAGCGATATCGAACCTGAATAGTGAAGCAAATGAGCTTATTTGGTAGCTGCATGATTAAACATACTATATGAAATATACTACATTTTAACATTAGAAATGTTAATGTTCACGTAGAGGACAAAAGTTACGAGTTTTTCCAAGGCCGTCGACATGGAAGTATCAAGGTCAGATGATGTAATACTAAGCGAGAGCCTGTTACTATGTGGGAAGCGATGCGGTGTGGTCGGTCAGCGCCGATCGATATTGTACCGCCTGTTTAACAAAAGGCGGTATGGAGAGAGCAAATCTTATAGCATCGAGCTGGGTCGCATTAGTGCTGCTGCGACGGATGAATAAAGAAGCGTGATATCATTTTTTGTCTCACTATTTATTCCTTGCCCTAGTGTTCATCATTAGCTGTACGGTTGACGCATAGGTAAGTAATGTTCTCGAGTACGGTGCGAAAGGTCCCGGGTTCAAACTCCTATAGATCACAAGCCCATGCTAAATTTTTAGGGGGTCATATGACACCGCTTGAAAAGGTATAATTTTTGTAGTCCTACAAAAATAAGCCCTATGCCGTACATTTTAGGTGGGACCTGGGAAAGCCACGGAAAAGTGCAAATCGTAACCCGCGGAGGTGCATTTTTTTCAAATGACACTGTACGGCTTACGTTTATTTGGATTGTATTATACCTGTGACTCTTAAAAAGAAAATGCCGTACAAAAATAATGGGACAGAAGTGTACAGGAAAAATTTTCGTTTTCCGAAAAGTGTCCTCTATGTACTATGGTGATATGACACAGGGCGGCTTTTTTGAAATTCGCTTTTTATATATTAACAAGGATGATCTATCCCCGTCCTAGACCTCTATCAAGGGTGGTGATTTGACCCTGTACGGCATCAATTCCAAAAGATTATACGACATTTCCAATCTTTAAAAAAACATAACCTGTGTAAAAAGAATGGGTATTATCAATGTAAATAAAAAAATCACCCCCGAGAAAGGGAAAAACTCACGTTTTCTAGGGTAAGTTTATTTGATACTGTACGGCCATTTATTTTTTTGGATTAATATAGGTTAGAATATTTATTTTATTTAGTAGCCGTACAAAAATAATGGACAATTATAAAATTAGAATATTACAAAAGAAGCGAATTTAAAAAAAAATTATGCAAATTAAAAAATTCTCTATTTTTTAATACAATACAATTATTATTATTCGTGCGATTTAGACGTCCCTTAATGGTCATTAGATACCGTGCCAGCGCGATGTTTGCAAAATATTATTGAAAATAGCAAAAGCTGATAAACAATCACAATGCCGTACATTTTAGGTCGGCTACAATTAAATACTAGAACCAAATATGTATATATTTCAAAGACAAATTTTTTTTGAAGTAAAGTGGGAAATTGGTATATATCACTTTTAAACTTTAAAAGAGAATGTAATATTAATTATAAAAAAATGTGTACAAATTACCCAAAATTTTCTTTGTTATTTCTATGTTACAGTCTTTGAAATTTACAAAATTTTAGTAGCTATGTGTCCTAAGTTTATTCTTAGGCAAACGTTTTTTTCCAACATTTTCAATTTTACAACATACTACATTTGGTAAACCTAAAAAATGTAATTCGTCATTCATATGATAAAAAGAATACGCATAAATTACTTACTGATCTGTTATAATGGATTTAAGAAAAATTTTCAAATTCGCGAGATGGTTTCTTAAATAGTAAATTATAAAACAATATATTTCATACATTTTTATAGTTAATTTCAGGTGAAATCGACACATACTAGTTTTTTAATGTTTAATATTAGTAGGGGTGTAAGTGGTTATAATGAAAGTACAAAACGAATAGATTCCAATAAAATTTGATGCTAAAGTGTCACCAAGGGGTTGTCGCCACCCCCCTCTCCCCCAAAAAAATCCAACAAAAACTATTTTTTTATTTTTTTTAATAGTGTGGCAAGGACCAGCGAGGGAAGTCATGGGCAACTAACTTTGTCGATGTTTTTTTTATAACGAGTTTATAACACCAGGAGGAAATTTACAATTTCACTGTGATATTATTGTGTGTATTGTGATTTTGTCGTTGTATATGTCAGTACCCAGCATTATATTCTGGAAATAAATGTATGTGGATAACACACCTAGATAGAGAAGTGGGGATGTGGAAGTAAATAAGGTGCTCTCCTCTTTTACTGAATCACCTTTGTACCAAGTACATAAAAAATAATATTTTTCACCAGCTTTTATTTTTATTTCTCTCTAGATATTTGGCCTTACAGACTCAGTGTTTTGGCCAAGCAGCTTTTCTGTTTCATCTTTTATTTAAGTCACAGAAAACATCAATAAATATTTTAATTTTTAAAAAGTGTAATTTATTTACGCACCGTTTCGACATAATATAGCGAAATTTTGCGGTAAATCATTTTACATTTCAGATCCATTAATTTTGAATAATAAGTTTAGAATAATTAGAATATCAAGTATTGCTCATATGTGATAAAGTCTTGCAACAATTTTCTGTTCAGAAAACCTCACTTTGGGACGGAAAATTCAATTTTCCAGACACAAGTACCAACTAAAATGTACGGCATGGTAATACAAATTTTTATTTTATAAAATAGTATTAAAATTATCAAGATTTATGTGGTGTCAAATCACCACCCTTGATAGAGTCTAGGACGGGGGTTGATCTCGCGTTTGTCACCCCATGTTCCAACTGATTTGTACGGCATAGCAAAAAAATTCATCCTCCATAAAAATCGAATTTTATAAAAGTCGTACGGTGTCATATCACCTTAGTACATAGAGGTCACTTTTCGGAAAACGAAAATTTTTCCTGTACTTCTGTCCCATTATTTTTGTACGGCATTTTCGTTTTAAGAGTCACAGGTAAAAATACAGTCGAAAAAAACGTAAGCTGTACAGTGTCATTTGAAAAAAATGCATCTCCGCGGGTTACGATTTTCACTTATCCGCGGCTTTCCCATGTTCCACCTAAAATGTACGTCATAGGGTTCAAGGTGATTAATTTTTGTAGGACTACAAAAATTATACCTTTTCAAGCGGTGTCATATGACCCCCTAAAAATTTAGCATAGGCTTGTGTCTACTATAATTGCTGATTTTTTTCTTGAGTTTTGTGACGATTAATATATTTTCTCAAAAATTCTTTTCCATGATTTCTTTAGATTAGGTTAGTAGGTTTTTATTCTGCTTGAAATAAATTCATTCTTTCGTGCGATTTATTTAGATTAGGTTAGTAGGTTTTTATGCAGATATTTAATTGTTAATAATTATTAGCGCCGCAGGCAGTATTAGTGTCGCAGACAAAGAAAAGGGGCCGCGGGGGGTGTCCTCCCAATATTTTCCACAGAATAACACAAATTTAACTTGACATCATTAAAATCATTATGTTCGTAACTCGTCGTTAACTCTCGGTTCAACAATGCCGGTTCGTGTAGCATACAGTTTACACTTTATGCAAATTTTATTTAATATTCAAGAAATCAACCCTGAATAAGTGTTTACCATCTTTCATAGATAATGCCCAGACTATAGATAAACTTTCAAGGAGAGAAAGAAAAGTTTCTGTCGGTTGGAGAAAATTCTGTAGGTATTTATGAAAAAATGTGTTAATGATTTTGATTGGATGACTACCCTGTATATTATTTAAATAAAAAAATTGATGATGCTTTTCCTAATTTATTCTTTAGAGAGAACATCTATATAATTTTATATAAAAGTATAATAGGTTTTTAGCTTGACAAGTGTGTCAATTATACACCAAGTATTTTCTTTCTCTGCCGAATCATGCGAAATTTATTATAATTTTAGTCAAAATATACAGGGTAGTCACTGTAAAAAAATAATTAATTAGGGAGCTATGGAGGAAAATAACATTTTTTTTTTTTACAATTCTTGGCCTTGGATGAATTCCATCAGCCAACTACACAGATGAGGGAAAAAGAAGGAAGTATTGAGAATAATAAGGATACACACATTTCACGTCCAGGGGTTCATCAGGACGACTTAAAATTACACATAGACTGAACCGCGGATAGTAGGTTAACCACAGAGGATATAAAAACAAAGGCATATTAGGAAATATCACAAGCAAAGACTGACGACCGACAACTACTGTTAAATCACTATACCACATCGAGATAAAAAATTATAAATTGCCCGGTAGGCATTTACATTTTGAAAATAACATTTAAAATGCACTATTACAAGGAATACATACTTTCAGTTAAAAGAATACCGGGTGTACCAGGATCATGGTATACCCCATTTCCTCCTTTAGTTTTGAAAGTGATCGATTGAAATTTAGGACATACTACATACATAAAAAGCGGCACTTCTTGACATACAATTTATTTTTTCTCACCTCCGATTTCGCCGGAAGTGACACTAACTTTAGATCTTTAAATAGGACACCCTAGTTTTTCATTTAAGTGTATATGTCGTATTACAATGTGCGATAAATACAAACAAAATTACAGTTAAAAGAAAATAAGAAAACACAATTTTATTCTAATTACCTTGTTACAAATAAAGTGGTTTTGGAATACAAAAAATTAACACGAAACATTACATCAATTGTTTAAAATGCTGTCCATTAACGTCAATGCACTTTTGAACACGCATAGCTGTTTCTCGAAGAACGTTCGGCAATTACTGGGCCGTTATGCTATTAATTGCTCGTCTTACTCGTAGCTCCAGGTCTTCACGGGTTGTAACGACGGTTGCATAGCCAATATTTTTTAAATGACCCCAAACAAAGAAATCAAGGGGCGTTAAATCAGGTGACTTTGGAGACCACCTCACAGGACCATTCGTCGAAATTACGTTTTCTCCGAATCTCGGTTGAAGGTAATCATACTATCCTTGAATTATGGGGAGGAGCTCCAACTTGTTGGAAATACATTCCCTGTCCTAAATCTAAAGGTAACTTATCTAAAATGTTCTCAATCCCATTTTCCAGGAATCTCAAGTATCTGGCACCAGTCAGAGGTCCTTCAAATATTATTGGACCAATGATTCTACTACCGATTATTCCAAGTCAAACATTGAACCGGAACGCACTTCAAAGTTACCCTCCCGTAATAAATTTTGATTTTCTTGTGACCAATATTTTGTATTTTGTCGGTTAAATAATTCCAAATTTGTAAACCTTGACTCGTCCGAAATTAAAATCAGTCCCAAAAAATCATTGTTTGTCTGCACGTTATTATACAAAATCCAATTATTGCAATATTCCACCCTACGTTCGTAATCACGTTCGTACAAATTGGTATTTGAAAGATTTATAGTGGTATTTGTGCAAAATTCAGCTACTGTTATTTGACTGATATTCAATTCAAACCCAACTTGCCTTAATGAAACAGTCTTATCAACTTCTATTCGAGCCAAAACATTAATTTCCGTTCCATCGTCAATAATGAAGTTTTCTTCGGGATCATTTTTGGGCTCTCTTCGGAATTGGTTTTCAACACGTTTAAAAGTATTTTTCACTGGACATTGTCTATCAGGATATCGTCGGCCATAAAGGTCCATAGCTGCAAGTGCATTTTTTTTACTTTCCCTATAAATAATTAACATGTTCACTTTTTCATCTCTTGTATAAATTTGCGGCATTTTGCACACAATTAACAAGAATATTAAACAATTTTTAAAAACCACAATAAAAACACCGTTAAACCAACAAATGTTGCTAAATATTTCATTGCTTTCAAAGCCACCTTAGTTACTTCTTAACATTTAATTAGAACAAAATTATATTTTCTTATTTTCTTTTAGCTGTAATTTTGTTTTTATTTATCGCACATTTTAATACGATATATGAATAAATTCCTTTTTAACAGTACTAATAAATGGTACCACAGTACCGTATGGTTAAAATGAGTTTTGCCCCAAAAACAATTTTGGTGAATTTTATTTGCGCATAAATCACGTAATTTAGTGTTTTTAAAGGAATTTCGATTTTTGTAGCACTACACGGGTCATTTAAAATAAATCGGAACCGTCATGGCACACTTAAATGGAAAACTAAAAATTATATTATAAAAAAATTGATGTTTGAAATGTCACTTATTTGGCATCGTTGGATTTAGAAAATTATGCAGAATTCAAAAATGCAACAATACGTAGGGTGTTCCATTTAAAAATCGAAAGTTAGTGTCACTTTCGGCGAAACCGGAAGTGAAAAAAAATCAATTGTATGTCAAAAAGTGCCGCTTATTATGTATGTAGCATATCCTAAATTTCAATAAATTATCTTCAAAACTAAAGGGGAAAAGGGGACATACTATGATCCTGTTATACCCGGTATACAGGGTGGTACTCCTACAGAAAAATAAATAATAAATAAATACAAAATTGGAAAGTTCTGTATAATAATATATTTTACAACGAGATGAAAATACTGTTTTTTTCGTGAGATGAGAATTTGCTCACGAGCGAAACAAGTTGAGCAATCTCTCGAACAAAAATGTGGAATTTATGTTAATATTCTGTGATGTATCTTTAAGACAATAAATTATTTTATTTTTTAATATTTAAGAAAGCGACTGCCCTAAGAGGACTTGTAATTGTCGTATTATTTTGTACTTATGTTTTCAATATGAATGAGGTATTAAGAAAACTGTTTAAGCCTGAACATGGTCTGTTTATTATGGGAAATTAATAATCTCATATTATGTGTTTAATATCCATCCAATACAAAACATCATAAAAATAAGAATGTCCTTATAATAATTCCTAAATCAAAAGTAAATTCAAACACTAATTAAGTATAATTAAATATTCAATTTGAGGTTTAATTAAGGACTCTTACAATTACAATTTTACTATAGGGTGTCATTCCATCCGATTGTTGAGGCGATGAAAGATGTTTTTAATGGCACCTGAGCAAATACAGTTCTGGTTTTTTCATTGTATACGATACAATGCATTACTCTGACGTATTGCTATTCATTTGTTTATCTTGCTTTTGTGTCTCTTCATAATGCGTCTTCCCTATTTTTCTAAAGTGTGAACCAAGACTCAGTTGCTTTCAATTAAATATAATTTTCAGACTTCTATTGGAATGAAGTGTTTATAGGCTGGATCTGATTCACTTATCCGGCATACACAAGACGTTGTGTCTCTGCTCTAGGTATTCGCTTTTATTCAGAGACAGAGCATAGTTTAACGGAAAGAAAATATGACAGCCTTAGATTTCCTGCCTTAACGGAGCCAAATATTTTAAAATTATCCAATATATGTTTTACAGAGGATGGCCATGGTTTTTGTTCTTGTGAGTTTCTAGTAGCAAATGTGTTACATGTTCTTGATATTACTTTATAACATTCTCCTTAAATAATAAACAAATCTAAAAAGTCATCGTGCTAGCATTTTTCGAGATATGAGAATGATTGACATTTATCTAATCATGGCTAAGTTGATGGCAATTTTTACTAAAAATCCTTGAACTTTTAAGGAAATCGCCAATGTATCAAAAAATTGTTACTTTAACCCCTACAACGCCTATAATAGAAAAGATGGAATTTAATTTTACATAACCTGATGTAAAAAAAATACCGGCTGTTCCAATTGAAGTAAAAAAGTTTTGAGGTAATGTATCGTGAAAAATAGAACACTTAGTATACCATCATGTAATTTATTTTTACTGTAGGAAGTAGATCATCTTATATTCTTTCTATGTACCAAAAAGCAAATGAGGATCTTTCACAGGAAGATAGCTATAACGGTTCTTACAAACCGTTGCATCCGTCAAATTCTTTATAAAACATCAAATATCTCCGAGACTGCTGGGTTTAGGTATAGAGTGCTTCGACTCAGAATTTTGTAACGTGTTTTGCTTGGGTAGCTGGTATAGAGACGTTATTCCAGAGTTCAGTTAGTAAATAAATAGTCCAAATACAAATTGTAATGAAGCATTTTTATATTGCAGAAATTGCACCCGACACCGCCGTCTATTTCTCTATTTAGGATATAAGTATTTTCTAATACAGGTATTGGGCGTAATTTCTAGTGTGGAAATTACACCCAAACCCACCGTCTATTTTTGTATTTTAAATATTAATATTTTATACTGTCCACACAGAGCATAAATAAGTAATATACTTTCATTTAGCAAGTAGACATACACGCCGCTAGATGGAGCACTGTCTCCATCACTGACACTATTGGCTTCAACCGTTAACGAATGCTTGGCCCAGCCAGCCAAATAATTAATTATTAGCCCGGGTCCATTCAGTTGGACCGTTACCAGGCTAATTGGAAACCACCGTCCCATAGGAGAGAGAGAGTAAGTAAAACCGACCGTAAATAAGCAGCTTGGCTGGGACTAAGTGCCATCCGTGTACTAATCCCGGTTTGCTCCGCCGTGTGTCTGGGAGGATACATTGGTTGGCAACAAGTCTCGTGTTTGCCCTCTGGCCTGGTTGCGTCGTCTGGAGGACAAGCGAGCACTTGGGAAGCTTGGGGCTTTCTGGTCTGGGTGCGTCGACTGGAAAGTCACAAAGCCTTCTAGCACACCGAAGTATCATCCCCGACCAAACACCGCCTACCGGAGTGAGCCAGTGTGCAAGTTGGGAAACTTTCCGCTGGTAACAGGTCTCGTGTTTGCCCTCTGGCCTGGTTGCGTCGTCTGGAGGACAAGCGAGCACTTGGGAAGCTTGGGGCTTTCTGGTCTGGGTGCGTCGACTGGAAAGTCACAAGGACATCCACCAGCGCAAAGTAGCGCCCGTGAACCTCGTTGGTTTAATCTCTCTTTGGGGGATTACACCAACAAGGAACCGTGACCGGAAGTGCGTACTAACCTTAGGCTCTGCGCCTTAGCCAAGTTGCCCGAGTATTTGTTTATTATTGTGCTTTGCTTTCCTCCGCCTGGTATCTGCTCTGTCCGCTTTTATACCGATAGTAGTTACTCCGACTTACCGTTCCGTTTCTCTAAGCTCGTATCCTGCTTGTAACCGCCCTCTTGCTTCGCCACCGTCACCGTTAACCGTAGTAGTTATAGGTTAGGCATATTTGTAGATATTAGGATTTTTATTATAATAAATATGTATATTATTTAAACTGTGCCTTTTACTGTGTGTGTGTGAAGTCTGACATCCCTAGACCCCTGGACATACCGTGTCTCCTCTGACGCTATCCCAGCCCTACCGAAACAGGCTGTGTTAAGAGGCTAGCGTGGGTCCTTTACACCACGAGAAAAATTGTAAAGGTGGCGCCCGAGCTTACCGTAACCGCACCGAGCTCGAGTGCCAAAGTGACGCCCCTTCACTCAACCGACGAGTGAACGAAACGTCACAAAATAGACGGTTTATTTTCTTAATAACAGGTAGATCATGGCAGTGTTACATAACATATATGTTTACATATCTTTTACGGGCATTAATCGTTTCGTAAATGTTTCAAAGCGGACGAGAGTGTAATGTTGGCAATGTTGCGATGAGTCGTCGTGGCGTCGATAGCATGCGTTGGGTACCTTTTGCCGCACACCCACGTCGGATAAATAACAAGTAATGCAGTAGGTACGTTGTAATAGAGTACTAACTGTAGTCAACACAGCTCACCACGCTGAAGGCCAGTGCTAGATAAGCACTGATTTCTCACAAGCGTCTGGGTATACGTAAAGTCCGGAGTTTCGAGCATGTGCATTATCTTGTAAATGTGTGATAAATTCTGCAACACGTGAAATTGAAATATTTCGTGTTATTTTGTGAAAAAATGGCGGGTGGAGATCCCCACACCCTTCTTTTATTTGACTGCGATGCTAATACTGCCTGCGGCGCTAATAATTATTAACAATTATATATCAAAATAAAAACCTACTAACCTAACCTAAAGTTATCACACGAAAAAATTAAATTATTTTAAGCAGAATAAAAACCTACTAACCTAATCTAAAGAAATTATAGAAAAAAGTCTGTGGAAGAATATACTAATTTTTACAAAATTAAAGAAGAAAAATTCAGCGGGCGAAGGAGTTTGATCCGGGAACCTTTCGCACCGCAAGCGAGAGCATTACCCATGCGCCAACCGTCCATCTGACGGTGAACACTTGGGCAAGAAATAAATAGTCAGATAAATAATGTCACGTTTTGTACATGGTCGAAGCTCCGGACTTTCGGTGTACCTAGACGCTTCTCTGATTTCTATTCAATTTTGTCACGCTTTTATATCCGAAATCCTACACATGTGACCCATTGGAAGCGTGAGCAACTTTGGGTCCGCGTGCAGATTTCAAGTACATCAGCGATTTAACATTATTGGGTACGTGTGCAAAAATGCTGGGTAAACGGAAATGTGACATGGATTTATGAATGCCTCATTACAATTTTATGGTTATTTTGAAAAGTCGAAAATATATAGTGCGTTCCACCTAAAATAAGCAAGTTGGTATCCACTTCCGGTATGGCCGGAAGTGCCTCATGCTTGTAATTATTTTGGCCTTATTGGCCACAATGACTTATTTAGGAACTCCTAAAATTTTCAAAATTTGTTGTTATAATTTTCCCTATATCGATCGATTCAATTCCCGGTAGACACTGTATAAAAAGTTCAATAAAACAACGGGTATAATGTTTACTCTAGTTTGATTTATATCATAAAATGATCAGTATATGGTGATGTCGACATTACCGGTGGTAGAATCATTCAACCTTACTCAGTGAGATAAAAAATAAAAACTGCATTATCTTTATCGAATTTTAATGGCAACCGAAAATTAAAATTTTCAGTTGGTATTAAATTCTGATTTATATATTTCGGTTTTGAACAATTTTGAAAACACATAAAATAGATGTTTTATGTAGTTTAGTAAGCATATCCCCATATAATTGTACCATATTGTTACGCACTTACGCCCCCTAAGGTCTAGTAAGTCATGAGTAGTAGTTGGAAATAAGTAGAAATGGTGGTAAGTAACTGCAATATCATGTCTACACAATTGATTCATGCACGCTATCCCTGAGACACTGGTACAACGTTCTCTAGAAGCTAGAAACTTGTAGAAGAGGATCGAAATTTCTACATTATTCTGGATTACCACATCTGAAGGTTATGGGCTTTTGCTAGATAACTCTAGGAGGCAATTCGTAGAGTATATAAGCCGTGTCAACACAACTGAATTCATGCACGCCATCTCAGAGACACTGATACAACGTTTTCTAGAAGCTAGAAACTTGTAGAGGAGAATCGAAGTTTCTACATTATTCTGGATTGCCACACGTGAAGGATGTGGACATTTGCTAGATGGTTCTAGGAGGCATTTCGTAGGGTATATAAGCAAATATAATTACGTGGGAAGGAAGTTCATAATGACTTGGAGTTAGCTAATTCGGAAGTGATACAAAGTGAACAGTAAAGGCTAAATATCAGTAATAAACATTGTTAAAGGTTATTTTAGTCAGTAAACGTGCATTCTAGTTATTTCTTGTTATAATTTTTGAACCCACGGATTTTAATGTGTGGTTTCCTAAGGGGTAGAAACACGGGACAATATGCTAGCAGAGATTCTACTAATATTTTATATAAATAGTAATTAAATATTGCAATACCAATATTTATTTTAATAATTTAATAATAATAATAACCATATTTAGATAATAACCGCCTTGCTTTATCTGTTAAAGTACCCCGTTATAAAAATTAATCTATGTGTATTTCTATTCTACATATTTAAAGGTTTGGGAGAGTTTAATAAATTCTTGGCAGTGGTTACAGCCAGTAGGTTCATAACAGTTATGGTATCTTATCTTTTCAGTTAGATTGTCCTGATGAATTTAAAGAATATGTAATGAATTTCGTTTTTCTTTGATTTACTGTGAGTAGGCATACAATATTATTTAATTTGCCACGATCCTATTTCGGCTTTTTTGTTTACTTCCTCATTGAATAATAAGTAGTATCAGGATTATCGGCTAGGATACTAGCATATCGTGGATATGAAATAATATTGGTAATATCACTGTGCTACCTCAAGAATTGTATATATTAAAATTTTCTTTTGACTGTTTTCTGATGTTATAATTATTGTTCGCTAGGTTAATAAATAAACCCTAATACCTCTGAGTCTTTAAAAATCTAATTTACCTAGCAATTTTTGCCATGCCAAATGGCCATGCCAGGTCCACAAATATCGCCAAACTTTTGACTCTAGTTTAGGGAGAGATATGTCACTTAATGCCATGCATTTACTGTAGTTAGCCTCTCTTTGAAATCATATTGGGAGGCCGACTTGATTTTATGTTTATTTAAATTATCCGAGAGACTTATGTTGTGAAAAAAATTGATTGCTGTAATGGTGTTAGAATGTATTTGATTATATTTTATATACCATAAAAACATCACAGCCAGGAGCACTGCTGGTTCTTAGGTATTTATTGTACTTATTAAGTCATTGTCTAACATTGGGCTTAGGAAAATTGTGTTGGTTATTATTTTGTCGATACTGTCTTCTATTTTATTTATCAGATAATTATTTTGTGTTATTTTCTACCCTATATAACTATCTCATTTACAAGTTTAATTTGGTTTGTGTTATTAAGTCTTTTTTTGTGACATCATTTGTCAATTCTCTAAGTAAATTCCATGTTTTTCAAATATTTTTTTGTCTTATATTTGGTTGTTTATGGATCGTATATGGTAAAAATTATAGGCTGCATGATTCTCCAATTCTTCATCTGTTAATGAACTCAGATTCATTGACAGGAATAATATCTTTACTTTATGAAGGTGCCTGAATTATCTGATTTTACTTCGAATGTTCGGTATAAATACTAAAAATTTACTACGTCATCAAATTCGTATAAGAGAACAATTTGTATTTAAATTTTAGAGAAAAAACTAATCGAAGATTAATAAAAATATGAGACTTGACAAAATTACAATATTTAATTTAGAACACAATGAGGTCTCTCATTGGTTTCATTCATTATTTAATTGGCTGAACAGTTGCTCCAGCCACTGATTGGCCTGTCTATACAAAAGTAAATTTACACAAGCATCTGTGGAGTATTACAATACTATTCTTTATAAAAAAAATCTATTTTTGTTTTTCCTCTTCCTACATTAGAAGGTGAGAAGCTACCTGTACAGAGAACAGAGTCCTGATGAGAGTTAAATTAACGAACTCGATGAAGCAAGCAGGCGCAAAGAAGAAATCTTCTTTTTAGGAAAATAAATAATGACCGCACTTAAGATAAGATCAATTTCAGCAGCGGTTGGAGATGGCTGTCCCAATAGAAAGCTTCATTAGTAGCAGCTGACAAAAGATATCATTCTTAGTGGTGTCTGAAGTCACGCTACATGTAGTGCTCCGCCATACTGCGGGCGTGTGTTGTTCTTCCAGCACAGCGTGAATGTCCCGCCTTCGGAATAATTCATGAAGTTACTTCTTTGGAAGGGGACAAGCTGCTACAGAGACTACATTCCATTGTCGTGTTTTGTTTTTATTCTCTTGCACCGTGTGTTTATATTGACAATCTTGAGTTATCGCACACTGTTTATCACCTTAGATTAATCACAATATTTGGATGGGGCATACTTTACTTTCTTTATGTGCTGCTATATATAAATTGTCTTTCGTGAAATAGTGGGTACATTTATAACTCCTTATACAATGTGGCATTTTAAATTTAGTTTGTCTACGATAAATGATGTGCATGTAAGGGAAATGGATATGTATAACTATATAATATTTTTAGGTAATCTGTTATACATATACAAGGTGTCGCATTCAATGTTCTGATCTAATTCTATTCACTATGTATTTTATATTCAACAGAAATTGAAATGAGTTACTATGAAGAAATATTTAACTTTTCGATGATGGATTGCGAAATGCCATTTTTGCATTTGAGAATGCAAAAACATTTCGCAATCGAGTATCAGACAACATTTTTTTGGACAAGAGATATCCCACAGTTAAAAAAATTGGTAAAGGTATTTACACAGAACTTCCCTCTTTATTCTTACAAGACGGTCACTCTAATAAATTGTTAATTAAGAGATGACATATGAGAATTATAATCGTCATGTAGTTCGCCTTATTACTACAGAGAAAACCTGGTAACTTTTTTCCGTTATCTACTGTATAGTGGTAGGATTTTTTAAAAATTCTCATAATATTATTTTGTTGAAATTCATCTAGTTTAAGCGGTACGCATAAAAATCTGACGAATAATGCAGAAAGCAAGTCCTTTGGCATATGTGTTTTGTATATTTATAAAAGTAATTTGCGCAGCACTTTGACCCCTGACCTCATAGACAAAAATGGCAGCCATTTTCAAAAATTCGGGTAAAATATTTAAAAACAAAAAGAAGAATATATCCAAGACTGTTTAAAATCGTAGGTGAGCGCTCTAAAGTTAGCAAATATAATAAAAATAGTCATAGTGCAAGAATGATAGAATTTGTTTAAGAACTCGGCGGCTATTTTAAACTTAAACATTTTTTTAAATTAATGCAATATGTCATGTGGGGTATCGTTTAAGTATAATTTGAGGTCGCTGATTCCAATGGTGATGTCAAAAAAATAAAATTGTAAAGGAATTATAAGAAAAATATAATTCTGAAGTTAGAAAGATGGCTCTTATTAATAAAATACAAAATAAAATCATACAGTTTCCTCGTCATCGCTACTGGAATCATATGGCTTGCTATGACAAAAAAAAGAAATGAACAGAAAAGTATTTTAATAAATGTAGAAGGCCATATACCTTTTGTTGCTACATTATCCTTTGCATTTCTTGCAGTTAAGGGTGCAGAGGTGATCGTTTTTTCTGCCTAGGCAACGCATGGTATTACAATCGCTTGAACAACCGCATTTTTCTAGCTCTCTACAACCTTGCCAGATTCCTGTCAATTTGGAGCAGATGGGCTTCCATCCATTTTCAGTAATTTTCCACCCCCATTCACTTGGCTCTGGTGGACTTTCCAAAACATCAGCTCTGCCCCAGATTTGACGTGCTCGATATGTTGCTCTAAGGG
Organism: Stenurella melanura; assembly: GCA_963583905.1. NCBI lineage: Eukaryota > Metazoa > Arthropoda > Insecta > Coleoptera > Cerambycidae > Stenurella > Stenurella melanura. The sequence goes on from OY757311.1 coordinate 139,216,352, forward strand.
CCAGTTTTACAATACCAGTTTCAGCGTAAATTCAACTGAGCCGCGGCTCAAGAACTGAGAACTAAACCGGAGATCAGGTATATTCCCCCGTTCTATAAAGCGTAATTCATCCGGGTTCAGTAGGAGCTAGGTTCTTTTATTTTAAAATGCCAGTTGGTAGTGTCGGCGTTTGCGTATTGTAGATTTTGAAGAATTTGTGATGTGACATTAGCACAAATTAGTGGGTAGTTTGTGGACATTAGACATTCGGCATTCATGACAGTTACCTGTGATTCATATTCAAGAGTTTTACAATACAAACGTGAACCTTAGTTTTTGTTTTGAGAGAATACGGATGATAGAAATAGATCTGCAAACTTTTCTGCTAAAGAGTAGTCTATATTAATCTCCTTGGAAAGAAAATATAGAAATATCGACGAATGCAAGCTTTCTGATTCCCAAGCAAATTTCCAGAAAGGAGAGACTTGGCGAAAAATAGAAAGTGAATTTAATAGTATTTGTGGAGAGAATCTTTGTAATGATTAAGTTCTAAAAAAAATACGATAATGTTAAAAAAATAACGAAAAAGAAGTTCGCTGATGAAAAATTGTATGTGCGAGGTACTGGTGGTGGTCCTTATCGAGAAACTAAAGTTACGATACTGGATGCGGAAGTCAAATAACTTCTTGGCTCGAGCAGAGTTGATGGAGACACTTCACAGTTTGATGGAGATACAAGTAAGTTGATATAAATATACTTTGAACATTTCTGTTTAAAAATTGTTAGTCTACAATAACAAGTTTTTTTGCAAAACATTTCGAACATTTTATTCCAGCAATAATGGAGAGAATCAAGCTCTTAAGTCTGTTTTAGGCCAAGAAGATTTGAACGAAATAATTATTGAAGAAGCTGTATTTCTGGACGTTTTTGAAGACCACAGTAAGTTGTTCGCACTACTTATATAAGTTCATATTCGAGTTATTTCCTTTTCAGTATATGCCTGCACTTCAAGCCCATCTCAGCTCCATACTGAAGTTCTACTCGAAAACAAGAAAGAAATTCAGCCACAGATGGAAAATACAGTCAAAATTAGCAAAAGTAAATAATAGATACCTACGTCGCAGATTTCCTTACATTTTTTTTTTACTTTTATAGTGTCTCAAAGTCAAAATCGATCAGGAAGTTAGTGAAAGTACAGTCCGGGCATGCTAAGAGCAAGTAAGTCTAAAGCCCTTAAGAAAAATACTCGATGTAAGTCTGAAGCTGTAATTAGCAGCAGAGTTTCCCAGTGGGCAGATGCAAAATCTGCTGTAGAAGCAGCAGAGGCACGTTTTATGGAAGAAGAACAAGGCCAAAAACTCAAATTTATGAGAGAAAATCATGAAGAGAAGATATTGAATATGAAGAGAAAAGCAGATGTGGAAATAGAGCTTATGAGAGAATATCATCGAGCAAAAATGGAAATAAAAGACGACGTTATTTAACAAAAGTTATAAATTATCTATAAATTCACCTCTTGTAATTGCAGAGGGTCGTGTTCTAGAAAATTACCTTTATTTTATATTTTTAATAAAAAAATACACAATACAAATAAATAATTGATGTTTATTATATCATATATATTTACATATTTTATACAATATTAAGAAAAAGCTAAGTTTTCTTAAAATAAAAACATACTCGTCACCATATGATGTACAATGAGTGTTAGGAGTGTTTATAACCTAAAAGACTGTTACATGACATATTTCACAGTCCATTAAAATAGTTTATTAACTGTAATTTGACTGCATTATTGCCAATCAGTAATCACCCTGTTATCTCCCATAATCTCCACCATCACTCCATTGACAAAGTTGATATTTTCCTGCCGTTAATCATCAACTGCTGGTATTTCCTTATGAAGCAAACATGCTATATTGTGCAGTATGGCAGTTGCTACAACAATGACTTCTACTTTCTCGATCTTCAGTCGAATCCCCAAGGAAAGAACAGGAAATCGCATTTTCCAAACATCGATGCACCTTTCAATTGGATTTCTTGTTCTTACTTGTACCTCGTAAAAAGGTGCTTGTAGGAGGGAATAATATTTATTCGCTCGGTAGGGGGGTAGACCTGGGCTAGCAATACACTTAAATAATGCTTCCATTATATCATCATATCATCCCAATTGTAACGCAATTTTTACATCGTAATAAAAGTTACTTTTTTACAAATTGGACGCCATTTTGGATTTACATGTCCGGAAATCGAAGTGCTGCGGGTAAATTTAATACAATGAATGTGTACAAACCACATGCAAATTTTCTTGCTTTCTGCATTAACCGTCAGATTTTGCCGATTCTTTCGATGTGCCGCTTAAACTAATCATCCATTCTATTGTAGTGGTAAAATAATAAAAAACAAATATATTTTATAAATTTTCAAAACAAATTTCTTTCTTGAAATATATTTAGAATGTCATGAAACGTGGACATTTTAAATTTGAGTAAAACAATTTTTTTCCGTCTTCCATCTTATACAAAATTTTCAAAATTTCAAATTTAATTTCTATTTTAAATTTTCATAAATATTTTTTTTTAAATTGGTTTTAGAATTCACGAAAAAAAATAATTTTTTTTTCATCACCCATTTTATAAAAAATTTTCAAAATTTTCAAAATTTCAAAATTTTTTTCTAAACTTTTCAAAAGAAAAAATTTTTTTTGAGATAGGTTTAGAATGTCATGAATCGTGGAAATTTAAAATTTGAACGAGAATTTGTTTTTCCATTATTTCTATATTCCCTTTCGACGGTCCACCCTGTATATTTCCCTGTGAAAGTCTAACCATTTCTTCGGTGACAGTGGCGTCTTCCGTCAAGTAGTTTCTTAGTTAATGCACCAACAGACCGACAGACACACTGACTGATATGAAAAACCTATATTTTCGTAATCTACATGATCTGAAACGAAAAAATCTCGGAGTGTATGTCATCTACAATTTGCTGCACATATTTTAATATCAAATATTATTTGTCCGGTCAGTAACGATAGCAACGCAACAAACAGGCTTTAGTAAACAATCAACATTTCTATTAAGAAAACACTCGTTCTTTCATATCTTGAGTTGGTGGCGGTTTATTTAATAACGTTATCATTGGAATTAAATAAGAACATAAAGCATATCATCAGAAAGTGATAAAGATCTACCACGTGAAGTGTCTGAGGTAGCGAAAAGTGCAATTTCTGGACTTATTCCCAGCAAATCGATCAGGCAATATGAATCTGTTTACAAAGATTTTATGAAATGGTATGAATCTGAGAAATTTAGAAATGGGTCTGAAAGTGTAATGTTGGCATATTTTGTATTTAAAATTAAGAGACTGCAGCCGACAACATTATGGTCTATACATTCAATGCTGAAGAGAACACAAAACGTTTAAAAGTGAATTATTTTTTGTTTGCTTATACTTGTAATGAAACATATTCTTTATAGGATTTTGCAAACAGCAGAAAAAACTAACAATATCAAAAATTGATATCAAAAACTTAGCAATTATTTTGGTTCTTGCATGGAGTATCATGTGAGTGGCTTTATGCCTTTCTGACGAGCTCCATAATAAGGGCGAAAAACGTTTCTAAGAAATGGAATGCTAGATTTCATGAAAATGGAATCCACTTGAATGAAAAATTTTCCAAAAGACGAGGCATGTAAATAAATTCATATTAGGCTTTTGTTCTCAATTTAACTGAATCTTCATAGCCGTAGGGGGTTAAGTGGATACTGGTTTACTCTGCATCAAAGATGGGCGCGTGACGTGACCACCGCTACGTCATACTCTACGGTTTGCAAAAGATTTCATAGAATTTCGTAAGCTATTCCAGAGTAATAAAATGAGAGAGCCGTTGCCTAAGGAATTTCTACTTCCACGTCCAGACTTCGCATCCAAGTATTTTTAAAGGAAAATATCTTGATCCCCATTTTTTTTGTGCTGGATCGATTGCAAATTAAATTTCCAATCCGTTGATGTGGGGCACGATATTCCTCCGGAGCTCTTTAAGTGAGATATCGGCCGCCAAAGTGAGAGGTCCGAGGATTTCGCTTCTCGAGCGATACGGCCCAGCTTCGAGGCCATTTCTGCCAAACGAAAGTTAGCAGAAATCTGAAAAGATTCAAGGTTGCGTAGAAAGATACAAGAAATCGTTTGGCGCAACTCTGAGGTCGATGCGTGCCTTGCTTTTCGAGATATGGTCGCTCGAATCACTGGAAGGTGAAAATCGAATTCTTTTTACCGCTTCCCGAGGCTATATCTCGAAAACGAAACGAGACACAGAGCTGCGGTTTACTCTATTCGATTTCTCTTGCCTTCCTACATGCTTCTGAATTTTTTAGATGCTTTACCTTAGAAATTTTGCAAAAAAATGAAAGTGCCAATAAAAATCTGAAGAAACTCAGAGCGCAGCTCTGTATCTCGTTTCGTTTTCGAGATATAGGCTCGGGAAGCGGTAAAAAAATTAAATTCTCACCTTACGGTGAATTCGAGCAGCCATATCTCGAAGAGCAAGGCACGCATCGACCTCAGGTTCACGCCAAACGATTTTTTACATATTTCTGCGTACCCCTGATTTTTTCAGATTTTTTCCAACTTTCGTTTGGCAGAAATAGCCCTCGAAGCTGGGCCGTATCGCTAATGAAGCGAAATCCTCGGACCTCTGAATTTGGCGGCCGATATCTCACTTAAAATGCGTCGAAAGAATATCGTGCCCCACATCATCGAATTGGAAATTTAATTTCCAATCGATCTGGTAAAAAAGTGAGTGAGTAGAAAAATATTCTATAAAATCTGAGACCTTGGCTTCTAGTATATTCACCAAGTTCTGTGCTTTTAACAGCTCGCTTTGCTCATTGTCCCCTAATTACCCCTACTTAACCCCCAACCCTTCAACGGTATGCATTTTTACGTTTCCTAGACCGTGAACGCTACTGGTTGCGCTGACGAGCTAGGAAATGTACGAGTGCCAAACACTCCGTTCCCTAGACAGTGGGTGCAACATAGTGGAAGTCTCTATACGTATATTTAAAGATATAGTCCTAAAGAGATGTAAGGCTTTTAATTCTGTATCTTTAGTGGATTTCATTACTTATTCTATGGAACAATTTTACCAACAAAAATTAATCTTTTCCGCAAATTCAAATTTATTTCAAGAAGTTTGCAAATAAATGTACCAAATTAACCGCTACTAAAGTAAACGATTTTGAATATACTGCTAATTCAGCGTTAGACGAACATATGTTGTACACTGTAAACATTCAAACAGAGCAACGCGATTGTCCAGATGGAGCAGGGGGCAAATTTTGTAAACATTTGTGCGCAGTTTACAACAGTGGTGTGAATCTATTACATGCCCCGGATTTGAATTTTCAAGACCGAGTTGAGTTAGCAACATTAGCTTTAGGTACTGGAGTCGAAAATTCTTTTTTTATAGAAATGGAGGAAAATATTGATTTAGTAAAAAATGCTAACGAAAATAACAATAATGAGTTCACCAAATCAATGCAAGCAAATAACACAGTTGAGCCTACATCAATTGAAATAAACAACTTCAATAATTTTGCTGAAGCTAATCAATCAAAATTTATGTTAGAACACATATGTAACTAGAACAAAAAAATCGAAACTATCGAAAATATCGAGTCTTTTGCCAATATCAGCACAGGCATGTGTAATTTTAAAAGAACGAGAAAAATAAAAGTCCAACCTACTTCTATTGCACGCCGGGCAAATAGAAGTTTACATGCTGGCGCTAGGCCTTCAAAGTTGGAAGTTTTGATAAACAAGAAGAGATAAAAAAAGGTGAGAGTAAGTAAAAATATTGACCTCAATCAAACAAATGCTATCGGTCATGGAAGTAAACATTAAAATGTGCTTACCTGTAATATATATTTCTGCATTTATTCATATTTATTAAATAGGTGTTTATTAGGTACCTATTACAAAATGTTACCTACTATCAGAATGTATGTATATTACACATTAAATTGATCATAAACATTAGAAATTATTACCTAGCCTTTTTTTATTACTGTTAATGCTGACCTACTGTCAGGCATTTTGAGTATTGCTCACGCATTGTTGCGCCCGCTGTCTAGGGAATGGAGTGTTTGGCACTCGCTACATTTCCTAGCTCGTCAGCGCAACCAGTAGCGATCACGGTCTAGGAAACGTAAACATGCCAACGGCATCATCCAAAATATATTCTAGTTTCAGATGAGTGTCATAACACATTCGTATACGAAATTTCAAGTGAATATCTTAATTTCATTTTATCAACCCCTTTAATAATGGGGCGGGGGTACTGAGTGGAGGGAGTGGAAATTATTCTAAAAAATATGAAGCCTTCGCTTCTAGCATATACACCGAATTCAGAATTTCTGTACTCTTACCATCTTGCATTACTTATTTTCCCATATTATACTCTTCGCAAATACAGAACGAAGAGTATATTGCATTCGATCGGCACATTTCTAAGACCGGCAATATTGCTCGTAGAGAAAACATTTTCATATCACTGTGTTGTGTCGATTTCTGAACAACTTTCTATCTGTCTGTCTGTCCGTTCGTCCGTCTGTCCGTCCGTCTGTCACGTTTCTTGTAAGGACGGAAACTTAAGAACGAAATGTCCGATTGTATTGAAATTCGCACAGTAAATTGGTGTTAGCTAGAGCAAGAACCCTATTTTTTTTTAACAAAATCGATCACTAACTAACAAAGTTATTAATTTTTTAAATGAAAAAAAAATGTTTTGTAATTAAACGAAACTTGTTTGAAACTAATATCGTTTACAAAAAATGAACTGCGAAGAGTATCCTATGGAATGTGCAACAATTATATAACAGGTGTATTAAATCGGCGAAGAGTATAATGGTTAGCTTGTTTACCCTAATTTTACCCACAACCCTTCACCGGAACTAGCGCATAATCCGTTTCTGAGCAAACAGACAGGCACAAGAAAAGTTACAGACCGACCGACAGTCAGACAGAAATATTTTTTCGCTGAAATTTAAAATCTCTACGTTTTATAACATTTTTGCCTATTTTAAGAAAAAAAAAAGTTTTTACTATTATTATACTTCCACTCCACTACGTGGATATGGAAGTAAGACATGTCTATCCGCCGAACTGAAAACCTCATTCTTTTAAACATGTTAAAAGCTACTTATAAAGTGTCAGCAATTAGCCTTATATATTAACTACATGCATAATTTAGAACCAATAGTTCGGATGAGTAATACTTTAATTCTTGCTATTTATAGAAATTCAAGTTATACACCAATATAACTTGACCAGTTAGCTATGGGATTGCCAGACGTTGCGAATATATTAAATTCGTAGAGTTTGTTTACATTTTATTGTCATTTAATTGATTGCTTTCTTCAGTTTCATTAATAGTAATAATAATACAGACAAGCGATACGTGAGGAGGTCCTGAAAAGATTGTTAGCAGTTGCGTTGATTTTGTTGCTAAAGAGAAGAAATAAAAACCAATTTTGGGACGTGGAGAATTGTTATTTTCTTTGCGGTCGGCATTGATATATTGCCAAGTCATCAAAACTCACACGTAGATATTGTTCCGAGTGCAGAGTCATCCTTGATGTCCAGTTGTGTTTTCATTTGGATTTTTTATTTGGTTTTGTTATTCTTTCTTTGATTGCCTGTAAAGTAGCAAGAATGGTAGATGCTTTATGAATTTCTAGTAGGCGGATTTGTATTCATACCGTAACTTTATTAAACTAATCTATATAAAGCAAGCTTTGGTGTTCTGTTTTGTTTTATTCATGAATAATGTGGTTATACATAATTGAATAATGGATCTACTATTGACTTTCTTTTGTCAAATTGTGTTCGGTATCTGCATTTCTATTACAGAGTAAATAAGATAAATAAATTATAAATGTTTGTGTAGGCATAAAATATCATGATTATAGAATAATGTTTATATAGTTTTATTACACCATCGCCGGTTTTCAAATACCAAATATAAAATGTACTCAGATATTTGTACTTGTATGTGCGACGGAAATAATAGCCCAGGCGTTGTAGCTAATTTTGTCTATAAATCTCAAACATGTTCGGAGGCAGACTTTAAAAGTTCTCTGAAGTGTAAAGAATAAGACCATCTAAAGATTGCATGATTTCCAGAGTGGCAACATTGAAAAAAAAAACAAAACCTTTTTTTTAGGTATTTTTTCCAAATTTTTAAGATGAGTCGATGTATGGTAATGTAAAAAATATTTTCAGAAAGAGCATACATTTCTAAGCAAGGAATCTCTAAGCAATGTTTTTTTAAAGTCACAGGTTTTCCGTAAAAAAATATTGAAGTAGAAGTAGTGGAGCTAGCAAGTTGCGAATCTTCGTCGTGCTACATTTGCAAAATATTACCTCGGGTAATATTTACTACAAGAAGTCATACTGCAGTGCTTTTTATTATATACAGGTAGATAAATGTGCCTTTCCTCTTGTACGTATTACTGTACGTATACGTGATATTCGTTTCTACTTATTTTGTAAGTATCAGAATTTATGTTATATTTCTTAGCGAATTACATTACATACCCGAGACTGCAAATATTGGAATTTTGCTTATGTAACAGGTCACTTTTATCCAAAGAGCATTGAGAGTACCATCGCACAGATACAATACTCCAGACAGGACCCCTGCCCGGAGTTGTTGTGCACGAGAATTGTCGTGATACATTAAAAAGTTTATAATATTTGTTATCCGGTCTACCTGCTTTAGTAAATTGATTCCTAGAATTAATGTTATCAATAGTTAATAAATTATATAGTGAAGTAGTGTAGTGCCAAATTACAGAAGTATTAAACTGTAAGTACGTCTATCTACTTCGTTTTTCTGCATTGCAAATGACTGATGCCATAAACAACGTTTGCTAAAGTATTTAGTTAGTCATGCTCTTGTAGTCCCTGGATGCTTGGTAATCAGAATTATAATTTCCGGATATTGAATCCTGTTATAAACATTTATTACTCATCGATGGTTTCGCTGAAAAACCAATTAGTGAAAACGTCGCGAGTGTCAAATTTAAACCTCGGCGTGTTCTCCAGTAAATTTCTTTCCTGGCGACTGAAAATATATGTTAGTTCGACAACGAACATATCGAATATTAACTTGTCGGTTTGCTTTTGTAACTAGTTTATAGATTTTGATATTTTTGTAAAAATTATTATCATTTAACTTTTGTTTCTATAATAGTAAAACGTTTATTTCCATTTAATAGTTTTTTGCATATGTATTTATTGCTTATGCTATATTATTTTTGTATATTTAACGAGCGTGTTTTGTTATTTACTCACCCCTGAAGCTCATGATCATTTAATAAATAGAGTTCTTTGTAGTTTGTTTGTTTAATTTTTTTATAACTTTTCAGGTATAAATAATCGGCAATTTTCTTAAAATATTGTTAATTAGACACTTAAAACCTTTTAAGTTTCAGGTATTACGAGATGCACTGAAGATTTAGAAAAAACATGTAGAATTACATAAGTTTTTTTTTAATATCAATCATTACTTTTAGCCAAGAAAATATACAAGGATCATGCAACAGGAAAAGCAATTAATAATAAAATATTGAAAATAAATAGGCAAGTTCTGTATAAATACCTACCTTCACCAATAAATCGTTTATTTGTGGTACCCCACTGTTCTACAAAAATATGTACTGGAAATAATTTTTAGGACCATATATACATGTACAGAAATGCGACTAGGACTTAAAACTCCTTAAAGATCCAATTTTTGAATAATAGAATATTTAAAAAGGGCTACAAAGCCCTTTTTGAAAATTCGTCAAAATTAAAATCATTCAATCACTGCAGGAAAGTAAAATAATACATTAATTTTTCTGATTTGGTAAGTACATGTGAAAATACAAAATAAAATATATACGTGTACAAAATCTCAAGTCAATATCTTAAACCGTTCCGGAGAAAACGTGTGGACAAGAAAAGTTACAGACAGACCGACAGACAGAATTTTTTTTCCTCTCAAATTCAAAATCTCGACCTTCATGACATTTTAAACCTATTTTAAGAAAAAAAAAAAATGATTTTTTTTTACGATTACTATCCTAATCCACTACGTGGATGTAGAAGTAAAATAATGCAGTAATCATTCTCTTTGTAAATTAAAGAACTAACACTGACATTTTTTTTCGGTTAAAATAGATACAAAGTTCAATGGGTTTACTTCAAATAACTTTTACAGCTAATATTTCAATTTTTTCAAAATACTTCTTCGATGAAACATTTTCTTTATAGGAATTTGCAAACAGTGGAAAGAAAAGCTATCTATGAGAACTAAAGGAAAAACTATATATAAAAATATTAATGAAATCTTTGCATTCTTTCGATAACCTGACTTCTGGTTATGCTAACAAGTAAAATTCTGATTTGCCATTCTCATTTTAACACTAGCATCCAACCTAGCCCCCTAGTCCCCTAGGGCTAGGTTGGATGCTAGTGTTAAAATGAGAATGGCAAATCAGAATTTTACTTGTTAGCATAACCAGAAGTCAGGTTATCGAAAGAATGCAAAAATTTCATTAATATTTTTATATATAGTTTTTCCTTTAGTTCTCATAGATAGCTTTTCTTTCCACTGTTTGCAAATTCCTATAAAGAAAATGTTTCATTACTATAAGCAAACAAATAATAAATAATTCACTTTTAAACTTATTCGATCTTAGAGCTCTTTCTGCATTGTAAAAAATTTGAAAAAATTTACAAATAATCCGTGACATATTTTTTTTTGACGTAATTTCAAAAAACGACAAACAAGTGCGAGTAAGACGCCCGCCCTTAGGGTTCCGTACCGTTATATAAGATGACTTAATTTTGCGTTTCTTTATTGTACGCAATATGAAAGAAACCGCCAAATTAAGTTTATCAAGTAATAGCTTCACATGGAATCAAAAATAATGATTTTTCGGATATCTCCCATTACTTGTGCTATGAGATCTTCCTTCGTACCAAATTTCAAGATTCTAGGTTAATGGAAAGTACCTTATAGATGATGTGTCAGTCAGTGAGTTAGTCTGTCAGTATGAAGATATACTTTGAGAGGCTGTATCTTCTTATTGCACTGAGAGAGAAATTTGAATTTTTTTACAGATCTATGAGGCTATAAACATTAGTATTTACTATTTGTTTCAACTCGATACCTCTAGCCGTTCCTGAGAAAAGGGGTCTTGAGGGACAGACAGACAGACCGACGACAAAGTACAGTTACATTGTTGTCTATCTGGCTGTGTGTCCGTCAAGGGTTTCGTTCTTTCATTTCGAGGTACGGAACCCTAAAAAGATATTTTTGGCCTTTTAATTTCCTACTGAAAGAACACATTTAATCACATTTCCTCAACCCAAAAAAATCATTAATACTCTTTATGGTCCCAACAATAATTTGGTAAATTCTGGAGAATAACTGGGCATTGGAATTTTCGCGTAATTTTTTCAGGGTACACTAATTGGGTGTCGCAGAACAGGAACCTCAGTTTTCAATGCAAATGCCTAGTTAAGAAAAAATTAGTTTTAGCCATTTTTTGCTTAATTACGAAACAAACATTAAAAAAATTCTCTTAATTTAAATTATTAATAACTTTTTTATTTATTGATCGATTTTGTTCAAAAATAGGGTTCTTCCTCTGGCTAACACTAACTTAGTGTCCAAATTTCAATACAATCGGAATTTTCGTTCTTAAGTTATCGGACAGTCAGACAGACGGATGACACAGTGATATGAAAATGTTTTCTCCACTAGCAATATTACCGGTTTTAAAAATGTTTTTAGCATGTTTTACAATCATCTTGGCCAATATCAAAAATAATTTTGTTCGATACTTTAGACACAATTTTTTAAAGTGCTGAACGCATGCGCATTAGTTTGAAAATTTGATTATCTTTCATTGCGTAAAAGTGCATTGTTCTGAAAAGCAATTACATTGTGAACATGGGATCCGAATCGGCCGAAATCTAGGTGTTCTTAATGTTTATATTGACAAGTTTGTGTTATGGTGGAAAATTTAAAAACATTTGTTTTGGAAATGCATTTGCATTGAAAACAGACTTCGAATTCGTGTCGTGTTCTACGTCACCAAATTAGTGTACCCTGAAGATTACAATGCCCCGTTATTCTCCAGAATTACCAATAATTTAACATACATAATTACTTCCCTCGCATACCGAATGGAAGTATTGTATTCGAGAAAAAATCACCCTCCGAGATTTTTTCTGATTCTGACGTTTCAGATCACGGAGATTACGAAAATATAGGTTTTTCAATTTCGTCAGTCTGTCTGTCTGTTGGTGCATTTAAAACTACTTGACGGAGAGCAGTCAAATTTGGTAGGTAGTTGACCCTACAGTCAGCGAAGAAATGGTAGAACTTTCACTGGAAAAGATACAGGGTGGATTGTCTAAAGGGAATAAATAATGAAAACAATTTTTTTTTGCTCAAATTTAAAATTTCCACGTTCCATGACACGCTAAACCTATTTCAGAAAAAAAAAACTTCAACATTCTTTTTACCAACATTTTTGAAAAATTTCTAACCACTAAAAATTTTTTCATCTTTGTTAAAATTTAAAATTTCCACGTTTCATGGCATTCTAAACCTATTTAAAAAAAGTTTTAGAAAATTATTTTACTATTTTTGAAAAATTTTTTACCGCTAAAATAGATGGAAAAATTTTTTTCTTCGTTCAAATTTAAAACTTCCACGTTTCATGGCGTTCTAAACCTATTAAAAAAAGTTTTAGAAAATTATTTTACTATTTTTGAAAAAATTTTACCAATGATACAGACTGAATTTTTTTTTCTTTGTTCAAATTTAAAATTTTCACGTTTTCGTGGCATTCTAAACCTATTCAAACAAATGTAAAAATTATTTTGATTAAAAATTTAAAAAAAAAAAATTTTTTGCAAAACATTTTAATCTATTTATCACTGGGTATAGAATGGATGAAAAAAAATTGTTTTGCTCAAATTTAACATTTCCACGTTTCATGACATTCCAAACCTATTTTTTTTAACATTTTGGAAAAAAATTTACCACTAGAGTAGACGGATTTTTTTTTTCCTCAAATTTAACATTTTCGCGTTCGACATGACTGATATTCTAAACCTATTTGAGATAAAAAAAAATTGAAAATTTTTTTCACCAACATTTTTGAACAAATTTTTACCACTAAAAGAGACAGAAAATTTTTTTTTCTTTGCTCAAATTTAACATTTTTACATTTCACGGCATTCTAAAGCAATTAAAAAAAAATAATACTGTATAATAGAAGGAAACTTTCCTTTTTGCTCAAATTTAAAATTTCCACGTGTCATGGCATTCTAAACATATTTCAGAAGAAAAAAATTTTGAACATTTTTTTAAAAACATTTTTGAAGAATTGAAAAAAAAATGAAATTTTTTAACTACCACTATACTTCCACTCCACTACGTTTATGTGGAATTGAAAATGTGACAGATGGCAATAATATTAGGCATATGCACCTATTACACTATTATTGAAAAATGTACAGGGTGGTCATCCCAGGAAATAATTCAGTCATGGTGGACATGTATTTGAACAAGCCTTCCATATTTGGCACCTATTATTTAGTATTGAACTTTTGCTGATGGATGAGCACCCTGTATATTTTTTTGACCAAAACTTATCAGGTGTTCTTTGTAATAATAGTGATAACTCTATTCCGATTATTATTTTCAATGTCACTTGGTAAATATTAATTTTTTAGAGTGACCGCCATGCACAAATAAAGACAAATAAAGAGGGAAGTTCTGTGTAAATGCCTTTACCGATTTTTTTTTCATGTCATAAAAATTAATAAATTTCGAGATTTTCTTTGCTAGAACAACTGGTGAGATTTAGAACTAACTTAAACAATAGAAGCAAAATTATTTTTTCAATGCATCTTTTCATGCCAGTAAAAACGTTAGGAAAAAAAGCTTCTGTTTTTTTGAACAACCCTAAATGTTGTTATAAATTAAATTTGTAAAAGAATGACTCAAAGCTCGTAATAACCATTAAATGAATAACACTTCGATTATTAAAGTAAGGACCCACAAACATAGGTAATGCAAATTTGATTAGGTCGAGCCACCCCCGTTCAAAAGAGTGGAAGCGACGCGCATCAGCAACCCCATTGCCCTAATAGCTGCAAACATATTGCTTAATTCCAAGCTAGTTGCGATTGTGAATGGTTAGCCCTACGAGAGGATCCTAAAGTACCCGCTAATAGCCCTTCTCCCTATTACTTCAGTGATTTATTACTAACTACTCTAGAAAATATTATTTCCGCTCCTATGATTCCCGAATAAAGAAGTTAAATGACAAGATTTGTTCAACGAATATTTATTTGATTCTTTATGAAATATGAGTGGAAACAGAGTTTGTTCGGTGTAATAAATTATGGTTTTGTTGGGTTCTCTTTAAATAAATCATCGTTTGAAATACTCGTTATTTAAAATGTTTTTCAAAGAAAGTATTGCCTTTTACCTATATACAGTGTGAACACAAAGAAACGCACAAAATTCAAATCTTTGGTATGTGTCATTTTTCAAAAAAATTCTCGAATCGATTTTAGTTTTCTAAATGCTACATTTTGTCACTATACCAAAATTTATGACGTCATTGGTTTTTGAGTTGACGCCATCATAATTTTTTTTCAATGGAAACAGACATTTTTGTCTACTGTTTTTGGTGGCATATTCCTTTAGCTTTCTGGTGATATAAAATAAATGATATTACCTGAGCCATTCTTTTGAAAACATGACATTTAATATAAAAACCGCTGCCTAAGGAATCACTACTTCCACATCCAGATTCTTCATCCAAATCGTTTTAAAGGAAACATCTTGACTATATTTGCACTCTAGTATGTGGAAATTATTGGTCATAGAATTTTAATAATATTTGGGGCAGATGTCATAGAAAAGTTTGAGGAGTTGGTTTCTACCATATGCGTTAAAAATGAAGTTTTTAGTTCACCCTACTTATTTTCTACTATTCACCTCCCACCACCTCAATGGAGGCATCTCAATCAGATGTCACTACAATACATACGTGTACTAATCTCAAGTGAATATCTCAATTTGATGTTATCAATCCCATTAATAATGAAGCGAAAGTGGTGGAGTTTGAAAAATATTAGAAAGAAATCTGAGGCCTTGGTTTCTAGTATATACACCGAATCCCAAATTTCTGTACTCTTATCACCTTGATTTACTTATTTTCTCCTAGTCACTCCTATTAACCCTAACCCTTCTACGGAATCATCCCAAAATATAATCTAGTTCCAGATGTCGTTATAATACATACGTCTACCAAATTACAAGTGAATATCTCAATTTTATTTTATCAACCCCTTTAATAATGTAGTAAGGGTAGTGGAAGGGTTGAAACATATTGTTAAAAAATTTGAGGTCTTGGCTTCTAGGACATACACCGAATTTCAAGTTGCAATACTCTTACCAGCTTGCTTTACTTATTTTTCTCTATTTACCTCTACTTACCCCCACTCCTTCAACGCAATCTTGTCAAAATATAATCTAGTTTTAAATATAATTATAATATATAAATGTACCAAATTTCAAGTGAAAATTTAAATTTAATTTTATCAACTCTTAATAAGGGAGTGGGGGTGGTGGGGAGAAATAGAAAATACTAATAAAAAAACCTGAGACCTTCGCTTCTAGTACATACACCGAATTTCAAGTTTCTGTAGTCTTACCAGCTTGCTTTACTAATTTTCCCCTCTTTACCCCTATTTAACCTCCAACCCTTCAACGGAATCATCTCAAAATATAATCTAGTTCCAGATGTCGTTATGATACATATGCGTACTAAATTTCATGTGAATATCTCAATTTTATTTTATCAACCCCTTGAATAATGGAGTAGGGGTGGTGGGGGCTGAAATAAATTATCAAAAAATCTGGGGCCTTTGCCTCTTGTACATACACCGAATTTCAAGTTTCTGTAGTCATACCTGCTTGCTTTACTAATTTCCCCCTATTTACCTATAAATAACCCCGAACCCTTCAAAGGAACCATCTCAAAGAATAATCTAGTTCCAGATGTCGTTATAATTCATACGTGTATCAAATTTCAAATGAATATCTCAATTTTATTTTATCAACCCTTGTAATAATGAAGTAGGGGTGGTGGGGGTTGAAAAATATTATAAATAATCTGAGACCTTGGCTTCTAGTATGTACACCGAATTTAAAGTTTCTGTAGTCTTACCAGCTTGCTTTACTTATTTTCCCCTATTTACCCCTATTTAACCCCCAACCCTTCAACGGAATCATCTCAAATTATAATCTAGTTCCAGATGTCGTTATAATAGATACGTGTACCAAATTTCAAATGAATATCTCAATTTTATTTAATCAACCCTTTTCATATTGGAGTAGGGGTGGTGGGGGTTGAAAAATATTATAAAAAAATATGACGCTTTGGCTTCTAGTACATACACCGAATTTCAAGTTTCTGTGGTCTTACCAGCTTGCTTTACTTATTTTCCCCTATTTACCCCTATTTAACCCCCAACTCTTCAACGGAATCATCTCAAATTATAATCTAGTTCCAGATGTCGTCATAATACATACGTGTACCAAACTTCAAATGAATATCTCAATTTTATTTAATCAACCCTTTTCATATTGGAGTATGGGTGGTGGGGGTTGAAAAATATTATAAAAAAATCTGACTCCTTGGCTTCTAGTACGTATACCGAATTTCAAGTTTCTGTACTCTTACCAACTTGTTTTACTTATATTCCCCTATTTATCCCAAATTAACCCCCAACCCTTCAACGGAATCATCTCAAAATATAATCTAATTTCAGACGTCGTTATAATACATACGTGTACGAAATTTCAAATGAAAATCTCAACTTTATTTTATCAACCCCATTAATGGGGTAGAGGTGGTGGGGGGTTGAAAGATGTTATAAAAAATCTTAGGCCT
The DNA here is from genome assembly GCA_963583905.1 of Stenurella melanura. NCBI lineage: Eukaryota > Metazoa > Arthropoda > Insecta > Coleoptera > Cerambycidae > Stenurella > Stenurella melanura. The sequence goes on from OY757311.1 coordinate 139,233,367, forward strand.
TAACTTCTAGTACGTACACCAAATTTCAAGTGTCTGTTCTCTTACAAGCTTGCTTTACTTATTTTTCCCTATTTTCCCCTATTTAACCCCCAACCCTTCACCGGATTTCCTCAAAAAACAATCCAGTTCCAGATCTCGTCATAATATATACGTGTACAAAATTTCAAGTCAATATCTCAAACCGTTCCGGAGAAAACGTGCGGACAAAAAAAGTTACAGACAGGACAGACAGACCGACAGACAAACCGACAGACAGAAATTTTTTTTTCTCTCAAATTTAAAATCTCGACGTTTCATGACATTCTAAACCTATTTCACGAATAAAAATTTTTGAAAATTTTTTTGCGATTACTATACTTCCAATCCACTACGTGGATGTGGAAGTAAAATAGCTTACCTTTCGCAAATTCACGAGTAATGTTCCACTTTCTTATGGACTGATACATTTTGTTGCCTATATTTTTGTTTTAACTAGCATGAAAACATTTGACATAAAAACAAAACAAAGAAAGTAATAAAAAACAATCACCTTAACAACAGAGAGATACAAGCCTGTTTGTGTAAAGTATCGGTAACTTTTTTATTCCTGGCACGTATGGAACCTCAGTTTTGTGACACTTCTGAGACAATGTAAAATTAGTGAATGCAATGCCCCGTTTAAGTGAAAGAGAACGCGTAGAATTTTTGATGATGGTTGGATATGGTGATAGGCTGAGAACTCATCAGGAAGCATGTGCTGTTTTCAATGCCAAGTATCCCGAAAAGCAAATTTCTAGATCCACTGTAAGTAGATTGGTGGCTAGATATGATGCATCTGGCAGTGTAGCTGACCTCCCTCGATCTGGTCGCCCTAGCACAGGCAACGAAACAAAATTAAATATTCTTCTAGAAAGTGAGGAAAACCACCATCTTTCAACAAGGCAGCTGGCTTTAAATCATAACGTGAGTCAAACTTCTGTTGTACGTCTATTGAAAAAAGAAAAATATCATCCATACAAAGTGCAATTAATCCACGAATTGAATGAGGACGATCCAGATCGGCGCTTACAGTTTTGTGAACAGTTGATGACCCTTGCGATGAAAACCCTAAATTTCTAAAGAACATTGATTTTTCTGATGAAGCTACATTTTCTTTAAAGGGGATTGTACATCGGCATAACTGTAGGTATTGGTCACGCGATAATCCTCATTGGACTCAAGAAGCCCATACACAGCGACGAGGTAAAGTAAACGTGTGGGCAGGTATGATTGGTGATCGTTTATTGGGACCTGTTTTTTTGAAGAAAATATTACAGCCGCAAGATATTTACAGTCTTTGCGAGTTAAGTTATTGCCAGCCTTACCAGTTATGTTTCCGAACAATGAAGATGAAGATATTCCTGCTGAAAACGTCTGGTTTCAGCAAGATGGGGCCCCAACTCATTTTGGGATAGCAGTGCGTCAGTTTTTAGATGACACACTTAACTGACACTGACACACACTGGAAGGTAGATAGGTCGTCGAGGTCCGATTGAGTGGCCCCCACGTTTATCGGATTTAACCCCTTAGACTTTTTTCTTTGGTGTTACTTAAAGTCAAGGGTGTATTTTAACAGACCGGATAACATAGAAGAATTGAAAAAGAGAATTGGCTTGGAGATGAGACGAATTGCCCATGAGATGATTCAGAACAGCGTACAAAGTGTTGTTCAATGTGTTGTTCAATGTCAATTGGTTGGAGGATCGTAATTTGAGCAATGGAGATGATTTTTTTCTCACAATTACTTATGTAAGGTATCAGTCAATAAAAAATGTTTTTTCAAAAGAATGGCTTAGGTAATTTAAATTTTTTTCATATCACTAGAAAGCTAAAGGAATATACCAGCAAAAACAGTAAACAAAAATATCTGTTTCCATTAAAAAAAATGTATGATGATGTCATAACTCAAAAACTAATGACGTCATAAATTTTGGTATAGTGACAAAACGTAGCATTTACAAAACTAAAATCGAACTGTTCGAGGATTTTTTTAACAAATGACACATGCCAAAGATATGGATTTTGTGCATTTCTTTAGTTTCACACTGTATGTTGAGGTTGGGAAATAATGATATCAATGCAATTAATTGGTTGTTACGTCGGAGCTATTTATGTAGAAATATGCATATACATTTCCTTTTTGACACTTCGACTCGTTTTACAAATATTCAATGCATTCCACTGGCCAACAAATATGAATACATTTTTTTATTATTGGTGAAAGTGACATTTTGCATCGCTGCATTTATTTACTCAAGTATTGAAATATGTATCTGGAAAAAGATTTACAGAGTGTTTCACTTAAACTACGCAGAAAAATAACTTTGCGAAAAAAGTTATGGAGTGATAATTTAACACTAATATGTAGGACATTAATGACGCCGTTGTCTGTTGCAGTCGTTTGATGTTGTGGCAATGAGATATAGGATTCGATCGCAGGAACATTGAAATTGCCATAATGGTACTATATTTTCAATATAGAGCATTTTTTATGATACATTTGTTCTATTAATTGAGTATTTCTTGAGTTATTTCATATTATAATTTGAAAGTCGAATTAATGGTAAGATTAATATAGTTGCTAGGCTATATTGAAAATTTAAAAATGACTCTCCCAAACCGGGAAAGCTAAAACCTCAAAACTCAAAGAGATGTTGCTTCTTCAAACTAAACTTTTAGAAACAAATCTTTCGAACTTCAATTGTAAGGAAACACAATTTTTTTCATATTTAAAATGATCTCATGGGGATGCGGGAGCGAGCTAACCAACAATTTTAACATCAAGAAATGATGAAGTACTCTAAATTGAATAGCAAGCCTTCTTAACAATTTCAAGAATTAGACAGAGCTAGAAATCTATCGAATTTGTAATAAATAAAGATGTCGAATTTCAGAGTTTACTAAATCTTCTTGGATTGCCAGGACAGTTATTGTCTTAGACTGAAGATCGCACTCGTGTAATAGTATTATGAAATTTGAAACCTTCCAAACTTTGCGAGGATACGTTGAAGCCTTACAGCTCATGAACTTTTATAGAAGCAATAATTACTAGTTGTCTTGTTTCCGCGAATACCACTCAATCAATCTGAGTACGTTTTGCAGTGGCAATTGATAAATCTTAAGCGCGGTCATTAAGAGAATCTGGTATTAACAAAAGTGAAATTTATTTTTCAGATAGCCAATTTTATGTAGTATTCTTAATGTCAGTACACCAACCCGTAGCAATCAATATTGTCTACAAATAAGCAATAGCTTATCAGTTCTGAGTACAGTTTAAGTGTAAATGAAAGCAGAACGAAAATTGTGATTGTACAACGAGCAACTAAAAATAAACCAAGCACATTAAGGAGATATGGGTCATGAATTATTTGAATAGCCTATTGCACCAATAAACCCCATTTTTCAGGAGAAGAGGATTTTGAGAGAGTCAAAATGGTCATAAGTGGAAGGTGTTTAAAACAGGATTTGTTTTATGCCATAATCCATAATGCAACAAACATCCAACTGTTATACAATCATTTTGCCAATGATCTTACCGCCTTGCATCCTTTTCAGGAGAAAAAGATTTGGAGAGAGTCAAAATAGCCCCAAGTGGAAGAAGAAGGGGTGTTTAAAGCAGGATTTGTATTTTATGGCATAATCCAAAATGCAACAAAAATCTGACTGTTACGCAATCATTACCAACTTGAATCTGAAGGACACAACAAAGTTTACGATTTTTTTCCATTCGCAGGATGATTCGTTATAACCCTAAGGAGACGAGTTTGGGTCTTATTCCTAGAATAGCTCGTCTTAATCTGTTCGTCTGTCACTCTCCTCTGTTCTTGTCACCATTGATGTACATTTTAGATCTATCTCTTTACACTCAGTATTTATGGTTGACCTCGTTAATTTCTATGTTTTAATCGGAACTCACGTGAACAACTTTGTGAATATATCAGTTATCGATCCAATCCACAGAACTGCACAAGAAGTTGAACAAAAAGAGAGTGAGTTCAGTTAAGTAATTAAATTAATACGTGGAGATAATGAATAGAAGTTTAATTTGTGTAAAGTAAAGCTAATTCAATACCTTGCAAATTGAAAATTCATAAAACAAATCAGATCGGCATGACACATATGGTAACTATGGGACATATCCCATGGATGTTTAATTTCAACCACATACAAGCATTATAGTGCGGCTAACAATCGACTGGCACAAGAAGACTTAAGTTCGTTTAATAATTTGTTTGCAAGTTCTGGTCTGGGATTGAAAGAATTCAGGTTGATGGTAATAATATTTATTGAAACAATGATTCGCTTGTGGCTAGCTTTATAAATCTTTTTGGAAGTTTACACGATTTATCAGGACTGAGCACGATTTTAAAACAAACCTGCTTAAAGCATATAATCTGATGAAGACAATGTCTGCGCTCTGCTCTCGAACGTTCCTTATGTAGACGTCCGGCTCATCGCTTCCTAAGTATTTGCTTGATTAAAACTAAAAATTCGCCATTTAGAATTAATGAAATTTAGTTAAGTCGGTATCTGGTACATTTCCCCAAGACTCTTGGTATAGATTAAAAATCGTTCTTTATAATGGTTGAAACGACAGATTTCATTGCTCTCCCGAAAAATGTGCGGTATTTCGTTACACATTTCGGAATGTCTTCCCTGAAGGAGCTACTAAGGACTAGATAGTTGTGGTTAGTTAACATTGCTTTTAATAGACACCTCCCACAAAATGAAGCCAACATCTTCTTAGGGAATAAAAATAAGAATATGTGCAAATGCAGGTGTAAAGCAGGTGCAGGTGGAAAATGTAAGAATGATTTTACAACAATTTCTATTGCATTTTGACTTTTTCTTGCCATTCCACGATAAAATACAAATCCTATTTTTTGTACCAGTTTTTCTATCCATAGCGGCCCTCTTGATTTTCCTAAATGTCAATAAAATATCCACAAGCTTTATTAACAGTGAGCAAGGTGACAAGATGAATCCTAAATTCTGCGCCTAGATGGCGCTAGCGACTTCTATGGTTATCTAGTCTTAGAAGTATGTTCAATAAGTGTAAAATATCAAAGTTTGTTTTATATCATGGATAAAGATAGTGCGAATGAAACAGTACTTAAACGCCTCATCTTAAATTTTAAACTGTATCGAAGTGGATTGTACTAAAATTATTATTAGCAATAAGCTATTATTGGCAAATTGGGTGATGGTACTTAACTGAAAAGTGTAAGTTGCATATAAATAAATACTACAGGATTGTTGAAGAATATTTTTGGCTAATATTTTCTCAATATGGACATCTCTCTTGGCGCGTTACCTTCTTCTTTCCCCATTGATCTTAGGACTCGCACGCTCTTAAGATGGCGATTCCCTAGAAGAGACATCCGATAGTGAAATATTTATTATTTTTGACTATAACTTTTTCTTTCTTAGTACGTATATTTAAAAAACTATAAGAGTACCTAAGTAGAACCATAACAAGACTATTACTATGAATTTTCACTCAATAATTTCAGTGGTTTGCAAAATAGCTAGACTTAAAACTACGAAATAGGAAGACTAACATAATTTTTAGGGAATGGCCACCTTAACGAAACTTTTGGAATGAAGACATTTATGTTGACATTCGCATTGTTTGCTATTATTATTAATATTAAGTAATCATTATTTGAGAAATTTCATTTGATTTCCATCATAGACATCTATTTCTTTTGAAATGTCGAATATACTTTTGAACGACCCCGGTAAATAGTTAAATCTTGTATTGTCTTCGTCACTCAATTGTAATTTAACTCCTGCAAAGACCTTTGTTCAATTTTAATTTCAAGATTGCATTGTCATAACTGACTATATCTGCTATTAAACCTCGAATGATACTTAATTTTTACTTTTACAGAAGTCATTAATGGAAAGAAACAATCGGTCTTTGTTGTAGGAGATGATTTAAATATTTCTATTATTACCCGTTGATTGTATGATTTTAATTTTACTATAAACACCTTTTGATATGTAAATTCGAATAAAGACTTAACGTCCCTGTGTCTATTGTTGATAATTATATAAATGTAATAATTAAAACGAAGAAGAAAAGCAGGCGATATATTGCTGCTGTCATTTTTAATGTGTACATAATGATTATAAATTATTATAAATAATTATTACATCAACGTAGTAATTATTTATTTTACAGTTATGGTTGTCCGTATATTACATGCGAATTAACAGTATAATTTACAACTTTTCTTCATTTCAATGTGACAATTATTGGTAAAAGATCACTGTTAGCTTTATTTATATAAAGGGAAATTGTTATTGAAAATAAATACTATTGAAATTATTATTAATCCCTAGAATTTGTAAATAAATTAATTCAACATTATTTTTTAAATAAATTTTATTTCCAACTTTCAGTGAGCTTTTATGAAGCTACGCATCTGACAGGCAGTCATGACAGATGACGTGATGTCATTAGATGTGCTATACAGCAAATGGAGACAACTAGAATAATACATAGATCAGGAAACGTCTGGCAGAACATTGTGAATAAAAGGAGAAAGAAAATCATCAATTTTATTTTATTAAATGTAGAAATCAAACAAAACATTTTTCAGTGATTATTTCACTCTTTAACGTTCAACCCAGAGAAACCTCAATTTTTGAGAATATTCCAAATGTCATGATTAATAGTGAAATAGCTAGATCGAAAACACTTTTGACAGCATCGATAGTACACCAATAAGCAGTTTTATCGCTGTAAAAGACGTTGTACCACTCTTTCAAATATTGCTCATGAACTTTATCTTCAGTTATGTTGCCAAAAGTAATGTAACTCGTATAAATTGGGTAACTCATCAAAGCTCGTCTCCTGGCGTCAGTGATTGGCTTTAGTAGCGGAAATAGGCAGAAGTTAAATAAGTGAATAAAAGAAAAAACCGCTGCCTAAGGAATCACTACTTCCACATCCAGATTTTTCATCCAAATCACTTTAAAGGAAACATCTTGACTATATTGGCATTCTAGTATATGGAAATTATTGGTCATAGAATTTTAACAATATTTGGGGCAGATGTCATAGAAAAGTTTGAGGAGTTGGTTTCTACCATATACGTTAAAAATGAAGTTTTTAGTTTACTCTACTTATTTTCCCCTATTCACAACCTACCACCTCCCACCCCTTCAATGGAGTCATCTCAATCAAATGTCACTACAATACATACGTGTACTAACTTTCAAGTGAATATCTCAATTTTATGTTATCAATCCCATTAATAATGGAGTGGAGGTGGTGGAGTTTGAAAAATTTTAGAAAGAAATCTGAGGTCTTGGTTTCTAGCATATACACCAAATTCCAAATTTCTGTACTCTGACCAGTTTGATTTACTTATTTTCCCCTAGTTACTCCTATTAACCCCAACCCTTGTCAACCACTTTAATAAAGGAGTAAGAGTAGTAAAGATTATTAAAAAATCTGAGGCCTTGGCTTCTAGGACATACACCGAATTTCAAGTTGCTGTACTCTTACCAGCTTGCTTTACTTATTTTTCCCTATTTACCCCTACTTACCCCCACTCCTTCAGCGCAATCAATATGATCTAGTTTCAGATATAGTTATAATACATACATGTACCAAATTTCAAGTAAAAATCTAAATTTAATTTTATCAACTCTTTTAATAAGAGAGTGGGGGTGGTGGGGGGATGGAAAATACTATTAAAAAACCTGAGACCTTCGTTTCTAGTATATACACCAAATCCCAAATTTCTGTACTTTTACCAGCTTGCTTTACTTATTTTCCGCTTTATACCCCTATTTAACCCCCAACTCTTCAACGGAATCATCTCGAAATATCTAGTTCTAGGCTAAGCATTTCCAAGAAACTGAATGAGATTTTATGAAAATGTAATTCATTAGAATGAAAAGATTTCTAAAGACAAGGTACGTAAATAAATTAATTTCAGGCCTTTGTTCTCATTTTTAACTGAATTTACATATCGCAGGGGATCATGTAGATACTAGTTTAGCCTGCTTAGCCGTAGAGGACTAGGTTGGATGCTAGTGTTAAAATGAGAATGGCACATCAGAATTTTTACTTGTTAGCATAACCAGAAGTCAGGTTATCGAAAGAATGCAAAGATTTCATTAATATTTTTATATATAGTTTTTCCTTTAGGTCTCATAGATAGCTTTTCTTTCCACTGTTTGCAAAATCCTATAAAGAAAATGTTTCATTACTATAAGCAAAAAAATAATAAATAATTCACTTTTAAACTGATGAAATATCTTAAGATTTTTTGTAAGTAACGCATGGTACCACGTGATACTAATTTATCTTCTACTATGTCACATATGAAGTATTTTTAATAGAACATAATTATTTTAGATCATTCTGTAACATTCTAGTGCACACAGCGAGTATTGCGAAAATTGGCTCACAGAGTCTTGTTTGTTACGTAATATTTTATTGATGAGCTGTAATTTTAATCCATTGTGAATCTTTAACTCGCTGTTGTAAATCTAAAACTCATTGTTGGTATCATTTAAGCCGTAGTTGCATTTCTAAAAAATAAGGTCATATCATTGAAACAATTTTAGATGGGGTGCTATACATATTATGAATTTCTTTTGTGTATATAGATTATGTTTAGGGGACATTTGGGAAACTATTTGTTTTTTATTGCTGTACATCTCATGTGTGTTGTAATAAATGTCTAGTGTCTACATGTTCTCATTATTTGCACTGGTACACCTGATATTTGTTTAAATTTTGAGATTTGAGAGAGTAAAGTAACAGTTTCATAGAGATATTTTGAGAATTCCGTCGCATGGTTGCTAGTAATTTAATTTTGTTCCTGGCTGGCAAAATTATTTAAATCTTATTACGTAACATACAGCCGGTGGCGCCCTTTTGAGTGTGGACACACAATCCTAACCCACGGCCTTATGCTCTCCAACAAATATCGGCTGCCGTTCTCACCGGAATAACATGTTTTAATATTTAGGTATTAAAATATGTTACAATAGCTGAAGAGTTTAGGTCGTAAAGATAGATTCTTTAAAGAATATGCCAAAATATATGGATTTTAATGCTATGATTGGAGAATCTGAATCTTTATACCACTACATGAGAAAGGAACGACATATGTGGTTGATAATTAGAGATTGCTGGCATTAATATACACATGTCAGTACACCTAAAGGTTCACTCAGCAATAATTATGTTCACAAAAATAAATTTTTAGCCCTCTTCCTATTTTGTTGGAATGTCCTTTGTGACATCACTTTACACAACGTTCATTTGCAAAATCTCTTGCTCCACACTTAAAGATAAAAAAGTTTGCCTTTTGAAAAATCTGTTAATTAGTTTGTCATAAGAGAACGAATGTGAATTGTTGAGTATAAATACTTCTCGATCAATTTTCTTTGTGAGAACGTCCACTTTTATGCCCCTTATCGTTCAACTTTGTTTAATATATTATAAGAATAAATATAAAATCCTGAGACAAACAATATTTTAAAATATAAAATAACAACGAAAATTTTAACAACAGCGCCAGCTATAAAAATAATATAAAAATTGTTCAAAATGGCCACCATCATTTAAAATTAAAAATTTAAAATCAGGGCTGTTTGGCGGCCATGAAATTGGTCCGCCATTACCAATCCAAATGTCAAATTGACCATTTAAATGCTCCCTAACTTCCAAAACACTGTGTTGGGTCGCTCCGTTGTGCTGCCAAATTACTTAATTAAGTTCCTTATCAGAAAAATGACCTGCTCCCTACATCTGAACGTATCTGTTGATTGACCCGTATTGTCTGAAGGCTGCCGAGCTGGTGTATGGGCAACTTAGTTCAACTGAGGTGGATCTATCTAAGGGCTAAAAACTTACGTTCATCGTATATATTATTTTTAGGAACTGAAGGAAGAAATACATTGAAAGAATGAGAGTTAATATACGAATGTCGTCAGGAAACTGATGAGAAGGGACTTTGATGAGGCACTGCGACTAACTATATTTAAGAATTATGGGAGCAGAGATCATCTTCCACATGTCATTTTTTAAATTAATTTCAATAATGACAAATTGTTTCATTAATAAACTGATTTAAATTCATTTAAATTTTAAAGTTAAGTATTTGACTTCATTCATCCATGAGATTATCAAACAAAGATTGAAACTGGGAAACAAGCTTTATTTGATTCCCCTTGTACGATGTGACCTCAATTTTCATATCAAACATCGGATAGAACAAAAATATTACGACACATGCCTAAAATGTGTGAAACACTAAAACACACCATTTCCATTTAAAGCGTAAAAAGAACCACATAATTTACTTTCATGGTATAAAAATAAGTTTTTCGACAGACATTAGCATTAGCATTCCGAGCGTAAGGCTACAATTCTTACCAACAAAGCATGTCCACCATTATAAAAGGTGGAAATATTTACAGTGTATATTTGGAAAAAAGAATTTACATAGTAGAAAAGAGCCATTCGCATGGAAATGAGAATTCTATGCGGCATTGTTGACTGCCGATAAAATATAAGATGGCAACAATGGATGTTAGCTGGAAAGCTCGCTAGAAACGTTTGCCATTTGATGTATTGAGAATGGGGTATTTGGCTCGATTCTGTGTATGCTAACGATTCAGGACGTCCGGTTTTTCTATTTTAGTTTGGGTATTGGAATAAATAATCCATTAGACTTACGTCCCATTTGCTTAATCCAAATTACATGAATTTTAAAAATATACTGTATACTACGATTTCATTTACATTAACTCCATTGAGTCATATTTACATGGAATATAATATCTTATAATCATATTCCTTTCGAAATATCGAGAAACATATTTTGTACTACATTTCTATTCTAGTTCATTTTGTACAGAAAAATATGATCCTGTAACTGAATACAATGTTACTTAAATAATTTTCGTAAAGGCCAAAACAGCATATAAAGATGGATTATTTAATTTTAGTGGACTCCAGGATGCCTACTTGGTTGGCAAATCGCACTTAAGTATTATCATATTCAGGTGTTTTTGAAAAGCACGCCAGTGCGAGAAAACAGGGAGTATATTTTGAAGAAATTATGTTTACTAAGAAAGGCATGAGGAATGAAGAGGGTACGTAAAAATGAAACTAAGAGAATATTTGTGCAAATAAATAATATATTTTTAGGGTAATGATCTTTTACAGTTTATGCATTAACCACATATGTTGAATAGTTTGTAAATGATTTCGATTGCACGGAAATACAGTATACTTACTTTACTTGTGGAACAGATATTCGAAGAGAATAAGTTGGCTGTTATAATTTGTATAACAATCATTGTAAATTGTTTCGAAAAGTACTTACACCTAATTAAAAAAAAAAACTTATATTCAATAATACATTAACTAGGACTGCTCACAATTTTTTAAGCTGAAATCTCTAAGTTATACATTTTTTTCCGTCAATAGTGCAACTTATTTTACACAGTGTTTATACTACCATTTAATTAGTTGATATTTTATAAATTCATGACATGTATTTATCAAATTACACAATTAACAATCCTCTATATACAATAATATACATACGGATTTTTGATAGCGTTGGCGATCGGGAGTATATCAAATAATCACAACGGGTACTTGTAAAGAGGTTACGTGAATGTCGGAGAGGGTTTCATAATAAATTAGGAGACCCTGCACCGGCAGGTATGGTTAGTGATCCATGAACTGGTTTCGACCTTCTTAACTCACATCAACGTGAAGTACACTGAAAAGAGTTATAGCCTCGATTCGCCCTATTAGGCTAGTGCTAAGACACTAACTTGAAAGTCAAATCAATAGCTCCATCTAGCATCATATCCTGCAAATATTTCTGAAAAGCACGATTATGTTTACCATCAGACGATCAGCTTTATGTAGGACGATTATGTAAATTCTTAAAATAGAAGCGGCTGGCCAAGAACCACCGAATAGAGTTTTTCTCCTTCTGCCGCCAGGAAGTATGCTCTTTTATGACCTTATGTGCCACTATTTCCGAATATCCATAATTATATATTATATATTATAAATACTTATATAAGGTTAACCGAGCTGTGTTCGCACAGATTAATCAACAACACGTCTTCGTTTGCTCACAGTAAAATGTCACATATCTCTATTTGGAGAATGCCTGGACACCTGCAAAGCGCCGCCAATATACAAGTCCTTAGTTTGTGTCTGTGTATGTCATCACTGGCTCTTTGATCCGCATGCATACATACTATTCCACTCTTGAGACTACGAAGTGCCTTCATATTACCAGTCGTCATTCTGACTACGTAATACGCCGATTCGCTACAAGTAGAGCTAAAGCCTTTGTATCCTACATTACATTCTTGAACAGTCTTTTTGTTGATTTTCTAGATTCCAGTTTCACTTTAATGTGTAAGAGAATCAACTCATAAAATTTGTTACTAACACTGACTTTGAATTGGGTTCTGAGCTTTTTATACTGATCCTCATTCGCTGAAACCTTATTTCAAACCAGGTTGTCTCTGGTCCATCGGAGCATAGATATCGAAGGGTTACTAGATACAACTTGTGGCATAGTAGTTTGGTTCTCATTGCAACCGTAAGCTGCATGAAAGAAATTCATTTGAAGAAGTTGTGGACAATTTGAGTAATTTCTTTTCGCAACTTAGATATCTTTTTCAACTTTTGGGTTTTAATGTTTTTTAATCATCTTACTCATATTAACATCCTGGTGGAGTTTTGCTACTGCTATTCCACCACTCAACAAGGACACATGTTCACATAGACATCAACACAACAACCATTACCTGTTATATTGCCGTCCACCGTATCTGAGACTCGAACTCAATAGAGATAAAAGCGACATGTTGTGTCCCTCAACAGGACTTTAGTCCACTACTGCTATCTCAGTAACACATTAAGAACGAGGCTAAACATCCATACTCCGGCCAGGATTCGAACCGAGGACTCCGTGGCCGCAAGCCAAAACCTTAGAACTGCATCATTGAGCCGACGTAATTTGTTAATTAACTTAAAAAGAAAACATTCATGACGTAATTTCGTAAAATTAATTTCTTGACAAAAATGATTTTGTCTATGGTTTGTTTTTGGAAATTTGTAAAAATGGCACTCATTAGTACAGAGACTTTTCTTGGGAAAAAATTCAGGAAGAAAGTTGAATAAATGACTATAAATAGTAATTTATGGTTACTATTTCGTAATAGTGAAGAGAAAATCAAAAACATCAATTATCAAAAATTAAAATAAAAGCCGAATTTAAAGATTACACTCTCTTTAGTTATTTTAACATAGAGGAATCATTCTTTTTGCCATTGTAATTATTAATATTTCAAATTTATAATCTGAAAAGGAATGTATGTATAAGAAATTCTCGAAACGCACACAAGCTTTCTGAACTACACAATTCGTGAATTTCCACTTCTTGCGTAATTCTACTACAGCATGAGTTGGCATGATTAGATGCCTACAGGAACTGGGAGGTCCTTCAGTAGTTATTGTGCTTACATGAAACGTGGACAGATGGTCAGATGTATATCTTGAAAGTTATTCAGAATTCAATAAATAACACAATGACATAATAATTTCTCTAAGATCGATGTTTATTGTTTTAGAAAAGTGTTTGTCAAATACTACATACCCTTAGTTTCTACGAGGAGTATAACATGTTAAACGAAGAATATTATCTCATTCTTTGATTCTACGTTAACATTTTCGAAAATTATTCCTCAAAATTTCACCACACATGATACATAGCGTGAACCTAAAGAAACGCATGAAATTCATGTCTTTGGTATGCGTAATTTTTCAAAAAAATCCTCGGACAGGTCTATTTTATTTCTGTAAATGCTATATTTTGTCACTAGACCAAAATTTATGAGGTCATTGGTTTTTGAGTCATGACGCCATCATAATTTTTTTTATGGAAACAGACATTTTTGTTTGCTGTTTTTGGTGGTATATTCTTCTAGCTTTCTGGTGAAATAAAAAAAAAAGATCGGAGACTGAGGCATTCTTTTGGAAAAAATGACATTTCATGTAAAAATAGCTTACTTTTCACAAATTCACGAGCAATGTTCCACTTTCTTATGGACTGATACATTTTGTTGCCTACATTTTTGTTTTAACTAGCATGAAAACATTTGACATAAAAACAAAACAAAGAAAATAATAAAAAAACATTCACCTTAACAGTGAGACACAGGCCTTTTTGTGTAAAGTTTCGATAAAATTTTTGTTCCTGGTAGGTGTGGAACCTCAGACTTGCGACACTTCTGAGACAGTGTAAAACTAGGGAATGCAATGCCACGTTTAAGTGAAAGAGAACGCGTAGAACTTTTGATGATGGTTGGATATGGCGATAGGCTGAGAACTCATTAGGAAGCATGTGATGTTTTCAATGCCAAGTATCCCGAAAAGCAAATTTCTAGATCCACTGTAAGTAGATTGGTGGCTAGATATGATGAATCTGGCAGTGTAGCTGACCTCCCTCGATCTGGTCGCCCGAAACCAAATTAAATATTTTTCTGGAAAGTGAAGAAAACCACCATCTTTCGACAAGGCAGCTGGCTTTAAATCATAACGTGGATCAAACTTATGTTGTACGTCTATTTAAAGAAGAAAAATACCATCCACACAAAGTGCAGTTAATAATCCACGAATTGAATGGGGACGATCCAGATCGGCGCTTACAATTTTGTGAACAGTGATGACCTTGTGCGATGAAAACCCAAATTTTTTAAAGAACATTGTTTTTTCTGATGAAGCTACATTTTCTTTAAAGAGGACTGTACATCGGCATAACTGTAGGTATTGGTCACGCGAAAATGCTCATTGGACTCAAGAAGCCTATACACAGCGACGAGGCAAAGTAAACGTGTGGGGAGATATGATTGGTGATCGTTTAGTGGGATCTTTTTTTTGAAGAAGATCTTACGGCCGCAAGATATTTACAGTTTTTGTAAGTTGAGTTAATGCTAGCCTTAGCAGTTTTGTTTCTGAACAATGAAGATGAAGATATTCCTGCTGAAAACGTCTGGTTTCAGCAAGACGGGGCCTTACCTCATTTTGGGATAGCAGTGCGTCAGTTTTTAGATGACACTTTTACTAGAAAGTGGAGAGGTCCGATTGAGTGATCCCCGCGTTCACCGGATTTAACCCCCTTAGACTTTTTTCTTTGGGGTTACTTAAAGTCAAGGGTGTATTTTAACAGACCGGGTACCATAGAAGAATTGAAAGACAGAATTGGCTTGGAGATGAGACGAATTGCCCATGAGATGATTCAGAACAGCGTGCAAGGTGTCTACACCCGTCTTGGTCAATGCCAAATGGTTGGAGGGTCGCAATTTGAGCAATGGAGATGATTTTTTTTCTTAATTACTTATGTAAGGTATAAATCAATAAAAATATTTTTTTCCGAAAGAATGGCTTAGGTAATATCATTTTTTTTCATGTCAGCAGAAAGCTGAAGGAATATACCGCCAAAAACAGTAAAAAAAGTCTGTTTCCATTAAAAAATATTATGATGACGTCATAACTCAAAAACCAATGACGTAATAAATTTTGGTATAGTGACAAAATATAGCATTTACAAAACTAAAATCGACCTATTCGAGGATATTTTGACAAATGACACCTACCAAAGATATGAATTTTGTGCTATTCTTTAGGTTTACACTGTATTTGTACCCGGAAGAACGTTATGGAGAGCTGCCTCAAATTTTAATCGGAAATTAATATCATGATATCGAAGGATGAGGGATAGTAGTAATAAAAATTTGTGTCTAAATTAAGGTGGCCATTCCCTAGAAAGAGACATCCGATAGGGGAATATTTACTATTTTTAGCTATAACTTTTTTTTCTCAGTACGTATATTTAAAAAACTATAAGAGTACCTAAGTAGAACCATAACAAGACTATTACTATGAATTTTCACTCAATAATTTTAGTGATTTGCAAAATAGCTCGATTTAAATTAAATAATTATGTTAATCTTCCTATTTCGTAGTTTTAAATCGAGCTATTTTGCAAACCACTGAAGTTATTTTGTGAAAATTCATAGTAATAGTCTTGTTATAGTTCTACTTAGGTACTTTTATATATTTTTTAAATATACGTACTAAGAAAAAAAAGTTATGTGCAAAAATAATAAATATTTCCCTATCGGATGTCTCTTTCTAGGGAATGGCCACCATAACGGAACTGGATAATTTACACTCTCCAAATTTCATTATATCACGTCGTTTACTAGGGATTTTAGAAGGGCCCGTTCGTATATTGTGCACTATTTATACAGCGCGTAAGGTATCTTGAAGTTTCTTTCTTTTAAGAAAACTTATGTCTAATTTCTTTGGATTATGTGTAATTTGGATATATGCAAATGTTTACGTTTCTTTGTGAAGACTGATGCAATTTTAACAGTGAGCCAGTTTGTTTAATAAAATTTATGAAAATGTGCCATGATGCCTAGTCTTCTTAATGTAGACTAGGAATCATGGCACATCATCTCACCCCTAAATTTCAACACATCCGGAGTGGGGATGCACAAAGCCATCATTTAATTGATGGTACATTTTTAACTGTAAACTTTTTATAAAACGTAAAATGATTTTTTAATTTCTAAATCACCTTTCGCAAACAAACGCAAAAAAACACGAAACCAGACTACGTTGCGAACCCAGCCCAAGTAAAACAGTTTCACTAACTTTCACAAAGCAGCATTTACTAGAAAGAAAGCTGATTTTAATGAAATTTCTGAAAACTTGTTACAAATAATGGCTGCGTCACCCTTTGGAATAATGTCTGAACAAAGGCGTAACTCCCTGATCGTTATGGAGTTGCTCCTTCGTGCAAAATGTGATTCAATTATTACTCTTATTTTTAATTACGAATCTGCGAGTCAAACCGAAACATAATTATAATTGTGCGGCACACAACTCGGCACAATATATTGTTTGGACCGACAATGCGGGGCCCAACAAAAGCAGTCAGGTATAGCATTGCTACCAACACAATCAAGGCAAGTCTGAAAAGTTTTAACGATGTATTCTGAATTAATAACTTGTTGAAGTACCAAATCAATACGTAACAATGTGCCATATGCAGTATCAATTCGTCTATTGAGATTGAGGTAAGTTGACTGGAATATTTACCTATTAATACTTTCCAAATTAAAAGTTTTATTCAAACTAGCAGCACGTTTAGCTAACAATAAGATTTCAAAAATATAATTTTACGTCTTTACCCTTATTTATGTACCTACCAATTTTGCGAAGAAACTGGGGGTAGAAGGATCATATCATAGTCTAATTCACAAGTTCAAAAAGGTGTTAATTCTTGAAATAGCTCCTAAAAATATGAGTGATAGCTCATTGGATTCGGAATGACGTCTAGAAAAATGCAATAAAATGTTTTATTAGCACATAAAAAATTGCAAAAGTTATAAACAGATTAAGATGAAAAAAAAATGGCATTTAGTTTTTCGCTTATAACTCAAAAACTATAAGCGATAACGGAAATCCGAAAAAAGATTCTTAAAGAGGAGGAAACTTCCAATAAAAAAAGTCCCAACTAGCGGAACTCTATCTCCATTATTTATCATTTTAATTTAACGCCGAAAATAGGATTCCGCTGCAGGATGCGAGCGCCGCGCCGCCTCAAAAGAGAGTACATCACATAAAATAATTTTTTTATACTATTAATTATCAACTAAAAAATTTGAAAGAATTATGATGTATTCGTAACACTTCAAGAAATAAGGTACCGTTGGAAAAAAATGTTAAAGTTTATTTTTCAACAAGTGAGGCCATTGTTAACTAACGAAATTTTCTCCGTTATCATTGGAGACAATTTTTTTTTTGGACCCCTTCTTATAGATAGACCTAGATATACCTAACAAGATCACATTATAAAAGTTTTTAAAAATTGTTTATTTTGTTCATTATAATTTTTAAAGTAAACAGAAAATTAAAAACCAAAGCAAAGTTGTAAATTTTTTTTTTAAATTCGTTATCATATTACTGTTTTTACAATGAAGAAAGGCTAAACGCTAAAAAAGATGTACGACATTTGTTTATAAGTTGCTTATAAACAAATTGACTAGTTTTAGATTTAAATTTTTCTTTTTTTTACAATTTTGTTGTCCTGAGAATATTATGATTTTTGAATAATTTTTTTTTCTTAAAAACATTATCTTATTGTTTATAATCGTTTATTTTTAATTATCCATCATTTGAACAATTAGTTAAAAAATTATTATTTTTTAAAACTCATAATTGGTAATCCTCAACAAAGTAACAAAGAGAAAAAAAATGTTTATCAACAATTTCATTGTTTATTAATTTAACAATTTGTTATAAACAAATTCTGACAATTCTAAATTTTTTCCTAAATCTCAAAAAAATTACAAAAACAGCCATATGCAACAACATATTGAAAAAAAAATTGTTTGTATTTTTTATAGCGTTTTTCAATATTACACGATACAGAAGTTGAAACGGGCACTTGATTTGTCAACTAAAAAACTGATATAACTTTTAAAGTATTAGAGATATCACAATAGACATAAGTCGTTGATATAGAGACTTAATTAATCTTTAAATTAATTGACTTCCAAGTTGTAACTATTATTAATCAGGTATTACGCGCATTTGTTTATAAAAATTAAATGTGTTTTCGACGTTTCTGAATCTTTTATGACTTCTAGCTCACCAAATAATGCAGATACGGCAATGGACCTTCAAGGCAATTTGATAAAATTAAGATATTTTATAAATTTATATTTTGAAATATCTGAAAGTTGCAATGGTTTATTTAAAAATAAACTGAAAACATATTTAATTTCTATAAACAAATCCGCATAATAACTGATTAATAATGGTTACAAACTTGGAAGTCAACTCATTTAAAAAATAATTAATCCTCTATAAAAACGACCTGAATGTCTATTGTGATATCTCTAATAGTTTAAAAGTTATATCAGTGTTTTAGTTGACAAATCAAGTGCCCGTTTCAACTTCTGTATCGTGTAATATTGAAAAACGCTATAAACATTACAAACAAATTTTTTTCAATATGTTGTTGCATATGGCTATTTTTGTAATATTTTTAAGATTTAGAAAAGAAAATAGAATTGTCAGAATTTGTTTATAACAAATTCTTAAATTAATAAACAATGAAATTGTTGATAAAAAAATTTTTCTTTTTGTTGCTTTATTGAGGATTGCCAATTATGATTTTTAAGAAAAAAATAATTTCTTAACTAATTATTCAAATTGAAACATATTCCTTATAGGATTTTGCAAACAGCAGAAAAAATAACTATAACGAAAAGAAAAACTTTGTGTAAAAATATTAATGAAATCTTTGCATTCTTTTGATAACCTGAATTCTGGTTATGCCAGCAAATTAAAATCCTAAAATTAATTTGTCTAATTTCTTCTATTCAAATGATGGATAATTAAAAAAACGATTGTAAACAATAAGCTCGGTGGCGCAATGCTAAAGGTGTTTGGCTTGCGACCACGGAGTCTCGGATTCGAATCCCGGTCAGGGTATGGATGTTTAGTGGCGTTTTTTCATGTGTTACCGAGATCGTAGCAGTGAGCTAGTGCGCTGTTGAGTGGCACAACATGTCTAGTCGCTGTTATCTCTCCTGAGTTCGAGTCTCAGCTGCGGTAGATGGCAATATCGCAGGGAATGGTTGTTGTGCTGATGTCTATGTGTACGTGGCCTGGTTGAGTGGTAGAGCAGCAATAGCTGAACTCCGCCAGGACGTTAATATAAATAAGGCATTAAAAAAAATTAAAAAATAAAATAAAATAAAATAAAAAAAAAATTAAAAATCATAATATTCTCAAGAAAACGAAATTGTAAAAAAAAATTAAATACAAAACTAGTCAATTTGTTTATAAACAACTTATAAACAAATGGCGCAATTTTTTTTTAATGTTAATGAATGCCTTACTTCAATGTAAAAATAGTAATATGATAACAAATTTCAAAAAAAAAGTAAATTTTACAAGTTTACTTTGGTTTTCAATTCTCTGTTTACTTTAAAAAATTATAATAAACAAAATAAACAGTTTTAAAAACGTTTATAATGTGATCTTGTTAAGTATATCTATAAGAAGGGCTCCAAGAAGCAAAAATTTTATAGGCCAATTATTTAAAAAAAACTTCGTCTCCAATGATAACGGAGGGAGGTCCCATAAAATTTCGTTAGTTAACAATGGCGTCACTTGTTGAAAAATAAACTTAGCCATTTTTTTTCCAACGGGACCTTATTTTTTGAAGTGCTACGAATACACCATAATTTTTTCAAATTTCTTAATTGATATTTAATAGTATAAAGAAATTATTTTATGTGATGTACTCTCTTTTGAGGCGGCGCTCGCATCCTGCAGCGGTCGCACGGCATTAAATTAAAATGATAAATAATGGAGATAGAGTTCCAGGAATTGGGAGATTGTTTACTCACCCCTGTTGCTGCTGACAAACGGCTTGAGCTGACTTGAGGATCTTCATCCACATGAACTAAAATATCTAATCTAGTTCTTGATCTGGAGTAATTCGTTTCGGTCGTCCTACAACATTTTTATGGCGAAATGAACCCGTTTCTCGAAAGTGACGAAACAAATATTTGAAAATCTTATGGTCTGGCTGTATTCTATTTGGATATTGAAGTGAGCTGCAGCAGGTCCGCTAAAATTTTTTTGTACGTAAACACATATCATATCCCTCATTTTCCTATTTGAAAAATTACGATTTCGAGGCATTTTAAATAAAGAAGTTAAAGAAATTAGCTCGAGGAACACAAGAACAAAATAAAATGATTAAACCCAACTAGCACCAAAGTGACAGTAACTAAGATAGGAACTTCGTATGAGTAATCATTACGTAATTGCGACTAAATTTACGACTTTGGTGTAAAAATAACTTCATTTGACAAGTCTACAGTCCCTGCCTCGTAGTTTCTACCCCTAATAATTACTTTATAGTTATACAACTTCTATGTAGCTTTCGTGGTACATGGCAACGTGGTAGTTACCAGTGGGATGACTTTCGGGTTTTCAGAACTTGAAGGTGGTAAACTGTAGTAGCAGCGACTAACTCGCATCACTGAAATGTGACTTCAAAGTTGCAATCACCTTCAAGTAGCTTTAATAGTTGCCGCGACGTTCTGGGAACCTTCACTATTTCTTTAAAGTAGTGGAACTTGTAAGTAATATTCATAGGTGTTAATGACGTTACACTACTACCTACAGAACTGTGTACGGCTACTACAAAGTGCACATCACCTCTGAAATTTACCATGAAGCAAATTTCAACATCTAGTTCCCAATGTTGACCATAGATAAAGTTAATGCAACAACCTAACCTATATAATATGTTTGCCTAACCTAGACTAGAATTATATGCTGCTATATTCATGCTATAAATTTAATATTTCAACACAGTTTTATTACACCCACCTTTTTTTCTATGTTATCTATCACTGTAATAGTATATTATACCAACAAAGTTTATGTTTATTAAGTCGTTGATATATGGATGCATACAAGTAAATTGCGACAGCTGATAGGTTTTTCAATGTGAAGTTAGGTAAATGATAAACAGCAAAAGCTAGGAACGCGTTCAGTCTAGACCTCAACGTACGGCTAACACGTACGTTTCGAATCAATAACGGGAGAAATGTAACCATGCAGTAGCAGCGGCAACTCTGAAGAGGTAATTTGTTGTAGTCACAACTTTGCTACGACTTTAAAGTAATGCTACAGTTCCATTCGCAGATTTGTGGTAAATATAACTTTAAAGTTACGTATTTGCAGTTTTCGTCACTATCGCCAAGTAGCAATTACTTTCAAGTAGCATTTCTTGGTCAAAACGACCTTAAAGTCATATTTTCTGAAATACGCCATGTTGATGGCCAGAATTATCGACGCCATTATTATAACACATGAACCATAATTTCACAATTGACTAATAAATTTAATTTATCGCAATTTCTTCACCAAATACAGCAAACGACGACATAAAAAGTAGTGTTAAGTTCCGAAGAACCATAAAAAAATTACTATACTTCCAATCCACTACGTGGATGTGGAAGTAATATGTTTCGGCATCTAGTGTGTCATATTCTCACATGACATTACATACTTTAAAAACAATATTTTCATTAAAAAATGCATATTTTAAAGGCGCGTGGTTAGAGTCGGACGTTTTATCATTATGTTTGTCAGTAAAATTGCATTCGTTTTAATTGGGACCCTTAGACCACTGAAAAATAGCACAAGCTTTGCTGTCTAATATTACCCTCTGATATTCTATTAAATTTCTGAGTTAGGGAAATGAACAAGAACAAGAATCATATGTAAGAATGAAACATAAATTTAATAAAATCGGTTGCAAGACAAAGAAGGGGCAACATCGATTTGAAAGAGTAGGGAGTGGTAAAGTTTTCTGAAAGTTGCGGCGTCTACGCCGCCACGTCGCCGTTCCGGAGCAACAACGTCATTGGAACGTAGCTAAACAAGTTCCAGGAACGTGGCTGGAATGTTATCGCCACCAAAAAATATTCCTCATTTTGGTCATAAACACGTATTAGGAACGTTCCTATTACGTGCCTGTGACTAGTACCAAAACACTTTAAAGTGCCTACAATAGTCATTGCTACGTTCCCACGACTAATTGTGCTAGTTGGGACTGGTCTAGAAAAAAACAAAATTTTCTGGTCCAAGGACTAAACCTATCATACCTTAAGTATTTTTGTGTACTGAATCCGAATTTTCGATTTAAAAATTTTCTACCGCGTAGATTTCGAGTAATTCGCGATTTTTATCGTCAAAACAGCATTTTGGCAATAGGAATCACGATTTACTCGAAATCGAAATCGAAAATTTTTTAAATTGAAAATTCGGATTCAGCACACAAAAATACATAAGGATGATCTTTTTTTTTGTGTAGATCTATGCACAGGCACAGAAAAAAATAATTAAGGAATGAGGTTTAGTCCTTGGAGCAGAAAATGTTGTAATTTTGTACACCAGTGTTATCAACTTTTACATCTTGGTGAAATTTGACAGCTCATTGACACCTGTCATTAGGTCGAAATTTATTTTTGCGACCTAAAAAATAAATACAAAGGTCATAAAAAATACTTTAAAAAATGTTTTTAAAAAAATCTCTAAAGAGTTTGTGGGGGTTATATGGGGATGTAGAGAAAAACTGTAAAGGTAGAAAATTTTTTTTTGCCAAATTTGGTTTCAGCTCACCAAAATACTTAGGAAATGAGGGGTTTGATTGGAAAGACAGGACTTTTTTTGTAGACCTGTGTAATAGGCCATAGTGCAGTGGTAGATTTTTGGGCCAAAATATGAGGATATAACCATGATTAATATATGCTTTAATAAAACGTTGCTGTGGAAAAAGATACAGGGTGTCAATATTTAAATCATTTTTTCATTTTTTATAATAAGACTATTAGAATCAAGTAAAAGTTACAGCAAGTCGTCTATTTGACTGAAACAGACTATTGTCTGCGTACTTAATCTCATTGACGAAATGATAATCAAATAGGTATTTGAAGTCGACTGCAACTTCTGCTTGTTTTTGTATAAATATAGAAACATTTCTAGTTGTACTTTCGTTTCAACCATCTTCAGATGATACCAACAGGATGGGCGAAACCAGCAAGTAATAGCATTCGAGTGTAGAGTTTATGAGAACTACTTGAGAGGCAGCATCACACTGAATGTTCCAGTCCTTTCCAGGATTAACATTTATTGATTGAATATAATCTAACCCAAGCATATCAGAAAAGTCCTCTTTTTCGTTCATTAAAATAAGAATTATTATTTAATTAGAGTCGATTGTTCACGCTTTGTTAAATAGGTAGGTTTCAATAAAAAGATGTTTAAAAGAAAAATATGAGCACCTTTGTTGCCTTTAATAAAAATCTAATTTCTTTGATTTCCGAGCATAAGTAAGCTGTGTATAAAAGATTCCGTATTATGAATATTTTCTTCTGCCCTATTTTTCGAATAATCAAAGTAAATGCGAAATTGCGGATCTCATGTGAAACATATTATTTGCGTTTGACAGTGTATTACGTACTTCCTTTGTAGATTTTTAATGCCATTCAGACGGGGCACATTTGCATGAAAAGCTCATGTATAGCTTTAGGACTTAACTCCTGAGCTTTTTATGTTTGTTCGCCTATGTTTAACAGACGCCCGTCCTATAATAAAGCTTTTAATAAAATTCTCCAGTTGGCATTATCTACTCTAGCTATATTATATAAAAATGAAAATAAAATATCATGATCGTATTCCTTTACAATGTATTACAGTAGTTATGGATTTATTAAAAGTTTTCTATACTGGAATGCTTGTTACTTTTTTATTAATAAAGTTGTCGAGAATTACGTATATCATATCCTTGGTGTAATTATTTGACGAAGAATAAAATGTTCAGTTCGGTTTAGAGTATGTCAGATTAAAATATGGAAAACGTTTGCGTCTAATTGTCCATGCGTCTGTGTATCTGTGGATTGTAAGCAATTCCCTTGCCTTAACATAAAGTTCTGATTTGAAAACATATAGAATGCAGCAGCATATTCTACTAGACTGAAAGCTCGTAGCACTTATTTCCAATTTAGTGTATAAGCTCTGAAACTTATTTAAAAAGGTGCCTTTTTTGTGCCTCTACAAGGGATGTATAGTCTGGCGGCACAATCACGGGGTAAATTCACGACACAATTTTTTTCTTCATTCTTGAAAGAAAATTTTACTAGTCAACTCTGTTTATAAGTCTTCAAATTTGCACAGACTTTTCTTTATAATTAGTAAAGTCTAGATAAAAATTTACTGATTTCGGACCTGGCAAACCTCGTGGCAGACGATTTCTATTTTTATTTTCTTTCATTTCTCAGCCTAAGCCGTAGCGGTTATATTGCGAAACAACAGAACAACAACAAAAAAACTTGTTAACTAGCTTGAAACAAACAATATTTTAAACTACTCAATTTAGCTTCCGAAATAAATGTTCTACTACGAAGGCGGTTTTTAAAATGGTTAGTGAGGACCTTGTTGAGAGTGGCAAGCATATAGCACTAAGTCTGTGTGACCTCTCTAAGGCCATCGACTGTATCTCACATGAGTTACTTGTGAAAAAGCTAGACTCCTATGGCAGTGGAGGTCTGCCATTGTCTCTTTTCAATTCCTATTTCAACAATGGGAAATAATGTGTTGCTATTGATAATATCGATTCTGAACTTCAAACAAAAAGGTACAGGGTGCCTCAAGGTTATGTACTGGGGCTCCTATTATTAATCCTATATGTAATGATTTATTTCATCTTATGTCTTCCCCAAAATATTTTGTCTATGCCGACGACACATCGATTTTGGATTTTAATTCAATCATTAGCAACTTAAATAGAGAACCACTGGATCCGTACAGCAAACTAGTGATTGATTTTGTATGAATAATCTTAAGCTTAATGATGATAAGATACAAAAGCTTGTTTTTGCTACAATTGTATCATTAGTAAAAGGTGAGAGTATTAAAATTCTTAGAGTCGTTCTTGACGATACTCTGAGTAGGTTTAACCATGTTGGGGTTCTCTCTAATAAGATATATAGTATTATTTTTGTATTACGCTGACTAAGAAATATATCCTTATTTACCTTCCTATAATATTCAATTTGGTGAGGGATACTATCATAAGAGATAGCGATTTTTTTAGAAGATCTGTTATTCTTTAGAACTTTAACTTTCCTCATTATAGCATGGACATATTTCTCATCATCAAGATTTATTTTGATAAGTCGATTTCTCGTGGTACTGAAACTTCCCAATCGTATAATAGGCTTAATATTTACTGTTAATTAATGTTTAAAGAGTTAGGCATAATGCCATTTCCCAATTTTCATATTAGTATGGAAGCTCATCGACAAAAGTGGTTTCAGGCGCCGCAGGTGCCGCCGCTTGGTGGAGATGTTGTAGGCATCTGTAGTAACCATTTCGCCCAACAGCAGGTCACATGACCTCGCTCCATTCGAGAGAGAGGCAAGAAACAAAGGGCCGCTTAAATCTTGCCAAAAAATGATTAAGAAAATTGAAGCACATTTTTTTGGGGAAAATTAGCATCTTGGTGTTTTTTTCAAAGTGCTTCCTTCTCCCAGAATAAAATATAAAGAAAAACATTTTTTGAAATTTCTTCACGAGAGAAAAAATTTGAGAAGCAAAAGCTGTTTATCTTTGTCTAAATAATATGCCTGAATTTTTTGGATTTTTTTTTAAGAAAAGAAAAATCTAGGGAAATTCTTGACCAGAATTATATTTTTTTTTCTTTTTTTTGGCATTAGGATAGTATCCATACAGCCAGGAACTACGTTACTATTCCGTTACATTTCTAAACCAAGGGGAAAAAGAACAAAAAAAAAATTCGGAAGCACCTACGCCAACTAAACGACCTTTTTTTTTTAACATCTACAGGAAAGTACAGGGTCACTCGCTTCTCGCCCAGGGGTCATTCAGGGCTTTTAAATACCAAAGACACACAGGTGGACCACGGTTAGGTTTTACACAAGTAAGGTTAAAAACAAAGGTAACAAAACTAACCTACTCTAAAGTTTAATATTTGTTTTTCTTAAAAATTGTATTATGCAATTGATAATATCTTCCCTTTGCAAAACTAATAAATGCATCAAATTAAAAGGAGTTTCAATTTTCAAATTTACAGAATTATATTTGTCTAAATAATTTTGTTCGTTGAACAAAAATAAGCACTTGAAGTTTTTCTCTAAAACGCTTCCTTCACCCTAAACTAATTAATAAAGTTCGGAGATATCTTTTTTTCCGTTATTTTTCCGGGAGAAGGATTGGAAAAAAATATACAGAGATAAAAGATGTTCATTTTTGCTCTAAAACTTTTTCAGAATTTTTTTGGTAGTATTTAACAGACTTGTTTTTTGCATCTCTCTCGAAGATGCCTACAACATCTCCACCAAGGTCGACAACTGTGGTGCACGAAGCCACTTTTGTCGATACTATATGTATACTAGGGTATTTGAAATCCACAAAAATAATACAAATTTTTTGGCCAATTCTGATTTTCATAATTATGGCACTAGGGCTGCCTCGCAACTTAGACAGTCCCGAGTTGGATTAACTATATCAATTAAAAACAAGCTGAATCTCCAACTATATAACCATAGCCCTAATGACTTAAAATCTCTTAATTTTAATACTAAACGTATTAAAGCTTAAAACTAAGCGGTATTTTCTAAAGTACTGTTTCTATCCTCGTCGAGGATTCTTTAGCACCCCATTTTAGTCTATACTATTCATTAGTTAACACTTTTCATAAACTATAGAGTCTCTTCTATCCACTACTTACTTGAGATGCAGGCAGTGACTTTTGTTTCATGCCATTTTGTCTATTTATGGTTTCTCTTTTTAAGCTTTATACTTGTTCATACTGTTTATACTTACCTGCTTTATACTACACCGACTTGCCAAAAACTGTTTGGTATTCTTGGTCAAATAAAGATTCTAATAAATACTCTAACACTCTAAATATAAAATTCGTCTGACAAGGGCTTGCCAACTCCAAAGAGTCTGCTATTATTATTTTTGACTTTAATAATAATAAAGAAACGTATGTGCAAATTTGCAGACTTTAAACATAGTTTAGTCAATTTATTTCAAAAATGGAGAAAAAGAAATGTGGGGTGGATTTGCCCTGTAATCTTGCTGCCAAAATATACATCCCTCGTAGGGACATAATATAAAAGGCATCTTTTTAAATAAGATTCAGGACTTATAAACTAAATTGAAAATAAGTGTTACGACCTCTTAGACTATACTAATATAGCAACATTATAATGTATTATAACGAAAATATACTTAAACTTCTTTTTAATTTATTTGTAGGGCTAAACTACTCTAACAAAGTTTGTGGATGATACCGCCTTGGTTGCAGCTTGATGAGCTATGGACTTACTGGAAAACCTCCAAATAATAAACTCTGAGTACGGCTTGAGTATAAATCACAACAAAACAAAAAAACCGCTGCCTAAGGAATCACTACTTCCACATCCAGATTCTTCATCCAAGTCACTTTAAAGGAAACATCTTGACTATATTGGCACTCTGGTATGTGAAAATTATTGGTCATAGAATTTTAATAATATTTGGGGCAGATGTCATAGAAAAGTCTGAGGAGTTGGTTTCTACCATATACGTTAAAAATGAAGTTTCTAGTTCACCCTACTTATTTTCTACTATTCACAATTTCAATCAGATGTCACTACAATACATACGTGTACTAATTTTCAAGTGAATATCTCAATTTGATGTTATCAATCCCATTAATAATGAAGCGGAGGTGGTGGAGTTTGAAAAATATTAGAAAGAAATCTGAGGCCTTGGTTTCTAGTATATACACCGAATCCCAAATTTCTGTACTCGTATCAGCTTGATTTACTTATTTTCCCCTAGTCACTCCTATTAACCCCAACCCTTCTACGGAATCATCCCAAAATATAATCTAGTTTCAGATGTCGTTATAATACATACGTCTACCAAATTACAAGTGAATATCTCAATTTTATTTTATCAACCCGTTTAATAATGTAGTAAGGGTAGTGGAAGGGTTGAAAAATATTATTAAAAAATTTTAAGCCTTGGCTTCTACGACACATACCGAATTTGCATGAATTTGAATGTTGCAATACTCTTACCAGCTTGCTTTACTTATTTTTCCCGATTTACCTCTACTTACCCCCACTCTATCAACGCAATCATGTCAAAATATAATATAGTTTCAGATATAGTTACAATACATGTAAATGTACCAAATTTCAAGTGAAAATAATTTAATTTTATCAACTCTTTTAATAAGGGAGTGGGGGTGGTGGGGGGATGGAAAATAAAAAACCTGAGACCTTCGCTTCTAGTATATACACCAAATCTCAAATTTCTGTTCTTTTACCAGCTTGATTTACTTATTTTCCCTTATATACCCCTATTTAACCCCCAACCCTTCAACGGAATCATCTCAAAATATAATCCAGTTCCAGATGTCGTTATAATACATATGTGTACTAAATTTCATGTGAATATCTCAATTTTATTTTATCAACCCCTTAAATAATGGAGTAGGGTGCTGAGGGGCTGAAATATATTATTAAAAAATCTGAGGCCTTGGCTTCTAGTACATACACCGAATTTCCAGTTTCTGTACTCATACCAGCTTGCTTTACTTATTTCCCCCTACTTACCCCTAAATAACGCCCAACCCTTCAACGAAATCATCTCAAAGTATAATCTAGTTCCAGATGTTATAAGTCATACGTGTACCAAATTTCAAATGAATATCTCAATTTTATTATATTTTATCAACCGTTCTAATAATGAAGTAGGTGGGGGTTGAAAAATATTATAAATAATCTGAGACCTTGGCTTCTAGTACATACACCGAATTTCAAGTTTCTGTAGTCTTACCAGCTTGCTTTACTTATTTTCCCCTATTTACCCCTATTTAACCCCCAACCCTTCAACGGAATCATCTCAAAATATAATCTAGTTCCAGATGCCGTTATAATACATACGTGTACCAAATTTCAAATGAATATCTCAATTTTATTTTATCAACCCTTTTCTATTGGAGTAGGGGTGGTAGGGGTTGAAAAATATTACAAAAAAATCTTGATTTACTTATTTTCCCCTATATACCCCTATTTAACCCCCAACCCTTCAACGGAATCATCTCAAATTATAATCTAGTTCCAGATGTCGTTATAATACATACGTGTACCAAATTTCAAATGAATATCCCAATTTTATTTTATCAACCCTTTTTATATTGGAGTAGGGGTGGTGGGGGTTGAAAAATATTATAAAAAAATCTGACGCTTTGGCTTCTAGTACATACACCGAATTTCAAGTTTCTGTACTCTTACCAACTTGTTTTACTTATATTCCCCTATTTACCCCAAATTAACCCCCAACCCTTCAACGGAATCATCTCAAAATATAATCTAATTTCAGACGTCGTTATAATACATACGTGTACGAAATTTCAAATGAAAATCTCAACTTTATTTTATCAACCCTATTAATGGGGTAGGGGTGGTGGGGGGTTGAAAAGTATTATAAAAAAATCTGACGCTTTGGCTTCTAGTACATACACCGAATTTCAAGTTTCTGTACTCTTACCAACTTGTTTTACTTATATTCCCCTATTTACCCCAAATTAACCCCCAACCCTTCAACGGAATCATCTCAAAATATAATCTAATTTCAGACGTCGTTATAATACATACGTGTACGAAGTTTCAAATGAAAATCTCAACTTTATTTTATCAACCCTATTAATGGGGTAGGGGTGGTGGGGGGTTGAAAAATATTATAAAAAAATCTGAGGCCTTAACTTCTAGTACATACACCGAATTTCAAGTGTCTGTACTCTTACAAGCTTGCTTTACTTATTTTCCCCTATTTACCCCTATTTAACCCCCAACTCTTCACCGGATATCCTCAAAAAACAATCCAGTTCCAGATCTCGTTATAATATATACGTGTATAAAATTTCAAGTCAATATCTTAAACCGTTCCGGAGAAAATGTGCGGACAAAAAAAGTTACAGACAGACAGACAGACAGACAGACCGACAGACAGACAGACAGACAGACAGACAGACAGACAGAAATTTTTTTTTCGCTCAAATTTAAAATCTCGACGTTTCATGACATTCTAAACCTATTTCACGAATAATAATTTTTAAAAATTTTTTTGCGATTACTATACTTCCAATCCACTACGTGGATGTGGAAGTAATTATGAAGTAGACCTAGCAAATGGAAAATATCCAGGCAAGTTAAAGATAGGTAACTGTGAGGTAGTAAGCAAAATGGCTTGCCTCCATATACTTCCTTCAAATTAGTCAAAAAATCGTTGAAAGCAGCGATTATTTGACTGAACTAGAACTGTTTTTACGGAAAAACTTCCTACAGCTATGAGACCTGTAAAAAGTGAAGCATTTGGGTTGGTGGCACAATGCTAAGGCGTTAGGCTATCACAAAAATTCAATGCCTATCGACTGGGCGATAGTCCGCTAACACACAACATTACCCAAATCAGAATGCATAGTGCCCCATTCAAAATCAAACACCTCTTACCATACCAGGCGTTGCCTATCTTTCGGCAACCTCTCTAGCCAAACCTCAACCAAAACTTCTTTCTATCATATACTTTTCACCACTATAATTTTATTATGTACCTATCTTCTTTCTCCCTCTTATCGTTTGTCACCTGTTTGTATTTTTGTAATTTCTTACTATTATGTCCCTTTTGTTGTAAAATTCCCTTTTGGTCGAGAAATTTAATAAATCTTTACTTTAAAAGTCAATTTTCCTTTCTGCTAACCACAACTTCCCAACGGCGTGCAGAATGGGACACAATTGCGTCGAACGGGTCTTATACCATTCAGTTTTCCCCCGGTCTCAGCAACCAAAATTAAATCAGTGTTTTTTCATATCTATCAGTGTTTCAACTTCAGTGTTTTGAATTTAATTTTAAATATGTAAAATTTCAATGGTGTTTTTAAGCCGCCATAGGCGGCAGGAGTTATGTCTAATTTTAAGCAATTTTATGAATAGACCGGGAGCCAGCGACAGATTTTCATGACCAAGTCCTTCTCAAGCGGTAATTAGTGGAATGCATCAGAGAGTTGTATTATGAAGCCTCGCGGTTCCGTGGGTGGGATAAGCGGCGGTAGCCTCCCACGCACGGAAAAAAATATATTTTTAGTCATGTCCTGCTGACGAAAAATTTGTGAAACTATAGCTAATCCAATATCTTGAAGAAAAAAAATCAGCTAACTATAACGTTGTGTATTATACATCAGCTGGTGGGTTAAACATGAAAAAAAAATACGTTCAATGATTTCCTCGCAAAAATTTACCTGATGATAGCTTATATGCTACTATGAATGAATATATATGTCAGCTGGCTGTACCTCGATGGAAAGATCGTCAGCTGATACCTTGAAAGTTGTAACGCAGAAGTTAAGCGGGAGCATAATAAGTAGGGAGTTCGTTTCTAAAGAAATATTGATGAACTTTTCTCTTGATTGCATTTCGATCGAAGTCCAACAATTTTTTTACGGTTTTGGTTGGTTTTTGGCACCGAAAATTTATGGTTAGTGACAATTTTGTAAACACTGCGGCCACATACTCCTATCATATTTGCCACTTTTTTTACAGTTTCATCTTTGAATAATATAGGATCTTCTTGAATCTCATACTTATACACGCTTAAATTCATTTGCATGGTCTTTACGTCAAAATGAGATTTTTTCGACCTCTTTTTATGAGGAGACAAACAAATTTCTGTGGGCTTCTCAGCTGTATCCGTGCTGCTAGACATTTTTAGGTGTCCCTGATATATTTGATACACCGATACCCGAGAGGCAAACACACTTATTTAATATACTCTGAAAACATATAAATAAGAAACAATAATCATATCACACGAGACGATATTTACAAAGATGCAATTTAAACAATGAAATGAAAAATAAACAGATACAACAACGATGTACTTCCAACTGAGTCTGACTACGTGTCAAAGTACCTTTCTTAAATCGGTTAATTCATATTGTCAAAATTAAGAATTACCGTCCCTCTGTCGCTCTGTAAAGCCCGCGAGCTAGAAAAAACACTTTTTACATTTTTAGAATAATTCGAAAAGCAAGCCTTCGGCTGCTGGAGAATATACACAAGCCACTCTCCCCTACCGATCGAATTTTCGGGAACGGCGAACAATCTGGAATGTCTAGAACGACTAGAACGCCTGGAGTCTTCGATTTTCGAACACTTCCAGAAGCTTTGATTTGTCTTATATAAACCGAGACGCGCTCAACGCGTCGAGTCGAGTAAGTAGAGTTGAGTCCAGTCAATCAGTGAGTTTGGGATCCAGCTACGCGACAAAACAACAACAAAAGGCAAATTTCTACTCTAAAGTGTTACCAATCAACATAATTAATTAATTTAAACATACTTAGTGATAAATAAATGTATTGTTAGAACGTGAACCGTAATATATCGTTATCTTGACTCCAGAAAATTTGACTTGTAATTATTCGTGTAAAATCGATACAGGGTGTTACTTTTTCGCCGGACCAAACAAAAATAAAATCATACCAAAATTAATTGTGCAGTGTTCTTGTGCGCGAATCTGACTAAAACGAAAGTCACGTTCGCGTTCATACGCACCTGTACCGAAACCGCGATGAGTGTTATCTGTTATCACCAGTTTATGGCCATTTGACCAATAGCATTACAAAATCCAGTACGCGAGTAGGCGACCACAATAGAATACGTAGTCAGTCGTAGAGAGTGTTCAAGAAGAATTAGTATAGTGACCGTTAAACATAAAATAAAAATGTCTAACGTAACGCCTAATTGCGTCTTTTGTAAAAAAAACAAGTTCTCACTTTAATCGTTTAATGAAGATCATTGGATGCATAATTTTTTTTTCATGTTCAAGCGACCAGCTGACGTATAATATCCCATGTTATAGTCAGCTGACTTTTTTTTCCTTTAAGATATTGGATAAGCTATAGTTTCACAAACTTTTTGTCAGGAGGAAATGACTAAAAATATTTTTTTCTCCTTGCGTGGGAGGCTACTGCCTCTCATCCCACCCACGGAACCGCAGCTGACGTTCACGAAGCATTATGATATAACTTTCTGATGCGTCTCAATAATTATCGTTCGAGAAGAAATAATTGACTAAATTTTCACCTGACTCCCGGACTATAAGCTGAACCGATCGCGATTCGCCCAACCGTACTGACATCACGACGCTGCGCGACGTGATTGTGCGGTTGGCTCCGGATCTCGAGTCGGGGAGGTAATGATGTATTGAAAACTGTTAAATAAATTTGTAAAGAAGAAGAAGTCTTGCGACCACGGAGTCCCGGATTCGAATCCTGTCGAGGGTATGGATGTTTAGTAGCGTTTTTAATGTATTGCCGAGATTGTAGCAGTGAACTAGACCGATGTTGGGTGGCACAACATGTCTAGTCGCTGTTATCTATCCTGAGTTCGAGTCTCAGCTACGGTAAATGGCAATATCGCAGGGAATGGTTGTTGTGTCGATGTTTATGTGTAAGTGTTCTGGTTGAGTGGTGGAATGGCATTAGCTAAACTCCGCCAGGGTGTTAATATAAATATTACGATTAAATAAATAAATAAATGAACATGATTGTCATCCCCCCCGTTCTAAAGAAGGGTGGTTTTTGAGAAATATATTTATATGAACTTTAGCGCTCTTTCGCCTTTTTTCTGTTTTGAAGAAAGATTATGTATTTTGGTGAAAAATATCACGAGAGCAAAGTTGTTGAGCAAAAAATTTCTCACAATTTTTGTCTCTACGTTTTTTTCCAATTTCTCATAGTTTCGCCGCTAAAGAGCGTGAAAGAAAAATACATATTTTTCTTTTTTTTGAATATCGCATAGTTTCACCACTAGGGGATGTAAATGAAAAAAAAATTTTTCTTTCGTTGAGAGCAAAGTTGTAGAACATAAAATTTCCTACAAATTTTGTCTCTACGTCTTTGTCCGAATTCCGTAGCTAGAGGGTGTGAAAGAAACATATAAATTTTTCTTTCGCGCCCTCTAGTGGTGAAACTATGCGGAATTCAGACGAAATCGTAGAGACAAAATTTATTGGAAATTTTATGCTCTACAACTTTGCTCTCCTGAAATATTTCACCAAATTCCTTGTTTTTTCTCAAAATAGAGAAGATGGCGAACAAGCGCTAAACTTCATTTATATGTATAGATTTCTCAAAAACCACCCTTTTTAGAACTGCGGGGGTGAAGATCATGTTCAGAAAACACAAATGCTTCACTTTTTACAGGTCTCATAGTTGTAGGAAAAATATCTTTAATTTTTCCTAATTTGAAGGAACTAATATTGCTGGAAAAAATATGTAAATAATAAGAAGATGTTCTGTCTTTAAAATTTATAAGGAAGTTTATAAGAGAGACATTTTTATTACTTCTTGCTATAAAACTTAAGGATATATTATTTGGGTTACTAAAGTTTTTATTACTATATTTTATAATGGTGATATTCACAGTACCTTTAGAAAAAAATGTTCATTGGCAATTAGCGGAGGTTCAGATGCAGGCATACATCCCCGTTATTGAAGATATAGTGGCAGACATTCTAAACCTACTAGGTGTCTGCTTTTAAGCCATGATTAGCAAACGCTAAGCAATTTTTTCTTTTATATCTTTAAGTTTCCACCATTAAGAAAAATCACTTTTCTTGTCTGCCATGCTCTAAGGCAAAGGATTAACCATGGCTCAGGTAAAGAAGTTGGCTCATAAAAATCGAATATATGTTGGTACTAAAAAAAAAAGAATCTAAGAGCTTTCACGTTTCATTTAAAACTAAAGCTAAATAATTAATTTCTTGCACCTTTAGGTCACCACTTCTCAAAATCTTGAAACGTGACACGACATTTCCGTATCAGAATCGCAACCAGTGTTTAAAGTCTATCACAAATAACTTCAGTTACTTTAAGGCCAAAATGGCGTCGGCCTGAATCATTTGCAAATTTTTTTTAAAGCTGTGGCTATATCGTAGCTTTTTCTAAAGTAATGTCAAGAGTGACACAGCAGAATAGGTAATAAAATATCTATTAAAATGCTGCGAATGAGACGAAATAGAATGTAATAAAATGAAATATAAGAATTAAAAAAAAAACAATATAGCATCAATTCAAATTCTTTAGTATGGTGATAATGAGTAAATAGTCATAAAATAAGCAGCCGCTTAAGACTAGGCTTTTAATATTTTATGATTACATTTACAACCGCTTGATTAAATTAATATACCGGTAGTGATATGACAAACAACTATCGCTTACATGTATCTCTTGTACTTATATATTTGTATAAATCTTGAAAACTGTCTCTGTCATAATTTCTAAGACGAGTTTATACAAATGCAAACGTATTTATTTAGAATGACAAAAGCAGTAAGTAGTAATTATAATTTTAACAGTTAAACTCACAAAAGGATGTTGTACTGAAGACGAGATTATTTTAAAGGCCCCTCCAATTAAGTTATTAAGTACTTCTCCTTTGTGTATTCCATTCATATTTTTTTAGTTCATTAAATACCAACAAAAGTCAAGAACTCGTGACATAATAATACCAAATAAAAAAGTGGAGAAAGATGAACTTAAAGCAACCTAATTTAATAATTCTTCGCAGCCACCTCGTTTTTGAGAAGTAATCATCGTATTTCAACAACTTAATGCTATGTTATTTGTATAATTAAGTGTCAGGTATTAAAACAGACACCCGGATGACTAAACATATAATACAATACTCTATTTTTGTTTTAATTCGACATTTAAAAAGTAGAAGCTGCAGGGTGGTACTGAGAAATTCAGTATCACAAGTTTATATTTTAAGAAAATTATGTTGTAAAATATTTTGATTAAGATATTTCAGCTACAATTTTGCACGAATGTGAAGAGGAAAGTTGGTCTGCGTCACAAAAAAAGAATAGGAACAAAACATATTTTGGAAAAGGAAGAGGTTGAAATTTTCTTTCAGTAGGTCGAAAAATTCTGCGTAAAGTAAAGTGCCATAATAGAAGAACACAGCACTTACCGAATTAATAATTGAAAATAACTGGTAAAGTGTTTATTAATAGTATCATGGTCCATATATTGGGCTTAGTTATGAATACAAAAATATTTGTCATGTAAAAGTAGTTGCGTGTCTGCTTCATATACAGAGCGTTCCAAATGTTCTCCCAGGTTTCTTTCTTACTTTTGCTGATTTTAATTTTTATTTTGCTTTCCTCTGGCAGATAAGTATACAAGATGTCTCAAAGGTTCTTTTGGGGCTCTTCGTTGCACTTCAACTGTAAATGGACATTTACCTGTGGAACGGTTAATAAACGAAAGCTTCTTAAAGCCAACCAATGTATATCTTGGCAAACAAACAAAATGGACGCATTGATACAGGACGTTGAAACGAAGAGACAAATTTCTGGGAAACATGAAATCGTAAGTGGATGCAGGCCGGCAGGAGGAGATGCGCACTGCTATATTCAAAAACAGAAGAAACAGAAGACTCAGAAGAAGAATTCAGAAGCATGGAAACTAAAGAGAAGCATCTCACAAACACCTACACTTTCCATCCTATATTGACACCCCATGCGTCATTTGACTCTCGCTGCTGGCAATAAGCATGTCCCATGTCCAATCCGACGTATGCAGCTAGTTTGGCATTGATATCGGTTAGAGAAAGTGTTCTAAGAGTGCGTAAGTTGGCAACACTGGGGAAATTTTGACAGATATCCGGTCTGGGCTGTCGTTTTGACAGAGACACGAGGTAGACGCACGGCGGTCCAAATTATTGTGTAGGAGAATTTGGGGTTTACAATCGTTAACACAGTTGTGGATTTGCTTTGATGTACCCAGCAATCTTCACCGCCTTATCGCAAGCGTTTTGTAAATGCCTGGAAGGAATTCTTTTGGTTACCGTAATTTTGACGCCACGTGTTTCGTGAGGTTATGTAATACTCTCTATATAAGGTAAGCCTTTTAATTTGAGTTTTGTCTTATAATAGTTCCTATTTGTCGTATTAATTACAGAGTGTTTCGGACAGAGCTATGCTTGGATAGGCCTATGTGTGGCTCAGGCAATTTAGCAGTTTATGTAAGAGCCCCACCGTTTTGGTGCTGTAATTTTGGTTACATGGGGCCTAGTATTTAGAGGAATAATAGGAAGTCTATTACGAAGAAGTTTAGTTATGTATGAGTCTTGTTGACGTTTAGAGAAGTTTTGGGTTGGAGAGTTGTTCGCAGCAGTCTCCAAGAGATTTAATGCTGGCAGTCTGGTGCCCGGTATGCATTTATGGTTGTAGTCAACGGCTGAAATGTGCAGGAAGTACTGACAGGTCACGCTGCAGCAGGCACAGAAAATGCCAATGCTCTGATCAGGTTTCTCTGTTTTGGTTACATATTTTTAAAGAAATTATCGTAGTTTTGTTCAGTGATATTTTTGTTCAAATGTTAGAGTAAATCACGTTACGATTTTGCAATTACAAGTTAAACCTAGCATGATGAGATATCTTAAGATATTTACTGTGAAGCAACGCATGGTACCGTGAGATGCTAATCCACCACTGTGTTATGCATGAAATATTTTAATTAGAACATACTTATTTTAGATCATTCTTGAACTTTCTAGTGTACACAGCGATAATTAAAAAAGTTGGCCGACAGAATCTCTTTATTATATAATATTTTAGTGATGAGGTGTAATTTTAACCCATAGTAAATCTTTGACTCGATGTTGTAAATTTAAAACTTATTGTTGGTATCATATAAGTTGTAGTTACATTGCTAATGTAAAGATTCAAATCACTGAAACAACTTTAAATGGGGTCATGCACATATTTTGAGTTTCTTTTGCGTATAGATTATGTTTAGGGAGTACCTGTGAAATTATTTATTTCTTTGTTGTTGTACATCTCACTTGTGTCATAATAAATGTTTAATGTTTTTGTTATTTGCACTAGTGCACCTGATGCTTACCTAGATTTTGGGATTTTATAGTAAAGGCAAATTTTGACATTATTATTTAATTTTAATATTTCCGTCGCTCGATAGCTAGAAATTTAATCTTGTTCCTTGGCTGGCAAGATTATATAATCACATTTTATTAATAGCCCAGTAGCGTCTTTTGAGTGTCCACACTCCTAACCTATGCCTCCCAAAAAGAAACTAGCTGCCATTCGCACAAGTGAAACACTTTTTTAATATTTAGGTAATAAAAATGTTACAATATTTTCCTTTAAAATCATTTTTTGGGACTTATTTACAAAAAAAGGAATTTTTTCAGCAAAATCGTAGAATATTTCTTAATTCAAAGTAGGTATGTTTTTGAAAAGCGACTGCTCTAAAAATGCCAAAAATATTACAGCATGTTAATAATGCTATACCGGGTGAGTCACGAATTGCGCTCGCCCCGATATTTTCTAAAATATTTGGAATAGAAACTTGAAATTTGGAGGCCTTATTACACGACTAAAATGCTATATTTTCAATAAAAAATCAAGTTTTGTGCACATCCGGTTTGACCGGAAATGCCCACAACTTTCTATTTTTAAATGGAACACCCTATATATTTTTATATTTTTGGAATCTAAAGGAAATTTTGAATACAATACACTTTTTGATAAACATTAAAAATTTTATTAAAAAATCTATTTCTGAATCCAGAGTGCTGTGGTGCCCAAAATATATTTTAGTTTGTGTGCTACGTTACTATAAAAATAAAAAGAGCAATATGATTGCATTACTTAATTCTCTAGAGGCGTTTAAAATTTTTAAATGTGATTTTTACCCACTAACTGTTTTTTTTTAAATGAGAATTTAATCGTTCACCAACATTTTTAAATACCTCATTTTCATACGAATCTAATGATACCAAAATTTTGAAAATCCGCTAAGAAATATTTGAGATTTCAGCCAAAATACAATGCAACCAAGCTTTTAGAAACATGCGGCTAATAGATAATAGATTAGTGGGCTTTGGAAACTAAAATGGCACATTTCTGTGTAAATCTGGTAACCCAATAATATTGGAAAAATCATAGTAGCCATTGAATGAACAATATCAGCTGTCAGACAGATACAAAATAAAGCGTTGCGGAAATCTCTTTGAGTAAAAATTAAAGAAAATGAATAATTTTAGTAGAAATGAAAAGGTCGATATGTCACTGATATATGGAGAGTGTCTCAAAAATTCAACTGCAGCTGCAGAACTGTATCAGCAACGATATCCCAACAGACGTCATCCAGGCAGACACTTGTTTGCCAGAGTGGAACAAAAATTAAGAAACGACGAACCCAATCAACAAGATGACCATCAGACATTTATTGTAAGTGAGGACAAAGAAATTGATGTATTAGGATTTGTGATGGTACACCCAACAACATCAACAAGGGAATTGCCAATGGAATGCGGCATTAGTCAGTCTTCGGTTTGCAGAATTTTAAAGAAACATAAGTTTCGGTCTTATAAATACCAAATACACCAACATCTTTATGGAGATGATAACGACAGGAGGCTAGTATATTGCAACTGGTTCTTAAATGCAGTACAACAAAACCCAAGTTTTCCTTTTCATATTTTATATTCAGATGAAAGTAAATTTACGAACCAAGGTATGTTTAACAGAAATAATACTAGGTACTGGGCTCAAGAAAATCCGAGGTTGATAGGGCGGGGGAATATTCAGGAAAGATTTGGGTTTAACTGTTGGCTTGGAGTACTTATGGAACACTTACTGGCGAACGATATTTATTCTTTTTACAAAACCAGACAGCAGTATTTCTTGACTTACTTCCTCTTGCCTATTTACAAAATCTGTTTTTCCAACAAGATGGTGCTCCCCCACATAATTCCAGAAGAGTGATGGAATATTTAAACAACTTGCATGGTGAACGCCTTATCGCAAATCAAGGTCATATCAGGTGACCTCCTAGGTCACCTGACTTAAAACCCCTCGACTATTATGTATGGGGCACTCTCAAAAATAAAGTTTATAAAACTTCTTCAAATACCCGTGAAGAGCTGCAAAATAAAGTTGAACGGGCTCTTAATGAAATAACGCCGGCTGAATTGCGTAGAGCCATTCACGCAACTGTACGCAGAGCCGAATTGTGTATAGAAAAAAATGGTGGACATTTTGAACAATATCTATAAATGTCAATTTATGGTTTAATTATATTAATTATTTTAAAAATACCTACTGTTACCTAGTTTAAGTTTAATTGTTCAAACGGAATTGATTTTTATTTATTTATAGGCCCGATTTATGTTCATTTAAATAAAACTCTGAAAATCGAACTGATGTCGCATTCTATTGCAAATGTCCTTGCGGACGTAATTGTGTTTACCTCCACATACCTATGCTAAACTTAATTGTAACGTTCTTTGCGCTCACAATTATTAAATGTTTGATAGCTCAAGATTGCCTATAACTACACGAGTCTGTCTGACAGCTGATATTGTTTTATTACATTCAATGGCTACTATGATTTTTCCAATGTTATTAGGTTACCAGATTTACAAAGAAATGTGCCATTTTAGTTTCCAAAGCCCACTAATCTATTATCTATTAGCCGCATGTTTCTAAAAGCTTGGTTGCATTGTATTTTGGCTGAAATCTCAAATATTTCTGTGCGGACTTTCAAAATTTTGGTATCATTAGATTCAAATGAAAATGAGGTATTTGAAAATGTTGGTGAACGATTAAATTCCCAGTTAAAAAAACCGAGTTAGTGGGTAAAAATCACATTTAAAAATTTTAAACGCCTCTAGAGAATTAAATAATGCAATCATATTGCTCTTTTTATTTTTATAGTAACGTAGCACACAAACTAAAATATATTTTGGGCACCACAGCACTCTGGATTCAGAAATAGATTTTTTAATAAAATTTTTAATGTTTATCAAAAAGTGACCAAAATGGATGTATTGTATTCAAAATTTCCTCTAGATTCCAAAAATGTAAAAATATATAGGGTGTTCCATTTAAAAGTCGAAAGTTGTGGGCAGTTCCGGTCAAACCGGATGTGCACCAAACTTGTTTTTTATTGAAAAGATGGCATTTTAGTCGTGTAATAAGGTCTCCAAATTTCAATTTTCTATTCCAAATATTTTAGGAAATATCGGGGCGAGCGCAATTCGTGACTCACCCGGTATATTAATAAAAATTGGTACAGATTTTTTGAATTTCCATTATATGGTCAATGGCAGCAGGAAAATCCTAAATTTTTTCTTCTAAAAGAAATACAATGCACTCATTGTTTCGCAGATAACATTGTTATCTTTCAAGCTGCACAGATAGAACAAAATCCTATAAAAGGGTACTTCAAGCACTTTAATTTCTATTATAAGTATTTTTACCATCATACTGATTGTTTCTGACATATTTGAGATTTAAACTTTATATTTCGACTGAGTGACAACACTACAGACTAACGGCTTCCACGATTAATTTTTTGGTATCAAAATGAATGTATTTATTTATGAACGGATTCTTTATTTATTTGGAGAACATATCAACTTTTTTCTGTAAGTAAATTAGAAACGATATTGAAAAAATTATCAGTGTTACAAGAGCTTAGTCCGGCTCTCCTACTCGTTACTAAAAAATGTTAACAGGCGTCGAAACGCCCCCTTATTATACACAAAGTACTAGCTTGCCACCACTCATTCCTTTTAATTGAATACTGTATTCAGGAAGCAAGTTTTGAGGTGCAATTTGACGATTCCTTCATCAGTTTTGGTGAGAGTATAACTCGAAATTACATTCCCCATGGAATTCTTTTCATTGTCAGTTATCGAGTTATCGCCCCCTATATTATGCTTGAGTGTCTAAACAACACTGATTTGTATGGGGTAGTTTGATTCGACAAAGATCTTAATTTATAGTTTGCCTTTAATTGTGTAAAATATTTGTGGCGTCATTATCCGATGAATTGATAGATTAGATATTAATGATAAATTTTATAAATAGCGTATACCATATAATTTAGAAACTTTCAAAGTTAGTGGTAATTTTCTTAAGAATTTATGAAAGAAGTTAATATCCAACTGTTAAATTTGATTTGCCGTTTACACATTTTGACAAGTGGTCGACAATAGTCATTATAATTATATAAATGATGAATACCACTTTAATTCAAGTCATTGCCTAGATTTAATCCTTTTAATTGGAGAAGAAAACCTCTACTATTTCTTAATAAATTGAGAATAATAATGAACATGGTAAAATCACTTTATATTCTGGAATTGATTCTTTATTGAAAAATAAGTAAACTACAATAATTTTCCTTCCATAATCGTTTTTGTTTAGCAATACAGGAGAACTTGTTTTTTCTTTAGAGTTTTTCTTTTCTATTTATTTGAATCATAAACAATTTTACAATACAACAAGTACAACAATATTCATGATTCTTATTACTAAACGTCAATGTGACGGAATCGGAATCCAATATGTACATGCGCACAAAACATATACCAATACATATATGCATATGTACACACAATACATACCCACAATAACAGTGGAAGCATGATACATCAATAATATAATAACGTTTATTATGATCATGAATATTCCTTATGAACTATAAATCTATATTGGACCTTTTGACATATTTAGACTGCTCTAGTTCATTCAATTGCTGTATTGAAATATTTCTTGAGTAGGTGTTCTGTAGGTCCAAATACAAAGCAAGTTTTAATGGCTTTATTTTGAAGTGTTTGAAAGTTAAATAGAATACTTGAATATGATGAACAGATAATTATTAAATATCTGAATACATTTTCGAAGAAAGCCGGATATTGCTTATTCAGTTTTATATAGTTTTCATTTAATAAGTAATTGGCCCAAAAGAACATATTATTATATACTTGTAATGATTGAGCCATGTTAACTTATTATCAATTTTCAATCCAAGATAATTATGATATTCTA
Organism: Stenurella melanura; assembly: GCA_963583905.1. Classification (NCBI taxonomy): domain Eukaryota; kingdom Metazoa; phylum Arthropoda; class Insecta; order Coleoptera; family Cerambycidae; genus Stenurella; species Stenurella melanura. Next base: position 139,277,015 of record OY757311.1, read on the forward strand.
ATTCTTCTAGCTCACAATTCGTTACATGGACATGCATGCTTTGATATGTTTTATTTTTAACCTGATATATCATATAAATAGTTTTTTTTTCATTAAGTTTTAAGTTATTTCTGAGAAGCCATTGCCTATACTTGTTCAGGTCATCATTAATAGAATTTTCTAAATAGTGTTGGATTTGATTTGTGTAGATGAGGACAGTGTCATCAGCGTACGTGTAATATTTTGCCAACAGTTCAGCTCTACTTAAGTTAAGAACATAAATGAAATAAAGTAACGGGATCAATACTGAGCCTTGAGGGACTCTACATTTAACAACTTTCAATTCATTTTACTCATTTTGCCCTATAACATATTGACATTTGCCTGTCAAGAAGGATCTGAAGAAATTTATGGCACTTCCATGAAAACCAAGTTTTTCCATCTTTTTTATGAGTAAATTATGTTCAACCACGTCAAAAGCTTTTTGCAGATCAATATAAATTGCTGCCACATATTTTCTTGAATCGAAGTTAGTATAAACTTCATTTAATATATCAAGAACAACACATTGCGTGTTACTATTTTCTAAAAATCCATATTGAAAATCGTCCAGAAACTTATATTTTAACACGAAATTTCGCATTGTAACTTTCAAGATTTTTTCGATTATTTCAGAAAAATACTAGTATTTGTTATTGGTCTATAGTTTTTAAATAGATTTTTTGGCCTCCTTTAAGTACCAACTTTACTTTTTTTAGGAATTTCGGGAAATATTCCCGATTGAATACATTTTTTATTAAACTTAATAAGCTATATTGAAAAGTGTCACAAGATGTTTTTGTAGTTAAATTGTCTGGGTCTGGAGCACAGTTAACTATTCGATCGCTTACACTAGCAGCTAATTCTTTTAGAGTAACATAATCACAGCAGAAAGAGTGTACACAGGTTATGTCTTCAAATGTAGGCAAATTATCCTATCTTTTTTATTCATCTTTAATTGACTTAATTGTGTCTTCACCGATGTTCACGAAATAATCATTATATGCATTGTTAAATATTCTTTTCGATTATTATTAAGAGTTTTGGTTTGGGGTGGATATTTTCTATGGTGGAGTCACAGCCCTGATCTGACTCTAGTGGATTCTCACTTATGGAATTTCAAACATAGTATTATTTAATAAAAATTTAGAGAGTTTAAAAGTTAGGATTAGTGAAAAACCGCTTGCAGAAACGTGAATCCTTGAAAAAGAACAGAAAAATAATTTGTCAAGTTAGGATTTCATAATTCACAATAAATTTTACTACACAACGTGTTTTTCCTACTTCCATTTTTTTTAAATATTGACAAATGAGGGCACTTTACTAGCTGTAGTTTTTGTAGTTTTTGTGTAGTGAAGAAGTTTTCCCGCTTCTGATTTCAATCCGAGGACCCGGTGTGGGAAAACTATACAGGGTGTCTCACCGGGAACTGAATCGATCGATATAGGGAAAAATATGTAACAAATTTTTTTAAAAACTTTGGGAGTTATTAAAGGCAATGTGGCCAATCGAATCAAAATAATTACAAGCATGTGGTACTTCTGGTTATACTGGAAGTCGATATCGACTTGCTTATTTTAAATGGAACACTCTGTATAATCTCTACTTTTTGAAACGTGTTGTATACCCTATACCTAAACCCAGCAGTTTCGGAGATATTTGACGTTTTATACAGAATTTGACAGGTGTAAGGTTAGCAAGAACCGTTATAATTTTCTTCGTGTACAAGATCCTCAATTGCTCTTTGGCACGTAGAGTAAAGAACATAAGATGAGCTACTCTCTACAATAAAAATAAATTTCATTATAGTATACCAAATATTCTGTTTTTCATGTTACATTTTGTCAAATTCAAACCTCAAAAACTATTCTGTATTTTTCTACATCAAGTTATGTAACATTAAATTACTTTTTTTCTAGTATCGACATTGTAGAGGTTAGAGTTAGAACTTTTTGAAATATTCGCGATTTTCTTGAACATTTAATTTCAAGAATTTTTAGTAAAAACCGCTGCCTAAGGAATCACTACTTCCACATCCAGATTTTTCATCCAAGTTACTTTAAAGGAAACATCTTGACTATATTTGCACTCTAGTATGTGGAAATTATTGGTCATAGAATTTTAATAATATTTGGGGCAGATGTCACAGAAAAGTTTGAGGAGTTGGTTTCTACCATATACGTTAAAAATGAAGTTTCTAGATTACCCTACTTATTTTCCATTATTCACAACCTACCACCTCCCACCCTTTCAATGGAGTCATTGCAATCAGATGTCACTACAATACATACGTGAACTAACTTTCAAGTGAATATCTCAATTTTATGTTATCAGTCCCATTAATTTTGAAGAGGAGGTGGTGGAGTTTGAAAAATATTAGAAAGAAATCTGAGGCCTTGGTTTCTAGTATATACGCCGAATCCCAAGTTTCTGTACTTTTACCAGCCTGATTTACTTATTTTCCCCCTAGTTACTCCTATTAATCCCAACCCTTCTACGGAATCATCCCAAAATATAATCTAGTTCCAGATGTCGTTATAATACATACCTCTACCAAGTTACAAGTGAATGTCTCAATTTTATTTTATCAGTCCCTTTAATAATGTAGTAAGGGTAGTGGAAGGGTTGAAAAATATTATTAAGAAATCTGAGGCCCTGGCTTCTAGGACATACACCGAGTTTCAAGTTGCAGTACTCTTACCAGCTTGCTTTACTTATTTTTCCCTATTTACCTCTACTTACCCCCATTCCTTCAACGCAATCATGTCAAACATAATCTAGTTTCAGATATAGTTATAATACATGAATGTACCTAATTTCAAATGAAAATTTAAATTTAATTTTATGAACTCTTTTAATAAGGGAGTGGGGGTGGTGAGGAAATGGAAAATACTAATAAAAAAACCTGAGACCTCCGCTTCTAGTATATGCACCAAATCCCAAATTTCTATACTTTCATTAGCTTGCTTTACTTATTTTCCTTATATATCCATATTTAACCCCCAACCCTTCAACGGAATCATCTCAAAATATAATCTGGTTCTAGATGTCGTTATAATACATATGCGTACAAAATTTCATGTGAATATCTCAATTTTATTTTATCAACCCCTTGAATAATTAACTAGGGGTGGTGGGGGGCTGAAATATATTATTAAAAAATCCGAGGCCTTGGCTTCTAATACATATACCGAATTTCAAGTTTCTGTACTCATACCAGCTTGCTTTACTTATTTCCCCCTATTTACCCCTAAATAACCCCCAACCCTTCAACGGAATCATCTCAAAGTATAATCTAGTTCCAGATATCGTTATAATTCATACGTGTACCAAATTTCAAATGAATATCTCAATTCAATTTTATCAACCCTTTTAATAATGAAGTAGGGGTGGTGGGGGTTGAAAAATATTATAAATAATCTGAGACCTCGGCTTCTAGTACATACACCGAATTTCAAGTTTCTGTAGTCTTACCAGCTTGCTATACTTATTTTCCCCTATTTACCCCTATTTAACCCCCAACCCTTCAACGGAATCATCTCAAAATATAATCTAGTTCTGTCGTTATAATACATACGTGTACCAAATTTCAAATGAATATCTCAATTTTATTTTATCAACCCTTTTCATATTGGAGTAGGGGTGGTGGAGGTTGAAAAATATTATAAAAAAATCTGACGCCCTGGCTTCTAGTACATACACCGAATTTCAAGTTTCTCTAGTCTTACCAGCTTGCTTTACTTATTTTCCCATATTTACCCCTATTTAACCCCCAACCCTTCAACGGAATCATCTCAAAATATAATCTAGTTCCAGATGTCGTTATAATACATACGTGTACCAAATATCAAATGAATATCTCAATTTTATTTTATCAACCCTTTTCATATTGGAGTAGGGGTGGTGGGGGTTGAAAAATATTATAAAAAAATCTGACGCCTTGGCTTCTAGTACATACACCGAATTTCAAGTTTCTGTAGTCTTACCAGCTTGCTTTACTTATTTTCCCCTATTTACCCCTATTTAACCCCCAACCCTTCAACGGAATCATCTCAAAATATAATCTAGTTCCAGATGTCGTTATAATACATACGTGTACCAAATTTCAAATGAATATCTCAATTTTATTTTATGAACCCTTTTCATATTGGAGTAGGGGTGGTGGGGGTTGAAAAATATTATAAAAAAAATCTGACGCCTTGGCTTCTAGTACATACACCGAATTTCAAGTTTCTGTACTCTTACCAACTTGTCTTACTTATATTCCCCTATTTACCCCAAATTAACCCCCAACCCTTCAACAAAATCATCTCAAAATATAATCTAATTCCAGACGTTGTTATAATACATACATGTACGAAATTTCAAATGAATATCTCAACTTTATTTTATCAACCCCATTAATAATGGGGTAGGGGTGGTAGGGGGTTGAAAAATATTATTGAAAAATCTGAGGCCTTAACTTCTAGTACATACACTGAATTTCAAGTTTCTGTGCTCTTGCAAGCTTGCTTTACTTATTTTCCCCTATTTACCCCTATTTAACCCCCAACCCTTCATCGGATGTCCTCAAAAAACAATCCAGTTCCAGATCTCGATATAATATACACGTGTACAAAATTTCAAGTTAATATCTTAAACCGTTCCGGAGAAAACGTGCGGACAAAAAAAGTTACAGACAGACCGACAGACAGACAGAAAATTTTTTTTCGCTCAAATTTAAAATCTCGACGTTTCATGACATTCTAAACCTATTTCACGAATAAAAATTTTTGAAAATTTTTTTGCGATTACTATACTTCCAATCCACTACGTGGATGTGGAAATAAAATTGCCATCAACTTAGCCATGATTAGAAACAATCATTAATGTCAGTCATTCTCCCATATCATAAAATGCCGGCACGTTTAAATTACAGCCACGAAGACTTTTTAGGTTTGTTCATTGTTTATGAAATAAACAAGCTAACCGTTACTCTTCGCCGATTTACTGCACTTTTTATATCATTGTTGCACATTCTATAGGATACTCACAGTTTTTCCTAAATAAAATTAGTTTTAAACTTGTTTAGTTTAATTACAAAACATAAAAAAAAAACCGCTGTCTAAGGAATCACTACTTCCACATCCAGATTATTCGTCCAAGTCACTTTAAAGGAAACATCTTGACTATATATTCTAGTATGTGGAAATTATTGGTCATAGAATTTTAATAATATTTGGGGTAGATGTCATAGAAAAGTTTGAGGAGTTGGTTTCTACCATATACGTTAAAAATGAAGTTTCTAGTTTACCGTACTTATTTTCCACTATTTACAACCTACCACCTCAATGGAGTCATCTCAATCAGATGTCACTACAATACATACGTGTACTAACTTTCAAGTGAATATCTCAATTTGATGTTATCAATCCATTAATAATGAAGCGGAGGTGGTAGAGTTTGAAAAATATTAGAAATAAATCTGAGGCCTGGGTTTCTAGTATATACACCGAATCCCAAATTTCTGTAGTCTTACCAGCTTGCTTTACTTATTTTCCCCTATTTGCCCCTATTTAACCCCCAACCCTTCAACGGCATCATCTCAAATTATGATTTAGTTTCAGACGTCGTTATAATACATACGTGTACCAAATTTCAAATGAATATCTCAATTTTATTTTATCAACCCTTTTCATATTGGAGTAGGGGTGGTTGGGTTGAAAAATATTATAAGAAAATCTGACGCTGTGGCTTCTAGTACATATACCGAATTTCAAGTTTCTGTAGTCTTACCAACGTTTTACTTATATTCCTCTATTTATCCCAAATTAACCCCCAACCCTTCAACGGAATCATCTCAAAATATAAACTAATTCCAGACGTCGTTATAATACATACGTGTACGAAATTTCAAATGAATATCTCAACTTTATTTTGTCAACCCCATTAATGGGGTAGGCGTGGTGGGGGGATTGAAAAATATTATAAAAAAATCTGAGGCCTTAACTTCTTGTACATACACCGAATTTCAAGTTTCTGTACTCATACCAGCTTGCTTTACTTATTTCCCCCTATTGACCCCTAAATAACCCCCAACCCTTCAACGGAATCATCACAAAGTATAATCTAGTTCCAGATGTCGTTATAATTCATACGTGTACCAAATTTCAAATGAATATCTCAATTTTATTTTATCAAGCCTTTTCAAATTGGAGTAGGGGTGGTGGGGGTTGAAAAATATTATTAAAAAATCTGACGCTTTGGCTTCTAGTACATACACCGAATTTCAAGTTTCTGTACTCTTACCAACTTGTTTTACTTATATTCCTCTATTTACCCCAAATTAACCCCCAACCCTTCAACGGAATCATCCCAAAATATAATCTAATTCTAGACATCGTTATAATACATACGTGTACGAAATTTCAAATAAATATCTCAACTTTATTTTATCAACCCCTTTAATGGGGTAGGGGTGGTGGGGGGTTGAAAAATATTATAAAAAAATCTGAGGCCTTAACTTCTAGTACATACACCGAATTTCAAGTTTCTGTACTCTTACAAGCTTGCTTTACTTATTTCCCCCTATTTACCCCTATTTAACCCCCAACCCTTCACCGGATTTCCTCAAAAAACAATCCAGTTCCAGATTTCGTTATAATATATACGTGTACAAAATTTCATATCAATATCTTAAACCGTTCCGGAGAAAGCGTGCGGACAAAAAAAGTTACAGACAGACCGACAGACAAACAGAAAATTTTTTTTCGCTCAAATTTAAAATCTCGACGTTTCATGACATTCTAAACCTATTTCACGAATAAAAATTTTTGAAATTTTTTTTGCGATTACTATACTTCCAATCCACTACGTGGATGTGGAAGTAATTATGTATTTTTTTTTATTTAAAAAATGTATAACTTTTTTATTTATCGATCAATTTTGCTCAAACAGAGTTCTTCCTCTGGCTAACACTAACTTACTGTCCAAATTTCAATACAATCGGACTTTTCGTTCTTAAGTTATCGTGCTTACAAAAACGTGACGGACGGGCGGATAAGCGGACGGACGGGCATTTTGAAAGTTGTCTAGAATTCGATGACCAACAAAGTGACATGAATTTGTTTTCTCTAGGAGCAATATTACCGGTTTCAGAAATGTGCCGATTGAATGCAATATACTCTTCGTTTTGTATTTGCGAAGAGTATAATAATATCAAGAACATGTAACACATTTGCTACTCGAAACCCACAAGAACAGAAACCATCACCATATACTGTAAAACGCATATTGGATAATTTTAGAATATTTTGCTCCATCATGGTGAGAATTCTAAGGACATGTTAGCTCTCGAGTAAATTGCAAGTTGTAAACGATCTGGCAGAGAGCGCAGTTAAATCAAGGGAAGATTATGATAAATTACTTTAAAAAATTAAGAAAAAAATCAATATGCTCTTCATGTGATTAGCGATTACCACCTTCAATTTCCTGAATATAAGAAAAACCTTAATCACAGCGACAAGAATTGGAGAAATAAATAAGTCTTTTTTTGAAAATTAAAACATTTTTACATTAGGATATTTTACTCGACCAGCTCTACAACTTTTGATTGACATGTTTTTCTCTAAACTCGAAATTCTAAGAAGCACTCAAATTAAATCTTTACATGATTTTTTTTTATCAAATTATGGGTGTATGGAAAAAAATTAAAAAACTCTTCCTTGTATAGTTAAGAACTGTAACGAAAAGATTTTTTTTCGTTGAAGCACCCGTGCTACATAATTTTGAATTACCCGCGGTAATGCCGACGCGAAGTCAATAAGTGCGCATACGCGGTAGAAACATCGCTCAGACCATTTTAAATATCCATGCTACTTCAGTTTCGCTTTCGGCGCTGGTGAGTTAAGATCGTTTACTTATTTTTTAACGGATCTTCACGTTTATTTCTTTAATCCTTTGGTATTTTGAATATATTAAATAATGTCATATTATTGAGTTGACGTTGCTGTATAGTTATTTTTGTGAATTAAAGGATATTCCGTGTAATAATAAATTTTTATTGACGCACATGTTTGTGCGATTTCTGTGTCCATTGGACACATGTTAACTCATTAATTATTGAGGTAATTTTATATTTTGTAGTCGCTTGAGACACAATATGTGGTGTTTTGTCATTATTTAGATTATTATGGACGAGGATTAAACTAGGAAATTATACAAGGGATAAATTAGAATCTTTGTTTCTTAGTCGTGTGTAGATAATCTCATCTTATTAAAAGTAGAAACCTAAAGTCGTTTTGTCACATTTAGTTAACCTCGTGTTAGTACAAGAGATTAAGTGATAATTTTTTATTAGTTTATTTTTTAGGAGATTAAACCCATAATTTTTTTTGCTATATTTGGTACAGTATTAGAGTATTTCAGATAGTAATTCAGATATTTTCGCTCAAATTCAGTTGTGTTAAATTTTGTTACCATTTAAATTTTTGGTCATAACCAGTGTCAGCCATTTTGTGAAGGGCTAAAATTTATGACAGTAGAGTTTCTCATTTATTAATTTCATTTATTATATTAATCAGTAGCTTATTCATATATTTTCAGAAGTAAAATTTTATCAATATTATTTTTTGTTAAATTGCTAATAGTTTGGTTTTGCAGTGACCTTCGTCACCACAGTTTTTTTTTGTAGTTTTCTTGCATTTCTTTTTTTTTCACAATTTTTAATTTGTTTCTATTATCAACTGGTTCTTCATATTGCCCCTTTTTTATGTAAAATCCTGGACCAAACCACCATTGAAGCAAGGCACAAAGCATAGATTGAATATTTGGAGTTATCCTCAAAGTATCGGATATCATTCCAACGCAGCGTCTCCTGGAAATGAGCGTTGTCAGGATCTGAATATTGCGTCCTCCTTCCCGGGTACCAGCGGTCATCTTCACGACCAGACCTCGTCGGGATTCCACGTCTACAATAAGCTAAGTAGCCCAAATGTATGTGCATAACACAGGTCAACATTTGATCTAAGCGGGAACACCGCACGCAGTATAGGCTACAAGGGGTTTTTGGTGTCGCTGATTACGATGAGAGGGTCAGTTAACCGCCATCACGTCAGGTTCAAGTTGAAGGTCAAGTGCAGAAAACCCATGGAAAAAATCTTTAAAAATCATGCATATGTTTTTGAGGTCAGGGAATCCGAATCCGAAGTCGGCTAAGATCTGTGAGGTCAAGGCCAAGGTCATTTGTAGGTTATTCCAAGGTCACTTGAATTGAGATGTTTTTTAGTTGTCACTCTTGATGTTTTTTTTTGTATACACACCTTTACTTCTTGCCCGTGTCTATATATTTTTATGTATATGCAACTGTTTAACGAGCTGATATATAGTCCATACTTATTTTACGCACTTTCGCTCGAAACATCGAGCTCACTCACGCACATATCACAGCACGCACATGAATAACCAAAGTAAACCAAACGTAATATAAGTATGAATCATATATCAGCTCGTTAAACAGTTGCATATACATAAAAATATATAGAGATGGGCAAGAAGTAAAGGTGTGTATACAAAAAAACATCAAGAGTGACAACTAAAAAACATTATCCGTTAAAACGTTTTTTCTCAGTTGACCTATAAACACCTTCACCATGACCTAATGGAGCTCAGCTGACCTCAGATTCGAATTCTCTGACCTCAAAAACATACGTATGAATTTTTTCAGATTTTTCGAACCGTAAATGCCGACAACGCCTCAAGTGATCTTGGAATAACCTACAAATGACCTTGACCTCACAGAGCTTAGCCGACCTAGGATTCGGATTCCCTGACCTCAAAAACATATGAATAATTTTTTCAGATTATTTTCATGGGTTTTCTGCACTTGATCTTCAAATCACCTTGAACCTGACGTGATGGCGGTTAACTGACCCTCTCATCGCAATCAGCGACCCCAAAAATCTCTTGTAGCCTATACTGCGTGCGGTGTTCCCGCTTAGATCAAATAACCTACAAATGACCTTGATCTTGACCTCACAGAGCTTAGCCGACCTCAGATTCGGATTCCCTGACCTCAAAAACATATGCATGATTTTTTTCAGATTTTTCCATGGGATTTTCTGCACTTGACCTTCAAATGACTTTGAACCTGACGCGATGGCGGTTAACTAACCCTCTCATCGTAATCAGCGACCCCAAAAACCCCTTGTAGCATATACTGCGTGCGGTGTTCCCGGTTAGATCAAATAACCTACAAATGACCTTTATTTTGACCTCACAGAGCTCATCCGACCTCGGATTCGGATTCCCTGACCTCAAAAACATATGCATGATTTTTTTCAGATTTTTTCCGTGGGTTTACTGCACTTGACCTTCAAATGTCCTTGAACCTGACGTGATGGCGGTTAACTAACCCTCTCATCGTAATCAGCGACCCCAAAAACCCCATGTAGACTATACTGCGTGCGGTGTTCCTACTTAGATCAAATGTTGACCTGTGTAATTCAACTTTTGGTCAGAAAAAAATTGTAAACCAGTTGATCGTTTCTTAAATTGTAATTTTTTTGTTAATCTTCAAATTTAATTTTTTTTAACTAAATTTTTATCTGTTAACTAATTAAATCAAATTTCACCATAAATCTTTTTCAATCATTTGTAAAGTGTTGTAAAATTTTTGTCTATACTTATGTTAATATATTATTTGTTTTATATTTGATTTTAATTGTTTTCTCCCCCTGATAAAGTTTGCAAGAGTGTTATGTACTGAATACGCTGTCGTCCAAATTCTTTGTAGTCTATTAAAGTTTTGTTTGGTTAATTTGACAACCAAATAATTTTTCAAAAGATATATATAACTCTTCTCGCCACAGAGTGACTCTCGACCAGCCCTGAGCTAACCGGTTGCTACTCTTTCATAGCTTCCTCAGCACCCAGCTGAGAAGTTGTGATTGCAGAACCACTATAATATAAGTACATACATACATACGTACATACATACAGACAAATGGACAGACAGACGCAGGCGTATTCGTTTCCGATACTTTAGATGATAAATAAAACTTATTAGCCTCTGTTATAATTAACTCACCTGGTTAAATCAAACAGTTATAATAATAACAATTGCTACAACCTGTATATAGTTACTGTTCTTGTAAAGAATCCCTAATCACATTGGCGAAAGAAAACCTAGACGTCAGTCACTTACATACGCTCCGTGTAGCTTTGTAAGCTTGAGTTCATTACAAATGGACCTTTTATTCACTGGTCAATCTCATCTGAAAGCGATCTGGCTACAAGAAAATGGATTTAGTCTTTTTATAAGGGATTATTCCCGTTCTCGAACAGTCTGCATCTGCCAGGATAATCTTTATCAACCTTCCTGAATAGCCATAGGATGTTCCGCTCGCAAGTTGCTGTGTTCCGATGTTTCTTTATTCGTTGACAATCAGTTATTCTTTTGAAATAGCGTCCTGTAGCCTTTTCAACGAAGGACTTTGTGATTTCGTTCAAGATTCCGGATAAGGGGTCGATTTTTTGATCAGGGGTCAAGTTAGTATAGATTTGAGTCAATATAACAACTTGAACTTATTTTGTAGCTAACGCTTTACAATGTAACAGTTGAGTTAATTATAATAGAAAAAATTATTCGTTCCTGTATTAAAATAATCGCAGCAGTACGAAATACAAGTTAGTTCGAACTATTTTTTAACTGACGCATAAAACATACCGGGTGATTTTTTGAAAACGAGCCGCCCTTAATAACTCGAGAACCATAAAAGATTTTTGTTTGCAGTAAACGACATTTTCGTGAATGTCAAGTGGGAATTATTTTAAGGAGAAAAGGTGTGATCCAAAATACACCCCCTCACCCCCAGTCACCCCAAATTTATATTTTTAAATGGTACCCCTAATATTTTTCATCGATATTTAATAGCAGAATTTTCTTGTAATGTAATCTTAAAAATCATTACTTCCACATCCAGATTCTTCATCCAAGTCACTTTAAAGGAAACATCTTGACTATATTTGCACTCTAGTATATATGTGGAAATTATTGGTCATAGAATTTTAATAATATTTGGGTCATAGAAAAGTTTGAGGAGTTGGTTTCTACCATATACGTTAAAAAGGAAGTTTCTAGTTTACCCTACTTATTTTCCACTATTCACAACCTACCACCTCCCACCCCCTCAATGGAGTCATCTCAATCAGATGTCATTACAATACATACGTGTACTAACTTTCAAGTGAATATCTCAATTTGATGTTACCAATTCCATTAATAATGAAGCGGAGGTGGTGGAGTTTGAAAAATATTAGAAAGAAATCTGAGACCTTGGTTTCTAGTATATGCACCGAATCCCAAATTTCTGTACTCTTACCAGCTTTATTTACTTATTTTCCCCTAGTTACTCCTATTAACCCCAACTCTTCTACGGAATCATCCTAAAATATAATCTAGTTCCAGATGTCGTTATAATACATACGTCTACCAAATTACAAGTGAATATCTCAATTTTATTTTATCAAGCCCTTTAATAATGTAGTAAGGGTAGTGGAAGGGTTGAAAAATATTATTAAAAAATCTGAGGCCTTGGCTTCTAGGACATACACCGAATTTCAAGTTGAAGTACTCTTACCAGCTTGCTTTACATATTTTTCCCTATTTACCTCTACTTACCCCCACTCCTTCAACGCAATCATGTCAAAATATAATCTAGTTTCAGATGTACCAAATTTTAAGTGAAAATTTAAATTTAATTTTATCAACTCTTTTAATAAGGGAGGTGGGGGGATGGAAAATACTAATAAAAAAAAAATGAAAAAATACTAATGAAAAACCTGAGACCTTCGCTTCTAGTATATACAGCAAATCCCAAATGTCTGTACTTTTACCAGCTTGCTTACTTATTTCCTCCTATTTACCCCTAAATAATTCTCAACCCTTTAACGGAATCATCTCAAAGTATAATCTAGTTCAAGATGTCGTTATAATTCATACGTGTACCAAATTTCAAATGAATGTCTCAATTTTATTTTATCAACCGTTTTAATAATGAAGTAAGGGTGGTGGGGGCTGAAAAATATTATAAATAATCTGAGACCTTCGCTTCTAGTATATACACCGAATTTCAAGTTTCTGTAGTCTTGCCAGCTTGCTTTACTTATTTTCCCCTATTTACCCCTATTTAACCCCCACTCCTTCAACGCAATCATGTCAAAATATAATCTAGTTTCAGATATAGTTATTATACATAAATGTACCAAATTTCAAGTGAAAATCTAAATTTAATTTTATCAACTCTTTTAATAAGGGACCCCCACCCTTCAACGGCATCATTTAAAATATAATCTAGCTCCAGATGTCGTTATAATACATATGCGTACTAAATTTCATGTGAATATGTCAATTTTATTTTATCAACCCCTTGAATAATGGAGTAGGGGTGGTGGGGGCTAAAATATATTATTAAAAAATCTGAGGCCTTGGCTTCTAGTATACATACACCGAATTTCAAGTTTCTGTACTCATACCAGCTTGTTTTGCTTATTTCCCCCTATTTACCCCTAAATAACCCCAACCCTTCAACGGAATCATCTTGAAGTATAATCGTCGTTATAATTCATACGTGTACCAAATTTCAAATGAATATCTCGATTTTATTTTATCAACCCTTTTAATAATAAAGTAGGGGTGGTGGGGGTTGAAAAATATTATAAATAATCTGAGACCTTGGCTTCTAGTACATACACCGAATTTCAAGTTTCTGTAGTCTTACCAACTTGTTTTACTTATATTCCTCTATTTACCCCTATTTAACCCTTCACCGGATATCCTCAAAAAACAATCCAATTCCAGATCTCGTTATAATACATACGTGTACAAAATTTCTGGTCAATACCTTAAACCGTTCCGGAGAAAACGTGCGGACAAAAAAAAGTTATAGACAGACAGGCAGACAGACAGACTGCAGACAGACGGCGGACAGACAGACAGACAGACAGACCTACGGACAGACAGACAGACGGACAGGCAGAATTTTTTTTCTCTCAAATTTAAAATCTCTACGTTTCATGACATTCTAAAGCTATTTCACGAATAAAAATTTTTGAAAATTGTTTTGCGATTACTATACTTCAAATCCACTACGTGGATGTGGAAATAAAATAGTGGGACCTTAAAGAGGAAGGTTTTTAAGGGCAATGCAAAAAACTGAATTTTTATTTAAAAAAAAGTGATAAAAGCCATAAAAATGTAGGTAATGTAGTATTACATTTGGAAGGCGCATACTGCCAATTGCCGGCATGTTAAAAAATACCCGTTACTCTAAATTATTTACCTGGATTTATTGGAAAACATTATTGACCCTTTAATAGTAGATGCGTTCGAAAAGCAGCGTGACGAAAAGGGCATTTGATTTTAAGTGAAGAACTGCTCTATCTTTAGCAAGATGGGGGCTCCATCCCATAATCATATGACGGTTCGTCAATGGCTCAACGATAGGTTCCCAGATGGAAGAGGAAATATTGAGTAACCAGCCAGATCCCCTGACTTGACCAGCTCAGATTTCTTTCTATGGGGTCCCCTTAAGTCGGTTGTGTACAAAACCCCGCCCGATAACATTGCAAATTTGCGGCAACAAATTACGTAGGAATGCAGATAAATACCGAGTAGTGTATTTCAGAAAGTGGGAGAAGAATTCGAAAGCCGGCTGTATGGACAGAAATGGCGAACAGTTCGAACACTTATTATGAGGTTAGTAAAATAGCTTATGAGTCAGAAAATTATGTTTCATGTTTACCTAACAGTTCAATAATAAGATGGTACCACATTAAGTAATTTTGAAGTGGGGTAGTTTAGGGTAATGGGTATTTTATTAACATACTGGCAATTGCCAGTGTGTGCCTTCCAAATGTAATATCACATTACCTTGATTTGTATGGCCATTATCAATTTTTTATAAAAATAATTTTTTTTGCATTTCTCTCAAAAATTTTCCTCTTCAAGGTCACACTATTTTTTACGATTGCATTACAAAAAAATTCTGCCATTAAAAATCGACAAAAAAATTAGGGGTGCTATTTGAAATTATAAACTTGGTGTGGTTCGGGATGAGGGGGTGAGTTTTGGATCACACTTTTTCTCGTTAAAATGTGTCCACATTGACATTCAAGAAAATGCCGTTTACTGAGAAATAAATCTTTAACGGTTCTCGAGTTATTAAAGTTGGCTCATTTTCTAAAAATCACCGAGTATATAAGAATACCGACAAAGACACAAACATAAATACCCAGTAATATAATAAAAAAACTGCCTAAGAAATCACTACTTTCACATCCAGATTTCCCATCCATGTCTCTTTAAAAGAAAACTTCTTAATACTATATTTGCACCCCACTATGTGGAAATAATTGCTCATAAAACTTTAATAATATAATGTTTGAAATCGTCAGCTCCAAGTCTGCTGGTGCTAATGGCGGTGATTGATGCCCAAAAATTTTTTGAGAGCTTGTGTCCTCATACACATATTAAATCAAAATTAAATTTTGTTAACTCCTTTAATAATGTGAATGTTGGAAATGGTAGTGGGGTGGAAAATGCCATAAAAAATTGCGACCTAACTTTCAATATATACATCAAATTCCTAGTTTCTGGACTGTTGCAAGCTCTTGCATTACGTGTTCACTCCTACTTACTCTTCAACGGAATAAGAGAGAAACAAACATTCAGAAATTACCGAAGAAGTAAGTGTTATATGGGATTTTGAATTTATGAAAAGAGTGCATTGACTGAAATAACTGTCAAAGAATGATTCATTCTTAAAAAAGCAGTAATGCTCAATTTAGAAATTTTTAATTATCAAACAATTTTTATGCTTTCACACTATAAATAATAAAAAAAATGACCTAAAAAAGTTTACCTAAAAATATACAAAATAAATAAATAAATAACAATTAAATGTAGGTTCTCTCTTCTAAGCCACCTTCAACTTCTATACATTTATCTATCCTCTCACGATTATTACGAACGACATTTCTAAGTTCTTCTGTCAAGATTTATTGACAATCTAATGAAATTTTGTCACATGGTTCCTGCCTATTTTGTGATCGGGTTTTATAAACTTTGCTTTTAGGAGTACCTCACAAATAAAAATTAAGAGGTGTTAAATCCGGCGATCTTAGCGGCCAGGTTATCAATGGACTACTACGTCCAATCCACCCACCGGGAAAATTTTGATTGAGCAAACTCTTGTCGTGCATGCCTTTCTGCTTGTTTATAGTTGGATCCATTAGATTCTGTTAGGTTTTGAGCTTGTCGTGTATACCTTCGATCCATTAAGTTTTCTTATGTTCAGAGCTTATCGTGTATACCATTTTGCTCATTCGTGGATTGATCCATTAGGTTATGGTAGGCTTTTACAGCTTATCGGGTGTACCTTTGTGCTCGTTTATATTTCGCCCTATTTTTTAGGTAAAATGTAAGACAAATCTGTATGTATTTTGTTTCGCAAGAGCATTTTTCTTCACTTGCCACCTGGTAATTCCATTATAGAACATTTTTTGCAATAATAGGTTCATTTGATATAAATTTAAAAATATTTACAAAAATTTTCTACTATTATTCTGGATTCTTTAGGTTATGTTTTACTGTTATCAAATTTATAGCAGATGTTTATTGAAAATACATTCATCCTGAACTTTAGAAAAAAGACATTTGGTTAAATATAAAGCTGACAGGTGATTTATTAGCCACCAAAATTCGTTTATTAATTTTCTTTAGGTTATGTATGCATATTTGAATGTATTTTTGTTCGAAAAAGTATTTTCTTCTATGCTCTACCTTGAGATTCCTTACATAACATTTTTTGCAATAATATATTAATTTGATCTAGATAAAATTTATTTATAAAAGTTATCTGGTATTACTTTTGATTTTTTACGTCATGTTTTATTTATTTCAAAATTGTAGAAGTCGGGCGTTGAAGCTACATTCCTCATGCGTATTAAAAAAAAAATATAATAAATTTGGTGAAAATTTGAGTTGGCAGGCGATCTTTGTCCACAAATGTAGCATTTTGCCCCACTCTGCGGTGTTACAACAAGATAATCTATTTTGTGTATGTAGGAATCATATTCCGATAAGACGATCAGAGAAAATTCATATTATAAAATTTGGGGGGAGAAGTAAGTCCCCCCTATCTAATTTTGTATAACCCTGATTGAATTTAGCCTTGGTGGATAACATCAGATAATGACCTTTATTGATATCGAATTACGTGCAAAAACTAGTTATTGTAGCTCAAAGGGTTCCTGAGACATTAGATAAAATGTCAATTTTGGGTGCTCCCTTCAGTGGCCCGCAGCGACCTTAGGAGGGATTTCCGGACCCATCTTTGTGTGAACTTTTTTTTTTTTTTTAGAATCACGCCTAGAAATTGATGACCGCATACCTGAAACACTCTGTATAGATACATGACATAGCTTCCTCTGTTTTCCATTTAAGACATTCTGCAGAAGAATTTCCTATTAACAGAATCTATTTGAGGATTATATTAACACATGATAAGTCAGTAGCGGTAACAGTTCACACAATGCGGCACATACAACGCTCAATTCCGACTGAATTGAATCCCAGAATCGCCGCCACTCAATGACTCTACACTTATCTATTGTCTGCTATAATTGTAGCCTCTGGAGTAGTTGCCGAGAGCCCCAGGTGGTAAGAGGCCACTTTGCACGAGCCGAATCCTGCCCTGCTTTATTTAGGCCGCAGATATAATTACTCGCTACGGGAGCCGTGGTGTACAATGACTTCGACAAAAATATCGATTTTAAAATTATTGAACTTGACCTATTATAATGTGCTGCTTGCCTTTAATTTCAATTTTAAAGACACTCAAATATACACATATTCATTTCATACAAGTAAAAGATTAATTGCTTGAGAATGTAATTTCCGAATGCAAATACAGGGTGTCGCGTAATAACGTGCAAAAAAATGTACCAATTTCTTGTCGAAACTGAAGGTAGGTTCTTCATATAAAATTTTTCAAAATAAGCCTTTCCTGTCACCCTCAAAGGGTGTGCAAAAAACAGTTCTTAATTAATAAATTTTTAAGCCCAAATAATCACATCGGTACATAATACTGTCAAATTATGATTTGGTACCATCCTACTGTGTTCTGACTAATATAATAATGCTCGTCACTTCTCATTGATTAGTTAGGAAAATGTAATTTAGTTATTACTTCCACATCCACGTAGTGGATTGGAAGTATAGTAATCGCAAAAAAATTTTCAAAAATTTTTATTCGTGAAATAGGTTTAGAATGTCATGAAACGTCGAGATTTTAAATTTGAGCGAAAAAAAATTTCTGTCTGTCGGTCTGTCTGTCGGTCTGTCGGTCTGTCGGTCTGTAACTTTTTTTGTCCGCACGTTTTCTCCGGAACGGTTTGAGATATTGACTTGAAATTTTGTACACGTATATATTATGACGAGATCTGGAACTGGATTGTTTTTTGAGGCAATCCGGTGAAGGGTTGGGGGTTAAATAGGGGAAAATAGGGCAAAATAAGTAAAGCAAGCTTGTAAGAGAACAGACACTTGAAATTTGGTGTATGTACTAGAAGTTAAGGCCTAAGATTTTTTTATAACATCTTTCAACCCCCCACCACCCCTACCCCATTAATGGGGTTGATAAAATAAAGTTGAGATTTTCATTTGAAATTTCGTACACGTATGTATTATAACGACGTCTGAAATTAGATTATATTTTGAGATGATTCCGTTGAAGGGTTGGGGGTTAATTTGGGGTAAATAGGGGAATATAAGTAAAACAAGTTGGTAAGAGTACAGAAACTTGAAATTCGGTATACGTACTAGAAGCCAAGGAGTCAGATTTTTTTATAATATTTTTCAACCCCCACCACCCCTACTCCAATATGAAAAGGGTTGATTAAATAAAATTGAGATATTCATTTGAAGTTTGGTACACGTATGTATTATGACGACATCTGGAACTAGATTATAATTTGAGATGATTCCGTTCAAGAGTTGGGGGTTAAATAGGGGTAAATAGGGGAAATAAGTAAAGCAAGCTGGTAAGACCACAGAAACTTGAAATTCGGTGTATGTACTAGAAGCCAAAGCGTCAGATTTTTTTATAATAGTTTTCAACCCCACCACCCCTACTCCAATATGAAAAGGGTTGATTAAATAAAATTGAGATATTCATTTGAAATTTGGTACACGTATGTATTATAACGACATCTGGAACTAGATTATAATTTGAGATGATTCCGTTGAAGGGTTGGGGGTTAAATAGGGGTAAATAGGGGAAAATAAGTAAAGCAGGCTGGTTAGACTACAGAAACTTCAAATTCGGTGTATATACTAGAAGCCAAGGTCTCAGATTATTTATAATATTTTTCAACCCCTACCACCCCTACTTCATTATTACAAGGGTTGATAAAATAAAATTGAGATATTCATTTGAAATTTGATACACGTATGAATTATAACGACATCTGGAACTAGATTATTCTTTGAGATGATTCCTTTGAAGGGTTCGGGGTTATTTAGGGGTAAATACGGGGAAATAAGTAAAGCAAGCAGGTATGACTACAGAAACTTGAAATTGGGTGTATGTACAAGAGGCAAAGGCCCCAGATTTTTTGATAATTTATTTCAGCCCCCACCACCCCTACTCCATTATTCAAGGGGTTGATAATATAAAATTGAGATATTCACATGAAATTTAGTACGCATATGTATCATAACGACATCTGGAACTAGATTATATTTTGAGATGATTCCGTTGAAGGGTTGGAGGTTAAATAGGGGTAAATAGGGGAAAATAAGTAAAGCAAGCTGGTAAGACTACAGAAACTTGAAATTCGGTGTATGTACTAGAAGCGAAGGTCTCAGGTTTTTTTGTTAGTATTTTCTATTTCTCCCCACCACCCCCACTCCCTTATTAAGAGTTGATAAAATTAAATTTAAATTTTCACTTGAAATTTGGTACATTTATATATTATAATTATATCTGAAATTAGATTATATTTTGACATGATTGCGTTGAAGGAGTGGGGGTAAGTAGAGGTAAATAGGGAAAAATAAGTAAAGCAAGCTGGTAAGTGTATTGCAACTTGAAATTCGGTGTATGTCCTAGAAGCCAAGACCTCAAATTTTTTAACAATATGTTTCAACCCTTCCACTACCCTTACTACATTATTAAAGGGGTTGATAAAATAAAATTGAGATATTCACTTGTAATTTGGTAGACGTATGTATTATAACGACATCTGGAACTAGATTATATTTTGGGATGATTCCGTAGAAGGGTTAGGGTTAATAGGAGTGACTAGGGGAAAATAAGTAAATCAAGGTGATAAGAGTACAGAAATTTGGGATTCGGTGTATATACTAGAAACCAAGGCCTCAGATTTCTTTCTAATATTTTTCAAACTCCACCACCTCCACTTCATTATTAATGGGATTGATAACATCAAATTGAGATATTCACTTGAGATTAGTACACGTATGTATTGTAGTGACATCTGATTGAGATGCCTCCATTGAAGGGGTGGGAGGTGAATAGTAGAAAATAAGTAGGGTGAACTAAAAACTTCATTTTTAACGTATATGGTAGAAACCAACTCCTCAAACTTTTCTATGACATCTGCCCCAAATATTATTAAAATTCTATGACCAATAATTTCCACATACTAGACTGCAAATATAGTCAAGATGTTTCCTTTAAAACGACTTGGATGAAGAATCTGGATGTGGAAGTAGTGATTCCTTAGGCAGCGGTTTTTTTTTTACTTCCCTCGCATACCGAAGGGAAGTATTGTATTCGAGAAAAAATCACCCTCCGAGATTTTTTCCAATTTTCACGTTTCAGATCATGTAGATTACGAAAATATAGGTTTCTCAATTCCGTCAGTCTGTCTGTTGGTGCATTAACTAAAAAATTACTTGACGGAGAACAGTCAAATTTGGTAAGTAGCTGACGCTACTGTCAGCGAAGAAATGGTTAAACTTTCAATGGAAAATATACAGGGTGGACCGTCTAAAGGGAATAAGTAATGAAAACAGTTTTTTAAATTTCTTTTTTACCAACATTTTCAAAAAATGTTTTACCACTAAAATAGATGCAAGACATTTTTTTCATTGTTCAAATTTAAAATTTCCACGTTTTATAGCGTTTTAAACCTATAAAAAAAATTTTTTGAATTTTACTTCCCTCGCATACCGAAGGGAGGTATTGTATTCGAGAAAAAATCACCCTCCGAGATTTTTTCGGATTGTGACGTTTCAGAACACGTAGATTCCGAAAATATAGGTTTTTCAATTCCGTCAGTCTGTCTGTCTGTCTGTCTGTCTGTCTGTTGGTGCATTAACTAAAAAACTACTTGACGGAGAGCAGTCAAATTTGGTAGGTAGTTAACCATACTGTCAGCGAAGAACTGGTAGAATTTTCACTGAAAAATATACAGGGTGGACCGTCTAAACGGAATAAATAGTGAAAAAAATTTTTTTTTGCTCAAATTTAAAATTTCCACGTTTCATGACGCGCTAAACCTATTTCAGGAAAAAAAAATTTTTTGAAAATTTTTTTCAATCATTTTTGAAAAAATTTTTACCACAAATAAAATTTTTTCTTTGTTCAAATTTAAAATTTCAACGTTTCATGGCATTCTAAACCTATTTAAAAGAAAAAAAAAATCGAAAATTTTTTACCAACATTTTTAAAAAAATTTTTACCACCAAAATAGATGAATTTTTTTTCTCAAAATTTAAAATTTCCACGTTTCATAGCGTTCTAAATCTATTTAAAGAAAAATAAAAAAAAAATAAAAAATTTTTGAAACAATTTTACCACAAATAGATGGAATTTTTTTTCAGATTTAAAATTTCCACGTTTCCATGGCATTCCAAATTTATTAAAACAAATTCAAAACTGTTTTAGAAAAATTAAAAAAAAATGAAAACATGTTTATGTAATCTATTTATCACCATTATAGAATAGACGAAATATTTTTTTTGCTCAAATTTAAAATTTCCTCGTTTCATAACATTCTAAACCTATTTCGGAAAAAAAAAATTGAAACATATTTTCACCAATTTGGAAAAAAATTTAACACTAGAATAGACAAAAAACATTTTTGAAAATTTGTTCTATATTTTAATCACCACTATACTTCCACTCCATTACGTGAATGTGGGATTGAGAATGTGAGAGATGGCAATAATATTTGGCATATCCTATTATATACTTTTATGGAATAATGGCATCCCAAGAAATAATTGAGTCATGTTGGACATTTATAAAGGTATTTGCGCAAGCCTTCCATATTTTGCACCTGTTATTTAGTATATTGAACTTTTGCTGTTGGATAAACACTCTGTATATTTTTTTGACCAAAATTTATCAGGTTTTCTTTGTAATAATACAAATAATTATATTCCGATTATTATTCCCAATGTCATTTCGTAATTAATAATTTTTTGAGTGACTCATGCACAAATAACGAGGGAAGTTCTGTGTAAATAACTTTACCGATTTTTTTTTTTACAATTTTTGAAAAAATTTTAGCACTAAAATAGACAGAATTTTTTTTTCTTTTTCAAATTTAGAATTTCCACATTTTCATGGCATTCTAAACCTATCCAAACAAATTTAAAAAATGTTTTGAAAAATTTAAAAAATTTATCACTTACTATTAATAGATGAAAAAATTTTTTTTGCTCAAATTTAAAATTTCCACGTTTCACGACTGTGAATATTTGTCATATGCACCTATTATTCTTTTATTGAAAAATGTACAGGGTGGTCATCCCAAGAAATAATTCAGTCATAGTGGACATTTGTAAAGGTATTTGCGCAAGCCTTCCATATTTGGCACCTGTTATTTAGTATTGAACTTTTGCTATTGGATGAGCACTGTATAGTTTTTTGACCAAAACTTATCAGGTTTTCTTTATAATAATAGTGATAACTATATTCTGATTATTATTTTCAATGTCATTCCGTAATTATTAATTTTTTAGAGTGACCGCCAGGCACAAATAAAGAGGGAAGTTCTGTGTAAATACATTTACCGATTTTTTATGAATATTTTCGAAATGTCTAAAGATAAACAAATGATAATTTACACAGGAATTTAACTTCCTATGCTTTTTAAGAAAAAATGACAACTATGTACGAAAATCATTCAGGAGCGGGTGCAACTGGGGGGGAGGCTAGGTATAATTTAGCCCCAATTTTATTGTGTGACATTTTAAAATTAATTTATGAGTAGAGCTTAAAAATTTGAAGTCTTCTACATAAAAAAAGTCTCTTGAGTTTTTTTCTCTAAAATTATCAGTTTTTGAGTAAATTTTATCTGAACTTTATTCGGGAATAGTTTTTTTATGAATAATTTTAGCAGAATAGAAAAAACAATGACAGTAAAACAAAATCTGATTACATTATTTTTTATTAGACAACAATGAATTAGATTAAAGTAAGGTAAATTGCAAATTACAAGAGTTGTTCAAAGTGCATTCCGCCAGCTTCAACACATTTCTGACATCTGCGCCGTACAGAAATCAGGATTAGCCCGCAAATTTTCACATTCTTCGAGAATTGTTTCTATTAACTTCTCTCGTATTCACAGGGATTGCGTAGACTTTGTCCTTTAAATAGCCCAAGATAAAAACATCAACTGGAGTTATATTCGGTGAACGGGGTGGCCAGGCTCTTGCACCTAATCGACCGATCCACCGTTCAGGATAATTATTGTTTTTCCACAACAGCAAAATGTGCAGAGGCTCCGTCCATTTGAAACCAGCATTCATTTCTTAAATTAAGAGGAATATCCTCGAGATATTGAAAAAAATGGTTATTTAAAAAAATCATTAAATAATGGTTCATTCAAACGGGGAGGAAGGATGTGAGGCCCACAAAAAGTCCCGTTTATAACACCACACATAAACGCTAAACTCCTGTTGAAATTCCCTAGGGTGAATTGCATGAGGATTCTGATGAGCCCAAATTCTTAAGTTATTAAAATTAACCGATCGATTATGGTTAAAGGCATCAGACATCAGTATCAGTCCAAATAATTTTCCTTCCGAAATCGGGATCTTGTTCCATGGCATTTATAAACCAATTACAAAAATTGATACGCCTTTCGGAATCACCTGGTTGAAGGCTTTGGACTGGCTGCATTCGAAAAGTTTTTCTGTGATCTTTTTCAGAATCCGAAAAACCTTGTTTTTGGAAATATGCACAGCTTGCGCACGCACCTGTTGGACCGCTCTCCTGATACTTAATTTATTATTATTGTTAAATTTGGCCAAATTATGGTTTTAAATTGCCCATTTCGCTGTTCTTCATTTCTTGGACCTCTTCTAAGTCCAACATTTCTAAATTCAAGGAGGGTTCGAATAAAAACATCTTTAGATGGTTTCCTTCTACTAGGAAATCTTCTGTGATATTTGCGTAAAGCGGCATACGCGTTTCCATTACAATATCCATAAATGAAATGAATATCCGTGTACTCCACATTACTAAACATGACCATTTTTTACTTTTCAATAGAGCACTTTTTCCAAAAGGAGATTATAAAACTACAGAACAATGAACTACAGAAAACCAAAAAGCAATAATGTCATTATTGTCATTCTGGCATTGCATGCTAGATTATTTTTCATTTGTAACAAACATTACAATCACGGCACACTCCTGCATACCAGGAATGCTGGTAATAATGGTTACTAATTAATGAAGTTCAGATAAGATTTACTCAAAAACTGATAATTTTAGAGAAAAAACACAAAACACTTTTTTTATGTAGAAAACTTCAAATTTTTAAGTTCTGCTTATAAATTAATTTGAAAATGTCACACAATAAAGTTGGGGCTTAATTATACCTAGGCCCCCCAGTTTCACCCGCTCCTGAATGATTTTCGTATATACTTGTCATTCTTTCTTAAAAAGCATAAAAAGTTAAATTTCTGTGTAAATTATCATTTGTTTATCGTTAGACGTTTCGAAAATATTCATAAGAAAACATTTTCAGGAGAATTGCTTGAACACTCTGTATCTCGGAAACTAATCGCATCCCGACCCATGTTTATACGAACTTTTTTTCTTATTTTGAAAAGTTGTATTACTTAGTGAAGTTTGACCAATACAATTCTGGACACCCTGTATATTCATTCGGAAGTGCACCGCTCGACATCAGATTAGGACGCAGAGAGCAGACTGTAGCAATCACAGTAAGTATCATTTTAATTATTTTCGTCTTGGGGAGTCTTAATGGTAACTTGAATACCTCCTGTGAATAGTTTGCTAGAAGATATCGTTGCGATGGCACGGCCAGAGCCTGTCCAATATAAAATTCTTTGTCGTGTCCATCAGATAAGCGATACTAAAGTGTATCTATAGTTTCAATCCTTGACATGTAGTGGTTTATAATCAATATTGCTCAATTTATTGAAAGTGAGCAAAAGTATCCCGATCTGACAGGCCTTCGCACGCGCTGTGAATTTGCACGCACAAATTTTTTAACTTGAATCAGAGTCCTTAGTAATTGATTAGTTAAACTAAAACATGTAATTACCAAAAGGAAATGTCAACAATATTGAATGTCTCCCTGTGACAAATGTTTCTTTAAACAAACAGCCTTTTTCTACCGTTCATTACTGCGCTCAATTAATAAAAGCTGTATTTCAATAAGGAAATTTCATTTCACGCAATCAGTTCGACACAAAGACAAACAATGAAATTATTTCCGAGAAATTCAGTAGTTCATGACAATACCCTAATATGGGCGAGCATTTAAAAACTTTTCATAATTACATTTCTGTATAGACTTGATAGCATTCGTTAACAATAAGTGATGTTTATTTTTGAATTACACAAAACTGACACTTCTCAGTGGCCCACAAAAGAAAATAAACTATTAAATAGTCGATAAATCATTATAGTCGACAGCGTATCGAATCGACGCGAAAAGTGTTTGAATATATTATGGTGCTGGACGCGTTATTTCAATACTTTCCCATGATCACCCGCACTTTTTACAAGCATCGACTTCGACTTAGAGGACGCACAATGACGATAACAGGTAATTATTCTGTTCTGGAAATTTATCCTGCTGATGGAAACTACAGTGTAATCGATAAATAGAATTATATGCAATTTTTATGAGCTCGGTGGGGTCGTGTTATTTCTGTGACGTTAATAACCATAATTTATGAAGAGTAATCAAGAAGACTACTAGATCAGTGAAGAATGGGGGGCAATGCGGAAAATGAAGAAAGAGCTTTCTAATAATAGTCTAGTATCATAGGATCCGGTCGCGTCGATGTCCTGTTAAGTTTGAAAACTCTTTATTTTATGATTACTTAGGTCCACTCGATCACTGAATGGCATGTTGGCATTTCTGAAAATGGAGTTTTCTCCAGTAAAACCTATAATAGTTAATACCTAAAATTACTGCAAAAAATTTATGTACCGTAACATAACTAATCTTCTTGCTGACAGCATCAATTAAAACAAATAACACTTCAGGATCCAAATCTTCATTGAATTCCTTTAAACAAATAATTCTTAAACGTAGAATACCAGGCATATGAGGACGTCTTAACAATGGAAGATATAATAAAGAGATTAATAGAAAATTGAAAGAAAAAAGTAAAATGAAATACACAAGCTGATGAACACATATTGAATACTAATATAATATATGTAACAATCAAATAGAATCTGAAAGAGTGCAAGAACAGAATTTAAAAAGCAAGAGAAAGGTTGAACGTAGATCAAATAAAAATACCACAAAGGATATTAAATAAATTTGACAGAAAAAGAATATTGCAAATGAGAAGTGCTATAGGATTAGTCACAGTAATGAAGGTATTGAGGAAGTTGAAGAAGATGAAACGTAGATAACTCCTATAGAAAATACTGATACAAGTTTTGGCATAAGTGGATTAAAGCATTTTTAAAATATTGTATTCTAATTCCATGAATTTTTTTTGTTCATTTCTTGCACGGTTACATTTATCATGTTTTCTATTAAATGGTCTTTAATGGAATTGAGGGCCTCGAACCTCTTGTTTTTAATTATTGGTTTTATACAAGCAAGGATGATGTTCATTAAATCTATTAGCATCCTGGTTGCTTCAGGCGACCACTGAAACGTAGTTTTACTAATATTTGTAAAATAAGTAAAAATCGAAAAGTAAATAATATAAATACTACAATGAAGTTATAGTTGATTGAAGACATCTGATATTAGCTTTTAGTCAACTACCTAAGCGATGCCAATAGAAAAATATATGTTGGCAATACCAAAGTTTCTACAAAAATCACTAAGTCGCGGCGATTTCTTGGAGAAAAATAGGACATGTTCTAATTGGTGCAAATCGGTTGCAGAGACAGAATCGCATAGTGTGGTAATAAAAATTGCTGGGAAATTGCAGCAACCTAATCGCGGCTATAAATTGCATAGTCTGAGAAAAGCTTAATATACAAGTCAAGATGGCGGATAGGACGATTTGAAAAAAAATAGGAACTCCCGTCGTAGTTGTCCGATCTTTTATTTAAAAAAAAATCGGTAAAGGTATTTACACAGAACTTCCCTCGATATTTGGGCATGGCGGTCACTCTAAAAAATTAATAATTACGAAATGACATTGAGAATAATAATCGGAATATAGTTATTATAGCTATTATTACAAAGAAAACTTGATAAGTTTTGGTCAAAAAAATATACAGATTGCTCATCCAACAGCAAAAGTTCAATACTAAATAGCAGGTGCCACATATGGCAGGCTTGCGCAAATACCTTTACAAATGTCCACCATGACTGAATTATTTCTTGGGATGACCACACTGTACATTTTTCAATAAAAGTATAATAGGTGCCTATGCCAGATATTATTGCCATCTGTCACATTTTCAATCCAACATTCACGTAATGGAGTGGAAGTATAGTGGTGGTTAAAAAATTTCATTTTTTAAAATTTTTCAAAAATGTTGGTAAAAAAATTTTCAATTTTTTTTCTTCTAAAATAGGTTTAAAACGTGGAAATTTTAAATTAGAGCAAAAAGGAAAGTTTCCTTCTATTCTATAGTGGTAAAAAAAGTTTAAAATTTAAAAATTATACATATTTTTTTAAATAGGTTTAGAATGCTATGATACGTGAAAATTTTAAATTTGAATAAATAAAAAAAAATTCGATCTATTTTAGTAGTAAAAACTTTGAAAGATGTCGGTGAAAAAAATTTTCTTTTTTTTTATGAAATAGGTTTAGAATGTCATGAAGCGTGAAACTTTTAAATTTGAGCAAAAAAAAAGTTTCCATCTATTCTAGTGTTACTTTTTTTTTCCAAACTGGTAAAATGTTGCAAAAATTTTTTTTCCGAAATTGGTTTGGAATGTCATGAAACGTGGAAGTTTTAAATTTGAGCAAATAAAAAATTTTCGTCTATTCTATAGTAGTGATAAATAGATTAAAAATGTTTTCAATTTTTGTTTTAAATTTTTCAAAAACATTTTTAAATTTGTTTGAATAGTTTTAGAATGCCATGGACACGTGGATAGTTTAAATCTGAACAAAGAAAAAAAAATTCTATCTTAGTGGTAAAAATTTTTAAAAATAGTAAAACAAAAATCGAATTTTTCTTTAAATAGATTTAGAACGCTATGAAACGTGGAAATTTTAAATTTGAAGAAATAAAAAAAAATTTCATCTATTTTAGTAAGAAAATTTTCAAAAATGTTGGTAAAAAAAAATTTCAAAAAAAATTTTTTTTAATCAGGCTTAGAATGCCATGAAACGTGGAAATTTTAAATTTGAAGAAAGAAAAAAAAAAGTTTTCGTCTATTTCAGTATTAAAAAATTTTTCAAAATTTTTTTTTTTTCAATTTTTCAAAAACATTTTTAAATTTCTTTGAATAGTTTTAGAATGCCATGTAAACGTGGATAGTTTAAATCTGAACAAAGAAAAAAAATTCTATCTTAATGGTAAAATTTTTTAAAAATAGTAAAAAAAATGTCTTATTTTTCTTTTAAATAGATTTAGAACGCTACGAAACGGGGACATTTTAAAGTTGAAATAAAAAAAATTCCATCTATTTTAGTGGTAAAAAATTTTTCAAAAAAAGTTTTTTAAATCAGGCTTAGAATGCCATAAAACGTGGAAATTTTAAATTTGAAGAAAGAAAAAAAAATTTTCATCTATTTTAGTATTAAAAAAGTTTTCAAATGGTAAAAAAAATTTCAATTTTTTTTTTTTAATTAGGCTTAGAATCCCATGAAACGTGGAAATTTTAAATTTGAAGAAAAAACATTTTTTTTCAACCATTTTAGTAGAAAAAATGTTTTCAAATGTTAGTGAAAATAATTTTCAAAAATTTTTTTTCCCGAAATAGTATTAGCGTATCATGAAACGTGGAAACTTTAAAATTGAGCGAAAAAAAAAAATTTTTTTACTATTTATTCCGTTTAGACAGTTCACCCTGTATATTTTTCAGTGAAAATTCTACCATTTCTTCGCTGTCAGTAGGGTCAACTACCTACCAAATTTGACTGCTCTCCGTCAAGTAGTTTTTTTAGTTAATACACCAACAGACAGACAGACAGATTGTCGGAATTGAAAAACCTATATTTTCGTAATCTCCGTGATCTGAAACGTCAGAATCCGAAAAAATCTCGCAGGGTGATTTTTTCTCGAATACAATACTTCCCTTCGGTATGCGAGGGAAGTAAAAGGGAATACTTCAAAAAGTATATGTTTTACAATAAAAAACACAAGATCTAAGAAAATTTAATATCTACAAAAAAGTAAAATATTAGTTTTCTAATTTTTTTAAACAAAAAATGTGTAGAATTTAATGCTGAATGCTCCAAAATTTTAAAAATCAGGGCGCGCTACAGGTATCGAGAAAAAATATTGCGGTGAGCAAGGTGAGGTTGGTCGGGCACACAGTTAATTAATGGGATTCTCATACGATAATATAGCTACTTTAAGTTAAGAATTGCATTCAGGCCATGTCAGAAATGTTTTAATTTCTTTTGTGGCAAAGAATTACAGCTTTTTCAAAACGGCAGATTAAAGAAATGTGATTTATTATCATAACATCATAAAGAAATAGCTTGACATAATCTTATATAGTCTAATGACCTAAATTGCATTTTTAATTGTCTTCTTCGACTTAAAATAATTCTTAAGTTATCTGCATGTCATCATTTACTTAGTTATTCGCAATATGTTAAAGTAAAAATTCCACAATTTACCTGATTTATCTTCATATTCTTCCATAATTGATGGAGCTACTAAATCTGAGGTATTTGCACAAAAGAAGTTTCCTGCAGATCAGTGACAGGCTTCTGTGCAAATTATTCAATTTTATTTTGAGGAACATATCATTGTTCGCCTTCTTACAGCTAGATTTGACAAGGTTAGTATTACAGCTCTTGAGGCATGTGGGTTAAGCATAGAGACTGGTTCTAAATACTCGTGACTTTTTCTCCACCCACAGAGACTAGTACCTGGCAAATTTTGAATATTTTCATTCGCACTCCTCCATACTGTAGATATATAGTGGGCCCTGAAATAAAATAACAATCAACCCAAAACCCATCAACTGAGGGCGGTAGGTCATCTTCTTGAATTTTGGTGGAAAACACCAGTCAGTTACCTTCTTTATTAATTCATATTTATAGAGCAAACACACCAATTCGAGGAAATTGTCTTCAAGTTATGTGGTAGTTGTGTTCAGAGTTCCCAACAATGCAAGCGATTTCAGTATTGCTAATGATTTTTACAGATTCAAAAAATACATTAGTGCAAAATTCTTTGCTAATTCTTGACAAACTGTGGGTTATATTTGTCCCAGCTAAAGGATGGAAAAAATTAATGATGCATGTGTCCGACACTTAACGATTTGACGATGTTTCCTATATCTATTTCTTTTTCCTCGACTGGTTACCATTACGACTTTTTTTAAATGTTTTCACTATATGCAAACTAGCTTGTTCGATATTGTTAAAATGAAGTATTTAATGCATTAAAGCATTTCCCTGTATTTAAAAGCAATCCGTTGTCTATTAAATTAATATTTCAACAAATATATATAACATAAAATTTGAATACTTGAACAGCTACGCGAAACACGCCATTATTGCTATTGACACTGGTGACGTCATCGATTACATCGAACAGTAATATCGCATGTACGTAGTATATAAACATAGCATTTTAAAGACTCTTTGTACGTTTTAGCCTGTGATTTAATTCTAAATGGCTAATACAGGATTCGTAAGAGCTAGTTCAGGAAATTTAACGGCAGTGGATGTGTTCATGATTGCGGAATATATGAAGAAAGATGAACGTTTTAATATTGAAGTGAGGTGCTCTAAAGCCGCAACATAAGTATTAAACTTTTTTATTCTCTTTTTATTTATCTATACTACTTTAATGTAGTCTATTCATTCCTATATTATAATTAATGTATCTAGTTGCTCAATATAATATACATAGAAGGTTGATATAATACAAACATAACCTATAAATGTTGCTAATAAACTTGTAATGTAAACAAGGTTTGGTAACTAGTTATTCATTATTTTAGACTAATACTCATGCATGATAATGAAGTTTTAAACCTACTTTGGTTACTCAACTTCCGTTGAAATGATCCTCATAGCAGAAAAATACTGATGTAGATGTAGATTACGTCTATCGGTTTCAAGTTACTTTATCTTGCATTGTATTTCTTTTGGTACTGTAACGAAAACCTTTTCAGGTGCGTTCTTGGATGTATTTTTGCACAAAACACCACTTATTTTCCATTATGAAACGTTAAGGTTTTGCAAAATAACGTGTATTTATAATACACAACCCATGTTTGTTTACCAACAATGTATCCTCTGACGAAATCAGTGCGGGATACGGTGACGTACGGTTTTTCCCGGTAAAATTTAAATTTAAAAGGGCTTATCTTAAGAAATACAACGATTGCTTGGGAAAATTCATTTTTTTTAACCATAATTAAGTATTATCTTCACAGTTAAAGATATTTTAAAATTTGTGAAAACACAGAATTGCTCATAAAAACTAACCAGAAGCACAGACACATCTGTATACGGACTGTGAACAGAAATTTGTATGTCTTTTCCATATTGTTGAGTTACACGAAGTATTAGAATAGTATCAGCTTCTTCATGATTAGTGCCTTCTATGTTTATCAGCGGGATATATGAAGTTACACCATGCTTAAATCTTTCTCAATTCCGAATTTTCTTGGCGAGATATTCAGTGAGCTCCTCTTTGGTTTTTATGTTGGATAAAAATATTTAAGGGAAATATTTCTTATTAATAGAGAGATATTGCAACTTCGGTTTACAGATCCTTTAATAAAAGTTTCCTTTAATTTGACATGTACGCATGCGCATTGAAAATATCGTTAAGCATTTTCTTTTAATAAAATACAGGCATCCCGTATTTAACTTAAATACGGGAGGCTTTCCTTTATTAAAAGCACCTTAATTTTGACACATTTAGGAACTTTTTGTCGAAACTTGCATCAGACGAAAATTCCCTAAGGAAATTGTTATTTTTCTTGGCGATAATGGCACAAGAAAAAGATAAAAAACGTGTGAGATTCAAATATGAAGAAGACGTAATTTCGCAATCGTATTATATCCCATCTTTGAAAACGAAAATTAACTTCTATTTCATCGTCAGTCATTATTTAAATCGAAGTTCACGGGGTCTACAGCGTTAATTTGTTCATTACCGATATAAATATCAATTACGTTATGTAGAAGTAACATTTCAATTTCTTCATCATTAACACCAGCTAGGATAGCTACTCCTCATATTCATTTTAAACTCGAACAAATGATAATAATACCGGCAATGCCCAATTTGGATTTTTTAGGTTAGGAAAAATTGTCAAAATAAAGCATCAACATAAGGTATGAGGAGGACACCGTTGCAATAACTCACTTTAAAAATGGATGATAAATTGGAATACAGGATACTTTATTTAAAGTTTCTTTTAATAAAGTCAGCCCCTTTTCGTTTTGCAATAACTCTCTATTGATCCATTTGAGACACGTTAAGATGCACCAGAGTATCGTTGACTTTTTGACTTTATGCTGGTTTTTAGCGAGTCTTTCCTGTCCCATATGTTAGCAACACAAGACTCAATGTCTAAGATTAAATCTTAGGCAACCAGTCTTTGGTTGCTAGCATATAATTGCATAACTTTTTACAACGGGTGTTTCACACACACAACATGTACTAAAATTAAATTCCATTATTATATTCTTCGCAAATGCAAAACGAAGAGTATATTGCTTTTGATCGTTACATTTCTAAAACCGATAATATCGCTCGTAGAGAAAAAAAAAATGATATCGCTGTGTTGGTGATCGAATTCTGAACGACTTTCAAAATGTCCGTCCGTCCGCCTACCTGTCTGTTCATCAGTTTCTTGTAAGCACAGTAACTTAAGAACGAAATGTCCTATTGTATTAAAATTTGGACAGTAAGTTAGTGTTAACTAGAGGAAGAACCCTATTGTTTTTGGATAAAATCGATCAATAAATATTTAAATTCAAAAACCTAATATTAATATTTTGTAATTATGTTAAATGACTAAAACTAATATTATTTACGACAAAGATGTGAAGAGTATTGTATAGAATGTGCAACAATTACCTAAAAAATGCAGTGTAAATAGTTACAGATCGTAACACGCACTATTCAAGAAAAAACGTATATGCCTGTACTTATTGAAATGGGTCGACTCAATGGTGCACGTCATATTTATACACATCTATAGAGTTATTATTATTTTTTTTAATTGAAAATTGTTCAATTATTACCGAAGATATGATTTTTTGAAAAATTGACCTAGTTGCCATCTTGAATTGTGGATTAATGGAGAAACATCCATTTTCAGAAATGCCAACAAAGCATTTGGTGATCCAGTTGGCTTATATTTTCATAAAATAAAGGGTCTTAAAACTGAGCAGGACATCGACGCGAGCGGTCGTTTTCGAGCCCTATGATAATAACTATAAGCTGATTTCAGCTGAAAATTTTTTTCGCCAATCCAATTTGTTTGTAAGAAATTCTTTTTTCAATTTAGTGACAGCTAATTTGTCAAAAATAGCTTACTAGTCACAATCATAATATATGATAGCCTTTTAGTGGATGAATACACCGTCTCAATAGACTTCAATTGTACTAGTTTTGCACATAATAAAGAACGTTGCAAAATCTTTACAGATTTTTATAATCATTTCAAGGTGATATCCATAATTCGCACATTATATTGGTTCGTATTTTGTGCCTGTGGAAATTTTTCGGTCTTACTCCCTAAAATGTAAAAAATACGGTGTACTAAATTTCAATTGGACCTTAACCCGTGCTCCGTGGCCATAAAAAATCACCGCCGAATGCAATTTTCACTTATTTTCAATAATATCTTATGAATGGCTGGTCATATCGAAATATTGCACACATATGATTGAAGGAAAATTTAATTTTCTAAAACATGTCTGCATATTTTTTATCGAAAAATAGAAAGTTTTGTACTTTCACCCATCTAAATCAAATCTAACTCTAAAACGTACGCAGTGTCAGGTAGTAGTTTTTTGTTGTACTTTCGACTTTTTCCAAGTGCTTTTTTAAAAATTATACATTAGACTTGAAATGACGGTTTCTTGAGTATGAATCCTGATTAGAGTATGGATGCTTAGTCGCTAGTATACTATATGTCATCTTAAACCTGTAATTTGTTTATATAGATACTACATTATATTTCTTACGAGTTTATCAGCATTTGTTTTATTTTATCAATTGATAAGATTGAATTACAATCTAGAAGTACAAACACTTTTAGGCCGGTCACTCTGGAGTGTCCGGCTTAACATGTAACATCTGTTCAGTTGTACTCTAGAGGGTTCCTCTTGTTGGTAGACGTCTTATGTGATGCTAAATAAAGGGTAATGAAATTTTGGAAAAAAAATTAGCGGTAAGGAACGTATGATAGGAGGCCGCACATGTGAATGCAAAACAAAGTTAAAGTCAGATACAGATATTCTTTTTAGTATTTTACATTAAAAAAAAAGATTCAAATCGGCCAAAAAATAAGAAAGTTACGGATTTGTTCCACCGCACCGTATGGATTCCTGTATTTTTACATTTACATTTCAATTTAATTAATATATTTCTTATCCTTTGTGATAGCATACAATGAATACAAATCACTAAGACTATGATTATGTTCGGTTTACTGATACATATTGAAAGACAATCAACATGAGAAAATCTACTTACCTAAAGTCAATTCCATCATTTGCATTATCGCTGAATCATCTTGGCACTAAGTTTTGAGATTTGTAATAAGAGACTTATTTAATTAAAATAAAACCACAATATTGAAACAATGACATTCTAGTTTATTGTTTGATTTGGTATTTAAATTTACATAACGTACCATCATAGTAATTCTAAATTTTACTGAGTTAAATATAACAGGGTATACATTGTAAATACTTTTTAAGTAGGTATGAACTACCGAAGATAGGAACAAAATATGTATAAATAATCATATCAAATAAACTTTGTACAATAAAAGTAACAGAACACAAAAAAATTGTGTGTATTGCTACAAAAACAACTTAAA
Source organism: Stenurella melanura (assembly GCA_963583905.1). Classification (NCBI taxonomy): domain Eukaryota; kingdom Metazoa; phylum Arthropoda; class Insecta; order Coleoptera; family Cerambycidae; genus Stenurella; species Stenurella melanura. The sequence continues at coordinate 139,312,718 of OY757311.1, forward strand.
TATCTAGAATCTAAGCACATTAATTTCTGTACAGACTAACAATGGTATATACAATTTTATACAAAGTTGAGTATTTCACAAACTTATTTTTTTAGGGCAATATTTTAACATTTCCTTGCAAAAATGCTGCTCTAAAAAGTTGATTCGTATACGAATTGTAAGTGAAAGTTCACTCACAAAATAAAGTATTCTATTTTTGCATAAAGTGTTGATCTAACAAGGAATGTCGTTAACGGTATTGCTTGTTGGAGCTGCAACTATTTATTTTGCCATTATCTATCCTATATTATAACAAATGATAAATCACAGAAGAAAACTAGCTTTAAATAACAAGAACAAGAAAACAATTTAGTGTTGTTGAGCATTGCAAATTACCAATAGTTGTAAATCAATAAAAATAGTTTCTTTTCATTAATATTTTAGGCAAATGGGTTGTAAAATATTGCCTTAGGCCAGTCGCATACTACCGATACATACTGCAACAGAATATATCCATTTTAGGCGTATATTATTTGGATACTTACAACCAGTTCAAAATAAAGCAGTTTTTTCAAAAGGCTTTATTTACTTATAAAACTCGTTCCAGAATTAATTTTTAAAGGAGACAATGAAACAGCTTTGTTTATCGTAGTCTCGAATTTGGACCTTCTAGTAAATAAAGTAAACTTTCTTTCAATTCCTAACATACTTTCTTCTTATGTTTGACATACAGGGTTCAGACTTTGCGAAGCTGAAAAAATTCCCTGAATTTTCCAGGTTTTCCATAACCAAAAATATTAATTTCCAGATATTTTTTAGTGAAATAGTCTTTTATTTGACATAAAATAATGCTTTGACTTGAATTGAATCAGTGAAAATTCGCAGAATTCCCTGATTTTTTATACAATTTATAAAATTCCCTGATATTTCCAGTTTTTTTTAAAGATTTTTAAATTCCCTAAGTTTTCCAGGTTATCCAGGTTTTCCATACGAGTCTGAACCCTGGACAAATGTTTGGTGCCGTGATTTGGCTATTAATAATAATCAGCAGATTGAAAATGTGCTTAGGACGAGATAATCATGATGAAATGTTAGCAGAAATCAGTTACATTGTGTAGCGACTACTAATAGATCATATTATTCTAAAATTCAAACTTATCTAAAGGCTGCTTCAGTCTATTTTATGGAACAGAACCTACTCTGAAGAAAATATAAAGTCAACTTTATCATAAAATTCACTTTACTTAAAGAAACCTCTTGTATATATTTATGAAACTGGTTGCAAATGGAAAAATATAGAACATGAGCTTTTTTGTTTTTCTCAAAAACATATCACAATCTGTAGATTTTACGAAAAAAGATATTATCAATCATATATATAGTTTTTTATTGTACGATTAATAGTTTACGATTTACAGCACGGCAAATCTCGCCGCTGAGTGCAGTTGCATTGAATTACTGAATACAGTTGCTCATATTTGAATTCTTCCACGCCACCCAGAAGAGTTTTTAGTCTGACTTCAGTGCCTCTTTCTTTTCCCAACTGAATTGTTCACGGTAGCTATGTGAACGATTAGTGCTTTTACTAGTATCCTTTGGTTTATAGAAGATTATCTAAGAACGCAATTCTGTAGAACAATAAATGGAATTTCTTGAACTCTTCACAACTTAATTCGCAGAATAAATTTTTCCCAAGTATATTAATGTCAAATAAAAGTTTTTAATACTAAAAATAAATTCTTTATATAAGTATAAGAAATATAAAAATAGACAATATTAAAAAATATATACAGGGTGTAATTAGTTTCATGTCATTAAAAAAAAACATGGGGTCTAAAGCTCATAGTTTTGGAGAAAAAAAATAAACAAAAAATTCGCATATTTTCAATAAAATTTTTTGAGAACTGCTGGAATATTGAGGTAGGTTTAGATCTAGATCTGATCTGAAGAAAACTACAACTCTCCCTTGTGGAATATTTTAGTTACTGTTGGTATTTCCTTACGTACACACGTCCAACCCGCCGTTCGTTGTTTTTGTTATTTTTGAATTTCGCGTTATTGTGTATTTATAGTTAAGATTTATTTTATTGACTTACCGTTCAAGTTGTCAAATTCTTGATTACGTACAGACACAACTTACTTGTTCGTTCTTTTTGTATTCCTTTTTGGCTTTTGTACCAAGCTTTTATTTTATTTTTCTTTATTGACAACGTTAGTTGATAGTTTAGTGTTGAACGAAGTGCGTATGTCCTTAATTCGACGTACCGATATTGATGCAGATGCAGAAATTTTGAATCACTTAGGTAGGTAGTAAGCTTTTAACCCAGGACACTCATTTATGTTACAAATGTTAATAAACCACATTCAAATTTTCTAAATTATAAACAATCCAATATTTTGTTCCAGATTAAAAAACACACAGAAATGCTCTGTTTAAACCTCTATGGCCATTATTTGCTTGCAATTGTGCACGAAGAGAGAACGAATTATTTGCCTCTTTATACTTGTCTCAGTTCGGTTGAGGCGGTCCATCAAAGGCGGTCGATGATCCTTTGACACCGCGTGTGCCGGCGAGCACTTTTTTATGACAATTTAAAAGTTGTATAATTGGGAAGTACAAGTCCATCGACAAAGAAAAGCAGCGGTTCTCAATAGTTGTCTACCATAATATTAAATAAGTTAACCTAGATCAGTTTTCTTCAAAGTGCCCCTAGAGGGAAAAGTCATAAAGATTTTTTGTTTGTCTAGTCGGTCCCCATTACCACTTTTTTTTAATGACAAGAAACTGATTACACCCTGTATATTCTTATTTATTAAAAACACATTGTTAGCTTTCGAAAATAAAAATGTAAGGAGACACTAATTAATAGTAAATATTCACCTACATTGAAAAAAATATTTATTCGTAGTTTATAAAGTTTTTACTATTAAAAACTTTTATTTGACACACTACATACCAAAATTCATTCAGTGAACGAATAATTCAATCGGGAAAAGGAAACGGCACTGAAATCAGACGAAAAATTTTACACCCTGGGTGGCGTGGAAAAGAGTAAGAATAAGAGCAACTGTATTCGGTAATTCAACGCGCTCCTGTACCTAGAGGCGACATCTATCATGCTCTAAATCGTAATTGATAATACCTTGTTCTGTATAAAGTCAACAGTTTGTGATACATTTTGTAAAAAAACATCTCAAAAAAAACTTCTAACACCCTGTAATTCAAAAACTGTTGATTTTATAAAAAAAATTGTTAGAAGAACTGGTAAACTCAGTTCTGAATTAAAAAGATCTTTAATAATTTTACCGTAGGATCAACGGTTTCCGAGATAACAGTGAAAAATTGTTATCCAATTCGGTCGTGATCGTTCACCTAACCGTTGTGCGAACGTTCCCCAGGTGATTGCCATTAGCGTAAGTTCGCTGATATGTTGGCGAGCGATCGCTGGTGTGTACAATTTGAATTTTTTGTGATCACTCCGCGAGCATTCGCAATTTTATAAACAATTAGTAAATAATACAATTTTCTATTCCAAAATACTTCTAAAGTTTGAGTCAAAACAAGAAAAAAGTCATGTATGTTATGTCGAAAAGGTTGAAGTGAAAAGTTGTTAACGTATACTTAAACATTGAATAAATCCATTTTTAGCCTTTCTGCCTTTAATAACTTTGGAACGGTAAGAAATTTTTAGATTCTGAAATATTCTGAAAGTGCAAGGCCTTAACTTCAAAATTCCGAAGGAATTAACAAATGACATCAATATAAAAGTTACACCGATTTCAAAATTGGAGTATTGCTCTTGCGATTACAGACTATGTCTCTGACAGCCGGCAACCTAAGTATAGTAGTCATATAGCATGCTATTAACTTTGGAACCATCAATGCAATTTTTATAAATCTTTCGGCATTTTGAAGTTAAAGTTTCTGATTATTTTTGCAAAATCTAAAAATTCTTTCCATTCAAAAGTTATTAAAGTTTAAAAAGACTAAAAAACGCATTTTTTTCAATGTTTAAACGTTAACAACTTTTAAAAAATAAATCTTTTCGACATAACATAAACAGTGTTTCACTTAAGTGTGTAACAGCGTAATAATTCTTTTTTTGTCCGATTTGAATCAAACTGATTGTAAAAGATAGAGATCACCAAGGTCTATTTAAGACCACCAAATCACATTCTATCTTTAAATGCTAGACCACCTATGATACTAAATTGTATGAAAAAAATTAAAAAATCATAGGCATTTAAAAAAAAAAATTGTTAACAAAACTTGTTTGAAATCATTCAGAAACCCTGAATTCGAAGTTTAGTTAAATTCTGCAACCCTCCGAAAAGTTATGAACAATAACAGAAAGCGAATTGAGGCATGCAATTGGACTAATAGAGATCCGATAGAATATAATAATTAATTCTTTTGATTGTATTTACTATTCATTTATGTAAATTGTTTCAAAAAATTAAATTTAGTAATCATTTTTATTTAAATGCGTCAAGAATTTTTTCATCAGGACCTCATTTTGTTTTAGAATTTAGTATCATAGATAGCCTTGCATATAATAGACCTTGGTGACCTTTATCTTTTAAGATCAGTTTGATTCAAATCGGAGATAAAACAAAACAATTATTACGCTGTTACACCCTTAAGTGAGGCACACTATACATATAAGACTTTTTTCCTTGTAATAACCTATACTCTACGATACAAGTGTTTTGGAATCGAAAATCACGTTATTTATGATTTGTTTATTAAAAAATGGGTTCCCACTGGACGATTTTGCTAAAAATCTGAATTTAAACCAGGTTTTAGAAACTTGTATAAAAATGAGTAAAACATCGTAAGCAAACCGTTCGTCTAGAAAAGAAACCCTAAACCTAAACCTTAAAGTATACATGATCATAGACGTGCCACGTAAAATATATAATTATAATTAGCAGCCTACGATTTTACGAGTATTGAACTCGCTATCCCCCGGGTATCTGGGGTTTAAGTCGCCTGTCTGCGGTTTACGAGTATTGAACTCGCTTTCCACCGGGCATATAGGGTTTAATTCGCCTGTCTATAGTTTTACGAGAATTTCAAAAAGGCCCCGCTTAAAATTTAGGTGGAGGCCCCACAAAGTCTTAATCCACCGTTGCCTAATTGTATTGAATATCTTTGAGTTGATTGGCGTAATTGTCATACCTATTATTTTTTCTGGAAGAACTTCGGAATTCGTCAGAATTGCCTTAAACAATTTAAATTTTCAAAATATTGGGTGGGCAGTTGCCTACCCTTGCCCCCTCCGAATTACGCTCATGATTCTGTGAAAATTTTCATTAGAGTTAATGTATGTACTTATTACTAAAAAAATTTCTAGTTATTGCTTACAAACACCTTACCGCAAGGCAACATGTGTGTCCTCGTACATTTCGTTGTATAGCTATTAAAATAAATAGGTTTTTTGTATGATAGTGCATACAGTCATGCAACACGGATGTCACATGTATCTTGGGTGTGCAAGTGGGCTTATACGATTGATTGAAGGATGCTATTCCTTTAATTAATGCTTCCATAGAACATATTATAAACTAGAGGTTCTTAGCAATTTCGTGTGTTTCTAGAAACATTAAATTGTTATCTCTAATTATATCATAACATCATTATGTAGTGAAGAAACTGGACCACGTATACTGTTACGGGGGCGTGTTCGGCGGTGGTTCAAAGTTCTAAGATCTGGGTATTAGTGTCGGGGTGGTGAGAGCTTATTAAACAATTACCAATTATACAAGCCACAAAACAACACGTGCTTTGCATGGTTCGAGCAAATTATTGAATGACTTAAGCAGTTTTCATCATTCACTGTGGGTTCGTACGGTTCGTGCCATTCGCGTAGTTAGAGCGGCTTATTATCTGAATGAATTAGTTTTGAGATTATTTATCAGCAAAAAACTACAAAAATTACACGTATGATCTATATGAACCATAGAACCTACGGTGTGGATCATGTGGTTCACATGATTCATATAATTCGCGTGAATCAGGAGTTAACAGACTATATTTAAAAAGATCCCCTCCTAGAATATAGAACCTACATTTTTTTTGGGTATTATATAGTAAAGTAAGAGTCGGCCTTCTATATACGGGGTGCTCACAAATAAGTCCCGGCAAGCTGATTTTTTCAGGGTCGATGGAGGGGTGTCTCCCGAGTATCCAACAAAAAAATCACAGTCCACACCCCTTGTAGGGTGTTGCAATAGGGGTGGTTTCTTATTTTCTTTTTTTGAAATGTTCTTTTTCCAGCTTGTACATAATAATATTCTCTACAACTTTGCCTAATGAAATAATTTGGTAACTTAACATTATATGGGAAAATATTCACCATATTTATTTATTATGGTTCAGGAAATATACAAACAAAAGGCTAAATAGCTGTTTTTTGCAGTGTTGATCGAGAACTGAGTCTCCAACCAAATAATCGCAGTCCAACCCCTTTGTGGTTTAGCGCAATAAGGGTGGTCTCATTATTTCGGGGCGGTTTTTTGTTGGGTCACGTACTTAATAAAAATCTCTACAGCATTATTTCCTTATAATTATTTTTTTAAATGTTGATATTAACCAGTAGAGGCCTCATTAATTGAAAAATGCGGCTACAATATTGATTTTTGTCTGTTGTTTACAGGTTTAAGAGAGGAATTCAAGGTCACACCGAATGTAGTGAACATCTGCCTATTTCAATAGGAGGAGGGGAGCGTACCAGTATGTTGCATATGTTAGACAGCATTTTGTGGGGGAATGTCTTCATCATCTGATTATGTTTTTGACGACACCACAGTACCACTGGCACGTGAAGAAAAATTTATCGCAAATGAACGAAATAAGAAAACATTTCTTGTCATCCTTTCTACATATCTGCGGCAGTCCGGCATTCAAATTCTACAAGCTGTGAAAGATACCGACGTACTAATCCTGTCCACAGCTCTGGAGAGATCAGCAATGTTTGACGAAATATATATAATAGGTGAAGACATTGACCTGTTGGTGTTATTAGTCGGATTATGCGCAGAATCAACCACCAACGTGTTTTTTAGGAAGCCTGATCGAGGACAGAAACCACAACATATTTATTCCACAAGCAGTTGGAAGCACTCATCCCAAACACGGAAGTGGTTGCTACACCACCTCCTCGATGTTTGGATACGGAAATGGAAAACTCATCACAATGATATAAAAACATCCAGAACTACAAAAATTAGTTTCGTTCCCCCGTTTCACCATCATCCATCGACCCTAAAAAAATCAGCTTGCCAGGAGAAATTTTTTTGGAAAACGATATCTTTATTGGACTAATATTTTTATGTAGAACTTCGAATTTTGACAAGGCATTACAAGGACTAATTTATGTTTAATTTTGCGCCTTCGTACATTTTCCTTCTTTTTTTCTGTTTATATACATTTTAAATTATCTAATATCGTTCATATCAAATAATTACTCGAAAAAAAAATTAAATCGAATTTTATTTCCACACAATAATGGCGCCTACTAATCATAAGCTAAAATTGAGCCAAAATTGCATTAACTAAATAGTAAGGTAATATACAGGGTAGTATATACGTAGCGGGTGGGGCAAAAGTCAATAGACGATAAATTAGTGAAGATGCACATACCTACAAATTAATGCTTAATGGTAAATATCAATTTGGAACACTGATTTTTATTATACTGAAAAATTATATCTAGTGAATAGCTATTTCCTACGCGGTTACGACGTTCTATATGTAGTATTTTTCATAACCTTTCTCAACGCCTCAGTCATTATGTTGGCTATTTACTCACGTGAGTTTGCATTTAAGGCTACCCTTCGAAAACACAAAAACAAACATTTGATAATCACATTTTTAAAATCGTATACATCATTTACAGAGAAAAAATTTCATATCGTTGCATTAGTCTTTAAAAATGTCCGTCCGTTTGTCTGTCCGATTGTTCGTCCGCTTCTTCATCCGCCATGTTCCTTGCAAGTCTCGGTAGAGTTTACATATACTCCGACCTTTAAGTGGGTCTATAAGAAAAAATGTCCTTTCTGTCGGAGCTGAACAAATCGCATACAGTCTGAAAAATGTAAGCTGAACCAATATAATAGATGAATTGTTTTAATAGTAAGATCTATCGCACGTCCCTTTCGCACTTTCCCATAACAAATTTTGTATATCTCTAATTTGCAAATAACAAAACTGAATATTATTAATTGCAAACAAAGTATGTTGTAATGTCTTCCTATAGAGAATCGATTCTTGCCTCACTAACACATTGTAGATTGACTGTCGAATAATAGAATGAAAAATTCTTCTAATTCGGTAAACTTAACTATTACTGATATATGGTATAAAAAATGAAATGTTTTCCCTCTGAGACGGATCATAATTTTTTTTCATATAATCACCTATGCTAGGCGTATTTACAATAATGACGCATTTATAATAATTTTCGGGTGTCCCGATTAGGCAGTGACAAAATTTGTCTTTAAATAATTAGTATTGTTAACCAAAGGGAGTTAATTTTATTTTTGTGCTATACGTATGTACCACGGTGGCATAAGAAGGTGGCTTATCTAAAACGTTGTAATTTTCCAGCGACTATTTGTGATTGACAGGCAGCTAGATATTAATAGAAAATACTCCAAAATACATGACAAAAAATAATGGAGTTTTTCATGTCTAAAGAAGACTTTTTTTCACATTAAGGCGTGACCATAAAGATAGAACGTAACTGGGATCTGAAATACTCTCAATGAGTAACCAATTAAATCTCTATACATTTTTTATAACTCTAATCACCCTACATTTATGAGAAAAAATGTGATGTGTGTAATACTGCTTCAAATATAAAGAAAATTACTTTTAACTTATGCCTTTTTGAGTTGACTTTTTGTTATTGTAAAATTATTTTTACATATGATGTACCAGAGTGCAATATAGAACCTGGTGGTGTTTGAATCCTCTGTACTCTTCTTTATGCTGTTATGATTAATATATAGCATCTATTTAGACGGACTACTATTTTATCGCTAATCGTGTAGGAAAGCATAATTCAAAATATTTTACTACAACGGATATTTTTCAACTTGTGATATCGAAAAAAAAACATCCAGTACTAAACTGACTGTATAGTGGTTTCGAAAACCTGTTTTATATATGAAACGTGGAAAGAAAATACATTATTTTCATATATGTTGGACCAAGGAAACAAAACTATTGAATTGTATATTTTGTGAATGTTTTTTTTTCATATATATCAAAAGAAAATATTTTTTCTGTACCCTATATCTCGGTAGCAGCGAAGTTTAAGACATGTTATTTGAACTTTTCATTCTATTTCGACCCAAAACACCCTTATACAGAATCACCTTGTAGATAAATTCTTAGAAAACTTGACACAAGAACATTGATAACATAACAAAAAATATATTCATACTTAAATATGAACTAAAATTACATTTAATTAAGAAATAATTAATTCTATTTCAAATTTCTACTAAATGTCCAACTTAGGTTTTTTATGGAATTACCATCGTCTTGTAATATGTGAATTTTGTAAGTACCACATACTATCGTTGTATTATTTATTTAAGACCCCAGCGAAAATTGCATCAGCAGGATACAGATAATTTAAAATGATATAACAAACGTATTTTATATATTCGTGTTACATGCTTTTTAACAGATTCTACTAAATCATCCTGTATAATAGGGTGAAGCGAAAAAGTCAACGTAAGAATGTTATTTGTTAATATTTTAATTTTTTCTACATACAAAAGTTACAGTAACTAGATCTAATACCAAGCAAAATTAACTTGATAAATTACTCATTAACTGTGTCAAATAACTTTGGATTTTGAAAATTCCATTTACCTCTACAAATCCACAAAATGTATATGCTCCCATGTGGTTTAATATAAAATCTCATATTTCTTTTAAAGACGGTGCAAGATACCTTTGACGCATCAATCAGTTGTTTTGATATCTGAACAAATAATTGAAAAATGTTGATGATGTAATCAAACAAAATGAATTCTTCTGTCACCACGAAAAAAATTTACTTGGCATGATATCGGACGACGGTGTCCAAATTCAAGAACTTGAACTTCTTCGTATTCTGAAAGAAAGGAGTCCATCAATAAATGCGGTATTCGCCAAGAAGGTTCAATGTTCAAAATGTCTCTCTAAATTTCGAAGGAAATGACTACTTTGAGCTTATTAACTGGCAAGAATGTGAGTTAACAAAAGCTATTACCTCCGGGATTATCAGTGAAGACCTTGTTAACCACCCTGAGTAACTCTGAGTCGATTTTGGAAAGTATCCCTGTCACTCACACTGTGTTGAGCAGTGTGCGAAACTAGTTACAGAAGTTTCTACAGCAGTTGTGGCTCCGATGCAAGAGAAGGTTATATAAGGATGCGAGTTGATTCCAGGAAATGAATGTCTTGCTTTAATACGAAATCAGAATATGACGTGAATTAGTAACAAATTTTAAGAAAATCAGCTGTATCTAGTACTCTAAAAGTTTAATTTGCCATAGTTGTTTGTATAACTTGTATTAGTATAATAATATTGCCCCTTCGAAACCTGGTTATTTTATTAAGCTTTCTTTGACGTACATTGAAACCAAACAAATAGACACTTATTTTAGGAGAATCTTAGTATGGTAAGTATCGTGTAATGTCTAGGTAGTTATATTTTAGGGTTAAATTACGAAATTTATACTCAATATTTATATATTTAAAAAATGGTAAATTGGGAAATGTTCAAGATCATAGGGGGATGCAGATAGAGTTGACGTATATTCATATTCAACTTTTATTACAACACTATGTAGTACAAAAGGAAACTCTTACGCAATATCAGATTAATGTTTCTCTAATAAGACATTTTTTAATGTTTTTTGATAGCATTATCGCAAATAAATATTTCAAAAAGTTAAAGTCACTGGGGAGATGTTGAGCGATTTCGACGAACTTTCACCACTATTAGTGCATTAGACAACTTTTTGCAGTATTATATTTTGAAATTGAGTAAAAAATAAATTGAATTCTTTCACTTCACCCTACTGAATAAGGCTGCGAGTGTAGACAAAATAAACGAACTAACATTTTAGCAAAAAAGTTAAATGACAATTTGTTACAATGGTAATATATCATAAATCTTAATAAAAAAATATGACAATTATAAGCGTAATATAAGTTTGTGAAAATATGTTTAAAATTATATTTAATATTTGTTTATTTGAAAATACTTATTCCACCAAAGCTCATTTTCATATTATCGGCCAACATTTAATAACAAGTTTGTGCAATCGGATCATTAATTTTTATGATACTGGTATGTCATGAAGCGGCTTGAGCAGTTATTAAATTAATTTTGGCTGAAACAGTGCTTACACTTCAGGTCCAAAACAACAAATATATATTTATAAATCAAAACAATTTTAATCATATTTCGTTATAATTTTCATATAATTAATATTAGCTCTATTAATATATGAGTACTAGGGAATTCGACTTGTATCTGTAAACTTAGTGTGAAATTCACACAAATGTTTTCTGAAGCCTCGTCTCAAATTTAAATTATAATCCTGTCAAGTCACACATGAGTCATTTTAGTTTTATATAACTCCCAAAACAGAGGGAAACAACAAAATATTTGTATTCATTATAAATGCTACGAAAGCATGAAAAGATCGTGCATGTCATTAATTAATTAACTTTTTTCTAGCTTGCAATTTACAACTGTAGGTGGGAATTGACTCCAATCAGTCAATCTCGGAATTTGCAGTTGCAAGTGGGAACTCCCTTCTGTACCGGTACAGATTTCACAGTTATATCTCGGAATTTACCGTTATAAGTAAGAATTGTTGCATCTCTTAATTTACAACTGTGATTTGCGATTTACAATTGTATGTTGGAAATCACAGTTATATGTAAGAGTTTACAGTTGTAGGTCGAAATTAAGAATTATATCTCGGAATTCGTTAGTGTAATTAAGAACTCATAGTTTTATCTCGGAATTTGTAACTGTAAATTGGGACTCACAGTTGTATCACGTAATTCACAATTGTTAGGTAAGAATTCAGAGATGTAGTTTTTACAATGAACGTTTCATAAACCATGCATCATACAGAGATGATTGAACCTAAGACGCTCAAGAACTTTCCGTTGTCTATTACTTGTTACATTTTTAATTAACCTTAAGTTATCCATCATGGGAAATGCAAGAGATAAAACTGAATCAAGCGAAAAGTCTGATTTTATGAATTAGTATTTCAATTTTATGAATGTAGGAGAAACAAAAAGTTAAATTATAACCAGATTTAAGAATCATACGGAAGAAGAGAAAATTATAGTTGTGCTCAACATGCATCTGTTAACAGTCATAGGATATTAACGTGGGAATGTACGAAATAATGGACAGCCGAATGATTTTGAAAACAAAATGAAACATGACACTGACTTAGTATAAATAGTGCTAGATTCAGAAACAGAAGAAACAGAAGACTCTGAAGAAGAATAAGCAAGGAGATGATAATAAATGGAAACTTAAAAGAAGCATCTCACAAACACCTATACTTCCCAACATATACTCCTAACAATGCGTCATGTGGGTCTGGCTGCTAACAACAAGCATGTTCCAAATCCAATCCGGCGTACGGCCACACAGTATGAAATTAATGAATTGTCATTTTCAAAATTCTAGCCCACGCTAAATATTTATTCAAATTGGATGAAATTAGGCGCAAAATGATCGAGAAAACTGATACTTTATGAGGTAACTGCTGGCTTTACAATTAAGGTATTGTACGCCAACTGACAGCTGCCAAAACCTCGTGGTAGCAAAAGTGGTATAAGTGTGGTCATTTTGGTAAAGGTCCAAGTTCAAGATATTGGCCATTTACTTTTAGTGGTTCTAATGGATTTATAACATTGAAACGTACAGGGTTTTATGGTTGTTTGAGAGCAGATTACTAATGGATTTTGGTCTAAAGTACAAGATGTTGGCCCTTTTAAAAACATTTTTTTTTATTTTCGCGGGGTTTTGTTAGCTCTCAATTGGCACGTAATACCTTAATTGTAAAGCCAGCAGTTACTTCATAAAGTACCAGCTTTCTCGAACACTTTGCGCCTAATTTCATCCAATTTGATCAATCAAAAATTGAGCGTCGACTAGAATTTTGAAAATGACGACTCATTAATTTCACACTCTGGGCTGGTCCAGCGGTATATAAAACATTCAGATTGGATATCCGAAAGTGGCAGCAATGCCTACCTTACGCTGGCTAATCAACATATATTAGCTTTAATCATCTCCAGATGATCCCAACATGGTTGGTGAAACGCACGTAGATTATAGAATTCGAGTGTGTTGGAGATTGTAGAAACTACGTTATCGCCTGTGAAGTTCCATCTTAAAAATTGTTAAATACAACTGCGAATTTCGCCTAATTGTAAATTATGAGATATAATTGTAAATTTCAAGAATTAATTGTGAATAATTATGAATCCATATTTGGAAAAAAATTAAGAATAGCTTTTCTACTCTCTCGAACAAAATCAAATTCAACATATTTTCTTGGGTAAAACATTACTTACCATCCTTACTGTAATGTAATTTATATAAAGTATAATTTTTGTTGTATTGCTCATTTAAACCAATGGTTTTTAGTGCAATGCTGAACAAAACCAATCATTTTCTAAATTTTGTTTCCTTATCGAGCTGTGAAGCGTTATCCTATCGAATAATGGCAATACTGAACATTTTCCTAAAGCATCTGTCACCGTACATCACAACTTAACCCTAATATCCTGTATAATATTTATTTATCCACAAGACGCACCTATTTATATCACTAATCACATTCACATTCGATCTGGTCAAAATATTACTGTAAGTGGACGTCGAAATTCACTTCCAGGACTTTGCGAGGGATACTGCCCAGGATACTGAGCCATAGGAAGCAGCCCAGGAACCGGATTGCCTTGCTGCATGCCACTAGTTGGGTAATAGCCAGGTAGGGCACCCGGAGAGGCTCCCGCAGAGGAAGTAGTGGTAGAACTAGAAGAAGAAGCACCCTCTAATCGGTCTGGATTCGGTTTGACATCGGGCGAGTCTGAGGACCTTGGGGAACCCATGTTTCCTGGCACTTGCTGTTGTTGTTGTTGGTGCTGCTGATGATCGGAGTACATTTTGCCTATATCAAGGCCGGGATATGATCGAGAAGAATCGGGGTTGTACTTGTTGGCGTCCATATACATTTTGGACGATTCGAAATATGCCTTGGTAAGGGCGGATGTCGAATCAAGGTAGCCTCGTTCTAGGTAGCTCTTGGAGGATGAGTCCATGTATTTTGGGTCAGAGTACATTGACATGGCAAGAGTGGATGGTGGCATGTAGGGAGATCGGTACTTGTCAGCTTCCATGGAGTATTTCATTGCATCCATTGAGCTGACCACCTGCAAATAAGGATACATGTCATGAAATTGATCAAAGTTATATGAATATTAATCATTGTTCAATATTTCTGAATTTTCAACATATACATGTAATTTTTATGGCTTTACAACTTAAAAATGTTGTTTTACATAGCATTTTAGTTAACGAACGTACAAACGTTTAATATTAATAATGGCGAAATGATGATTTTTATTTCTAAGCGGTGCTAGGGGAATCTACAAAATATATCACAATTAACCAGTATGTTACTGGTAAAAAACCTCTACACCCGTGACGTTTACGTCAAAGGATCAGTTAAAGGTTGGTTTTGATAACTAAACAACACAAATAAGTATAAAAACTTGAAATTAAATATTTCGCCGACGTTTCGGAAATCTAATCTGTTTCCTTTCTCAAGGCTTTTTTTGAAAAATCTTTTTTGCTGTGTATGACAAATACACAGCTCTAAGAATGTTTGTTATATTCAATATCCATAGATACTTACTATTTACATAGAACTGTTAATATAGTTAACAGTTTTTTAGTTTCTATACAATGTTAAGTTTGTGAAGTTCTTCTTTTAACATTGGCAGCCAAGTTGTACAGACATCTACGGAACAATTCGACACGCAATTATCCTCATTCAATAATATTATCGCGGATTCTTTTATTTTTCTTTTTTTGCTATCTGCCTCTTTTGTTAAAATTTTTGCCGAGTCCCAGTTTATTCTATGTCCGTTCTCCCACGCGTGTTCGCAGATCTTGGACCTCTGAATTTCATTTTTTCTGATATAATTTTGATGTTCGCCCAATCTTACACTAAAAGGTCTGGATGACTCACCCACGTATTGTTTGTTGCACTCACACGGAATACTATAAATGCAGTTTTTTGAATTTTGCTCGTGGTTTGTTGGTTTCGTCTTTGTCAGAATAGATCTTAAAGTGTTGCTTGTTTGAAATACCGTCCTAATATCAAATCTATCACCGATGCGGCGCAACTTTTCGGACAATCCGCATACATAAGGAATTAACGCTGTGTAACGTTTTTCAGGTTTTTGTCGTACCTGATTGTTATTTTCAATATTTATGAAGGTTTTATCGACAAAACCCCCAGGGTATTGGTTATTAATAAGAACTTCCTTTATAAACCGCTTCTCATTGTTTAGTATCTCATCATTAGAAGAAATGATTTTGGCCCTATCATACAAACATTTTACAACACCCCTCTTAACGTGCATCGACTGATTTGAGTTGAAATTTAAATATCTGTTGGTATGTGTTGGTTTTCTATAAACACTTGTTTCAATTGTACCATTTACTCTTTTAATTAAAACATCTAAAAATGGTAATTCATTTCTAGTTTCCTTTTCTAAAGTGAATTTAATGGAAGGTTCTTTATTATTTAAATGATCCAAAAAATTATCTAGTAACTCAATACCATGAGGCCAGATTGCAAAGATATCATCTACGTATCTCCACCAGATAACCGGTTTGTATGCACAATTTTGAACATGCCTAGTCTCAAAATCCTCCATAAATATATTGCTTAAAATCGGTGACAATGGAGAACCCATTGCCATACCGAAATCCTGCTGATAGAAATCATTTTCTAATTGAAAATAAGTTGTTTTTATACACATAGTTAAAAGTTCCATTGTTGAATAATGAAGTGACTTGTCAAAAGGTTTAAATTATTCAATAAACCCAAAATTGGTTCCAAAATTTGACATAATAGCAGCCGTAGAAAAAACTGCACAAAACATGCCAACAGATGATGGAAATGAATATCGCGTGCGGGCAAAAATTGCTTTAGAGAAGCAATATAAAATTAAAGAAAATTTAAGCACGGAAGAAAAACGGTCAATATCCTCTTTGAAGAGAGATGAATCCATTAAAATTTTGCCAGCGGACAAAGGTAATGCCACAGTCATTATAAATAAAAATACATATGATGAGAAAATTATGACACTTATCAATGAAGGACCATACTCAAAATTAAGTAAAGACCCAACAAAATCAATTGAGGGCAAAATTTATAGAACTTTATTTAAATACAAAAATGATTTTAATGACTTTGAACGACGGAAGCTTACACCGCATTATAGCAAGCCTCCTCATTTTTATGGCTTACCGAAAATACATAAACAAAATGTCCCATTAAGACCAATTGTTAGTTCCATTAATTCGCCATGCCACAATTTGGCAAAATTCTTGGTTAAAATTATTAATCCATTATCTGGAAATACTGACTCGTATATAAAAAATAGTAAACAATTTATCGAAAAAGTTTATGAAAACAGTATTCATAATACACATCTGATGGTTAGTTTTGACGTAGTTAGTCTGTTCACTAACGTCCCAGTAGACAAAACTTTAAAAATAATCAAAGACAAATTGTTAAATGAAAATAATTTGGAAGCGAGAACTAAATTGAGTGTAAATACTATAATGGAACTTTTAACTATGTGTATAAAAACAACTTATTTTCAATTAGAAAATGATTTCTATCAGCAGGATTTCGGTATGGCAATGGGTTCTCCATTGTCACCGATTTTAAGCAATATATTTATGGAGGATTTTGAGACTAGGCATGTTCAAAATTGTGCATACAAACCGGTTATCTGGTGGAGATACGTAGATGATATCTTTGCAATCTGGCCTCATGGTATTAAGTTACTAGATAATTTTTTGGATCATTTAAATAATAAAGAACCTTCCATTAAATTCACTTTAGAAAAGGAAACTAGAAATGAATTACCATTTTTAGATGTTTTAATTAAAAGAGTAAATGGTACAATTGAAACAAGTGTTTATAGAAAACCAACACATACCAACAGATATTTAAATTTCAACTCAAATCAGTCGATGCACGTTAAGAGGGGTGTTGTAAAATGTTTGTATGATAGGGCCAAAATCATTTCTTCTAATGATGAGATACTAAACAATGAGAAGCGGTTTATAAAGGAAGTTCTTATTAATAACCAATACCCTGGGGGTTTTGTCGATAAAACCTTCATAAATATTGAAAATAACAATCAGGTACGACAAAAACCTGAAAAACGTTACACAGCGTTAATTCCTTATGTATGCGGATTATCCGAAAAGTTGCGCCGCATCGGTGATAGATTTGATATTAGGACGGTATTTCAAACAAGCAACACTTTAAGATCTATTCTGACAAAGACGAAACCAACAAACCACGAGCAAAATTCAAAAAACTGCATTTATAGTATTCCGTGTGAGTGCAACAAACAATACGTGGGTGAGTCATCCAGACCTTTTAGTGTAAGATTGGGCGAACATCAAAATTATATCAGAAAAAATGAAATTCAGAGGTCCAAGATCTGCGAACACGCGTGGGAGAACGGACATAGAATAAACTGGGACTCGGCAAAAATTTTAACAAAAGAGGCAGATAGCAAAAAAAGAAAAATAAAAGAATCCGCGATAATATTATTGAATGAGGATAATTGCGTGTCGAATTGTTCCGTAGATGTCTGTACAACTTGGCTGCCAATGTTAAAAGAAGAACTTCACAAACTTAACATTGTATAGAAACTAAAAAACTGTTAACTATATCAACAGTTCTATGTAAATAGTAAGTATCTATGGATATTGAATATAACAAACATTCTTAGAGCTGTGTATTTGTCATACACAGCAAAAAAGATTTTTCAAAAAAAGCCTTGAGAAAGGAAACAGATTAGATTTCCGAAACGTCGGCGAAATATTTAATTTCAAGTTTTTATACTTATTTGTGTTGTTTAGTTATCAAAACCAACCTTTAACTGATCCTTTGACGTAAACGTCACGGGCGTAGAGGTTTTTTACCAGTAACATACTGGTTAATTGTGATATATTTTGTAGATTCCCCTAGCACCGCTTAGAAAGAAAACATACATGTGGCAGTGAAATTCCCAAAGAATTGAAGAAGGAAAAAATTAAGATAATGCCACAAATAACATTTAGACGATGATTTTTAGTTATCAATATACTTTAATTATTACGTTTCGAATTAACATTTGATCATGGTTTTTAGCAAACGTAAATTAAATCCGGTGTAACCGTATTACAATTTTAACGTACTAAAAAGGTTGATAACGTTTTCTCTAATGTACCGTTTGGATTATTTCGTGTTCCGTTGTCACCAGATAGGAATACCTAACAACAAACAAAAGTAAAAGTTTCACTCAATATGCCACTTTTTGCAGCAATGTTAGACGTTAAATATTAGAACCCATGCAAGCTTTTGTAGTGTATAGTTCTAAATACTTTTCAGTGCAGTAATTTTACACAAACAACTAGTACTGACACTTGTTACAGTTTCATGCAGGTACTAGTATTTTGGCAACGATAGGAGAGTCGATACAGAAGGAAAGAGACATCGCGTCGTCATCAATTTTTGAATACGAATATTTGTGTAAAAAGAAGCTTAATTAATTGAAATTATTTGATTAATGTGGAATTATAATATATTACTATTCCTTGCAAGATTTTATGCACATTATAATACGTAAAGTTCCATTTGCCGCCATTTGGTTCTTATTATATACGAAAGCTTAAGCATTTTGTAACATGTCAAGGTGGTAATTTCTTTGCTCGTTACTTCAAGCAATAGTTTAAAATAAGAACAAACTCAAAAATACCATAAATAAAAATAAAATTTACATTGTGTTAGCTGTATATTTAATTAATGCATTTAATATGCCTTTCCTATTGAAATTATAAATATGTCATGAAATAATACCATTAAGTAATATTATATTCAGGTCATGTTAATCAAGGAATGTATAAAGGAACAGTTGGAGGCACATATTAAGAACATCGTATCTCTATTTAGTGTATTAAAATGGAAGTGAAGTGTATAGCTTTGTAACTAGGTAGGTATACATTTCTTTCATTTATCCACCTGGACTAATTTAATGTGATCATTATCTATCAATTAACTAATTACTAATTACATAAAAAATATTCTTTGCCATATCCTATACTTTAAGTATTCTTATTATATCCATTTCAATTAATTAAACAGGTATGTTATAACCGAACCTAAAATATCAATAATCATGGTACAAAAATTGATGAATTTGAATGCTGAACTCAGAACAAAAAGTCAATATGTATATGTGTGTGTATACGTGTAGACAATCTCTTGTAAATATGATAATTTCTGTTAGACTCAATATTTTCATTTCACAATATTCATAGACATGTAAATTATCACGTTTTATATAATATATCTTTTTTATTGGAAGTCAAAATTTGTCTTCCATGTTACAGTATCAAGAAAAATTCTGTTAAAGCACCAATTTGTTAGTGCTAGCCACTTACCAATTACAAACTGCTAATGTTTTCATATGGATTATGTCGGATTAATTTTAAATCATCACTTCCCAATCGTCGATATTAAATCACGATGGTCACAAGAATACGTGACAAAAAATTACCCACAATTGCATATTTAAGAAATTCTGTCAACGTAATGGTATCTAGCAACAACTGAGAGCTCCAGTAACAAATGTACACGCAGAAAGATATTGTCAAACATTAAAAGCAACATTTAAATACTTAATGCAAGAATCATTAAATTGTTTAAACGAAAAATTGTTGGAGGTGCAGGTTCCTACACTGATATCGGGTTACAGTATTGGCGAGGTAAATCTTCTATAGAAATTCTATTTAGTCGAAACTTAAAAACAAATTAGATCAAATTAGACCACAAATAATAATTAAGAAATAACGGCGAATAAGAAAATTTTAATGAACAGATCAATATTGATGGTCTAGTACAGACTCGAAACTATTTAGGATCCATTAAATGGAAATTGTTGTAAAATGTCTTGGACTTTATTACTTAATTAAATTTGATGATAGTTACCCAGCATAATCGACATGTTCAGTCCCACTTGCCATTACTGATACTTAAAATGGAAGACAAACTGAATATAACTCATCATAACAATCGTCTTCTTAAGCCTTACCCACTGACACTGAAAATGAACCATCAATTGAACAATTACTTTTAGATATTATTTTTAAAGAAATTGAACGTTCAGAACCAGTGCTGGAGGAACATTCGATGTGACGCTGCTTCTGGAAACGTAGTCCCCACACCAAAACTTTTGAACACAACACAGTCGAATACCAAAACTTGGTTCTAATTACCTCCCGACGATGCTAACGTGGCTAGCGAAAAGCGCATCGAGCGTTAATATGGGATTGTTGTGTTCAAAGAGTTTTAGTGTTTGTGAAAACTGCTTCCAGAGGTCCAGAACCAGAACAAACAGAAGATAAAGTACGACCAAAATTTTCAAATTCTAATATGATCAAAATAGCATTACCTGAATGTTATTATAAGTAGTCGATATTTTATCGGTAATTACCATGGAATAAAAATGTGTTCTATGATACGGCTATATTACAATATACATAACAATACACTAACATGTGTTTCACTAACCGAGTTGTCATCATCGGGAGATCCTTAAAAATAAACAAGTAGCAGTTATACCTGAAATATTAATCCTCGAAGGATACATTGTTACATCTAATTTTTGTTTTACACGAACTATACTGCTGCTCAACTGTACGCCACTACTAATACTGTACTGTATGACAAGAAAGAAGTAAACTACCTCTTATAATTTTTTGCAATTCTAACTTAGATTCGTAATTAAAATTAAGTAGAAATAGGCAATTAACAACACGGCATGATTACTAAACGGTGGTATAGTCTACAAATAAATAACGTTATAAGTCGCCTTGAGTTGCCGATGCCGACAGAGGCAGCATTCTTTGTGAAAAAAAAAACAGTTAGCGACAATCACATACATTTGGTACTTATCTGGTACTTTTTTATTTCTTAAAGATATGATAAACATAATACATGGAAGACGTAGGTCGCAAAACAACTTTGAACATAGCTTAATTCGGCCAGCTTTACTGACCTAGTCAATATCATAAGTACTACTATCTGGCCTAAAGATATCATATTACTTGCACATTCACGTAGTCGAGTGGAATCGCAAGAAAATGTCAATTTCTTTGGTTGAAATAGGTTGAGAATGACACGAACGTCGAGATTTAAATTTGAGCGAAAAAAAGTTTTTTCTACTCCCTACATAGAAAATTTTGCTCCCTCATTTCAGGGAGCAAAGTAGTACTTCTCCTCTCTCGGGTGGAAAATACTTTGCCTCCCTAGGGAGGAAAATACTTTGGCTCCCTCTGGAAGCAAACATCCAACATTTAAATAGCTGGTACTCTTTTTCATATTTTTCACGAGACTTTAACGGTAATAGACTTAACGAAAACACGTTTGCCTCTTCCAGACTATCTTGAGGAACTTCATCTTCACATTCGGAATACATTATTATAAACTTTGTGGAAGTTTGTTTATTTTGAAAACAAGAAGCAACCTTGGCAACGTTCCATGTACTTTGATTTTTAAAAATATATACTTATCTAAATACCTATTATGACATTTTGACATATTTGGTTTTTTGATTGTAATGCATAAGAAAACATAATAAAATATATGTAAAACCAATGTAAAAAATACTGTAAATGGTCGTAGAAAAAATCATATGTATTACACAGGAGCAAAGTGCAATTTCCTCAATTCGATATTAATCAAACTATCCGCGGGAGGAAATTATGCACTTTTCTCCCTTGTCATACAAATAGCTATTGTCGGTCGGCTTGCAACTATTTTTGTACGCACGTTTTCTCTGGAACTGTTTAAGATATTGACTTGTTTGATACACATACGTGTTGTAATGAAATCTGGAGCCAAATTATATTTTGAGCATGTTCCAGTAAGGAGTTGAGGGGTAAATTAAAAAAGTAAGACAATAAGAATCCTGAAGCTTGGATATGGTATATGTACCATAACGACCCTTTCAAATGGTTGGTTATTAGTAAAGAAGGCTGAATGCCAATTTCGTTTAGTGTCAAATAAGCGACATGTGTTTATAAAGAATTACATAAGTATTGGCTGTGTTGTGACTTAAGAGTAATAAAACGTCAACTAGAGCTGTTTTTCGAAAGTGGAGTTTGGGAATCCTACAGAATAGAGAGAAGCTGCCAACATATACACAGGGAAGAAAAGATACGTTCTACTAATAATATTAGTTTATTAATCATTATTAATTATTAAACCTAATTGAATTTTTTTAAATTAAAAATGTATTAACATAAAGCAGGTCCCACAACAGGAAGGCTTCGACTGGCAGCTGTCACATACATTGGGCTTATTTACGAATACAAAAATAATCCTCAGGTCAAAGTAATAATAATAATAATAATAAATAATAATAAATTCTTTATTGCTATAAATCTATACAAAAAGACATTAGCATTGTCAAAAGTTTACATTATTTATTTTAAATTTCGTTTTTAAGAGTTATATCGAATGATTAAAAAAAAACATACAATTTACAAAGTAGTTGGGGTCTGCTTGATATACAGACCGTCCCAAATATTCTCCCCGATTCCTTTTTTACTTTTTGCAGATTTCACTCATTATTTTGCTTTACCTTAGATTCAGAAACAAAAGGAACAGAAGACTCAGAAGAAGAATAAACAAGATGATGATAGATGGAAACTCAAAAGAAGCATAGAAACTTAAAAGAAACCTCACAAACATTTACGCTCCTCATCCTATATACCTACCCCATTCGGCATGCGGATCTCGCTGCTGGCAATAGGCACGCCCCATATTCTGCGATGCAACCGGTCTGGCGGTATATACAAATATCCAGATTGGATACCAATCAATCAATCTGGCACACTCCACCAACACACTCCTTTATTAGAGGAGTTAACAAAAGAAAATTGAGATATAACTTGAAATTTGGTACATGTACGTATTATAACGAGATCTGGAATTAGATCATATTTTGAGTTTATTTCGTTGAAGGGTTGGGGGGTAAATAGGTGTAAATAAATAAAGCAAGCTAGAAGGAGTACATAAACTTGAGATTTGGTGTATGTACTGGAAGTCAAAGCCTCACATTTCTTTATGACATCACAACATCTTTTCTTTACTTTTTTGGGAAAAAATATTATGCAAAATATTTGTAGGTATACTTCAGGCATCCTGTATAAAGAACACTCATTTTTTCATTTCATATTAAATATTAGGAGCATAGAAAATATCTTCTAAACATACAAAGTAACATTTTTTTATAATTTTGAAAGAATAAATAGAAGACATATTTCTCAAACTTCTGTATGATCAAAATAATAACACAGGCCTGCATGAAATTTGTGATGACGTGATTTTTGTTTGTTAAGCTCAGTTTTGATATAGAAATAACTAATTAAATACCATTGGGCTCCATCACCCACAGAATTTTTTTTTTCCAAAAAAAAAAAAAAAAATAAAAACATCTTATAATAGGCGTAATAGATTTTAAAATAAATTTAGTGCTTGAAATTCTATTCTTCTATTAACCCAAATGATTTTATGTGGTACTTTTCAAGAAATTTATTAAGTAGGCTCTCATTACCTGAGGTAAATCCTTTTATTAAATCTATTAATTGCTATATTTATGGTAATTTGGGCAAAATTTGCGGGCAGACCAGTTCCTCACAGTGATGATGTACCTATACCTATACCCCCCGAAGTACTAAAAGATGATAGTGAAAACTCCTCAACTTCCGGCTCAATACAGAATCGTGATTTTGAACCATCAACCTCAGGTCCAAACCAACCTCAGCTATTTTCACAAGCCGAACTGAATGATTTGGTAAGAGATTTGGGACTTTCAAAAGACATTTCTGAAGTACTGGGGTTTAGGTTGAAACAAAAAAATTTGCTTGCCCCAGAAACTACCTTCTCTTGGAATAGAAATCGTGAGGCTGAATTTGTAAAATATTTTGCACAAAACGGACCACTTGTGTACTGCCAAGCAATTTCAGATCTAATTACTTGCCACGGAGCTCCTGAATACACACTTTCTGACTGGAGACTTTTCATCGACTCTTCAAAAAGGAGCCTTAAAGCTGTTCTTTTACATAATGGCAATGTTTTTGCTTCTGTTCCTGTCGGCCATTCAGTTCATTTAAAGGAAAACTATGAAAATTGAGAGGAATTACTTTTAAGAATACAATATAAAGATCACAACTGGGAATAGTGTGGAGATCTAAAAATTTTAGGCCTTCTCTTGGGTCAGCAGTCTGGATTTACTAAATTTCCATGTTTCCTGTGCGAGTGGGATAGCAGGAACCGAGAACAGCATTGGATAAAAAAAGAGACTGGCCACAAAGAAAGACTTTAACACCTGGAACCAAAAATGTAATTCGCGAAAGTCTTATTGACCCTAAAAAAGTTTTACTTCCACCACTTCACATAAAACTTGGACTTATGAAACAATTTGTTAAGGCATTAAAAAAAGAAGGAAATTGTTTTAAATATTTGTGTAACACATTTACGGTTCTGTCAGAGGCAAAATTAAAGGAGGGAATCTTTGTAGGGCCGCAGATTAGGAGCTTGATGAAAGATAGAGAATTTGAAAATGTAATGGAAGATAAGGAAAAACATGCATGGAATGCTTTTAAAAAAGTTGTATATAAATTTCTAGGGAATTATAAAGACACAAACTATGTTGAGATCGTTGAAAATATGCTGGAAAAATTCAGGATTGTTGGTTGCAATATGAGCATAAAAATTCACTTTTTACATTCCCATTTGGACTATTTCCCGGAAAATCTTGGGGACGTGAGTGAAGAGCAAGGTGAAAGATTTCATCAAGATATTAAAGAGATGGAAAAAAGATACCAGGGGCGCTGGGACACAAAAATGATGGCCGATTACTGTTGGACATTGAGGAGAGATCTTCCTTTAGCTGAATATGACAGAAAAACAACAAAAAGAAGCTTTTCTGAAAAAGGAAAACGGTTTTTTAAGAAGCGTAAAGAATAAACAACTATTCCAAATAGTTTCAATGTCTATATCTTGTATGTTTTTGTATTTTTCTCTTTAATATGTTATAAAACTAGCTTATAAATGAAATAAATCGTGTTTTTCTAAATTTCTTGATTTTACTGGTTTGAAAAATAACCTTACGTGATACAAAAAAACTGAAAGCAGATTTGAAATCAGTGCTACCCAATTACCAAAAAACAGTTAAAATTTTTAAATCAACTTTGAAAATGTTATCAAATGCAGGCCTGTGTAATTTATTCCAGTAAAACTCTAATTTCATCATCCTATTATAAAATTCTTTTATTGCCGTTGTGTTAATTTCTGTTTTAAAAGATCCACTGCTACGTTACTAATTATCCGTCAGAAACATCAGCTATAAATAAAAAATCCCGAATATTTCAAATTCCTACAAGTTATAAACAAGTACTAAATTTTATAAAATGCCACCCGTAACCGCGGCCAACACCTGGTCCGTCCCACAGCGGACCATTCCTAATCTAATGATCGGCTCGATATGAGTGACTTGGCACTTTTTAAACTTAAAAACTTATGCGGTATTTCTCACACTCCGTTAGTTACAGTAAACATAAACTATCCATGTGACTTGGGGGATTATAGGCTAAGTAATCATCAATTTGTTATCCCATTGTGCGAGAGACATCAATTTTAAAGCTATTCAACCTTAAAACTGGCGGGTGGACAGGGTTAAAGTTGCAAATCACAAAAAATGTTCATATATATTTTATCCATCAATATTTGAAATTGTGAATATCAGTTTTATCGCAAATATTTAAGAAAAATTAACGCGTTCCAAATGTTCCAATCGCTATTTATAAGCCGAATTAAGTAGACATTAATCTAAAAGCTGCAATCAATTAAATTAAAGAAAATTATACACACTCAAATGAAATATATCCGAGAAAATGAAATGATCTACAATTCAAATAATGAACATATTCTTAGAGCTGCGTATTTAACATATACAGCATAAACGATTTACGAAAAATGTTTTGAGAAAGGAGACAGATTAGTTTTAGGAATCGTCAGGAACATGTATTGTTTTTACATTTTGTCTAACTCGCATTATTTTGTCAAAAACACCCTCTAACTGTTCTCTTAGCGTAAGAATCGCAGGAGTAGAGGTTAATTTACAGTAATATTCTGAGTAATTGTATTATTTTGTAGATTCCTATTTTTGGAAGTGAAAACATATGGCAGCAAATCCCAAAAAAGTAAAAATTGAAAAATTAAGGTTATTTTTATAATCAGTACAAGATAGACTTAAATTTTGTTGCACACAATTTTTATATTTCCAAAGTAATTCGATCCAACGATATTAAAATTAATAATCATTGCAAATATGTAAATATAAGTACTACAGTCCATTTAAAAAACTGTTAGTAGCAATTTCTACGGAAATTTATAAATATAATTTATCACCTCTCTTATTATAATTTTATACAAAATGCTAATTCTATTTTTCTAAAGTTACCATAACTTGTTATTATATTAAATGATTACAACATGTGTACAATAACATAGCAAATTTATAATAATTTGTAACGTAACTATTTAATTAAACACACGATTTATAATTCCGTCAAAAATAGTAAATGTATTAATTGATCACGACTTTGCTCTGAATATATTTATAACAAACGGTGCTCATTAATGAAACAAAAACAATTAATAAAATGAAACATTTGTAATTGCAGGTGAATACAAATCTAAATATATGGGCTCAAAACAAATAGTCCAGTGAAAATGAGGTTATATCCGGACATTTAGAACTACTAGATAAAATTCCGGGAAAATGTTCAGATGTATTGTTGTAGAAAGCAACAAAAGTCATGTGAAAAGGAATGAAGAAAGTAAAACGAAATTTCACGTGATGCACACAGAAATGCCTTACAAGAAAGACGTAAAAAATGCCATTGCCTAATAATTTAAGAGGTGCAATAAAATTTAACTTTGCGAAGAACTGCTTTCATTCTCCAGTTAGACATTTACCCCAGCTAATCATGCCGAAGTGCAAAATTTTACTTAGTCAAAATTTTGCCAAGGTGCAGAAAAGTCTCACAAAATGAGGTGGCTACATAAAGATAGCTCAACAGCAATTACAAATGTATCGTCTCGAAGAATGATACAATCATTCATAACGATATATATAAAGCTAGCCACAAGCGGCCCAAAATTCCAAAATTCGGCATTTATTACCTTCCAACCCCAATCCAGTATTTACAAGCATATCCTTTATGGAATTCGATTTCTTTTATACACACCAATTATTGCACACACTCGATTCTTGTACGAAGTAAGTAGGGTACATCCTCGGGATGTGCCCTACTTACCATGAGTGATATGCAAATTTACAAGTAACTATATCAATATTGAATATTTTAACTTATACCAACTGAACTCTTTAGTCAATATACACATGTATTTCTTTTATCATGCTTGCAAATTCGTAGCAAACTTCCTCCGGCCTAAATTTCGAAAGCATCATCTGCCTCTTTAACAGTCCATGTAGCAGGAGCGTAAAATGTATATGTGGTCTTTACTTCTTCGACCTACAGTCATAATTTTTATTTTCTCCTAAAACTGTACAGGGTTGCCAAAAATTATTTTTCAATTTCTTACAAAAAATGTTCGTTTTTCATTTCTACATCACATCGTTGAAAAATATACAGGGTGTTCCATTTGAAAAAATTGAGAAAATTCAGTTTAAGAAGTTCTTAATTTAAACATAATTTTTGGCCACCCTGTACAGTTTTACGAAATGAAAATAATTCAAAAACATTCATTAGATGTCTCGTAACTGGTGTTCACATAAGTTTTTCTTAAAACCCATAATTGTGACTGTGGTGATTTTTTTAATATCCATCTACAGATTGCATTATTTCAACAAAAAAATTCATTACATTCAAGTGGTTGGGAGATATTCAATGCTAATATAGGAATGAATAGAGCCTAGAAAGAGGCTTCAAAAAATGTACTGATATACATAGCATTCCATTTAAAAAAAAGGCACTTGGTCCTGTAATTTCGTCTTGGTTTGCCCTGTATGTTCGAAAATAATTTCCAGTTATAGACTTTTGTATCTAGTTTACTTGCAATTTTTTAAAAAAGTTCTAGCTATCGTAGAACTCGAGATATCGAGGTCCAACGCACTATCGCCACACCCTGTATAACGTTAATGGTCGGATTTACACAGTTATAATTGTTACTAAATTAGACTAATTTTTATTTCTCAATTACGTTTTAAAATGCAAAACAGCAAATAAACGCTAAATACATTATGCATAAAAATTAAAAATTAGTCACCTGATTAACAGTATATTGGACCGACAGACAAGACAGCTTGATGAATAACCTTAGGAACATATCATTTCGATCCAAATGATAGATACTGCCATTCATGCCATTCTAATAGATTAATGGAAAGTGCTTTTATGATGGACATCTCCACAACATCTACCAGGTGAACTTTTAACCTAGAACTGTTGTTTTCCACTATACTTCATAATAAAACAAATTATTCTCTTTCAAGGGGATAATGAAACGGATAAAAAAACGCTGATTACGGAAACTACAGCAAACAGAGCTTCGCATGTCAAATGTTCACTAGAATTAAATGAAAACAGTGGAGGAGACTGTGTCAAGATAAGATAAGAAAGAGCAACAACTTAAAAAGTCACAATCCACGTCAAATAACAATATGTATAGAACAATTTATCCGACCGTTGTTATTTAAATGAGATGGAGCCAGTAGCGCAACGGAGAAAGTCTGCCGGCAAATGGGCTAAAGCAATTCTTGAAACATAGTTTTAGGAGAATCTCTAGAAGCTGCTGTGTTTATTCGAACTAGCATAGATTATGATATTTTTCCTTGACTGAAGTGTCGGGCCCAAATAACATATGTCACTGTTATTTTCTTTTAGGGTCAGTTGTATTAAAGTGGATCAGCCAGAGTTCGATTGAACTGGGTTTAAAATACAAGGACACCATTAGTTTAATAATTGTAACCTTAGATTTTGAATCAAGTTCAGCTGACCTTTGGTTGATTGATTTTTATACAACTGGTCCTTATTAGTCGAATTGCCAAACTAATTACTTAATATTTAACTTTATGAGGTGGCTTGAACCTTCCATGTGATGCTTCAAGACTGACAGTCGATGCAGGTTTCGCCATCTATGTTAACATCATCAGATACGACAGATTTCAGAAGAATTGTTATAGCGAGACAATTCTTTTTTACGATTTAGACTCTTAATTCGACTCCACAATCATTGAGTAGAACAGTGAGGAGACCAATTCTCGTTTGAAAATTTAATTCTGGAGAGGTAAAAATGCCTTATTATTTTACATTATTTTTAATATAGTTTCAAAGTGCTAGGAAGGGTGAAGAATAAACAATCGGTTGTGTTCAAACGTGCACAGTAGAGTACATAAATTAATATTTTTGATAAGTACAGTAAGGAAATGATGCTAAGGGCCATCTGAGTGACTACTTCGCTCAAAAATAGTTCTACTGGCTATTGGAACGTGTTCGTTGATTATATCAAAGAAATAAAAGGCTATGAAAAACATTAATCGAAGAGTATAAACTAAACAAATGGTTAATGTGTTTAAAACACCTAGCTGTATACAGGGTGTCGGAATTCCCGTCTAAGTCTAGGAGATGATAGAAGGAGCCATATTTTGGTGCCAAATGACAAACTTGAACAAAATATTTTGGATTATAGCGGAGGCCGTCCCCCACCTTCAAAGGGCCTTAGCTTTCAAAGAAAGCATTTTCGTACTCGTGTTATACGAACTCTTTTCAAATTTTTGCAAAACATATCGTCATCTAAAGTTAAGTCTAGTGATTTTCGGGTACCCTATATGGCAAGCACTTAGCAAACTACTATCAGATGATCACCAGTTTATCAAGAAAGAGTTTCGATTTTTACGAAACACTAGAAATGATAAAACAAGAAATCATTTTGCTTTAAACTATTAAGAACAATAAAGTTGCTGGGCTAGACGAAATATGTATTCGATAGTGTAGGATGTAGGATCTAAACTGATGGCCAAATTATCAACATTTCTTAGTAAATGCCTGGAACATGGTTGAATTCCAAAGGCCTGACTGGAACAAATAACACAGGTTAAAAAAAAAGTTTGTGAAATGGCGATTTTTTATGTATTCTTGAGTGCTGAAATCGTTTAGATCACAGCATGTAACACATATGACTGCTCACGTATAGTAAAAAAAACTTCGTACAAAAATTCAACGAATATAATATAGACCTCTATTTGACTATTAAAAGGCATTTGGCGCCATAGGAATATAGGTCTCTACTTAATTTCTTTAGTGCATGCCAAATTGACAGTGGACATAAATATTTGAGCCTATTATGAATCCCTATAAGTTTTTTGTAACCACAGATTGAATGAAACCTATTATAGTTAGAGAGCTTGAGCAGATGCTAGTTCTGTAAAGTCAAATTCTACTCTCTGAAAGACATGGTTTAACATCACAATAATTGGTACTACTCTTAAAATGAAATTACTAAATAAAAATTTTGAAAGCAACTCTTATTATTTTTAATCTTCTTCATTCCATTGATTGTTAATAGGTTCATTTAATAACTGTTGTTAAATATAAGAAGTCGCCTAAGAATTAATACACAAAGGAAGATTTGATTAATTTAATTCAAATAATGGCAAGACTGACCTTTGGCAGGGTTATATTATTTTTAATATTTCTTTCAATGCAAAAAACTCCTTTCCCTCTTAAATTACTATGATTATTTATTGACATAACCTTCAGAATAAATAAAAACCAACTGCAGTTAGATAATTAGAACATGATGAAATCTTCTTACTGTCAACATATAAGCAAGAAATCCTTCTAAGAACTTTAATTATTCGATCTATGCTTTATATTAAACACATGAGTTAATATTTAGCGGTATACCTATATAACCTAATTTCCATTTTCGACTATTATAATTTATTCCAATCGAAAATCATCATCCCAACCGCAGCGTAACCATTTTGGGCCTGGTACAACACAAGTTGTAACAAGACTTATAAAATTGCAAATGGCATGTGAGGTTTATGACAATCCCACTGCTTTTATTTATATTTTGTTACTGTCAGCAACTTTCCTTTAAAAAGTGTTAGTTTGTTTACTATTCCACTACCCTAGTTTACCCAAGGGAAGCAATGCACTACGTAGATTATAAAAAGGAAGATGTTTCAACTCAGTCTGTCTGTCTGTTGACGCTCTATCTAAAAAACAATTTGATAGAGGACAGTGTCTGGTAGATAGTTGACGCTACTACCAGCGAAGTAATGGGTAGACTTTCCCTGGAAAATATATAGGATGGACCACCTCAAGAGAATACATAATAAAAACAATGTGACAAATTAATGACAATAATATTTGACATGTAGTTAAGAACATTAATAATTCAAGGTAATATTATATTTTTAATG
This sequence comes from Stenurella melanura, assembly GCA_963583905.1. Classification (NCBI taxonomy): domain Eukaryota; kingdom Metazoa; phylum Arthropoda; class Insecta; order Coleoptera; family Cerambycidae; genus Stenurella; species Stenurella melanura. The sequence goes on from OY757311.1 coordinate 139,344,573, forward strand.
TAAACTATACATGGTGGTCATCCTAAGAAGTAATCTAATCATGGTGAAAAGTAAACATTTTTACGCAAACCTTTCATATTTGGCACTTTATACTTATTTTTTTTTTTTTGTAGGATGTAAGATCACCACCCTCTTTTTACGAAAAGTTATCAGGTCCTTCGTAGCAATAGTGATAACTGCATTCCGATTATTCTGCTTCTATGTCGTTTCTTAATTTGTTTATTAGAGTAACTAAATAGGGAAGTTCTGTGTAAATACCTTAACCGATTTTTTTATCTACAGTTCCGAAAATTTGACACCCAAATATTAGCATATCATTCTTAAGATAAATAATTATTTATATCTAAACTGTTTAACAATAAGGCACGGGGTGTCTCAAGGTTCTGTACTGGGCCCTTATTGCTTACTTCACATCTAAATCATTTCTCTCATTTTACGTTTCCAATAAAATGACGATAAAACCACGGCTTTGGATTTAAATCCCAATGCTAGTTCCCTGGTGGCATATGCATACTGCTCTTCTTGAAATCCGTAAAAACTGTTTAACAATAAGGCACGAGGTGTCTCAAGGTTCTGCACTGGGCCCTTATTGCTTATTTCACATCTAAATCACTTCTCTCATTTTACGCTTTCAATAAAATGAAGATAAAATCACGGTTTTGGATTTAAATCCCAATGCTAGTTCCCTGGTGGTATATGCATACTGCTCTACTTGAAATCTGTAAAAACAAGCCTTTATGATAAAACTAAAGTAGTTTGGACCTTTTACCTACACATTTTTAGGAGATAAAATGAATTAAATGAGTGTTTCCGTTGTTTCATAAATTAAATAATTACAAACTTTAATTGCGGCGGCTGATCATTCATGCTTGTACATACTTTAGAAATTTACTGAAGTTTTTAATTTAAATGTCAGTATTGCTTTTATTGTAAACAGAAGAAAATGTAACATTTACTGTAAGAAATCGGCTCAGTGGGGCAATGCTTACATGTTAGGCTTGCGACCACGGACTCCCGGGTTCGAATCTTGGCCAAAGTATGGATGTGCCTTTTGATGTATTAGCGGGACGGTACTAGTGGGCTAAACCACTGATGAACTCGTATTAAGTTCTAAAAGTACTGTTGAAAATCGCCATATATCTACGTCAATCGGACTGACTTAGTATGGAAGCACTCAACAGGTTACAATCATTCAAGGATCTACTAAATCTTTCCACTACTCGCCTCGTCTGCTGCCAAATTATAATGTCAATAAATTTTATAGAGATTTACCGAGTAGTTTAATTATTATAAAAATGATTAACACCATCACCAGTTCTCGCGGACCATTTCTTTTGTTCTCGGCGTCTATTACGTATATAATAATTAAAAACAAAATAGAAAAAATCTTTTTTACCTACTTGCTTTAATGCAAAAACGGAACAATTAATTTTTTATCCCATTGGCACTACATATCTGTTGACAAAATGTGTTTAATGTAATAGTCAACTTTGAATAAGAGTACATTTTTTTTTCTTAAACTGTATCGATAAAATGTGATTTAAAGGGATAACTATAGCAAGTAGGAAACTTCTTTATATTTCGAAATGGAACCAAGTATATTGAGAAAAATACATATTGAATTGACGGAGAACAGTGAAATTTCGTAGGTAGTTGACGCTACTGCCAGCGAAGAAATGGGTAGATTTTCGCTTGAAAATATAGAGGGGGAACCGTTTAAAGAGAATAAATAATAAAAAAATGTGTTTTGCTTAAATTTAAAATCTCGGTGATTCATGACATTCTAAGCCTATTTTAACAAAACAATTTTTTTTACATTACTACACTTCCACTTCTCTTCATGGATATACCACAGTTTTACAAAAAAAGGTTGTGATCTGGCGATCTAGATCATGATTCCTTCTGTATTTTTGGGTGGTGAAACCGAATATTCAATTAAAAAATGCTCTATATTTGCAATAAAAACCGGAATTTAATCGACACCTACACAGTAGAATTATTTTTAAATTGAAAATTCTGTTTCAGCACAAAAATACTTAAGGTATGATAGGTTTAGTTCTTGGAATCGAACTTTTTTTTGTTGCTACAAAAAAAAAATGTTCCGTTCCAAAGACTAAACCTATCAAATTTTATTTTTTGGTGCTGAAACCGAATTTTTAATTTAAAAAAATTTCTACCACGTAGATTTTGAGTAAATCCTGTTTTTTGCTGTCAGAATCGTATTTTGGCAATAAAAGCAGGGATTTACTCCAAATATCCAAACAGCACCCAAAAATACATAAGGAATCATAGCCTAGATCGCCAGATTGCAACTTTTTTTGTTGTTATAAACCTGTGTAATGGATATGAAAATAAAAATCTAACAGATGGCATATAGTTAAGACAACTGACAAGGAAGACATTTATTATAGTTTTACAGAAAAATATACAGGGTGGTCAATAGTAGCAATCCTAAGAAATAATTTAAATATGGTGGAAATTCATAAAGGTATTTACGCAAACCTTTCATATTTGGCACCTCAATATATTTTATGACCAAAGTCATCAGGTTTAATTTGTAATAATAGTGGTAACTACATTCCGATTATTATTCTTATATGTCGTTTCCTAATTAATAATTTCTTGGAGTGACTGCCTGTATATATAAAGCGGGAAGTTTTGTGTAAATACGTGTATCCATTTGATAGGCACACAGGCACAAAAAAAACAATTTTTTGAGGATAGAAAAAAACAGTTGTGAAGTGGTGGAGCAAAACTGACGCCGGATTCGGATTCATAACGGATTCAGGTCCGTTGAATACCTTGCAACTTCAGGAGTGCCCCAAGGCTCTGTCATGGGTCTCCTGCTATTCAACATATTCATTAATGACATCGTATTAGATCTAGATGTAAATTGCCTGCTTTGTGCGGACATCTAATATTTGATGTGGTTAAGAGTTTTGACGATTGTGTAAGAATTCAGCACAATTGGGATAATGGTGCTTCTTAAATAAATTACAGCTTAATCCACAAAAGTGCAATGTAATGTCATACACATCAAAGACCTCTACGTTGGCATTTAATTATACTCTCGATGATACAACATTGGAGCACCCTAATATTTTTCGCGATCAGGGAGTAATTTTTGATAAAAGACTGTCATTTAGTAAACATATCGAGACGATAGTGTGTCAGACGTACAAATCCTATGGATTTGTAGCACGAAATAGCAGAGACTTTGTGGACCTAACTACCATTAAAATACTGTATAACTATTTTGTGAGATCTAAACTTGAATAGGCTGCGATTGTATGGTATACTCATTACAGTGTACACATCGATAATCTCGAAAATGTTCAGCGTAAATTTCTTAAACTGCTGTCTTTTAAATTGGATGGTATGTACCCACCTATTGGCCTACCGTAAAATTAACTACTTGAGAAACAGTCAATGCTAAGTCTCTTAAAACTGCGCGAGTATCACTCCCAAACATTTTTATCTAAAATTATTCATAATAAAATCGACTGCCGAGATATTGTATCTCAATTAAACTTTTAGGTTCCCAGAATGTCCTCCCGTGATAACGCAACATTCTACCTATCCATAGCGCGTACAAACACACTTCAACATTAACCTAAATATAAGTACAATGTACAAACTACTAGGAAGTTAGTTAAATATATTTTCCTGCAGCTTTAATAACATAAGGGCCATATACTTAGAATTAATGTCTCTTTTTCGTTCTCTATATGCTTATAATATTATGATTTATGTATATTTGCCTTAACTACTATTTTGCTCTTATCTAAGACGTATCATGCCCTACTGTTCTGTAATTAGGTATCTTACCTGTAGAATAGTGTAACTTAAATAAATAAATAAATAAAATAAAATAAATAGTGCTCCTTCTTCACTGCTGGTGAATTGTTTATAACAAAAAATTTACCACAAATTTAAGAAATTATGACAAACTAACCAGGAAACTAATATTGGGCGCATAGCATTTATTGGATAAAACAGTTCACGAGGTGTGCACTTTCGGTCTTACTAACAATATATTCGGAACTTTAAACCATTAAGTGATTTAATACATTGTTAATTTCAAAACCCCTGAATTAACTACCGCGCTCCGCCCATGGCGGGTACAATTTATTCCGTCGTTGTTATTCAAATAAGCAGCAACTCCAGCTCGCGAGGGAGTCACCCGGTAAGGCATGATTGGAACTGGATGCTGTCACCGGGATATGCGGACAAAGATTATTAAATCAGGATTAGCGGCTTGTTTGTGACTGGTCTGGAACCTTTTTTGTAAGAAAAACAAGCATTGATTTGTTGGCTATCGCGCCACTGCAAGAATGTCGAGGTATGAATATGAATTAACGGCACAGATGTGGGGTGTTCGATTATAAAATCTCGGGTTTATCTCTTCGATTCTTATTTGTGGGGCATACAGGCAATGAAAACTGTGGTTTATACGTTTTTTGTGGCTACTTAGGTAGCCCACCGGTTTAAGGGAGCGAGTCTTAATTTTTGGGAAATCTAAAAGTTTTTTATTAATATGCTAATGCTTACATGTAGCATCTTTAGTACATCGTAAAAATAATTTTTATTGGCACTTAAATTATAAAAACATTAAATTTCTTTGACGTTATTGTGTCCGTTGTAAATACAACTTCACAACTGCATAGTTACCCTACTAGACATGGTTATTTACTAAAAATTCAAAACCACAGAACTGTGTTGCATGAGAAGCTCCACTACTGGCCAGAGTGACCTTTCGAAATTTCGCGGTTGCCTGTTAGGAGTACAGCCCCACTAAAGCTCTTTGGATCTTTGGTGACATCAGCCTGTTATTTCTAAATTCATAGCAAATGTCTTCAGACCCAGATCCCACTCCCTAAAACCAAATAACCACAAAACGTAGACGATTACAGAAGAATAACACTCTGCAGTGTAGGGCACAAATATTATGCACAATTACTTCTCAAACAAATGGAAAAGTACATCGGCGAACTACCAGACCATCAAACGGTATTTATCAAGGGCAAATCAACGGACGACCATATGTACACCACCAGACGGATCCTGGAAGAAGGTGGAGAAAAGGAACAAAACAACATATAGTTTCAATTGACCTCCAAAAGTGAGTCTATAGACAACACTTTACGCAACAGGGGATGGTCGCACTGCCTAATGAACAGCATATCTACACGAAAACACTGCAGTACAATGGTTTGGACGGACGACGGAATAAAAAACGAAGAACATAGGAGTCAAACAAGGATGTCCGCTATCCCGACGATTCACCACAGTTCTGGATCAAGTGATACAAAGCACAATAAAGGATAATCAGAAATTCAGTGAAAACGCTTAAACGAAGAAGAGCCTAAAGGACAGATTTCTGGGAAACATGAAACCATATATGGTCGCAAGCGGGTAGGAGGAGCTGCACACTGTTAGATTCAGAAATAGGAGAAGTAAAAGACTTAGAAGGAGAATAAATAAGAAGATAGTGATAGATGGAAACTTAAAAGAAGCATGGAAACTTACAAGAAGCATCTCACAAACGTCTACACTTTCCATCCGATGATGATAGATGGAAACTTAAAAGAAGCATCTCATAAACACCTACACTTCCCATCCTAAATTCCTACCCTATGCGTCATGTGGCTCTTGCTGCTGACAACAAGCATGTCCCCTATCCAATCCAGCGTATGCAGCCGGTCTGGCGGTATATAAAAACCTTATGTTGGAAAATTAATCAATCAATCAATCAAACGTTTTCTGGGCCACATCATCAGCAAAAATTATTTTAAACAAATAATAGCCACTTCTGGAGTATAGTTAAATGTAGGTCTTCTATTGGACGAGAACAATGGTACAAATAATGGCCACGTCTGGAGTATAGTTAAATGTAGGTCTTCTGTTGGACGAGAACAATGGTACTTTACGGAATATTGCATTAAAGGATTTCAGCAGAATTCAAATTAACAGATGATTTAAGAGCAAACAATATTGCTGTAATTACCAATGTCAACAATTATGCTCAATGAACACCTAGACATAACATTTTGCCATTGTACACGTTTTTCAAGAGTTCAAAGTAGACCTCATTCTGCTCGTTTGTAAGTCAATATTAAGTTTGTTCTGTCGATGGTGAGATAGAAAAGTAAAGGGAAGAGAGAGAGAGGAATGGGTTGAAAAATATTATAAAAAATTTGAGGCCTCGGCTTCTAGTCCATAGACCGAATTTCAAATGTCTGTACTCTTACCAGCTTGATTTACTTATTTTCCCCCATTTACCCCTATTTAACCCCTAACCATTCAACGGAATCATCTTAGAATATAATCTAGTTCCAGATGTCGTTATAATACATGTGTTGTAATACACGTGTACCAAATTACCAGACAGTCCGACAGACAGAAAATTTCTTTCGCTCAAATTTAAAATCTCGACGCTTCATGACATTCTAAACCTATTCTAAACCTATACTTCCAATCCACCACGTGGATGTGGAAGTAAATGTTAGCGTCTTGTTTGAAAATCTGCACCCCCTAAATGCTTAAATATGAAGCATGTTGAAGATAACTATGCTGAATAAATACTTCACAGTGATACCAACTTAATGAAAAGCCAGCACAAGTTTTCCCAGGTATAATATGAAAAAAAATTAGCTTTTTCTTGGAAATTACAAAGCACATGACAATCTCTATAAATTTGCCATTAAAATAGCTTCAAGAAATTTGCAATAAAATTATAGGCGTATAGGCATTTTGCCAGTGTGTATACCTTTTTCAGTGGTTTTCGTAAGCTCGAAATGTTGTGTGCATTTATGTAAGTTCAAATCCGGTGATTCGTGCTGAAATTTTGTACACAACTTTGGTTCTGAAGACAATGCAATACAGTATATTCAATATTATGGTAGATCCAATATGGCGGAGACTACAAAATGGTGGCCACCATTACCGTTACGTGGATTACTTTTTTCTTGACAACCCCCTCGACATGGGCATCAAATTAAAGGGTATACAAAGTAGAATATAATAAGCTATCTGGCGTTATTCTAACTTCAATATGGCGGCCGACACAAAATGGTAGATTACCTATTTCTTTACAACCCCCTTAATATGGGTATCAAATGAAAGACTTTGACAAAAGTAAACGAAGTGATGGCGTTAGAATAAAAACAAGAGTGAGGCGGGAAACTAAGAAGTAAAAACCGCTGCCTAAGGAATCACTACTTCCACATCCAGATTTTTCATCAGTCACTTTAAAGGAAACATCGTGATTAGATTTGCACTCTAGTATATGAACATTATTGGTCATAGAATTTTAATAATATTTGGAGCAGATGTCATAGAAAAGTTTGAGGCGTTGGTTTCTACCAAATACGTTAAAAATCAAGTTTTCAGTTTACCCTACTTATTTTCCCCTATTCACAACCTACCACGACCCACCCCTTCAATGGAATCATCTCAATCAGATGTCATTACAATACATCCGTGTACTAACTTTCAAGTAAATATCTCAATTTTATGTTATCAGCGTCAAGGCGTAAAAATGCAAGAATATGATTCTACGTATCAAAATTTATCAAATTCAAAATCAAATTTGGATCCTTCAAAAAGTATGTGATGTAATAGCCCGAACGCTTTCGTGCCCAAAATACAGCCGAATTTCCAAGCGTTACACAAATCGCTACTGGACCCCCGTATTACCGCTACATCTTCGATTTGTTAAACATTCTCAACGTTAAAAATTAAGGCATTGGTTTCGAGCACATACGCTAAAAATGAAGTTTCTGGACTCTGACTAGCTTGCTCTACTGATTTTTCCCAATTACACACCCCCCTCCACCCATTAAACAAAAAATACATACGTGTACCAAATTTCAAGTGAATACCTCAAGTGTATTTCATCAACCCCATTAATAATGGAGCGGAGATGGTGGTGTTTGAAAAATATTAGAAAGAAATCTTGGACCTTGGTTTCTAGTATATACACCAAATCCCATATTTATGTACCCTTACCAGCATGATTTACTTATTTTCCCATATTTACTCCTATTCAACCCTCAACCCTTTAACGGAATCATCTTAAAATATTATCTAGTTCCAGATGTCGTTATAATACATACGTGTCCCAAATTTCAAGTGGATGTCTCGATTTCATTTTATCAACCCCTTTAATAATGGATTAAGCGTGATGGGGGTTGAAAAATATTACTAAAAAATATGAGGCCTTGGCTTCTGGGTCATACGACGAATTTCAAGTTTCTGTACCTTTACCAGCTTGCTTTATTTATTTTTCCCTATTTACCACCAATTACCCCCACTCGTTCAACGCAATTATGTCAAAATATAACCCAGTTTAAGATATCGTTATACGTGTAAAAAATTTCAAGTGAAAAAGCTAAATTTAATTTTATCAACTCTTTTAATAAGGGAGTGGAGGTGATGGGGGGGATGGAAAATATTATGGAAAAATCTGGGGCCATCGCCTCTAATATATACAGCAAATCACAAATTTCTATACTCTTACCAGCTTGCTTTACTTAGTTTCCCCTATCTACCACTATTTAACCCCCAACCCTCCAACGGAATCATCTCAAAATATAATCTAGTTCCAGATGTCTTTATAATACATACTCGTACGAAATTTCAAGTGAATATTTCAATTTTATTTTATCAACCTATTTAATAATGGAGTAGTTGTGGTGGGGGTTGAAAAATAATATCAATAATCCGAGACCTTGATTTCTAGTACGTACACCGAATTTCAAGTTTCTGTACTCTCACCAGCTTGCTTTATTTATTTTCCCCTATTTACCCCTATTTAATCCCCAACCCTTCAACGGAATCATCTCAGAATATAATCTAGTTCCAGATGTCGTTATAATACATACGGGTACCAAATCTCAAATGAATGTATCAATTTTATTTTATCAACCCCATTAATAATGAAGTAGGGGTGGTGGGGGGGTTGAAAAATATTCTAAAAATTTTGAGTCTTTAGCTTGTAGTACATACACTGAATTTCAAGTTTCTGTACTCATACCAGCTTGCTTTACTTATTTTCCCCTATTTAATCCCCAACCCTTCGACGGAAGCTTTTCAAAATATAATCTAGTTCCAGATGTCGTTATAATACGTACGTGTACCAAATTTCAAATGAATATCTGAATTTTATTTTAGCAACCCCTTTAATAATGAAGAAGGGGTAGTGGGGGGGGGGGGGGGTGAAAAACATTATAAAAAAATCGGAGGCCTTGGCATCACATACATCAAATTTCAAGTTTCTGTACTCTTACCAGCTTGCGTTACATATTTCCACATATTTATCCCTATTTACTCCCCAACCCTTCACCGGATATTTTCAAAAAACAATCCGGTTCCAGATCTCATTATAGCAAATACGTGTACAAAATGTCAAGTCAATATCTTAAACCGTTCCGGAGAAAGCGTGTGGAAAAAAAAAGTTACAGACAGACAGATAGACAGACCAACAGACAGACCGACAGACAGACAGAAAATTTTTTTTCGCTCAAATTTAAAATCTCGACGTTTCATGACATTCTAAACCGATTTCAAGAAAAAAAAAATGAAATTTTTTTTACGATTACTATACTTCCAATCCATTACGTAGATGTGGAAGTAAAAATACATAAATATTTACAAAAAATTTTTTAAAAACAAGAAAATAATTTTTATTCAGTGATTAAATTACAAAATGATGATGAAAAAGAAAACCATTGGTCGCTCATAAAGTATTGCTGTTGTTGTTATATTACATCATACTATTCATAACTTTTTATCACAATGCTGATTGTTGATAAAGGTATTATATTATATTTTATGAGCGTTCAATGGTCTTCGTTTCATAATCATTTTGAAAATTAATCGCTGAATAAAAATAATGTTCTACTATTTAGAGCAATGCAGTTTTAAAAGAAAATCACTGTTTAAAAAAATGTTTTAAAGTTATTCTTTCTTGCTGAAATTCCCAAGAACTGGCCCGTTATGGCAATAAAGTTCTTAATTTTTTAAACGCTTTAAGTGTATTGCTGTCAATAAAAATAAAAATGTAACGAATGCTAATAGGAACATTCGAAAGTGAAAAATATGAATATTATGGTGCCACGACGGAAACAATAAATTATAAACTAAATTTTTCTGTGGCGTTTATTAGCTTTTAATGTTATTATTCTTTTGTAGACGCTTGTAAAATTAACTAAAAGATAATAAAATAATTTTAACTTGACCTTCATTCGATTTATGGGTAGAATAAAATAATGAATTCCATTTATTTGCATAGGAATCCTATTTGGGACAATGACACTGGCATGGTCCAAATATGAGCAGAACATAATATCGTCTTGTCTATTATTTATGGAAATTTGCATACACGTAGCTTTGTAGTTCAAAAGTATAATTTGTAATGGATGATTAATTGCGTTTTAGGATAATATTACATCTTTGTCAATATGAAAAAAACCGCTGTCTAAGAAATCACTACTTCCACATCCAGATTTTCCTCCAAGTCTTTCTAAAGGTAAACTTCTTGACTACGTTTGTACTTTAATATACGGAAATAATTAATCATGAAATTTTAATAATACTTGGGGCAGATGCCATAAAAGAATTTAGCAAGCTTCGCTAAGACATTGAAAATGAACTGGGCTAACTTTCAACCCCGGCATGATATTTACAAAATCCGCAAAATATACAGTGGATAGAAATATAGAAAAGTTTCAAAAATTTTCAAAATTTGATTAAACTGAGGATAACGAATTTAAGAAGTTACACAACTTGGAGTAATTGTAATAGGCACTACATTATTCCACAAAAAAATGGGTTTCGTTAAAATGCGAGAATATGAATCTAAGTATCAAAATTGATCAAATACACAAGTTTCACAAAAACTATGGTAAGCGTCGGTCGGCGTCGAGATCTATAAACGCACGAATATGAATTTAGGTATTAAAATTGGTCAAATACACAAGTTTTACAAAATCGACGCTGGGCGTCGATCGGCTTCGAGTCGTAAAAATGCAAGAACATGAATCTAGGAATCAAAATTTATCAAATATTCAAGTCGCTAGGCGTCGGTCAGCGTCGAAACGTAAAAATGCAAGAATAGCATTCTAGGTATCAAAATTTATCAAATTCAAAATCCAATTTGGATCTTTCAAAAAGTATGCGATGTAATAGCCCGAACGCTCTCGTGTCCAAAAAAACAGCCGAATTTCCAAGCGTTACGCAAATCGCTACTGGACCCCCGTATTACCGTTACATCTTCTATTTGTTAAATATTTTCAACGTTAAAAATTAAAGCATTGGTTTCCAGCACATAACGCTAAAAATGAAGTTTTTGAACTCTTACTAGCTTGCTCTACTGATTTTTTCCAATTATACGCGCCCTCCAACTTTTCAACAAAAAATGCATACGTGTCCCAACTTTCAAGCGAATATCTCAAGTTTATTTCATCAACCCGTTTATCAATGGAGTAGTGGTGGTGAGGGGGTTGAAAAATATAAAGAAATCTGATGGCTTGGCCTCTTATACACACCAAACCTCAAGTTCTTGTACTCTACACAGCTTGCTTTACTCATTTTCTCCTATTTACCTATAATTACATCTCCACCCCTTCAACGCATTCATCTCAAAATATAATCTAGTTTCAAGTGAATATCTCAATTTTATTTCATCAACCCCTTTAAAATGGAGGTGGGGGTTGAAAGATATTATAAAAAAAATCTGAGGCCTTGGCTTCTAGTACATACACCGAATTTCAAATTTCTGTACTCTTACCAGCTTGCTTTACTTATTTTCCCCTATTTACCCCTATTTAACTCCCAACCCTTCAACGGAACAATCCAAAAATATAATCTAGTACCAGATGTCATTATAATATATGCTTATACCAAATTTCAAGTGAATATCCCAATTTTATTTTATCAGCCCCTTTAACAATAAAGTAGGGCGTGGAGGGGGGATGGAAAGTATCATAAAAAAATTTGAAGCCTTGACTTCTAGTACATATACATCAAATTTCAAGTTGATTTTACTTATTTCCCCCTATTTACCCCCCAAACCCTTCACCGGATATGTCCAAAAAACAATCCAGTTCCAAATCACGTTACAATATATACGCGTACAAAATTTCAAGTCAATATCTTAAACCGTTCCAGAGAAACGTGCGGATAAAAAAAAAAGTTACAGACCGACAGACAGACGGACAGACCCACAGACAGTCAGACAGAAAATGTTTTTCGCTCAAATTTAAAATCTCGACGTTTCGTGACATTCTAAACCTATTCCAAGAAAAAAAAAATTTGAAAATATTTTTTCGATTACTATACTTCCAATCTACTACGTGGATGTGGAAGTAATAGATTTAACAAATCTTATATTGCTTGTCATTTCGATCCGTATCCGTTTTTCTTATCTCTTAAGTTAATGGTTTAAGAGGAATATATACTAAATATCTAAAATGATGGAAATTAAATAGTTTTCATGAGCTATATCACAAAAACTGTTTTTAGAGATCGTTCCAATAGAAACTCTCGTTCATTAGGTGAAAATCTACAATATATTAGAAATTTGAAAAATTCCACGCCAAAGTTTGTTGACGTTAATAAGTAATTTGAATACAATCCTTATTATCTATCTCAATTAGGTATATACTTTACCATCTACCAGTATACTTCTGTTGTAGTCAATAATTAGCATATGTACAATAACACTAAATAAAACTAAATTACTTCCACATCCACGTAGTGGATTGGAAGTATAGTAATCGTAAATTTCAAAAATGATTTTCTTTGAAATATGTTTACAATGTCATGAAACGTCGAGATTTTAAATTTGAGCGAAAAAAAGTTTTTCTGTCTGTCGGTCTGTCCATCTGTAACTTTTTTGCCCGCACGTTTTCTCCGGAGCGGTATAATGTATTGACTTGAAATTTTGTACACGTATATATTATAACGAGACGTAGAACTGGATTGTTTTTTGAACATATCCGGTGAAGTGTTGGGGGGTAACTAGGAGGAAATAAGTAAAGCAAGTTGGTAAGACTACAGAAACTTGAAATTTGGTGTATGTACTAGAAGCCAAGGCCTCAAATTTTATCATAATATTTTCCATCGGTACACATATGTGGGTAATATAATGGAACTAGAAAATATTTTGAGATGATTCCGTTGAAGGGGTGGGGATGTAAGTATTGGTAAATGGGGGAAAATGAGTAAAGCAAGCTGTGTAGAGTACACGTACTTGAGGTTTGGTGCGTACCTATGCTAGTAGCCAAGCCCTCAGATTTCTTTATAATATTTTTCAACCTCCTTACCACCAGCGCTCCATTAATAATAATAATAATAATAATAATAATCTTTATTTCCATTAGACTGTTAATACAGTATTGGCATTGTCAAAGTTTAATTACCTAATAATAAGATATTGAAGGAGGACAGTTAACAACATAGTCAATAAATAACATTTATAAAATACAATAATTATAGTGATACGACGACAAACTTAGACATATCTAAAATTAAAATACTCGCTAAGAGAGTAAGGACTTGGTTTTTTTAGTAAGTCCTTAACTTTACTTTTAAATTGTTCGAAGCTGCTTGTGTCCTTAATTCTCTGGGGGAGATGATTATATAGCCTAATTGACGTTATATAAGGACCCTTGCTAACCTGCACCAGCCTACTTGGCGGAACATACAATTCGTTGGCTGCTCGTGTGTGGTACATATTTATCTCACTGCATTTTGGAAACAATCCGATATTTTTCCTAACGTAGCACACACACTGCAAAATATAAAGTGCATAAACTGTGAGAACTCCATTCTGCTCGAAATATGGCCTACACGAAGTTAAGGTGTTGAGATGGAATATACTTCTTATTATTCGTTTCTGAAGTAAAAACACTTTTCCTATCCCAGAACAGTTACCCCAGCAGAGGTAGGTAGTAAAGGGGTTGATGAAACATACTTGAGATATTCACTTGAAATTTGGTGCACGTATGTATTTTTTGTTGAAGGAGTGGACGGGGTGTGTAATTGGGAAAAATCAGTAGAGCAAGCTAGTAAGAATCCAGAACTTCATTTTTCGCGCGTGTGCTAGAGGCCAATGCATTAATTTTTAACACCGAAAATGTTTAACAAATCGAAGATGTAACGGTAATACGGAAGTCCAGTAGCGATTTGTGTAATACTTAAAAATGCGGTTGTTTTTTTGGACACTAAAGCGTTCGGTGCTGTTACATCGCATAATTTTTTAAAGATCCAAATTTGATTTTGAATTTGATAAATTTTGATACTTAGAATCACATTCTTGCATCCTTACGTCTCGACGCTGACCGACGCCTAGCGTCGTTTTTTTAAAACTTGTGTATTTGATAAATTTTGATATCTAAATCTCTGTTATTTCATATTTACATCTCGACGCAGACCGACGCCTAGCGTCGTTTTTGTAAAACTCATGTATTTGATAAATTTTTATTCCTAGATTCATGTTCTTGCATTTTTACGTGTCGACGTCGTCCGACGCCCAGCGTCGTTTTTGTATAACTTATGTATTTGATAAACTTTGATATCTAAATATACGTTCTTGCATTTTTACGTCTCGACGCCGACCGACGCCTAGCGTCGTTGTTGTAAAACTCGTGTATTTGATAAATTTTGATACCTAGATTCTTATTCTTGCATTTTTACGTCTCGACGCTGACCGATGCCTAGCGTCGTTTTTGCAAAACTTGTGCATTTGATAAAATTTGATATCTTAATCTATATTCTTGCATTTTACGTCTCGACGCCGACCGACGCCCAGCGTAGTTATTGTAAAACTCATGTAAGTATTTGATAAATTTTGATTATTAGATTCACATTTTTGCATTTTTACGTCTCGACGCCGACCGACGCCCAGCGTCGTTTTCGTATAGCTTGTGTATTTGATAAACTTTGATACGTAAATACATGTTTTTGAATTCTTACGTCTCGACGTTGACCGACTCCTGGCGTCGTTGTTGTAAAACTTCTGAATTTGATATATTTTGATACCTAGATTCATACTCCTCCGTTTTTTCGTCTCGACGCCGACCGACGCCTAGCGTAGCTTTTGTAAAACTTCTGAATTTGATTAATTCATGTTCTTGCATTTTTACGTCTCGACGCCGATCGACGCCTAGCGCCCTTTTGTAAAATTTGTGTGTTTGATAAATTTTGATATCTAGATTAATGTTCTCGCACTGTTACGAAACCCATTTTTTGTGGAATAGTAATGTTAATGTAATATTGAACTTTTCTTTATTGCTATCCCCTGTGCATTTTGCAGATTTTCTAAATATCAAGTTAGTCAAGTTCATTTTCGATGTTTTAACGAAGCTTGCTAAATTGCAACAATTTTTTTTTTATTACATCTGCCCCTAATATTATTAAAATTCTATGACCAATTATTTCTGTATACTAAAGAGCAAATATAATAAAGAAGTTTTACCTTTAAAGAGACTTGGCAGGAAAATCTGGATGTGGAAGTAGTGATTCCCTAGGCAGCGGTTTTTTAAAATACGACTTTTGCTGCTATGTTATTGAGAATATTGCGTTTGTTTTCACCATCCTCGTTAATTCTCATCTTCCTCTTTGTATAATCAGTTATCTACATACTTATGGAAGTTGTGAAACACGGTACGAACTGAACACTTTTTTGGTAAAAATAAACAAGGGTGCATGCAAAAGTGATAAGTATACCTGTGTTTGGCAAACAACGAATGATACCCTCAGCCAAACGAGATTTGGTGTTAATCTTTATTTCCGTTTGTAACCCAATATTAGAAAAACAAACACAGACAGAACCAGTGAACAAAAATGTCATTTATCCTTTGTGTGCTGAACTATATTTTCGTGTAGGTGAAAATTAAATTACTACCGAGACTTGTTGTTTTTCTTAATAGTGATAATTGCTACTACCCGAATTTTTGCTTGTTCTACTAATGAACAATAATCACTGGTATTATTCAGGTAAATCATCTAAGTATCATTTATTTGCTCCCAAGGGTATTTCAGCCAAGATTGACCTGTGACAAGGAATTACAAAATAAATAATCCACGCTAATAGGTATCTAGGTAACATAAAAGGTAACATAAAAGTCTGGTAAAATTACACACTTGTCTACAAAGTAATTAATTTATTTGGAAATCAACAATGTGAACAGTTCGATAACAACGCAAATGATGCAGTATTTACTTTAAAGTTTGTTAGTTCTATCATTTATTATTATAGTATAGGAGGTAGCATTCAATTTACCAGATACAATGGGCTTGGAAATTTTTTAAAAAGTCTCGTTTTTTTTAAACAATCAATACGAATCATTATTATAATTACAGTAGCGTTTAAATCAAGTCAATACGATTATTAATTACAGAGATATAAGCTTTTAAAATCTGCAAATAACGATACGGCTTGCTGCAATGCCCGAAACTCGAGCTGGCCGGCTGTGACGTAATCGGCGCCGATGTCGCACGCCGCTCGCCTTATTTGAATGAATTTATATAAGTGAAACAGTCTTATTTTGAGTTCCTAAGTAGTTGTGACAATAATGGAGCAGGGATTTGCTCGTGGACAGTCAGATAATGTGCCAAAAATTGACTGAAATAAACAACATTAATACGTTTAATTATTATTCCCATTGGTTACCCAGCTTGATATACAAAATATAATCAATTTTCGTCCTGGGGCTACATAAAAGCAAAATATGTTTTCTTAATTCTCACACAGCGAATTCACTTTTTAAACCTATCTGGAAAAAATATTTACAATATTTAATAAAGCTCGGTAATGCGGCATCCAAAACTTAAAAACTTGGTAAGAAAATTTTAACCTCATTAAAAAACTGTAAAGATATATGCACCGATGTACTAAATCACCCTGTATATTTAAAAATAATTTTTAAGTGCACTCTTCGACACTACACCAGTTACATACAAAAAAATTTGAATTATTTTAATAGGAGCAATATTTTATTTATTTTTTTTATCTTATTTTAATGCCTTATTTTTATTAACGTCCTGGCGGAGTTCAGCTATTGCTGCTCTACCACTCAACCAGGACACGTACACATAGACATCAACACAACCATTCCCTGCGATATTGCCATCTACCGCAGCTGAGACTCGAACTCAGGAGAGATAACAGCGACTAGACATGTTGTGCCACCCAACAGCGGTCTAAATCACTGCTACCGTCTCGGTAACACATGAATAAACGCCACCAACATCCATACCCTGGCCAGGATTCGAACCCGGAACTCCGTGGTCGCAAGCCAAACATTTTTTTCCATTTAAATATAATTTTATTAATTAAAATATTACATTGTATGAAGCTTATTTCTAAAGGTATATATATATGAATATCACATATAAAAGTAGGTACGTACAGTACATTATTTGTCACGTCCTAAAACTACACAAAAAGTATAATATAGAACATGACACAGCCGATGGTATGGCTGGAGACTTTAGAAAAACACGGCTCTTTTTATTTTTATGTTTTATTGTGATATTTCTTTATCAATTTATATCAATTATAATCAATGTGTTGCCTTGGCTTTAATCGAACTTAAAGCTCATTAGTTCGAGAGTTTCTTGGCGGAACGAAAATAGCTCAATTAACAAATGCAGGAAAAAATGTAGAATTAAAAACCTGCTTCAGATAATATTGTCAAGATATAAAAATGATGATTATGTGTGAGCATTTACTTATAAAAAAATAAAATTATAAGGTATCGACGGGTAGGGGGCAGGGGTAAGTGGTGGGGTGTGGGATTTGGGGAGGGGGGGTTTGTTGTTTTGTCGGGTAGTGTGTCTTGTCGGGTTAGCAAGCCAAACACCTTCAGCATTGCGCCACCGAGCCGGCTGGGATATATGACTGATACACTGTTGGGACACCCTGTATGTGAGTGCTGGATAATGTAAGTATTGCATTATGTAGGTAGAGATAACTATTACAATTTTAAGTTAACTTCGAAATGGTCTTCACAACAAAACCTATTACTTGTACTCGAAAAGGTGATATTATTCTTTTTATCTCTCTTTATTGCATCACACCATTGTTTTCGTGTTTTTTCACCTTTTGGCATACTTATAAATAATTTGTTTGGCGTAGTGATTGTTGTATTGGTATATCAACACAGTATTTGTAACGAATATTTTGTGTAGCCATCTCTATAACATCGCAGCAAAACATCGGTACTATGATCACTACGGGGTAAATGGGCGTCGATGACGTAGTGCACTCAGTCGAGCTGCTACTAGGAAAGATGGGGGCGTGGACTAATTGCTCGAACTTCAACAATTAATTGTAAAGCCACTTTAAGTGCTAGAGAAATAAATTAAATTGCAATGTTTAAGTTACAACGTGCACATTTTTATAAAAATATATAAAAAATATAGTTTTTAAGCCTATTGTATCACCCAGACATTATTAATCCTTTTATATGATACGATACGAGAATCTTTCTTATCGGTGGAAACTTATGCGTATCGTATCATTGTAATTACCAGAGGTCAGATTTACCTTTTGGATTCCAGGGATGACTTGACAACTTGATCACTTACGAAAAAACGTAAAATGAAAACGTTCAAGAATTAATTTTTGGCAGCTTACATTTCAGTAACCAGGTAAGTGATCTCACTTAAAATTGATGTCTAGGCGCTCTTTACGTCGATGAAATCGAAATTTGAATAACAAATTCTATAAAACACTTTTTTTGAAAAATCGGCTTTTGAAACCCCCTTAAAATCGCACGCTACTGACATGTGTCACATATTACCAAGTTCAAAGAATCACCTTATCGATATTTTCTTACCACCAAAATTTGAAGTTAATCAAGCAACAATTAACGGGTATACAGGGGCGTTGCGATCTCAAGTGGGTCACATTGTATACTTTTCTTTTCTTATTTTGTTATAAAATCAATTCAGTCTAGTACAATGCATTATTCTTAACAAAAAATGAAGAATAGAGTTTTTTGATTTGGGAATCCGTTTTACATATAATAATTAGTTTTGGTTGAAAAAATTGTATTTTTGGCAGCCACTATCTCAAACACCTTTGAACCCACTACGATGCAATCTTGTACAAAGGGGTTTCTTTCTAAAGGTGCTGATTAATAATGCCTTCCTATTTTTTTTCTAAAGAAATCCCTAATACTTTTTTTGGAAAAATCGGCTTTTCAAAACCCCTTAAAGTCGCACACTACTGACATATATCACAAATCTTTTCTTACCACCAAAATTTGATGTTAATCAAGCATCAATGGGCTTGTTCGGCATTTTTTTTTATTTCATAAATCGAAAGTGCAAGTATAAAATAATGGATCTGCAAAAAATCAAAATCTTATTCGCACGTTTAGTATCTTAAAAACTATTACAAATCTCCACCTCGCGAAAATGGGGCGTGGCCAGGCGCTACGTCACTATACGCATAATAATAATAATAATAATAATAATAATTTATTAAACCCTTTTTTGCCAATTACAATGAAATGGATTAGGTACGTCAAATGTGGGCTAAGGCCACGGTTAATACATAAATAGTATATAAACAATAACACAATAAAACATCAATAGTATATGAACATTGACAGACAAATAAATGTAAAGTCATATATAAATATATTAATAAAATATGGTAAGTATAGCAATTAAGTATACGACAAATGATACACAAACAAACAGACAAGATATTACAATACATTGGTGAAATGAACAATATTTAAGTGAATTTTTTACTTTAAAATGGTTTAAGATAAACCATTCAGTCAACCCTACCTGTTTTTAGCACAATATAATTCAAATTCGCTAAGGCGATCGGCGATCTCAATAGAATTGATGGTCCTTAATTGTTGTAATTATAAGTGCTTTCGAAGTATTGTTTGTTTTGCTTACTTCTTGACAGTAGGGGAGTACAATTTGGTGAAATGTCAAAAAATTACAATTTTCTCTCGCTATTGTCGAGACGAATTTCTCATTTTGAGCCTGTAATTTACGATTAGGATTCATCGCCGACCTTCTCCTTTCCGTAGAGACATAGAACGAACTTCCACTCGACGTATTTATTTAGTTACCAGCGTTTGAAAATTCCATGTTTTTCGACTTTCAGGTTAAATTTGAAAGATCCCAGAAAGCGTTTTCTTACGTCACTTTCGTATAGTGACGTCACAAATGAGCGCTCGATTTTTGCAACTATTACTAATTTCAACTCCTTATATCTCGAGAACGGAAAAAGTTAATAAAACGAAATTTTCAGTGCATAATGAGAATAACGAGTACTACATGAAAAAGTATATAAACCATATAAAAAGAATATCATGGAACAAGCCCTTTAACGGGTATACAGGGGTGTTGCGATCTTAAGTGGGTCACACTGTATATAAGTCGTCACTACAATGCCATCTTTGTTGGATTTTTGTATTACATTACCACTGCTGGTCTGAGGGTGGATTTTATATTTTGAAGGTAGTATACTAATTTTCCCCGGAAAGTTAGGGTGTCTAATATGCATTTTCTATTTTTATGAACCATGAATTGAATTTTGATATCGACATTCGTTTCCCGGAGGGGTCAAATATCGCCTATTTATAACATTGTCCTTTTAAGTCAATATCTTAAACCGTTCCAAAGAGAACGAGCGTATAAGGAAAGTTACCAGACCGACCAACAGACAGGCCGAGAGACAGAACATTTATTTTTAATACGTCGACGTTTTATCACATTCTAAGCCTATTTCGACAAAAGCGATTTTGGATTTTTTTTTCACGGTTACTACACTTCCAATCCACTACGTGGGTGTGGAAGTAATACGCCAACCAGCATAATGTATGTATCAGAGAATGTGCCGTTAAGACAAAGAGTAGAGTGTTAAGACGTTGTAAATAAGACGAAAAGGAGGCGGAACTATTAAAAAATATATTTAACACTTTAATATTGCAATTTTTCAGTAAGCGTTGAGGAAACTTCTTGACTGGTCAACTCATATGTGGCTTAGTTCACAAAAACTTTCGTACAGGCAATTAAAAAACAGACAGAGACGGCGCAATCAATTACACCTGACATCAATTAGGGTAAAAGAACAATACCTTTGCAGCCGGGTATCATGTTGGTATATTGTGTAACATGTTCGTAAATATTCACAAGAAATAAAATAGACGCGCGTAACGCAGGGGGTTTGTTTAAATCGTTAGAGTACATTGTGCCGGATGATATATTGTCAGTTTTGTCCTGCAAGGTGCTGCTTCTCGCAGTCACAATGCCATAACGTATTACACCGGTTCTTTGTGGCGGACACATGGAATTTTCAGCTTGGCCTGATGCTGCCATCGTGCCATTTTTTGAGTAAATCGTAAATCATCTCGATTTACCACCGTACGTTTTGTAAGAACGCAAATATTCAGACGATTTAATATATGACGTTGATATTGATTACCTTTAAATGATCAACTATTTAACTTAAAAAGTCACTAGTATCTTAGTAGAAATAGTAAGTTAATACTATTTTACAAAAATTTATGTTGTTCTGCAGTTTGTCTTAATACTAGAAACTTCAAAAATAAAGAGGTGGCATACAATTTCATAGGAATTGTTTCAAACTTTCTGTGCTTATTGCAACGGCTCCACGCATCCACCGTGCCAGGCGAAAAGCGATCTTATGCTTCACATTTGCTTTGTTTTTTAGTTCTTTTCACGGACACCAAATCGAAAAGGTGCAAGTGTGATATACATGGTGCGGCTTCCAATAGTGCGTCGGACCTCGATATCTCGAGTTCTACGACAGCTAGAAATTTAAAAAAAAATTGCAAGTAAACTAGATAAAAAAGTCTATAACTGGAAATTATTTTCGAACATACAGGGTGAGGCAAGATTAAATTACAGGACCAAGTGCCTCTTTTTAAATGGAATGCTGTGTATATCGGTACATTTTTTAAAGCCTCTTTCTAGGCTCTATTCATTCCTATAATACCATTGAATATCTTCCAACCACTTGGATGTAGTGAATTTTTTTGTTGAAATAATGCAATCTGCAGATGGATATTAAAAAAATCACCACAGTCACAATTATGGGTTTTAAGAAAAACTTATGTGAATACCACTTACGAGACATCTAATTAATGTTTTTGAATCATTTTCATTTCCTAAAACTGTACAGGGTGGCCAAAAATAACTTTCCAATTAGGAACTTAAATTAAATTTTCTCAATTTTTTCAAATGGAACATCCTGTATATTTTTCAACGATGTGATGTAGAAATTAAAATCGAAAATTTTTTGTAAGTACCTACCTATGGCTAATTGCAACCATTTTCGTTTTATAAATAAATAAGTGTCAAATTCAAGAATAAATTTAAAAAAAGAGGTTCCCTCAAATAATTCATTAGAAAAATTTATAATAGGTGTTCGATATGATTTTGATTTAACACACGTCTTCATGCAATTTTGAAATGAGGCCATTTAGTGGGACCATTTCTTCTAATCCATTGAAATGAGTAAATAATATTTAACAGGTCCTTTACTGTAATGTCTTTTTATACATTTTTTTGCCATTTTCGTTATTCAACAAGCAATAAAACCTCAGTTTTGTATACATTGTCGTGTAGATACAAGGGTGTGTAGGCGAGAGGTGGGGCACATTGTGAATAACCAGCTGCAATTACGCTTAATGTATGACCAATCAATCTGGATTTAAAAAAGGTCATAGTACTACTAGTGCTCTTCTCAAAGTAATTGGTGACATAATAATACTACAGATACTCTTAGCCACGTTTAGTTATTTGCTAAATTAAAAGACTTCGATTTCACTCACAACGCTCTTAATATCATGGCATCATGTTTATACAAAAGACAATAATAAGTGATTTTTGGTCAGCTTTTAGCACCTGAACTGCAAGTGTTGGAAGCTGGTGTTCCTCAGGGATCAATATTAAAACCTCTTAAGAATTGTATATGCCACTTTTATGCCGATGATAGCCAGCTATATAATACTTCTAAATCAGAGGACTATTTTAAAGAAGCATGTAATATAAGTGAAGATATCAAATTCTTGGTTGATATATTAAGTTAAGCACTGCCTCAATTGGAAATGGCACTAATAGAAATGTTGTTTTAGATAACGTACTTACATTTTTTTATGTGGCAGCAAACGCTATCTTATTATGACCATTTTAAAAATTTGGTTAAGTTATGGATTATGAGCTAGGATTTTACGTACAAATTGATATGGTAGTGAAAAGAACATTTTGTGCCTTAAAATATTTATATAATTGTCGTCATTTCCTTAACAAGAAAACAAAGATTATGCTGTGCGATTATATGGTTCTGTCTCACTATAATTACTGTGATGCTGTTTACGGCCCATGTCTTACAGAACTTAGAAGTTACAAAATATATGTATTAGTATTCAAATTAATGATTACTGATTGTCCTTATATTAGGGAATTACTTTTACCTAGATCCTCAATTCATGACAGAAATCGTAGATATACTGAGATGTTAACGATTCCGCAGCATTATAATCTACAGCAAGGTTTCAGAGATTTTTTGCTTTTTCTGTCCCCTCTTTATATAAATGTATTCCAGACAATGCAAAACAGGTTTCAGTAGCAGCATTCAAATTAAAATATAAACACTTGTTGTCAGTGACAGTGATTTTTCAATTATGGGTTTATGTTCTATATTGTTGTGTTATATATTATTTCATTTGGATTGACATTTTACAATTTTACAATTTTTTTCTCTTCTCGTCTGCAATTAAAATCATACATTATATTGAATTTTTATGTGGTTAAGTGTAAGAGTAGCGTAGCTGAACTCCGCCGTTATTTGAAATTTGATATTCATTAGAATTAGTATTATTATACATATTTGGAATCGTTGCAATTGTTACTTTTAGTTTAAGTTTATTTTCATTGATAAGCTAAATTCATTATATATTGCAATGAAACCGTTTATTATTATTATTATTATTATTATTGCTATTATAATTTTACCAAATTAGTTCCAGACTTTTTAAATTCATTGTATACTGCACTATCATCTAAGAAAGTTATATGTGTTTGACCGCCTCAGACTTTAAATTGATATTTGAGTGCAAATTATTTTCTCTTAGAATTTATTAATTTTTTGCAACATTCCAATGAATATTTCTATTAAAATGTGTTGGCAAACATTTTTGTTAACGTAATTCTCTCTCACTTATCTAATTTCAATGTATACAATGCCATACATACATAAAGTGTTTCTCACATTGCTTGGAATGCCGAAAATAAATATTTAGGTTAGTTGATATATTTACCGACATATTTGTTGACAAAAATCGAATTCTTGACATTTTGAAATTACTAATAATATTCAAGATGTTCTGCTATCATAGGGCTAAACTGCGGGAAGATGCTGGGTACACGATGTTAAGTAAGAAAGTTCATGTAGATGATATTTAAAATTATGCAGTCCCATCAAAGGACGACCTGAATGTTGGTAATTCTTATCCAGTTTGAATCCCATTTAGAAAAATATAATAACAATTTTCAAGATGGCACCGATTCTAGTGCAACAGAAATACGTCAGGTATAATATTCAGCTAATGAAAACAATTTTGAACGATAAAACTCTAACTGTCACTTGTTTATCTTGAATTAAATGTGCTCACATGCCCTTAGACATGAACATATTTTTAAGCATTTTGAAAAATAGTCATCCATTACTGGCCGACACAAGGATGAATTAAACAATCGAAAACCCAAAACTGTTACTTTTAAAAATTCACCTGCTTGTAGTTTCATACATGTGTAAAGTTTTTAATAACCACTTGCACCGTGTTCATTTTAAGAGATGAATAAATAATCAAGATTACCTCTCGTCTTATTGCACCGTACTCTACTTTTCCGGTTTACATAAGTTGATAGTCAACGTGTGTATTTAGGGGAATTTGGTATTCTGCTAACTTCTCTTTATTTAGGGTTATTTACCTTTTCACAAGATTTTTATTAAGTATTAAAAACCATAATAATACTAAAACAGCAAGCAAACCCATATCGTACATAAGTGCATACTCGTGTTGTGCATGAACACGTCAGAAGCGAAAAAAAGGAGATAATACGGCTAGCAAATAAAATGTATAATGATAAAAAAGAAACAAAAATAAATTACAATCTATTATATTCCTTTTATTTAGTTACTTCATGGAAACTCATAATAATAGTAAAAGAACAAGATCCACAAATTATTCACTAGGTGAAAATTTGTAATGATAAGTATATAAGGCTGTATAGTCACAAAATATTAAAGTATAGGAGCCAGCGTGTAATTATCTGACACATTTGTATCAGACTTCGCCTCAAAACATGGCAAACAGAATTAATATGAGAATTTTACTTGGCGGTGCGCGGTGGAAAGTTAATATAGAAATTAAATTTTTTTAAAAATCAGGTTGATATTAACTAGCCGTGGCTAGAAAATACACACCTTGTAGGATGAACATGTCTCCCTCTAGATCTCCAATAACCGCGGGGCGTAAGTCATCGTATATTTGTAATTACTAATTGGTAATTAATCGACAACAAAGAAATAAAATTGATACTTCTTTGTCATGTCCAGTTACATAGCTTGTAGATTTAGAATATCTGCCTCCGGACCTTCACTAACTGGGATGTATGCCAATTATACATTTTTATTCACTATAAGTGGAGTAATCGATAAAAAATATATTCGCTTGATACAAACTCTCACACTAACTGTAAAAGATATTTCGAATTAGTTAGTGATGTTTGCACCACTAGGGAAATTTTTATCATATCATTCTCGTTGTCTGCCTTGCTCTAAGGAACAGAATTAATAACGTCTAGCTGTCTAACTGATACAAATGTGTAGGTAATTGCACGCTGGCTGCTGTACCATCGCCATTGTTAAAAAATGAACAAACTCCATCATCTCCAATGAGAGTAAATATAAATGCAGGACAGTATTCTTCAGTAACCTAAACCTCCTGAAGAAGTTCAGATTATCTAAATTATTAAAATGGTCACATCTTTCACATGTTTTTCCAGTGAATTCGAAATCTATTCACTTAATTATATCTGAATCGTCATTAAAGATATCATTGTCCATCTCGCAATTTGTAAATTTGTGTTAATTATAAACAACATAAATAAATATCCCTTTCTAACAAAGCGTTGAAACAATGAAAATAACCTAAAAAAAATGTAGTTAATGTTAATCCTCTAAACGTATATATCGCTTTTGTATTTAAAACTGCTTGATATAACAGATGTAATGTTGTACTAACAAATGGCGAATAAATATTATATTTAGCGCACTTCTCTTTAAGGAGGAATTTTTACCGATTGCTTCTCTTCCCTGTCCTCTTCGACAGCTCAACAAAGGATCACAAGCTCAGAGACCAGATCTCAACAAAGGATCACAGAGACTACTACTTTAGGACTTTCCTTAGAATGGTTGACTACGCAGTTGTTAGAGACTTCGGTCATGGTCCTTCTTAATAGCCCCGAGGAATCCTCGACTGTGGTCTTCACAATTCAAATTCTGCTAACTTCTATTTGTAGCAAGAAGAAACCTTCTTGCTCAACTTTATTGAGCATCATGTCAATAGGAACTTTTAGGATCATCCTCTAGTGGTGTCTGGTATTTAGCGTTTGGTCCTGTGCTTCAATCACACAGGCCCACAAAAAAAAAGTCCTGATACAGAAAGGTGAAGTACCTTTTGGTACGTTTTTCGGTCTGCTAAAAACGAATCTCAGGTCAGAACTGACCCCTCAACTTTATATTTCACCCCAGCACACCCTAGCACCCCCCAAATGGTCGAATTTTCACATCATATAAAAATTCAAAATAAATATCTCATTCTACGTTTTTTGGTGTGCTAAAAACGAATCTCGGGTCAAAACTGAGCCATCACCCTTAGATTTCACCCCAGCACACCCTAGCACCCCCCCCCCCCAAATGATATAATTTTCACATCATATAAAAATTCAAAATAAATATCTCATTCTACGTTTTTCGGTGTGCTAAGAACGAATCCGAGGTCATAATTTACCATCACCCTTAGATTTCGCCCCAGCACCCCTCAAAGGGTGAAAATATTAGTTTATATAAAAATTGAAAATAAATACCTCATTCTACGTTTTTCGGTGTGCTAAGAACGAATCTGGGGTCATGATTTACCCATGACCCTTAGATTTCGCAAATTTTTACATCATATTAAAATTCAAAATAAGTATCTCATTCTACGTTTTTCAATGTAATTTAATAGTTTTAATTTTGCCTCCCCCCCTCACCACATGGTTATATTTTGACCCTTGTAACGTTGTACCAGTATTAGGATATGACAGTTTTTCATTTCCATGCGATGGAATAAGGCAACAGAATCATTCCTAGAAAAAAATGATTCTACATTAAAACACATATAAATAAATTTTAAATGCTTGGAAGATATACTGTATTATCGGTCAATATGTGACCGTAGGTAATTATTTAGCAAAATTAAAACTATTAAATTACATTGAAAAACGTAGAATGAGATACAACAACAGAATCATTCCTAGAAAAAAATGATTCTACATTAAAACACATAAATAAATTTTAAATGCTTGGAAGATATACTGTATTATCGGTCAATATGTGACCGTAGGTAATTATTTAGCAAAATTAAAACTATTAAATTACATTGAAAAACGTAGAATGAGATACTTTTTTGACTTTTTATATGATGATGTAAAAATTTGACCATTTGGGAGGGTGCTAGGGGGTGCTGGGGCGAAATCATGACCCCAGATTCGTTCTTAGCACACCGAAAAACGTAGAATGAGATATTTATTTTGAATTTTTATATGATGTGAAAATTTGACCATTTGGGGGGGGGGGGTGCTAGAGTGTGCTGGGGTGAAATCTAAGGGTGGTGGGTCAGTTCTGACCTGAGATTCGTTTTTAGCACACCGAAAAACGTAGAATGAGATATTTATTTTGAATTTTTATATGATGTGAAAATTTGACCATTTGGAGGGGTGCTAGGGTGTGCTGGGGTAAAATCCAAGGGTGATGGGTCAGTTCTGACCTAAGATTCGTTGTTAGCACACCGAAAAACGTAGAATGAGATATTTATTTTGAATTTTTATATGATGTGAAAATTTGACTATTTGGAGGGGTGCTAGGGTATGCTGGGGTAAAATCCAAGGGTGATTGGTCAGTTCTGATCTGAGATTCGTTTTCAGCACACCGAAAAACGTACCAGAAGGTACTTCACCTTTCTATATTAGGACTTTTTTTTTGTGGGCCTGTGTTATTGAACTCTTCGTTGCGCCTTTCAAGCATGAGTCTCTTAACTACTCCATAGACCTACTTTGTCTACTGCTAGTCGGTTAAGGTCGCGGAAGAACTGTCCGTGTATCGGATTTGTGTAGAATACTTCTATTTTCTTCTTTTGGTTGCTGAAATTAAATTTTTCCATGGCGTCCTCGTCAGTAATTTCGGTCTCCAAATACTCTTCCTGGATTTTGCGCGCTGGCTTCTGGATGGAGTAAAGTATTTCTTCTTATCATCTTCTTTAACTAGCCTTGTGAGCTTGACCTTCCACCGAAGGATATACGCGCTCAATTACATCAGTTATTTTCACCACCATTATCGCTGTTCTTTTCATTATCGTCATTATAATTATCAAAATTGTTATATTATACATTATGAAACAGCGCGATTCGTAAATACCAATAAATAGATCAGTATTAAATATCCTTTCTATTGTTCTTCAGTGTAATACTTAAACATTTTTAGGATTACAACACTCCTATTTTATGACGCACAAAATTAATCAATCAATCAATCATTCTTTTCATTTCATATCTATCGTTTAAATTTTTTAAATTTCAAGTTTAAGGAACACATACCTGCGCTGGTGCTGTAAGTCCTGCAGACATAGCTGCTGCTGACTGCTGCGCTGCAGCAGCTGCGGCCGCCATTGAGGCTGCACTGAGCGATCCATATGCCGCTGAAGGATTGTAGTATGATGCCATGGACTGACCCATACTACTTGCTGCCATTCCTGAAAAATAGAAGATATATAATGAAGTTATATGCATAAAATAAGTGAGTAAATATCTTTATTTGAGGACAAAAGTATAACAAAATACAAGTTTAGGGTAGCTAATTTTAGATTAAATCACGCATAAACAATTGCATAGCGGTCTGATATTATACTCTTCGCAAATACAAAACGAAGAATATATTGCATTCGATCAGCTTATTTCCAAAATCGGTAATATTGCTCGTAGAGAAGAAATTTTCATATCACTGTTGGTGATCGATTTCTGAACAACTGTCAAAATGTCCGTCCGTCCGACACGCTTCTTGTATGCACGATAACTTAAAAACGAAACGTCCGATTGTTTTGAAATTAGGACAGTAAGTTAGTGTTAGCTAGAAGAAGAACGTTGTTGTCTTTGAACAATAGATCAATAAATTAGAAAGTTATTAACTACTTAAATTTATTAAATTTACATACTTATGTTATATAATATTGCTACATCGCAGAACTAATTAGGCGATAGTCCCTAATGTGTATCAAAATAACAATGAATCTGTCACAAATGCGATAAGATTGTAGATTTTGGCGGCTCGTTCAATTTTCTGCGAAGAGTATCCTATAGAACGTGAAAAGTATAGAAAATACCGTAAATCGGCGAAGAGTATAATGGTGGCTTGTTTCTTAATGTTAGTTACTAACAACTAACGCAGTATCATCCACAAATCTTAAGTTAGAAATATTCCTTGTTTACATGAAACATAAATGTTTACTTTTTAGTAATGATAATATCAACTAAAAAAAACTGCCAGAAATCAAAAAATGATAAACACGAATTTAAAATAATCAATAAATTTAATATCAGTTATACATAGTATAGAGAAATGTGGCCCTGAGATTCCTGGGCGACATCAGAGCCTATATATAATAGCAGGATTCAAGAAGTTCAAGATATTTGCTCACGTTCGGTTAATCAGATGCTATCCAATTTACACCAATTATTAAATAATAATATTAAATACTTAACATAAAAATATAAGACAGAAATAATTAAATAAACATCAATTTTTTTACATTGTTTAAGTGTAAGTGTTTAAGTGTAAATCTGACAAAACAATCGGTCATACAGCATAATATTTCGATACCACACGTATTCGCCCAAATCTGCCACAAGAAATAGGAATTATTTTAAATTCAAATATATTTCCATAAACATAAAATGGGCAAGAACAACGGAAAGATATGCCATATAATCTTATTGATTTAAAAGGTTATTAACATTGCAATATAAGTAGATGTCTGACTTAGCTATTGAATTGAATATTTTTTTTTTTAGTTTATTGTTAGTCCTCACATTTTTAATTATAGGTGTATAAACATTTTTTTACTTCAAATAGGTTTAAAACATCATGAATCGTCGAGATTTTAAATTTGAGCGAAAAAATTTTCTGCGTGTCGGTCGGTCGGTCTGTAACATTTTTTGTGCACACGATTACTCAGGAAGACTTTAAGATATTGAGTTGAAACTTGGTACACGCCTGTATTCTATCTAGTAAGAGACCAGAAACTTAGAAGTTGGTGTATACAAATAGAAATAGAAACATTTATTTGCCATAAAAAAACTGTTTTCACAGAAAAAGGTTTCGTTAACTATAATTTTGGAAATATAAAAAAAAGTATACTTATACAATAAAAGACAAACAGAAAATATACAAACAACAGACGTACATAAATTGTATATAACCAAACATTTTAATGTATTAAGTAATCAAAGTCTAAATTCAATATGATGAATACAGTCTATGTCATTGATGAGCAGAATTCGTCAATGGAAAAAAAAAACAGTTTTCTATTAAATAACTTTTTACTTCTGTCTGAAATAATCTGTATGTGTTTACTAATTTTACTCTATCTGGAAGTAGATTGAATAGATGGGCACCTGCACAATATGGGGGCTTTTTATATTTACTATGCCTATAGTTGTGGATGTGTATATGGCACCCCTTGTTCTATTATCTGATTTATTGAGCCTGAATTTGCCAATATTATTAAAAACAAAACAAAGCAATTTATACATGTATATGCAAGGTAGTATCATAATTTTCTTGGT
Organism: Stenurella melanura; assembly: GCA_963583905.1. Lineage (NCBI taxonomy): Eukaryota > Metazoa > Arthropoda > Insecta > Coleoptera > Cerambycidae > Stenurella > Stenurella melanura. Next base: position 139,375,743 of record OY757311.1, read on the forward strand.
TCTAATAGTGTCATGACACGAATAAGGATACTCCTAATTATTCTTTTTTGCATAACAAACACCCTATTAATTTCCACTGCCTGTCCACAGATGATATTATAGTTAAGTACTGAATATACAAGAGAATAATAACATCTTATTAGGACTGTCTCGTTAACTTCTTTTTTAATGTTTAAAATTCCAATTGTACATTTAGCTAATTTTGTGCAGACACTTTCTATATGGCCGAAGAAGTTAAGTGTTGAGTCTATAACGATGCCCAAGAACTTTGCGTTGTTGGATGTTTCTACATGGCTAATAGTAGGTAATAAAGTCGGTGTTGAAGCAGAAAAGTAAAGAAACACTGTCTTGTTCACTATGAGCGAATTCTCATCACACCAGTTTTTAAATTTATCAGAAATTAGGTATGCCTTCGATTCTAGTTCCTGTACGCTATTTGCATTAATGACCACAAATATATCATCTGCATTCATGAAGACAACACTCTGAGTTAGGAAAGATGGAAGGTCACTTACAAATAATAAAAAGAGTAATGGGCCTATTATCGGACCCTTGTCCACCTCTGTCTGATATCCATATTATATGTATACTAGAAGCCAAGACCTCAAATTTTCTTAATGGCATCTGCCACCCCATCGTCACCATTACTCCATTATTAAAGAAGATTACAAAATAAAATTAAGATACTGACTTGAAATTTGGTTCACATGTATTATAATGAGACCTGGAACTAGATTATAATTTGAGCTTCTTCCATTGAAGGGTTGTGGGTAATAGCGGTAAATAAGCAAAGCAAGCTAGTAAGAGTCCATAAACTTAGGATTTGATGTACATGTTAGAGCCCAAGATCGCAATTTTTTATGACATCTGCCACCCCCATCACCACCTCCAACATCCCCACTCCATTATTAAAGGAGATAATAAAATAAAATTGTGATTTAGTGCGAATGAATGAACTCCCCCTCTGCCCCATTACCACCGTGGGGGTCGTAGGGCAGACGATTTCAAATATCGTTAGTAAAATTCTATGATTTCCACATACTGGAGTGCAAATATAGTGTTAAGATATTATCGTTTAAAATGACTTGGTTGGGATATCTCGATGTGGAAGTAGTGATTCCTTAGGCAGTGGTTTTTCCTTACATTGTTGAATTTGAAGTTTAATCTTTTACATTACATTATTATAAGTTAAAATCATAAACAAGTCTGGTATTGTACAAGAAATAGAAGTTACACCGCAGCCGCGTACTAGTCTTTGACTCCAGTGACCACGGCTTTATTGGACAGTTGTTGTTTCATTGTCCATTTACGTATATCAAAATATATACTTATGTTATTATTTTATGTTTGTTAGAAGAAAAAGATATTGTATTATTGTTAATTTAATGGAAAAATACAATTATTATTAATTATAATTTAAATGTTTCATTTTCGTATGCATAATAGCTTAATATTAGTTTCGATAAGAGTGTATTTTATGTCGAAAACCTTTTAAGTCTAATAGTAACAATTTTTAATTTACACAATGAATTTATTTATTTATGTAATTTGAAGATAAACAGGTTACTTCACGTGATATTCAAACGCTCCTCTATCCAAATTTTTTCCGTACCTCTTTCGGACACAAAACTTTAAATCTAGCAGTTAATAGCTGAAACCATCGTATATAAATACACATTAAGTACGCGAGAGGTGTTTATTAATTTTTTTTTGTATCCGTTTACAGAGTAATACGAGTATATTATATTATTAATAAAAGTGACATATGAAAAGGTATTATTTGAGGTCTACATTATCGACATGTTAATTGCACATATGAATAATGCATATAATATGACAGCTCTGATAATTATATGTAGAAAGAAAAAACGTGTAGATTGTAATTGCGGTTCTATTCAAATCATATTCCAATAAAACGCTTTTATGCAAATGTCATTGTTAAAAGATTTATCTTTCGCATAAATTAATCTCTTATGAAATTAAATTACATATTAAAAGTTCTGCTTCTAGAGAAATAATTATTGTTGTTCGAGGAATATCGCTACTACCGGTTAAGACATTGAATTCCCTTGCATTTATATGATTTAAGTAAGCAATTAAGGATACCTAACTCGAAGAAACAAGTCCGAAAATAGTAAGGTGGAGTGGGGTAAGTGAGAATTTGGGGCAAGTGGGACTCGGATACATACAGTGCGTAATGAAGCAGTTTCAAACTTTCAACCATGTATTTAAAAAATAATCTTCTAGTGCCCCATGCCATAAAAAATATCAATAATTGATTTTGAGCTAGATTATTTAAAGACATTTAAATAGGTTACCATTTAATTACTGATCGAAGAAAGTGTAAATATTGGAGCCTATATATTCTATGCATGTTTAAAAATGAATTATTATTTTGTTGCTTAATTGTGTTGAAACGTATTCTTTATAGGATTTTGCAAACATCAAAAAACATATCTATTTATGAGAACTAAAAGAAAAGCTATGTGTAAAAATATTAATGTAATCTTTGCATTCTTTCGATAACCTGACTTCTGGTTGTGCTAGCAAATTAAAAATCCTTAAATGGATTTGTATAATTTCTTATTTGAAAATTCTCATTCAACAACTTGCATCCACACAGTCCCCTACGGCCATGTAGGTTAAACTAGTATCTACGTAACCCCCTACTGTATATGATGATTCAGTTAAAAATAAGAAGAAAGCCCTAAAATGGATTTATTTCCCATCTTTCTTAAAAAAAATTTCATTCTAACGGATTACATTTTCATGAAATCCATAATTCTGTTTTTGGAAATGCCACTCATAAAGATGTTCCCTGCAAAACCAAGACAATTTCTATGAATAAGTATGAAGAAATTATATTTGACATTGACTGATGAGCTCAGAATAAGGGCGAAAAACATTTCAAAGGCTAAGCATAGAGTATATAGGCTCCAATACTAGTTAGCTAATAGACATCAGGTGAAGATCTGTTATTTTTATCAGTCAATGGCAAATATAATTTTTCATACTTATTCATAGAAATTGTCTTGGTTTTGCATGGAACATCTTTATGAGTGGCTTTGTACCTTTCCGATGAGCTCAGATTAAGGGCGCAAAACGTTTTAACGGCTATGCATTTCCAAAAACAGAATGATAGATGTCATGAAAATATAATCCATTAGAATGAAATTTTTTTAAGAAAGGTAGGAAATAAATCCATTTTAAGGCTTTGTTCTTATTTTTACCTGAATCTTCATATACCGTAGGGGGTTACGTAGATACTAGTTTAACCTGCATGGCCGTAGGGGACTATGTTTCAATGTAAAAAAATAGTTAGCATTTTTTTCTGGACTTGATATTGTAAATATAAAAATGCGATCAGAGGTATAAGGGGACTATTTTATATGAATTTTTCGAAAAAAAAAAAAAATGTAAAATACGAAACATCAACAATAAGTGCAAGGGCGCCTAGGTAGCTCTTACCCCAGCTTTCTATATCAGAGGGGCAAGAAAGACCTTGTAAAGTCTCTCTTTTCACTCTCTCAACTTCATAGGTCCAAAATTTCCCAGCAGTAAGAAAGGCTCTGCACACTATTTACGATACTGACCCTGTACCATCCCTTATGGGCAGTAGTGTAAGTTTCGAAGAAATTCTCTTGCGTCTAGTTAAACAACGACATAACGAAGGTAGAATTTAAAAAAAGGAAGGTTGGAACTGGAGAGGACATTTTAACCAGTAAAGAGGCCATGAAAAGATAAGAAGCTGAAAAATGTAAGAAAAATAAGCCACTAAAGGAACAAAACTAGCAAAAAATACAATAAAAAAAGTGAAAAAGTGAAAAATAAAAACACCCAGATTAGATGATTTTTCAAGTGAGGCAAGTGAAATGTTACCTCTTCACGATTCAAATAGTGACCTCGGAACTATGAAAGATTTATGCGTAAATCAGAGGAAGAACAAAAGGAAGAGGATCAGGATGGCAATATAAAAGTTGGGCGTTGGGTACTGGTGGAGTTTGCTACTAAAAAAAAAACAAAAATCATTATACTAAAAATTAAGAATGGTGAAGTAATTGTTAAACTTACAAACAAGAAAACCCGACAAACAAAACACTTTCATTTGGCCAGAAAAAGACGATGATGACTGCTGTGTTTCTGAGGAAGATATTGTAATGGTTTTACCCGAACCAAACCCAGGAAGTAGAGGTGAAATCACTTTTTGCGTAAGATTTAGCAATAATTACAATGTGCAGTATGTTACTTATTTTTTTATTTTAGGAAAAAGTATTGTGTTATTTCGGTTTATTAACGTTAAAAACCATGTTATTTCTAAGTTTATTATATCTCGTTATATTATAGCATCAGTCTGATATAAGCTTAAAGATTATTTTTTGTCTATTTGTTAAATAAATTAAAATGGCAAAGTATAATTTCATTTTTCATTAACATTATCTTCAAAAATTAAATTAATTTTGAAAATTGTCTTGAAAAGTTCGCCACTTATAGAATGTTTTCTCTTGCCCCACACATACATACAAAGTATGCTGAACGTTTTACAGTACTAAGTGCCACTTGCCCCATTTTATGGGGCAAGTGAGACTTAGCGTCGTATTTATTTTTATATTTTTTAAATCGGTTTAAAAAATAAAATTCTCTCTTATAACTACTAGGATATATGGTAAACATTGCCGAGTACCTGGGGTAAAAATTTCAACTTTCCAACGTTGTTTTTGTGGCCGATATAACAATTTAAAGTTGACCTTTTAAAATTCTAAGTCCCACTTACCCCACTCCACCTTATATTATTTAACGAACATATGACGATGGCTATTATTCACGAGGGTAAAGTTTAAGACACGAGCCACCGGCGAGTGTCGTAAATCCCCAGAGCTAATAATAGCAGTTTTATGAGAGTTGAATACTATACTTTCTCCACAACTATTAAATATTTTATATTCATTTAATTTCTTTGAGTCGTTTCTATGATACGAGTTTGTTTATGAGTTGACAATAGCGAAACAATTTGCAAAATCGACAGAAGAAATGAGTGAGAATGCTGACAATTTCTTCATTCCGGCTGAAATCATGCAAGAAGCTCAAGAAGCAGCATTACATCTGCTACCAGCGAAAGTTAAAAGTGTATACGAGAAAGAATTTGTAGAATTCGACAACTGGCGAAAAAAAAAGAGGCATAGGAGAAGGAGCAATTACAGACGAGGTGCTACTATCCTACTTTTTGAATGTGGAGAAACGGTTTGCTGCCTCTTCACAGTGGACAAAGTATTTCATGTTAAAATCAACGTTGAAAGTGCACAAAGGTATTGATATTTTAAAGTATGGTAAACTTACTTCTTATTTGAAAGCCGAATCAAGAAATTATAAACCAAGGAAGGCAAAGATACTGGAGAAAAATCAAATCGAAAATTTTTTGAACGAAGCACCGAATCAGGAATATGTACAAGTTAAGGTAGGAAATAAACGATGTCAATATTTCGATTTATACATTGAGCTTTTTATTTTACCATTGCATGTTACAACGATCATGAGAGTTGCAGGTGCTTGTCGGTGTAATTAATTAACCTTTTTGGATATATAAGCCATGTTCAAGACAAAGGTAGTTAAAAGTGAATTATTTATTATTTGTTTGCTTATAGTAATGAAACATTTTCTTTATAGGATTTTGCAAACAGTGGAAAGAAAAGCTATCTATGAGAACTAAAGGAAAAACTATATATATAAAAATATTAATGAAATTTTTGCATTCTTTCGATAACCTGACTTCTGGTTATGCTAGCAAGTAAAATTCTGATTTGCCATTCTCATTTTAACACTAGCATCCAACCTAGTCCCCTACGGCTAAGCAGGCTAAACTAGTATCTACATGATCCCCTACGATATGTAAATTCAGTTAAAAATGAGAACAAAGGCCTGTAATTAATTTATTTACGTACCTTGTCTTTAAAAATTTTTTCATTCAAATGAATTACATTTTCATAAAATCTCATTCAGTTTCTTGGAAATGCTTAGCCTTTGAAACGTTTTTCGTCCTTATTGGGTACTCTTCAGAAAAGCCTAAAGCCACTCATAACGATGTTCCATGCAAAACTAAGACATTTTCCATGAATGGTATAAAATAATTATAATTGACATTGACTGATAAAAAACAACAGATCTTCACCTATCTATTAGCTAACTAGTATTGGAGCCTATATACTCTATGCATGTTTAAAAGTGAATTATTTATTATTTGTTTGCTTATAGTAATGAAACATTTTCTTTATAGGATTTTACAAACAGTGGAAAGAAAAGCTATCTATGAGAACTAAAGGAAAAACTATATATATAAAAATATTAATGAAATTTTTGCGTTCTTTCGATAACCTGACTTCTGGTTATGCTAGCAAGTAAAATTCTAATTTGCCATTCTCATTTTAACACTAGCATCCAACCTAGTCCCCTACGGCTAAGCAGGCTAAACTAGTATCTACATGATCCCCTACGATATGTAAATTCAGTTACCTGTACGTACTCATTTCGGCTACGAAAAGTAACATTTCAAGAAGTTTTACGATCATCGAAAAAGCTTTTTCAGTAAATGCGGTAGAAATGTGTCGAAAATATATTAATTTGCGACCTAAAACTGCCGATGGGAGATTTTTTTTGCGACGTGTGGCTGCAAAATGTACTACACAACATGAAAGCATCAACACAATTTCGAGAACTATTTCAAAAGTCTTGGGCCCCTTGATCCAGAAAGTTCTACCAGACGTGGAATGAGGCGTTCTTCGGCAACATTGTTGGAAAATACTGGGGGCGATATTACCACTGTCACGCGTCACGATGGTTGGAAATCGACTACGGTATCGGAAAGTTATATAGAAGAATCACTGTCCAGCAAGATGGCAATCGCTGAAAAAATCCAGGTCCTACCATGTACATCGACTAGAACAGATACCAATGTCAGCGAAGTTGTGGACCACTCCATTTCTTATTCAGAAACACCCTATTTAATTTGACTAATCCCGGTCAAAATGATAAGAAGATATTTCTTGATATAAATATTAATGTTAATATTATTAATAATTCTAAATAAAATTCTATAAAATCGAAGCGTGGTATTATGAATTTCAATTTAATTTACGCAAAATAGACGTATTACACTTTCCTAATATAGTGGTCGTGGATAAACAAATAAATTAGACTGTTTCATAGCATTAATCGGTACCTACTCGTAAGAAGTAGAAAACGTAAACAAACAATATGGGGATACACTTGGTTGTCACTGTCAGCGAGTTGATTATCAGTTGCAACAAGAGTGGATCTCAGTCTATTTAAAATATCAATGGATCAGTGAAACAGTGAATTATGAATTTGTATTTGTGACTGGCCGGATGCAGTGAATTATGAATCCATAATTCACTACAGTGAATTATAACTACGACTATTCACCAAAAAAATGCCAATAATTGTCATATAATTAAATAGGTGTAGAAACAGTTATTTATTCATAAATTTCATAATAACAGTAAAATTGTTCACCCAATTGTAGCTATTACTGTTAACGAATAATTCCATTTAACGTTGCAGAAACTGCCCATAAGTTCTACTAAAAAGAGATTGCACTCAAATGCAAGAAGTACCTGCCAAGAATCACTAATCACTAGTGATAGTGATCGGTACATCGGTATAATAGGTCGTGGACAATTATTTTACATGTACCTACGGATTCTCAGTTTTTTATTCCTGTAAAAAAATTGTAAAAATTCGGATCATTTTCCAAGAGACCTCCCTGTATACATACAGGGTGTCCCAGAATTAAAGTGACATAGAATGATGAGAGATAGAGCACACTTTTCTGAGTTCAAAACACCCCCACACTTACCCTTGAAAGTGAATGGTTTTCGAGATACAGGGTATTTTATGATTCTTTACTGAAACTAAAATTCACCATATATTTGGAATGGGTGGACGTATTTGGATTAAAGTTGGTACACATATAGTGCACTCCTAGTCCAACTAAAAGCATAATTTAGTTTGTAAAAATTCCAGGACAGGACTCAATTTTTATTATTTTGCATTTAGGGTCAATTACATCACCCTGTATATCAGTTTTTTGTAAATGGCGGATAACTATCGAAATGTCTATGGATTATTGTGCAAAACACTGTCATAATATTCGATGGCACGTTTATGGTTACTTCCTAGCAAATTTTCGAAAATAATGGTGAATGATATTTAAATTCTACAAAATACGCAAACAACCAGTTAACGTCGCTATTTTATTAATTTTACTTAAACACCTGTTTAATAATTATTTAATGTATTATTGTTATTTAAAAAGAAAAACGAAAAAAGGAAAAAATAAAGAAAAACAGTTTGCTTAATCATAATTTATAGCACCATTTTTAAAAAGACACTAATTATTTTATACACTGGTAAAATTAATTAAAACTATAATAAATTTTCGAAATGAACACCCCCAGCGTCAATACATTTTTGTCAACGTTTAAAAAGCGTTTTCACCGATCTATCGATCATAGCCGGATTGTGTCTACTATTGTCACATACATTAAACATTTTTTTTGTAATTGTTCACGGGTATTAATATTTTCACTGTACACCTGTGACTTTAGGTGGCCCTATAAAGAATAATCCATGGGGATGAGATCAGGAGATCTCGGTGGCCAGTTAACTGAACCCCCTCTACCAATCCATTTGTTGGTGTAACCTTGATTAAGATGCTCCCTCACCGGTACAGGAAAATGAGTCCAGTACCATCGTGTTGAAACCACATACTTCTGACATTGATGTTTTATAATAAATTTGGTAACACATCATTAAGAAATTTAAATAAACTTCACTCGTTAGTCTCCCTTCAAAAATGTAATGCCCTATTAGATGACTATTGTATATTCCACACCAGACATTTATATTGAATCTGTGTTGGGAATTCTTCTGAAGCGTAGCATGTGGATTTTCAGTTGGCCAAAGATGTTGATTTCTGGTGTTGTTTATTCCATCACGCGTGAATTGAGCTTCGTCCCTGAACAGAATTCTAGAAACTGTTCGTCTGTGCGCAACTATCCACCTACAAAATGTTAAACGCGGAACGCTGTCACCGTCTACAAGTCGTTGAGCTACTTAAACATAAAAAGGATATAAATTTTCTTTCTTTTAAGTTCGCCATACTCTTATTCTGGGAATTTCTAACTGATGACTGATTTTCCTGACGCTTACAGTTGGATTCATATGAACAATCTGTAATACTTCTCTCGCTGTTGAAGATGTTCATGTTTGGCCTGTGAGGGAAATTGTCCATGTTAGTTACTAAATTGATACACCTCTGAAAATGTTGTACGATTTGGTGTATGATGATTTCTAAAACGTCTTTCATATTCCTTCTCTGCAGCTTTTCCATTTCCGTCGCAAAAACCATACACATAAATCATATCTGCATATTCTTCATTTGTAAATTGGAATGGCATCTTAAAATTATTATAGTAGATTTGTTAATATGAAACCTTATTTTAATGACTCAAACGACTTCTTTGAATACTTAGACTTAATTTCTAAAGGTGACTTACATTACTATGTATTAAACTATAAATGTCAGAATTGACACACGCCTACTTTTATTTTTAAGCAAACTGTTTTTCTATGGAATATTGCGTATGGCCGTTCAAATTTTAAATGCAATTAGAATCAAATTTAAGTAGCAATGATACATTAAATAATTATTAAACAAATGTTTAAGTAAAATTAATAAAATAGGGACGTTAACTGGTTGTTTGCGTATTTTGTAGAATTTAAATATAATTCACCATTATTTTCGAAAATTTGCTAGGAAGTAACCATAAACGTGCCATCGAATATTATGAGGGCGTTTTGCACAATAATCCATAGACATTTCGATAGTTATCCGCCATTTACAAAAAACTGATATACAGGGTGATGTAATTGACCCTAAATGCAAAATAATAAAAATTGAGTCCTGTCCTGGAATTTTTACAAACTAAATTATGCTATTAGTTGGACTAGGAGTGCACTATATGTGTACCAACTTTAATCCAAATACGTCCACCCATTCCAAATATATGGTGAATTTTAGTTTCAGTCAAGAATCATAAAATACCATGTATCTCGAAAACCATTCACTTTCAAGGGTAAGTGTGGGGGTGTTTTGAACTCAGAAAAGTGTGCTCTATCTCTCATCATTCTATGTCACTTTAAATCTGGGACACCCTGTATATCCACCTAACAATCTACATCTCTATCTGACTACTTGTGTAAAGCATGTCCCAAAGTGAGGATGCCTGTACCGCCATCTTCGTTTTTATAAAAGATGTAATGTAGGTTAAGTGGAGAAAGTTATACAAAATACTTCTGGCTTGTCAATGGCACTTTTAAGATGGATCGAACTTTTTTAGTTTTTGATATAATTGGGAACAAATCACAATTGGGCATTTTTTGAAACACCATTTTTTAAATTTTAATGGTTACATCATTTTAACCTGCACATTGTACAGATGTATAAGAACTTCTCAGTAAGGCTAAGTGAGAAAAATATTGTTTTTTGTTTTTGATATTGACTACACCTATTGTTTTTTTTTATATATAAAGCATGTAAATAGGTTCAGTATTATACCTGGCACACAATCTGGATTTATCGCAAGACTTGGATGTGCCACCGCGTTACTGCATGTTTGTGATGATATGCTAAGATTCTTGGACTCGAGTAATTTGGTTCCTTGTGTTCCTTGATTATATCAAAGATTTTGATACTATTAATTATAAAATAATGTCAGCAATCTTACATTACATAGGCTTTAACCGAAAATCATGATCACTGTTATCCACTTACCTCACTAACCGCTATCAAATTGTTGAAATTAACCAGACATTATCTAACCCTTTAAATATTAACAGCGGAGTACCTCAAGGCTCTATATCAAGCCCACTGTTATTCTCCATATATTCTTCCTTTTTTAAAGAACAGCTTTAAGTCATTGCTCTTCCCATTTTTATGCGTATGATACGCAAATTTAATATACTTTTAAATTATCTGAACTTGACAATGCAGTTGAACTAATAAACAATGATATAGGGAACCTTGTCATGTCATCAAAAAACCATTATTTGAACTTTAACTCTAACACGTCCATAGTTCTCCTTTGGTCCTTTGAAAGATAAAGCTAATAATATAAATAAGTTAAATATCAAGATACGTAATTCTAATCTAGAAGTTGTAAACTATACGAAAAATCTAGTTCTCCATGTTGATTCCAATCTGCGTTTTAATCGTCACGTCCATTTTATGATAAGAAGATCGTCCAGTCAAAAATTTTGTTCTGTGATGCACTAGTGTTATCCCATTTTAAATATTTAGATGTTGTGTATGGTTATTATTTAAGTTGGAACAATGACAGGAGTACACATGTGTTGGCTGGGAATATCAAATGCCTTAAATCCAAGAATAGGTAATTTTCTAGGCTTACTTGCAACTTCCACAAGTCCTAAGTTAAAAATCATATGTACATTATGCCTACTTAAAAAAAGAGTGCTAATCTGGTCTTTAAGTTCATGATTACTGGATTACATGCGATAATCAAAAATAGATATATCTTATGACTGAAAATTATTTTGTCTCTTCAATTGCTACCTACTAAATTCCGATTTGATTTTAATTAAAAGTTATAAAGTTGCTTGTGTAAACTTTTAATGGATGTCGACAAAAATTTATCGTTGAAGTGTTAATGCTATTACCCAATTAGTAGAGGGTTTATAAAATTGTTTTAATGACTTTGTTAAAAGATAAACTTTATAACATAGTATACGTTTTACGTTTTATCTTCCGACAATGTCAATATAATACTTCGAGCTTACACGGATTGTTTAGCATAGCATATATTGAAAATTCAAGCTCAAAATTAAAGAATGGGCATATTTAGCTTAACTGAAAGTCGCTGATTGGAACTTTTCTACTTTAAAAAAAATATATTGTAATTGTAATAATATAATGGTCGACTTAAAAATGAATACCTACATATCTTAAAAAACAGAACATGCTGATTTTTCTTTTATTTCAAACAGATATATAGTGGTCGCTTGTAACATTTTTAATACCTAAATATTAAAATGTGTTATACCGGTGCGAACGGTAGCCAGTTTTTTTGTTGAAAAGCATAGGACCGTGGGTTAGGAGTGTGTGGACTAGAATGTTAAAGAATAATCTTAAATAAGTATATTCTATTAAAAATACTTCATATGTGACATAGTAGAAGGTAACTTATGTAAATAATGTTCAATATTGACAAAAAAACTGAAATAAAAGTTTTTTTTAATTCCAAAGAGAATGTAGCTAGGTACATTTTATAATAGGAATCATTAAACAGTTTTCTTTTTATTATTATATAATGATATTGGTAGTACTTAGTCTGCAAATAAGAAATCTGATGCCTTGGTTTCTAATATATACACCAAATCCCAAGTTTCTGTACTCTCACCAGCTTGCTTTACTAATTTTTCCCTATTTACTTCTACTTACCCCCACTCTTTCAACGGAATCATGTCAAAATATGATCCAGTTTCAGATGTCGTTATAATACATACGTGTACAAAATTTCAAGTGAATATCTCAATTTTATTTTATCAACTCCTTTAATAATGAAGCAGGGTGGTGGTGGGGGATTGAAAATTATTATACAAAAATCTGAATCCTTGGCTTGCTTTACTTATTTTCCCCTGTTCATCCCTATTTAACGCCCAACCCTTCAACGAAATAATCCCAAAATATAATCTAGTTCCTGATGTCATATACGTATAGCAAATATTATGTGAACATCTTAATTTTATTTTATCAACCCTTTTGATAATGGGGTAGAGTGGTGGTGGGGGGATGGAAAATATCATTTAAAAAAATCTGAGGCCATCGCTTCTAGTATATTCACCAAATCCCATATTTCTGTACTCTTACCAGCTTGCTTTACTTATTTCCCCTATTTAAGACTATTTAACCCCCAACCCTTCAACGGAATCATTTCAAAATATAATCTAGTTCCAGATGTCATTATAATACATACGTGTATCAAATTTCAAGTGAATATCTCAATTTTATTTTATCAACCCCTTTTAATGGTTGAAAAATATTATAAAAAAATCTGATGCCTTGGTTTCTAGTACATACACCGAATTTTAAGTTTCTGTACTTTTACCAGCTTGATATATTTATTTTCCCCTATTTACCCCTAATTTAACCTTCAACCCTTCAACGGAATAATCCAAAAATATAATCTAGTTCCTGATGTAAGTATGATATATACGTATACCAAATTTAAAGTTAATATCTCAATTTTTTTTATCAACCCCTTTGATAATATTATAAAAACTTTTGAGGCCTTGGCTTCTAGTACATACACCAAATTTCAAGTTTCTGTACTCTTAGGAGCTGGATTTACTTACTTTCCCCTATTTACCCCCGAACCCTTCACATGTTCAAAAATCAATCCAGTTCCAGATCTCTTTAAAATATATATGTGTACAAAACTTCAAGTCAATATCTTAAACTGTTCCGGAGAAAACGTGAGGACAAAAAAAAAATCCACTACGTGGATGTGGAAGTAATAAATGTTAAAAATAGTAATGGATGGAACTTTAACATAGTGCACAGCTGACTTGATATCATTAATATTTAATGAGTATATCTCGTCCTTTATGAAAAGATAGATCCAGCTAATGTTGTTGCCTCATAAGCTTTAACTGTTATGTTTTATTATATTAAAAAAAAATTGGGCACATACCAACGACAAGCGATATGCACATGTTTAATAGTGATCGACATAAATGCACTTTTGAAGCTAATTCGAAATGCTTATGAACGGCGCTCGTAATTTATTTGCAAATAAAAAACTAAATATTTCAACATTATATGCTCCGATATACGTTTTTGGGGGCTTCTCGTTTCAAGTACATGCAACTAAAGCTGGCTGGTTTACGTCGAACACATACTAAGTGACCTTTAATTTTTTCTCTTATGTAAATTGCAATCGACCCGCACAATTTATAATTGAATTCCACTGAAAATATTAATTAATGTTTACAATTGATTGATTGTCTATGATGATTTTCATATAACTAATTGCTTCTATAGTATATTACGTAATTGTTCAATTAATAAATAACCTTGTATCATTGTATTCCTTCTACGTCTTTGTACCTTATAAGAACAGTTAACGTTTTTGTCTCTAATGGACTTTTATCAATTAGTGCCAACATGTATTACTTTGTAATGCAACTTGATAAAAGAATGTAAGGAATAAAATGCCGTTTGGCTCTGTGACCAATTAAACTAAGAAAATTATGTTGTTATTAATATTGTCGATAGAATTACAGGTTTGTAATAATTAAGAGTAACGACCGAAAGATCGAGATATGGTTCAGTGATATGGTAAGGTGTGCTAGCTTTCTAGCTGTGGGTTCGATTCGTGCTAGCACGTCAGTGAATTTTCCTGGTGTACCGTACGTGTGAATGTTAGGAGAATGGTAACGCAGGTTAAGTAAATTCAAAGGACCTAAAATGGATTAATTACTGCTACTTGGGATTGATAAGTCCTGAGATTAAGATGCTTTCAGGACTTCTATACCAAATCTCAAGTTCCGCAACAGGGTTGTGGATTTGTCCACTTTTTTTATTTTGTCCAGGATGTGGACAATATCGGACAGAACTGCACAAAACTGGCTAAAACCGGACAATCTTGTCCACAACCTTTGATTTTGACTGAACGGACATGATTGGACAAAATCGTCCAATTTTGTCCCATTGGACAAGTTCAAACAACCCTGTTCCGCAACCAGTTATGAAGGTTGCGAAAATGGTCTCTAAATCAAAATAATTCTCAATCGCAACTTCTGAATGTAAATTCTGAAGGAAAATTAAAACCAGAAATAAAATAGAAAATACTGCACAATAATTGGGAATCGTTAGTTCATTCGATTTGTAATCAGGAATAAATATTTATTATAAATTTTATTAACGAAAAAAGCGATTTTAACGTTTTTCCCTAAATATCTCAAATAGCAAACAAGTTAGGGTGAGAAACTATATGTACGTTTCTTGTAGGGTATACAGCTAGCTACAAAAAAAACGCGGCCTAAGGAATCACTACTTCCACATCCAGATTCTTCACCCAAGTTACTCTAAAGGAAATATCTTGACTGTATTTGCACTCTAGTATGTGGAAATTATTGGTCATAGAATTTTAATAATATTGGGGGCAGATATCATCGAAAAATTTGAGGCATTGGTTTCTACAATATGCGTTAAAAATGAAGTTTATGGCTTGCTTTACGTATTTTTCCCTATTCACAAACTACCACCTTCCACCCCTTCAACGTAATCATCACAATCAAATGTCATTACAATACATACGTACTAACCTTCAGTGTATATGTCAATTTTATGTTATCAATTCCATTAATAATGGAGCGGAGGTAGTGAAGAAGAAATGTGAGGCCTTGCTTTCTAATATATACACCAAATCCCAAGTTTTTGTACACTTACAGCTTCTTTTACTTATTTTTCCCTATTTACCTCTGCCTACCCCCCATTCCTTCAACAGAATCGCGTGAAAATATAATCTAGTTTCAGATGTCGTTATAATACATACGTGTACCAAATTTCAAGTAAAAATCTCAACTTAATTTTATGAACTCTTTTAATAAGGAAGTGAGGGTGGTGGGGGATGAAATATATTATAAAAAAAACCTGACGCCTTAGCTTCTAGTATATACACCAAATCTTACCAGCTTGTTCTACTTATTTTCTCATATTTACCCCTATTTAACCAATCCTTCAACGGAATCGTCTCAAAAATATAATCTAGCTGGATGCCGTTATAATACAAACGTGTACCAAATATTAAGCGAATATCTCAATGAATATCTTTAATAATGGAGTAGGGGTAGTGGTTGGGGGTTGAAAAACATTATAAAAAAATCTAAAGCCTTTGCTTCTATCTAGTACATACACCGAATTTCAAGTTTCTGTACTTTTAACAGCTTGCTTTACTTATTTTTCCCTATTTAACCCCCAACCCTTAAACGGAATAATCCCAAACTATAATATAGTTCCTGATGTCATTATAATATATACGTATACCAAATTTCAAGTGAATACCTCAATTTTATTTTATCATCCCCTTTAATAATGTAATGGGGGTGGTGGGATGAAAAATATTATACAAAATTTTGAGGCCGTTGCTTCCAGTACATACAATAAATTTTAAGTTTCTATACTCTTACTAGTTTGCTTTATTTATTTACCCCCCAACCCTTTACCGGATATGTTAAAAAACAATCCAGTTCCAGGTCTCACTATAATAAATACGTGTGCAAAATTTCAAGTCAATATCTTAAACCGTTCCGGAGAGAACGTGCGGACAAAAGAAAGTTACAGACAAACCGACAGACAGAAAATTTCTTTTCGCTCAAATTTAAAATCTCGACGTTTCATGACATTCTAAACCTATTTCAAGAAAAAAAATTGACAATTTTTTTGCCATTACTATACTTCCAATCCACTATGTGGATGTGGAAGTAATAGTCCTAACTATTTTCGTCAAGTGAGCCATTGATTTCTTGATTTTGTAACCACTGAAACAAAAAAAGGCGACGTTTTTGTTGTGATACTTTTTTACTGTTCTTAAGATCTTAGAATTTATTATAAGAAATATCTGATCACGTTTGGGACAAAAAGAGTATGACAAAAAATAATGTTTTGTTTGCTTCAGTAGAACAAAATGAAAATAAAAAATTTGATGCGCCATGAAAAGTATTCGGCTGTGGCACCTATGTGGTAAAAAAATATTAATGATCAAACAGGTACCAATCTACTGCGGGCGGTAACTCTAAGTTATGGGAGAGTGAAGTCGTCTTTCCATATTTATTAAATTATGATCTTTTAGCTTTGGAGGGTTAGTGCATTTTGAAAATGAAATAAAATATAGTGTATGTTCTGGGCACTTCCATAACCTGTAAAATATATAAACAAAGGACCAGTACAGTACTTAGTGTACGCCAGTGATATTGCTAGTCTTGAATTTGACATTATTGCAATGTTTGCAGATGATACTGCTAGTATGGCTATTGGAAATGATCACGGAAGGGCTAACAGAAAATTAATAATATCTATAGACTAGATTAACGACTGTGCTAAAAGATGGAGAATCAAGTAAACTGAAGTTAAATCTATCCACGTCAACTTTACCAGCAAACGAGATCAACATATTACCATTAGAATAAACGATGCTCAGATTCCCTATGCTAATTCAGCAAAGTACCCACGATTCTAGACTTCGTTAGAGAGTCCATGTCAAAAACAAACGCGAAGAGCCTGGTATAAAATTTAAAAAAACGTACTGGCAGCTAGGAAGGAACTCCAGTTGTCCACATATAATCCTTTATAACATTCAAGTTATTCAACGTTTCCAAAATAAAGTAGTAAGGAATATCTTTGATGTACCCTGATACAGCCGCAACAGTGATCTCCAAAGGGACCTTAACGTAGAGACCATATCTTTAGCCAGTAGTCTCGAACAACGGCTGCTCCAGCACGTGAACGCCGAAGCTCCTCGACAACACCAACCTAATGAGAAGACTCAAGAGCATCGAGCCTTTTCAGTTGGTTTAGTGATTATGTTAGTTAAAAGCAGAGAATAGCGCGGGTTGGTGTTACATGCTAATCTTAATGTAATTAATCAAATGATCAGACCCTAAGGTATATAGTGAGTAGGACCTTCGTTTTTCGAAGAATTTTCAACTCTAGATAAGTTGGGTTAGAACAAAATTACTTATTGATCTCCTTAATCAGATTGTAATACTTGTAAATGTCCCGCTAGGAGTACCAGCCATTACGATTGAGACGGAACGAGTCACACACATTTGAATACATTTAGATTTTAATTAATGTTCAACTAGCAGATTTTTAGATAGAGTAACAATGATAAGCTTGTAGTACATTTTAAAAGCATGTAATGCAATTAATTGTTCATACTTTATATAACATAAAATGTGTGTTTCTGTATATTATTTGAATAAAATTTATAGCATAGATACGATTATATTACGAGAATAGCTAATTTAAATAATTAATTTAGTTAGTTCCAGAGCGAGAAATGTACTAATAAATCAAGAAAATAGAAACAATTTTAAATTCAACACAGTTATTTATGAGCTTACTGTTTTGCATGTTAATAAAATACGGCAATAAATTTATGTAATATTGTAAGAAATTTAGGCAAGATGTTCATTAAATAACAACTTAAATAAGCAGGACTGACAAGTATGGACAGAACACGCTACGGCATCTATATTTTACCATTTAAACGCCAAACTCGGGATATCTTCAAAATGTATATCGATCCAAAGGTGTGTTTTACTGATTATTTACATATTAACTACCGAAATTTGCCACTTTATTGTTCATAAAGTGGATTATACGGCTCTACTTATATGAACAAGTTTACTACTGCAAATATTGTATTGTACAGTCTCCTATTAACATATTTATATCTTTTATGTGTTAACAAACCTGTTTTCGTGTAAATATTCACTTACACTTATTACAATTTTATTCAAACTAACGTTGCGTGTTACATTTTTCCTTTATATTCAAATTCTAACTGCTACTAGCAGCAAATTTATTGTTTAGATACACAGTTTTGACACTTCAAGCTATTTGTAATAATGGACACACACAGTAAAGAAAATTATTATGTTCAAAAGTTTGAAGGAAATTGTAATTTAATGTTGTAATAATCCGGAAAATATGGTAAAATTAGTATTTCTGGTCTGATCAATGGCGATCTCTACAAGTTACATATTTTTTTAGTTTTGCTGACTATGAAATCTTGGATATCTGTTGCATTTAGAATTCCATTTTATAGAATATTTGCAAAGTCTGCCCCCGGCACACCGTGGTGCTTTTGATGAAAACAGGCGTCAAAAGTTGGTAACCTACCAAATGTTCGATAAAAACTTACGAAACTTGGTAGAGTTAAGTATTTGGATATACGAAATTCAGTTTTGCTGCAGAAATTTTCTCTTTCAATATGGCGGTTTCAGAAGCAAAAGCGATGAAAAATTCAGTAAAATAACCCAACCACAAAAATTGTCCTGATCCTGGAACTTCACCCGAGTAGTCCAATGTATTTTTCGACACTGAATTCGAATTCGACCTCAAAAAAGCACAAACACCCTTAAAACTTTAAGCTAGAACGAAAAAACCACCCGTAGAATACGATTCAAATGTATTGATTCCTCATTTTAACCGCGAATATCCCAAAAACGAAGGAACAGGAAAAATTTATAAAATTATATGTTCATTATATGTAAATTGTACATCACCCATTGAAATTTTAATAATGTAGGCTAAGACATTATGAAAATTATTTAGTTTACATCACAAAATACACCTATTTTTAACGAGATTCTCGGCACATTAAACTTTAAGTGGTCATGTCTCGAAAACCACTTATTATTTTGATGTAAAATTTTAGCAAGACATGAACGAATACTTTTTTACATGTGGTGTTTTTTTTTTAACTTTTTTCTCTAAACTCCTCGTTATTATTTACATAAATGAGCCACCATGTATGTTCAGTTATCTTAGGAGACGACATGAAAATTCTTTTTCGAATGTTCACTTCTAATCAGATAAACAGTTATTTCGAAAAAAAAAATCAATTGTTAATTAATTATAGCATTTGAAGTAATAGAGAAAGAAATTATTCGATCCCTACAGGTGAGGTGCCGTGCAACGCGGGCTTGCTTGCTTACTGCAGACGTTCTGTCGACCTCGCTATCTTATCTGCATCTCTCTCTCGCATTGATATTATCTATTGGGCTTAATAACTCAATTAATACTTGATACATCCGAATTTTACTTTCTGAAAATGTATATAATTTATGTAATCAACCATTGTATGAATCATTTTCTAGATACCTTGGTAAATAACCGAATGAACATGAGGTCACGTGTTTGAGAATAATTGCAAAATTTTAGAATACAAAGTTATGAAAAAATGTCCTCTTTTAAAAAATGCCGTGCTTAATCGGTATCTAAAATATTATTTACATAGTAAGCATATTTTCCAAGATTATATATTAACTACTACTGTAGATATAGTTAGGGAGGTTGGAACTCAACCTGTCCCTGAAATTAGTGAACATGAATTAATACATTGCTTACTAAATATAAAAATCAATTCACCTAAAACTATTTATAAAACCTACCGGAATTTTAAAAATATTAACCATGATCAATTTAACTCTGATCTTAGATCTATACCGTGGCATAGTATTTATGATTTTGATGACATTAACATTAAGGTAAAATTCCTTAATGGTACCCTCCCTACTTTGTTAAATATTCATGCCCCAGTTAGAACAATAAGAATCACTAAACCATATGCACCTTGGCTAACTGATACTATACGAGCAATGATTAATGACAGGGATAAAATATTACGAAAATACAAAAAACCGAAAAATATAACGGATTGGAATAATTATAAGCAACTTGGAAATTTAGTTACTCCAACCATTAGGAAGGAGCAAAAATCATGTTATGCTATAAAATTTACTAGCAAAAATCAAAAAGAAAAATGGTTAATATTGAAAGAAATAAAGCAGTCAAGAAATACGGGAATTGATTTACCTAGCAACTTATCCAATGTTAATCAGATAAACAATCATTTTGTTAATTCTGTACCACAAAATACTCCTAATGCATCCCTAATTCAATTTTATAATAATAATATGAAACACACTGTTAATTCATCATTTAACTTTCACACAGTCACAGAAATTGATGTTCTAAAGATACCTTCGAAAATGAAGAGTAAATCTTGTGGCTTAGATGGTATAGATATTTTAACTATACAGCTTTTTACCTTTTTTGCTTCCATATATTACACATACAATGAACTATTGTTTAATTAACTCTGTCTTTCCCAATACATGGGAGTAAGACCTATACCAAAAATTACAAGTCCTACATGTTTAAATAAATTAAGACCAATTAGTATCTTGCCAACGTTCTCAAAATTATTAGAAAAAACTATTGAAATACAAATACAGGGGCATCTAAAAGATAATCAGATAATACCATCAAATCAGTCCGGGTTTAGGCAAGGCCACAGCTGCAGTACTGCATTGATGAGCATCACAGATGACATCATAGGGGCATGTGACTTAAATAAACTAACAGTTTTAGTTCCTTTAGACTACTCCAAAGCGTTTGATACCATCAATCATGAGATGTTGATATCCATTTTGCATTTCATCGGCTTCACTGAAGGTGCAAGTAAATTATTAGAGAATTATTTAAGATATTGATCTCAACTGGTAATGTATGGAGGAGAATCCTCAGATATGTTAACCATTAGCACAGGTGTGCCACAGGGGTCAATTTTGGTATCTTTACTTTTTATAATCTACTCGTCTAACTTTTCATCCGTTTTTCTTTCATGTAAACAACATCATTACGCAGCTGTATTTGTCTTTTGACGCGAGTGAAAGTAAGCAGGCAATCGCTGAATTATGATCTTAGCTCTTTATTGATTTTTCAAGTAAAATGTGTCTTCAACTTAACTCTAGCAAATCAGCTGTGATTGTGCTCGGCGGAAAATCGGAAAGAAATAAATTCGCTTTAGAGTTTAGGAACAGTATCAAAATCAAAGATGAGCCTATTTTATTTCAAAATATTGTGAAAAATTTGGGACTCATTATGGACCAAGAATTGAGATTCACGCCACATATTAATAAATGTCTACAAAAGGCGTACTTAAATTTAAAAGTAATATATCAAAAGAGATTTATATTGACCAAAACCTCCAAATCTGTACTCTGTGATTCTCTAGTATTGTCACAGTTGAATTACTGTGACACAATATATGGACCTTGTTTAAATAGTACTGATAGTAATCGAATTCAAAAACTTCAGAACTCCTGTTTGCGGTTAATCTTTGGTATAAGGAAGTTTAATCGTATTAGCCACACACTAAACCTAAATAACTGGCTTGACATGAAAAATAGACGATATTTGCACTCTGTTTGTCAGAATTTTAATATACCGCCATACTTGTATTCTAAAATACATTTTCTGACGACCACCATTTAAACATTAGGTTTTAGGGTATCCTTACTCCTCCAGTTCATCATACCCAATTTTTTAAGAGGTCATATTCGTACAATATTACAAAGTGTATTAATGAATTACCCCAGGAATTAAAAACTAAAAGTACATCTGGTTTTAAAAAACATGTGATTGAGTTAATTATGAACAGGCAGTAATTTCACACAAAAATTTGTTGTAGTTTTTTTTGTTGTTACCTATATTTTATGCCCATTGTCCAGAACTTAGTTTTTTATTCTTTCTTTCTTGTAAGCATAAGTTAGGGAAAATTCCGATTTTTTAATTTAGGCTATATTGCTTGTCTTGGGTTAGGTGAAAGAACAGGATGCCTTTAGGCTTTACTGAACCACGCCCAGTAAAATCGTTTTTATAAATTGTAATATTAATTTGGTTAATAAAGTCCCTTATTATTATTATTGTCATGTAATAGATTTAAAACTGGTATGGTCAAAGTTTCCTTAAAAATAGGACATTTTTCAATATAACTTAGCAGAACTTCAAAACTGTCCAATGTACATTATTCAAACTTCAGTGAACGACTTACAATAGACGCATAATGAACACATATTTCTTTAAATTTTTTCCACTCCTACGTTTTTGAGATAGTCGCTGTTAAAATGAAGGGTCAATACATTTGAATCGTATATTAGGGTTTTTGAATTTCAAATTTTAAAATGTCAAAAGCAAAAAATTGATCCTTAGGGTGAAAATCGAGGGGTGGTAAAAATTAAAATTTGACTAAATGCGTGATTTTGATTCTAAAAGTTTATTTATAGGGGTTTTGAGTTTGCTGATTTCAAATTTCAACATGCTAAAAGCCAAAAATTGATTCTTGGGGTGATAATTGAGTAAAATAGGGGTTGAAAGGCGTGTAAAAATGAAAATTTGACAAAATACATGATTTTCATTCTAAAAGTTTATATCTAGGGATTCTTGGGATTGTTGATTTCAAATTTCAACACGCCAAAAACCAATAATTGATTCCTAAGGTGAAAATCGAGTAAAATAGAGGTCAAAAGGGGTGAAAAATTAAAATTTGACAAAATACGTAGTTCTCATTCCAAGAATATATTTCTAGGAGTTTTGAGGTTGCCGATTTCAAATTTTAGAATGTCAAAAGCCTAGAATTTATTCTTAGGTTGAAAATAGAGTAAATTAGTGGTTGAAATGGGTGTGGAAATAAACAGTTCAAATTAGATTCTGAAATTAAAGGGGTCCTAAAATAGGGTAAATCATCCCTGATTTGTGGTAACAAAGAATACACATTGATTAACATTATTGTTAGTTTCTCAATGTCATCAGCAACACTTACCCATCTATAGATGAATTTTGTACAGTGTAAACCCTCTTATAGGCCACTTTTTTTAATTTTAATTCAGTAACTGAAATTCCCTTTCGGATGCCTTTACTTTAACAAGGACGAATAAAATTATTCCCTAATCGCTAGTGCAAAATAAAGATAGGCCTCTATATGTTTGACATACTGGGTAACCAATTTGGCAATTCAGCCAAAGAGAGTCACTTGTATATTCGTTGCAGTATTTTTGTTTAAAATTGGTAACATAAAAAAATATAATTGCATACCTACTCTAATTCTAATGAAAACTGAATATGTAATAGTTTCGGCTGACGTCTCAAGCAGCAATATTAATACTCAAGCGATAATAGAGCACTTTGATACATAAACAACCATTTAATCATAGTCTGTCAAAATGATTATTTTTTTCATTCAAATCGCTATACGGCAAATAGTCGGTTGGAAAGAGAAAAATAAACAAGGCTAGTCAATCAATCAATTAAAATAACTTCAATAGTAGTAATTTAGTTTATATGGAATTTCCCGCATCCGTGCCCGAAGCATATCAGACATCCACGGCGCAGAGTTATAACAGTTAAAAGACAGGACGGGGCGGATCCGGAATTACTATGTTGAGTTATTCCGGGGTCATGAAATAGATTGTCCTGACATTTCAGATGACATTGACAATTTACCCTCATATTGAAAAATTATTTAATCCTTGTCGATTATTATACTACTCGGAAATACAAAACGAAGAGTATATTGCATTTGATATATACAGGGTGTAATCAGTTTCATGTCATTAAAAAAAACTGGTAATGGGGACCGACTAGACAAACAAAAAACCTTTATGACTTTTCCATCTAGGGGCACTTTGAAAAAAACTGACCTAGGTCAACATTTTAAATATTTTTTTTTTAATATCAATGTAGAAAATAATTGAGAACCACTGCTTTTCTTGGTCAATGGACTTATAGTTCGCAATTATACAACTTTTAAATTGTCATAAAAAAGTGCAGTCCTCGGCGTCACACGCAGTGTCAAAGCAAAGGCCTCGGATCATCGACCGCCTTTGATGGACCGCCTCACCGAACTGGGGTAATTATAAAGAGGTAAATAATTCGTTATCTTTTCCTGCACAACTGCAAGCAAATAATGGCCATAGAAGTTTAAACAGAGCATTTCTTTACTTGTGTGTCTTTTAATTTGAAACAAAATATTGTATTAATATTTATTATTTAGAATATTTAAACGTGATTTATTAACGTTTGTAACATAAATGAGTGTCCTAGGTTAAAAACTTACCACCTAAGTAAATTATTCGAAGTCTCTGCATTTGCATCAATATACACTTCGGTACGTCGAATTAAAGACATACGTACTCCGTTCAACACTAAACAATAAACTATCAACTAACGTTGTCAATAAAGAAAAATAAAAGAAAAACTTGGTCCAAAATCCAAAACGGAACACAAAAAGAACGAACAAGTAAGTTGTGTCTGTACGTAATCAATAATTTAACAACTTGAACGGTAAAGTGAATAAAATAAATCTTAACTATAAATACACAGTGACCCAAAATTCAAAAATAACAAAAACAACGAACGACGGGGCGGGTTAGACGTGTGTGCATAACGAAACACCCACATTAACTAAAATATTGCACAAGGGAGAGTCAGAGTATAAGGCAAAGACACGCGCGACGGTCTAAACCTATCTCAATATTCCAGCAGTTCTCAAAAGATTTTTTTGAAAATTTGAGAAATTTTTGTTAATTTTTTTTCTCCAAAACTATGAGGTTTAGACCCCATGTTATACAGGTTTTTTTTTGTTTGTCTTGTCGTTTCCTACCACCAATTTTTTTAATGACATGAAACTAATTACACCCTGTATGTGTACATATGACAAATTACATATTTTTTTACAATGCATTCTGGCAAAAAAATGTATTCAGTTCTTTCGTATTTCTTGAGGCATTAAATTAATGGAATATATTATTTTCCTTAAAAATAATTTATAATCCAAATTAAATCATCATTCGATATAAAAAACAACGCATTTATCAGAATTTCTCATAAACAATGAAAATATTACTATTGTAAAATAAAGTTTATTGAACTATATTTGAAACTGAAATAACGTGTTCAATTATCTTAATTACAACGCCTTTTATGGCCACCTTAAGCTGGTAAAAATTATAAAAAGAAACATAAAAGTTTATAATTATTGTCAAAAAACTTTTTTAAGCGTACCATAGAAAAGTTAGTGTAGTTTCTTTAAGCATGCTATTACAGCTAAACGATCAGGGAGGGATTTTCCTTCTTTACCGTTTAGTTTTTTGCTGAAAGTGTTTGAAAATCACTTTTTTGGAGAAAAATTAATGATTTTTTTTTACAATTCTAATCAATCTTATTTCTGCTAGAAAAACTCTTATCGGCTAATCATGATAAATGCTTGACCAATGGCGTAGTAGCTTGTACGAACAAGTTTAGAGAATAGTAGACGATATGCGCGCCGACTCTGGCAAGGAGAGACGCTAAAAAGATGGCGTAGAGGCGGTTGGCCGTGTAGGCCTTAAGAATTAAAAGCTGCCATACATTTGTAAATATCTATATACTTATAGTGATTAATAACTGCGAATAGAATCGGTAAAATAGTTATTTTAGTTTATATGTACTGTGATATTGTGTACCATCGTCCATCGCTACAGCAAGGCAATGTTTTCGTCGAACTAGCTGTAAGTACAGTCTTTTATATTATGTATGCCTCTCGTAATGCAAACGTTGCTGTTTGAAGCCAATTGCGACAATGCAGAATTATTGGTGGCTTCAATACCTCATTCCACGTTTGGCCAGTAATATTTCCTATTGTATCCAGTGTTCGATTAAGACTTCTCGTACCCCATGAGAAGATAATAGTGCGTGAATAATCTCGTTTTGGTGGCGTAGCTATACCGTCCCGTTATTTCGACATATCCCGTGTCTTTTGGGCATAAAACATAGTGTTCAACTGCCGAACCAGTTTATGTCGAAATTATTAATTGTCGGGGCCTATTTTTGTTATTAATTTTACGTATAGTCTGTAGTATTTCCTTTTGTGTGATCTCATGTAATTTAATTGAACCTTTTTTATGTTAACGTAAGAATTCTTTGTTTTACCGCTCTGGCCAGATCGTGCTCAGTTTAGTTTAATTATTTACTGTATACGGATCTTAATTGAGTACCATTTTGCTTTGTATTTTGCTATATGTCAGAAGGACTTTTAATGATTTGTTTACATGATTATTCTGACGAAGGTTTTTGTAAAGTTTACTCACAACCCTGATGTGAATTGTTTGTGTATTTTTTTAGTAAATCATTAAAGTAAGTTAAATTCAACGATTCGTTTTATTTTCACTAAGAAATTATAACGTTTCAGCAATTAGGTTTTTACCTTGGAACCCAGTTATAATAAATGGATTTTCATGATTTCCTCTGCATCGAGTTTCTAATAAGTAAAAAAAAGTTCACCCTTTAAAAATGTCCACTTTTTACTTCTAGAGAGGTGGGCAAAAATGTAAAATAGTAACCACCGAATCTGAGATAGACTCATTTTTTAAGAGAAAAAGGTGGTTTACAATTTTTCATGAAAATTTCTATTTTCCAAGTTATAACGATTTGAGGATTACAAGGTACCAATTTTTTAAAGAACTGGTAACTTAAGACTATTTTTGGTAAATAACTCAAAAGTCTTGCATTTATGGAAAAGGTGATATAGTATAAAAATACGATTATGATATTACAAGTATATCATTTTTTGTTTATTTCTGTACGACGAATAGTTCTAAAAACATGATTTGTAGAGTTTAAAAATGGCGCTCTAATATTTATCATACACACACATACACATAATGTTTACAAATTTTCATGAAAAATTGTAAACCACATTTTGCTCTCTTGCACTCGACTGCATAGAACGAATATATATTAACAGATACATTTTTCTATTTACATTGTATACATTAAGCATAATTGTTAACATCTACATGTGATCGTAATCATTAATCTTAGTAAATTTATAAAATAAAATAATTTATAATGATTTATTGAGTAAAAATTAAATTATCATAAGATACGGCCTGCTATCAAGGCATATTATTCAGGATTACTCTGCTGGTTTAGTTGAGCGTTATGCCTTGTATATCTGGAAAGTGGGATCTCGTCAAATAATATTTCAGTGTTGAAAATGACCTCGCGTGTTTTTAGTGTCATAAATTACTGCGAAGCACGCACCAGCCCGAACGTATAATGGATGGATTTGCTATGGATGCCATCTGAACATTTGTTCTTTACCTTTGTGACTAAATTACTGCCGCATGTTGTCTAAATATTAATGACTCTTCAACTAAATTACGCGTATTTATGTCTGGTAGGGAAACTTGGATCATTTTTCAGAAAGTTGCTGAAAAATGACGTATTTTGCTTATTTCTCATTTTCATAGTTGAAAATAAGTGAATGAAATATTGTAGAGAAAGTTTCTTGTAAAAAGAATAGACGAATCTTAGTGAGGTACTTGAATAGTATACAGGGTGTAATTAGTTTCATGTCATTAAAAAAACTGGTGGTAGGGAACGACAAGACAAACAAAACAACCTTATATAACATGGGGTCTAAACCTCATAGTTTTGGAGAAAAAAAATAAACAAAAATTTCCAAAATACTTAATAGTTTGAGAACTACTGGCATATTGGGGTAGGTTTTATTGCCTCGCGTCTTGTCGCATTCGTGCAAATAAGTATGCCGACAAAGCAGTTAAAACCGACCGACAGAGGACCGCCATGTTTTTTGCTTCTTCGCGGCCAAATTATCTTATTAGGCGTGCTATACTCTCCCTTGTAATATTCTCAAGTAATAATTTCAGTTTGTGTCCTTACTTGGTAAACAACGTACATATGACACGACCTACCCGTTCCTTGGTTTTGTCTGTTGCTTTCGTTCGTCTTGAATTTTGTGCCACTTATGTTAAGATTAATTTATTGACTTATCGTTCAAGTCGTTAGTACCTGGTTACGTAAGACACTACATGGATTTTGGACCGTTCTTTTTTGTTTCCTTTATTAATAACGTTAATTCACAGTTTATTGTGGTGTTTTAAAACGCAGATTTTGGACATTATGGGAGATTACACTTATCCAGAGCTCGCGGATATGCACTTGGTGTATGAGGAAAGTGGTGGAAATGCAGCTGGTGCGGAAGAGCTTTAGAACAATTGCAACAACGTATTTTAATGTGCATAGAAACCATAAAAAATGATCCTAATTTACCAAATGCTTATGTCCTTAGTTCGACGTGTCGAAATGTGTATACGTGGAGATGGAGGTCATTTCGAACAATTTTTGTGAAAAATTCAAAAGAATTGTTCAGTTATTGGGTGTTACCTATTGGGCATTAAATGTACGATTATTATTATTATTAGTCTTCGCTATCTTGTTTTGATCTGTTTATTATTGTTTACATTGATTATGATGGAGACAGATTCAAATTAAGATTTGAATGTTAACTTAGGTCAGTTTTTTCAAAGTGCCCGTAGAGAAAAAAGTCATAGGTTTTTTGTTTGTCTAGTCGGTTCCTATCATCAGTTTCTTTTAATGGCATGAAACTAATTATACCCTGTATAGATGAGTACATAAACATTCGATAATTATATCCACATTTTATTATTTTTGAGAAAAATGAGTATTTTGATCATAAGTGATATATATATATAAGTTGGAAGTGATATTCATAACAGAGATATCTGAAAAATTCTATTAGAAATGACATTATCTTCCTGTTGCCTTGACACTTCAATAAACAAATCTAACAGGCGTATCCATTTCATTTAACTGTATTATGAGATGCAATTTATGACACATACCATGACATATTATTTATTAGCAGTAAATATACAACAAAAAATTATCACCGCGATATCTGACAGAACATATGTTTTTTCATTATTTTCCTCCTATTCCTCTTTCTTCTTTCCTTCAGATAATTAACTTTTTAGGTATATCTATATTATCATGTAATGCAAGCCCAAAGTACATAATGCCTGATTTGGAAATCAGGTAACTTTAATCCTTTATTTGCCGAATTATTTAACTTTTTATCCTTGATGAGTATTTATGTTTTATATACATTAACAAATAATAAACGTATTATTATTATTAGTATATTTTTGCCCACATATTTTTAAAGCTTCATTTCACTGATCTCCTGGTGTTACTACATGGAATGCAGAAGCTTTGTTGGTGCTCATTACAACTTAAGTAGATCTTCCAGGAGTACATGTGCCTCCTTTTCTCTGTGTATCGTTTCACAATGGTCCATTGCCACGGTGCAGTTGGAAAAATGTGACCTCTTTTGGAGAAAAATCTGCCGACAGTAGATATATCAATTAATTTAAATTTAAAAAATGGGAAATACCCTTAAGACATTGTACTTTAGAGTAATGCTGCTTTGAATTAACCTAACCTAAAAATCGCAGATGAGATGGGGTTAAAACTTTTAGGTTTATGACTGTTATTTAATACATACAATTTTTCACTTACAAGTTATATTGGGTTTAAAGCTGTTAATTAGGTTAGTTTGAATGCATAGGAATAAAGTTATGTAGATAAAAAACTATCCTTATTTTTATTGTAATGAAGTATGTTTTTAACCTGGAAATTGAAACGCAAGCCGCCGTTTATTTTTATATTTAGAATATTAAGATTTTATGGTATAGGTACAAAGCGTAAATAATTGTTGTAATTGGATTATTTACTTAGAGATATTAAATTATTAAGTAGAAATACAATCCCCTAAGTGGAGCTAGGGCCCCACCACCGAGCGGTGTTAGTTCCGTTTAATCGGTCACTTGGCCAAGACAGCAAAGTGTTATCCGTGACCGAATACATGGGTCCTGTCGGTTTGATCCACTCTTTGGAATGAGTTAAACCAGCAGGGTACCGTAATCAGGAGTGAGCTAGTGTGCAAGTTAGGAGTGAGTGTGATTGGGAAATTTTTTGCTGACAACAGGTCCCGTGTTTGCCCTCTGGCCTAGTGTCCAGTCAGTCAGCGGGCAGCGAGAACCTGGGAAGTCAGGTGAATGCCTTCTGGCCTAGGCTGCAGTCAGCCAGGAAGCCACGAAGACTTCTGTCAGCCCAAAATAGTGCCCGTAGCAGGATCCGTAAGCCTTACTGGTTTAATCCCTTGGAGTGAATTACGCCGGCAAGGAACCGTGACCAGGAGTGGGTAAAGTGTTCTAAAAGTGCTCCGACGGACCTGTGTATGTACTAACCTTAGGCACTGTGCCTTAGCCAAGTTGCATAAACATCTTTTTGTATGTGATTTTGCTTTCTTTTGCCTTGCATCTGCGCTGCCCTGTCCCCTTTTTGCTGCCTCGTTTCCGTAAACTCATTAATCGCTTTACTGTGCTCATTTAACCGTTTTTAACCGCCCTCTTACACCGTTCACCGTCACCCCGCTTTTTAGTGGCTTCTGTAGTTAATCATCATAATTGCAGGATAGTGGTAGGATACTTAGAATTGTACATAGTAGGATAGTAAGTATAATATATATCTGTATATAGGATCTGAACTGTGCCTTTTAATTTGGTGTGTGTGAAGCCAACTATCCCTATAAATCCCTGGTCGTACCGTGTCTGCTCTGACGCTATTCCAGCCCTATGGTAACAGGCTGTGGGTCCTTTACCTCACGGAAAGGTGGCGCCCGAGCTTATCGTACCATACCGACCGCATAAAGCTCGAGTGTCAAAGTGACGGGTAAATAAAGCGTCACATTATCTGTCAGTAAAATAATATTAACAACTCCAAACTCAACTACTATTGCCTGTATAGGATGCAGAATTTCATTTTCTTACCAAAAAATGTACGAGAGATTTTAAAAATTGAACATGATACGGAACAAATACCAGAACGCTAGAACACTACACTCCAATAGAAACCCTATATGCGTTTCGTCAATTGTGTTGTCATCCTCGGGAGATGTTGACGTTTTAATCAACTCTAGATGGTGCCAAAGTGGTTGGAGAAACGAGCATAGAGTGTTAGTATTAGAGTGTAGTTTTCAAGTGTTTTGGTGTTTCTGAAAACGAGTTCAAACTCAGCGTCACAAGAAAGGTTTTTGCCGTCTTCAGGATAAGAGTCGATTAACAGTACTGAGTATAAAACATCCGTGAATATTTTCCACATTAATTTTTTCTCGGCCGTCGTAGTGAAATCATAAGGATTAACAGTTCTGATAATTAAACTTAAAGTAATAAATAAAAAATAAAAACCCAAGCGGAGCTGCCTCGCTGCCTGTTGTCTTCGAAATTTATAGATGCTGTACAAAATTTAACACGACATATTTTATAATCTGTTAACTACATACTGTGTAGTAATAGTCACTACCGTGTACGACCTGTAGAGCTGTGTTGATATATTCCATGTCAATGTAAAACCATGAAGTTGAAAACCATATGATCTAAAAACTTGATATTTTCATGAATTATTTTCAACCAGGCTTTAATTATTGTACATTTTCAAGATGGGTTTTGGAACAAGCCATATATTAAATAAAATTTCGACAGGAGAAAGTCTTCATTATGCATTTCGTGGGTTTTACATTTATAGATATTAACATTTGTATTTAAAATTATTATTTATTGTATTGAAGTTATTATACTATTGTAATGAATGTTTACGTGTGACAAATAATTATTTATATAAATTAACAGATAATTATTATGCAACCATAAAATCTACGATGCAGAACAAAATGTTAACATTTATGAATTGTGCTTATTATTGAAGTTAATGAGGTACTCGTTGCGTGCTTAACAATAACTAAATTGCAAATGACTTTTTTTATGTTTCTCTTATTTTGTTATAGGTAAGTGAACACTTTTTATTCCTATTATGGCATTGAAACGTCGAACAGAACATTCTTTTAAATCAAAATAAATAAAAATTATTATTGATAGTTGAAAGAATAAAATAATTATGAAACATATAATTGCGTTAATTAGGCTATAATGTAAGGGGAAAAATTACAATTGCACGTCACGAAATGATGACCAAGTAGTCTGCTGTG
The DNA here is from genome assembly GCA_963583905.1 of Stenurella melanura. Taxonomy (NCBI): domain Eukaryota; kingdom Metazoa; phylum Arthropoda; class Insecta; order Coleoptera; family Cerambycidae; genus Stenurella; species Stenurella melanura. The sequence continues at coordinate 139,408,316 of OY757311.1, forward strand.
GGGTTCTTTCTCACTAGCACCAGAAAGATATGAGGATCCCACGAACAAACTTTGTGAAGTTTCGCACTTGTACTTTTATGTACCACTTACAAAACTGCTGAGAATCACCTTGATCTATTTTACTCATATACTGCAAATGTATCTTATATGTATCTATTCATAACCATTTCTGTATAATTTTTAATGTATTTTAATCATTGGTTTATTATGTATTTTTATCCCTTGTACACAGTACCGTCAAATTAAAGCAATTGGCGGTTACCAGCTAAACACATTACTGCCATGCGCTAATAGGTCGAACAGAATACTATACTGCACTGCATGCATAAAGTATGGAAGAAATTCATTAAGTCTAAGTACAAAAATATATAATGCAAAAAACTCGAAATGATCAATTTTTATTTTGAATTGAGCAACTTTTACTTTGGGTTTTTTAGCTATGACGCCATTGCTCCTTCGGTTATGACGTCATTTCCTCTTATTTAATGGAACGCCCTGTATATTTTTTCATCATCGGACTCTCTATGAAAATCTGAATTTAAAAACCTTACTACTTAAGGTCTAGAGTTTATAAATTCGGAGCTACAGACATTTGAAAATATTATTTTTTTTGAAATTAAATAATTCCTATTTTATTGTTATGTTGTACAATATAATAGCAAATGAACGGTAAATAATAACATAAGGATGTAACAAATCAAATTTTCAAATGGGCAGTATCCCAAATGATGAATGAATTTTTGCTGAACTTTATTTATAGTTTCTTGAGGAATGTTACATTCTAATCTAATTTTACTTTTTAATTCTTGAATATTCTCAGATTTATATTTGTACACTACGTTCTTCAAGTGACCACAAAGGAAAGCATCTAGCGGGGTAGGATCCGGTGACCTTGGTGGCCATTCAACAGTCCCACGTCTTCCAATCCACCTATTTGGAAAAACATGATCAAGATATCTTCGGATAGCTAATGCATAATGTGAAAGTGCACCGTCTTGTTGATACCATAAGTTTTCGTCGGGAGTTGTACAATTGTTTCTACTCGGAATAAGGTCAGTAAAGTAGGGATTAGATACTCTTATAAAAACAGAAGATACCTTGGTCCATTTATGGTGTCATCGAAAAAGTAGAGACCGATTATTCCATTTCTAACAATTTCCGCACACACATTTACCTATTGTATATACTGAGTGTGCTGCTCTCGTATCCATCGAGGGTTTTCCTCTACCCAGTATCTACAATTTTGGCGATTGGCTTTACCATTTCATGTGAAAGTTGACTCATCCGAAAAAATTATATTTTTTACTTGAAAGGGATTATAACATAATCATTAATATTTGACAGAATTCCATTCTTCGGATTGGATCATCATCAGATAACTCTTACACAAGATCTATCTTAAGAGGATGCCACTTTTGTTGTTTTAACACTTTGTGTACAGAAGTAAAAGGAATATCATAATCTCGGCCAAGCTGGCGAACGCCATTGTGTGGATTCTCTTCCATAGCCAGAAAAACATTTAATTTGGTATCCTCGTCAATAACTGGACGGCGTTTCTTTGGCAGATTATCTACGGAATCAGTATCTCTACATTTTATCTCAATTTTGTTCACTGTTGATTGACTTATGGATCTTTCCGGATACTTAGTGTTAAATAAAGTACATACTTCTTGTGTTCGTGCCCTGTCACCATACGCAATCATCATAAGAACTTCTATTCTCTGAGATACAGACAAACGCATTGTTATAAAGCAGAACACACCAATTAATAAGCAGTTATTAATTTAACACCGACAAGACAGAACTGTAGACAGGATTTTGTTTTTCCCTTAGATATGATGCTGACCGTACCAGGCAACTTAAAGAAATATTACAAACAACCTATTCGGCTACCTACTCGTTCTTGTAGGGTCATCTAAAAACGTGCTTTATAAAAATGAAATCTAGACCTTAAAAAAAGGAAAAGGAAAAGGAAAAAGAAGAATATAGAAGAGAATAGAGAAAGAAGAAAAGAAAAAAGGAAATGACGTCATAACCCAAGCAGCGATGACGTCATAGCTAAGAACTCAAAGCAAAAGTTGCGCAATTAAAAATTTAAATCAACCAGTTCGAGGTTTTTGCCATAATAATTGCGTCTTCAGATTTAATGAATTTATTCTATACTTTATCTACACAATGTATATACAGGCAATGTTAGTAACGTCCCAAGAGCGGTAATGGTATGTCTGAAAATAAAAATGTTACTTTGGGTATTTTCTAGACAACTTTTATATACTTCGTCTAACATCTAATATGAGAAACAACAAAAGAATATTTTTTCAGCCAGATATTACAAACGAAAATGTTAAAAATATATCAAAGAAAGTAGACTTCTACCAAATTTGGTTACGATGACCATGAACACAAGCAGGTATTCGCCGCAAGTCGGAAATTGTTGTATATCAAATCGGCTCCTGCCTGTGCGGACGATAGTCCTTGCATCCGTGTTCGTATTTGGCCGGCCTGATATGTATATATTTACTTACTATATAGTTACCTATTTTCACAAGACATATTAATCCACCTCGGTATTCTTCTTAACTCGTAATTGATTTTTATTGTGGGGTGTGTAGCATTTGAAAAAGCTACATTGATAACTTCATGTTTGAATATAGTAAATTAACCCTGATAAATTCATTTGTTTGAGTATAAAGGTATGCAACCCACAATCTAGAATGCGATAGTAAATAGTTGCCTATCTTGATGTGAAATTATGGGTAGTAAACATGTTTTCTTTAAGTAGAATTTTGAGTTGGAGATGTTAGTCGTATATTCTTGTAGTTGAGATATTACATAATTGTGTAATTCAGTCTTTTAATTGCAAAGTCTTTTGTTGGCGCATTTTCATTGGCTACAGAAAGTGTTCTCTAGATGCTCAAGTTGGCAACACTGAGAACTCTCAAGGAGATTTCCGGCTGGTGGTTCGTTTTTCGACAGCGACGAGATAGCTGAAAGGTGGCGGTCCCGGTTTTGTATTGAAGAATTTGGGTTTTACATCGCTTACACTGAAAAGGGATTTGATTTGATGTACCCAGTGTTTATTTACCGTCCTGCCAAAAGCATTTTGTAGGGAAGGAATTCTGTCGATTGTCGTAATTTGATCATCACGTGTTTCGTGAGGTTATGTAATACTCCCTATATGAGCTTTTATTTTTTACTTAGCTTGGTGTTTTATTTAGTTCTTATTTATTGTAATTATTACAGAGTGTTTTGGAGGGACTAGCCATTTGAAATTAGTTATGTTTTGGAGAGGCTTATATTTGGGATAAGCATATGTTTGGTGCTGTCATTTTCGTTATGTAAGTGGGCCCAGTATTTAGAGGAGTAATAGGAGGAAGTCTATTACTCAGATATTTGGTTTTATATTGGTCCTGCTGACATTTAGAGAAGTTTTGGTTGGAGAGTTGCTCGCAGCAGTCTCCAAGAGATTTAGGCAGAATTTTGGGAGTGACACGGAGTCGTAGTCGTAAGCAACGTTGAGAACATCTTAGGAAGTAGTGACAAGTCACGCTGCAGTCGTGACAGAAAATGCCAAGGCTCTAATCAGGTTTTATTGTTTCATATTAGTTACATAATTTTAAAGACATTATTATAGTTTAGTTCAATGAATTTTTGTTCAAATATTAGAGTAAATTACACAACAATGTTGCAACTACAAGTTAATCTCTAAGTTTATACCTAGTATGATGAATATCTTAAGATTTTTTGCTGTGAAGTAACGCATGGTACCACATGATACTAATTTACCTTCTACTATGTCACATATGAAGCATTTTTAATAGAACATAATTATTTTAGATCATTCTTTAACATTCTAGTGCACACAGCGAGCATTGCGAAAATTGGATCACAGAATCTTGTTTGTTACATAATATTTTAGTGATGAGCTGTAATTTTAATCCATTGTAAACCTTTAACTCGCTGTTGTAAATCTAAAACTCATTGTTGGTATCACCTAAGCCGTAGTTGCATTTTTATGAGATACTCAAGTCACTGAAATAATTTTAGATGGGGTCATATACATATTCTGAATTTCTTTTGCGTATATAGATTATGTTTAGGGGATAATTGTGAAACTGTTTTTTATTGTTGTACATCTCACTTGTGTTGTAATAAATGTCTAGCGTCTACATGTTCTTATTATTTGCACTGGTACTCCTGATATTTGCTTAAATTTTGAGATTTCATAGAGTAAAGTAAGAGTTTTGATATTATAGACATATTTTGAGAATTTCATCGCATGATTGCTAGTAACTTAATTTTGTTCCTGGCTGGCAAAATTATTTAAATTACATTAGGTAATATACAGCAGGTGGCGCCCTTTGAGTGCCCACACAGTCCTAACCCACGGCCCTATGCTCTCCAACAAAAAAACTGGCTGTCGTTCGCACCGATGTAACACGTTTTAATATTTAGGTATTAAGATATGTTACAGGTGAAATAACCAATTAAACAAATAATCAAATTTAGAATTCGGCTACTTTCATTTAAACTACTGTGTTGTTTTGAGACCGTACTAAAACTAACTTTAGTAAATGTTTCATTTCTCTAATAGAGAAACCACATACTCGTGTATTTCAAATCAGCACAGTATTTTATATCAGATATTTAATTTGCATTTTAAAAAAATAATTAATGTGACTATAGCTTCAAATTAAACACACAGTTTCTTCATTATTATTTGCTGCTTATATTAATAAAACCACACGCAGGTATGAGACGGCGCATTTACCTGTCAATCAAAGCTCATTTAAACTCAAGATTTGACAGGTTAGATCGGAGTACATAGTGATTTATAATATTACCAGCAATAGTGAAGACAGAAATGCTTGTAAGTGACAGATGTGTATGTATAATTTTATATTTGAAATGTATGATTACGCGCAGGTTAAAAATGATGACTTTATTCTTATAGAATGCCAGTTTGACTCCTTCCATTCAGACCAGACCGTGTAAGTGATGTGATTAATACCTTTTTCGGTTGTTTAGATTGTATTGATTATAACTGATCGCTTGAGATTGGGAATATTTAAGGTGCTTTTTAAATTTCAATGGACCCGAGAATCATCATTTAATCCTTGATAAATCTTTCTAATGGAGGATAATTAAAAGGTGTTAAGGTCATTTTTATCAGGAATCCCACTTAATTCGTATACGTATTTGTAATTTCTGCTATCAAACCCATGCAATTAAATGCAGTAGAGCACATTATTATGTTTTACATTGAATTAAGAGTGCTATTAGGCGAGGGCCCGTGACATCGTAAGTGCCGCCATCGCGAATTTTAAAAATTCTAGTAAAAATTGACTGTAGGAAGCAACACGAACAAAATGAGCGGTATGATGAGGTTTTGAGTATTTTTAATTAATTAATTTATTTAACGATGCACTTAGTACGGGCAAATTAGCCACTTAGGGTAACAAAAATTAATAAAAGGATCATCTCTGGGATTTAAGTAGGTAATAACCTAGAGAATGAGATGATGCATTCTTTGCATTTCCAAGTTCCGGGAAAATTCAAAAAAATTTGGAAACACTTTGTGATTTTCGGTTTTTTTGCTCTAGCGGCCGAAATAATGAAAATAGAGAAAAAAGTTTCCAACAAGAGTTGTAGCTCGTCTCTACAAAAAAGGTTTTTACAAATGTTTGTCTTACTTAAGTCGTTTAGAAGATAAATCGGGTTTTACACTTATAGTTTTAAGCCGCTTTGAAATGCGCGAAAAATTAGAAATCTCCGGGAGTTTCGTACGACCGGGCTCATAGATCGATAATTCCTACTATTCAGAGAAAAAATTAAAATAACATAAAATGTAGAGAACAATCTTAGCTTTAATGTGGAACCAATCACAAAATTCATAAAAAATTTTATCAAAGAGAAAAAGTGTCAGAAGATGGCTTAGTAAACTTTGTACAGTTGATCAACAGATTTATTCATATCTTTCCCGGGAGTCGTTAGAATGATAATTCATTTTGCTTATATATTCTTATATAATGATATATTAATCCAATTAACATTTTATTGCAATTACTTTTGTTGGAAAAATATGCCTTGCGATCAAAGTAGAGAGTATATTTCTCATCGATCAATCACCTCCAAATTTTGGAGATGAATTCATTATATCTTATTTAATAATAATAGCACAGTCTTAATTTTTGGATTATAGCTACAATAAAACATATTCTTTCGAATGACTTTAAAGTTTTTTAAATGGTCGCAGTACTTTTTGAATTTGTCTACATTATTCATACACGTTCAGAAAATGCACAATTATACAATAAAACAGCTACAACTTATTTGTTTCTTAATATTCTACAATGAATATTTCACGAAATATAGATTAAAGTGCGTGGAATCGAATCCATGTAGTAAAAAAGTACCCACGGTTACGGGAGAAATAGGAAGGATGCATAAAACTCAAAGACGTGAATAAATCAACTGTATAAAGTTTACTAAGCCATCTTCTAACACTTTTTTCTCTATGATAAAAATTTGTATGAATTTTGTGAATAGTTCCACATTAAAGCTGAGAATTTTTTCTATATTTCATGTTGTTTCCATTTTTTTTAGCGGTTCTAAATAGTAATAATTATCGATCGATATGTTCGGTCGGCGTATTGGCATTGTCTCCTATGGGACGACGCATCCCTAGAAAAAATGTACGCCGAATCATGGAAGATAATGTCCCACGATTTGCTATTATTACTTTAGACATTCTCTCCTGCGTTAGGGCAACTCGCGCTAAATATTCAAGCGTCTGAGCGCTGCCTCGTGGTTAATTCAGTTCGTCTAGCATCTGTGGATTTCTACATGGACATGAATGTATCAACAGTTACAACTAACAACATTAGTAATAATTATTTCAGTCACACTATTGAACCAAGTATAAATATAGCAATGAACCAGGAAAAAAAAAATCAGTCGAAACCCAACAAATAATATTCACCGAAGGACCATCTGATGTTTTTTTGTTTGTTATGTTACAATGAAATAGTAAATTGAGGAAACAGAACATTTGCATTTGAATGCTTTCAAACCGCAATCGACACGGTGACGCCAAACAGCAGGAGATATTGTCCCTCCTGACGCGGCGTAGTCTTGGAACATAATCTACTGCATTCAGACGTTTGAAGAGTTGCCCTAACGCAGGAAAGAATGTCCAGTGTAATAATGACAAATCACAGAGAATTCTCATTTTCCGCGCATTTCGGAGCGGCTCAAAACTATAAGTGGAAAACTGGATTTATCTCCTAAACGGCTTAAGTAAGATAAAAATTTGTAAAGACCTATTTTGTAGAGAAAGAGACGAGCTACAAATTTTGTTGCAAACTTTTTTCTGTATTTTCATTATTTTGGCCGTTAGAGCAAAAAAACCGAAAATCAAAAAGTTTTTCCAATTTTTTTTTATCTTCCCGGAACTTGGATGTGCAAAGAATGCATCATTCCATTCTACAGGTTATTAACTACTGAAATCCCAGAGATTATTCTTCTATTAATTTTTATGAGGTAATTACAACATTTTGCCTTCATTGCCTGTACTATACTGTTGGGATCTCGATAATAAATGTTAGGACCTTAGTTTATTCGTGAATCTCTACGCACTATCGCCAGGTTCAGAGTAAGCAGTTAGTACTTGACTATATTTGGTAGAAACATATACTTTTTATTAGTGGATTTTAACATTTTACTGTAATTTTAGTAGGACAGAAGTCTTTAATATATTTTAGTAAATACTAGATGTTCCGGCTTTCAGCAATTGTCTGAAATTATAGGAAAGTTGAGAGTAATGTGGTCAAAATATGATATATTCAATTCTAGGGTAGATTGACTGTGGAACAGACTGGTTTGTTTTTTCCCATTTCACAAGAAGACGAGTGTACATATTCTCTCACAATATTTCATTTACAATATAGTCAAGAGACTAGTAAAAAGGTTGAAATACATATTTTTAAAATTTAATCCCCTTCAAAATATAAGAAATATCTCTAAAGAAGAAATAAAGTTTCACTGTTTTGCAAATATCTGTTTTCCTATTGTCTATTAGTTGAGGATAACAATATTAATCAATTAATTTGAAATCGGTTCAAAAATGTCTCATTTAGAACATGTTTTTTGCAGCGATTTAAATTAATATTAGATATTAAGGTAAAGAAGTTCTCTGTTATCCTCAACGAATATATAGACAAATATTTGCAAAACTGAATTTTGATTTCTTACCTTTTAGATAGAGGTTTTTATTATTTTTTGAAATTTTCTATTTATTTTTATTACTTTTACTACAGAGAAATAAGCAATTATTACAGAAGCCTTTTTCTCTTGGTCCTTGTTAAAGGAATAGATATAACTAGTTAGCCACCAAAATCCATATATTTATGCAACTTTTATTTTAAATTAAGTTGTTTGGAAAGTACAACTCTTGTATCAAATATTGACATATATTTCAGCTAACAGCGATGCTAAAAGCAAGTAATTAATGAGTCACTCTAGTGTTTAAACAGCGTCATTTATTATCGCCAATTACTTGTTATGGCCACCTCTGGCGTATTAAAGATACCCGTTCTTTATAAAAGTGAATGTAAAGAATTTTGGCATCGTCTACGCTTAAGTGTTTCAAAGAAACAACTCTAATTCTAATAAATTCACATATAATTTAATACTTTGAAGTATTATAAAGCTGCCATTTAGGCTTTATTATTGATTAATATTAATATATTACGCCGCAAAATAAAAAATCCTCCGCAACATAACCCTCGTCATGTAGGTAACTCCTCGATAGTTAAGAATTTTAAATATGTGTGAGAATACGCGGGGGTTCCATGATATCTTGGTTGGATTCCAACATATGACCACAGGATCTCACACCTCTCGTGTCCAGGTGTTACACACGCTCGAACCGAGGATGTCCAGAAGGAATAACGAAGAGCAGAGGCGAAATAACTCACTTTGTGATTATAATGGGTATATTTTATATCGGAAGTTTATACAGAGTGTTGCTAACGTAATGACATAAACTGTAGGAAATTTGAAACTAACAATATAGATTTCTAGGGAAGTTTTGAAGTAGAATATCTTTAATTCCTTATTCTTTATTGGGTGTTTTACCACTTCTAGGGATAACAATCATATAATCCAATGGAACTGCGAGACTTTGAACAAGAAAGAAACGGAGCTAGCAGGGAGCTTAATAGTCTAGGTAAAAGAGAATTATTATTTGTTTGCTTATAATTGTATTGAAACATTCTTTATAGGATTTTGCAAACAGCAGAAAAATTAACTATCTATAAAAGAAAAACTTTGTGTAGAAATATTAATGAAATCATTGCTTTCTTTCGATAACCTGAATTCTGGTTATGCTAGCAAGTTAAAATCCTAAAATGAATTTGTCTAATTTCTTATTTGACAATTCTCATTCTAACACTAGCATCCACACAGTCCCCTACGGCCATGCACATTAAACTAGTATCCACATAACCCCCTACGATTATGAAGATTCAGTTAAAAATGAGAACAAAGACCTAAAATGAATTTATTTATCTACCTTGTCTTAAAAAAAAATTTTTTCATTCCAATGGATTACATTTTCATGAAATCTATCATTCTGTTTCCTGGAAATGCTTAGCCTTCGAAACGTTTTTCGCCCTTATTCTGGAGCTCATCAGAAAGACATAAAGCCATTCATAAAGATGTTTCATGCAAAACCAAGACAATTTCTATGAATAAGTGTGAAATGATTATATTTGACATTGACTGATAAAAACAACCTCACCTATCTATTAGCTAACTAGTATTGGAGCCTATATACTCTATGCATGTTTAAAAATGAATTATTATTTGTTTGCTTATAATTGTATTGAAACATTCTTTATAGGATTTTGCAAACAGCAGAAAAATTAACTATCTATAAAAGAAAAACTTTGTGTAGAAATATTAATGAAATCATTGCTTTCTTTCGATAACCTGAATTCTGGTTATGCTAGCAAGTTAAAATCCTAAAATGAATTTGTCTAATTTCTGTGTGGATGCTAGTGTTAGAATGAGAATTGTCAAATAAGAAATTAGACAAATTCATTTTAGGATTTTAACTTGCTAGCATAACCAGAATTCAGGTTATCGAAAGAAAGCAATGATTTCATTAATATTTCTACACAAAGTTTTTCTTTTATAGATAGTTAATTTTTCTGCTGTTTGCAAAATCCTATAAAGAATGTTTCAATACAATTATAAGCAAACAAATAATAATTCATTTTTAAACATGCATAGAGTATATAGGCTCCAATACTAGTTAGCTAATAGATAGGTGAGGTTGTTTTTATCAGTCAATGTCAAATATAATCATTTCACACTTATTCATAGAAATTGTCTTGGTTTTGCATGAAACATCTTTATGAATGGCTTTATGTCTTTCTGATGAGCTCCAGAATAAGGGCGAAAAACGTTTCGAAGGCTAAGCATTTCCAGGAAACAGAATGATAGATTTCATGAAAATGTAATCCATTGGAATGAAAAAATTTTTTTTTAAGACAAGGTAGATAAATAAATTCATTTTAGGTCTTTGTTCTCATTTTTAACTGAATCTTCATAATCGTAGGGGGTTATGTGGATACTAGTTTAATCTGCATGGCCGTAGGGGACTGTGTGGATGCTAGTGTTAGAATGAGAATTGTCAAATAAGAAATTAGACAAATTCATTTTAGGATTTTAACTTGCTAGCATAACCAGAATTCAGGTTATCGAAAGAAAGCAATGATTTCATTAATATTTCTACACAAAGTTTTTCTTTTATAGATAGTTAATTTTTCTGCTGTTTGCAAAATCCTATAAAGAATGTTTCAATACAATAGGTAAAAGAGAGTTTTAGAAAAAAAATTCCAACCAGAGTTTTCCAGCGGAAATACGCACCTCTTAGTATGTATAATAAGTATTGTATATAAAATCCAACTGAAAATTAGTGAGTCTGTTTAATTAACAAGTGTCGTTACGGAAAACATGTTTTTGGTTCGTATAAATTTATTTTTAGGGTTTACGGAAATACGTCCGTGGAAGTAGGTATTAAAAATATCTACAAAATGGGCCCAACTGCATTAAAATCGGTTTATTAGTTTTTAAGCAAAATGCAAAATACTGCTGAGGACGCTTCTTAATTATTAATTTTTAACTTTAAAAATAATGCACGTAGGTAACAAACGTTGATAGATTATATATAGGTTTTGCTGCGTAGAATGAGTTTTTATTTCCCTCGCATACCTAAGGGAAGTATTGTATGCGACAAAAAAATTTTTTTTTCGCATTTTCACGTTTCAGATCATGTAGATTACGAAAATATAGATTTGTCAATTCCATCAGTCTGTCTGTCTGTCTGTCTGTTGGTGCATTAACTAAAAACTACTTGACGGAGAACAGTTAAAGGTAGGTAGCTGACGCCACTGCCACCGAAGAAATGGCTACACTTTGACTGAGAGATATACAGAGTGAACCGTCTAAATTGAATAGATAATGGAAAAAATTTCCTTTTGCTCAAATTTAAAATTTCCACGTTTCGTGACATTCTAAACTTATTTCAAAAATGAAAATTTTAAATAGGAAAAAACTTATGGGTGATGGGAAAAAATTGTTCGTGCTCAAATTTAACATTTCCACGTTTCGTGACATTCTAAACCTCTTTCAGAAAAAAATAATTTTAGAAATTTAAAATAAGAAAAAAATTTGAAATTTTGAAAATTTTGTATAAAATGGACGAAAAAAAATGTTTTGCTCAAATTTAAAATTTCCAAGTTTCATGACATTCTAAACATATTTCAAAAAATAAATTTGTTTTGAAAATTTAAAAAATATAAATTTTTTTTGCCACTACAATAGAATAGATAATGGAAAAAATGTTCTTTCAATTTTAAAATTTTCACGTTTCATTATATTCTAAACCTATTTCAACGGAAACTTTTTTGAAAAATTGATAAATTATTTCCTCCATCAGTGGAGGATGGATGGAAAAAAAGTTATGAGATTTTCTCTGTAGTAATAGGGATAACTACATGGCGATTATAATTCTCATATGCCATCTGCTAATTAATAATTTTTTAGAGTGACCGTCTTGTATGAGTAAAGAGGGAAGTTTACCGATTTTTTTTTTTTGAAATGTGGGCTTGTATAATTTTTGCAAAAAGCATTTGTTTACTAAAAAGGCACTTTTTGAAAATAATTTCAGTAGCTTAGAGATGTAGTGTAACATGGTTTCACTTATTTTCTTCCTAAAGTTGTACTTTCGATCTTTCATTTATAGCAAATCGATTTTTGTGATATAGGCGTTGCAAAATTGAGAACAAAAAAATGTTTACTTACAAAATTGTGTTCCAGCGAGCGCAAGGAAAACTGAACTCGGACGCTGAAAATCATGCGCTCTCCCAAAATCATCATTATATCGCCCTCCTGTGGACGTGCAAAACGTTGTAGCCAATCGATTTGGGGTAGGTCGACGGGATAGAACGAAATTTCGCATTAGATTTGCAAGAAAATCATCTCAGTTTGTAAAACGGACCACTTTTAACTTTCCTTTTTCTGGACGTATTTTTGCCCAATTATTATTATTTTTATTGCTACTGTTGATGCCAGTATTGATATTGCTGTTGTCTAAAGTACAAATCATGCGGAAGAAAATCAGCCCAAGCATGATACGCTACGACATCCCTAAGCTGTAAGAATTAATTTTCAAAAAAGTGTCTTTTTAATAATGTTAATTAGACGCACATGTTTTCAGCTGTTGGATTTTAGGTACAAGAGTTTTAAATACTGAGAGGTACGATTTTTGCGCTAAAATATCCCGGATAGCATGTTTTTTTTTGAAACAGAACTTTTCTGGCTCTTCTGCTTAGGCTATAAAAATTCCGCTATTATTTTATTCAACGAGAATACACGTGTACCAAATTATTTCAGAGATGAAGTTAGAAAAAATAAAACAAATATAATTTAATGTCTCACGTCATTATGGAAATGTATATATAATAGAATGTCATTTCTTTTTCTAATTCTTTGAGACTTCCTGCCACACGTATTTTTTTCTTTTTAACCAATGGTCGGCGAATCTACAAAATATCACAATTAACGAGTATGTTACTGGGAAATAACTTCTACGCCTGTGACTTCTACGTCAAGGGATCAGTTAGAGGTTGCTTTTTTTTAAAGAAATAACACAAATGTTATGTTGTTGAAAAAAAGCAACCTATAACTGATCCTTTGACGTAAAAGTCACAGGCGTACAGGTTATTTCCCAGTAACATACTGGTTAATTGTGATATTTTGTAGATTCCCCGAGCATCGGTTAAAAAGAAAAAATATATGTGGCAGGAAATCCCAAAGAATTAGAAAACATTAAGATAATGCCACAAATAACATTTAGACAATAATAGAATGTCATGTTTAAAGTATTAAAAAGTCTAACAAAGCTTTGAAAGCACAAGGTGAAAAATTTTTTCCGAAACCTTAGCAACTCTTTATTTTCATTTTTGATTATACAATAAAATAATGAAAAATAATGTTTCGGTTTATATATTTGTAGTTGTGAGGCACTTGTATCAATCCGAACTATTCAAAAACCAACTTCTGCCCGATCCGTTCGTCGCAGAGGTTTCTTTAAATTATTTACTTTCTGCTTATTCACGTTCTGGCAGACGTTTTATGTTTTGTGTAAAGATCTAGTTATCCCTTCTTTGCTGTATAGCATACACGACAGCTTCACACTGTCTGTCACCCATTAACTCTTTGGTGACATCAGCCAAACGTTTGGGAGGTCATCCTCTTCACCTTTTGCCATTTCGCTTTCCCAGAAATATCAATCTTTCTATGTTCTCTCACTTCTGATGTGAAAATGCGGGAGAGTACGATGCTGGAGAGTCACTTTGGAAAATATGTATGTATCTTAGAGAATCGAGCCCCTGGTGCTAACGGTTTTCCAGGGGCTTAGTAACAAACATCTCCAGTCCCACATCCCAAAAATATCAATGGTGTCTATCTCTTCCGTAATGTTCTGTGTCCCAGAGACACAAAGAAAGATGGAGAAACTATAGCGTTATCAAGACTGATCTTTCTTCATTTTGTTATGTTCCTATTATGTCTTTTGACCAAATTGTTAGGTACCGATTTTGTCGTCTGCATTCTTCCTCGAATCTGCTATTCTTTATTTAAATTATTCAATATTTGACAAAATTCCAAATAAAGACTTTGTGAACATGCCACTAATTTAATGGAGGCTACAAAATGTTGATTGATTGATTAGTCAGCGTACGGTAGGCATTGCTACCATTCCAGGATATATAGCCGGGCCAATTACGTCTACATCGCGCGCTGGGTTGAATTTGGGACATGCTTGTTGTCAGCATCGAGAGTCACATGACAAATATATGACGAGAAGTTGTTTGTGAAATGGTTGTCGCATTGTGTCGTAGTATAGAGTGATTCTGCTCCACTTTTAAGTTTGTGTCTATGATCTCCTTGCCTGTTCTTCTGTTTCTGAATCTGGCAGAGTGTATATCTTTGCAATTTCTTTATTGTATTTCTTCATACCATAGAAACTATTGTATATAAACAGTATACTGGATGGAGTCCTCGATTAGAGAGTACTGCAAGCGATTTTCTTCACATGACATGAAACTGTTCTCGGTACAATAAAGTAGGAACGTTTTGCTCAAATTTCTAAAAAGTTTAACTAACGTTACGCATAATCCAGTAGAAAGGTTTGTAGCGAAAATCATCATTATATATAACAGCACCTTTCAGAATAATTTTTCATTCACACGTAAGGCGGTAAGCATATTGAGATGAATTCTTAATTTTAGGCAGTACACTGTCAGCACTGAATGTGATAATGTATCACAATAAGTGGCAATTTATTCGTTAGTTAAGGGTAAGTTGACAGCTCGTAACTCACTTTGAAAACATGATTTGCAATTTCTACAATGCTTTGGTGAGCTCAATTCTACAACAAATGAAATAATTTTGGTTGGTCTTCATTTTATCGATTTTCGGTATGATTCTAACAATCAAGACATTACCCTCAAAAAATTGAAGTACAATATTTTTTCTGATAAGCCAAGGATAATATCTCCTGCATCTACTAATGAAGCAGCTAAACAACGGGTTGCTAGATCACATCAGCAAATAGTTTTATGGAAAACTACTGATTCTAATGGACCACCAGAAACAAATATTAAAGATATAGGATGGAAAGTTGTTGATGGCATTCCAGATACAGCTATTGGTGTTGGCCTCATGGTTCTTATTGAGTTAACCCCGCTTGTTCGCGTAAAAACTGTACCTGTTATTGCAGTTGGTTGACAACATTATAGATCGTACTGTAAACGTTCAGCTGAATCACAATGCATCATAATGTTTAATCACACGCATCCAAATACCACCAAACACAGATTTAGGGAATAATATTCAGGGACATATAAATGCTATTAGTTTAGATGAAAATTATTAATAATTGAAGTAATTTTATTTTATAATTGATTGGTAAGTTTACTATTTACGTAAAATTTCATAAATAAATATCTGTTTATTCCAATTACATTTTTCACACATATTATTTAGTTCGCATAAATAATCAAATTTATATTATTATAACTATTAAATGTATTAAAAACTGTTTCTCAGTTGTACCGCCCGCCAAGGTGGTTGAAAAGACTACAGCTGACTACAATAATCAGAAAAAAACAGTCGTACAATATTGCAAAGTTCATATTTTGCATTCATTGTCAACCAGACTATAAGGTTAGCGTTTAAAATTATTGTCTAACATAAAAACTCCCGCGGCAGGTGCCTTACGTGACAATCCGGTCCTGGCTAAAGAAATATATGAGAAGTGAGAAACCCAGGCTCGTTTTCGTCATGAATCACGCGGTCAGGCGGATCTGTTTCTTTTTGTGTCGATTTAACATCGTTACCGATCGTGTTACGGGTGATTTAATGTTGGTGATTTGTAAGGATTTGAATTTTAATGTTTTCCGACGTGTTTGTCTGATTATGTTTATAACTTGCAATACAAAATGGTCCGTGTCGACGTTAATTTTATGTGATACGTTGCTGTATCAACTTAAGGGAATTATGGTGATCAACTCAAAATCTGGAGGATTTACCATCGCATTAGTACGTGTTGATGTGATGTGGAGAAAACGAATAATAGTGCTTATGGCTTGTATATGGCTATTTAATTGATTTTTAGTTTTTTCAATTATACTACCGACAACAAATCTCTATAAGTATTGACTCAAATAGTTGGTGTATTTAAGAGACTGCCCGTTGAAGGGGATATATTTATCATCTTTCTATGTAGCTTCTTTAATTAATAATAATAATAATAACAACAATATAATACATAGTGAAAAGATACAAATTATGCAAATATATCTGTTATGTAATTTGTTCTACATACATACAGAAAAAAGATTCACTCTGTTGTTAAGAAATTTCTTCTATATTAATTGCATGGTTAATTTGTACTTAATTTTCTCCAGATGAAACAATACATGTATAGAAATGTATACTATTTTAAACTCAAGGAAATGGTGATATAGATTTTCTGTTGGAATACTAGAAATGAAGCGCATGTAAGAGCTCTGTAGTTTTGAGCTATATTTTCATTAGAGCAGAACTAGGACTTAATTTCCATATACTTTTTTTTAATTTAATTGCTAATGCTACTCTACCACTTAACCAGGACGGCGAAATGAGATACGGTTACCCATCCATGTAATGCACTCGACCGACGTGAGTTCACTTCGCTGATAGAAATATTTCCACTGAAACCGGTACCATACCACATCATAGCAATCGAATATAATTATCGTATTGCACAATTTAGGTTTTTAGATGATACTAAAGTAATAATATTTTTATAATTATACAATTTTTTTAATAAAAAAATTTAAGAGTTTCACTTTGTTAACAATATGTTTTTCGAATTTTAATGCTGAATCACTGAAGAGACAGGGTAGTTAACATAGTTGAAAATCCTCTATTGAGAATGGGTCGAAATATATAAGCCCAAATATCACGTTTAACAAGACTTTCAGTATCATCATTGAAGATAAGAAAGATTGGTCAAAAGAAACTCCAGATATATTATGAATGGTACACTGACGACACACAGAATCTGGAACAAGAACACATCGAGAAAGACCAGGGACTAATACAAGCCTCGCCCTTGGACAACACTCCACTTCATTCTAGACAAAGATTCTGGGTAAACTTGAATGTATACACGAAGATGCTAATCGACGATGCTTCGGCCAACAGGTTTCCATTGTGTCGTACAACCAGAAGTCACTAAAGGCGTTAGCCTCCAACAAGGTGTCATTTCGACCGGCATGGGACTGCTACGAAGAGTAGAAAATTCTGGATAAGCGAAACAGAATTGAACTATTCTGGGCACCCGGAGGGTTCAAAATAGACGACAAAGATAAAGCTGATGAATTTGCAGCCCGTATTTCTTTAACCAAAAACTGCGTATAGAATTACGAAAAGCTTAACCAGAAGGATAGTCAATGATTGGGACCAGAAATAACACAAATATCTCTCATTAATGTCCAAAATGAACTGAGTAGCTGCTGATAAGGTACAGGGTACAGAACAACAAACAATAATAAAAAATTATAATATCTTGACAATATTTGCACTCTGGTATGTGGAAATTATTGCTCATAGAATTACTTCAACGTCCACGTAGTGGATTGGAATACTATACTTTCAATCCATCGTAATAAAATTAAAAATTTATTTTTCTTGAGATAGAATGTCATGAAACGTCGAGATTTTAAATTTGAGAGAAAAAAAATTTCTGTCTGCCTATCTGTCGGTCTGCCTGCCTGTCTGTAACTTTTTTTTTGTCCGCACGTTTCCTCCGGAACGGTTTAAGGTATTGACTTTAAATTATGTACACGTATATGTTATAACGTGATCTGGAACCAGATTGTTTTTTGAACACATCCGGTGAATGCTTGGGGGTAAATAGGGGTAAATAGGGAAAAATAAGTAAAGCAAGCTGGTAAGAGTATAGAAACTTGGGATTTGGTGTACATACTAGAAACCAAGGCCTCAGATTTTTCAAACTCTTCTTCCACCCTGACCAACACCGCTCAATTATTAACAGGATTAATAACATGAAATTAAGATTTTCACTTGAAAGTTAGTTCACGTATGTATTGTAATGACATCTGATTGAGATTATTCCGTTGAAAGGGTGGGAGACGGTAGGTTGTGAATAGGGAAAAATGAGTGAAATAAGCTAAAAACTTCATTTTTAACGTATATGGTAGAAATTAACGCCTCAAATTTTTCCATGACATCTGCCCCAAATATTAAAATTCTGTGACCAATAATTTTCACATGCTAGAGTCTAAGAGTCAAGATGTTTCCTTTAAAGCGACTTGGATGAAAAATTTGGATGTGGAAGTAGTGATTCCTTAGGCAGCGGTTTTTTAATAATGTTTGGGGCAATATAGTTGGGGGATCTTGGGGAGGATGGAAAATATTATAAAAAATCTGAGCCTTTCGCTTCTAGCATATACATCAAATCCCAAGTTTCTGTACTTTTACCAGCTTGCTTTACTTATTTTTTCCTATTTAACTCCACTCCTTTCAACGAAAATATTATTAATAAACCTGAGGTCTTGGCTTCTAGTATATACACCAAATACTAAGTTATTGTACAGGGTGGGCAACTAAGAATGGAGGTCGGCCATATCTCAGAAACCAAGCATCGCACAAATTTAGGGAAAAAATTACCTTAAGTAAAGTGGCCACGAAAAATCGCTGGAAAATATTTTCGAGTTTCTAAAATGGCCGCTAGGGGGCGTAACAGCCATAGCCGAATAGAAAATCAGGTTTCTCTCAGTATTTTGCTCAATTAAGTGGCATTGAAAATACATGCGTCGTAATCCTAGGACAATTTTGAATCTTTTCAATTTTCCATTTTTTTTGTATCTTCAAGTGGTGGGGAGATGCCAATAACACATTTTTTCAAATGTCGATTACTCCGATTAGCCTCAACGGAATTTAACAATCTTGGTCTCATTGGAAAGTGCTTTTCTTAGCCTATCGAGTGCACTTTGCGCTGTTTCCATTTGATTATTACCGTCTCCGCTAGAGGGAGTTATTTGACATGACAACAAATATCGCGCTTTTTCTTAAAAAATTTAAATAGAATGGTATATTTATTTTTACACGGTAAAATAGAGAATTAAAAGCCTCAGATGTCAGTGAAAACCGCAACTCGATAACTTTTCTCTAACGGAAGATATTAGCAAACAAAGTTTAAATTATGAATTATTGTCAGATCTTTACGACGGGATTTGCAAATTAGCTGTTGAAAACAAGTAAGCTGTGAAACTGACACAATGAAGAAA
This sequence comes from Stenurella melanura, assembly GCA_963583905.1. Lineage (NCBI taxonomy): Eukaryota > Metazoa > Arthropoda > Insecta > Coleoptera > Cerambycidae > Stenurella > Stenurella melanura. Next base: position 139,427,746 of record OY757311.1, read on the forward strand.
CAACATATATCAAACATATTGAGTAGACTATATATATCATGATATAAAAATTAGTAATTAATTACAGACAACAATTCTAATAATAATAACAATATATTTATGTAGACAGTTATGAAAAGACTAATTTTACTTGACGAATGTGATATTTGCAAATTACGCGAGTCAAGTAAAATTACTGTTTCATAACGTGTTAAGAAAGACAACATTTTATCTAATCCTGCTCTAAAATAGAAAAGAAATTGCAATTTATATTGAATTTTATTTTGCGGTTTCAAACATTGTTACACCTACAGTGGTACAAATAAGTTTTATGTTTATCGCTGTACCTGAGCATTAGTATAGGTTGATATTTGTATTAGCAAAGTTCATTTGTCAATCTGCTGAATTTTTTTAAACAAATTTAGTCAGAATTTGTTGATTCAGGTGTGGATATTCCATCTGATTTAAAAGAGTAGCAGTAAATTCAATAATACCTGATAAATCAAAAAGCATATATGAGGAAGTATAATATACGAAATTTGAAAACTGGTGTCAACAAAAAGGAATAATAAGATGTATGTGAAACCTATAAAGCATCACGATGTGAATATTGAGTAGGAATCAATATTAAAGAATTAAATGCCAAAGGAAACATTGACATAAAGAATATACCATATTAATAGCATTTTTGAAGAGAAAATCTTCAGGTTATCACGCTAAGAAATTTATCATTTTAACAGAAGAAAACTTTAAAAGTTTTATTAGAAATGCAGACGGCGGAAAGTTTCTATTTACATTTTATTAATAAAGTGTCGTTTGTGCCCTACTCTTAAAGTTTTTTTCCTAAATGATGAGTTGAATAATAACAGTTTAATAAAAATTCATTACATCACTAGTTATGTAATGAAACTGACAGTTATGAAAAATGTGACGTTTCGTAACGTCAAAAATACATTTAAAATTTGACATTTCGTAACGGGATTAGATAAACAATATAAAATAATCAAATGTTCAAAAAAGTAAACATTTCGTAACGGGATTAGACAAACAATATAACAAATAAAATGTCCAAAAAAGTAAAGCAAGAACATATTACAACACATAAAAAAAATTACAATGTAACTAGTGGCGTCCTAGGTGTTCAAAATGTTGTCCATCATTTTCGATGCAAGAACGCATTTTCCGACGAGTAGATTGAACAGAAGTCTCTACTTCTGCCATCGAAATACTGTGAATGGCATTTCTTATTCTTTGGATCATGTCGTCTCTTGTAGTGGGTCTGGTGGCAAAAACGAGATCTTTTATTCGCCCCCACAGATAAAAATCTAGACAAGTCAAGTCTGGGGACCTGGCTGGCCAATGCAACAGACTTCCACGTCCTATCCACCTGTCAGGATATGACTGGTTTAAAAAATCCCGAACGTCCAAAGAGAAATGCGCCGGGCACCCACCATGTTGAAGAAACATATCACGACGAATTCGAAGAGGTATGTCTTCCAAAAGAAGTGGTAATTCGTTTCTTAAAAAATTTAGATAACGTACTCCATTAAGGGTTTCATTGAAAATAAAAGGCCCAATTATTTGTCCACCTAAAATTCCACACCACACATTTATAGTCCAACGACCCTGAGATTGGACGTCTCGCATCCAGCGCGGATTCGTCTCAGACCAATAATGCATATTATGACAATTTACTGTACCATCATGTATAGTGATAACCTGAAGATTTTCTCTTCAAAAATGCTATTAATATGGTATATTCTTTATGTCAATGTTTCCTTTGGCATTTAATTCTTTAATATTGGTTCCTACTCAATATTCATATCGTGATGCTTTATAGGTTTTCATCGTTTCGAAATACGCTAAGAGAATCTTTTCACATACATCTTATTATTCCTTTTTGTTGACACCAGTTTTCAAATTTCGTATATTATACTTCCTCATATATGCTTTTTCATTTATCAGGTATTATTGAATTTACTGCTACTCTTTTATATCAGATGGAATATCCACACCTGAATCAACAAATTCTGACTTAATTTGTTTCAAAAAATTCAGCAGATTGACAAATGAACTTTGTTAATACAAATGTCAACCTATACTAATGCTCAGGTACAGCGATAAACACAAAACTTATTTGTACCACTGTAGGTGTAACAATGTTCGAAACCGCAAAATAAAATTCAATATAAATTGCAATTTCTTTTCTATTTTAGAGCAGTATTGGATAAAATGTTGTCTTTCTTAACACGTTATGAAACAGTAATTTTACTTGACTCGCGTAATTTGCAAATATTACATTCGTCAAGTAAAATTAGTCTTTTCATAACTGTCTACATAAATATATTGTTATTATTATTAGAATTGTTGTCTGTAATTAATTATTAATTTTTATATCATGTAATATATACTCTACTCAATATGTTTGATATATGTTGTTTCTTTATTGTGTCAGTTTCACAGCTTACTTGTTTTCAACAGCTAATTTGCAAATCCCGTCGTAAAGATCTGATAATAATTCATCATTTAAACTTTGTTTGCTAATATCTTCCGTTAGAGAAAAGTTATCGAGTTGCGGTTTTCACTGACATCTGAGGCTTTTAATTCTCTATTTTACCGTGTAAAAATAAATATACCATCCCATTTAAATTTTTTAAGAAAAAGCGCGATATTTGTTGTCATGTCAAATAACGCCCTCTAGCGGAGACGGTGATAATCAAATGGAAACAGCGCAAAGTGCACTCGATAGGCTAAGAAAAGCACTTTCCAATGAGACTAAGATTGTTAAATTCCGTTAAGGCTAATCGGAGTAATCGACATTTGAAAAAATGTGTTTTTGGCATCTCCCCACCACTTTATTCTTGAAGATACAAAAAAAAAAGGAAAACTGAAAAGATTCAAAATTGTCCTAGGATTACGACGCATGTATTTTCAATGCCACTTAATTGAGCAAAATACTGAGAGAAACCTGATTTTCTATTCGGCTATGGCTATTACGCCCCCTAGCGGCCATTTTAGAAACTCGAAAATATTTTCCAGCGATTTTTCGTGGCCACTTTACTTAAGGTAATTTTTTCCCTAAATTTGTGCGATGCTTGGTTTCTGAGATATGGCCGACCTCCATTCTTAGTTGCCCACCCTGTACACTTACCAGCTTGCTTTACCTATTTGGGACTAAATGTAGTAAACAAAATATATCGTGTGGTATTCCCCAAGGATCAGTCTTGGGACCACTACTCTTTTTACTTTATGTAAATGACTTGCCCAATAACGTGTCAACTAAAAATAACTTAATTATGTTTGCAGACGATAACTCTTATTTATGTTGTTCACCCTCCTTGACAGACGTGATAAATAATACTAAAGAGGAAATTTTCAACTTCAACTGATTGGTTTAAGAATAACAAATTGTTTTTAAATATTTTAAACGGTATTTATACAATTTACGCCAAGAATATCACGAATATCAGAATGCAATTTATTGAGAATTGAAGGAAAATCTATACAACAAGTTAACTCAACAAAATTTCTTGGTGTAAGTGTAGATAATGCGCTTAGCTGGGAACCTCATATCAATAATTTGCCAAAACAGTTAACGCCAGTATGTTATGCAATTTATGGGTTACATAAAATTACCAGTACAGAAACGATATTATCATATTACTATGCACATTTCTTCTCTAGAATTTCATATGGTATTATTTGTTGGGGCTCTTCTTCACACGCACAAAGAATTTTCAGAATACAAGAAAAAAGCAGTAAGGAATATGGTAGGTGCATCAAAGTACACTTCTTGTAGAGAAATATTTAAAAAATTAAAAATTTTGCCTTTTTACATATTACACATATTAACTATATAAAAAATAACTTAAGTACATTTTTACCCAATAATTTGAATCATGATTATAATACCCGATCAAGTGATGATTTATTAATTCCTAACCATCATTTATCTAAATATGAAGAGAGTCCACAATATGTGAGTATAATACTATATAATAAATTACCATCAAGAATTAGGAATTTAGATAGATGTGTTTTAAATAATATTAAAAGGATTTTAATGACAAAATGTTACTATTCTCTACAAGAGTTTTTAGAAGACGATATTGACACTTTATTGTAAATGTATATGTATGTATGTGTATAATATGTGTTATGTCAATGTAAGTGAGCTTTTTTTTAACTTTATGCAACAGAATTTTATTCTGATATATTTTTATCTTTATCTTTTTGTTGTATTGACAACTTGGTGACTGATTTGACGTGTCCCACACAATGTTACTGTATGGTCTTTTGGACAATAAATATAATAATAATAATAATAATTATTATTTTCCCTGATTTACCCCAACCCTTCACTGGAATTCGCGCAAAATATAATTAGCTCCAGATCTCTCGCCACATTTCTATCAAATTTGAAGTCAATATCTTAAACCGTTGCTGAGAAAACGTGCGCACCAAAAATAAGTTACAAACATATCGACAGACTGATCGACCGACAGACTAATCGACCGACTGACAGACCGACCGACTGACAGACAGAAGATTTTAAGCCTATTTCATGATAAAAAGAATTTGAATTTTTTTTTACGATTACTATCCTTCCATTCCACTACGTGGATGTGTAAAGTAAAAAAGATACACATCTCATTTAACATATTTCTTGGCCATATGTTACCTCAGCACTACCTGGGACGAATAAAGTGTGCCGCTTCATCCAAACGTGATCCTCTCCCTGTTGGTAAGGTAAGGAATTTCGTGTCTTGATAGCGCTCTTTGACGCCTTGTGGGGGGGTAGGTCATCAGTTCCTCGTACTTTGCCGAATTAAATCCGCTTTGACACCGTACGTTGTCACGCGGGTTTCTAGCAGCAACGATTTATTGTTACATAATGTTCCATTTAATGCTCTTTATCAAATATATAACACTAAACATTAAGTTTAGTAATTTAGATAACAAAATATAATATATAATAACTGTAGCACGAAAAATTCCTAATTTAACATTAAATTAATTATGTATGCGAGTGTGTACAAATTCAGTAATATATTCATTCTATAAATAAGTTAACCCAAATTCACGCATTCATTCACTTTTACTAAGTTTTAATGATACATTTTAGGGCATATCCCGGAGATCTACACGTTATGGAACGTATCTTTGATAACATAGTAATTTGTCATCTTTTTTGAATGAAAATAAGTTTCTCTCTGATCAGTAAAAATTAAGGTAAGAAACTACCGTTGCAATGACAATTTATCTCTTGATTATGAAAGTTTTGAATTATTTAAGGTTTGGGACATAAAATCCATTAAGTGTCTACTAAACTTGTATTATACTAAAACAGTGTCGAAGTATGAATCGATATTTTGTTGGGTTTAAAAACTGTGTTGTTGATGTATACCTGGTGGCCTAGTCCATAGGTAAGCTTTTCAATCTTTTGAATGGGTAAATAGTTTATCATCTGGCCAGTCCCCACGGACTTCTATAATGAAAAATTAGACACAAATTGCGAAAGATTTTAATCTTTGAGACAATATTGCAAGAGGTGAAAAGATAATAAATCAGTTGCTCTTTGCATCCCTTTTCGCTCCCGGAATATTGTTAAATTAACAAAAAACTTAAATTTGCAACAAATTGAAAAAAATTCGAAAAATATCCAAACCTTCGAGAACATTTTTGTAATTATTCGACATTTTCAATCAAGTTTGCGCCCTGCTACGATGACCGGAACACTGCAAATAGTTGTTTATCAACTTCATAAAAAAATATTTCGTGGAAAAAGTTATGCAGATGATCGTTTATGTAACAGAATAGGATCACAAACCCGCTTGTAATATTGCCTAACTTTCTTTACCCTGGAAGATTTTTGTCACATTTCTTTATCTGGCACCGACACGATTTTGACGTTTTAAACAATAAGTGGGGGTCTAAATAATTGCGAGAATCTTAAAATTGGGTTGTAAACATTTGTGACACCAATAAATGACATAATCTGAATTTGCAATTTCGCACATGTCCCGGAATTAATTAAGTGACCTATTTATTAAATACTTAATTTATGCTTGACCAAAAAAAATTGAAATTAGGTGCAAATTGCACATAATATTCAAATAATGTGTTCAAATACTCCTGTGAATTTGCAACTTCACAAAATATCCAGAATGTATTTTATCTGATTTCGCTTTCCGTCTGAGTCATTGCAAATTTATCGTTTTAATTACTTCGACTGCGTCAAATCAATTTGCAACCCATATTAATACGAAACATGAGTTAAATAAATGAAACTAGCATGAGACAATACATTATGTAGAAAAAAATGTTTTATATGAATAACCTGAGGATATGCCAACAAGAGTTGATTTTGTGAATTGTTTCTTGAACGAACACAAGCAAAATGGTAAATTTTTTTTAAGTAAAATACTACTTAGTGACTAGATTACATTCACAAGATAAGACATGTTTAGTTCTCGGAACATGTATTTTTGTATTGAGGAAAATCCTAATGCAACAATACAGACCCATTTTCAACCTACTTGGATACCACATATTTTCTGGAAATTAGTTTTGATTTGATTTAAATAGAAGGATTGTGGAATCGAAACACGGATAGGATCGATGTACTTTATTCGTTTATTTTATTTTACTCTAAGAAGTGTTTCATGTACTGAGTTGGTTACAGAAAATTGAAAATCTGAAACTAACATTATGTGCAAAAAACTTGCGAAGGGTATCCCACAGAATAAGCAAAGAATATATAAAAACTCGACATATCGGCGAAGAATATACTCTGTTTTATTATATATTATTTATAGACATTTTAAACTATAATGGACTTATTAATCTGTTCCGAACGATTCCAAATGATTTACATTTATACTGCTGTGCACTAGGCCATTTATATACTTTCCTCCTCATAAAAATGTTCAACATTATTTTGTGGCTTATTCTGTCTGATATGGATAAATTTTTAAAAAATCGCTTAATTTTTTTTTCTTACATATTATAGACGTATGTATACCTTTCAGATGCTAAGCTGGTGCCAACGGGTCTTCCTCAAGGTAGCACCTTAGGCCCTTTTCTCCATTCCCTATTTTTATAAATGGTCTACAAAACCACTTAAATGCAACGAATGCCTTCCATGTTATTCAATTTGCTGATGTTTTGGAAGTTGCATTAACGGCAGACAATGTACATGAGTTGTCAAGTAATGTAAACATCTACACTTCACTAATGAATAATATTTGCAACAAATTAGGAGTAAGACTTAATGGAACAAAAACTCAAATGTTGATGTTTGCCAATAACACTCCTGATTATAGCTTATAAGTAAAAATCAATAATTTATCTATAGAAAAGAGACACTCTTAGGTATAATTATTAATAGTAATTTAAACTAGTTTGGACATATTGAAGACTTAACAAAAAAATTTCAGTTAGATGCTATGTCGTCTGGCAACTTCGTTCTTGTGCGAGTTTAAAACTACTTAAAACTTATTACTTTGTACAGGTGCAGTTATTATTAAACTATGGCATTCTCTGCTGATGCAACTCCGGTGGAGTTAATGATCTATTTATTAAACAAAACAAAAATAATTAGGACTGTTGTTCAAACGTTCTACCCATTCATGTAGAGTGTATAGATTTGTTTGTTTTGTTTGGAATACAAACGCTGCCAGCTTTACATATGTTTTATCATGTTGTTTGTTTGCTAAGTCTAGTATTAATCGGTTTATCCAGTTTTCCGATATATACAATATGGCTTAAGACACACGAATGACACTTTATTTTATATAGCAATGGCAATTAAGATATACAATCATCTCACTAATTGTTCTAAAAAATAGCTGGTTTAAAATTGTTTCAATTAAAATTAAAAAATTACTATTACAAGAAGCAATTTACAGTCTGCAAGAATTTTTTTAGTATTATCCATTATCGCCGGTGACAAATATTGTACCACTGTTTTATATATTTTTTTGTATGCCGTATATTTCTTACTTTTCTTTTCTAAAAAAAAAAAAACGTATTTTATAACTATACATTTACATAGATTTTATATTGTCTAGGTTATTAATAGATTTATTGTTGGTAGCTCCCCGTACCTACGTTAATACAATTTTGTTATAGTATCATCTCAATTGGGACAGCATATAAATGAAAATTTGGAGTAACGTCGCCATCTCCTTTATGGGACATAGGCGGCGGCGGTAGAAATGCAAAAATTCTTTAAATACTTAATTTCTTAATTGTTAAAGAAAGGGATTTCTATAATACCTTTATTCAATGGAAGTGGTTAATGAAAAAATATGTTTATCGCATTTGATAAGTTGCATAAATGATATATTAAGGCTACGTCTATTGTTTAGTGACCTACCTTTCGTTCTATCTTCTAGCGGCAAAGTTATGTAATCTTAGGCGGGAGTTGCATAGATGGTATACAATCCTTCCGAAGGGGCGTAAGGCAGCGACTGTCTTGTTTATTAAATGTTAGGCGAAGATACTATGAACTTTGCAGTATCATGATGTTAGGAAGACAGAAAATTTCCACTATTCTATAAAGGAAAAATTCCGCAAAATTTTAAAGGGAGAACTCGTTTCCTGGCGTCGGCAAATGGTCTCAGTAGCGGAAATAGGTTGACGTTAAATAAACAAATTTCAAAAAAGCTTTATGAACTTTAAATTCATACTTTCATTCGTCACTATCCGAGTTTTCAGAACTTGAATCGGTATTTACATTAATAATAATTGGATTAATAGTTGGTAATATAGAATATTCACTTTCCTTTTTTATCACATGAGATACACACTTCCTCCATATATCGCTTTTGCCTATTTCGTCTACCATTATCTTTAAGACAGACTCACTTAGTTGTGAGGAATGATTATATTGACGTAGTCAGCAAAAATAGTATGATCGTGTGCTTCAAAAATTTTTTCAACGGCATATTCCTTTTTAACATTTTGCTTTCCAATCAGTTCTAATAAAGTGTTTCTGGCCTTTCCAAGCCTTTGCCTTTCGTAAATTCAATGATATCGCCTTTTCTTGTGTTGATGTTCGGAATTTGTGTGTTGCCGCGAATGGTATGACGATTGGGCTTGTTCGGCATTTTTTTTTTATTTCATAAATCGAAAGTGCAAGTATAAATTAATGGATCTACAAAAAATCAGAATTTTATTCGCACGTTTAGTATCTTAAAAACCGTTGCAAATTTCCATCTCGCGAAAATGGGGCGTGGCCAGGCGCTACGTCACTATACACATAGACTCGGCGATCTCAATAGACTTGATGCTCCTTATTGGTTATAATTATAAGTGTTTTCGAAGTATTGTTTGTTTTGCTTACTACTTGACAGTAGGGGAGTACAATTTGGTGAAATGTCAAAAAATTATAATTGTCTCTCGCTCCTGCCAGAACGAATTTTCGATTTCGACCCTGCAATTTACGATTATAATTCATCGCCGACCTTCTCCTTTCCGTAGACACATAGAACGAACTTCCACTTGACGTATTTATTTAGTTACCAGCGTTTAAAAATTCCATGTCTTTCGACTTTCCAGGTTAAATTTGAAAGGTCCCAGAAAGCCATTTTTCTTACGTCACTGCGTATAGTGACGTCACAAATGAGCACTCGGTTTTTGCAACTATTACTAATTTCAACTCCTTATATCTCGAGAACGGAAAAAGTTAATCATACGAAATTTTAAGTGTATAATGAGAATATCGAGTACTATATGAAAAAGTATAAAAACCATATAAAAAGAATATCATGGAACAAGGCCATTAAAGAATTTGGTGGGATATTTGGTAACAGCTGTTCCTTTGCCCACTTCTCAAATAATCCGGCTGATATCCTCGTGCCAGTTGGCAAAGGATTGCTTGATATTTTTAGCAGACAACAACAACAACGCATTTGGAATAAAGTCGTTTTAACTTCCAGCATGTAGAATTATAATTCTTTTGCTCCTAGAACATGGAGCACTTGAATTACACTTTTTGGTGTTATCTAGCCAACCGTATTGAACTACATCATGGGTGTCAAACCATATTTCGTCAAGATAAATTATGTCTCGGTGTTCTTTTATTTTATGTAGGTATTTGTGTCGATGATCAACAATGCGTGGTGATTCCGTAACTACCATTCGTTTGTCCAATTTTTTGTACCTAAAACCGCAAAACGTTTCGCAAAGTATCTAGTGATTTATAGTTATAATCTGGATAGTCACTTAACTTATCCCTAATCATTTCTAATGTGGGTACCTTCTGTTCACTGTAAAAGTCATACACAAATCGACGAATGGCATCTTTGGACGCGTTATCAAGTTTTTTAAGTTTTTGTCCAACTCTTTTCCGTCTAATTGAATGATCAACTACATCCTCGGCTCTAATAACCTTATAAATTGTAGTACCTATGGCTAAATTAGGTTAATTCACAAATCCTCTTCACAATTTGATTATATGAAGAATCAATATTTTCGCCTTTTAAACACGAGTAAATATTCAAAATAAGCCTTTGAGTTTGAAAGTGTAAGTCTTTATTTTCAAATTTCGCTTGTATAGTCTCTGCATCAAAATCGTCCGTTTCATTGTCACTACTATCGAAAGGCCTCCAAAATGACATTTTAAACAATTCATTGCAAAAAATCACTCAAACACAGTAATAAAACTAATAATTTGTTCAAATATTCACTAGAATTAAGTAATTTATAATGCTGCCTGGCCGTACTGCGCTACCTCGTACAGATCATACGATACAAATCATACGTATTTTTTCTTTTATATATTATGGCATGCAAAAAGATAGGTGTTAACACATAAAATTCGCTAAGCATCTAATTAAACCTATATTTCTATGTGGCAGGCGGATCAAGTCCACGTGGACTGTAGACAAGGAGTGGTAAATATAAATCTGTAAAATTCTGTGCTCTCTCATTCAATGTGAAGCGATATATTGACAATACCCCGTAAGATCCTCTAGTTCCGTGCTGTTCCAATTGAGGTCGTAAATACTATACTAGGTTCTCATCTAATTATTGAAAACCATAATTTTATTATATTTTACTGTGAATTTTTTTTTGTATACATGTAATGCATGTTTTCTTAAATAGAGAGTATTATTATCATTATCATTATTATTATTATTTATTTGTTATACGCGATACTGACTCTTGTTAAAAAAGCATTAGTATGTCACATACGTTAAAATATTTTTAGTAATGGTGGTAATAATGACGATAAATGTATTAAATTTTCAGTTCACTGAGGTTCCCTCTTTTAGGTACAAGTGTCACTTAGGCTTCTGTTTATGGTTCAGAAAAATTTGAAAATTTTATGCTATTATTTATTATATAAATTAGTCGCTTTAATTCAGATTGACGCATTTTTACGACAAAGAAAATGTTCTCTTTGCCTGAACCGCTTCTATTTTTAATACACAAAGTGTGTATTATTACCTTTTATTGTTGAAATGATAACAAGAATATATTCTGTGTTGACTCATTTTTATGAAGGCCCTACCCCCTATCGTTCACTTTGTCACATTTTCAGTGACCCCCCCCCCCATAAAAGAGAACGTGCTTGTTGAATGGCCTCTTATATTTTGTGTTATTATAAAAGGAATTTAGTTTGCATACTGTAAATCCCCAAACATTTTTTCTCTCTAGTTTAATCGATGAATAATCATGTTTCGTAACACTATTGTTTAAAAAAAGAAGCACTGGGAAGACTATCTATTATAGTTCTTAATAATACTACTCTTCAGAGTCAGTGAATAAAACAAAATGATTGTAAACACTAATTTAAATTTAAATTAAATGAAATTGTTGAACAATGCTTTATAAAATATATTTCACTTTTTTAAAATTTTATATCGAGATGGACCACACGCACATCCAAAATTACAAACGCAGTGTTTCCCAAGATTTAATTGCTTCCTTATTGAGTTCCGAGACAATTATTAAACACAAGTTTGTTAACCCCTTTTTTTGGTTGATAAATGTTGGCTACTGATTTTAATATTATAATGATTGTGGTGTTGCGGTAGATCTTATCAAATATATTACTGTTATTATGACTTTGAAGAGAACAATGACTGGTGGAAATTTTATTTCGCTAATTTGAATATTATCCGGAGACGAAATAATTTTTCTCATAGTATTTTAGAAAAGGTATGACTAACATACGATTCCAATGTGAGCCCTCACTTTAACCCCGAGTCGCAAAAACGGAGAAGCGAAAAAAATTGAAAAAAATATGTATGCATTATATGTTCATTTTAAATCACCAACTGAAATTTTAAGAACTTATGATGAACAGTTTTGAAGATCTGCAAAGTTGTATTGAAAATGTCCTACTTTCTAAGGAGATTTTGACCATTACCAGCGGTAAATGTGCCAGAAATACATTTTAAATGGTTTTGCGGCCTTATAAAGAAGCGAAAACGTACTATTTGTTCAATTAAATTAGTTTTTCTCGGTTTACAGAGAACCGACAAAGGCCAAGCAATTTAATTTGCGTTCCACCAGTACGACTTGTCTTACAGTGGCGTCAGTTTGGATAGTCCTGTATAGTACATATATGATTTTTTTTGTTAAAAACGCAAAAATGAAAGGTGAAATGTTGCCAAATTTAAATATGTAAGTGTTATGTCTTATACAGTTTAACGTGAATTTTATTTCATATTTTAAATTGAATTATGCTTATGCATATTAGCTTAGTATTTTGACGCAATCCTAAATTACTTGTGTGGTTATTTAAATACTGTCTAAATGTTATTTATGGCATTACCTTAATTTTCTCTTTTCAATTCTTTGGGACTTCCTGCCACATGTATTTTTTCCTTTTAAGCGGTGCTCTGGGAATCTACAAAATATCACAATTAACCAGTATGTTACTGGTAAATAACCTCTACGCCTGCGACTTTTACGTCAAATGATCAGTTATAGGTTGCTTTTTTTAAATAAATAACACAAATAAGTTTAATAACTTGAAATTAAATATTTCGCCGACGTTTCGGAAATCTAATGTTTCCTTTTTCAAGGCATTTTTGAAAAATCTGTATTGCTGTGTATGATAAATACACAGATTTAAGAATGTTGATATAGTTAACAGTTTTTTTGAATTTTTATGCAATGTTAAGTTTGTGAAGTTCTTATTTTAACATTGGCAACCAAGTTGTACAGACATCTACGGAACAATTCGACATGCATCTATCCTCATTCAATAATATTATCGCTGATTCTTTAATTTTTCTTTTTTTAATATCCGTCTCTTTTGTTAAAATTTTTGCCGAGTCCCAGTTTATTCTATGTCCGTTCTCCCAAGCGTGTCCGCAAATCTTGGACTTCTGAATTTCATTTTTACCGATATAGTTTTGATGTTCGCCCAATCCTACACTAAACGGCCACGTAATGTTTGTTGCACTCACACGGAATACTATAAACGCAGTTTTTTTAATATTGCTAGTGGTTCCTCGGTTTCGTCTTTGTCAGAATAGATCTTAAAGTGGTGTTTGTTTGATATACCGTCTTAATGTCAAATCTATCACGAAAGAGGCAGATAGCAAAAAAAAAGAAAAATTAAAGAATCAGCGATACTATTATTAAATGAGGACAGATGCGTGTTGAATTGTTCCATAGATGTCTGTACAACTTGGATGCAAATGTTAAAAGAAGAACGTCACAAACTTAACATCGCATAAAAATTTAGAAAAAAACTGTTAACTATATCAACAGTTCTATGTAAATAGTAAGTATCTATGGATATTGAATATAACAAACATTCTTGGAGCTGCGTATTTATCATACACAGCAAAAAAGATTTTTCAAAAAAGCCTTGAAAAAAGGAAACAGATTAGATTTCTGAAAAGTCGGCGAAATATTTAATTTTAAGTTCTCATACGTATTTGTGTTATTTATTTAAAAAAGCAACCTCTAACTGATTCTTTGACGTAAAAGTTACAGGCGTAGACGTGATTTACCAGTAACATAATGGTTAATTGCGATATTTTATAGATTCCCCGAGCACCGCTTGAAAGGGAAAAATGCATGTAGCAGGAAGTCCCAAAGAATTGAAAAGAAAAAATTGCATGGTTATTAATTAATTGTATTTGTGATTGGGAAATAAAGATTATTATTATTATTATTTTCCTTTTCTTCACAGGTCTTCCTGGTTTCTTTCACAGTGCCGGATCCTGAGACCAAAGCATATGTGTTTGGTTACGAGATGGAAAGAATTCTCCGTACAATAGATGTGCCTAAAATAACAGCTTTTTGCATTTCTCTTAAGTAGGTTGGGTACACATTGAGCTCTTTTAGGTGTTTTTTAGCATTTTTATGTACTATTCCGTTTGCTGAAATAACGATAGGGACTGTTGTAACTTTTTGGACCCCCCACACATTCCTTATTTCGATGGCAAGATCTTCATTATTATTATTAATATATAAGATATTACAGGTGGTTCACGTATCGGTCGTAGATTGGATATTGCAGAAAATAAATAAATAAATAACAACTAAAACAAATTATGGAATTTGTAAAACCGATAAAGCCGCACGTCTTTGAATCTACATGACATGGTATATAATTATAATTAACTTACTAGGCACCGGAAAAAGTTAAGAAACAAGGTTTATCATTTCCTTTTTTTTTTTTTTTTCGTAAACTTAAAATCGAGAATGAGTTTATATGACTACAAGGCGACGTGCAAAAAATATAATTATGTATTAATTAAATTTTATAAATGCTAGCCAATAAGCTGGACCTACGAAGTCAGTTTGTTGACTTCGTTAATATTTAATTAAAAGGATAATGACTCTCACATATGTATTGCATTTATTAACTTTATTTGTACATATACCGGGTGAGTCACGAATTGTGCTCGCCCCGATATTTCCTAAAATATTTGGAATAGAAAATTGAAATTAGGAGGCCTTATTACACGACTAAAATGCCATCTTTTCAATAAAAAAATCAAGTTTGGTGCACATCCGGTTTGACCGGAAATGCCCACAACTTTCGAGTTTTAAATGGAACACCCTATATATTTTTACATTTTTGGAATCTAGAGGAAATTTTGAATACAATACATCCATTTTGGTCACTTTTTGATAAACATTAAACATTTTATTAAAAAAACTATTTCTGAATCCAGAGTGCTGTGGTGCCCAAAATATATTTTAGTTTGTGTGCTACGTTACTATAAAAATAAAAAGAGCAATATGATTGCATTACTTAATTCTCTAGAGGAGTTTAAAATTTTTAAATGTGATTTTTACCCAATAAGTACTACCCACTAATGAGAATTTAATCGTTCACCAACATTTTTAAATACCTCATTTTCATACGAATCTAATGATACCAAAATTTAGAAAATCCGCTCAGAAATATTTGAGATTTCAGTCAAAATACAATGCAATCAAGCTTTTAGAAACATGCGGCTAATAGATAATAGATTAGTGGGCTTTGGAAACTAAAATGGCACACTTCGGTGTAAATCTGGTAACCTAATAACATTGGAAAAATCATAGTAGCCATTGAATGTAATAAAACAATATCAGCTGTCAGACAGATACAAAATAAAGCGTTGCGGAAATCTCTTTGAGTAAAAATTAAAGAAAATGAATAATTTTAGTAGAAATGAAAAGGTCGATATGTTACTGATATATGGAGAGCGTCTCAAAAATTCAACTGCAGATGATAGATAGAAACATTTCTATAAAATTTTTATAAAATTTCAAATTGCTAGTTGGCAGTTACTTCACCTTTTTCATAATAATTGGCAAACATTGTTTTATCATTTTAAGTATGCCAACGGAAAAAAGAATTAACTAAAATAATTAATAATAATATTGATGAATACTGGGCAGAACTCAGGAAAATCTTTTTTTTTTGTGGTCGGTTAGGCCTGATACGTAAATCATTCATTGGACGAGTTCAAATGTATAATAGTTTTTTAAAAAAGGCAATTTTCTTACATGTTAGAGCTGAGGAAATTGGTATGTTTGAGGTAAAAAACAACACTAAAGAAAGTTCCCATGATAAAATAGTATATGGTTACAATCCTAAGAAACTGTTTTCGAGAATACTATTATATAATGCAAATATGTTATAAGCATCTTATTTTGGGCCATAAAAGGGAAACGTATAGTTTCTTTTTCATTTTTGCCGTAACATCCATAATAAAAGAGGTGCTTTCTCCCCCTTGCGATAATTTCCTATTCTAATATTTTTATCAACTTTTTTATTAACTTCATTACAAACACATTGCACAAAGTTTCATCAAAATCCATTAACTAGCACTCAAGTTAGAAATCTTAGTCGTTTTAGCGCTCCGTTGACTGGGCTAAAAGAGTATCATAATGATCAACTTATTCATCTAGTGTGATTCATAAACCCTCTAGCACGTCACTGCTTCCGAACTCAATCCGCTACCTGGACGTTACAAGAAAACGGAATCCTATTTCAAACGTATCGATTGAAAAAATTACAATACGGGAATTGTATTCCTCGCATTGTGCTATTTCTCTTTTAAATAAAGGAACGGGAACTGAACTGTCAAATTTGACGGTACAATAAACACCTGGCATATGCGATATAATGAGTACAACAGAATAGTGTATTTACTTTTAGTTTTTTAATCAAATACCAATAAGGAAAACATATATAATTACTTCACTCTAACGACATAAAGATTTTGATTAATTAATCTAGACTGGCAATTTTGACGACCTAAATAACGATAAATTTCAGTTTAGATTAATGAAAGTTATAGTACAAGTCATGATATCTATAATATAAAGTACCTGCATGAAAGGCAGGAAGTTGATTGTATAAAAGAATATTATTTATTGATAACCCACAAAGTACTCATAATACTTTTCTATAAAATCTGTGCCTACCATTTTAGTCTTTTTATTTTTAATTAAAATATGACGTGTATTAGTAACAAGTATCAAAGCGTCTACATAGATATAAAAAATTTACATAGCATACAAACTGCATTTAGAAGATAACATCTATTGTGTACTGCCCTTTAAATTGTTCAGCAGAGAATGAACAACACAGGTACAGGTATTTAAGAAAAACAGAGGAAAGCGCAATTTTGAACAAGTTTCTCTTAAACAAAAGACTTGTGAGAACATTTTGCCACACTTCTGGCAATGTTTGCAGTAGAAAAAATGCCATAGTAAGACAATAATAAACTTTAGTATTACTTCTAGGCTAGATGGAGAAGGATTTTGATTGGATTCTTGGCCCATAGGCGAGATTGTTGTTGGAATCGCTTTGTTTTAGTATATAGTTGAACACCAAAAATTTGCTTACAAATTAGTGAACCACTTGAATTTATAATTAACAATTAGTTAGTAAAATAGGCCTTTTTTCTATATTTCTTTAAATATTCCCGTTCCTGATAACTTTTAGTATAACATATGAGCGGTAGATGTCGCTAGGCGCAATTGTTATTGCAAATGGCTTCTAAAGCACTCAAAACACGTAATTTTCACTATATATTTACTCGAAAACAACTGCACACAGAGGGCTAAAAATTTTTGAAGATGGTGTCTATGTTGTCCCGACAATGTACAAAAAAATTCAGCAAGATCGATTTATTAATTTTTGAGTAATTAACAATCTATTTTTTTTTAAATCCTTAATTAACAATTGTGAGATTTCTTGTAAAATCCATTTATAATTGAGAAACTCATTTAGAAAATAGTCCAATCGATAAAGTAAAAAATACACCAGAATCTCGCAAAAAATGTTATCTGAGATTTTTCTTCCGTATCTGTTAGTGCGAGGATTAAGCATCACGAAACCACAAAAATCAGTTCTGGGGGTGCCGCACAACCCCCCCAAAGAAACAACCCCTTCGGTAAATAAAACCTTATTTTACTGATAACTCGTTAACCGTTGAAGATATCAAAATATTGCTCATCATAAAAAAAGAAAGCTCGACTAATCGCCTAAAAAAAAGTACTCTTGTAATTTTCTTGTATATGCCATGGTTTTCGAGAAAATCGATATTGACAATAATTGCAAAATTTCTATTTTTATTGTGCGCGAATTTTCGTTTATTTGAAAAATCAAAATGGGTTTTAAAGGGGATATAAAATACTCTCTTGTGTTGCCACTTTTGGGGGCTATTGATATTTATTACTATACAAAAATAACAACATAATATAGTTATCTCTTGATTTTTTGTGCATCTAACTATTCACAGGCCCATAATAACTGACTATAATATGAGTTATAAATGCATTATCTTTTAATTCAAGGTAGTACTTAATGCAGGAAAAGTTAGGAATAAAAATATTCACATTTACAAATTTAGCAGCATGTTAAAGTTAGCCCAAAAAATCCATGAAAGGCTTCATATTCAATTTTTTTATGATATTTTTTTAATACAATTTTTTAACTATTAAATGATTAGAAATAAGTTATATGATATATAAACTCAAAAAAAAATTTTTTAGCTAAATTTTGGGTCTATTTTTAATTTTAGGAAACAATAAAAATTTGGCCAAAATTTGGCCTAACTTTAAAATGCTGGTAAATTTGTAAATGCGAATATTTTTATTTCTAACTTTTTCTGCATTGAAGTACTACCTTGAACTAATAGATAATGCATTTATAACTTATATTAATGTCAGTAATTTTTTGCAGCCTGTGAATAGTTAAAATTGCAAAAAATCAAGAGGTAATTATATTATATTGTTATTTTTATATACTAATAGATATCAATAGCCATCAAAAATGGAAACAAAAAAAGAGTATTTTATATCCCCTTTAAAACCCATTTCAAATTTTCTTCCTAGCATGTTTGGTTTTCGAGCAATTCAATTTTTTCTATCGCCCCGCGCGCAAGAAATTTCAAATAAACGAAAATTCCTGCTCATTAAAAATACAAATTATGCAATTTTTTTCAATATCTATTTTCTCGAAAACCATGGCATATACAAGAAAATTACAAGAGGACCTTTTTTTTGCAATTAGTCAAGCTTTCTTTATTATGATGAGCAATTTTTTTATATATTCAACGGTTAACGAGTTATCAGTAAAATAAGGCTTTTTTCACCGAAGGGGTGGTTTTTGGGGGGGTTCGCGGTACCCCTAGAATGGATTTTTGTGGTTTTCTGATGTATAATCCCTCCTTACTGAAGGAAAATCTCAGATAACATTTTTTGTTATTGAAATCTTTATTATTATTGAACTAAAATTCAAAAAACTATTGAAAAACGATGTCCCGTTGGAGTGTTTAAAAAATCGCAGTTTTGGCCGATTTTATGAGGTTTTCTACGCGTAAACCTTTTTACGCGCGACATAAACAAATATCTTGTTATATTTTAACTTTAGAGAATCCGCTCTTGCATATCTAAAAAGCTACTCTTTTTTACAGATTTAAAAAAAGTTTGTCCTAGCATGCACAGGAGCCGAAATATTTTTTTTTTTTTCAAAAATATCGTGAGAATTCAGTTCTCGATTGTGTTTAACAGTATAGAAAATCAACCGTGAAAGTTTATTATTAAAGTTGTTTATTTATGTCGCGCATAAAAAGGTTCACGCGTAGAGAACCTCATAAAATCGGCCAAAATTTCGATTTTTCAATAATTCCAACAGGATATCATTTTTAAATAGTTTTCTAAATGAGTTTCCCAATTATAAATGGATTTTACAAAAAATGGCACAATAAAGGATAAAAAATAGATCGTCAATTACTCATAAAGTAATAAAACGATCTTGCTGAAATTTTTTGTACATTATAGGGACAACATGGACACCATCTTAGGCTTTTATGTGCAGTTGTTTTCAAATACAGAAATAGTGAAAATGGAGTGCTTTGAAATCTTTGGAAACCACTTGCAAGTTAAAGATTGCATCTAGCGGCCTCTATCGGTGCTCATGTTTTAGAGAATTTCATAACGAACAATTTTCTTAATGCATATTTTATACTAAAAGTTAGTAGGAACGGAGATATTTAAAGAAATATAGAAAAAAGGGCCTACTTTACTCACTAATTGTTAATACTAAAATCAAGCGGTTCACCAATATTTAAGAAAATTTAGGGTGTTTAACTACACCCTAAAACGAAGCGATTTCAACAATAATCTCGGATATGGGCCAAAAATTTATTTTTTAGCATTTTTTCCTCTGCCGGCTAGCCCATTCACTATAAGCAGAATTCCAGTATTGCAATTGCAGATGCCTAAAGTTTCAAAACATTAGGAACGTGCATTTGGGCAATTGTGTAAACAAAAATTTTTAAACATTTTGTTTCTTGCTCTTCGCGTTCTTTAAAGTATCCCTGGTTGTACAACTCGTATCGCAAATCTAAAACTTATCCGTCAGACCTATATATTAAAAGGTGGTAATGCCTAAATACGTGTCATGGAAAATCATATTTCGACTGTTAGATAATTTATAATTACAAAATGTACATTAGTGAAATGCATAAATAAATTATAGAAAAATTCATTTCACAAGATTTGTTTTCAATTATAAAACTGACATTTTTAAAAATTGAAATGATTGACTTTTTTATTTACCGATAGATTTTGTTCAAGATCAATACGTTTCTTCCTCTGCCTAATACGAACTTACTGTCCAAATTTCAATATAATCATAACGGACAGACAAGCTGACAGACATACATTTTGAAATTTATATCATTAAGAGATATTCGGTTTGTTTTCTCCAGATCTTGAGATGACAATTCCAGTGTTTAATCACTTCCAACCTCTTCAGAACACTTTAATAATAGTTATTTCTAGAAATGGACAGAAAACCCAAAGCCAGTTCATTACTCTTAGTTGGAAATTGTTTTAAATTCAACGAGCACTGAAGGCTTCTACTGCTAACGACTGACTGTTTATGTACGTACATGAAAAACATTTCATATACATTTTGGTATAGAATTTTATATAACGACCAAAAACAAAAGAGATTATCAAATTAAAATATCAAATTGAAAATTGTTTTTATTATATTTTAAAATCTGAAAGGACAATACAAATTTTTGAATATGAATCTGTTATTGTTTTAGCATAACAACTATTGAAATATGTTTCGATTATAACGGTATTATACAAATTCACTGATACGATTTTTCATTACATCGCGTATTGTTCCTAGAGTTATTAAAAAAATTATATCGTACGCTGTAAACGACTATGGATTTTTATGTAATACTGAATTTATTCACTAACTGGATAGAAAAAATAGCACGTATTTGGGTACTGTAGTATAGCCATGATAGAAAATTAAATTAACATCCGACTCTTTTCATCCATTTTGGAACAAAAATTTTAATCACATTTAAATTCGTAAAATGTATCAGTGTTATTTCCCATATTTGTAATAAAATATTACAGATATCTTTAATAATACTACAGTATATTACTCAACGTGCATATACCGATCGTTATTATTCACGAGGGTGAAGTTTAAGACATGAGCCGCAAGCGAGTGTCGTAAACCACCAGAGTGAATAGTAGCCATTACATGCGCGTAGAATACTATACTTTACGACTATTAAATATTTAATATTTATTTAATTCATTTTCATTTCATTTCTCCAATTTAAGTACGATTCATACGACATCATATATAATATTCTCGATTTTTCGAGCAACAAGTTTAATGCGGCGATTTCTGCAGCTACCCTTACCTCTGGCGGTGTCAAAGAAACCTCGTTTTCACTGTCAGTATTTATTTTATTATGTTATAAGCTGGTCGTCGTAAAGTCAAAATCATTGATATTGCTCAGAAATTCAGAACACCAATTTTGTTGATTATTCTTATAGGAAGAATTGCGCTGAACATGATGGTAGCATTAAAAAAATCATAACACAGGCCATATTTTTAAAAACAAAAAGAAATCAAGATATAAAAAAATGAATATTTTATCTATATGCGTCGCTTGAGACTTGTAGCGACCTTTTATCTTTGACCGCTCAATTGTTATAAATAAATTAAGGTTTCTAAATTAACAATTTCTTTTCTGTTCAATAAAAGGTCATACGGATATTTTATTACGGTTAAAATGTTGCATTTCCTTCATAGAATCTACAGTTTTCCTTTTGGGTCTATATCTTGTGTATTCTGTAATTGTTTAAACAAAGAAAGTAATTTGTTTATTAAGAATTTGCGACTTTCCATGGCATTTTTTGCACACTGCACCCTGGGTAATCGATAAGTTGATAAAAACACTACCATATATTTCTATGTGGTCTCGGCGCTCTTTTTCGCCCGCGCCCCCCTCCCCCCCTCAAAGTGTTAAATTGCTTAGGAAACAAATGACATATCTCGACTCACTAAAAAAACGTTGTATGGCGTTCATAAATTAATTGTTATAAAAGCAAAAAATGTATGAACAAACCAATGGATTTCTGTGACAATTGAAAACTAATTAATTCAATATATTAACTTTGTTTTCACAAGACTATTTTCAAAAAAATTAATTAATAAACAATTTGCAGTCGTAAACGTTAAATAGTATTTATCTCCGGTTCTAGTTAACGGATCGAGGTACATCTAGGCTATAAATTTTCCTTCTTTTATTATCTAAGAATGAGAATTATCTCTAAAAACCATTGTTTTTAACAATGAAGCCTGTGTTTTATAAATTTTTTAATGTCGCCATCGTGTTCAGCGTAATTTTTCCTATAAGACTAGTCAATGAAATTGCTGTTTTTTTCTGACAAAAAAAAAGTTACGACGACAAGCCTAATATGCAAAATTATTGTAAATGATGTTGACGTTCAAATCGTACAAATTTTGACGTTTCAAATCAATAACCAAATTACACTTTAACTCATTGTCATGGTTTACTAATAAAATAATACAGATTGTAGGCACGTAGGCAAATGGTTTCAAAAACAATGTTGGATATTGCCGCATGTTGCTAATAGCTGATGCTTTGAAAAAAAGTCATTAAAGTATCTCTTCGGTATATAGCGCTTGAGTACCTCCTAGAAAACTTAGAGAGACAACACTTGTCTGTTGGCTGCTGTACTTCTGATTTTTTTAATTATTAGTAAAAAGTCACTATCGTGATATCTTATAAACAACTGCCTGTCCTCATCATTCACTGCAGGGAACCTTTTAATTTAATTCCACATCGCCTAAATTTAGCTTAAATATGGATTGAATTTTGCGACTAAATTTATTTTACATAATTTAGGTCGCTTCACCGTCAAATTATACAGCGTGAGCCTAAAGAAACGCACAAAATTGATATCTTTGGTGCTAAAAAAATCCTCGAACAGGTCGATTTTAGTTTTGTAAATAATGCTAAATTTTGTCGCCATACCAAAATTTATGACGTCATTGATTTTTGAGTTATGACGCCATCATACATTTTTTTTATGGAAACAGACATTTTTGTTTACTGTTTTTGGTGGTTTATTCCTTTAGCTTTCTGGTGATATAAAAAATAATGATATTACCTGAGTCATTCTTTTGGAAAAATGTCATTTTATGTAAAAATAGCTTACCTTTCCCAAATTGACAAGTAATATTCCGCTTTCTTATGGACTGATAAATCTTGTTGCCTACATTTTTGTTTTAACTAGCATGAAAACATTTGACATAAAAACAAAACAAAGAAAATAATAAAAAAAACAATCACCTTAACAACAGAGAGATACAGGCATTTTGGTGTAAGTATCGATAACTTTTTTATTCCTGGCAAGTGTGGAAGTTCAGTTTTATAACACTTCTGAGACAGTATAAAACTAGTGAATGCAATGCCATGTTTAAGTGAAAGAGAACGCGTAGAACTTTTTATGATGGTTGGATATGGTGATAGGCTGAGAACTCATCAGGAATCATGTGATGTTTTCAATGCCAGGTATCCCGAAAAGCAAATTTCTAGATCCACTGTAAATAGATTGGTGGCTAGATATGATGAATCTGGCAGTGTAGCTGACCGCCCTCGATCTGGTCGCCCTAGCGCAAGCAACGAAACCAAATTAAACATTCTTCTAGAAAATGAGGAAAACCACCATCCTTCGACAAGGCAGCTAGCTTTAAACCATAACGCGAGTCAAACTTCTGTTGTACGTCTATTGAAAAAAGAAAAATACCATCCATACAAAGTGCAATTAATCCACGAATTGAATGAGGACGATCCCGATCGGCGCTTACAGTTTTGTGAACAGTTGATGACCTTCTGCGATGAAAACCCAAATTCTTTACGGAACATTGTTTTTTCTGATGAAGCTACATTTTCTTTAAAGGGGACTGTACATCGGCATAACTGTAGGTATTGGTCACGCGAAAATCCTCCTTGGACTCAAGAAGCCCATACACAGCGGCGAGGCAAAGTAAACGTATGGGTAAGTATGATTGGTGATCGTTTATTGGGAACTTTTTGTTTAAGAAAATCTTACGGCCTCAAGATATTTACAGTTTTTGCAAGTTGAGTTAGTGCCAGTCTTGGCAGTTCTGTTTCCGAACAATTAAGATGAAGATATTCCTGCTGAAAACGTCTGGCTTCAGCAAGACGGGGCACCACCTCATATTGGGATAGCAGTGCGTCAGATTTTAGATGACACTTTTACTGGAAGGTAGATAGGTCGTCGAAGGCCGATTGCGTGGCCCCCGCGTTCACCGGATTTAACCCCCTTAGACTTTTTTCTTTGGGGTTATTTAAAGTCAAGGGTGCATTTTAACAGAACGGACACCATAGAAGAATTGAAAGACAGAGTAGGCTTGGAGATGAGACGAATTGCCCATGAGATGATTCAGGACAGCGTGCAAAGTGTCTAGACCCGTCTTGGTCAATGCCAAATGGTTGGAGGGTCGCAATTTGAGCAAATGAGATGATTTTTTTCTCACAATTACTTATGTAAGGTATCAATCAATAAAAATATTTTTTTCCGAAAGAATGGCTTAGGTATCAATTTTTTTCATATCACCAGAAAACTAAAGGAATATACTACCAAAAACAGTAAACAAAAATGTCTGTTTCCATTAAAAAAAAATATGATGACGTCAAACTCAAAAACCAATTGGTATAGTGACAAAATGTAGCATTTACAAAACAAAAATCGACCTGTTCGAGGATTTTTTTGATAAATGACACATACCAAAGATATGAATTTTGTGCATTTCTTTATGTTCATACTGTACTGTATATATTGCTGTGTTCAACCTAGTTTTATTCTACTCGATATTTCACTGACCTGCTCTCAGTGCGTCCATCGGCACTGAAGGATAAGGAATCGAATAAGGATAACCCTCTTTCCGTAAGGTTTTCGGTTTACGCCGTGGTCGGTATTTGTAGTCTGGATGTTCTTTCATGTGCATCGCTCGCAACCGCTTTGCTTCATCGATAAAAGGCCTCTTTTCGTCTTCCGTTAGCAGTTTCCATTCTGCACCTGAAACATAATTATGATTTTTATTATTAAAATTTTTTAATATTACTTTGGGACACGCGGCATTGTTTTTGCTGGTGTTTCTACAAAAAGTGATATTATATGCACAATAACTGTTTATTTAATGCATAAACTTAAAACGTTTTACGACGTATCTGTTCTATTAACCATTACATGGTTATCTTATTACCACCTATATAATATAAGAAGTTACTAAAATAGAATTATTATTATTATTTATTAGAAGTTATGCAATCCACAATTATTAGAAGTGGAATTAGTTGTTTATACTGTGTAAGCGTATGTAATATTTAATATACTGCTGAGGATTGTGGGTTGCATAATTTTAAGTAAGAGCCGAAGTTAATGGGGCAAATCGCCTATAGTAGGGCCAATAAGTTTGGTCAGTAGAGCCTGAGGCGTGCGGATTTACGAATTTTGTAAATTTGCACGTACGTAATTCGAAGAAATGAAAGCACTTGGAATGAGTTAATTGAAGCGTGCCATATGCAAAAGGTCGTAAGTGCCAAATAACAAATTTTACAGGAGGAACAAAAATGTAATTTAAACTGCAGCAACTTGCTTAACATCGCTGTGTTTTATTGCTGAATTACACCTCCAAATATCAAAACGTCATAAGTGCCAATCTACTTGCACTTTATTAAACTGTTACATCTTGATAAATAATAATGGTAATATGAAATTTTTTATAAAGCCTTTATTATTAAACATGGAACAAGTTAAGAATATAAAGAATTGAGTTATATTTTTTTCACTTATCATAAAGAAATATAATAAACTGTGGTTATTATTCATGAGACAAGGCCTCCTGATAATTGATTATGGTTTTATAAAAGTTCTGGTTTACAGGCGAGATGTATGGGATCATGTCTTTAATTTCCTTGATTTTCCCCTTATTCCAAGGTTTCATATCCTCCTCGGTTGGTTCGACGATCAATGTCTCAAAATACTGCTGATTAAATCCCGGTTTGTCTTCACTTCAACTTGATCTAGGTTCTTTTATCTATTTTCATCATTGCAGCTTGCGATATGCCCAAATGTTTAGTTGAGAGAACAGTTTCTGCAACTTGCATCCATTTAAAAAATTTCTTGACATGAGTGAATACAAAAGGCTTATGTTTACGTGCACTTGCCATAATACGCATTAGATCCATAGGAAATCTTAAACCTTTTTTGGCCTTTTCAATGCAGACAAAGTCTCTGTCACAAGAAAGAAACGTATGACCATATTGTGAAAAAGCATGTATTATTTCGTCAACATACCCTTTTGATACAAGAGTAATATACATAGCCAAAAGCCCCTGATTTTTGTTCTGCCCACCGCAGTTGTCCGACCAGAAAATTAACTTCTGACTTTTCAACTCAGTTGTAATAAAGGTATATAAACAGCTGCCAATTTCGTTGCATCCTCGTTTACCTGCTGTTTCTTCCCACATGTACATGAAACCTTTTCCCTCATCTTCCAAATGGACACCAAGAATAATGCATGTGTACTCGTACCGTCTGCTGTAATACATCTGTGTGTGGGTAAGGCTAGGAAGATATGATTGTTTTTGTAAGTCGTAAGAAATGACACATGTCAGAATTAGGTTCTTGGTTATCCTTAATATTCTGAGCCATTATCGTTGTAGCTGCTTTTGCTTTACGGTGATGAATGTCACGTTTGAGTTCATCCATTTG
Source organism: Stenurella melanura (assembly GCA_963583905.1). Lineage (NCBI taxonomy): Eukaryota > Metazoa > Arthropoda > Insecta > Coleoptera > Cerambycidae > Stenurella > Stenurella melanura. The sequence goes on from OY757311.1 coordinate 139,454,806, forward strand.
CTTTTCCTCAGGATTTTTAGCTATAGATATTGCAATTTTAAACGCATCACAAGTACTACATGTGTCAACTCTAGGTGGTGCAAAAGATAGGCTAAATTCCTTTTTAAATATCTCGTTGAACCACTGACGTGAAGCAGGTGGTTTCTCTTGCATAGCAGGTTCTTGTTTCTCAAGAAAAGCAGTATATAATTTTGTTACATTTAAATCACTCGGAAGATACCTTTTGTTAGGGTGTTTTTCTGGGCCATAGTGACTCTCCCTGCTAGGTATTGATACCAATAAATTCAATGATTTTTTGTTTACAAGATTGGTTTCTCTGTGGCATTTTTCCGACTTGTTTATCGCTAACAGATATATTTCCTGATACGACCTTTTTGCAAAGAATATTCACCCTTTCTTGCGTTATTCCAAATGTTTCACAAAAAGTAGCTTTACAAACTTGTACTTCAGACTCACCAGGAAGGGGTAAAAAATATTTCAAAGAACGTTGCCGTCTACTGCCATTTGGATCATCATACATGCCTTGTCTCCTTCTACTAATCAAAGCAGATTTAATAAAACCACGTAGAAAATATTGCTGTTTATTGTAATCTTTCATACTATAAAAATCACGGAACATCTTTTGCCTAACTGCCACAGTCATTGCCTTACAAGCAAATAAGCACTTACATTTTGCCTACAAAAAAATTAATACCGTGTAAGCTAATGATAAAGGTATATATTTTCTGAAAAGCGGAGCCACTATGCCAGGCACAAACTTTATTTTTTAAGGTTATGTATGGATTTCCGGACTTTTTATTTAATTGCGTATCTACTCTCACATTTCCAGGCCTTTTTCTTTTCTTTGCCGTAATATCTTGTGAACTTTCCATTATCGACTTCTTAAACTACTTAATTCACAACCAAATACCAAAAGTTTATAACACAAATAATCTTTGATGAAAGCAATGTGATACTTAGAACCTTTTGGTCATTGGTTTCCTATTACTGCGCTAGTGGCAGCACTATCGAACTTACATAAATTCTGCAAGTAGAGCATGGCACTTACACCCTATTCCGCATATAAAACATATATCACAAAAATTGACACTTACGACCTTTTGCATATAGCACGCCTCAATTATGCATATTGCACAGTAGTTGAATAAATTATTAGGTATACACATTCAAACAGTTAGTCTATTTGGTCGATTACACCAATTACACACAATGATTTAGTCGTGGTTTCATCTCTGGTAGGCGGATAAAACTTAATATATTCCTCTGAATTATGTGAGATTATATAGTAGAACGAGGTGCCGCTTAAGTATTTCATAACAGCTACTAACCTTTAACAAGACCAGCTGATTTTTTGCTATACTGACTACACTTCTTGGCTTTTTAGTATATGTATATATTTCGACTTCGGTGTGCGAGGTGCATGGCTGCGCGTTGCTATAGTCGTATCTTCGTTAATACGTAATTAATATAACTGATTTTGGTCTAAATTGATAGAGAATTATCGATATACAGTGTAACTAAGCACATTATTAGTTAAATCCGTATACTTATTGAGAAATTTCAATGCAAAAATTGGGTGGATATTATTCCTGTAAAGAGACACGGTTTCTAACTTTATCTATGCCTGTAGATTGTACTTGGCGCGAGATACTACTCTTGATATCAGTTTTACATAAAAGTGAAGTCAGAATGCATTTTTTAAATGACTATTACGAATTAATGTTGCCGAGTGCGAACATCCATTGGCTTACTTAATGTCGGTGTCAACATATAAAAGTGAATATTCGCAGTTAGCCCTGCCCAACTGCAACTTCTACTCGTTTAAATATGCTGTTAAAGAACATATTTGATGTAATACTTATTTTTATAATAAGGATGAGTAAACCTATGTAGCCAATAATGCTTTTGATATTTAATGCAACTTTCAAGAAGTATATTAACGATTGTGTGTTGACTAGGTATAATTATGTTATTTAAATTAGTAACTAGTTTATGCAGAATTTTACAGCTATTGATAGGCAGATATAAAACGTATAAGCATTCGATGGGCAGCTGAACGTTTGTCACTAAAATACCTGCGTTAATTTTAATCAAACCAAAAAATTCTATTTCGTTTAATTTCCGGGGAAACTAAAATATTTGTGCATCTCCCTTTTGTTGCGGATACAGTCACCAGTTTTGCTATTGGTAGAACAATGAAGCGACCGATTGGTTCGTCCAATAGAGATGCTGTATTACATTACACTGGTTTTTGTTCTGTGTTTTGTCATTTTGTGTCTAGAACTTTGTAAAGCGCTACTGTGGGGCCCTTTGTGTTTGCCTTCTGGAGCGAGATAAGAATTAATTACAAGCCATGATGGCGCTTTGTTCGCTTTCTCATTCTCATTTTCTCTCAAAAGATAATTTAATGCTCTTTCCTTTCAAATTCTTTTCGGGATTTTTTCTCTATTTAGATAGTGCTTTGTTTTAGTATCTGGATATAATCAATCAGGTCGATTTTTCCAATAAAGCCCAGCAAGAAAGACCAATTTAACTTCTACACAATTAGGAAAGATATTTCGGTCTTACATGAATTAAAAAGTTTAATAAACTAGGTGTAAACATTGTACTCTTCGTCGGTTTATTGAAGTTTTCATATAATTGTTAAGCTCTTTACAGCATATTCTTCTCAGTTTATTTCCTTAAGTTTTCAGATATATCTGCAATATATTTAATGCCAGTTATCTCCTGATGATGCCAATTTGGTTAGCGAAATACTAATCAGTATTTTTGTTTTTGTAAAATATTATTAAAGCAATAGCTTACGTGTACATTTCTTTTTCTTAACGACAATATATTGCAAGAGGTCGCATCTATACATTATTCTAGTTGCGCTCATTTATTGTATCGTACGTCTCACAGCATCATGTCATCTGTCGTGGTTGTCTGTTAGCCTCAGCAAAGCTCTTCTCCATCAAATTCTTGGCCATGTCAGACCAACCTTTTGGACTGCATTCTCTCCACCTCATGCCATTTGGTTCTCTCCGCAACTATCAGCCGTTCTGTACTGTCCTTTTTTCTTATTGATGTAAAAAAATGTGACGATTCTGAAGAATACAAGCATTAATATGTCCACTTGCCTAACAGTATATATCTTAGAGACAACCAGAAAGATAGAGAAAACTAAGGTGCTAGGTAAGGCAATTTTGCCCCACTAGGATATTGTTGATCTTCTGTGTTCTTCGCCGAATCTCATTAGCTTTGTCTATAAGGACTAAGGTATATTATTACACCACCTTATACATTTGTAACAGCTAGAGACATAATTAACCCATGGACCATAGAGTATGACAGAGAAGAACAGTGATACGACAATGATTATTTTCAGTGAAAAATTAATTAAATTAATTATTAAGAAAATCGGTTTAATATTATTTATTGGTCATAGTTTAAGAGTAGACAAAAAATATTAGGTTGATACAAAGCATGCACCAACTCTAAAATTCATTTCGAGTTATTTAGTGAAGTTTCCACCGATAAAACAAATTTTCATATTACTTTATTTGTCTGTCATTCTACAAGGGATAGGATTAATAATGTTTCTAACTGATACAAATGTGTCAGGTATAGTATTAATATTATTGATTTGAAAATTCAGTCTAAAGCATTGATACAAGATTCAGTCATTACAAACTATCTGTGATAGAATAACACCTGAGGCCGCGTACTTGAATTTTGCAAACGATATTCATATACGAAAATAATTTACCAGATACGTCATGCGCTTTCCTCAAATGAAATTAGTCGATTGATTACATGGCTCGCTATTACAAGCCCGCTGCCCGATTGGGTATATTCGTATAATTGCCAGAAGCACAGCCGTATGTTAAATGATATGTATTTACTTTTATTGAGTCATTCATGGAGTTGTTCATTAAACTAACATTAGTTATTATAAATAAATACTGTATTATAAATAAATAATTCACATCATGCCTAATATAAAGTAGTAAAACAATATTTACAATATTTAAAAAGTGATTCTAAAAATTGTCGGTCTTCGCTTATGACATCTCTCGTGTTACGAAGTATTCCTCTGTCGGTCTTTTTTATGATTTTGAAACTGACACTGAATGAGCTATAATTACACGCTAGTACTTGTACTATAATATGTCCGAGTGGTTATCATTTCTTTAATTTTTAAATTACAAGAAGCTGATAAGAGTATATTACAAATTGGAAATAGTTTCAAAGAACAACCCCATAAATCAGTTTTTTATTATTTACATAATATAAAATTCAGTTAAAGTGGGTTTTGGAATAAATTGTGGAAACTAGGTAAACCTTACAGCAAAGGGGCACCTCCTGCATGAGTTTCATCTACCCACCGGTAGATAGGACTCATTTTTGACCATCGGACTGAAAAAAAAAACATTTTTTTTGCTAGACTATTTTGACCTCGGTTTTAACTGTTTTGATAAAATTTAGGATTTAAGTTTACGGGTTTATTTTTGCCTGAAGACGTTTAATATATTACACAATATGTGAAACAGGTTATTTAGCAAATTTTAATGTTTTTCGTTATTTTTTAATCAATTTGACCATCGCAGTTTTTATACATATTAATGTTTGGACAATGAAGTGAAACATATATAAAAATTAGACTCGTGTTATGAGTGCATTTTACCGAAAAAAGAAAAAAAAACAAATTGATTAAAAAATGTATTGAAATACATTCAAATTTGCTAAATAAGCTGTTATTTTTTTACCAATGATTTAATTTTGCAAAAAGGGGAATTTCAAGAAAAACAGCTTTGTTTGCTTACATTAATTGTCCAAATAATTAAAAATGTTCAACTTAAACTCGGTAAATAATGTTCAATATTGATAAAAAATTTAAGATCAAAGTTTTTTTTTAAATCCAAAGAAAGTGTAGCTAGGTAAAGTGTATACGAGCACAATTGAAATCGTACAAAAACTAAAAGCCGGCAACTCTTTATTGTACATGGGCGGAGGTAAATAGAAATGCTTGTCATAAGAAAATGTATTAATTTTTATTATTTTTTGTTTATTAGATTGTAACATCAATTCCTGCCCCTGAGTGGAATAGGAACGATGAAACTACCCGGTTCTCATTTATCTTGTGGAGGCTGGGTCGTGGTTCGAAAATTAATAAAAATTTAGTATTGTTAGGCGCCAATAGCCAATTGCTCGATACCTATGCCTTACTGGTTTTCAAAAATGTAATACTGTGGCTATTCAGTGGCCTTATTGTTTACATAGGTATCATGAGTTTTTAGAAAATTTAATATGAAAACACAATTTAAGAAAAATAAGTTGTATATTAATATTTTAGACAAAACTGGAAATGGTAAATATTTGATATAAATTTAGATATTCGATTAACAAAAATTGGATTTAGAGGGTAGCTACCTTCCTTACATAAATTATATGTAGGAGTAAGAATGTTAAAAGGCTGACGGCCGATGAAAAGTTAAAGATAAAAATTTACATTTGCTGAAGGCTAAAAATTATATGTTCAATAAAAATTTCACAAGAAGTTGAGCGTATAGATGTTCAAAGGAGAATGACACTCTCACCAAAGATCCTGTACACGAACTGCCAGAGCGCCTCGTCCCACTCAAATCTCTTCTTCCCCTTCCTCTGTTTGTTACGTTTACTGATAAACGTTGAGACTAGACTGATTAATATGTTGTCGCTATTCAAGTTCCATATTCAGTGACATGTGTGGATATGGACAAACAAATTCCCTCCTGGGCTAAATAAGGTTATCCTCACAGGACCATCACCATCAAGCTGGTCACTTAAATTGACACCCAAGGCTTATCATTGGCTGGTCATTACCACCTCTTCAAGCTGGCACCTAATACTTCATCAGGCTGTTACTTAATACTTCAGGCTGGTACTTATTACCTCAGGCTGATACTTATTACCTCACACCTAAAAGAGTCCATCGTGTTACTTTACCTTGCATTTACCTGTTTGAAAAGGCACTCTGGGTGCGTTTATACCCCCACGTAATGCTATAAGACCTTAACGTTTCTTTTAATAATGCCCAATTCTTCCCTACCAAATTCCAAGATATTTTTATAACCTTACTAAATTTAAAAAACCGCGTTCTACTATTGCCCAAACCTATATTTAAATCGCGTTTAAAACTTTAAATTCACAATTAATTCCCCTTAACAATAAGCAACAGAATTAAATGTAATTCCTTATCCAACATAGATTTTAGCTACTGACGCTGTTTTTTATGGCACGCGTGCATCTCTACCCAAGCGCTTCAAAAATTAACCTATTAAATATCCCTTAACATCGGATTGAATGCTGGCGATTTTACAAATTAAATACATATACATTAATCAATAAATGTCAATGATTATAATTTAGTAGATATTGGTTTATTTAATTACCTATCTCCAGGAATTTGAGGCTTCAAATCTGCGGCAAGACAGCACAAGCACGTCTTGTTCTTAGCTTCAAGAATAGGAAATGCCTAATTTATTGTCTCCTTTAAAATAGCTATCAATTGTTGCCAACCGCAAAATGATAAAAAGTGTTTACTTAAAATTCTGTTTTTATTATCAAATCTACTTAATTATTGCACTATTTTACTTCCCATTAATAATTCTTATTTGTTACTAAATTTCTATTGCTTCAAATTATTAATTAAAGTTTATTGTTTAATTTTTACCAATACTATCTAGATTTCTAACTAGTAAGAGCCGGTGGTTTGCTGGTAGAATAACAGATGGCGCTCGGTGTATATTTTAAAGTTAATTCATGTCTATTCGTTAAGAATCGGTTGGGTTTGCTTGTAAAGTACAGATGGCGCTCGGTGTATATTTTAAAGATAGATCTTCGAGTGGGAATGAGTACTTCGGCAGCTCTAGGATTCTGTGAACAAAAAGTAAATAAATTTAAAGTATCTGCTATTATAGTGGTTTTAAGAACCCCATAATTAAATTATATATATTGTAGCGTCCTGGAACTTTAGGACGGTACACTTTCTCTCTCCCTCTACAAAAAAATATGTGTACTTCCATACATGTATTTTTTCCTATAAATTGAGACTTCAATTTCTACTTATCCGCTGATGGATATAACTAAAGCTAACTTAAAAGAATTGAGATATGGTTACTTAACCATAAATGATTATAAACCGAATTGTAACTAAACTAAGCTATAAGACAGCTACGGTTCCTAGACCTTAACTTCTTACTAAATAACTAAAAGTAAATATCTTACATACTAGTGAATGCTGCTATAAGAGAGGATTTAGTACACAATAGTAGCTTCGCGTACTACACGCCTAATATTTCAGGGACAAAATCAGTAACGACAAATTCAATAATGACAAAATTGGGAAAGACACAATCGGTAAAGTCAATGTAGTACTAATCCAAGCCATATTAGCATATACACTATACATATTTCACTTACTACAGAGACCGAGAGGCTCCAAAACATAATCTATTCAATACCACATTCCACCAGATATAAAATATCCCCTGAATACTAATTATTCAGACACAAAATTGGAAGTAGAATTAAATCGATATAAAGCTTGTATAGCATTTCACATACAAGAAACCCCTTGAAGAGAGTTCGGAAAGGAAACATAAAATGTTTTAGGAGAGGACCCAAACATCAGTCTCCACAGACACTGTGGTGTAGTGCCTGAGCAGCGTTGTGGCGGCTGCCAGTGCTGAAATTGGAGTAGACATAAGCACATCTAAACCACGATACAGGAACCAAGTTCTCTGCCTATCCTTAACAGTGGGATAAAATATCCAGACTGTTAATAAATCAAACAAATTTATTTTGGATGTAGCTCCAAAGGGCTGAAATTAGACGTACGTATCAACTAAAATACTTTGGATATAGCTCCAAGGGGCTGAACTAGAAATACGTGACGACTAAACAACAAAAAGGACCATTGTTCTGGAAAGCTCTTGCTTCAGGTGCGATGAACAGTGTTTCGATCGAGCGATTGGCCAAGGGCTGAGGTGAAGCGGGGAGGTTGAGATATGTCTCTCGAAGACCGTCAGACGACCTAGGTCACTCCTGACTGACAAGCTCCCTTACCCATGTTTACGCTCGACCCTCCTTAACCACCTGTCATTCAAGACAGCCCGGCCGAAACTAGTCCATCCCCATCCCGGAACAAGTTCCTTTAATGGCCGTTAAATATCCTACGAACTAGGATAATGATTACTTCTTACCTGTAAACATCTAGAAAATATAATACGAAAAGTAACTAAAGTTTATACTAACAAAACTAGAACGAAGTTAGTCAGAACACTTAACCAAAATTAAGATACTAGAAGATTTCAAGTAGGATGTTCTCCAGAAACGTCAGAAATACTAAAGAATTATAGAAGTGAAAGAATAGAAAGTATAGATGAAAATAAGGACAACACAAAGAAGAATGACGATGTTCTGTCATTTATTGATATTTTCCAAGCGCATGAAAATCACCAAAATGTCGTATAATCACAAAAGGCTTAACCGTTACTACATCGGATTCCATATCCTCGAGACAAATCTTGCTGAGTTTCACTTGCTTGGTTCACATCAACTGCGTGGCGTGCAGACGTTGAAGACGCTACACCCACTAAACGTGGCCCACCCTTCAACCCTTGGATAAAAGATATCCAGCCGGAAAAATATTTCCGAAGTTTACTGACAACAAACTACACTACTAGAAAACTACTATCAACGCAAGACAAAACCTTCCAGGTATCTTAATTAAAATTAGTGCGCCTAATCTAAATTTATGGGTAATTAACTTAATAGAAAATGCATTATAAAAATGTTTACCCGACTGAAACGTCAGAGTTTGATCCATAGTACGTTTTTAAATCAGAAACATGCCAATGACCTGCATCAGATCCGTCTGCATGGTTTAATGCATATACTAATTTAGAAATTTTCTGGCGAACTGTGCAAAGTACAAATTTGGGTGCTAACTTAGCTGAAAAATGTTTGGAAGCATCTGACAAAACCTTATTTTTCTTCCATACCTTATCACCTACTTCATATTTAACTTCCCGCCTACGCAAGTTATATGTTTTCTGATTTCTCTGGTAAGCATTATTTAACCGCTTTACTACATCTTTATATGTATCCGAAAGGTTCGATATGTCATCACAATACCTATTCCTATCACCCGGAGCTAGTTGAATGCCTGATGTTGACTCTACTTGCCCGTAAAAGTCTCCTGAAATGGGAACTTTACGGCCGAAATTCAAGAAAGCAGGAGGGAAACCAGTTACTTCGTGAGTAGCCGTTCTGATTGCGTGAGCAACTCTGAAAATTTCTACATCCCAATCCTGATGATTATCTTGGATATAACTGCGTATAGCTGTACCTATCGTAGCGTTCGATCGCTCGACTGGATTTACTTGTGGGTGATACAATGCATTAAACCAAATTTTTTGTACTTTGTACCGATCGGCCAGTTTCTTAAAAACTGATGAAGCAAACTGCTTCCCGTTGTCTACCATAATGAACTGTGGAACACCGTAAATCAAAAATACGTCATTCTCCATAAATTTAGATATAGTCTGAGCTGTGGCATTACGCATGGGATGTACGAGAACATATTTAGTAAACCAATCTAAAACCACTAAAAGATATGAAAAACCCCTTTTACTTCTTGTTACCGGACCAAAAATATCTACGCTTATGACTTGCCATGGAAATTCTACTTTCTTTTCTTTCCCCATTAAACCGTAACGTGAAAATGACACTTTTTGCGAACCGCAAGTCTTGCATGACTTGACATATCTCAGTATATCCTTACGCATTTTAGGCCAATAGTAGTCTTCACAAATTCTCTTAAGTGTTTTAAAATACCCCAAATGTGCTGCTGTACTTTCATTGTGACATTGTTTTAGAACATTATTTCGTTGTGAAAGTGGTACCAAAAGTTTCCATTCTGTTAAATTAGTTTTCACCGGTAATTTATTAGCAACATGTTTAAAGATTAAATTATTCTCTACCTTAAAAAATGGATACAAATTTGGATTTGCCAAAATTTTTGTACGTAATTTAATATACCAATCATCTAGACTCTCCTGATTAAGTGATAATGAACCTACTGTGAAATTTTGTTCTTCATTATCTGACGGTTCGTCCCGCGGCACTCTAGATAAAGCGTCAGGAACTACATTTAAATTACCTTTACGGTGCACTAAATTAAAGTCATATTGTTGCAACTTAACCATCCAGCGAGCTAATCTGCCGGTAGGTGACTTCAACTTATGCAACCAGCTAACCGCTAAATTATCAGTTATGACTGTAAACTTCTGACCTTCCACGAAGGGCCGAAATCTCTCTAAACTAAATAATAAGGCCAATACTTCTAACTCGTAAATACTGTAGTTTCTTTCTGCCTTATTTAGTGAGCGACTGGCAAAAGCAATTACCTTTTCTTCTCCTCCCTGTACTTGTGTCAAACAACAACCTAATCCTGTACTAGACGCGTCGCACTGTATAACAAAATTATTTGACTTAAAATCAGGACTAGTTAGGATTGGAGTAGAGATAAGCGCTTGCTTAAGTGCCAAGAATGCTTGTTCTGCATTTTCATTCCACTTAATTGGTTGTCTTTTACCACGTTTCCCTTTTAGCAAATCATTTAACGGAGCAACTAAAGTCGAAAAATGAGGTAAAAATCTCCGGTACCACGAACACATGCCTATAAATCGTTTTATCTGAGTTGTATTTGTAGGACGAGGATAACTGATCATCGCTTCTACCTTCTCAGGGTTTGTACGTAATCCACCTTCAGTATCAATTACATAACCTAAATATTTTAGAGATTTTCTAAAAAACTGACATTTTTCATAATTTACTGTTAGGCGAGCATCCTTCAACCTATCAAACACTTCTTTTAAAATTGATACGTGTTCCTCAAAACTAGAAGCGGTGACAATTATATCGTCTAGATAAACAAAAACTTTATTTTCTAATTTTGGTGTTATAACAATGTCCATTAGCCGTTGCATAGCCTGTGCAGCGTTTGCAAGACCAAATGGTAGTACTTTAAAACAAAATAAGCCCCTTCCCGGAACAGCAAATGCGGTTTTGGGTTTGGAAGTTTCAGAAAGTGGAATTTGCCAAAAAGCGCTTTTCAAATCTATGCTACTGATATATTTAGCGTCCCGTAACATACTCAATATACCGTCTACAAAAGGTAAAGGATATGAATCCTTAACAGTTACTGAATTTAAAGATCTACCATCAAAACAAAATCGATAATTTCCATTATCCTTTTTAACTAATAAAACTGGCGACCTCCATTCACTAAAAGTAGGTTCAACTACATCTTGTTCTAACATTTTGTCAAGTTCTTCATTTAAAATATTCATCATATGTGGTGATAAAAGATATTGGCGCTGCCTGATAGGTTCAGCATTTCCAGTGTCTATATGATATACCATCCTATCGGTAAGGCCTAACTTCCCACAACTAAGTCCCTTGAATAACTGCTTGACCTTTTCAACTTGCCGGAGCTGAACTCCAGTTAAGTCAGCCAAACCGCCATCATTGGTCTCAACTGTGTTCACACGACACAGAGCTGAAACTCTTATGCTACCAACTTTATTTACCCAAGTATTTGATTCAAAATCTAAATGAATGCCAAATAACCTACAAAAATCTATACCAAAAATAAAAGAACTAGGCAAAGATGGAACTATATAAACCTTAAGTATTCGAACTATGTTGTTAATCTTGAGCGGTAAGTGAGCTATACCTGTGACAGTTTGAGGAGTACCGTCTGCTGTCGTTACATATCTTAGATCTGACGTTACAAATTTACATTTAAATTGTTCTAAAATTTTCACACCATTGCTTCCAACTACAGAACGATTACAACCAGTATCCACTAAAGCTAAAAATTTCTTATCGTATAAAAAAACTGAAATGTAAGGTCTATCGTCACCATTTTTAGACAACAATAGAGGTGTTACTCGTACTTCATCACTAACTCTATGGTAAGTTTTGTAAAAATTTCTTACTTTACTTAACCAAAAATTCCAATCTGATTTGTTAGTCACAACATTTTTAAACTTACTATAACTACGGGGGTTTGGACGTTGACTAACTTTACGTGGCCCCCTGGTTAGTTTTTTGAACATTTTTTACACTCTTTAAATGTGACATTTGATTCACCACATTTAAAGCAAAATTTGTTTCTCTTAGCCCTACATTGTTTAAAAACATGATTTCCACCTTTACAGTTAAAACAGATTACTGGTGTCTTGGTAGTTTTGATTTCATTAACATTTGATTGCCCAGGTTGACTTCTACGATTAGGTTTAAAATTTGATTTTGGTGGTGATACAGACTTAACAGACTTTTCATGAGATTCCCTAACATTATTCTTATCTAAAGAAGGCAACCCAACATATAAAAGATCCTTTTCCACTAAATTACTTCTCATAGGAGGCGGTATATATTTTTTTGTACTTTCCTCAGCGTATTCTACTTTTTTGCACTTTGAAATTAATTCTAAAATTGTATCTATAGTCAATAATGCTAAAGGCGTAGCAAAATATGGCAATAAATTCTTTCTAATTTGTTTAATGCGTTCTTCTAAACTTGGTTTTGTTTTTAGTCTATTATATAAAGCTTCCATGATTCTAATATAAATATGTACTGGCTCATCCACATGTTGTGTTCTCTTTTCAATGTAATCACTCATACTCTTATCAAAATCCTCATGTAAAAAATCATTTTTCAACTGTTCTACCAAATCTTCCCAAGTTCTAACCTCATTACTACCTCTAACAGATCGATACCACTGTAGAGCTGGTCCCGAAAAAAGATCTAACCCTGACTGGAATAATTCTCTTTTAGTGACGTTTCGAGCTATTGCTAACTCTTCAACTCGTTCAATAAATGAAATTACATTATTAGGCTGGCCATCAAACGTGACACCCCACTTATAGATAGGTACAAACTTAGTACTAGGACTAGTTGCTATATTTACACCAGTGCCTACTGGTAATGCTAAATCATCTACTACTTCTAAATTCAGTTTATCATAAAGATCTGCTTCTAGTAAGTAAATCGTAGCCCTCGACTCATTTTGAAATGTTACCGTCTCCTCAGAATTCTGTTCTGGGATAGGCATTCTATTTATTCGTACCATAATATGTACTAACTGTGACTTAAACCGTTTTACTGGCAAATCATCCTCCGTAGGATTATCTAAATTGTTAATTATATTTCTGATGAAATCTAAAGTATTGTTTACTTGTACTTTCTCTGTATTAAAATTAAATAATGGATCTCTCAGAGATAAATCATTACATGGTTTGGCTATTAGAGCTCGTGTTAAAAGTCTACAGCATGTTTCTGTGTCCCTAACTGTAGTACAACCTCTTACGCGTAACTCATAATCAACCTGATCTGCTTGTAATAACGTAGGTATGAAAATTTCAGACATTTTGTTTACTTTTGATTAACTCGACTATTCAAATTTAACAAACTGCAAGGTATATCAAAATTCAATTCACTGGCTTACTAAGTATTTATAACCCCTGTGCCCCTGTATTATTTTTCTAGACTTTCTCAAAAATACTACGATAACTCGTATTTCACCCTACGATTATCTTATTCCTACAATAAGGACTCAAAAATTTTTCCTGTAACTGTCTTACCGCAATGTTTAACCTTCTGTAATTTAACCCAAAAGTATTCACGACTTTGCAAAACTAATCTAATCAATCTTGAGGTCTCAACCATAAACAATACACATAATATCAGTAATACACACAAATATATAAACAGTAAGAAAATTCAAAAAATAGGACAAAATTAAAAATGTGACAATTTGTCTCAACAGCTCAAAGTTTTTTTTTTTTTTTTTTTAATTTGATAACACTCAACTTCTATACTCGCAAGCCCCACGTTGTGAATGCGTCACTTTGTAACATCAATTCCTGCCCCTGAGTGGAATAGGAACGATGAAACTACCCGGTTCTCATTTATCTTGTGGAGGCTGGGTCGTGGTTCGAAAATTAATAAAAATTTAGTATTGTTAGGCGCCAATAGCCAATTGCTCGATACCTATGCCTTACTGGTTTTCAAAAATGTAATACTGTGGCTATTCAGTGGCCTTATTGTTTACATAGGTATCATGAGTTTTTAGAAAATTTAATATGAAAACACAATTTAAGAAAAATAAGTTGTATATTAATATTTTAGACAAAACTGGAAATGGTAAATATTTGATATAAATTTAGATATTCGATTAACAAAAATTGGATTTAGAGGGTAGCTACCTTCCTTACATAAATTATATGTAGGAGTAAGAATGTTAAAAGGCTGACGGCCGATGAAAAGTTAAAGATAAAAATTTACATTTGCTGAAGGCTAAAAATTATATGTTCAATAAAAATTTCACAAGAAGTTGAGCGTATAGATGTTCAAAGGAGAATGACACTCTCACCAAAGATCCTGTACACGAACTGCCAGAGCGCCTCGTCCCACTCAAATCTCTTCTTCCCCTTCCTCTGTTTGTTACGTTTACTGATAAACGTTGAGACTAGACTGATTAATATGTTGTCGCTATTCAAGTTCCATATTCAGTGACATGTGTGGATATGGACAAACAAATTCCCTCCTGGGCTAAATAAGGTTATCCTCACAGGACCATCACCATCAAGCTGGTCACTTAAATTGACACCCAAGGCTTATCATTGGCTGGTCATTACCACCTCTTCAAGCTGGCACCTAATACTTCATCAGGCTGTTACTTAATACTTCAGGCTGGTACTTATTACCTCAGGCTGATACTTATTACCTCACACCTAAAAGAGTCCATCGTGTTACTTTACCTTGCATTTACCTGTTTGAAAAGGCACTCTGGGTGCGTTTATACCCCCACGTAATGCTATAAGACCTTAACGTTTCTTTTAATAATGCCCAATTCTTCCCTACCAAATTCCAAGATATTTTTATAACCTTACTAAATTTAAAAAACCGCGTTCTACTATTGCCCAAACCTATATTTAAATCGCGTTTAAAACTTTAAATTCACAATTAATTCCCCTTAACAATAAGCAACAGAATTAAATGTAATTCCTTATCCAACATAGATTTTAGCTACTGACGCTGTTTTTTATGGCACGCGTGCATCTCTACCCAAGCGCTTCAAAAATTAACCTATTAAATATCCCTTAACATCGGATTGAATGCTGGCGATTTTACAAATTAAATACATATACATTAATCAATAAATGTCAATGATTATAATTTAGTAGATATTGGTTTATTTAATTACCTATCTCCAGGAATTTGAGGCTTTAAATCTGCGGCAAGACAGCACAAGCACGTCTTGTTCTTAGCTTCAAGAATAGGAAATGCCTAATTTATTGTCTCCTTTAAAATAGCTATCAATTGTTGCCAACCGCAAAATGATAAAAAGTGTTTACTTAAAATTCTGTTTTTATTATCAAATCTACTTAATTATTGCACTATTTTACTTCCCATTAATAATTCTTATTTGTTACTAAATTTCTATTGCTTCAAATTATGAATTAAAGTTTATTGTTTAATTTTTACCAATACTATCTAGATTTCTAACTAGTAAGAGCCGGTGGTTTGCTGGTAGAATAACAGATGGCGCTCGGTGTATATTTTAAAGTTAATTCATGTCTATTCGTTAAGAATCGGTTGGGTTTGCTTGTAAAGTACAGATGGCGCTCGGTGTATATTTTAAAGATAGATCTTCGAGTGGGAATGAGTACTTCGGCAGCTCTAGGATTCTGTGAACAAAAAGTAAATAAATTTAAAGTATCTGCTATTATAGTGGTTTTAAGAACCCCATAATTAAATTATATATATTGTAGCGTCCTGGAACTTTAGGACGGTACAAGATAGGCCATTTTTGTTCATTTATCCAATAACATATTTTTGAAGCATTATATCAGTTTTAGATATAAAGTCTAAGTGTTAAAGTTATCCCATACTATATTGAAATATGTTATTGCTCAGCAAGGACCAACGAGAAGGTATGAACATTTCCTTGCTGGGATGAGGGGATGGGACACGTTAGTTTGGCGAGGTGCAAGGATGTTATATAGTAAAAATAAAATTTAAGTTTCTTCTAAAATAAAAATAAAAATGTAAGTTTCTTAACCAAAGCAAAGAATTAGTACAACAAAAATAAATATTTGTATAGATAACACATAAATAAAAACAAAATTAAAATATGTCTCTAGAATAAAGTAACTTAAATTAAAATTTCTTGTCAACTAAATAAAATATATTCCAAGAAATGTAGCAATAAAAAAGTAAACTTCACACCTAATATAATAGCTAAATATTTTATTCTGAAAATATATATTAAAAAAGTTAAATTGTAAAAGTTGACGCGTCCGAATCTTCACTTTCTGAAGAGGAATCATTATTCGGTTGAATTATAATCGGCGCAATGGGAGGTAGTGTTGGATATTGACTTTCTTTTTTAATTACATGCTTAACGCAATTTTTCTATAAATCAGTATTGTCGAGGTCATTTATTACTTCTCGTATATGATCAACTACTACCGCGCTTAACGTTGGAGAGTCATTACATTTTCGCAAACGATCTTTTAAAGTTGCT
Organism: Stenurella melanura; assembly: GCA_963583905.1. Classification (NCBI taxonomy): domain Eukaryota; kingdom Metazoa; phylum Arthropoda; class Insecta; order Coleoptera; family Cerambycidae; genus Stenurella; species Stenurella melanura. The sequence continues at coordinate 139,471,430 of OY757311.1, forward strand.
CAAACCATCTCGATAGGATTAAATATGCAATAGTACGGAGGTAACCGCAAAAGTGTATGATCGTGTATATTGGATAAGTTATCAATAACATATTCCCATTTGAAATTCTGTTCTTTTATTCTTTTCAGTAATTCGCGCTTTATTGGAACTTTTACAGGAATTTCCATATATTTTCTCTCATGAATTTTAAAATGAGAGCACGGCAGTTTTCCATAATTCATTAAGTGGAACAAAATATTGTTCAAAACGTTGAGGATCAAGAAAATATCGTTAATATTGTTCAAAAACACTTGAAGTAAGTACCCGATAAATAAGTGCCCAATTAGGAGTTTCTCATGTGTGGATTTGGAGGACTCTAAATAAAGAAAGATTACATCCGTATCATGTTCAGCAAGTGCAAAGACTTCAACAGGGTGAGAATGTAAATAGGTTAGAATTTTTCCAGTGGATTATTGATCACAGACCGACTACACATCGAACCTTATTCACAAACGAGGCCCAATTTACACGGGATGGCGTATTTAATTCAAGAAATTCGCATGACTGGGCCGAAAACAATCCTCGTGCTATAAGAGAAGCCCATTCTCAACATAACTTCTCTGTAAATGTTGGGTATGATTAACAAAAACCTAATTGGCCCACATATTCTTCAGGCAACTACAGAGACTAACTACAGAGGTTTTTTTAGATTTCTTACAAAATATTTTATCTGATTTAATGCAAGGTATTAAATACTTCCAGCACGACGGAGCTCCTCCTCATTTTAGTACTGAAGTTAAATGGCATTTGGATAATGAGTATCCAAGCAGATGGATTGAACGTGGGGGACCTCATCCTTGGCCGGCTAGATCACTAGATTTCAACTCCGTCTATTATTTTCTATGGGAATATCTCAAAACTGAAGTCTACCGTGTTCCAATAAATACTAGAGATCAGTTACTTCGAATTTTTCTCTATAGTGACCAAATTAGAAACAATCCTGTGCAAATTAGAAAATCTATTGGCAATTTAAATAAACGCCAACAAAAATGTATGGAAGCTGGGGGTTCTCATTTTGATTATTTGCTCTAAGTATTTGTAATATTTTCAAATAAATTTTGTAAATAATTAATGTGATCATTTTTAATTATTAGGACAATTAGTTTAACCAAATAAAGCTGTTCTTTTTCAAATTCCTCTTTTGGCCAAATTCAATCGCTTGTAAAAAAATCAACAAAGCTGCGACAAAAAATCTAATGATATATTTATGTTTAGTGATGTATGGGCTATTATAATTGGCACCTGAATGTGAGCAAAAATATTACACGGTGATAATTATTACAGGAATCGGAAAAATCAAATTAAAGAAGTCCGGCACTGGAATTTGAAAAAAAATATAACATCAATCTATCAACTGTGCTAAGTGTATAAACTGTCTAAAATATAAACAAAGTCCGATCAATAGTAAGGAAGTTCTTGCCAAAATAAACTTAAACCAAAATCTGTTCATCGCCTTGTACCTCATAAATTAAGAAATTGACTCAGAAACAGATTTTTTAACAATCGAACGGTTTACAGAACAAGAAGTTTTAAATTCCTTGAAAAAATCAAGTCTAAATACACAATAGGCCCTGACAAAATTCCAGCCTTCATACTTCATGGTTGTGCTAGCGCGCTCACAACTCCTTTTACATTCTTATTTAATTTATCCATTAAATATAATATATTTCCTGATGCACAAAAATGTTCTAAAATAATTCTTGTATATAAAAAAGGCGAAAAAAATAATATCGAGAATTACAGACCTATAACGATTATCAACAATTTCTCAAAAGCGTTCGAATTTCTGTTACATGAACCAACATTTTCTTATGCAAAAAATCGCATTACTGAATACCAGCACGGTTTCTTCAAGGGACGATCTACATCAACTAATCTCTTTTGTATAACTCAATATATATCTAATGCTATCGACACTAACTCACAGGTTGACGTAATTTACACAGACTTTACTAAAGCATTTGACAGACTAGATCACAGTATTTTATGTTATAAATTTCAAAAATTTGGCTTCTCAAGAAATTTGTTGTTATTTTTCAAATCATATCTTGAAAACAGACATCACCATGTTGAATACCGTGGACAACGATCTGCGGAATTCGTATCTACCTCCGGTGTACCTCAAGGCTCTGTTTTGGGCCCATTATTCTTCAACATTTTCATTAATGACATTGCAGAGGAATTGGGTGTCAATTGTCTTTTATACGCAGATGATATGAAGTTATACAATAAAATAAATGATGTGAGTGACTGTGTGGTACTACAAAGTGCCCTTGATAAAATTAATGAATGGTATGATTTAAACAAATTACAGTTGAGTATAAGAAAGTGTAATGTCCTAACTTTTACTAATAAACACCAATATGTAGAATTTAATTACCGTATAGAAGATTCAGTGCTTACACGTCCATCAACATTCCGCGACCTAGATGTAACATTTGATACCAAACTATCATTTAATTGCCATATAAATACCATCACTAATGAAAGTTTCAGAACGCTGGGATTCATAATACGATGTTCTCGCGATTTTAACGACATTAACACACTGAAACTACTATATCAATCGTTTGTTCGATCCGAATTGGAATATTCGTCAATTATTTGGTCGCCCCATTATAACACACATATACAGAGCATAGAGAGAATTCAGGGGCGTTTTTTAAAGACTTTGAGTCATAAGGAAGATGGTGCCTATCCTGCTATTGGTTTTCCTCAGACTGAACTGTTAAATAGATTCTCGCTCTCGAGTCTGGAGGCTCGTAGAACTATTTCACAGCAAATTTTTCTTTTTAAAATAATACATAATATAACTGATTGCAGCGCTATCTTAAACTTACTAAATTTTCGAACTCCTAGACCTGGTTCTAGGCATAATTCATTGTTCTATTTACCGACTCCCCGAACCAACGTCCAGAAATTTTCGCCGCTATACAAAATGTGTGAAAATTATAATAATCTACAAGATCAGTTTGATATATTCCACTGCAATGTAGCTGCGATAAAAAGATTAACTGCATAATTTAAAAATTTTTGTTTTGTTTTATTTTTGTTTTTATTTGTCTACTTTGTATTCTACTCTTATACGTTACATATTTGTAAATACTTACAATTTCCTACCCTGTAATTGGAATTCTCTGTTGGGTAGTGTATTGTTAAATAAATAAATAAATAAATAAATAAGAGCGACAGGAAAATTTCAATGGCCGTTCCTGAATACCTAAGTGGTCCTCTACCGCCCCTAGAAGTATGTACAGTTCCTCATGAAACACTCTGTAGGTATAACAAATTAAAACGATTTTCAAACAATAAACAATTATAGAACCAGTACAGAGTGACCGCAAAAAAGTGTGAATTTTAGCCCGTTTTTGCAACCCCATAACTTTGAGACGAAAAAAGCAAATTTAACTTTTAAAGTCTTAAGTTAAAGTTAATTAAAAATTTAGACGGCCATTTCTATAGGGCTAAAAACCCTCTATCATGGGGGTTTAGCGGGTTAAAATATATAAATTTAGTCCTATAAGGTCCGTGATATGTTTTTAATATCTTGATTATTATTGCATATTTTTCCCAAGAGTTGAAAATATTAGGTATTTCTTCGGTTGTAATGGCACCAACACTCCTTTCAAACCCCCGTTAGAGGATGGTTATCGCTTAATGATGAGTTTAGGAGATTTATATGTCCTGCAGTATGTTATTAGTAGTTTTATTATTTATCCGGATTTTTTCTCAGAGTTAAACGTAATTTTCCAGATTATAATGACATTAATACGCATTTCAACGCCCTTGTAGGGAGGTGGTTATCGCCAAGTGAAAAGTTTGGTAGTGTACGTTTCGTGATATCTTCTCAGTATTTTAATTATTCTATTGTATTTTTTTCACGCCATGCTAGGATTCATGTTCGCAAGGATGGCAGACTCTCTTACTTATGGTACCCCCCCTTTTAGGGGATGGTTTTTAATTTATCACACGGTATTCGGTTAAGAATACTTGACATTCTTGACCTATTTTCATGAATGAAATATCAATTTTATTTTCCATTAAAAAATTATTTATTCTAACCCATTCATCCCTCAAAATAGGGGTTATCAGCCCTAAATTAAAAAATGGAAAAATACGTCCATTTAGGTTTTTAACTAGCTTTAATTTAAGACCTACAACGTTAAATTTGCTTTTTTTGTCACTTATTAGATCCTAAGCTTTATTAAAACAGTCAAAACATTTTGGGAAAATGTTAAGTCCTGCTGGGGGCCAAGAATGAGCCTTATTACTTCCTTTGATGAATTTTTATTAGGGCATTCTTGTTCTTCGGAAAAAAATTTATTGAAACCAATATTTAGACAATGCTATTAGTCAAATCAAATAATTTTATACAGATTTATTTTAATTGGGTTAAGTAAAAAATGTACTTAGTTAAAAAAATTGCAGAAAATTACAAGTTTTACCAAAGAGTTGAAAATTGATATACATGTGCAAAATTGATAAATAAACAATTCTTCTCTTTAACATACTTTGAAAATTTTCAGAAGAAACACCAAATTTTGGCTTTTTGAAAAAATATCAAATATGACAGATAAAGAAAATCGGTCATTGCTTTTGTGCACGTTGTTTCTTATTATTCTTTAAACAAAAACTATTGACAATATCAAAATCGATTACTAAACACGTTTCTCATATGATGCTGTTTTTGTTGATGACACTGTATATGGAAATTAATAAAGTCAATAAATATAATAGATAATATCTCTACATTTTTCCTAAACTCATGCCTGTCAATTTAAATAGGGTTAAAATAAACAAATCCTGTGGCGCCCTTAGGCAAACAAGTATTTTAGAACATCGCCCCGTTTATTTGAAAGGTAAATATTAAAAAAACTCATTTTTACACACAGGGTGCCCCTTCCAATTAGGAACTAAATGATAATTTTCTCATTACAACCCACAGAAAGTATTTCAGAAGGTCGAAAATAACACCAGTTATATTGCTCAAGCAGGTGTATCCTTGATGGTATCGTGAAAGAAGCTGTTCTTAAAGAATATCACTAAAGAATGGTGATATCTAAAGACAATTATTAGTACATGTTACAATGAATGGCCCATTTCTTTTGCAAATGATAATTTTTTGTATATCTATTGTCCCAAGACTGCATTAAATGTCATAAAATTAACATCAGTTGTTTCTGATATTATTTAAATTAAATAAGTAAAGTTTTTCAACAATTACCTTTAATTTAATTACCAATTTCTGACTAATTTAAAACACTGTTTTTTTCGAAGGAAGTACATGTGAAATTTTTAATTGCGAAGAGTGTATTTAAACATGTGCCGAGAAACGTATAATTGAACAGTTTTAATAATATTTTGCATGATTCTTTAATGTACAGTCTCTTCTCTATGAAAAAGTTCCTGCTTTCTTTGAACAAATGATCGTGGGTTCTGTTACCCTACTTTTCAAAGAATTTCTCTCGATCTAGATATAACTGATGATAACCAACCAGTCCATATTATATTAAACCAGGAAATAAAATCCCGTCTATCGTATCTGCTATTAAAATCGTCGCCGCACAACATTTATTGTGGTCCTAAGTAAGATAAAGCAATCAGAGACAATCTCTTAGAAATGATGTAACTTGAAGTATCTATTCTGCGAACAATGTATACGAACAAAGCCAACTAAAGAGACATCGCTTAGGTCTTTGTCTCATTCAAACTGTTTGTTACGTATAAAAGGACAGTTTGAACTGCAAATCTATAGGAAAATATAACTGCTTTAACTGTCATTTTCTGTTAATATCCTCCTTTGAAGCGTGCCTCGATCCTAAATTCGCTTTTGTTAAAAGAACAATCAAAGTGGGTATTTCGATAGTGGACACAAACATCTTGCCGGAATGGTGACAAAGACTTAGATATTCTTTTGTTGGCCATGTTTTTACCAGGTGGTGTCTAATAATACAGGTCGCAACTCGCAGAGCATGATACGTGACACTAATTTAAAATTCAATACAAAAAAGTATAATGCCATTCTTCGAAAGATTATAACATTGGAATTGAGAGAATAAGGACGTAAAATTGAATTATATGGTTTTAGACGAATTGTTACAAAAAGAAACGCGTAAAGAACGTACCTTGGAGCAACATGAATAAAGATATTAGCTTCTCTTCACAATATGTCATTATAATCAGGTGAAAGGACTGCGTCACTGCATCTTCTTTATTTAGTTAGCTCTCACAAATATTCTCTGAAATAAATTATTGTAAAAATACACACAGACTTGTTATATACAACAATTCTTCGTGGTTTCATCTTCATCTCTTGCAAATTTCATAATATCACATATTTGCATTGTATTTTTGTTTGTTATTTAACGAAATCACGTAACTCTGTTATTTTGTGGAACTTTTCAAGAGGATCCCTTACTCTTCATGCATTAAAAGAAGGATTGTCTTTCTGTTGCAACCGAATATCATTGAAATTTAGGTTTAAATGTAGAAATAGTACGATTTGAACTTACAGTTTTGAATATTTTTAGGGATTTAAATTGGAATATCTGAACTTCTTTTAACAATTTAAATATTAATAACAATAGAAAATTCTCTATAGTTTTTCTTAAATTTTTCATTGTCCCTGATATTTAAAAATGTTTTTTCGGAATTCTCAGCACCATGCTTTAAGAAACAAAGTGTCTAGTAGTAAAAAATATAGCTTTTAACGATATCTTAATAAGAAATCGCTGTCTAAGGAATCACTACTTCCACATCCAGATTTTTCATCCAAGTCACTTTAAAGAAAACATCTGGTTTCAAATGTCGTTATAATACATACGTGTACCTTTGAAGTGAAATTCTTAATTTAGTTTTTTACCAATTTCTCTAATCAGGGAGTGGGGCGTGGTAGGGGGATGGAAAGTATTATAAAAAACCCTGAGGCCTTCGCTTCTAGTTTTACACCAAATCCCAAATTTCTGTACTCTTACCAGCTTGCTTCTCTTATTTTTCCCTATTTACCCCTATTTGACCCCCAATTCTTCAACGGAATCATCTCAAAATATAATCCAGTTCCAGATGTCGCGGTCGTTATGATACACACGTGTACCAAATTTCAAGTGAATATCTCAATTTTATTATATCAACCCCTTTAATAATGGGTTAGGGGTGGTGGGGATTTAAAAAATATTATAAAAAAGATCTAGTCAACACACCGAATTTCAAGTTTCTGTACACTTGTCAGCTTGCTTTATTTATTTTCCCCTGTTTACCCCTATTTAACACCCTCCCCTTAAACGGAATAATCCCGAAATATAATCCAGTTCCTGATATCAATATAATATATATACGTATACTAAATTTCAAGTGCATATCTTATTTTAATTTATCAATCTCTTTACTAATGGAGTGGGGGGGGGGGGTAGTAGGGGGATGGAAAGTATTATAAAAAAAATTGATGCCTTGGCTTCTAGTACACATACCAAGTTTCAAGTTTCTGTACTCTTACCAGCGTGCTTGTACGCTTACCAGCTACATTCTAAACCTATTTCATTGAAAACAAATTTTGAACATTTTTTTACGATTCCTAAATTTCCAATCCACTACGTGAATGTGGAAGTAAAATTAAAATTAAAAAAAAACTTGGCCTAAAAAATCACTACTTCCACATCCACATTTCCTATCCAAGTCTCTTTAAAAGAAAACATCTCGATACTGTATTTGTACTCTAGTAAGTGGAAATAATTGCTCTTAGAATTTTAATAATATAGTAAGAAGATCCCAAAGTGTACAGGCAGCGGATGTAACATTAGATTTCCGTTGCCTGTGCAATCCATCATATATCTATTTGCGTTTCTCTACAAGGCATTGCCCCAGCAATGAACTACACATTACTGAGTCAGGAAGAACTCAGATAGATATTGATGGGAAAAAGCAGAGAAAAATCCATTGTTAGCTAGTAAGGAGAGGTATGGTTGGCTCAGTTCGGCAAGGAGCGGGCTGACCAAAAACATGTTTCATTCGAAAGGGTAAGTTAAGTTGAATGTTAGCCCAGCTCCACAAAGAGAGGGCTGACGATCAAAGTCGCGCTTCACCCGAAAGGTAGGTTAACTTAGAGTTGGTAGCACAGATCCACAAGGACAGGGCTGACAATCAAAGTTGTGTTTCAGGGATGGAGGGTTATTTTAATGCAAGTACTTATTGTTTCCTTATTTGTCAATACATTTATTTATCGTCAATTTGGTAGGCCTGGCACCCCTCTTTGCGACTATCTAGCGAGTACACAAAAAAGGGGCGGTCCCCCTGGGATCGACAATAAATTTAGTTTCATATGTCGTTATAATACATAGGTATACCAAATTACAAGTGAATATTCAAATGTTATTTTATGAACCCCGTTAATAATGGAGTGGTGCGGGGGTGGTAAATGTTATAAACAAATCTGAGGCCTTGGTTTCAGTATATACATTAAATCCGAAGTTTTTGGATTGTTACCAGCTTGCTTTATTTATTATCCTCTATTTATCACTATTTACCCCACATCCTTTCATCAGAGTTAGCTTAAATTATAATCCAGCTCCAGTTCTCGTCATAATACACACGTGTATCAAATTTCAAGTCAATATCTTAAGGTGGCCATTCCCTAGAAAGAGACATCCGATAGGGAAATATTTATTATTTTGCCAATAACTTTTTTTTCTTAGTACGTATATTTAAAAAAACTATAAGACTACCTAAGTAGAACCATAACAAGGCTATTACTATGAATTTTCACTCAATAATTTCAGTGGTTTGCAAAATAGCTCGATTTAAAACTATTAAATAGGAAGATTAACATCATTTTTAAATTTAAGTCTAGCTATTTTGCAACCCGCTGAAATTATTGAATGAAAATTCGTAGTAATAGTCTTGTTATGGTTCTACTTAGGTACTCTTATAGTTTTTTTAAATATACGTACTAAGAAAAAAAAGTTATGGCCAAAAATAATAAATATTTCCCTGTCGGATGTCTCTTTCTAGGGAATGGCAACCTTAAACCGTTCCAGAGAGAACGTGCCCACAAAAAATGCTATAGACCTGCTGACAAACCGACCGACAGAAAATTTTTCATCTTTTAAATTTAAAACCCGGACGTTTCATGACATTCTAACCTACCCAACTAAACAAATTCTTCTTTTTTTTACGATTGCTACCTGTAAAACAAAGCAGAGAAAGATTTTTCAGTTTATAAATGTCTATTTTGTTCCCTTATTTTATTTTTATTTATTATTCTATTCTATATGGCAAACATATTCCATATGCCTACTTCACAAATAATGATTGTTAAAGCATGAATTTGCTTATTTAAATGAACACAAACAGTGGTGAGAAACGGGTTGTTATTTTAGTTGTCCCATAATGAGCTCTTAAAAAAAATTAAAAAATACAGTAGTAGGTTGGGCAAGAATTCATGAGGTGCATACGAAAACACTTGAGCGACCACATAGCCGTGAAACAGCAGCTGTGCACTGTCACTTGTCGATCAGCGTATCCTTCGTAGATGATCTGAATATGTTGCATGAATAATGCATGGGACTCCCCACTACATAAACAATGTGTTATGATATGCCTTTATATTGCCATTTAGGGTGGAAAATCTATTTAAAATGTGACGTTTACAGGATACATATGTGAGGAGTGTATTCATATGCAAAATTCGGTTTTTATAAACCTTTAAAATTCATATTGTATTTATTAGGATCATACAGCAAGTTCATTTCAATAGACTTTTCATTTTGGGAGTATTATAGGGATGGACAGCTTTTGTGTTATTTCTTCCTAAATAAATATTTGTACTCGGACCATCCTTCTTTATTACTAATTCTTTTCACTGTATCGCGCATTAATTTATTCACACAATGGGACAAACTATACTATTACAACAGCTATTATGAGAATTTGACAATACCTCTAGTCAATTAATATCTGCATGAAAGAGATGGTGTTATATCGTCTCATTTGTTACATTTTTGATAGAATCCAAACAACTGGTAAGTCAAACGAATTTCTCTTTGACAAAAACGTTGGTTACACCAACGCAACGTAGAAAATACATCAGGAGGATAATGGATGATAAAGAACTAGACTCGGGGAGAACGTTTGCTAACGATTTAGAATGGATTTTGGAATAGTATGCCTTTCAAACCAATACAATTACCATGTTCATAAAATAGAATAATATTATAATATTTCTGTTAGACTCATTTAATCTTACAGAACTTGTAAACACATCATCATATATATTCCAGGCATTAGGGAAGACGTAAGTTCTCTCATGCCTTAATATTGAGCATTTTCAGTCATTATAAATTAATTTTAAGGTTCCAATTCTTATATACTGAGTGTTTACATAAACAATGATCAGTGGCGAATCCAGAAATTTGGTCTGGGGGGAGCTGAAGTTGGTAGCGCAGTGATAGAGAATGATGATGTATAGGGGCATAGGGAAGAAAATTGCGCCGCAGGCGAAAATTTTGTATTTTTCAAGGTCAAACACTCTAAAATGAAAAGTTAGAAATTCGAGTTACAAAAATATTTTCTTCGAAAAATAGGTTTCGTCGACAAAAATGTACCATTTTTTAACGTAATTGCAAACATTGTTTGAATATTCATAGTATCAATAAGTTAAAATAATTTTGTTTGTGACTGTTGGTACATATGTAATATGTATGTTACTGTATTAGTTAATATTGTTGTTTGTTATTATTTAATAATAGAAAGGATGCTAAAAATTATAAATATAAAAAGCTAGCACCTAGTATAAAATATTGTTTATTAATTATTATTAAACGTAACAAGTTAGAAAATGGCAACAAATTACAATATAATATTCATACGACGGCTCTTTTGGCTTAATAAGTTGACCACCTCATCTGTCACCTGTCAAGCAATAAAGCTATGTTGCCAAGTTTTCAAAAAGAAAAAAAATTAATGAGAAACAAGTTTAGTGATTTTTTTCGAAATTGCCTCCGTTCTGGGGGGGGCTGCAGCCCCATAGCCCCCCCCCTGGATTCGCCACTGACAATGATACATACTACAGCTGTGTATTCCAGAGATCAAGATTAATCAAATATTGCCAGTTAGTGAGATTCACGGTTTTAAGATTACAGATGAAATAAATTATTATTATAAAAGAAATACTTTTAAGAAACTTATAAATTACTTTTGTGAAGTCAACTGGATATGTTAGGCTCCTAGATTACACAGACCTGCAAAAAACACTTTTTTTTCTTTTTTTTTTAACCCAAATATGTGATTCCGAAGTTTTTTGACGTCACAATTTTGAGAAAAACCTACCCTAGAAGTGCTAAAAGGGCCATGTCTCCCTATATTCGTGGGCTAATAGCTGGACAACGCTACGAGATTGCGTAAAAGGGACCAAACCATCTTATTCAGTTGTCCAAAATCTTCAAAAACCAATAGTAATAATAAAAAAAAACATAACCATGGATGGTGCAAACATTTTTTATTTCTGAGTATAGCAAGAAATACTAGAATTCTTGTCGTGAGTATATATATATTGTAAGCAAATCGGACCTAAATAACTGATTACATACCCAACTAGCAATTTGATGTTTTGTAGAAGCTGAAAGAATGTTTACAGAACATTTTTTATAAAACAAGATTGTTGATATAAACATTTTCGAAACGTTTATACAACACTTATAGACGCAAAATGAGCACAGTTTAAAAAATAATGTAGTACTTTAATTTATTTTATTATGGCGCTCACAGGTGTTATGAAATAATGGTAAAAACGTTTACACGGGATTTAAAAAATTATTAGGCGATAATTATAAAATTATTCGAGATGCGACAAAACATTTTTATAAGCATTGTGTTATTATTTCCACTAATACTTTTGGGTTATGTACAGCAATAACAACAACATAAGTTATTTATTATTTAAGTGTTATTGCAGACAATAACATTTCTCAAAATAGTTTTAAAATATTACAAAGGTATATAGATTCTATGTGACATGGCGGCATAACTAACCACATGTTGAGATGAGATAAATGTTAACAGATTAAGATTTCGTTTCTCCAACAGCAAAGCGATTTTCCGCTGCGAAGGAATTTTTTTCTGTGAAATATGTGGTATATATACAATGAAATTTTTGTGCGCCCTATAAATGACGAATATTTATCAAAATTAATAATATAAAGTGAAAATAAAATTTTTGTGTTAGATCTGTTTGTGGTATCGGATCAATGTGTTTCGTAGATAACATATTTCATAATAATAGATAATCTTTGTAATTAGACAGAAGCTTATTACAAAAAGCAAAGGTAATTTCCATTAATATTTTGTTCCCAATAATTTTTTCCGCTTTCGCCAGACCTTTTAATCAACTACGAGGATTTCCCGTCAGAAAACAACGGTCAGTATGAAATAAATAAAATACAAGTTATAGTTAAATAGTATTTTTCTGTATACTCCCAAATATGTAACTATTTTAACCCATTAACGCCCAAGACAATTTTTTTTTGAATTTTGCAAAAATATTCGGTATATATGTTCAAAATACTTCCAAATGACTGTAAAAAATAACAAAAAAAATATTCATCATGTGGTTTATAAAAAAAAGTGGTGATCTATAAATAGATCACTGGGCAGATATAATATATATTTTAATATATAATAATTATTTTATTTTACTTATTATCTAATAAATTACCATTAGAACATCAGTAAAACGTCACTAAATTGTAATAATAATGGCAAAGTTTAACAGCTATATTTGGTGGTAAGGTAGGAAACAATTGGCACAAAGAGTAACGTCACATTTTATGCAGTAGCTTTTAGGTCTACTCTTGCAATATTTTCTTTGGCATCTTCTCTGACCATCACGATATTGCATAAAATGATTTAGGCCATCGAAACGGACGTCTTCAGGGGCCATCACTGCTGCTTTGGTTTTCCTTTTAGCAGAGGATGTGAGTTTCACATATGGAACTGCAACCGCTCTACGGAATTCTAGACAGCGGATAGCCTCACGACCATGTATGGTGCGGTACAAAATCCAGGAGACCTGTTAGTGCCATATCCAGAATCCGAATGAACATTGACCAGAACCATTTTTTTCCACGAATCTGGATTCCATATTTACTAATGAACCAATTATGACGATCGACACCATCCATATATTAATTGAAACACCTAAGTCCGTATCTGTAGACATTCTTTTTTCTTTCAGCTGAAACTTGGCGATATCCAGAAAACAAAAGTATTCCTATAAAACACTTTAGTTCATCAATTTCTAAACCGAATGAAGCTTTGTTTCTTACACGCTTAGCGCAACGCAAATTTCTCAAAAACCTTCAATGGGTGAGGGCTCTATGTTCTTTTATAAGTGCCTCTACTTTATATTTTTCAATAGTAGCAAAGTCTGTGTCGGTAAAAGTATACTTGGGATCGCATTTCTTCCATTCCGGCAGACAATTAGAAAGTCTCTGCTTTTTCATACCTTTTTGCTCAGAAATGGCACTTGTACTCTGGTCTTCAGCAATGTCGTCTGTATCTCCAACTGACCAGGAACATCTTATACCTCCGCTATGCCCAATTCGTCATCATCCACTTCGTCTTCATCTGTCACATAATTTGGTTCTAGAGGTAAAACAATAATGTCTAGAGTAGCACTATCATCACCATCAATATGAAAATTAGGATCATCAATATTTTTTTCTATCTTCTTCATAGCCAGCGCCCTCTTTGAACTCATGCTCTCTAAAAAGTTAATTTATTATTATTATTATTATCTCTGTTGTTCTCAGCTCTTTCTATGCTGGCAATTTTTCATGAGGTACGGTCTAAGCCAAGCACCCCCTCATGTTTGATTCAAGAACTTGCGGACTATTCTTGTTGTTCCTAGAATTACAGCTTTTTGTAAGTTTATATAAGTATTCTTGTGTACTAGCACTAAAAGATTTTATCTCACACACTGACTAAGACTGACCAATAATAAACAATGACCTAACAAATCTGATGCGGATAAACTCTCAAAGTTCCAATTAGATATCATATGTGCCCAGTGGTATAAATATAGATCAGCTAAATAAAATTGTTTACAATTATGCTGATAAAGAAAATATTATAAAATGAGTTATAGGATAATAAACTTTTATATCCTAGGGACTCATTATGACATATATCATGTTTCCATATTCATTAGGTTTCTGTTTATAAACAAATAAATTTGTTAGTGTAAGTGACACTTTTTTTCATGATTTTAAAGAATTTTTTAAAAATACTTCCAATTTGACAAATTATTAGAAAATGGTCTTCTACTGTTGTAGTAATTCTAGATATCAATTTAAATCACTTTTTAAGAAATTAAATGTGTAATTGTCATGTAAAAAAAAATTGTTTCTTGTGATCTATAAATAGATCACTGGGCGTTAATGGGTTAAAAGCTCTTATTTAGCTTCACTTGTAACAATATAATCAAATCTTGCAATAAAAATTTCGACTAGTTCTGTTTGAGCTAGGGCTTTAAAATCTTGCACACGTGTAGAATACGATAAATTATGTGACGTCATCAATTCAACATAGTGAGGAAGCCAAGATGTAAAAAACTACTGTTAATTAGAAAACAATATGGTGCATACACACCTACCCATGTTTTATAAAAATGGTACAGAACATATTATAGCCTCCAGCCAATTTTTAGCCTTTTAAGTATATTATAAGCGCAATGTGTGCTTCCTTTATATAACAATTGTTTAGCAGCTACAGCCGATTACAATATACTCTCAGAAATAATATTGTGTTACGAAGAATCCTAATAAAACAGATTTGTTATTGCTTAGCTAAACTCTTAAAGAATAGTTCTATTGACGTTCGCAAATTGACCAAAAAGTGCCGGTGGTCATTACTACAAATCTGTTATAAATCAATTTTGCTCCATGACTAAACAAGACTAAATAATCGCTTTGGCGGTTTTAATAAAACCAAATAGCCTTTGCAGAGCAGTAATGTAACAGTAATAAAATTGTACTCTTATTTTAAATTTATAGAGCAACGTTGTTGACTGGGTAGGATTCCGATACGCCGAACATAATTACGTTACCCGCTTTGCTTTATGAGTCGGTAGCTTCTATTTTTTGTTTTTTATTTAGTTTTTAGTAGTTTTTTTATCTTTTTTTGTCTTTTTTTGTCTTTTTTTGTCCCCTATGTCCACGCCTTTAGCTCTGGGTGATGTTAAAGGGGATTATATTAAACATTCCTTTCTACTCATTTAGGGCTAGACCAATTAGATTATGATAAGTAAGAGTCTAGACTCGGAAATAAAAAAATGTTTGTGGCATCTATAGTTATCTTTTTTTTAATTGTTACTATTGATTTTTGAAGGTTTTGGATAGATGAATAAGATGGTATGGTCCATTTTACTCAATCTCGTATCGACCAGTTACTAGGGCACGAATCTAGTGCAGGGTTCCCTTGTACAAAATTGGTGAAAATATAATTTGAGCACAAAAGTGCTACAATTTATTTGGGGAGGTGATTTACCCTCACTTGCGGATGACAGATTTTCGCCGGTAGAGCGTAGTGAAAAAGGAAGCAATTTTTGTGAATCTTTTAAAGGTAACGGTACTAGGGCGCCACGCAACTTAAAAAAATTAATGAGGATAGGATGTATCCAGATCACAGTAAATACTAAAATACTGTGGACAAACGAACAAAAAAAGAAATTATGTAATACATTTGACATAACAAACATTTATTACTCAACAATCGCAGGCTCATATACACAAAACTAAAAATGTGGTGATAAAAGAAATTGTTACCAAAGTTAGGATATTATCCACTATCCACAAAATAATGGGCCTTAAGGGCCGTGTAAAAAGACACAATTATAGCAGCATTAGTTCTTTTTACAACAACAAAAAAAAGAAAATAGAATTGTACGCACGTGTAACTAATTATATTCTCACCTCCATAGTACTATGCTGGCGTTACATGGGTTATAAAAAAAAGGCGAATTTATGTGCAAATTATTGAAGATTATATGACTAATGGATAATTATGTGTAAAAATTTAAATAATAATAATAATAAATATCTGGCCTGTTTATGGTGGTGTTGAGTCCTAGCCGTGTGGTGACAATGACGAGGACAATCGACGCATGTAAGATCGTGGCTCCTTTTTGACGTCACTGCGGTGGTGCTAGCTTTGCATGGGCAGTGTAGATATGACCAAACTTCTGAGGTATGGAATCTCAACTGCTCCCACGTGGAGAAGAATTCAGAACCAATAAGGATAGATGAAATTTCAACTTTATCTATAATAATTATAGGTATTCCTAAAAAAACCTAAAAAGACACCAATGCTAAGTACAGCGAATCTAAGAAGAATAATCAAACTCACCTTCTTCAGAAGGGTTTTTTGAACAAGGCAGCACGGCGAAAAAAATACATAGATTATATTAATCGGCAAAAGACTAAAAATAACGAGAAAAAAAATTATGAGTATTACGAATCAAACAGAAAAAAGTTTACTTACAATGAAAACAGAACTTCCTAAACTTGAAAGTCAGGTGTAGATCACTAAATATACGATTAATTTTACAAAACCCAAAGAGGAAAAATGTTGATAACAACTATCGTATGGGACCTTATCACCAACCAAGAGTCAAATCTCGAATGCCATGAGGTTCAATGAAAACCAGCAATACACTTGTGCTAATAAATTAAGATATATATTCCTTTAATTAGGTATCAACGTAACCTTCATATAAATGTAGCATATGGAAATGCTACACTAGGCAGCACTTTTAGGTTAGGTTTTCTCAAAATTGTATTCAGCACATCAGAAGCCTTCGGAATCACTTATTGGGGTCAAGAAGAAGAAAAACCTTGCGGGTCAGTGTTATTAATTGTATTTGAAAAATTATGATCATGTTTGATTTTATTTGCATTTTTGTCGAAGGCACGAATTTTTCTATGTGCCACAGGCTATATTTACAGAACATTTTTATTGCCAACTGAATTTCCTCCTTGCACTAGGACAGGACAGCACATTAAAATAATTTTATATCCCCATTGCTAAGTATAATAGTAACGCTCATAGCGAATTTTGAACCTCGCGTCGGAAAAAGTACGGACCCTTTCTGACGCTAGGTTCAAAATCTGATACAAGCAAAAAAGAACTCGCCGCCCCTCCTGCCCCTACCGAATGACCTGCCCGTTAGAAATAAAATTAGGGCTACAAGGCCCTCAATCATCGAAACCGCCGATTCGACAAAATCGCAGACGGTGGGGTCGTATAGTCCTCCACGGATCATGATTCGTGATGACGTTTGTCGAATTTATCACATTGTCAGTGAATATCATTAGTAATGATAATTCAGTTATTTATTTAAGTAACTAAGGGACATTTTTCTTTATTAAAATTCAATAAATTAGTAAATTGTGTGAATCTTTAATAAGGGACTAATAATAATGTAAATTTAGCAGTAAATGAAAAAAACGCCTTAGGGTATTAATTAGTTTTCCATTTTAGAGTTAAATAGTTAGCGTAATAATTTTCTTTAACACTATTGTTATTAATATTTGTACTCACCCAGTCTTTTTGATATCTCCGAATTGTGCATTTTGGGATTCTCTTGAGCAATTTTACGCCTTTGCAGCCGCGACCAGACCATAAACGCGTTCATGGGCCGTTTAATGTGGTCCTCTTGTTTCTTGACCGACTGAGGTGTTTGGAGTCCTTGTGGGACCCCCAAGGCAGCCCCACCGAGGGAGGCCATCCTCGAGAGTCCCTCCGCGGCACTGAAACCACTCTCACACATTTGGCCGACGGACCTGAAAACAATTTATCTCTATATGTAAGGTTTACCAACTTATCTAACCAATTTACCACACTTATTATATTTATATATGGTATACCGGGTATTAACGAGATCTCTCCGGTCGTCATTTATTAATTTTTTAAAGGATTGAGATCAAACTTGGTACGTGTCACATACTACCGAAGCAACATTTTTTATCCATGTGTCAAATTTCTGCAACTTCCGGTTTCGCCGAAAATGACCCCAACTTTTGATTTTTAAATGGGACACTCTATATTCCACATGTGACTACTAATTTCATGACAGTTCACGCCATTTTGAAAATTTTGTAGGTACCTTCTAATTTTTAATCTGATGCAAAGGAAAACGTTGCGATGTACCGTTATATTCGTATTTTAAAATTAAATTTAACTGTAGTAGGAAAGTGATACACTTCCAATTGAAAATTTTGAGTAATTTCGAGAAAAGTGATTTCATTAACTTTGCACTTTTCCGTAACACAAATCAACAACAAAAAAATCCAATGCGTATGTTTATTCATTAATGAATATTAGAACAGGATTCAAACTGTCATGCAGTTAGTAGAGTTGTATGTAAAGTGATCTCTAGAGTCCAGAAATGAAAAGAAAGTGTGTTCAATTTAAAACTTAAAAGTTCAGGTAGATCAAAAGGCGTTGCTTTGGTAGTACGTAACACTTTCCAAGTTTCATTTCGATTCTTAGTAAAATAGAAAAATTGCGGCCGAAAACTAATCTCTTTTGCACCCGGTATACGATATTTATATCTCACATTTTTTAAAACTGAATTAACATATGTTTTGAATGATATCTCATCACAGGTTCCACATATACATTCGATATCATGTGGGCCACCCGAGATAACGTAAACGTGCTTAATTTCGGGAAAAATGTTATTCGTTTTTTGAGGAGTTTCTGATTGTGAAAACAAATTTAAATTCCTTGCTCACTTTTAGAGGTATACGCAACAAAAAAAGAACAAACAAATAATCGAAAAATTATAAACGCTTATAATATTTTTAATTGTACAGATGTGATTAGCGGTGATTCAAAGAGCAAGTTTATTTTTTTTCTCTTACTCTCCAGATTTGTTCGAAATCCTAACAAAATGATCTCATACAAAATTGAGCAAAATCATCTGGTAATATTCACACGTGTCTCTGCGACTATGACGTTACTCATGTATTTCTTACGGGTAATATACATTTCTTCGTAAATTCCCGATAAAATCGTGAACATATAGTGTAATAAAAATCGTACACAGCTTTCCTCTTCTGAGTTGGTCAGAAAATACGAATTAATAATTCATTTTTAAAACCCTCATAAGACTCCTTTATAGGACCCCAAAATGTCCCCATCAGGGCAAAAGTAGGAAGTTGCAATTTTTAAAAACTTTTAAATTTTTCGTCGACTCCCGACTCATGTTTAAGACACAGAAATTTTTTTAAACAACCTATGATTGTTTATCGATTAAATATTCTATATTTCCTAAATTTCATCAGAGAGCCAACGAAAAGATTAAAAGTTTAAAAGAGCTACAACACTCTAGCTTTATTTTGAAAACATAAACATCAACACACCACACATAGTAGACAACCAAAAAGTCCAAAGCCTGGGCTGTCCAGAAGGAGTTACAGATTTGAAAAACGCAGACAACATTCACTACCCACCGATATTGCCAGTGTCGGAGCTGGGGATAGAACCTAGTACACGATAGACAATCTGACAAAGTATGTTTGCCATTAATACACCTTAACCAGCCGAGGTACCGCCACAGTGGTCCAAACTCGAGTTTCTTGTTTCAATAATGGTTAGAGAACGCAAATCTTGCCGGAAATGAACAATTTTTTTTTAAAGCTTACCAAAATTCTAACAAATCCTCGGAGCTCGAATTTAGAAAAAAGAACTTTCTTTTTCATTATTCATGTTAAGTTAAAGGCCAAACAATTTCTTTTTATGTTGTTATAATATACCGAATAACTTTATAAGATAAAAATATCGAATCCACGAATATAATCAAATGTCAATTTGGCAGCTGTGAATTGACACTTTTCTGTCTAATTTGACAGCTAATTTTGCTGTACCTTATTTTCTAACTATAGTCTGTTTTTAAATTTAACGCGCTAAATCATACATCTGTGATTGGATACGCCCTCGCCAGTTTTACACCAGGCAATAGTAGTAAATTTTGACATATTGTAAAAATTTTAATTTCATGTCATAAATTGTTTGGTTATACTTTCTATTTTATCGTTTGCACATGATACATCAGTTTTTAATCCCTTTTGTATAAATCTGAAGGTAAAAGTGGCTAATTACTTGGCGCCATTGGGCTTTATATTGCGTTAAAATGACACAGATGCTGTATAAAATACCTAGAGGTCAAATAGAGGTCGATGCATTATATAATGTAATAAAATACACACAAAAACACTGTAGTCGTGTATTGTTGGTTGCCCAAAACGCCAAAAAGGTTTTAGTGCATTTTCTAGTTACTTTTATGGTGTGAATGGAACTTTCATGTTTACTCCTCCTGGTTTAAAAACAGACTATAGCTTTAATGATTCAAAAAACTTCGTAGCAATTATTTTTACGTGAAAATTGTAAAGCTGCCGAGCTGTCAATAAATGTCTTATGCCGAAAAAAATGTTTTTTAAATAATTTTTGATGTAATATGTTAAATAACTTCAGAGTTCTTGAAGCTGAAGATCATAATTCGAATATTGATGATGTCACTAGGTCCGAGGATTCGTTGTAATTTCGGTAAGTATTAATTTAGAAATTCTTCATTTTCGACAAGATTTGCGCTTTCTAGCCATATTTGAACCGAAAAACTCGATTTGGGATCACTGTATCGTGTCGGTAGCGTTGGTAATAGTTGATAATAAAAAATAATAAGTCTTTGTGGCAAAATATAACTGTCCAAATTAATGTAATAAACAAGTTGAAAAGCATCAAAATATTTACACAAACTGGAATCTGACTAACTAATAATTTGTGCACAGAAATTCACAATGATAGTTTTCTGGTTATTATATGTTATGTTCTTAGTTATATAGTTCTGATTACAATTAGTTGTAGTTATAGTTCTTGGCATTGTTATTTTTTGCTTAATAAATAATAAATTATCTCTGAATAATGTTTTAACTGCTTTGGAGGCGAAGGCAAAAACGGGGCCCTCTGTCTGGCTGTAAGGAACTTTAGTGACGCCTGAAAAGTAGCCGCGGCGGATAGCATGAAGCTGTCAGACTCACCATACAACAAAAGGGGACTCATTAAAATAATACAATTTATTATAAAACTAGATGTGAATAAATGTAAATATTGCAGTAAAACTTCGTTATTCTGTTTTTGTTCAGAATAGGTACTAATAGAGATAAGAATCGGTGGCCCCTAACTAAATCGCCTCGTTCGCTGAAGGTATCAAACTTTATAATTCTTTGATTGTTTTCATGTTAAGGTAAACAAAGCCGATTTGAAATTAAAATTGCCCATAACAAAAATACGAAAGTGCATCATTATAATTTGTCGATTTATGAAAAAAGAAGCGAATGTATGACACTACGAACGATTGGTAAAGCAAAGCGACAGGAGCATTTCAAATCTGTTACCTTTCCTGTTTATTTATGGACTCTGATATTGATTTTATGCAAATGCCTGGGCAAATACTAATAACAGATAAAACATTAAAATATTTTAGTTTATGTTTACCCCGCTCTTACAGACCAACATTTTTACTGTTTTAATTTTGAGGGCATTATTTACACTCATCTCGTTCGTGCTCATGATTTTAACGTCTGTGTTTTCCTCACCTTAATATATCTTGAATATTCAGTGGACAAACTAATTATAATTTAACCTATTGTTTATGCCTCTAGTGTTTGGAAAGTTTTTATTTGTTATGTTAAACATTTTTTTATTTAAATAATGGTTTTATGACAGAGATGTTCCAATACATTGAAGACGTGATTAAGTAGTCCAAACAGTGTACTGTGTACCTATATAAATACATCTCTAATATTAAGAAGGACATGAGATAAGGTTTGTTTCATATTAATAAATAAAGATACTATTGCATGGTGAAACGTTGAAGTCAGAAATAGTTAGCTAAAAGCAATATTACCTAATGCATTCAACATGCATTAGGTAAAAGCCATATTACTAACACTCTTAAAGCAGCCTAAACACCTAGAGTTTTCTCTATTCATCTCTAACAAGTATATTGTTTGTTGACGTTATGGGTGTTCCTCAGGGCACTGTGTTAGGACCGGTCTTGTTTCCCGTACACATCAATGAAATTGGACACTTATTAAAAAATAGAACCATAGTTTCATACGCAGATGAAACTGTTATCGTATTTACAATACAGACTGGTGTGCAAAGTAAATAGTAAGGCAAAAAACTATCTAAGAGTCGATTGCCAATAGTCTTCGCAAAACCGTTTGAATATAGACATAATCAGTACCTTACATAATCTATTTGAAGAAATCTGCGTATACGAAATTAAGTTTCTCTGTTTATCAATTCAAATTAAAGAGTGTATTTATTACAGTGCAAATTCTTCGTGTAATTAATGTATGGCGTAAATAAATACTGCAGGCTTATCTTTTTAAAGGTCCATATAAGCCCAGAGCCGGATGTACAGATTTCCTATGAATAAGATACATGAAAAACTTTATTTGATTAAGTACTACCACAGACCTACAGGGAGCCACTTCTCATGTAAGCAAATTTTGCCCGCATTATAGAATTTTGGCGTGAGCGAAGCAGCCATGAGGGAAAAAAAGTCATCCATGTATTCAATGACTTAAGAAAACAAGAAAAAGAAACTTTAGTTGAGTGTGTATCAGAGTTGCGACAAATTAAGCATGGCAACCCACAATAACCCCATTGTGTGCCTCAAATCCTACATCTTAACGTAAGTTTTATTCGTGTATTCGAAAACATAAAAAATCGTGACCGGAAGTGACACCGAAATTCCATGACGCGAGCAAAATTTGCTTATATGAAAAGTGGCTGTCTGTAGGCCTGTGGTAGTACTTACTCACTCACATAAAGTTTTTCATGTATCTTATTCATATGTCTGTACAGCTGGCTCTCTACCTAATAATAATCCAGGCGCCAGGTATTCATTCGCCACAAATTACCACTTTAACCTTGTTTTTTGTAACAATAGATAACAGAATATTTAAATCTTACAATACACAAAAAATGAAATTATTTTATTTTGTCCAATATGAAGGGTACAATTCAATCCGAGCATTGCTGTTTTTATATGGTACGTTGCGGAGAGTATCATGGACTGATACTCCAACCCCAGATATTGCACGATTCTCTCCAAAATCGCCATTGCCTTGTTCATCGTCTGAAGAATCTTTCCATATCGCACTTTAAAACGCTCTAATTGCACATCGAGTGGCTCACATAGTCCAGTTTATCTTCTTCAATGTCAACTTTAGTACCAGATTGGCCTCGACAGATTCCATCAATCAGTTATTCAATAATACTTCATAATAAGTCACGCCGTAAAGAGCCTTAATGATAGATCTTCCTGGTGTTTCAATTAAATCTGGCGTAACATCTGGGTCTAGGAATGTTTTCGCTGTATTCTATAAAAACGTATCTTGTACCACCCCTCTTCATGGAAAATGTCTATTGGGTATTTCATAAGATTTTTTTTAGATTTTAGCTGAGAGGAGCTGGCGATTGGACTTACCTCTATAGGTCTATTATAGCACTCCTCTTTGTACTTTAGGGCTCCTTATCCACACATAGTCCTTACTAGACTTTCAGTATGCTTGATAAGGAGCTTCTTAGTAAAGTTATCAGCCCTTTGTTTCTTTTCTCGCCAAACCGTTTCAGCCCAGTCAATGCTTCTACAGCTCATGACATGGACTGGCGTTCCCGAGGAGGAGTTGGGTCACCCATCTACATGCTGGACCCGACCGACGTTGCTTAATTCGGCAAACCGAGTGCTAAACCTATTTAAAAATCTCTTTATTGTTTTTAGATAAGTACATTTTAAACTCAAAACTAGAGCATTTCATGTGATATATGCATATACACACAGCAGTGGTAATCGTTGGAATGACTGGGGACACTAAAAAATGTATTTTAATAGTTATTTCGCTATCAGACACTTCTTTTAAGTTATGCCGATTAACTGTTTAGTTTTTTCCACATAGACTATACAATCGATGCTAAGAGCTTAGTTCTGGCGTAGAGGGGCGGAACATAAATAATACTTTTTGATATACAGGGAAAGAAATATTAAGAACCTGTTTAAAGTATTCATAAGATATGGAATAAGAATTGAAGTGACCTTGAGTGTTATGTTATTTGCAATTGCCATAAACGATTTACTAACAAATCTGAGTACCTTTATTGGTAGAATGCTATATGTTGACGACTTAGCCATTTATTACAACGCAAAAAATATAGATTAAATCGAAATGAATCATCAAACAGCCATTAATGCCCTGTGTGATGCAACTAGCAGAAACGGATTTCTATTTTCCCCGGCAAAAATACACTACGTGCACTTTTGCAGGCTTAGGCGAAAGCATCCCCAGCCAGAACTTACACTGTATAATCAAAGATTAGAGTGCAAACCACAAACCAAATTTCTAGGTATAATTCTTGAACAAAAGTTATACTGGGGACACCATATTCAAGACATAGCTAACAAATGTAAGAAACATCTAAACTTACTAAAATGTTTCGCCAGTATTCGATGGGGAGCAGATAGAGAAATGTTGCTAAGAACATATATAACACTAATATTGTCAAAAATTGATTATGTTTGTATTGTATATGAATCTGCTCGTAGGTCTATATTAAAACTACTGGATAGTATACATTGTACCTGGCCTAGGTGCATTTCGTACTAGCCCACTTTCTTCCTTGTGCTGTGAGTCTGGAATACCTCCCCTAAAATAGCGTCGACAGTAGTTTCTAGTCTCATGGAGCAACGATTTGGGCACAACCGTCACACTCAAATTACAAGATGATTTTTAATGAAGACTCTCATCAACTTTCGTATGAAACGAGGCCAACTATAACTAGACCAATGGGAGTTAGACTAAAGGAAATGATGGAAATACTTGAAGAAAATTTTCTATCTGCATATGAAATAAATCAAGGCGAAATTCCTCCATACACTGTTTTAAAAAATGAATCAAATAAAATAAAAGAGACCAACAGACAGCTACTTGTTTCGAATTTTAATACTACCATTAACTCATTTGAAGGACATCATAAAATTTTTACAGGTAGATCCAAATTAGATCAGGGAATGGGATGTTCATTTTTTGACAAAAATCAAACACATAGCTGGACACTGCCAAATGCAGCTAGCGTATATACTGCCGAACTTTATGCAATATGGCAATCATTAAGATAATATATAGAAATGAATCCTTGGAATGATACCCTTATATGTAACGATTCTATTAGTTTGTATTTCTTAAGAACTCTAATTGACATAATTGTTTAAAAATTTAATTAGCTTATATACAAGTTATAATCAAAAAGGGCAGTAATCACATGTCATAGAAAATAAGTGACGAGAAGAGTAAATACACATCAAGAAGTGAAAAAATAAGACAAGACTATTCAATAATTCTCAAGAATGCGTAAGTTAAATTAAAATATATATTAATATGAATATTCTCTGCCAATGTCTATGTAACCAAAATATCCATTTTCATTAACTGTCGACGGAATAATTTTTATTAACAATGCTAACCCAGGCGCTACGAATTTACATAGTAAAATGTTATGAAATCGGTTTCATATCGATACGCAATTGTTTTTCATCAAAAGTATCCAAATGTGACTCTATCTCGCAAAGTAGTGAACGATGCGACTACTCTTGTAGCTATGAACTATGTAGAAGAAAATCTAAGGATTAACAGATCTCATATCCAGAGAAGTTTAGTAAGCAACAAACTCCATTCATTCAAGCTAGTGTTTAATCGTAAATTGTTTGACGGAGATGAATCGAGATTCTCATCTAATGGTTGTGGTTTCCTCACAAAATTGTAGATACTGGGCTAAAGAGAATCCAAATTTTCGGATAATAACTAATAGTTTACATTTAAAAAAGATATGGTGTCGTATAATGTATCATAAGATCATTGGTCCTCACTTTTTGGAAGAGGAAATTATAAATAATTTTGTTCTAGCAGAACTAGACAAGAAAATGCATTTTAGAAGAAAGTTAATGCATCAACAAGACGAATGTCCTGCACATTCAACAATTCAATTCAGAAAATGATTTGATGTTCACTTCTTTAACATGCCACTATGGATCAATAGCTTGGCCTGAACTGTCACCTGATTTGTCTTCATTAGATTATTTCTCATGGAGATATTTAAAACGAAAAGTCAATGATTTTAACTTCCTAAAACAAAAATTTGGGATGCTCTTGCCATCATACGCGAGGAAATGATTGCATCTGTATGTGGGGAATTTAGAAATAGGCTAGAAAAATTTGCATTATTTGGAGGTCTATACGTTGAATAGTTCTGGCTTTGATTGTGTAAACTGGCGTGGGGTGCAGATCTTTAAACTGATTATTATATTCCTCTCAAACACAAAACGAAGAGTATATTGCACTTGATCGGCACATTTCTAAAACCGGCAATATCGCTCGCAGAAAAAAAAATTTCATATCACTGTGTTGATGATTGAATTCTGAACAACTTTCAAAAGGTCCGTTCGTCTGTCTGCCTGTCCGTCATGTTTCTTGTAGGCACGATAACTTAAGAACGCAAAGTCAGATTGTATTGAAATTAGGCCGGTAAGTCAGTGTTAGTGTTATGGAAGAAGAACCCAATTGTTTTTGAGCAAAATTGATTAGTAAATAAAAAGGTTATTAATCATTTAAATTTGAACAAAAAATGTATGTTTTGTAATTAAACCATAAATATCTAAAACTAATATTTGCAAAAAAAAGCTGTGAAGAGTATCTAATACAATGTGCAACAACTATATGAACAATGCAGTAAATCGGCGAGGAGTATTGTGGTCAGCTTGTTTCCATGTCTAGTTTGTTAATTTTCTACTTTAATGTTTTTTATGTCTTGAGAAAACCCTGTGTCAATAATTTGTTTAAATGCAAAGCAAGAATTGAATCATTTTTATAGATTTCGTCTTCAAAACATTATTTTGACATCAAGTAGCGTTCTGAATATTTGGCCAAAGAGAAAAGGTTAAATAAAGACCAGCATTGCTTCTACTTACAATATTTATCCAATATAAGTAATATGAAACATCAGTAATAATAAATAGCTATTTTATCTAATAACATTGATATACAATTGTTTGCGTGTCGAAATATTATTTTCGCACTAGTTACAAAGTAGAAATTATCCTAATTCAGCGAATATTAGAATATAGAACTTTTTCAAACACTAGCAGAGCATAATTGAAATTATTAAAACAGGACGAAGATGCAAAGAAATTCTTATAAGTCAAACAGGTAATCTTCTTAAAACGTAGTAACTAATTTTTGTTTGGTTATTTGTGCATACAATATTTTGCATTCATCTCAAATTCACCCTGAAGAATATACTTTAGCCCAACATATGGTGCCATAGATAGATTGTGTAGGCCTAACCCTTCTAAGAATGCCAAGCCAATTCAGTAGGCCGACTTAGCCTGCCTTTTTCCGACGGCAGGTAACCCATCAAGGTGTAAAGGAAGGTGTGTTAAGTTGTTTTAAGTAACAGCTCTATTAGTTATGTAAATTATAAGACATTTAATGCGCACAACCTTTATTGCTACTCTCTGGAAGGAGAATATTACTTTTATATCAAAATTTTATTGCAGTTGTGGGAAATAATTTACACTGTTTGAGGTAAGACAATGTAGCATGTGATTTTGAATTCTCATATTTAAACTGTACATACTTTATAAGTTTGCTACCATTTTAGTAGTTCTATTATGAAAATATACGTTAAGCAATAAATTATGCATATTTTAATTTGTATGCAACACCAGAAAATACATATAAGCTGCATGTAATAATTTCATCTGTTGACTTAGTTTATATAATAACAAACGGCTTATCTTCATTTATATTATAAAATAACTGATTTTAACTCACTGGACTTTCTGTAAAAGTTATATTTTGCAGGAAATTGTAAACTTTTATATTTTTTGCGAAAAATCATAGATTGTCGGCGTAATAACCATAATCTTTCTCTCTTGACATGTATTTAATTTTGAAAAACTAATACCAACTTATTTATTACCATGGATGCAGATTTTAGCATTAAATAATGTGATCATAATGTTGAAAATTTGGAGACTTCTGATTCCTATGAAAACTAAATTTAAGCAGTAAGTTCATTAAGGGTATGTGGTACACTCGGTTGGTGCAGAGCAAGAGGGGATCTCCTATGAGCTCTATGCATTTTTAATCAATGAGCCAACTTAAGAAAAAGTGAGACTATATTTCTAAAATAATAATACATTTTCCTTGTTTTTGTTGACAGCAATATCGAAGAAAATGAAAAAGATTAAAAAATCTGAGGTAAAATTTCTAAAATCTGTGTCTGCGTAATACGTAGTGACTTAATCGGTGGCAAAGTTGCATATTCGAATCTCATTTTTATGTGTGGCAAAGTGGCCATTCTGACCAGTCGACTTTGTTGTGCTTGGCGACTGACTCTAACCTCACATTTATGTAATATGTCAAAGAGATGGAAACAGAAAGTGAAGAAGCGAAAAATAAGTCGCGATTGCGATATGAAGGCCGTCTTATGTAAAAAAATTAGTTGCGGGGAATTAAAGCGCGATCTGCTGTAGGAAAGGAAATAAAGACCGAAATATTTCACTGAATATTCGGGGGGGATATTGTATAATGCCATTGTCGCAGTTAGCCAAAGAAATAAAGTGCGGATTCTACAGAGAATATTTATTTTTTGAAAATGCCGAACAAGAGACAAAGTTTGGTTTTTCATCAGTGTCTACAATCAGATTCAGCACGTGTTTTATGAAAAACGACTCCTCGATCGGAAAAAATGTGAAATGTGCAATTGATAAAGTGTGTGTGTGTGTGTATTTGTAGGTGTATAAAGTAGTATATTTTATATACTTTGCAATAAACCTAAATTCCGCATATCTCATCACACTACCATATTGCTGTGTCTAAAAATAATTATTATGCAGCATAGTAAAACACGAATGTTTATATTGCACTCCAGATAATATTTTACAGTGTGCGACTTAACAAAACTAAGTAATAACAATAATCTCGGTTATCGCTATTTAAGTTTGTTTATAATATGCCATTTTATTTTCAAAACTGTATCTTGCAAACCTAAATAAACAAATAGGTAAATCAATATAACATTGGTAACAAGTTAAATAACAACTGCCTCCAGTCACAGTTCGTAAACTCAGGTACGCCATAAAAAGTTGGTTAATAAAAGTTCTATTAGGTTTTCTTTTAATTTGTTTAACTTGTTTATTGGCTTTAAAAATTCAGGTAAATAATTTCAAAGTTTTGTGGCTCGCTGAATGTTAGTCAGTCCAGAGGAATCAATAATAAAATGATATGCCTGTTCTAGAAATTGGGTTCTTTGCTCTTGGGAAAGAGATGCAAATGTTGTTTTATATAAAAATAATACGCAACAATTGAGCAAGTTTTTAAATAACTATTTAAGCGAAATTTGTCTCGGTGTGATTGAAATAACAGTTATTTTTGGTGTATTTACTAGGACAAAAACTGTATTTATCACAGCCAATAATTTACCCTAAATTATTTAAAGCATACGCCTAAGTTGCAGCAAGTGAGAATGAGCTCATATAGGTGCTGGGCAGTCTTAAATAAATTGCTCTGAGTACGGTTTAAGTGGCTGGTGTTATGAGCGATTCTTATGGTAAAAAAATCAAATTGATTTAAGAAATATTGATATGCATTAAAATTTGTTAAATAACCTATCTTTCAGATCTTGTAAAATATATAAAAACGGTTTTCAAAGAAGAGACAATCATATAATTAAATTTAGATCATACATTTTATCAAAATATTCAAAACATTTTAGAAAAAAAAACAAGAAAAAAAATTTAGTCCTGCCGGTGTTAAAATATGAGCCTTATCTACCAACCTCTTTTCCTCTTGACTGTATCCTCGATTTTAAAAGTTAATTTGGATTATAAGGAACCAATTAAGCTAATAAAAACCATCACCAACCACCAAGTTAAGCCAATGAAAAATGCTTGTACATCACCCCTCTTCCATTTCTGAAATTATGGTACAGCCTCCATGACTTTTTTAAGTAATTTTCAACTTTCAGGGCTGTTGTCATGAAACGTTAATAAAAAAATCAAGTTTTCACCTCTCTCCGCCACATTGAATTCTCCGGATAAGGGATTTTTGTCAATAATCTTAGGTGCTAGGCAATAACTGTAGCAAATTTCATATTTCTAATAATCACAAATGACTGTTTCCTGCGCGTTACCTAGCTCCTATGGGAGATGGTTGATTGTTTACGCGATCAATGTTGACGGCTTTCGCAGTCAATTTGCAGTTTCCAGTTTTTCCGTTTTCAGTTTTTCAGTTATCAGATTTTCAGTTTCCAGTTTTTAGTTTTTTAGTTTTGAGTATTTCAATCTTCCTGTTTTCTATATTTTAGTTTTTCAGTTTTCAGTTCTCAGTTTTTCAATCTCCCAGTTTCCTTATTTTAGTTTTTCCATTTTTAGTTTTTCAATTTTCAGTTGCTCATTCTTCAGTTATCAGTTTTTCAATCTTCCAGTTTTCTGTATTTTAGTTCCTGTTTTTCGTTTTTCAATTTAGTTCATTTTTTCAATTGTCAGGTTTTCGGTTCTTCAGTTTTTCAAATTTTTTCCAATTTTCAGTTTTTAATCCTTCAGTTTTTCGTTTTTCATTCTGTCGGTTTTCAGTTTTTCAGTTTTCGGTTTTTCAGTTTTCAGTTTCCAGTTTTCAGTTTTCAATTTTTCAGTTTTCAGTTTTTCAGTTTATCAGTTTTCAATTTTTCAGATTTCAATATTTCCATCTTCCAGTGTTCTGTTTTTCAGTTTTTCAGTTTTCAGATTCGTCATCAGCTACCTCGAAAACCCCACATACCGTTTTAGGCGGGATGGAACCATAAATGACAAAATGCGATCGCAATTTTGAATTTTGCGATTCTGACGTCATACTCGTGATCAACATCATCAATTTTTCCCGAGTACCGAATTGCAGCCCAATCGGACGACAAATAAGGAAATTTAATTTAAATCAATTTCCGTTAAATTGTTCACACACCGTGTATATGATGAAATTATTGATTTTTCTAAAACGTTTGTAACATAACCTATAAAATTAGTCTAACCGACGAAAGTGTCAAATATTTAAAAACATATAAAAATAAACTCCCTATCAGAACTAGTAAAGTGTAAATGTCACATTCAAATAAAATGACTTAAACTTCAAATATAAAATAACTGACTTAAATGTCAACACTACATATATAACCTATAAAATTAAACTGACTGACTTGTAATGTCAAATATTTTATAACCTATAAAATTAAACTTTTTGACTTGTCTGTCGTAAAGTGTAAATGTCACGTTAAAATAAAATTAGTTAAACTTTTCAAATATAAAATAACTAAAATTTACTATGTAATTTCGGTAAAGTGTTCGCACACCACGTATACCATGAAATTAATTTCTCTACAAATTCAGCTGTGACGTCATCACTGTCGGGATGGGCGTCCACTTTGACCGCTCGAGGCTCGTTTATTTCTGGAGCGGGAGGAAAATAAAGAGAACGACTTTTAGATCGTTTAATTGTATACGATTTCGTTGGGGTCGTAGTATTCCATTTTAGGAGCCACCGTTTAGAAGTTATGAAGGTTTAAAGGGGAAAATGTCCAAGTTTTCGCCTTACGCCATCGCACATTTCGGCCCATATCTCCAAAACGAAGAACCGCGAGATAATGACGATGGAAGCGGACGATCGCTCACGAAACAAACTCGACCTTTGAGATTTTGTATTTTCGAGCTAACTCTAACGGTTTCCGAGATATAGTAAAAAAACCGCAAAAGAAAATGCTCTCTTCGAAGGCGAAAAAAGTTCGAAAACGTGCGATATTAAAACGTTCATATTTTTCGAAATACACCTTCGGAGGGACCGTACGACGTCGCGACGGAAAGAAGAAGGATTCTAGCTAATCCACATCGTAAATTGCGCCGCGCAAATCGGAAATTCGGTGCCACAGGAGCGAACGAAAACCGGATTCTTTCAACGTTTTAATCGAGTATTTGATGTTTTAACAAAATTAGTAGATGCACGTCGAGTATATCTCGGAGTATCGCAAATAATTTTGAGGGCACGCCTAGAAAGAGATGGTCGAATTTAATCGAATAATAAGAAGTTAATCCTCTAGTAATTAGCATCCCCACATATACGGAGCAACGGCGGCCGTCTTCTCGCGTCGATCCGTACCGGGCGCGTGCCGTGAAAAAGGCCGCCTAAAAAGCCTTTATCTAGTTCAGATCGGGAAGAGGAAGGGGCTCGCACCGATTGGATTTTATTATATCTGGATTGTCGGATTTAATAAAAAAAACTACACACGTCATACCGAGCATAATGGACCTATGAAATGCGTTCGATTGTGTCTCACATAACATATTGCTATTTAAATTAGAAATGTATGGTATTAGAGGTCCAGCGCTGTCATTTATAGAATCCTACATATCAAGTAGACTCCAGTGTGTAGAAGTAAATGGTAAGACCTTATCTCTCAAGCCATTAAAGTATGGTGTTCCCCAGGGGTCTATTTTGGGACCAATTCTGTTTAGAGCCTACATCAATGACATCGTACATTTCATAAACTACAAGTCAGTAAGTTATGCAGATGACACAACCATATTATCAAGTGGAAAGAATATATATAAAAGATCTAGTACATGTGTCGGATGAAATGCAGTCACAGGCCAAGATATATTTTAACAATGTCAAATTATCATTAAAAGTAGAAAAAACACAAACCCTCATTTTTAACTTACACACACATACATATAGATGCAAACACACATCCAGTTAAGTGTCTTGGATTTTTTTTTGATAGTAGATTAACATGGCAAGCACACATAGAGTATCTTCACAAAAAACTATCGAGTTATGTCTACCTCCTAAAAAATCTTACTAATGCTATAGATCAAAATACCATAATACAAGCATATCACGCTATATATCATGGCGTCATGTCATATGGAATCATACTGCGGGGCGGCTCAGCACATGCATCAACAATTTTATTAATCCAGAAAAGAGCAGTAAGAGTAATCACAAATTAGAAAAATCATGAATCGTGTAGGACATTATTCAAATCATTAGGTATATTAACATTAACGAATCAATACATATGTGAATGCTTAGACTACGCGAAAAAAAATTTCACCGTTAACCAAAATCGGAATCAATATGAGACAAAACACAACCACATAATTGCTCCTTATTTACGACTATCAAAAAACTTAAAATCGTTCAGATATATATCCATAAAGTTGTATAATATGTTGCCCGTTGAATGGAAAAATTTACCTCCTGCATACTTTTCAAAAAAAGTGAAAACACTCCTAAAAGAAAATGTATTTTTTAACATCCAAGAGTTTATTGATAATATTGGAACCTCTTTTTAAAATGTTGTATTTTCCTGTTTATTTTTCCTAGGTGCACTTCCTTATTTTTATAGATATATTTAATTTTAATCCTAATCTTTGTAATTGTATGTACTTTCTGACGTGTGTATACAATGTACAATTGTCTGACACAAATAACCTCTCTCTCTCTCTCTCATAAATTCGATGCAGAAAAAAAAATCTAAAGTTATCTTCACTCCACTAAAGCTACAAAAACTAATTTACCAATCAACTTCCTACAAAATTTTGAAACACTACTAAAATTTTGAATTTGAATTTGTATTTACTTATTTTCTAATTCAGAATCGGGGCTTGCAGTATCAAGACGTATCCGAGCGGAGTCCACGGAATTCGCAGTTTTATCCTCTATTCCTCGGTACATATTCAGATACGATTCTGGTCCAAGGTAAGGTGGAATATTATTATTCAGCCTGGCATCGATATTCTGGTTGGAGCCCCCGTCATAAATAGTAGTATTTTCGGGAGTTCTGTTACCACTGAAATATACTCACTGTTAATAATATATCGCCAAAATTTGAGTAAATACTAACAAAATGAATTAAAAATAACAAAAAGAACAATAATTTTATAATGATTCGTTGTAGTTTAGTTATTACGAATAACACAGGAACATATAAAAAAAAGTCAATTTTCTGATGTTTCATACATATACTGTCATGTATTTTTGACCGCTGAACGCATTCCGATGTCAGTTTTACAAAATAGGTTAGCATTTCTTGTCAACCACGAAAAACAGATTAAAGCAGGCCAGAATATGGTTTAAAGTAAAAATTAAAGATTTTAACTAAGTAGACCATGTATTCGATGTATTTTTTGCAGCTGAACACGATACCGACGTCAGTTTCAGTCAATCAACTTTGAGTGAATGAGCAATTTGTGAAAGCTTTGATAAAAGAAGGAAAATGTTTTGAGTATTTTGAAATACAATTTCCACCGATAAACGAAGCCAAATTGAAGAAGGCATTTTTCATCATCATCACTGGTGCTACAGCCCCACAAAGGCCTCGACCTTCTTAAGCATCCTCCGCCATTCCTTCCGATTTTCTGCTCTTGCCTTCCAGTTAAAGGCACCGATACTTCTAGCATCTTGCGTCACACCATCGATCCATCTAAGATTTGATAAACCTCTCTTTCTGCTTCTTACAGGTTCTGTGCTAAATACTTTATTAATTGGGTTTATTTCACTAACTTGGGCTGCATAACCTGCCCAGTACAATACCTTTCCCCTTCGTTTTGTCTTTGTACAGATTATATAACTCGAAGTTATACCTAGGCCTCCATGCCCCATTTTCGCATACGGCCCCAAAGATTTTTCTCAGTATTTCTCGTTCGAGTAGAGAAGTTTCATCGGCTTTTGGGATGGTCCATGCTTCCGATCCGTATAGCAGTACAGGGATTACTAAGTTTTTGTATATTCTCAGCTTTGTTGTATGTAACAGTCGCTTATTGGAGAAGTACCTGGATAGCCCATAGTAACACCTTTTGGTCGTTACTATGCGCCGTTCAATTTCCTCCGACATGTTGTTATTTGGGTCGAATTAAGTACCTAGATAGATCGAATTCCCTGACTGTTTTAAAGTTGTGACTGCCAGTTACCAAATTTTATCCAGCATTATCAGGTCATTTTAATCAGACAGGAGGCATTTTTAATAGTCCACAAATAAGGAAAATGTTAAGAGGCAAGAAATTCATCACTACAATGTCTGATAGGGAAAGGGAGCTTGGCAGAGCTTTAAAGAAGTTGTTGATAAATTTATAGGAAACAATAAGAGCGAGGAAATAATACCCACCATGATAAGAAAAATTGGAAAAATTAGGTTATCTAATGAATTTGAAATTACATATCCTAAATTCTCATATAGACTAATTTCCAGAAAATTTAGGTGATTATAGTGAAGACCATGGTGAACGTTTTTACCAGGACATAGAGGAATGGCAGACTACTGTTGAACATGAAAGGGATGCGAAAACGAAAAAGAAAACCATTACGCAGATCATTTGATCACAAAAGGCACCACAGAAAGGAATAAATCAAAATAAATAGAAAGTCATGGCCTGATTTGTTTAAACCGACATCGGTATCGCGTTCAGAGGTCAAAAATAGATCCAATACATGGCCTGCTTATTTAAAACTTTTAATTTATATTTTAAACCCTATGCTGGCCTGTCTTAACCTATTTTTCCTGATTAATAAAATATTCGGACCTGATGGAGCAAAACTGACATCTGGATCGCGTTCAGGAGTCAAAATACTTCGAATACATGGTCCATTTGTTTAAAATCTTTAGTTTTTATTTGAACCCTATTCAGGCCTGTTTTAACCTGTTTTTTTTTGTTTACAATAAATCCTGACCTAATTTTTAAAAATGACATCAGGATCGTATTCAGAGGTGAAAAATACATGGGAGTATATATGAGGAACCTCAGAAAATTGACTTTCTTGTGTGTGTGTCTTGTGTTGTGACTGTAACAAGGATTTTTTTTTTTCAAAATTTAATCAGGTATTTTATTTATAGCATAAAACTACACGTTTTTTCTAAAGATTTGATGATTTTTACCCCACTGATTGCATTATCAGCAAAATTTAAAAAAAACGAGAAATTTGAATGTTGAGGTTAGGATGTACTTTTAATGTAACTATACCCCAACAGTTCGATAGTCTATTCGTTTACGAGTATTTCCGTTTTTTTAATTTTTCTACTACCAATAGAGCTAGAGATATTTAAAAAATAATGTAGCGATGCACTCAAAATGCATCAAAACAGAACTTTTCTGCGTTTTTCTCCCGAAGCCTCAGCCCGATTTTGAAATTTTTTTATAGCTTTCGACTCATTGGCGTGTATAAAATAAAAAAAAACAAAACATTCAACTTCCCGATTACAACACTTTTCAATTCTAATTTTCCTCCACTATCCTAGCACTTCTTGAATAAAAAACTTGCGGAGTGTACACATATCGTTTTACCAACGATTCTTGTAGTGGAGAAATATTTCTATTTCTAATTTCCGGTTGAATAAATTATTCATGTCGATTAACAAATAAAAGATCAATAGCATAAATAATACCTAGAAGCTTAATTGATTGACACTATCATACTGTCGGCCAATAAATAAGGTATATTAAGAGTTTACCATCTACTTTCTTGACAATCAGATTTTTCCTTCATAGTGCTAAAGATAAAATATTTTAGTTCATAAATGGTTAATCCATTGACAACTAAGTGGTTATTAGCTTAACCGGGATACCCAATCTAAACCACTGTACACAGAGATCGAAAAATTAGTCATTACAAACACATTATATTTTACAATTTGAATGACGGGTGTATGTGTAGCTAAAATAGAATTGGTTCGCTTTAATATTTTTTGTAATTATTTATTTTAGGTATTCCGAGTCATCGTTTCAAAATTATAGATTTTTTTGACAAGTCTTTTATGTTATACCTTGCGAAATTTGAGAGTGAATTTGCAAATTGGAGAAAAGTATACTTATACAGTTTATTGCTCAAGATGATATTATAAAGTGCATGTCTTGAAAATTAATGAATAATAGAGATGAGATTTGAAAATTAATATGAGCAAAGCATGATATGGTGATGAGGAACAAGGACGAGATTTACCAATACATAATGGAATAGCGTAGGTAATGAATTAATAATATATTCCAGCATGGTAGCGGAGCGGGCTAAAGCGTGCTGTGTGGCAAGCACACTATTCATATTGTCTACTGTTCATTGGCAATGTCAGTGGGTAATGCATGTTATCTTCCTGGTTTTAAATATGTAACCCCATTTCAGGTTTGGATTTGGTTACGTTAACATCTGATGGCAGAGGTGAATTAACATTCAACACAAAGTACTCATATCAACAAAGTTATTGGAAACCCTTGGAGATAAAGGTGTTGGTATTGCCATTCAGACTTTTACAAGTTTAATATACAAGGGAAAAAATAAGGAAATAAACATTTCAGCAGTTATAATTTTCAGAAACTGTAGAGAATGAATAAAATCATACAAAATCATTAACAATTTACATTGTAACAGTCAGTATGCCCTACTTTATTAAATACTATGACTTGTCTGCACATTGAAACATTTAGGTTGTTATCTTTTTTTCGGAGTATATTTATTCCATCATTCTTGAGCAGCTAGAATTAATTTTTGAACGGTGTTTGGAAGGTTACTTCTATCGTATATGGCTCGTTGAACATAATTCCATATGTCCTCAACGGGATTCATATCTGAGGTGTTCGCTGGCTAGTCTAATCTTTAAACGTTCTCGACTTCTAGTGCACCTGTAACCCTTTGCACGATAAAGTCTTGCATTGCCACCCATAAACATGAAATTTTCTCTAACTTCGTTATGCAATAGGTGAAAGACCAGTCGGATGATGTTTTTCACATTTAGGCTGCATGTCTTAATTGGTGGTATAGAGATGAGTGCTGTGCATCGATTTTACATACCTCCCCAAATCACAGCTATCCCTCTTAAGTATGAAACTACTTCTTCAGCCAAGACAAGTCCTTCTGGTCAGCTTGGTGCTATTCAGGTCCTCTGCCGTCAATTATTACTTACTCTACAAACTTTGCTTATTTTGAAGTGAATTATTTTCTGTTTACATACAATAGTAAAACATATTCTTTAGGATTTAGCAAACAGCGAAATAAGTAACCTATGAAAAATAAAAGATAGATGTTTCTCTTTTTATTTTCCATGCTTTACTTTTTCTGCTGTTTGTTTTATTAAAATCTTTACTTCATCTTTGTACCACTGAATGATACGTCATTGTTTTGGAATGCGTAACGGGTTGGAAAAAAAGTACTAAATTTGCTAATTGCGTATTTCTTATTGCCGCGTACTTCTTTAATTGATAAATTAATTCCTCCACTCTCCACATCAGTATAGTACTTAATATTCTTCGCACCTTGACATTCGATGCTCTTTCAAAATATTAAACACACCAACCACTATTTACCTCTCGTAAACTTTCTCTAAATCAACAAATTCACATTATACATTCTATAGTATTTTCATGTATACATAATAACAAAGTAAACATCAACAAGGTAATTGATATTATAGTACAAATTTAAGCAACTGTTAACAATGATACTGAAGTAACCATTTTCAATATTAGTAATGTTAAAATTGAAATAAAATTGAATTTGTGATATTTCAAACCAAAAAGAGATTGCTTCTGCCTCTAAAAATTATGGGTAGAGTAGATAGGTAGGGACACAAATTGTCATATTATTTATGTAAATATCAAAATATCCGATATACAGTATGTCTACAGTTACAGTGGATAAGATGGGTAAACTTTTTATTTCTTAGGCGGAAAATTTATTATTCATAAAAATGTTTGCTTTTTTTTGTTTCGAATATAATTGCCATAAAGTAAGTTAACATGTCATGTACAGGGTGTTCAGAAAATTTGAAAAATCAACTGCCCAATTCGACTTTTATACAAATTTAATAATTTATTTAGATAAACACACTGATCTGTTGAAAGACCGTATTAGGGAAGCTGTTCAGTCAAAATTCGTACAAGAGGTTAGAAACAGTTACAAAGAGCTTTACACTCGCTTTCAAAAATGCGTGGAGCTCGATGGAAACGTGTTTATATTTTTTTGAAAAATTTGTTTTAGTATTAGTAATAAACTTTTTCGATGCTGTTAAAAATAATAGTCGTTTAATATAATTACGAGTCTAATTAGCTGTCTTATTTAACAATTTTTGTAAAACGAAAATGTCTTTTATTTTACCGCAAGTTTTACCGCATGACACCACTTGATACCTGCAATGAGCATTGACAACGAAAATGTTCCACCTGATCAGAAAGGGTTATCTACGTTCCAATTTTGGCCATAATTGATGTCGCCAGTGCTGCCAATTGCACGGAAAGAAAATGTTAGCATATATCGAATGCTGATCACCAAGATACCTTCTTCATCCAACACCAAGCCCCAAAGTGCTATACTTTGTTCCAAAATTGAATATATTCTGGGTCGGCTAGCGCCAAAATGGGCGGAGGGGGAGGTCTGACTCACATAGGATAAAATACTCAGAAAAATATTTGCTAAAACATAACAGCAATGCCAACTGAAAAACTAGATTATGATTTGGGTAAATTTTCGAACTCCACTGTTAACATTTTTGACAGGTGGTAAGTTGGTGATCGGATTATGGACATAATAGAGTGAACCGAGTTTCCTGGTTTATGTATCTTTAGCATATAGAATAATCTAAGTGCTGTTGAGTTAGATCCATGTAATAGACCTTTTACGCTGGGTGGAATAAGGCTTTTGCAATTTTTAATCGTATAACTTCAATGATCATTTTCAGTAATAAATATGTTCCAGATTTTTTATAGGGACCATTACTAATCAGGTAATGATGATCCTCTAAAATAACCACATTATTCCCTTTATAGGCTTTTAAGCCTAATCCACAAAATTAAGAAACTCTGTTAAATAATTACATCACATGTAATCGTTTGATAACTTCTATTTTTTCGTGTAACTAATAATATTTGGAGATATTTGTCTCTTCTACATGCCTTCCTGACAAAACCTTTAAAAGAACGAGGTAGGTATTGAACTTAATTTACCAATATCAAATATGTATAATTTATAATCTCATTCCACATGTATTAAAGACTAAAAAAAACAAATAATTGTTATTCTTGTTCTATCGTGATGTTAAAAATTATCCTGGCTAAAGATGGCAATGGAATTAAAAAGTGCTACCTTAGTTTATGTCGTCCTTTTGTAATGATTTTGTTAATCATTTTTTTAATGTCAAAATATGACGAACAGTAAAACATGAAATTTTTAAACGATGAGATCTTTTTGAATACGCGACCAGGAAAAATTTACGATATCGACATCTAAAGATCGAAATTGGCATTTTCACGGCATCGTAAGTTCGACGGTGTGAACGAAAAAATGACATTTTTTGACGTTTGGACCCAAATGGAAACAACATAATCATTGCAAAAAGATGACATAAGTTAGATAAAAGTTTCTAATTCAGTGACCATCTTTGAGAAAATAATTTTTGATACCACGCTATCACGAAATTAGCAGTTCCTTTAATTAACTTTATAAAACTAAACTCAGTTCTATAACTTATTAATGATGAATAAAAATATAACATTAATTCTACCAAGGCAAGTGTCAATTTATGAAGTATAAAAACAGATATAAAATAAATTAAACACCCAAGTACTCAACAGGTCAGAGTGTTAATAAATCCTTTGACGATTTTTCAAACAGTTGGTTAAAAGATAGTCATTGGAACTGTGCGGCGTGGCGGCGGCGGCCGGCCAGCTTCGGTAGCTGCAGCTGCCCATCACAAACAAAGCGAATACCTCCATTGCGGATAGTAAAATCTCCCACTGGTCGACAAGTGTCC
Organism: Stenurella melanura; assembly: GCA_963583905.1. Classification (NCBI taxonomy): domain Eukaryota; kingdom Metazoa; phylum Arthropoda; class Insecta; order Coleoptera; family Cerambycidae; genus Stenurella; species Stenurella melanura. The sequence goes on from OY757311.1 coordinate 139,512,401, forward strand.
TGCAGGGGTTGTTTATCCCTTGTTTAGCCGATACAAACATTTGGTATGACCTGCCTAAATCTGGGGAAATATCTACAAGATTATTAAGCCAATTTATCTAATTTAGTGTCTGGGGATTAGTTTATTGCGGTTAGAGCAAAGTTATTTTATACATATTTTGTTAAATAAGGTGGCCTATTACCTGTTCTTAAAACAAGCCCATCTAAATAACATCGAATAAATGTTAAGGAGCATCTAGAACCATTTACAGCTTTAAAACATATAAAATGGGTGTATTCTAAATACCACTCTGTAGATTAATCTAAAATAGAGATATTTTACAGTTCGTCTAAAAATAACAAATACTATACTCCGTTTGAAAACTAAGACAGGGGGTAATAAATCACTCTGACAAAAGCCGGCCCCGTGTGTACTATTATTTCTTTTCATAATTATGAAAATAGTACTGAAAAATAAATAAATTGATTAATTTATCCAATTTTTCCACATCCTAATTTGTTTTTATATGAAGTAAACGTCTGTTCAAATTTTCTAAATATTTTCATAATAATAATATAATTAATGGTTTTATTAAACAACCAGGAAACCCTAAACCTTGCTATAATCTTTGAATTTGCGAATGATAACTCCCAACCAGCAAATTTGTTTTGTAATTTAAATGTTCTACGATTATTTTGTTGTATTGTTATTTTATTAATGCTTCTAAATGCAGATTGATTATATTGGAGTTCCAGAAAATACTATTTCGTTGTCTGAAACGGAACTATTTTATAAATTTATCATTAAAACGTTTCTACAGCAAAATTATAAAATATCTTATAATGGAGTTAAGAAATTATTTTATAAACGTTTTCGTGACTAAATTATAAAATATTTCAGCTCATAAAACTTAATCGTTCCATAACGATTTTGCAGCAGCATTTTTAGCACCGTTATAAATATACATTCGAATTATTTTATAGTTACTTCTTACAAAACAGTTATATTAAAGATCTATTTATGACAATTTTGATTTTAAAAATAAATGTTGTTCCAGAGCATATTATATAATTATATAGCATTGTATTTGGTGTAATATGAAAACAGCAATAAAGTCATTATATTACAAAATAAAATGGTTCACTTGAGCATAAAAATGTGGTGGCTAACAATACAATAAAACATTTGAGAAAATTGATTTCCTGCTTTAGCTGTGTATTTATGTTTAGTCATAATTAAAGTCTGTCTTTTAATGAAAATTTGTCATAATTATAGTATACCAGTTTATAAAAAATGTATTCTACCAAAAATTTGGTTACCAACATTCATAAGAGCGGTGTAGATCTTAACAGATCATATAACGGCCAAACGAAGACTATCAGATTTAGGACAATGGAGAAACTTAAAAAATGGTTGTAAAAATATTAGGTACATATATTAACAACGTAGTGGTATTGACAATAAAACACAGTTTATACTGCTGTAAAATGAAACGAGACATTTCACTCACTGCATAGTTAACGTATCAGGTCATATGCCAAAGTACTGTTGCTTCCATTAGTAAAAGTAACTACGTGTTTTTGGCAATAAATAAAACATAAATAAACAGCACTGTAAATAAGGTGATTTACTGCTACAAATTTCTAGGTTATATTTATGCAAATTGAACCACTTCTGTTTCCATGGTTGCATTTACAACTCAGTGTTATCAGATTTATCATAAGAGCTACAAAAGTATCGCGAAAGTGAGTAATCTATTTTATAAGATTCACGAAAATGTTACACTAAAGCGCATTATTTTATAGATGTTTTATAGGAATCGTATAACAATTTAAATATCGTGAAATGCTTGCTACTAACACAAAAGTATTTTATAGAGGGAGGCCATCTTGAAGGGCCAGCGTTCGTGATATGGTAAATATGACAAGATATGAAAATTTAAAATGTCAAATGTTTATTAGAATTTATGAAGTCAGAAACCTGTATAGTTACAGTTATGACTACTAAAACAAATTAGTGTAAGTTACATTGTAAAAAAATTGGTAAAGGTATTTACACAGAACTTGCCTCGTTATTTGTGCATGGCGGTCACTCTAAAAATTAATAATTACAAAATGACATTGAGAATAATATTCGGAATATAGTTATTGCTATTATTACAAAGAAAACTTCATAAGTTTTGGTCAAAAAAATTGATTAATAGATTGCTCATCCAACAGCAAAAATTTAATACTAAATAGCAGGTGCCACATATGACAGGCTTGCGCAAATACCTTTACAAATGTCCACCATGACTGAATTATTTCTTGGGATGACCACCCTGTACATTTTTCAATAAAAGTATAATAGGTGCATATGCCAGATATTATTGCCATCTGTCATATTTTCAATCCAACATTCACGTAATGGAGTGGAATTATAGTGGTGGTTAAATAATTTCATTTTTTTGAAATTTTTCAAAAATGTTGATAAAAAATTTTTCAAATTTCTTTCTTCTGAAATAGGTTTAAAATGTCAAACGCGGAAATTTTAAATTTGAGCAAAAAGGAAAGTTTCCTTCTATTCCATAGTAGTGATAAAAAAAGTTTAAAATTTAAAAATAATGTATATTCTTTAAATAGGTTTAGAATGCTATGAAACGTGAACATTTTAAATTTGAGCAAATAAAAAAAAATTCTATCGATTTTAGTGGTAAAAACTTTTTGAAAAATGTTGGGGAAAAAAATTTTAAAAACTTTTTTTCTGGAATAGGTTTAGAAAGTCATGAAACGTGACACTTTTAAATTTGAGCAAAAAAAAAGTTTCCATCTATTCTAGTGTTAATTTTTTTTCCAAACTGGTAACAAAATGTTGCAAACATTTTTTTTCCGCAATTGGTTTGGAATGTCAACGTGAAAATGTTAAATTTGAGCAAAAAAAAAATTTTCGTCTATTCTATAGTACTGATAAATAGGTTAAAAATGTTTTCAATTTTTTTTTTATTTTTCAAAAACATTTTTAAATTTATTTGAATAGTTTTAGAATGCCATGGAAACGTGGATAGTTTCAATCTGAACAAAGAAAAAAAATCTTAGTGGTAAAATTTTTTTAAAATAGTAAAAAAAAATTCTAAAATTTAGAACGCTATGAAACGTGGAAATTTTAAATTTGAAGAAATAAAAAATTTTCCATCTATTTTGGTGGTAAAAAAATGTTCAAAAATGTTGGTAAAAAAAAATATTTTTTTTTTCTTTAATCAGGCTTAGAATGCCACGAGGAATGCCATGAAACGTGGAAATTTTAAATTTGAAGAAAGAAAAAAATTTTTTTCATCTATTTGAGTAGTAAAAAATTGTTCAAAAATGGTAAAAAAAAAATCAATTTTTTTTTTTAATTAGGCTTAGAATGCCATGAAACGTGGAAATTTTAAATTAGAAGAAAGACAAATTTTTTTCATCTTGATAAAAAAATTTTCAAAAATATTGGTGAAAACAATTTTCAATTTTTTTTTCCTGACATAGGTTAAGCGTGTCATGAAACGTAGAAATTTTAAATTTGAGCAAAAAAAAAAAAATTTTCATCCTGGTAAAAAGATGTTCAAAAATGTAAAAAATTTTTTCATCTTGATAAAAAATGTTTCTAAAATATTGGTGAAAACAATTTTCAATTTTTTTTTTCTGAAATAGGTTAAGCATGTCATGAAACATGGAAATTTTAAATTTGTGCAAAAAAAAATTTTTTTCATTATTTATTCCCTTTATTCGGTCCACCCTGTATATTTTCCAGTGAAATTTCTACCATTTCTTCGCTAACAGTAGCGTCAACTACCTACCAAATTTGACTACTCTCCGTCAAGTAGTTTTTTAGTAAATCCACCAACAGACAGACAGACAGACAGACTGACGGAAATGAAAAACCTATATTTTCGTAATCTACGTGTTCTGAAACGTCAAAATCCGAAAAAATTCCGGAGGGTGATTTTTTTCTCGAATACAATACTTCCCTTCGGTATGCGAGGGAAGTAAAAAACTCAAACTAATAAAATCGATATCTATAAAATTTCAAAAATTATTATAAATCATCAATAAATGTGAGGCCCGTTGAAAATATATTAAAAATATTGCCACAGTTCACAGTAAAATTTTCTCCGCATCAAAAATTGCAGTCGTTGTAAGCCAGAACAAGTCTCTTAAATAATTAAGTATTATAGGTTATTAGGTACCTAGTATTAAATCACAATGTCATATACTTTTAGTGTCAAAAATACTTCTTAAACTTTTAGGATACATTTTAGAAATCATTTTATTTTATTATTGTATAAAGCAGCATCTTTTTTTAAATAATGACTATTTAAAAGTTCTTATAAAACAGTTGTTCAGTTGTCTTAGAGCAGTAATTTAACAAACAGTGAAGTATGTTTTATAGTACAATTAAATAAAGCTTTAATAAAACTGCTATATATTGATGGTACTAAATTTTCATAAGGCTTCTGGAAATGTTTATACAATTATTTTGTAATGGTTCCAATAGACGTTACAAAATATCAACAGCCACTGAAATATTTTATAGGATGGTGCATTTTGCATTTATAGCTGCTGTGAAGACGTTATGAAAGTGTTTCTGAGAATAACGCTGTGTTACAACTTTTATAAAATATCAAATTGCTAGTTGGGCTGATTACGAGAGTGATCGACCGGCAGATGTCATACAAAAATTGAGACCTTGGTTCTGACCTCTTACTAACTTATTTTACTTATTTTCCCCAATTTACCCAACTTCTCAACGGCAGAAGTTTAAAATATAATCTAGTTCCAGATCTTCTTATTACACATATGTGTATCAAATTAATATCCTAAACCGTTCCACTGTAACCTGGAATGTATGTTATTTAAGTCTACACATGATTTCCAAAAATACTCCGAAGATGATGTAAATCTATTTATAAAAAATAATAAAACCGGCTCGGTGGCGCAATGCTAAGGCGTTTGTGGTTGTCTGGTTGGCTCCGGATCGCGGTCCGGGGAGACAATGTTTGTACCCTTTTTAATATTTAATAAATCTGTTAAAGTAAAGTAAAAAGAAAGGTTTGCGACCACGGGGTCCCGGGTTCGAATCCTGGCTAGGGTATGGATGTTTAGTGGCGTTTTTCATGTGTTACCGAGATGGTAGCAGTGGACTAGGCCGCTGTTGGGTGGCACAATATGTATAAAATCCTTTTATCTTTTTTACCTATAACTATAAAAATTGTCTATTCTTTAACTCTTTTCCTCCTTCGTTTCTGTTTGTTAATTTTTGTTAATTTTCTAAATTTTTCTCTTCCTAATAATATTTTATCTTGAGTTTACTTTTTCTTTTACATGTTACCTAAGTTATTTGTTATTTAATTTGCATTTTGCAAACAGGAGCTAACATTTATTTAAATATCTTGCAAGTCTGACCTGGATTCGCCCCGTCTAGCCCTTCAACTGCCATGGCGTGAAATGCTATGGATGTCTGGCTGGCTCCGGAGCGATTGTCTGGGAAAGACAAATTTTTAGTATACTATAATATAAAAATAAATTTGTTTTGATTGATTTGATTGATTGATTGCGTTTGGTTTGCGACCACGGGGTCCCGGGTTCGAATCCTGGCCAGGGTATGGATGTTTAGTGGCGTTTTTCATGTGTTACCGAGATGGTAGCAGTGTACTAGACCGCTGTTGGGTGGCACAACATGTCTAGTCACTGATATCTATCCTGAGTTCGAGTCTCAGCTGCGGTAGATGGCAATATCGCAGGGAATGGTCGTTGTGTTGATGTCTATGTGTACGTGTCCTGGTTGAGTGGTGAAATAGCATTAGGTAAACTCCGCCAGGACGTTAATATAAATAAGACGATTAAATAAATAAATAAAAAAATTATAGATAAATAAATAAAAAAATTATAGTGTCTGAGATATAGTATCTGGGAGTGATTTTGGATCAGCAACTTAAATTTTCGCATAATGTTGATTTCCTTGTTGTAAGAAAATAGAGAAAAAAAATTATTTTTCCTATAGCGTTTCTAGAAATCTGTCAGAATGAAGTAAATTGTTAATATACACAATTCTGTCACCTAATTTTCATTAATGTATTTTTTTGCTAATTTCCTGTTCAAATGAAAATATAAATAGATTACAGGTACGTCAATAAAAGAACAATGAGAATAATATTAAATTGTGATCAATATACCCCTATTTTTACCATGTTGAAATCACTGAAATGGTTGTTGTTGTTATTGCGGCAAAACATTGATAAGGCAAAGTCACTTTAATCTACAATATCAGACATAAGAAATCTCCAGAGTATCTGTAAAATTTTCTATTGATAAGATCTGAAAAGCACCGGTATGATATAAGGCCAAAAGATAATTATAGTATCGAATACGTAAAATCCACTAAATTGCAGAAAACTCTCTTTGGTGACGGTGTGAGATTTTTCAACGCTTTGCCGGACGAAATAAAAGATGTTCGTAGTGTTGGGTTATTATTTATAAAATTAGTAACCAATTTATATCTCGATTAAGCGATGTAAGCTTATATAAAATGTATTGTTTTCCTTTGCATACGTTTGTATCTAAAGTTGTTTTTCTATGTATTCTATGTACCCCTCTTTTTTTGTATACAAACAGTTTGTGCTAAATAATAATAATAATAATAATAATAATAATAAGCTTTATTCAATAAAAAACATACAAGTCATAGAATACGTCAATAAAAAGATAAAGAAGATGCAGTGTACTCTGCTCGGTTACACTGCAGTGCATAATGTAAAAACACTTTAAAAAAAACTTAAATCTAATAATTTATCATACAGCAATAGAAAACAGAAAAGCTAACCATCACACATTACAAAATTAAAATTCAGAGTCAGAGAAATACTTAACTAGAATATGTTTAAATTTTTTTTTTAATTTGCATAACGGCAACTTTCTCAGTATCTCTGGCACATGGTTGTAGACCTTAATTATTGAGGTTGTTACACCTTTCTGTACCTGTGTAAGACTTGTACAGTACGGGACTAGTAGATCTTTATGCCGGGTTTCATAAGGATGTGTTGTTCGTATTGTTCAAAAAATGTGTAGTTTTCCTTATAAAAAACTGCACACTCAAAGATGTAGAGTGACGTCAATGTAAGTACATTCTTTTCTTTAAAATATAATTTACAGGAATCTGTCTTTTTTGTATTAAATATGTTGCGAATACACCTTTTTTGCAAAATTTGTATTCTATTAGCGTCCACTGTGTTTCCCCAAAAAATAATTCCATATTTTACAATTGAATGGAAATAGGAATGATATTCGTTTAAACACATGTCAATGCTAACGTTATTTCTTAGCGTACGAACTTGGTAGCACAAAGAACTTAGTTTCGGAACTAATTTTTTAATGTGTTCCTTCCAAGTTAATCTACGGTCTAGATGTAGGCCAAGGAACTTTACTGTTTTCACTTCTCTTAATACCATCTTGTTAACCTCTATATTGATGTCTTGTTCCACTAGATACGATGAGTGAAACTGCATAATTCCGGTTTTTTCCAAATTCAAGGTGAGTAAATTTTTTTCATACCAGTCACTAAATATGTTGACAGAGTGTAACAATTTATTTTCCAGGTCCTCAATATAATTTCCAGATATGATAGCAGAGTTATCATCAGCAAATGCTATTACTGTTTCTGGAAGGATGTTAGGTAAGTCATTTACATAAATTATGAATAACGGAGGCCCCAATACTGAGCCCGAGGTACACCTCGATGCACAGATCTCCATTCAGAACTAAGCTTTTGACCATTTGATTCAACAGCTTCAACTTTTTGCTGCCTGTCACTTAAATAAGATTTTATAAGATTGTAAGCTGTACCTCTTACACCTAGCCTCTCTAATTTAACTGATAATCGACTATGGTCTATAGCATCAAATGCCTTTGACAAATCTAAAAAAATTCCCTCGGTTTTGTTTCTTTCGCTAATCGATTTTAAGATTTTATCTATTGCCTGAAACACAGCTCGTTCTGTTGATCGTTCTTTTAAGTAGGCGTTTTGATTTAATGAAAATAATTTGTTTTTATTGAAAAAGGCAATAATCCTTTTTGCTAATAGCTTCTCAAAAATTTTCGAAATGTTGTTTTAGATCGCAATTGGTCTATAGTTTTTTATTTCGCTTTATAAAGCAATTATTATTATTATTTAATCGCGAGCACAAAAAAAGAGCTACAGACCGACCGACCGACAGGCAGACAGAATTTTCTCTTTGCTCAAATCTGTTATTCTAAACCTACTTCTAGAAAACAAAGTTTGTTACGATTATTATACATGCTACGAGTTTACTACGTTTACTATTAAGAGTTTTAGAAACTTCCTTTTTTTTTCGCTCAATATATCCAGCTGGCCTTGTTATTTATAATTTGATTAAATTGAGAACAATAGAGCATCTAGCCTGGTGTTTATTGTCATAGAGAACACAAACTAGCAGACAGCAAATAAATATTTATTTCTGAAAAAAAAAATAGTTTACAGCTAATTATTAATTTATAAAAATTAGAATTTATGTTTTTTATGAAAATTAATATTAAATTTTCTTACCAGTAGCTCTAAAAAAGTCGATATATAATATATAAAATATACTTTACAATTTGAACGTCTTCAATATGATTTAGAAAATATAAAATAATAAGATTACATTTTAATTCTAAACATTAAATTAACAAAGTGCAATCTATATATTCACATTCCAAGATAAATTCAGATAGGTTGTATATGTAAAAAAATGTTTTCTCAAGACGCCTATGAGAATACATCTTAAATACGTTTGTTTAGGTCTAAAAATGGATATAAATCAGGCGCACATTTAGATTGAGTAAAACCGTTCCTCGTTTGGATGATTCGCATCATCCTTAGATGCTAATTCTTGTTTACCTGGGATTTCGGGCAAAATGGAAAGATTCTAATTGTAAAATTGAGAAGTAACGTTTACAACCGTGAAGGTATAGTAGTAATTAGAAAATAGGTTGCACTAACAGCTTAAAGCAAGTTGTCAAGTCAAGTTGCAACAATAAACCAAAAGCAATAAGCTTACCGTATCCCAAACGTCCTTCCCGAAAAGTACCTACTGGTGTCACCATAAAATGTGTTTCTTTCATCCATTTGTTTAACTACTTGTTTGTCAACTGCACATAGGTTGAACTGAATTAGAAGTTGTGGAACGGTCTTTAACAGCATTTAATTTTTTTTCGAAATTAACAAAAAACACGAAACTTATGTCAAAATAAGAATATTTTGGAAATAAAAAATACAATGGAGTGATCATTTTCAGCACAAAATTTCGACTGCATTTTTAAAACCGAAAACATAGTCAGGATAAGGTTGAAATGAACTATGTGAGGTGGTAAGAAGCTCTTTAAACAAAACAAAATATGAACCGATTCAAGAAAATCAGCACTTTTACTGAACACTATATTCGCCACCCACAACGATTACGCACAATGTTCTTAGTATTTTTTAAGCAACAGTTTTCTTATACGAAGCTACATTTTCTTTCATTAGCGAATTAAACACACGCAACTGTTAAGTACTAAGCACGTGAAAATTCTCATTGAGCAAGAAAATCTCATCCAATATCTAGGTTTTGCAGAAAATAAATATATGAGCTGCAACTTCGGCAGACACTTAACTTTTGTGACACTTTTTGAACAAATTTTGACAGGTGTACAATACTTTACCCTCTGTACCCGCTACTTTAGTTCCACAGTCTGGTGCGTTAAACAATTAGTAGTATAGAACAAACTGGTTTTTTTTTTCAGATACTCCACTTTTCAATGGTAACACACATGGCAGTATCAAGACAGAGCATCACCAATCTAGGAAATACTGGAATCAAATATTTCCACAACACAATGAACTGATCACTCACTAGCCATATACCTATATTCAGGTGTGACTTCTCTTGATTTTTATTTGTGGAGTAGATATTTTAAGCAGTGCTGTAGCAAAGAAAACAAACTCAATAATACAGCCGTCTTAATTTGAAGGTACAAGAAATTTGTTTTATAAATGAGAATACCAAGGTGAACTGTCATAGAAGATTTTGTAAATTGCTTGATCATTGACCAAAATTTTACCTGGATACCCAAATATCTAGTTTTCATTATTCGTCAATTATATGAGAATAAAACTCTGCTATGGCGAAAATCGACGCAAATAAAGTAAGGTGTCAAATAGAGCTGTGTTTTGTCGCCAATATTCTTTAATTCATAATCCATACAAAGGGACTGGTAGGGTGGATACACCAGAATGAAAATTATCCAAGCACGTTAAGGCGATCTGAGTATGAGTATCGTGGGATCCCATGACGTTGACAATACCGGCAAGAACCGGTAATTTAAACCATTAAGTAAAATTTGGCGTGACAACAATATCAAGAAACGCATAGAGTTGTGACCTGTTAACAACCTAGTCCTTCCTATATTGCTTCGTTGGGTCGACAAGCGGCGTATTGATGATTACGCAGCTCCCTGTACCATTAATTCTAATCTGCTAGAAGTAGATTCTCCAATACCAAACTTTAGCATTCTATTTTTCTTCATCCTAAGTGGCATAGAGGGCGCAATTTGAAATGTTGTGCTGATGTCAAAAGATGGAGTGTGTTAAACGTGCCATATCGTATATCAAATATAAGAATAGGAAGAATAAGAAGGTGCAGGGAACATTTTAAGTAATTTCTGTGATGTATACAGTATGTGTCACTTTTCATGACTCCCGTACCACAGCTCTCTTATTAACAATGCGGTTTTAAAAAAATTTGGGTGGAAAGTACTTACCCATCAGTACTTACCCACGGTAAAATATTTTAAAATCCACCAAGTCTGTCCGCCGTTATTAAGAAAAATGTACCTAATTTTCCTAAAAAAGATATTAGGCAAAGTTTTAACTGTAACAATCTTATAATCTTATTCGTTGTTATTAAAAACGAATTTTAATAAGATAGTGTATACTTAGTGCATTCTGTGAGTCGGATTGAACCTCGAAAACCACAATTTCTTTCTAGCCTAACGAGACTATGTCCTCCGACCGTTATCGAGGATGCTGAATACGATGGCAGTGGTTAGGTCTTTCTCCGAGGTCATCCCACCCCTCAAACGGCCAAAAACTATCCCCGAAGGGGTAAACCGCGTATCCCCCGTCTCTTACCAGCCAAACCTGTGTTACCCCCGTTTTAGAGGATTCTGAGCAAGATGGTGATATCGAGACCCCTCCTCGACCCCCCATCAACCCCCCACACGTCCAAAAACCGCCCCAAAGAGGTGAAACGAGGATAGGCCGTCTTCTCTCGGCTAAACCCGCGAAAGCCCCCCATTCTCGAGGATGCAGAGCACTATGGTGCGACCCCCGCTAACCCCCTAACCCCTAAACGACCAAAAACCACCCTCGAAAGTGGTAAACCGCGGATAGGCCGTCTCCTACCAGGCAAACTTGTGTTACCACCCGTTTTCGAGGATGCTGAGCTCGATGGTGATGTTGGATCTTCTCCACGAGATCTGTCGTATAGGCATTAACAGTAATGAAGTCTGTTTTTATGCCGTGGACGCAGAGAAGGAATTTTGCACGAGAACCAGCTGTAGTAAAAGAGTCCGCGTACTTTTGAATTAAATAAAGGACAATGATAATTTTGCCCGTTTAGGAAGAAGTGAGAGTGTAATTATATTTTTGTCCGTTTGCTGAGCGAGGAGAGGTCGCGATATTTTTTTCATACTCAGCATCCTCGAAAACGGGGGGTAACAAGGGTTTAGCCAAGAGAAGGAGGCCTATCTGCATTTCGACCCTTTCAGAGGTGGTTCTTGGCTGTTTGGGAGGTTGGATCGAGGAGGGGTCTCGACGTCACCATCATGCTCAGCATCCTCGAAAAAGGGGGTCAACACGGGTTTTGCAGAGAGAGGACGGCCTATCTGCGTTTCACCCCTGTCGGGGGTGGTTTATAACCATTTGGGGGGTTGGCAGTGGTCGAGGAGGGGTCTTGACGTCACTATCGAGCTCAGCTTCCTCGAAGACGGGGGTAGCACATGTTTGGCTGGTAGGAGACGGCAGATACGCGGTTTGTCCCTTTCGGGGGTAGTTCTTGGTGGTTTGGTGGGTGGGGTTACTTGGTATCCACTTAATAGGAAAATGAAACTTCCCTTTTTAAAGCACTTATCAATTATTACAGTCACATATTTATTTTCGGAAGTAATTAAAAGTTAATTGAAATGGAGGAAGATAGGCTCTCCATTTAGAATTAATCACGAGACGTCAGTCAGTTTACCTAACAGTCACAATCTTATAATAATTGACTTGGAAATAAAAAAAAGTTAAATTTTAGACGAATTTGATTCACGAAAAATTCAGTAAATAATAAAATTTAAACAGATAACTAAATCACAGTTTGCTCAACATATATCACATGTTTAATTTTAAATGGAACGATTGTCTTCCTTCAGCTTAATTAACTCTTAATTACGCCTGAAAATAAAGGTATGACTAATAATCGATACTTTAGAAAGGAACATTTTGTTTTCTCATCTTTTTGAGATTCGGTATTAGTTTTTGATGACAACGAATAAGATTATGAGATTGTTTTACAGTTAAAACATTCCCTAACATCTCTTTTTTGGAAAATTAATTTCATTTATCTTCATAATGACGAACGCCACTGGTGAATTTTTCAATATTTAACCATGATCTCCTGATAGGAAAGTACCTTCCGCTCAAATTTGTGTAGAATCGTGTTGTTAATAAGGGAGCTGTGATATGGAAGTCACGAAAAGTGTGACATTGTATATAAATTAACTGATTATTCCCATTTTCCTAACAAACAAATGGTGCCACCAAACGCTATAACCGATTTCTCATTGTCGGTTGTTATCTAAATCTGCAAAGATTAACAAAGTGCTCCAAAACAAAAAAAGTTGAAAAGTCACCTTTGTTATTAGTTTGGAATATCAAAATATGAGCAGGTACACATTCAGAGTAAATGGTGCACAATAACTTCAGAATATCTTAAATGCCTATTTACAAATATTTTACTGCCTATAGCTTTACGTAATATGATATACTTTATTCCATTACTATGCTGTTATTATCTACAAAATTATCGACATTAATGTATCCTGAAGGTGTAAAGTTGTGCTAAAAATTAACTTTCCAGTAGTAAAGTTTGATGACCTAATAATATTAATGCTGTTGTAACATATAACATATTATTACGATAATATTACAGGATGAGCTCTAGCTAAAATGCACATGGCATCTTAAATTTTTTTTGTTACGAGATACTTCCAAGATTATGTTTTCCAAATAAACGATTGGGACCACTTTGAGGCAAAAATAAAGTACACAATATATAAAACACAAACACATAGACAATCCCAAAATCTAAAGCCTAGTCTGCCCAGGTTACACTCTTAAGAAATCAGACAATATTCACTACCCACCAACATTGCCAATGTCAAAGCTGGGGATCGAACTCAGTACACGATAGACAGTGTGACCTAGCGAGCTTGCCACTAACACGTTTTAGCAAGCTGAGCTACCGTATTGGTATATGTTTACTATTATATCCGAAAAAAATAAAATACTTTTTTTAGTTGTCCTAAATTCTAACGGAGGTTAAATATAATAATTTTTCTGATAGTTGGAAAATTTATAATTTATAAGTACAAGTAAATTTTGAAAAACATGGTAAAAGTTCTACTTTATACTATAGTTCATATACAAGATGTCCCTGAAGTAGACTCCACAACAAAATAGTTTTTGTCATCTCCCGATGATGCCATTATAAATGGCGAAATGCGCGTCGAACAATAGTGCTCAAGAGTGGAAACTATTTCAGAGACAATATCATGCCAAATGTTCCAACCCTCTTCAGAAGAATATATAAGATGTTACATTGTAGATGCTAAATTTCTTTTGTCGTAAAGGTTTCTATGTATGTTTCAATGAATTTCAAATTGGATCTTATAGATTTAGATGTTAAACTCGATTTGGTGGTCAGAATAAATAAAAAAGCGGACACAAAAAGAGGAATCTATAAAAGCATTGTTCAAATTATACTTACGTACGGATCCGAAACGTGGAAAATAACACAAAGAAATAAGGAAAGGCTGCTTGCGGTAGAAATGGACGCATTGAGAAGAAATTGTAGGGTGTCTAAGTTGGAACGTCTAACGGACATAGAAGATACAATTAAAAAAACAGAAAAAACATATTGCTTTGGTATGGACATTTAAGACATATGGAGCCTCAACGAGTTTTGCAATGGTCTTCCCCCGAAAGAAGAAAAAAGGAAGACTGGTGAAAGAATGGATGAAGGGAGTGATTCAAGCGACGCAAAGAGGAGATGTCAAGGAGAATGATTGGACGGATCAGAGGGCATGGAGCTTAGTTTTCCAGAAATGGCCCAGTTAACTGTCAACCACTCGCTCTTTTAGATAAATATACAAGGTGTTCCTTAATGACGTGCCAATATTTCAGGGTGTGATTCCTTAGGCAATTTTATGAAGAAAAGTTCATATGAACATATGTCCGCAACGGCTTAAATTTTTTTCTACAGGGTGTTGAATATTTCCTTTTTAAATCGCAATTTTTTAATATCTCAGAAAGTACTTTAGATATTATTTTCAATTTTGGTATGTGTTAATAGGAAATAAAATCACATGGCTGGTTGCACTGTGCATCTACCCTTCTTACAATATGTATTAATACGATTTTTTTTTTTTAATGGCTTTGGGTCATAGACCATACAGCCAGTCACACAAGAGCATTTTATAATATAGTATACTAAAATAAAACCTAACACAAAATGAGTAGAAAGAAATGAACAAAATGAGGAATTACAGGGACACACGCTTCTCGCCCTGGGGTCTGTCAGGGCATTAAATTATAAAAACATCACAAGAAGGACCACGGGAAGGGGGGTATAAATAAGAGGAAAGACGAGAGGAATACAAAGCTAACCTATAATTTTATTTTACTTTCTACCAAAAAACCGATAATAAATTCATAAATTTGCTTAGTGCCAATAGAAAGGAGATTAACTAAGTTAAATGGAGCCATAGTGTTGCAACATGAGACAATATTTTTCTTACGATTTGATTTTTGTGTTTTCATGTCTTGCCAAGTCGCAACTAAAGTAGAACTGGTATCTTCGACGTCGTGCAACTGGAAACATAAATATGCAGATCATTACTCCAACGCGCCATGGAGAAGAAAAGTTAACGCAAATAATGGAATCATAAGGAGATTAATTTAAAAACTGTATAACATGATCCATTGTCAAAGTCTTCGATTATCGTGCCACATTTCCGGTATTTTGACAAATTAGGTATACAAGTAATTTCCTATACATTGAAATCTCAATATTTTCGTTAATGCGTAACGTTGTTCAGCATGGATAGATTGTACAATGTTAAAACTTTAAGAATTTTAGCCCGTAACAATACATGTAACAAGGTTTTCTTTAACTTGTCGTCAATTACTTAATTAGTTGCCAACTATATTCAATTCAGCACCCGTGCTACATAATTTTGAATTGTTCGCGGTAAAACGCCAACGCGAAGTCACCACTGAGCATGCGCGAGCGGAATATCAAAGGGAGATAGAGCTAACAGTCATTGAAAACCGGCACTTTCCGTTTTGTCATCATTGAGGTGAGACCGTTCTAATTTTTACTTAAAAGATTTGGAGTTATTAGAGCCATCCTATAATACTTTGTTGAAACCTTTATTTTTACTATTAAATTATTGTTGTATTAGAATAGTAACGCAGTTATTTTGGAGTAATATTGAATTTTTAGCTGGCATTTAGTTAAATTATTGTAGTACATTTGAGGTTAACCTCGTGTTCAAATAAAAACCACTTGTTAGTGGATTGCCCCAGCAGTAGTTTAGTTAACTGTCATTTTGGGACAGCTATTCCTGGATAATTTGTGTAGGTACTATATCAAAATTTTTGCCAATAGTTAATACTATATATACTTATATATACATAATTTTGTCTTGTGTTTAGGGTCGCTCTAAAATTCTTTATTAGATGGTCTCACTTCATGACTGGTATACAAATTGTAAGTTATTGAATTTGTTGAAAAACGAAACGTAAAGTCAACTCATTTAAATTTAATTTTGTCATAATACGGGAGATCATCTCGAAAATTTTATATTTTCTTATTTCAATTTTTCTTATTTTTATATCTTAACGTCTATTTCTTTTGTGCTATTTGGAATGTTTGTATTATCAACATATTTGTTATCTTGGAAAATTTTGCTTCATTATAACTGAACTTTAATCATAATTTATAGTCATTTAGTTGATTCAGAGCTTCAGGGCCAACATTTTGTGATAACTTAATAGTAGAGTTTTTTTTATTGGTCCTCAACCATTTTCTTCTCAATTTAGTGTTTAAATTTTACAAATTCTGAATTTTTTTTGTAGTTTTTATAAAATTAGTGACCCTGGCTAAATCAATTAAGTAATTAACTAATTTCCTTCAATTTATTTCAATTTGTATCAACTGGTTCCTGAATTATCATTGTTTTTCATGTAATAATCTGGATCAACCAACCTTGGATCAAGTACACGGTGAATTTGCTATTGGCTGAATGAAAATTGTAACTGGCTGGACATTTTCTCAACGCAGCGTCTCTCTGGAACATCATCATCAACTCAGTCCTCACTCCCAGGTACCTGTGGCCAACTCCACTTCCACCGCCAAAGTTACGTAAGCCACAATTGCCGTGTCTCTTTTTGGTCACAAGATAACTATTATAATTGTAAACCAGTTGATCTTTTCAATTTAATATATATTTTTTATCTTCAAATTAAATGTTTTTTTCCTTAAGAAATTTTCATTGTCACATTGTCGCATTTATTTTTTATATTGTAGTAAAGTTTGAATTTTCTTTCATTCAAATATTTAATTGTAAAGTTTTTGTAAATTTTAATCGTTATTTGTGTTAATATAATGTTATTCTTTGTTAATTTTGCTTTTGATTGTTTCATTCTTAAACCGCTGCAGGAATATCAGTTGTTTGAATACGCTGGCGCCCTCTTTCGCTGTTTATTTTGTTTGTAATATACAAATTATTTATTTAAAATAGATACATAAATAACTCTTCTCGCCACAGAGTGACCATGAGCTAACCGGTTGCTACTCTTTCATAGCTTCCTCAGCGCCCATTTCGGAAGTTGTGGTTGCATACATAAACAATAATATTGGGAAGTAGTACAATAATTAATAAGGAAGGCTAACCTTCTCAAACGGAAGCTAATCTAATATTTTCATCAATTCCATATACTCCCTGCCCTACCTCCTCTGACAAAATAACGTAGTATTTTTTTCTTGGCTATATAGGCTACCAGGGCTACTCGGTCAAGTTGGTCGTCCTATAAGCGGTGTACTCGGAGGTATGAAGCCTGAACTGAAGATCATATCGGCCTGCTAGAAATCTACCGAATGGTTGACAGGTCACGGTCAGATGCAGAAAACGGTTATCTTGGGGTCCTTTCGCCTACTTAGGGCACCCAATTCGGTTATTTACAGTCACTAACTCTACAGAACATAGGAAGTAACTATAATAAAATCGCCGACGCGGCTACCGTGTAATGCCGGAGGCCACGAGAGTCCTCTCCGGTCTATGTCAATAAAAAAAAATGAAATAAGTAAACGTGTTTATTCATACGTACGTATGTACGATATACATTAAAGTACAGTAATGAGAAATTTAATAAACACAAATTAAAGGGCGAGGTTTGGTGGTTCAGTATTATACAACAAACTACCTAATTATTACAGCCAACTCTATAGAAAATAACCCACTGGGTATAGTTCAGGTAAATTTGTAGGCAAGTATATTTACTCCAGAAATTTATAAAAAAACCTTAATAATTTTATAAAAGTGGTAACTCTGCTCACCTAATATATTAATATTTACGGACAATAATAGCCTGTCACAAATTGTACATTTATCGAGAGCACCTGTTTGTTCAACACCTGAGGTATTTTTCCGTTAACAAAGAGATAATGAAGATGGGAATAAAAAACATGAAATTTGCCGTGCAATATATGTAATACTTCAATACTATAAGTGAAAGTAATCAATTGAATTGTAGCGACAGCCTATAATCTCTTTGAGGGGTTAAGTAGGTGCTCCAGGTGTTTGCAATGTTAGATAATTCTTCAAAGCAGGTTCTTAGAACTCACCATCGGTGCAGTAAAAACGCAGTAAAATGCATTGACGGGACTGAAATTGATAAATTCTGGTATATTGTCTCTCTTTGTTCGACATTAGAAAGTGGGTAAATTCCAAAGCAAAGAAAAGCAAGCAATCACAAGCAAGCAATGATCAAACAGTTCGTATTCAAAAATGCTTCAATTGCAAAAATCGGGGGGGGATGCAATTTAAAGGTAAGCACTAAGGAGGCACCTTCAAGTCTTTTAAAAGTTACAAGTTAATAAATACCAACGATGTTATCAATTCTTAATCATATGTCTTGGTGTTTTACTACTTTTATATAAAGCTCTCATACAACATATAAGAGATTATCGTTGGTCTTAAATTTATGTTTATAACATGTTCAAAATTAACAATTCCTGGTCAAGTGACAATACACGTCTGTATCTACTTATTTATTCAGTGTAAGAATTTGAATTAATTATTTAGGAGGTGTTAATGCAGTAAGTAAATAGCTGGGTTACCAAAATTTTTCCTTGTCTTGAGATAATTTTCCAGGCATAGATCTTTCGAATGTATCTTGGAACCTAGATAAATTCTTCGGAAAAAGTCTGATCTGCGCAGTGTTTATTGTTTAACTATCTCGGCAAAGAATTGCTCGTAGATTGTTTATAGAATGCATAATATAGACATTTCAACAGTAACACAAGTATCGTTTTACTTAAAAAGATGGTCGCAGGTTGAAAAAGCATTAGTGTACGATGGGTTTAATGCATGCATTACTTCTTCAGCTTACTTCTTCATGTTGCATGCAACATGAAGAACTGAGCTCAAGACCAGTGTTGACAATGGTTAAGAACAGACATCTGCACGTCCTCGTCCATAATTATGCAATTCTGTGCAACATTGTGCGATTTAATAAAAAAATTTTAAAAATGGTAATTTGCTTACTACACGTGCGTAATAAGACAGTGTTTCTGTGTCCTATGTAACTAAATAAAAGATGAAATAGAACGAAGGAAGAGTAAATGTTACCGGTCTAGGGATCACAAAATCATAGTGCATAAAATTCTATTTTCTCTCTCTAAAACATCATTATAGATGAGAAAGAAAGTCAAGAACTCAATGGTCACGACCATGTTATTTTTTGGAAAATGTGACAAGATTTGACCAACTGTCAGTTGGGTCTCTCACTCTTTTTCATGCAGAAAAATATCTAATAGTGGTGTTGGCGGTTGCCGATGTCCAGGTTGCTTTCGTTAATCTATGGAACATTTAAAAGTGTTGTCAAGCCTACTCATCGTAAAAATCAACTTTTTTTTCGCAATATATGTAGAAAGCTAGGAACTTGTAATTATTCATTTTTAATGAGATTTTTGTGGTAATATGCGAAATTATGAGATTTTATTTAGAGTGCAAAAATTATTATCTGGCGGTCAAATTATGCGCCAATCGACAGCACTGCTCAAGACGGATAAGGGGCCATCCAACAAATACATTAGCAAGAATAAACCATTTTTACCCCCACCCCTCTATAATACTTTGTAACATGTATGAAACCCCCTTACACGAACGCTGGTTTATAAACTCTCCCCTCTCGTCAACGCTTAAGGATAAGATTACACTTAAAAAAAAATAGTTTGTTGGTTAGTTTGTAATGAGAGATAGTTCAGTCAATAAGTCGGAGAATCCTGGAAAAAGTGAAATGCTATCTAAAGTTACGACACAAACCTACTGAACAAGAATATGGCGGTTATTTTGCTTTATGACGTTTCCCACCCTCTCAAACCGCCAAAAACCACCCCTTTCGCGGTTTTCGCATATCATGGCTCGAAATATTGGTTTAACCGGGAAAGCGGTTTTGTTTTCATCAGAAGTGACATTCAGTCACGGGCAATGACAGCGAGAACATCCTTACAACCTTTGGGCCCTGATTCTACCTTATCAGGTGGTGGTAAATTGATGTTACCTACATTCTTAGTTTAAAGGTGTACCCTCCTCCCCGTTTTGGAGGATGCTGAACATGAAAAAACATTGTCAGGGCTGTTTAACCCTTGCTACCCCCTTAAACGAATAATAACCACCCCTTATCACGGTTTCTTAACATTAATGCTCGGCGAAGCATGCTTGGAGGAAAATGGCTCGGAATTCTATGCAATAGTACAGAAAAGTGCGATGACGTGGAAGGACTCTGACAACCCTCTGGGATTTTTTCTACCCTCCAAGGGGGTGGAAAATGGATATCAACTACTTTCTTTGTTTCAATGTTTACATCCCCCGTTTCCGAGGATGCTGAAAAAAAAAAAAATTCGCAGGGATGTTTGGCCAACCCTAGATTAGTAAACTCGGAAGAACCCCCGCCCCCTGTTTGCAGTTCTATTTAAAAGTACAACCATTTCCTCCTAAACACGCACTGTCAACAATGGGCTTGTTCGGTATTTATTTTTATTTCATAAATCGAAAATGTAAGTATAAAATAATGGATCTGCAAAAAATCAGAATCTTATTCGCACGGTTAGAATCTTAAAAACTATTACAAATCTCCACCTCGCGAAAATGGGGCGTGGCCAGGTGCTACGTCACTATACGTATGGACTCGGCGATCTCAATAGACTTGATGCTCCTTAGTTGTTATAATTATAAGTGTTCTCGAAGTATTGTTTGTTTTGCTTACTTCTTGACAGTAGGGGAGTACAATTTGGTAAAATGTCAAAAAATTACAATTTTCTTTCGCTCCTGTCGGGACAAATTTTTGATTCTGACCCTGCAATTTGGGATTCATCGCCGACCTTCGTCTTTCCGTAGAGACATAGAACGAACTTTCACTCGACGTATTTATTTAGTTACCAGCGTTTAAAAATTTCCATGTTTTTCGACCTTTCAGGTTAAATTTGAAAGGTCCCAGAAAGCTATTTTCCTTACGTCACTTGCGTATAGTGACGTCACAAATTAGCGCTCGGTTTTTGCAGCTATTACTAATTTCAACTCGTTATATCTCAAGAACGGAAAAAGTTAATAATACGAAATTTTAAGTGCATAATGAGAATATCGAGTACTATATGAAAAAGCATAAAAACCATATAAAAAGAATATCATGGAACAAGCCCATTACTGAAAGAAAACTGCAAAAGGAATGTTTTCCCCGTCTACGAATCTAGAAATGCTGACAATCCCTACGGATATTTTTTTCTTCATCAGCATCCTTGTGAACGGGTAGGTTAGTATTTTATTCTGAGAGAGGGGAGAAATTGGTTTTCCACCCCTGGTCGAAAAAACCCCAGAGTGTCGTCACAGTCCTTTCATGTCATCATCCTTAACTAGACTCCTAATCATTTTCCTCCAAACATCAGTTGCCGGGGATTACTGATAAGAATCCGTGATTAGGTATGGTGATTGTCCGTTTAAGGGTTAAGCATAGTCCTGACAACGTTTAAACAAAGAATGTAGTTGATATCGATTTTAAACCCCCTTGGAAGGTAGAAAAAATTCCAGAGTGTCAGCGTCCTTCCACGTCGCGCACTTTTCTGTATTATTGAACTGCATAGAAATTCCGAGTCATTTTTCTCCAAGCACGCATTGCCAACCATTGATGTTTAGAAACTGTGATTGCGAGTGGCTATTATCTGTTTAAGGGGGTAGAAAGAGTTAAACAGCCCTGACAATAATTTTTCATGTTCAGCATCCTCAAAAACGAAGGGATACACGTTTAAACTAGGAATGTAGGTAATATAAATTTTCCACCCCCTGATAGGGTAGAATCAGCCCCCAAGGGCTGTTAGGATGCTCTCGCTGGCATTGCCGTCTCTCTTCAATCACTTCTAATGGATACAAAACCACTTTCCCGGTTAAACCAATACTCAGAGCCATGCTATACGGAGACCATGAAAAGTGGTGGTTTTTGGCCATTTGAGAGAGTAGGAGAGGTCAAGTAGCAAGATAACTATCATATTCTTGCCCAACATCCTCGAAAATTTGCCTACTCGTCCGTCTTATTGACTCCACTAAGAACCAATTTGAGTTATTAAATATAGCTATATTCCAACATTATTTCTTGTGAGCATGCTCACTTTTTGTGAATCCTCTTCCCTATTGTTGACATAATCACATTTTCGGTGAACCCGCAACTCCCCCTAAAGGCAAACGCATTTGTTGAATAATTGCCTTAATTCAATATTCATAATACGAGCATTTAAAATACGTAGATACTCTAAATATCACTCCTCCTTATGCTGCAATGGGTCACTGATTTTCCTTGATAGTTTCCTTAATTCAATGGTAAATCATTTTGTTTAATATTTGAAGTAATGTCATAAAAACTATTGTATGGCCAATTTCATAAATGTAAATTGTTCTCAATACTAAACAGGAACTGTCTTCATTGACCGGATATGTTCTTCTCTTCAATAGTAAGGACATTAATGTCTACCACATGATGTTTGATGTCACTTTAGCCGGAGTATCGAATAAACACAATTAATGCCTATCCCTATTTTTACTAGACCAACCAATTGCAAAAACATCATTGAGTAAGTTGATAATTCATTCGTTTTACCCAAAATTCTTTAAAATTAAATGAAAAAAGGAGGATGTTCTTTTTTGTCTTGTGGACTAATCTTCTCCAGACATTGTTCTCAAAGGTAGCCTCAATAGCTTGTCCGAGGCCTCATCATTTGAACTGGTAAACGCTAAACCAAAGATTAGAGTATTAACAAGATAAGTCAGCCGGCGAAGAGTTTTTGAAAACTTTTAGTAATACCAGACGGAAAAGGTAAGATTACAAACAGGCCAATGGTGAAAAATCGGCAACAATGTCCTAATAAAATGACCTAACTCAGGTAATTCTCATAACCCAAGATTACTAAAGAAACAGGTTGCTTAGTAAAATGTTATATGAAGCCTTACGTATTTCTATGTTCATATATTAGATATCTATTTAAGGTAGAATTATTCATTGACAGAAACATCTTTACACTTTTTTTATTTTATAAAATAGAGTAAAAACAATCACACGCGGATATCATCGAGGGCTACACGTGAACTAGCACTGGCCGACTCTTATGAGGCAACCTAAGATCTTAGTCAAAACAATTTAATGCCTACCCGACAAATCTCGAAACAATTTCCGCTGGATGTCGTTCCCCTTAATTTGGAGTTAACAACTATCTTCGTCTATTTAGCCTTCTCTGCTGGTTCTCTAATATTTCGCTATACTATGTGGTTAATAAACCATCGTGATCATCCTAGCTACACTTGGTGGCAATGTGATGGTTACCTACATTACCGTGCACAAAATATACCAACCAGCAGTATAGCCATCACATTTCATTTTTGAGTAAAAAGCGCATATAGCTGTAAGTGATCCAAAATTGTTTCTCAATCCCATATTAAATGGCTATTATACAGTGGGATTAGTTTCACTGAAATAAGTTTTCTTGGATACACAGTATTTCTCTAATACATTTTTAGGTATATCAGTTTCCAGCACTACTTAATGTTCTTAAGTTATCTTCACTCGGAAGGATGACATCCCTAACTTTTTCAAATGGAAGGGCATATCAAACGATACATAACCTGAAAGCTTACTTCGAGAGGAGTACAAGGCATTTCTTATTTTCTAAATATTCCAACGCGTTAAAGGATAAGAAAATAAAAACATGCATTTGAAGTTGAGTACTCCTGCCTATCATGTTCAAAATGTGCACATCCTTAGTAAAAAGCCAATCGATGATAAAATCATTTTCTTACATTTTATAACATTTCCGGCGAGATTTGCCTATTTTATTACATAAACCCTACTCTTGCGATATACCAATAAAAACAAATTGGGTAGAGTAAGGTGCGAAGATCTAGCCGGTTACCCAATTGGACCTCTTTTTCCAATCTACCTGTTTGCGAAAATCTCGTCTAAATACTAACAGCCTAGAGCAGTGAAGCCACTTATTAATACCAGAGAAACTCGTCGGGTAAGTTTAGAATTAAATGATTTGGAAATAAAGCCGCTAAACCTGGAACAAGATCTTCTTGACCAAAAGAAAATAAGATAATTGTTAAAGAATATGGTCCTCTTGCTCGATAACTAATTGTTCCAGCCCCCACATTTACCTTTTATGATTTATACAATGAGGATTATCGTCAGATTGGCTTCACCACAGGAACTTAATGTGCTTTCTTCTATTCGCAAAATACAATTGTATGATCTGACTCCATCACCACTTATTCTCTAATGCATCTGCATCTTGTAAGGATGCATAAACATAACACAAACGTATAAAAAGACCACGCATAGTAGACAACCCCCAAATCCAATACCTAGGCTGTCCGGAAGTGGGGTCACATCATTAATAAACCGGGGAAGTCATCAATCCCAGTTTTGATTAAAAAAAATCGTGTATTATAAATGCATGTTATTTTGCAGAATTTTAACGGCTGATCTTCAAAAAAATAAATTATGTTTTATGCCAAGATGCAGAAATACATCCAAAAACGTACCTACTTGGAAATATTTTCGAAATAGTATCAAAGCAAAAAAAACAGGCTAGGATGATATTAAAGTTAGTTATTTAAAACTTCCCTATCTTGTCTGATGATTATCCATGACGTCACCGTCAATCATAGTGCATACCTGTTCAATTATTTAAATTTTGTTATATATTTATTGAAAATTTAATTTAATGGGCGATAGAATGATGTTTAAATATTGGGAACTGCATTAATATACCTAGTATTTACTTCATTTTAATAATATAAAAAATGCAAACGTGCGACTGATGAAGCGACGTTTTGTCTAAATGGTAGCCTCAATAAACAAAATTAGACACTAAACGACACAAAACCAATATTGGATGCAGGAGGTACACTCTCAGAAGATTACGCGTGGGCAGAAATTTTCGGTAGATACCGTTTACTTCTTTGAAGGAACTCTATCCAGAGAACGCTACTTATATTTTCTTCAATTCCAACGCATTCTTGATTTAGCTATTCTATTTTTGGTGATGATATACTGAATAATCAAATTTTATTTAAACAGAATGGCTTAGGTTCCCCAACAGATGGACCATGGGGAAAGGAGATATTAAACAGCCACCTAGGTCACCTGACTTAATCCCTTTAGATTTCTTCTTGCGGTGTCATTTAATAATGTAATATTCCAATGGATCAAAATAGCATCGAAAACTTAAAAGGCAGATACCCCAATTAAATCCTTATTTCGCCAGAAATTCTGCAAAATATCTAACAGCAAATAATTTCTATTTTGAAAATGCTGTCAAGTAAACGGACAACAAATTGAACAAAAAGTAGTCATGTTAAAGTTCGATAGGTATAGTATTTCTATTGTCGATTTAAAAACCCAGTTTAAAGCGTTACTACCAGGATAAAATCTTTACAAAGCATGAAGTAATAGAATAACAGCAGAGACCGTACTTGAATATTGTAAACGATATCCGTATACGAATATAGTTAACCAGATATGTTATGCGCTTACCTCAAGCGAAAGTAATCGATTGTTTACCTAGCTCACCATTACAAGCCCTTTATAAGTTCTTGGGTCATTCTTAATTTTGCCGGTAGCATAGCCGGAGGTTAAATCATATTTATTTACTTTTATTGAATCCTTTATGGAGGTGTTCATTAAACCAACATTATTTATTATAAATATATAATATCTTATAATTAAAAAAATTACAGCATGCCTAGCAACTAATATAAAGTAGTAAAACAATATTTACAATAATTAAAAAGTGATTCTAAAAATTATCTTTCGACGTTCATGACATCGCTCGTATTATCAACTGTTCCTTTGTCGGTCTTCTTTTATGATTTTCAAACTGACTTTGGATAAACAATACTAGTTGAATGATTATTTTATTTTTTTCTAAAATTGTCAGGAACTATTCGAATAAATATGTGTATAGGGGGTTTATTGTAAAGATTTTTTATCTTTCCTCCAAATTTGCATAAATATGCTTAAGTTTATTTAAAATAAAAAAGCTGGTGTCACATCCGCGAAATCTGGCAATCAGTTTGAGTGACCAAGCCCGCAAAAAACTGTCACTTTTATGCCGTTTTTACAGAAAGAAAATAGATAAGATTTTATGCAATGTATTTCTTATATTATGAACACACTGTATATTAATATCTAGGTCGGTGCTACTTCTATAACATCGAACGAAGCGTGTTCCCAAATGATATGGGTATTAATTCTTTAATCTGTACAATTCTTCCAAACTAAAGCTGAGTCGCAGACGTCTGTCAAATTAGTTCTATTATTAGCAACGAACGACGTCAAGATATTCAACTTTAATAACAAAATGTCTCTTACAGAACAAAATTAAAATTTACAGGTAAGTGTAAAACATTGTTTAATTAATACGTATTTAAATTCCTAATTTACATTTAAAACCGAGGTTAAACCATTTGACATGTCAATAAACACTAGCAGGAATATGTTAATTACCATATGGGCATAGACACATCCCATATAAAGATTTACGATTTGTTTACATAGCAAACACACGGACATACCTTATGAAGTGGCCGTTGGAGGCCTGTCTCTGTAGATCCAGATCAATTTTGAGGCTGTTTCTCGTCCAGTTTATTCACTAAAACAATCACAGACACAGTCACAAAGGGCCAAAAGTCTTTTTTTGCCAGATAATAGTACTTTTCAATACACAATACACGGTATACGTGTATTTCGATACGACTCACGGCGCTCTATGCTGTTGTACATGCCTGTAAAGGTAGGATCGCACTGAGCAGGCGCACCAGATATCGAAGCGAAACAACCAATCGAGGATATAGGCGGGGCTTACGGCATTATCTCCGCACGTTATGCTTGAAAAACAGAATGGGGCCCGCCTAGCTATTGTTATGTTAATTTTTTGTCTCTTAGTCCTTTGTACAGGTGTTTTTGAATTGTGTGGCGTATAGTAGTTTTTTTCTTATTGACAAAAGTCCATGGGATGAAATAGCCTCTTCTTAAGCATCAATGGGTGCCTGTTTCAAAAACTCGAATGTAGAGGCACACAACAACAGTTTATCGGGGTATTGTAGGTTTTAATTAAAGTGATTTTCTTGTCTTCTGTTGGTAACGTCATGGGAAAATTATTCCTACCTCTGTTAATTTGGAGTCAACAGGCCAGGCCCTTGATATGGACTTTTCATTTAATCGGTTTGTTGATATTATTATTGTTAAAATATTTTCGTTGTCACCCAATTTTTTTAATTCAATATTTATAAGGGCCTGGGTTCTATATAATTTAAAATATAGTACTCTTTTAATAGACTAGTCACCACGGACTTCCATAATGCAAAGTTTGACAAAAATTGCGAAAGTCTTTAATCTTTGAGACAATATTGGAGGAGGTAAAAAAATCATGAATCCGGTTTTATACCCTTTTCCGCCCCCCGAAATATTGTTAAATTACCAAAAAACATAAATTTGCAAATGACCTTTTGAAAAAAAATCCGATATTTATGCAAATTTTAGAGAAAATTTTAATAACTATTACACGTATTCTATCAAGTTTGCACCCTGCTACGATGACCGGAACTTTGAAAATAGTGGTTTTTTAACTTGATAATGAAATATTTTGTGGAAAAAATTGCGAAAGTTATGCAAATGATTGTTTATGCAACAGAGAAGGGTCACAAACCAGTTTGTAATTTTTCATAACTTTCTTTACACCGGAAGATTTTTTGCACCATTTTTTTGTCTGGCACGGACACGATTTTGACGTTTTAGACAATAAGTGGGGGTCTAAATAATTGCAAAAGTCTTAAAATCGGGTTGCAAATGTTTGTAACACCAATAAATGATACAATCTGAATTTGCAACCTCGTAAATGTCCCGGAAATTAATGAAATTACCTATTTTTTAAATAACGAAGCCATGCTTGTCTCGAAAAAATTGGAAAATAGGTGCAAATTTCATATAGCATACTAATAATGGATATAAATACTCATGTGAATTCACAACCTGGCAAAATATCCGGAATGTAATATATCTATCTTTCGCAATTTCATTAAAATTTCATCAGCATAAAAATAATTCCAGAAAAAAATTGCAAATTCATTATTGTTTTAATTATGTGGGTGTATAGCTTAACATCAAATTGCAATCCATTTATTAATGCGGAACATGATTTAAATAAATAAAATCTCCTTTAAAGAGAGTGACAATTGCTTTGAGTAGGTTTTACCTTTTATTTTCTACGTGTTCATAAAGGATTATTTTTAAATAGTCTGTAATCTTTTTATATGTTTTATATGTGCACTTTATATACACCTAGGCAATAAGTTTGAAATGTAGGATAGCTAAAAATAAAAAGGAAGCTTGAAATGGTAAAAATCTTTATGTAAAAGCTCTCCTTACTAGCTGAAAAGTACATAGCTCTGCAGCCAGATGTATATCCTGCGTTAATTTTTAATTAAAATAAAATCTTTGAGTGCAGCTCTGAAATTTTGTGTAGTTATATATTTTAACTGTAGAAAGAAATAAATAAACGCCATGTAATTTTAGGATAAGAAATATCAACCAAAAAGTTGAAAACAAATTTAAAAAAGTACGCCCGTATAGGATTCGAACCGAGAAATCCGCTGTGAATGTGGTCGCTTAACGCCATGGGCTACGGTTAGGGTGGACTTGAAATTTCCATTAGTCTCGTCGGAAAAAGCAAAACTTGAAATTTTTAAATGTTCGTAACTAAATAAAAGCATCAGCAGGAAGGCTTTGTAATGTCGATATCGAAAGATCGAAATTGGCATTTTCACGGCATCGTTAATTGCATGGGCGAAATCGAAAATTCGAGACGACAGAAGTGAACGAAAAATAGCATTTTTTGACATTTCGCGAAATGGATTTGTTTCTTCTTTCATTAATGTCACTGCTGCTTTAAAAAACCGTAAAACCCGGAAGAATAGGGAAATTTTAAATATAAAAACAAAATCGCCAGAACTGCACCTTGACCAATGTCAAATTTTAATAATTTGAACAATTTTCTTACAACTTTACCGACTTCTGGCAACGTTTAATCTGGCCTATGAACGCTTATTTAAAAACGTTTCGGTTTCTTATCCAGTATTTTAAATACTATGTTTAATTGTGTTTCATCCCATATAATAATATTTAAAATGCCTTTTTCTTGGTACTACTAAAATATTCTGGTTCTTCTCTGTATTCCATCAGCCTTTGCTTGCTCAGTCAAATTACCAATTACTCCAGCGCAACTGCATTTAATTTAATTACCAATTTTTAATATGATTTTTATAGGTTTATTTTATTAGTTTTATTTTGTGTCAGTTTTATTTTCGTTATAATGAATTAAGTATAATTCTTAACCCATTATTTTTCTCCATCGGCATTTAATGTTCGGTTTGTCTACAGTAACAGTATTTTCAATATAGTCTTTTAAATAATTTAATTAGTTATAATTTATTTAATTATGAATCTAAATTCATTTGTGGAAATAGGTATTTAGTTTTTAGTATTTTAAATGCCCTCGGTTGACGGACGAATGTCACGAAAGTACTTAGTTAAGTGGTAGCAAGGCGGTAAGATCAGGGGGGAACAAGAGGTAACACACCAAGTGAAGAGAGATTCCCTAATAAGCCAATTTTAGCAAAAAATATTCTTCAACAATCCTGTAGTATATACTTATGTACAACTTACACCTATTTTCAGTTTAATAATCACCCAATTTGCCAAAAACAGCTTATTATTAATCATAATTTTAGTACAATGCTGTTTTAGTAGATATAAAACAACTTCCATACAATTTAAAAATTTAAGATCAGACGACGAAGAGCCAAAAACACAATTTTTTTAGTCGTCCGGATCTTTCTGAATACGCGATCTAGAATACCGTATTATACCGCGATCGGATGATCGAAATTGGCGTTTTCGGCCCATCGTAAATTGCACTCGCAAAATGTTAATTTCGAGCCCACACGAACGAAAGAAAATGAGCATTTTTTTACCTTTAGTGACGTGTACCATAGTGCAAAGAAAGTACGAACTACAAACTAGACAACCACAGCAATCAGTAGCGCCATCCAGTCACAGAATTTAGGATTCATTTGCTGCCTTGATCCCTCTTTGTGTGTTCAAAAAATAAATGATTCAATTTCTATTTTTATAAAATTGGTAGTGTAATGAGATATTGTTTTGCTGTATTTCTCTATCTAGACTTTATATGTATAGTGCTCTTGAATCATAAGCCACAAGTTCAATCATAGGGTGTGTACTCAAAGATATAGTTTTGGAAAAATCTGAACGTTGCGCGTTGTTGGAAATGATCTTGTGGAGTCAAATATGGATGGTGCCATCTCGTTCGTAATTTCGAAGTAACATATTTCTGTTCTCAAATTATTAATAATTTTGTATTTACACTTCTTGCATTTAGCAATACCTATGTTTTTCAACATTTCTTAATAATTTGCAGACCTATTGAAAGCCTAATCTTTCTAGGTTCGGATGACGCCGAGTTATTGTCCAAATTGCTACTATTTTACTTTATTATAACGAAAAATGCTATTGAGAATATTGAGATATAAAAAACAACGTGCAACTAAATGAACATAAATTTAGTTCTTGTGAATGGAAAACCAATCATTGCGTATAACACGTATAAAATTACTCCATTGGAGAATTTTTTCCACGTGCGGTTTTCTCTCAGATTTTCTCAAAAAAAAAAAGATTTAAATAGCAAAATTGTATCCATCATTTATCTTTATTTATTAATGACATGTCTACTTGGTATCTATTTAAAAAGATAAAAAAGTGTCCCGCTTGCTATAATTGCCCCTGCAAATGCTCACATGCAGGGCGGGCCGTCGAGAGAGAAAATCGGGGCCCGTGGGTAGTAAACATACGCCCCCCTCCTCCTACCCATCGCTGTTCGATATAATTTACTCCTTTGTGCCACACAATTATCAATTTGTCATAGAACAGAATATTTATCTCAATAGAAATTTCCTCTTTAACGAATTGGGTTCTTTCCGGTTCTCCATTTAAAATACTTTTGAGATGCAGAAGGTTCGCAATCGAAATTTACATATGCATCTCCAACTTTTCCCGGATTTTAAAAGTCCTTACTTGGATAGGTAATCGTATCTCACTTTTCCGTCCTGGTTAAGTGGTAGAGTAGTATAAGCTAAACTTCGCCAGGACGTTAAAATGAAACAAGGCAATTAAAATTTAAAAAAGAAAAAAATCTAAAAGAATCAATCTCAAAAACACCGGGCCCGGAGGAGAACACCCCGACCCCCCCCCCCCTCTCGTCGGGCCCGCTCACATGTTATCGACATAAGCCGATGCACATGTGCTCTATTCACGGCAGTGCTCAGTTCCGCACACTTTTGATTGATTAATTCTGTAAGGGATTGATTTCATCATAGCTTTTTGAATAGAAAAAATTCTACTCTATAATTGGTACCATTTTCAGATTGATTTGAACTTTTCTTATACTCTTCGCAAATACAAGACGAAGAGTATGTTGCATTCGATCGGCACATTTCTAAAACCGGTAATACGGCGCGTAGAGAAAAAAATTCAAATCACTATGTTGGTGATCGAATTCTGAACAACTTTCAAAATGTCCGTCCGTCTGTCTGTCCGTCCGTCACGTTTCTTGTAGGCACTGTAACTTAAGAACGAAAAGACCGATTGTATTGAAATTTGGACAGTAAGTTAGTGTTAACAAGAGGAAGAACCCTATTGTTTTTTAACAAAGTCGATCAGTAAATAAAAAAGTTTTAAATTTTTTAAATAGAATTTTTTTTACATGAAATTTTTTGTGTTTTGTATTTACTAAAAATATCTAATACTAATATTATTTATTAAAAAACTGCCAAGAGTATTCTATAAAATGTGCAACAATTATATAAAAAGTGCAGTAAATCGGCGAAGAGTATAACGGTTAGCTTGTTAAATTTTAAAATTACAATCGAAAATTGTCCGTCGATTGGTCTAGGACACTCTACAGGCCCTAATCCTTAACGGATCCCCTTATATTGCTTTCTAGTCCTTTCGTTTACTACCAAAATAGAATTTCATATTAGCCGTCGAATAGTTTAATTATCATTAATAATTATTTAACACTGTTTTCACCGGCCATTTCTCTTACACTGTGTGACACGGGAGACGAGGGTAACCTGAGTAATACTATTGAAAATGACTTGCAGATAAAATACAACATAGAATTCGTCGCGTATTTTAAGCTATAAAGGTAACGCACAATGTAATTATTATTTTTTAAACAATAATATGTCCATTCTGTAATATTTCGCAGTGAAATTAAGAAGCTAATATTTAAAATTACATATTGCCCCTCATTCAGAGTGAGAGGCGAAGTTTCGGCTTTTTTTTCAACCCACTATATAGATGAGAAGAACTGTACTAGACTTAGCTTGGGTAAATCATAATCAGACCACAGCTGGACCATAAAGTTTGCAAAAGGCTCACGCCAATTCAGAATAATATTTCTAATATACATTTCTTAACGTCGGTTACAAATAAGTTATTCCTGTAAATAAATCCAAATTAATTGAGGTCTGGTTTCTCTACAAGTAATCACCTGCCAACCCTGTATTGCATTTATAAGGGTTCAGAATACTATAACGTATTATTCTAATAACCATTTAGAAATTAACGAGGCAGGTGTATTCCTGTTCCCTTTGGCACAAAACTCTCCATAGATTATCTTTAAATTCTTCATAGATGAGTGAAAATGAACAAACAATAAAATCAAACGTACTTTTAGCCGACATCAATATCTGTATTCAAAATAAGGATCAATTAACCGACTGACAGTGAAATTCTATTTCATTATTCTTGGTGGCTGTTTTTAAAGGAGCTTCAATTTTTGTGAATATTTTTTATCAGCGATATTTTCTCGTTGGAATGAACCGTAACAATCGTTAACTTACTATCGAGGTTATCGAGGTTGTTTATTGTCACGTGAGCGAGATGTGTTTATAAAGCAATAGACATATTAGCTATGTTGTGGCTTAAGAGTAATAAAACTCCAACTAGAACTGTTTTTGGAAAGTGGAATGTGGGAATCCTACAGAACGGAGAGGGATGCTGCCAATATATACACACGGACGAAAAGGATAAGTTCTATTAGTAATATTAGTTTATTAATCCTTATTGTATTTCTTAAAATTAAAAATGTATTAAACATCCCAGCAAACATTTAAGTATTATTTGACGTCAAGACTACCTAAATTATGTATAATAAATTTAGTCGCAAAATTAGAATTAACCATATTTTGGTAAAATTTACGTTGATGCTACGTGGAATCGATATAAGTGGAGAATAAGACGACGTCGAAATCAAGTTATATCAACTAAAACAGGTAAAATTACATATAAATCTTACTTGTAGTCGCACAGTACATTTGGTTACTAATACCTGTTTAGGTAAATTTTACTTGAATTCAACGTCAATTTGACATCAAGTTGACTAGTTTTAGGTAGAATTTACGGACATATGTAAAATTGAAAAATGACACCAAGTGGAAAAAAATAAGATTTTTACACTTATTTGATAATTTTCTCTATAAGTAGTCGACATATGGTTGTCAGTCACTTACAAAACTGAAGAGATACCTAACTCACAATAACAATACAAGATGAATGCCGGTAACTAAAATAAATACAATTTATGAGGAAAGTATTTGCAGTTCTCACTTATTGAAATCAATGAGCCGAAAATTTTACCAAATTAAAAAGTTACTGTAATATTTTGAGCCGAAAGTATACTATACTTGTTAAATACGAGTTTACAGGTATAATTATGTATTTTCTTAAACTTTTCGTCAGTTTGTTTCCATATACACTCATTTTAGAAACTACAATTTGGAATCATACTTCAACTGCGCTGAGAAAATATGGCGTCTTGTGCTAATTAGACCTCCAAGTTAAAATTACCATGACAATCTACGTATTTTATAGGTGGAAATTATCACAGGTCAAGTTGCACGAAAATTTACGACATTTTGGTTAAGTTTACCTATTGAAAGCATTATTAACTCTGTTGTTATATCAAATAATTACTTGTAGGTAAATACAACCTATTTATATTACCTTATTTTGAATATACTACCTATTGGTAAATTCTACTTATTATGCGTAAATTTTAACTTGACTAGTGTATTGTGTTGACGAGTGAGTTGTCATAATGGAGCCATATGATATTGCCTTGGTATTCGACAGCGCCCAAAATTTCTGGAAGCTTGGCTGGCATTCGGCAATACCCTTTTATTGAAATTCTATAGGCAATTATTTCCACATGCTAGAGTGCAAATATAGTCAAGACGTTCTCCTTTAAAAAGACTTGGATGGGAAATCTGGATGCGGAAGTAGTGATTCCTTGAGCGGTGGTTTTTTACCTTTGGCATACTTCATTTGTACATTGGCACCACGAATTATCCAACCATGCTACGTTAATGGCCTCTTTTAATGACTGAAATAATTTTTAGATAATAACTATATCACCTAAGTACCTAATGGTTCAAATAACCTAAATAATATGAATTCTACAAACAGGTTAGACGGAGGTTAGCTTCTGAATTACTATTTTATAGTGAAGTTTACTTTGAGGTCGATTTGCCAGGTTACTGCGACAAAGAGGTTTAAAATGTTTTTTTAGAGTAACTGTAAGGTCAGTTTAAGGGTAATTGACTTAATTGGTGAAATTAGGTAGATAATCTAAGTAGAATTTATCGATGTTGTCTACCTAATATTACTTCAAAGAAGAGTAATAAAAGTGACCAAATAAGTTGCTATTTAGGATATATTACGTAGGATTTCCAACAAATCTACCTGGAAAGATATTCGACTATTAGAAATATTTTTAGTCGCTAAAAAGGTAAATACTACCTAATTATATTACTTATTTCGACCTTATTGGAAATTTACCCTTGAGGTCAATTTTGGTAGATTTTTTTTTAGTAGTTTTCCACTTGCTGTTTTCGTTAAATTTACCTTCAAAGAAAATTGTGTATGAGGTAGATTAATTGGTAACTATTTACGTAAACTTAAATCTAAATTAAGACTAATTGGTCAATTTTTATCGGAGATCTATTTTTCCAGTCAATTTTACGTTATAATTACTTTGGTAAGTAAATTTGTCTTGTCCCAAGTCGAATTGGAGCTAATTTTGACAAAAATGTTTGCTGGGATAAGACAGGTCCCACAACATCATGGTTTCGACTGACAGCTGTCACATGGCCTATTTACAAATACAAAAATATTCCTTATGTCAAAGTAGTTGGAGTGTGATTGACATACAGAGGGTCCCAAATGTTCTCCTAGATATATTTTTAACTATTTGCAGATTTTACTTTAGCTTGGCAGATTCGTGTACAATACAGGGTATCTTAAATGTTCTGTCGGAGCTCTTACTTACACTCCTACTATAAATGGCTATTTACCTGTGGAACGGTTAACAAATAAAAGCTTTGAACGGCGAGCTAATATATGTCTTGGCAGACAAACAAAATGGACCCACTGATACAGGACATTGAAACGAAAACAAAACTCCTTGTTGAGAGAACTATCCATTTTTGTTTTTCAAGATTTTGGAATGAATTTTACTATTTTCTTGTACAAATTAGACACATTATGGATAGTGAATATTGTGGAATAATCAAGTGAGTAAGTAGCTTAATTAATATATATTACAAGAGAAACAAGAGAAGCTGTCCAATATACCCGCTATTCAATATTATAAAATAAATTATAAATTTCCTGAAGAAATTATTATTAGACCCATTTTTTAAAAAATTGCATTTCCCCATATTCGTCACTAATATAAATGCTAATTTTACCATTTACGCTGCTGTTGGCATGATTTGATGTACCTAGTTGTCTTCTAGTTAAAATTAAGAGCCTCTCTAAAAACATTTAAACATTTGTGTGAAAATAATGATTTTAGAAAAAGTTTTGCAAAATTAGTAATTTGTCATAGAGACAAAGTTAATTGCAACTAATTCGCCAATGAAAATAGAGATATAATTACACTCAGTTTTTAAATAACCCATCACAGATATAGGTAGTTTAGTTTTATGATCTATAAAATATGTTGCCCCCTCCTCTACTATTTCCTGTTTCAGTTAGTACGACATAATTATATAATTCCTGTCACAAAACGGAGTCTTCATTAAAAAAAAAAAAACTGAAAAGCATACTGAGAGTATTCTGATAATCTACAAAAATAGTAATATTTCTTGATATAAAAAGTATTCTCCGTCCGAGTTATTTTCAAGTATATAACTGCATTTGTCTACAATAATAAAGTAAGGGGCATTTTACGGTTTATTTATTTTCATGTCCGAGTACCCGATAGATGCCCAAGCCCCGTAGCAGCCCACACAGTACATGACATCCCCAGGATATCCTCATTTGGTCCCGTATATCCCAATCGAGGACAACATTCCTCAGGATATCCGTAGGATATCCCAATAAAATATATACAGCCTGAAAATATACCAAATGGGGATACCCTAGACAAATCCTGGCAGGATGGCCTAGTAACATCCTGCAAAGATATTAAAAGCCTAACAAAATATCCACTATGGGAATATCCTGGGCAAGTCTTAGAGTTGTCCTATTATAGGCATTATTATTTAGGAGATTTCAATAACAAAAATAATGAAAAGCATATACCGGGTGTTAGAAAAGTATGGGAACGGTGAAAAATCTCGAACAATTTGTATAAAATAAAAAAATTAAAAATACGCGTCAAAAAGTTTTCAAAAAACTATCTACTGATACCAAAAATGATCTCTTCACCCACCACCCTGTGGGTGGGGCGGGGCAACTTTAAAATTTCAAATGGAAATCCCTATTTTTTATTGCGGAATCGGATTTTACGGTAAAAAATACGTAAATTTTATTCAGGACATTTTTTTCTATTCTTGCATGGTTTCGATGTAATCGCAAAAAATGGAAAGAAAACATGACTGTTTCAAGAGTAGCGTCTTGTACCCATAAAAAAACGTACCAATTCAAAAACTGAAAAACACGCATTTGTTGTTTTTACGAAATCTATCCAACGATATTGAATTCGACTCTCCCACCCCCAACCCAGTGGGTGGGGCGGGGGATCACTTTGAAATTTGTAATGAAAATCCCTACTTTTTTATAGCGGATTCGGATTCTACGGCCAAAAATACGTGAATTTTATATCGGGCATTCTTTTCGATTCTCGCAAGGTGTCGCTGCAATCGCAAAGAATTGAAATAAACCTGAAGCCTCCATAAGTTTGTAAATACAGCTACTTGTGTTGACAAAAAAATATTCAGTTTAAAAAACAATATCTGTGATATCTTGATTTTTATTAATGTGTTTTTTTAAAGTGTTGTTAAAACAGTATTTGCTTTGTGAAATTTCTACGAGATGTAATATTTTTTGCGATTGCAGCGACACCTTGCGAGAATCAAAAAAAAAATGCCCGATATAAAATTCACGTATTTTTGTCCGTAGAATCCGAATCCGCTATAAAAAATAGGGATTTTCATTACAAATTTCAAAGTGGCCCCCGCCCCACCCACTGGGTTGGGGGTGGGAGAGTCGAATCCAATGTCATCGGATAGATTTCGTAAAAATAACAAATACGTGTTTGTCAGTTTTTGAATTGGGACGTTTTTTATGGGCATAAGACGCTACTCTTGAAACAGTCGTGTTTTCTTTTCATTTTTTGCGATTACATTGAAACCGTGCAAGAATCGAAAAAAACGTCCTGAATAAAATTTATGTATTTTTTGCCGTAAAATACGATTCCGCAATAAAAAATAGGTGTTTCCATTTGAAATTTTAAAGTTGCTCCTCGCCCCACCCACCGGGTGGTGGAACGGGAGATCATTTTTGGTATCAGTAGATAGTTTTTTGAAAACTTTTTGACGCGCATTTTTTTATTTTTTGATTTGATACAAATTGTTCGAGATTTTTCACCGTTCCCATACTTTTCTAACACCCGGTATATTATTTTGAAGCTATTTATTTATAGTGTCTCTTATTGGTTTGTAAAATTTGCTTCTAAAAACTTATTTGTTTGTTCTATTTGATAATCCCCTCCAGTACAAATAATTCATTAAAAATGTATATCTTATTTAAATAGCAGTTATTTATAATTTGGTTTTAATACATTTACTGTGCTTTGAATTAGCCGCCTTTTTTGTGTCAAATCGAAAGTTCTAAGAAATCCGCTGGGCGTCGATGTCTTTTCCACGTACATTTTAAAATTCTTTCGACAAATAAGATTACGTTAAATATTTCGTGATTATAATGCTGCTATGTTATATCTTTGTATTTATTATATTATCTAAAAGGGGAAAATGTGATTGGTTATTGTCCGCAGATGTTATTGTCAGATACGTAATTCTTTATATTTTTCTGAGTGAATAGAATTATTTTAAAATTCATTATAAGTTTTCAGCACATTATGATTTTTTTGAAGTTGTACATATCATCCCTTATAACTTCTAACCACCCTAAACTCCGTTGATTTTAATAATACCAGAAAAAGGCAAGAGATCATTTTTATGTAATATTTCATGCTTTTACAATTTTTATTTGAAACTTTTGTTACTATCTTTTACACATTTTGAGTAATTTTGAAAAAACACTTTGTTACATATTTTTTCACCCTTCTCGGGGTTGAGAAAAAAAATTTTTTTCATTAATCGTGTTCAAATACTTCAAAGTAACATATCAAAAATTCAAGTATTTACCTTAAAATTTTGATTTATCGACCTATTTCATTGGACTATATGTAACCTCTATTAGTTTGATAGATTTACTTTTGAAGCGGTATAAGCCAATTGATAGATACAAATATGTGTATGGAGTTGAACATATATGTATCACATTTTTATTAGTCATTTTACCTCTGCCATTATAAACCCTGAAAGAACTGGGGATGTCCTATATAAAGTCCGATCAATGTCCTCGGGTTGTTTATAGTAAACT
Organism: Stenurella melanura; assembly: GCA_963583905.1. Lineage (NCBI taxonomy): Eukaryota > Metazoa > Arthropoda > Insecta > Coleoptera > Cerambycidae > Stenurella > Stenurella melanura. The sequence goes on from OY757311.1 coordinate 139,551,545, forward strand.
CCAGGCATAACCCATATAAGAGCTGATGATGTCCTGTACACACCCTTACTGATGTCCTGAGGAAGGCATCAGCAAAACCCGGACTGTCCCATCTGGATATCCTACGGACATCCTAAGGTGATAATGGGATTTTCCCAGGATATCCCATATGTTCTGAAAAGTTGTCCCCAGTATGTTCTGAGGATGTCCTTGTGCTGTATGGGAGTTACCCCAGCTGGCCGCCCCTCTCGTTAAGCCAGCACATTCGCCATTAGAAGAAAAATGTTTTCAGCATAACACGACAAAAATATAAGCTACTCTCATCTATTTCTATTTTTAGCATTTAAAAATGAAGACAATTGTCTCTTTTTATTAAAATATAGATTTAATGGTGCACAATGATGTTCAAATTTTTTAGCGAACTATTATGATATATGTCATTTCATTTCATATATTGTTATTAACTTTTATATGTCATGTAGGTGTTATTGTTGAACGTTATCCTTAACAAGGTTCGAATAATACCAATTGTGCTTTCTAATTTATATATTATTTAAAATAATTTATTATCCTACAATATATTATACCGATCAACAAATACTTTTCAAAGTGACATGTTAATACATTACATCAGGTATTAAATATATTTGCATGATAATAAGCAATTCATCTTTATAGGTTTTGTATTCATGCGTATAAGCGCTTGGATGATTTTTTAATTTTTTTTATTATTTTAAATTGTTTAGTAACAGGTAGATAATACATCTGTGTCATAGATGAATATTCAAAGCAGTATTTATCTTGGATAAAAAAATTGAAGCAAAAAATAGTGGCATTTTTCAAACAGTTCTGTACTTTTACGTAAGTATTTTTTTCAGTTTTCTTTTATTTATAAAATGTATTTCTCTACGTTACATCTATAATAATAATGTCCTTTTCCTCTCTTTTATTATCACCCTCTGAGGAACCACTTTATACCGAGTGAGTTACCAGTTACAGATGTTGTTCTGCAATTGTTACCAGTTACAGAGTGTCTGACGTAGTGTTGACAAGAAAGAAATTTGGGTTTTCTTAATGAAACACATAAGTTTTTCTGTATATTATTTATATATCCAGCCATATATCTTTTTTGGACTTACACTGCAACGTTGCTACGTTATTCCGATTTTTCCGATAAGAGTTGCATTTGCAGCAGTCAAGAATAAAATCTGCAAAAAACTTATTTTCTAAAACTTGTTGACAGTTGTTTCACTCTGATTATTAGTCAAAGCCATGTACAAATTTCCAAGCCTCTCTTAGTCGAACCTTATTGTACAGGGTGTTCTCTATAATAATTCAAATTTTTACATTTTTAATTTTTTTCAAACATAATATTCTGTATGCTCTTACTTAAAATGTTTCGGCAATCAATTACCTACACGCTGATATCCATAGTATTACTATGTACGACTTCAATTTTTCAAATATTGTCAAAAAATGTGGTCACTGTGAGTATCAGCGAATTTACTGCCGAATTTTTTAAGTAAAAACATATCCAATGTTCCATTTGAGGAAATTGAATTATGACAGTTTAAAAATATAAACATTTGAATCATATTTCAGAGAACACTCTGTAGAACTAAGTTCGATTTGAGAGGCTTAGTCGTCATTTCTCTTGAAATGTTAATCAAGCCATGTACTAATTTCCAGGCCTGTAGAACACCCTGTAGAATTAACTTCGATTTTGAGCGGCCTGGTCGTCATTTCGCTTAAAATGTTAGACAAGGTAATGTACTAATTTCCAGGCAAGGTCATACTTATAGTCGGGGCAAACTAACATAATTTTAATCAGAATACGGAAAAATAGAAACCAGAACTAGCCCAACGGGAAATGGTTGGGGGGGTTACTAACATGAAAAAAAAAATAAATGCAGTTACTGACCTTGGGGACTAACTTAAGGGGGGGGGGGGTAAAGTGAAAAAAATTCAAAGTCAATAATTTGGATGCGTATTACGAGAAAATTTGACGTCGGAGATAAAAATGTTCAACAGCAAAGTTGTAGGTAATAAAAATATCTTTCATTTTTGTTAAGGGTACTTTTCATCATAACCTCAAAATTATCGAGAAATTTAAAAATTTTCCAAAAAATTATAAAATTTTCGTTTTTATATTATAACTTTTATAAAAATTAATGAATTGTTATGAAACGTGGTGAAAAGATACCTTTATATATTATAAATAACCAAAAAAATTTTCAAAAAAAAATAATGGAAAATTTTTGATTTTGAATTTTTTCAAAAAAAAAAAATCCTTTTTTCAGACGAAAATTGTATGGTGGAAAATCATCGTAAATAGATTTTTCAAAGCTCATTTTGTTTGTTTTTTCGTCTACTTTTTGATAAATCAGAGACACAATATAGCTTCTATTTAAGAATATGCTAAAAAATGCAAAAAACGAAAAAAGTCAATTTTGAAAAAAAAAATTTCAGTAATTGTTGATAATTTTGTTTAAATTTCAAAAAAATGTAAAAATTAATTTCACCAATCGATTCTACGTGAGAAAATATTTAAGAAACTGTATTTTGTTGTTAAAAATTACTCCAATATTTAGGGGTGGTAAAGGGTTGCTTCTGGAGGGTGAATAAAGTAATGATCGTTCTCATGCAATTTTCGGCTAAAATTGACGTTAAACAAAAAATTAGTAATCAATAAAAGTTGTAGATTTTGAAAAATTCTTCAAGTTTTGTAGAGGTCATTTTTACCATAACCTCAAAATTAAAAAAAAAAATGCAACAAATGTATTTTTTTACATTTTTTACTTTTTTAAACTTTCTTATTATTTATTTTCTTCTTATTTTTGTGTACTTAGTAGACAAAATGTGTGGTTGAATAAAAGTATTATAGTTGTAACTTTAATTTGGAAAAAATGTTCAAGATTTTGAGGAAGTTCATGAGGAAAATATGTATTTATTTTGTTAAAATATGATCAAAACTTAAAAAAAGAACTTTTTATTATAAAAAAAATGATTAAATCTTAAAAATACACATTGCAAACTACACTAATCTTTTTCTTTTATTTACATGAATCAGTTCTTCTTCTTCACCCTCCGATTCTTCGCTAAACTGCGAATCTTCACACTCCATCTCTTCTTCAAAATCATCTTCGACTTCCTCATTGTTTACTTTATTTTGAGGACTTGGCTCTTCGTCTTCACCATCGCTTACATCTTCTGAAACTTGTTGTATATTGCAACAATTACCAGAATCTTGACAACTCGTGCAGAGATCTGTACATTGTAAACCAACTTTTTTACATCCGCATCTGTTCGTAGAACAAGTCGTTTTGCAACTGCAAGAGACTGTTTTTAACAAGGTTTCTGGTATAATTGGCAAGTTTAAAAAAGTAAAAAATGTAAAAAAATACATTTTTTGCATTTTTTTTTAAATTTTGATATTATGGTAAAAATGACCTCTACAAAACTTGAAGAATTTTTCAAAATCTACAACTTTTATTGATTACTAATTTTTTGTTTAACGTCAATTTTAGCCGAAAATTGCATGAGAACGATCATTACTTTATTCACCCTCCAGAAGCAACCCTTTACCACCCCTAAATATTGGAGTAATTTTTAACAACAAAATATAGTTTCTTAAATACTTTTTCACGTAGAATCGATTGGTGAAATTAATTTTTACATTTTTTTGAAATTTAAACAAAATTATCAACAATTACTGAAATTTTTTTTTTTTCAAAATTGACTTTTTTCGTTTTTTGCATTTTTTAGCATATTCTTAAATAGAAGCTATATTGTGTCTCTGATTTATCAAAAAGTAGACGAAAAAACAAACAAAATGAGCTTTTAAAAATCTATTTACGATGATTTTCCACCATACAATTTTCGTCTGAAAAAAGGACTTTTTTTTTTTTTTGAAAAAATTCAAAATCAAAAATTTTCCATTATTTTCTTTTGAAAATTTTGTTGGTTATTTATAATATATAAAGGTATCTTTTCACCAAGTTTCATAACAATTCATTAATTTTTATAAAAGTTATAATATAAAAACGAAAATTTTATAATTTTTTGGAAAATTTTTAAATTTCTCGATAATTTTGAGGTTATGATGAAAAGTACCCTTAACAAAAATGAAAGATCATTTTATTACCTACAACTTTGCTGTTGAACATTTTTATCTCCGACGTCAAATTTTCTCGTAATACGCATCCAAACTATTGACTTTGAATTTTTTTCACTTTACCCCCCCCCCTTAAGTTAGTCCCCAAGGTCAGTAACTGCATTTATTTTTTTTTTCATGTTACTAACCCCCCAACCATTTCCCGTTGGGCTAGTTCTGGTTTCTATTTTTCCGTGCTCAAATTTAGTTTGCCCCGACTATTAATTCTACAGGGTTTATTCTCCACGATGAATTAAATTTTTACATTTCTAAAACGTCATAAGTGAATTATTACAAATGGAACACCCTGTATGTGTTAGGAGGACTGGAAACTAGTACATGGGCTCGACTAATATTAAAAGTAAAAGTTTTCATTTGCCATCAGTATGTGATAGAAAAATTGTTTTAAAATATACAGCTGCAGGGCCGGATTATCCATAAGGCAATATAGGTAGCTGCCTAGGGGCGCCCACGGCTTGCGGGCAAAAAAATAAAATCGAATTTTCACACTTGAAAATTATCAACAAAAAATAAAATCTTAAAAGCTATTATCATTTCTTTTCTGTCTGGTAGATTTGGTCACAGATGTGGGTCGAGTACCGGACCACCTTAAATAGAAGCGTACCCGGCGTTTGTTTCAATTCGCGTCGTTCGATTTTTTTTTTTTTCAACTCGTCGTATCACAATTTTTCGTCGGTCTGTGTGAAATGATCCTTAAACACAATATAACAATCTGTAGATCGACATTTGTCGAAACTTGAAACTCCCTCGATACTTTTTTCTTGAGAAACACAGAAAACGTGGAGTTTTTCGGCTATTTGTTTACATTAAAATAACTTTAAACACTGAATGTTTTTACTTTGGCAAATTCCTATAAACTTCCTTTTTTGACCCATTTTTGACAAGTTCTTAACCATAAAAAAAAATTGGTGGGTGTAGGCACAATTCTGATGCCAGATTACGATTCAGCGGCAAAAAAATACGTAAGGGTAAAGTGGTCTGGTCAAAGGATTAGACAAAAAAAAAATGTGTGTGCCTGTGTTATTGTTATGTTCTGTAACAGAAATAAATTGCGATTTATTTTAACTTTAAAAATGAAACATATTCTTTATAGGATTTTGCAGAAAAGCCTATCTATGAGAACTAAAATAAAAACTGTTTGTAAAATTATTGATTCACAATCTTTTCATTCTTTCAATAACCTGAATTTTGGTTATGCTAGCAATTAAAATCTTAAAATCAATTTGTCTTTCTTATTGGACAATTCTTATCCTAACACTAGCTTCTACACAGTCCCCTACGGCTATGCAGAATAAACTATTATCCACATAACCCCCTACGGCTATGAAGATTCAGTTGAAATGAGAACAGAGGCCTAAAATGAATTTATTTACATACCTCATCTTTTGGAGAATTTTTCATTCGAATGGATTACATTTCCATGAAATCTGTCATTCTATTTTTTGGAAATGCTTAGCCTTTGAAATGTTTTTCGCCCTTATTCTGGAGCTCATATGAAAGGCACAAAGCCACTACTCTACACAAACTGTTATAAAGAATTTGTTTCATTACACGTATAAGCAAACAAAAAATAATTCACTTTTAAACATGTATAGAGTATAGAGGTCCATTATTAGCTAGGTAACACATAGGTGTTAATCTGTTTTTTCATTCAGTCAATGTCAAACAATGTCAAAAAAGTTGGTAAGGTCAGTTGGGGTATCTGGACCCAGGGGGTAACTGGGCCATGGTTTTTTCCGTAAAACTTGTGGGGGTAATTTCACTTCAAGCAGTTGGCAGCACTGAAGGACAATGGCATCTCACTATAACAATTAGTCTCATGTTTCTGAGTGTTCTTGCTTTCATGTAGCAATTTTTTTAATTTTGTAGTGCAAAATTTTCATAGCAACTTGATGTAATCTTGATATTTATGAATTACCTACAAGTTTACTGTATATATTATCAACGCCACAGTTAATTTAACATAAATTAGAAGCATAAAGTATCCCTAAAATGTTATTGCAAGCACGTGTTCTCCGTTAGGTCAAAAGCTTGAGTGGGTGGCCCAGTTACCCCATAATATTTCAAAAATGGGGTAAGTGGGCCAGTTAATTGGGGCATCTGGGCACGCCTGGGACCAAGTTACCCCAAGCACATTAAGTATGTTGTTATTGTCTTTATTCATTAGGTAGATGTGGATCACTTTTTTTGTGCAACTATACACAATCACACAAAAAGAATGTGATCAGATCCCGGGATCCGACATAGCAATCCTTATGTATTTTGACGTGTTGAATGCGAATCCGATGTCCGTTTAGCTCCGCCACCCACCAATTTTTTGTAAATCGCGAAAATAGCCTAAGCAACACCATTTCTTTAGATTATTTTTGCTATTTACTAAAAGTTGGTGGGTAATGGAGCTAAACGGACATTGAATTCGTGTTCAGCACGTCAAAATACATAAGGATTAGAGGTGTTTCAGAATCTCATGAGCCGCGAAATGCGCAAAAGGCAAAGTTTAATCTGAGTTATAAGTATGTTTTTAAAGACACTGGAGGCTGCCTTGCTGTATACATAAACAAGAGCTCGGGATAAATTGTAAACAATATATATAATATTCTTAAGAAGTGTAACCGAGTCAACAGGACGGATTATGTCTCTGCGCATATGAAGGTCACGGCTCATGAGATTTTAAAACACCTCTACTATGTCGGGTCCCGGGTACAGATCACTTTTTTTTTGTGCGCCTGTGTTATTTATGCTTACTTGAAATTGGATGTTTTTTACGTTTAATGTTGGCTTTTGTACCTTAACAGAAGTTGTGTTATTCCTAAATTTGAATAAATTTCACACCTAATTGTTATGTAGTGCTCTTACATCGTTGACAACTCGGTTATGGTGTGGTTTAAATGACTTGTGGTAATTTTTGTACGAAGTTTACATCTTCACCAACAGATCCCAGTTCAAATAACAATCATTTGTATGAAACCGAGAGCGGTATGGTCCAGTTGCCCCAATTTCTAGAGGTAACTGGGCCCATCAGATATTCTATTTAATTATTATTATAAAGAAGAAAATTAACTTTGACTCGGGATTTGAATATTATATATTTAAAGACTGTATGTTGTATTATATAAAAAAAATATTTTAGATATTAATATAACTTATTAGTGGTTCTCAGGTAAGTCCAAAGTATAATATAGTCGCTCAGGTTGTAAAATCTTGGCACAAATACCCCAAGTGACCTTATTTGTCTTGGTTTTTGCATGGATCATCGTGTGAGTGACTTTGTGCCTTTCTAATGAGCTCAGAATAAGGGCGAAAAACGTTTCAAAGACTAAGCGTTTCCGAAAAACAGAATGATAGATTTCATGAAAATGTAATCCATTTGAATGAAAAATTTTCCAGAAGACGAGGTATGTACCTATATAAATTCATTTTAGGCCTTTGTTCTCATTTTAACTGAATCTTCATAGCCGTAGGGGATTATGTGCAGAGCCGTAGGGGACTCTGTAGAAGGTAGTGTTAGAATGAGAATTGTCCAATAAGAAAGACAAATTTATTGCTAGCATAACCAGAATTCAGGTTATCGAAAGAATGCAAAGATTACAAATCAATAATTTTACAGTTTTTATTTTAGTTCTCATAGATGTTTTTTCTGCTGTTTGCAAAATCCTATAAAGAATATGTTTCATTACAAGCATAAGCAAACAAAAAATAATTCACTTTTATACCTGGAAAATAAAAAATACCAGAAAAATTAAAACGTAGACATATTCAAAAATATATAACATCCCGTATTGCCATTGACTAATTGTGCTTAAACTGGTTTAAAAATTTAAATGATCTGTCACAGGTAAAATGAGCAAATACTGCCACATTAGCCACCACAACAAAGATTGTACACCTATTTATACCTCACTTTATTATAAACATACAATAAATTAAAAATTAATAATATAACGTTGATCCCCATCGTTATTTAATACCTCTCATGTATGCAAATCGAAATAAAAGAGTTACAAGAGTATAATGGAGGAACAAATAAAAATATGAATAATAAAAATGCAATAATCCACTAGAGTACCCCCATGAGAGGGTGCATTATTAATATTAGCATAGCGCTGAGCAAGAATATTTAATAATTACCCTATAATGCGTATTGTCATGTTAATATCAACAACGCATAATGATAATAGTCGAGCCACGCTTTGGTTCTTCGGCAATGATGTGCTGCATATGTCTATTTGTGTATTCCAGCATATTACAGTGGATTTTGGCGAGCGTTTGACAGTTATCTCCATTTGAATTAATGGACGATGCTTCGAGATGGAAAGAAACATACACAGCCTTTGTCAAATGAAATATTGAAGTAAATGAGGCGATGATAATGCGCGCGTGGCGGTAATATCTTTTACTAATTTAATAATTATATTTATTCTAAAGGGATACGCGGGTATATGACGCGGAAATACAGTGATTGCTTGATGAAAGACTGTTCTACTTTTTTTGCAACCAACTGGAAACAAAAACTGATACATGTCATCTTGACAGATTTATATCGTGATGTAAATATCGCAAAAATTCGATAAATCAGCTAGTATACTTTATCTAATATCAATTGGAATATCATAGGAAAAGACCGACAAAGGAAGTGTTCATAATCCTATCAGTCATGAGCGCCTCCCGACAATTTTGCAACCATTTTTTTAATTTTTGAAATAAACCTTCAAACATTACTTTGAACAATAGAAAACGGTTTTTTTTTTAATTTTCAATTTTAATTATAAAAGGCCTCAGACTTGCTCAAAATTGGTCAAGATTGTTCTGCAAGCACCTATAAAACATCTGTTCAAATATTAAAATTAAATATGATTTACTATTTATAAGGTGGGTTTGAGAAGTCGGACCTACCCAGGGCCATCTTAATCAAAATAATTATTGTAAAAAATCGATTATCAGAACATTAGTTTCATGAAATACAAATTTATTTCAAAGAGAAGGTAAACAACATGCATATATTTTTTTTCTCATAATTTTATGATCTAAATAAATAACAAGTTGTCCGAAATATTTTTACAAAGATCGACATCACTTGCCTGTCATCATATATATCGCGCCCCCCTTTAAGTCTCGATGCATTCGCATACACAAATTCTACTTCTACTGAATAACCAGTGTTTAACTTTTGACGTTTGTTTATGTTGTTTGTTGTGTTGGGGCGGAAATTTTAAAATGAATCATTTCACTGAGAAAGTTTTCATCATCTACCTCGTTAAAAAGTACAAATTCATCACGTTCTTTTCTCAATCTGACATGATTTGCTATCCAGAATCTTCTTTTCTTATATACTTGTTACTTAGCACCGCTAGAGTGGCATCAAACTCAGTATCAAATTCATCTTCTGATGAGTCGTCAATTAAAGCTAAAAGTATACAAGAAACCATTGCGACTTTACTTTTCAAACTACAGTCATGAAAAATATATCATAGGATATATTTGCTCGGGTGTTGGGTCTGTTACTATAGTATTATATTATATCCCATCCCTAAGCTATAATATATATTATACTATAGCTCTCCGTATGTTCACTCTTGTGTGCCAGTGCCATGGTAGGTCGATTAGATGCTTCTAATGCCTGGCAGGCGACAAAAATACTTTTGCGCAGATCTTTTGACATTCCATAAGTTAAAATCCACAACAGTCAAATCGGAGCTATCACGTGTTCAAGGAATGGGGACATGAAATTTTCCTGTGACTATCGGAAATATAAATACACATTTTGCTACGTTAAATATAATGGTATGACACCGATGTAAAAATAAATATCGTTAAATGCTGCTTGCAAAAAACAATAATAAATTCTCAATATGAGATCGAGAGTTTATTAATTAACTGTAACTTTCAATCCATAACATTTTTATTAAATGCAATGTCTTAATATTTTCGCAAATAAAAGTACTTCACTCTTTGTAGTTTTTAACATTTCGGGAAATACTTAACACCCTGTACATACAGGTGAAATATAATGTTATTTTCAGACTTATCACATACAGAATGAACTTTCATCATAGACTGAACAATAATGATAAATAACTTGCGAGGTTTTCGAATAAATCTTAATACTCCACTGTCCTACATATTGTCGTACAAGCACGCCTATGTGATGCATTAGAATTTAATTCTTTGCAATTTCTTAGAGGTATCGTTTGTACTCGCAAGATGTGAAGATACCTGTTAAGTTTGTGTTTAAATCGCATGTAAAAAGTTACTTCTATACTTTTGAAATCTTCTATCTCAGAAAAAAGGGTTTAAATCAAAAACAGATATCTTTAAAAAATACAACTACAGCACTCCAAATCCGTGAGAAAATGTCACATTATCTGTTTTCGAAGAAAACAATTATTGCAGCAAATCACCACCGTATAACAATATTATTTTTACAAGCACAATCCGTAATAAGACCCAGCTTCCATTCTACGAATCCGAGAAACTGAGAAAAGAAGAGAAAGGACACAAGGGCAGGTAGAGAACAAAGCCAATGAATATTCGGCGACACGTTGTCTGGCCCGTACGGCCCGGCCGGTATTCCCCAAAATTCTGTTTATAGCCGTACACCAGGTGCTATTGATTGGACACCTGCATGAGAACAATTGAGCGTCGTTGCTAGGTAACCGATCATTGCACGCTAAATCTGAGGATTTGACAAATCTGCATGCGTCGCCAGCTTTGAACTTCAGCCCACGCCGCGGAGGTTCTTTATCTTTTTTTTTTTATTTAGTTCCGAATATTTCCTAGAAGAGTAAATTTATGTACTTAGTCGGTATTTAGACAGGAACAAAAATATTACAAAATAGTATAATAGGGATTTAAGTAAATATAAGAATTAGCTCTAGTTTGGATCTGAATAGAGTTAATTATATTATGGTGCAAAATTGAGCTTACATTTTGTGCTCATTGGCGTAGAGAATAATAAAGAAGGTCTGTAACTCCCTACGTGGCTCAAGACGAAAGTAACTGTTTTATTTAAATGTATTGCAGTTATCTTATAAAGAAATGGGCATCTAACGGAAGCGGGTGTAACTTCCCCACTGAGTGTATGTTTTATTTCATTATTCATTTTTAATAAGACTATTATGAAATGAATGAAAGTTGCAGTCAAGCCTTTCTAAATGAAAATACTTACCAATTTCAAAAATAAAAATAAAGGAGATATTTTCTGTATTTTATGTCAGTGACACCATGTTGATTGATTGATTGATTGATTTGCCAGCCTAAGATGGGCATTGCTGCCAATTCCGACCATCCATGGAGGTTCGTTCCAACACGCGGTCTGGTCGTCCGCCTAACACGCCCAACGGACGGTCAAACCGCGTGCGCGTACCGGAGCCAAATCTCGGATGTTTTATATACCGCCGGACCGGCTGCATACACTGGATCGGACATTGGACATGCTTGTTGTCAGCAGCGAGAGCCGCATGACGCATGGGGTATGAATATAGGATGGGAAGTGTAGGTGTTTGCGATGTGCTGCTTTTAAGTTTCCATGCTTCTTTTTTAGTTTCCATCTATCATCATCGGATGGGAAGTGCAGGCGCTTGCAAGATGCTTCATTTTAGTTTCCATGCATTTTTTACGTTTCCATCTATCATGATTTTCTTATTTATTCTTCTATTTCTAGTAGTGTGGGTCTCCTTCCGTCCGCTTATGTTCACTTCGTTTGTCTGCCAAGACATACATGCATTCGCTCGCCGCAGGAAGCTTTTTTAAATTAATCATTCCACAGGTAAATATCCATTTACAGTGGAGGTGCCCTACCTCGCGATAAAAAGCTTTTTATGGCGGGTCGGTTATGAGAAAGAGGCCCGAGAGAATATTTTTTTTCCAATTTCGGGCATTTTCTATTTCATTACCTATATTTAATACATTTTCATTTCTACCTTTAAATTCTCTCTGTTGTGTAATAAATTGTGCTGTGACAAGGATTAATAAACCAATAAATAGAGCTGAAAAATAAAACTCATTTTTTCATCCTTTTCTTCATCCTTTTCTTACTACTTCCACTCGTTAGAACTACTTCCACTCGTTAGAAACCAGGCCTTTCACTGCTGATGTATTATGTTGCAGATGTTCACTTTGATGCGCTAACCACTTGAGAAAGGATCGGTCGTCTTGCATAGGTGTAGACACTTACACTTGCTATATTTGATATTATTTAGAAAATTGTATTGTTTTTCTATTACGGCGTTTCACTTCACGCAGAATTTCTTGATGTATCGATGGCCTAAATTTTTCCGAGTTTAACGTGGTGTTTACCGCTCTTTTGGCGCTTTCTTTCTAGCAGTGTACACATCCTTCTGCCCCCTTGCGTCCAGATATGGTCTCATGTTTCCTAGAAAGTGTTTTCGTTTCAACGTCCTGCACATATATTAGATTGTTGTAAGGAGCTTTTATTTATTAACCGTTCCACAGGTAAATAGCTATTTACAGGAAGAGCCCTGGGAGAACATTTGAGACATTTTGTATACTGATCTGCTAAGGTAAAGTAAAATAAACACTGAAAATTTGCAAAAAATAAAAAGGAAATCTAGGAGAATATTTGGGACGCTTTGTATTTTAAGTAGTCTTAATTTTTTCGACCTGACAAATATTTTTGTATTTGTAAATAAGTTTAATATATGGACTAGGCAACAGTTGCCAGTTAAAGTCTACCTTATGTTTAATACATTTTTAATTTTAAGAAATTGTATTAGATTTACTAATTAATAAGTATTAATAAACTAATAGAACTTATCCTTTTCGTCCGTGTGTATATGTTAGCAACTTCCCCTTCTGTTCTGTAGAAGTCCCACACTATTTGCACTCGTTGTTTTACCCTTCTTAGAAACCAGCTCGTTGTTAATCACTGAAGATAAGTTTATGGTGCACAGTTTATACTATATTGCCAGACGTGTTTTTTTTTCAAGTTGTTTATATACGCATTTAGGCGATGCTATATCCAACCAATATATCGTAATTAAATATCAACCATATGAAGTAGCCAATGCTAATTTATATCAATTAACGTAGAATTGTTCATGCTTTAATTCAACACAATTTCGTTCGATTTCTGACAGTTTTAACCGAGTTTATTCGAAATTTCGTAGGAGGTACAAAAACGCGCCTGCCCTTGACACCATCTAAAACCGAACTCACAAAGGGAATTGTGTCGTATTCGAGAAAAATGTAGGTATTCGTAATCGGCCACGCCAACTGCAACTTTTGCTCGTTAATTTGTCTTGATTTTGTAATTATAAATAACATTCTTTGCAAATCTTTCAATCTAAGTAATTATTGTACATAAATGCAGAATTGATTTAATGCTTACTTGAGCCGCCTAGTGTAAAATTGAATAGCAATGTTTGTTGGAATCATATTACCGTAAACGTGCCGGTAATTATAAAAGATAATTAACTATATTTAAATAATTCACACTCACAGTGAGCATGCATTAACTTCATTAAAACATTTTCCCAAGAACTTTGGTAAAGGTTTGGAAAGGCGTCTTATAAATTAAATAAGTATTTTTGAACTTAAGGATGTTGAGGCGTTAGACGAAAATAATGAAAAAAAATCTGAAATAAAGTTTTTTAATAGATTTTTATATGTCACAATTTTCTGTAAAACATCCAGTCATTAGGAAACATAAAGGTTAAACATTTTAAAAAACTTTTACATGTAGTCTTATGGAAAATATGTCAACCCAGCATGCAAAAGGTACATTTTAATAATAATAATAATAATAATAATAATAATAATAATAATAATTCTTTATTTTCATTAGACTTACAAAGTAAGTATAGAATACAGCCAAACAATATAATCATTTAATAAAATAAGTAATAAAATAAAATAAAATAAGATGACGGATACTACTAACAAGATACAAACCGAAAGTACAAGCAATCAACAATCATAAAATAATCTTAAACTTGGACAATAATACATAATACATATGGGTGAAATATAGACAGACATATTAAAACAATAAGATAAAATATATAAATTAATATTTTTGTCACTTATTCTTCCATATTAGGACATTCCAAGAACTCCGAAACAGAGTAAAAGTTATATTTTAACAGCATAATTTTTACTTTATATTTGAAAATTTTATTGTCATTCAGTAATTTGAGAGATAGTGGTAGTTTATTAAATAATTTAATTGACATGATCATGGGCCCATTAGCCATTAATGATAGTCTATGTTGAGGTACATCGACATTGTACGTTGGTCTTAAGCAATAATTATGAGATTCATTTCTGTTGGTCACGAACTTATGTGGATTGCACTTTAAATAACAGACACACTTTAGTATATATATAAACAAGAAATTGTTAGAATGCCTAGCTGTGAGAATAAGTACCTTCAGGAGTATCGCGAGTCTTTGTATAACATTGTACGTATTATTCTTTTTTGCAGAGTGAACAGTTCATTAATTTTGCTGCTATTTTCCCAGCACATTATACAATAATTCAGTCTCGATTGAACGTATCCAAAATAATACATTTTAAGTACATCTAAACTAACATGACTTCTTAACTGATATATAGAGAAACATGAGACTTTAATTTTGTTTATTAAAAAGTCAATATGAGATCCCCAAGATAGATGGAAGTCGACGTAAAGCCCTAAAAATTTGACATAATTACTTTGTTTTATACTTTGTCCGTCTATTCTGACGAGCAAACTTTCATTAAGGTTTTTTGGTGAAAATAACAGGTAATCTGTTTTTAAGTTATTAAGGGCAAGTCCGTTGTCAATGCAATAGTTTTGAATATAGCTGAATTTACTTGATCTCTAATATCATGAAAATTTTTACCTGAAACAGACGATGTGGTATCATCTGCAAATATTGTAATGTATGTCCCATCAATCATATCAGCTTTAACAATATCATTAATAAATATAATAAATAAAAGAGGACCCAGCACACTGCCCTGAGGTACTCCGGTGTGAGTGGAACTGGGAGAAGATTGAAATAATTTCCCGTTATGCTTTAACTGAACCTCTTGTGATCTATCTTTTAAGTATGATTTAATCCAGCATAGAGGAGAACCTCTTACTCCATACTTGAAAAGCTTGTCAAGTAACAAGTTATGGTTTATCGTGTCAAATGCACGACTTAAGTCAAAGAATATGCTTGCTGTTTTTTCTTTTGATTCAAAACTATTCAACACGAAATTGTACAGCGCTACGCCATACTGATTATTTGTAAGTAACTTTTCATCATTTAAGAATTTTGACAATCTGTTATAATATGCTCTTTCATAGACTTTGGAGAAGATGGACAGAAGTACCACACCTCTATAATTAGAAATTTGAGATTTATCGAATTTTTTATGAATTGGTATCACTATAGATTTTTTGAGGACACTAGGGAATGTTCCTTCACAGAAGGATGCATTTATTAGTGTACTTAGAGGACTACAAATGTAATCAATTATATGTACTAGTAATGAACCAGTGACATAATCGAATCCGGCCGAATTCTTGGCGGCTACGGATCTAATAATATCCTTAACTTCATCATCTGTAACTGGTGTTAAGAACAAAGAATGATTATTGAATTCAATGTATTTAGAGTTATTTGAGACAACCATATCCTGAGTTAAAGTACTTATCGAGTTTTTTTTTTTTTTTTTTTTTTTTAATCACTTATTTAACGTCGGCCTATTTCCGCTACCAAGGCCAATCACCGACGCCAGGAGACGAGCTACCCCCAACCTGGAAATTTTGCCGAACCTCTTCTCTATCGAAGAGTAGGGATCTTTTACTTGCCTAACATTTAATAGACAAGGGACCGACTGCTTTACATCCCCTCCGAAGGATGGTATATCCACTATGTAACCCCCGCCTAAAGTTACATACCTTCTACGCATGCGCTGATATACAAGCCGTTAGAAGACGGAGCGAGAACGCTGTGTTTCCCTGGAGAGGCTCACCCATCCAAGTACTAACCGCGCCCGACGTTGCTGCATTTGCGTATCGAAATACGAGTATATGCAGACGTCTCTACGCTCGCTCCTCTTATCGAGTTTATAAAATAATTATTGAAGCTCTTGGAGGCACTTTTGAAATCTGTTATAGTAGTACCTTCTTTATCTGTAAATGATGATGGTAGATTATAACTTCTTGAGTGGTCATTGTTTTTAATAATATTCCAAGCTGTTTTGCATTTATTTTTGGAATTTAACACAAATAACTAAATAAAACACACTACTACTTTTTCTACCACATAGTGGTAGAAAACATAGTAGTGTGTTTTATTTAGTTATTTGTGCAAAATGATTAACTACCACAGAGTGACGGTTCCTTCAATCAATTTTTTGGTACATTTTAATTTATAGCAAATAACCAAATAATGTCAGCAGTTCCGAAAACTAACTATGTAAAGCATTGATGTCTTATGCATATTTTAATATTGTTTCCAATTTTTTTAGAAGACTTTTAATAAATAAAAAAAAATATTACTTAAGCATTTGTAAACTGTAAAATTTCTTTTTTCGTTAATGATTTTTAATTGATTTTTCTATTATTTAATGATTTAATTTTAATTTTTACTGCTTCTCATTTGTTTAAAATTATTTACTGAAACAAATTTCCAAAATACATCGATATTTACATAAATTTATTTTTGTTTTAATAAGTTTGGACAAAACATCCAATAGTTAATTCATTAAGTAAAATAATTAAATCTAATTAAATAATTAATTAATAATAAAAATGATTTATTTATGCCTATATGACAATAAATATTTGTATAATCGACTTACAACCTTTTGTAATAATTTATTAAGGAAAAGTTTCGATTTAGAATTCGACTTACTTTTGGTTGGGACTGTAACGCCTCAACCTCCTTAAAACAAAATTTACGAAATTTTCAATTCTATATTAATGCCGTTTACTCTCCGATCAAAGAACTTATCCCTGGATAAATATGTATTGATTCGTTTGTTTCTGAGATAATCACATTCTAAGTCTAAGTATAATACACGTGTATAAGTAGCCTTTAAAGCACTTACCCCTTTAGGACCCTCCTCGATACTCTAGTCGTGCCCTAAACCCGTGCGTTCTCTAAAGGCTTACTTATACACTTGTATTATAATACACTATTAAAAAAAATTGTACTAAAAAGTAAAAAATATTTTTCTTAAATTCGTACACCTGGAAACCAAAAGCTATTGGGGCACTATTGCATAGTTATTTTGCTCAATTGATCGCTCCCAAAGCTTTTGGATTCCAGGTACACGAATTTATAAAAATAATTTTTTAATTTTTAATACAGCTTTTCATAATAAAATTTTTTTTAATTTAATTTTTCTCTACATAAACGCACTTAACTCTTGAACGATTTTCACATTATTTGCCCTACCCTGCATACAATTTAACTTGAAGCCATTCTAAGTGTATCTGAAATGGTTATCGGACATGCAATAAATTTTGGCGGTGTTTAAACTTTGGTTGTGCAACTAAAAAAAAATATTCCATTTGTTGCCCACTTAATCGACCACACTGTATATCCTGGGTGTAGAATCGGGGCATGCCTATCATAAAAATGCTTTGTCATTGAAACTGAATCAACGTGTAAGAATTCAACTCCGTGGGATAAGAGGAAGTGGTTTCAATTTAGGATACAAGATTTGACCTAAACAAACTAACACACCAACATTGCAAGTTAAATAAAAGATTTTATATAGGGAATTATAGCTCAATAGACCCAATCATTACTGGATACAACAAGAACTGCTAAAATATAATTTTCTACCGATTGTAATACTTTAAATTCAACACAATATGAAAGAATTAACTAAGGTAAATCTTAAAATGATGTATCAGTATGGTAATATACCGAGTTTTTAGCTCAGTTGGTCATTACTTATTTTATAATAACACATGCTTTTATTTTTAAATCTGTATTTAGTATACTTATGACAAATATACAGTGTGTACCTAAGGAAACGCACAAAATACATATCTTTGGTATATGTCATTTTTCAAAAGAATCCTCGAGCAGGTCGATTTTAGTTTTGTAAATGCTACATGTTGTCACTATACCAAAATTTATGACGTCATTGGTTTTTGAGATGACGCCATCATAAAATTTTTTTAATGGAAACATACATTTTCTTTACTGTTTTTGGTGGTATATTCCGTTAGCTTTCTGATATAAAAAAAATGATATTACCTGAGCCATTCTTTTGGAAAAATGACATTTTATGTAAAAATAGCTTACCTTTCGCAAATTCACGAGTAATGTTCCACTTTCTTATTGACTGATAAACCTTGTTGCCTACATGAAAAGATTTGACTTAAAAACATAAAGAAAATAATAAAAAAACAATCACCTTAACAACAGAGAGATACAGGCCATTTTGTGCAAAGTATCGATAACTTTTTTATTCCTGGCACGTGTGGAACCTCAGTTTTGTAACACTTCTGAGACAGTGTAAAACTAGTGAATGCAATGCCACGTTTAAGTGAAAGAGAACGCATAGAATTTTTGATGATGATTGGATATAGTGATAGGCTGAGAACTCATCAGGAAGCATGTGATGTTTTCAATGCCAAGTATCCCGAAAAGCAAATGTCTAGATTCACTGTAAGTAGATTGGTGGCTAGATATGATGAACCTGGCAGTGTAGCTGACCTCCCTCGATCTGGTCGCCCTAGCACAAGCAACGAAACCAAATCAAATATTCTTCTAGAAAGTGAGAAAAACCACCATCTTTCGATAAGGCGGCTGGCTTTAAAGCATAACGTGATTCAAACTTCTGTTGTACGTTTATTGAAAAAAGAAAAATACCATTCATACAGAGTGCAATTAATCCACGAATTGAATGAGGACGATCCAGATTGGCGCTTATAGTTCTGTGAACAGTTGATGACCCTGTGCGATAAAAACCTAAATTTTTTAAAGAACATTGATTTTTTCTGATGAAACTACATTTTCTTTAAGGGTGCCTATACATCGGCATAACTGTAGCTATTGGTTACGCGAAAATCCTCATTGGACTCAAGAAGCCCATACACAGCGACGAGGCAAAGTAAACGTGTGGGCAGTTATGATTGGTGATCATTTATTTGGACCTTTTTTTTTTTTTTGAAGAAAATCCTATGGCCGCAAGATATTTACAGTTTTTGCGAGTTGAGTTAGTGCCAGCCTTAGCAGTTATGTTTCCGAACAATGAAGATGAAAATATTCCTGCTGAAAACGTCTGGTTTTAGCAAGACGGGACCGCACCTCATTTTGAGATAGCAGTGCGTCAGTTTTTAGATGACACTTTTACTGAAAGGTGGATAGGTCGTCGAAGTCCGATTGAGTGGCCCCCGCGTTCACCGGATTTAACCCCCTTAGACTTTTTTCTTTGGGGTTACTTAAAGTCAAGGGTGTATTTTAACAGACCGGATACCATAGAAGAATTGAAAGACAGAATTGGCTTGGAGATGAGACGGATTGCCCATGAGATGACTCAGAACAGCGTGCAAAGTGTCGACACCCATTTTGGTCAATGCCAAATGGTTGGAGGGTTGCAATTTGAGCAATGGAGATGATTTTTTTCTCACAATTACTTATGTAAGGTATCAATCAATAAAAATATTTTTTTCCAAAAGAATGGCTTAGGTAATATCAGTTTTTTTCATACTATCAGAAAGCTAAAGGAATATACTACCACAAACATTAAACAAAAATGTCTGTTTCCATTAAAAAAAATTATGGTGACATCATAACTCAAAAACCAATGACGTCATAAATTTTGGTATAGTGACAAAATGTAGCATTTACAAAACCAAAATCGACCTGTTCGAGGATTTTTTTGACAAATGACACATACCAAAGACATGAATTTTGTGTGTTTCTCAAGGTTCACGCTGTATATTAAAGTCAGTGTTTAATCACATTTTTACTATTATTGTTATTATTGGCAATGCGATATACACATTTTTCTTCTTCAAATCTTACATTTAAAGTCATTCAAATTCTTCCATATTACACTGTCATAGAAAAAATAAATTCTGGTATTACTTAGTTGAATCCAACTTGGTGTGAAATTTTCTTGCCGAATACCACCCGAGGTTAAATTAAAAACGGATAATATTTCCGCGGTCATGAATGTTTTAAGAAAATTATTTATTAATTACTAAATATTAATTTTCAAAATTAATATTCATGACATCGAAAAAATTTTCGGAAATAATTTAACCTATAGTGGTATTTCATGTGACAATTCAACAATTCGATGGAGAATATAATGTTTACATTTAGTTAATTTATTATGGTTAAAGATTTTCTTTCGCTTAAGTAAATAAATTTCAAAATAAGCCCACTCTGATCTGCAAATGTAAAGAAAGCATAACTTAACAAATATAAGTTGAATGGCCCTTACGAACGGCGCGCAATAGCCAAACCCATGTTAATGCAGGAATACAGGGGATCTCTTTTGAAGTCACCTGAACCGTGACTCGGATTCGCACTCCACTGTGTCCAGCACAAAGCGCATAACTTCTTATCCTCATAAGGAAGCCTAATAAATGAACACAGAGAGATGTCATTGTGTCCCGTAAAGCACCTGGGTAAAGTATCCCGATGATTACGGACAGTGAGTCTCGACAATTGCCCCATTATTAGGTGGACCAAATTTTCACCGGAACAGTTGGACGGGGATTTAGATTCATATGAATTTATCGAGCGAGGTAATTTGGATTAGTATACAATTCATGCGTATTTTGCATAGTTTTGCAGCTTTCCAGTCTTATTATAATAAATCGGTCCACTGATAGTATTAACCCGTTAGCTCATCGGTCTGCAAGAAAATGCTAGGATCACCAGAAGAGCAGCGCGCTGTTATGAAATGCTTCCTAGATCAAGTACCAGAGGGATTTTTATGTAAAAAAGAATTGATTTTTTTAAGGTGGCGATTTC
Organism: Stenurella melanura; assembly: GCA_963583905.1. Lineage (NCBI taxonomy): Eukaryota > Metazoa > Arthropoda > Insecta > Coleoptera > Cerambycidae > Stenurella > Stenurella melanura. Next base: position 139,572,641 of record OY757311.1, read on the forward strand.
CAAAAGAGAAGAGACATCCTCTAGGAAAATATTTATTATTTTTAGCTATAACTTTTTTTTAGTACGTATATTTAGAAAAACTATAAGTGTATCTAAGAAGAACCATAACAAAACTGTTACTATGAATTTTCACTCGATTAGATTAGATTTAAATTTAAAGATTATGCTGATCTTCCTACTCGTAGTTTTAAATCTAAATATTTTGAAAACGATTGAAATTATTCGGTGAAAATTCATAGTAATAGTTTTGTTATGTTACTACTTAGGTAGTCTTACAGTTTTTTTTAAATATACGTGCTAAGAAAAAAAAAGTTATGGTCAAAAATAATAAATATTTCCCTATCGGATGTCTCTCTCTTGGAAATCACCAACTAATCGCTGAATTGCGTGAAAAACATGTACCCAGATTAGCGAATAGAAATCCCTTGTGCTTATTATACTTTTCGCAAATACAAAACGAAGAGTATATTGCATTCGATCGGCACATTTCTAAAACCGGTAATATTGCTCGAAGAGAAATTTTTTTTATATCATTGTGTTGGTGATCGAATTCTGAACAACTTTCAAAATGCCCGTCCGTCCGTCTGTCCGTCTGTCTGTCCGCCCGTCACGTTTCTTGTAAGCACGATAACTTAAGAACGAAAAGTCTGATTGTATTGAAATTTGGCCAGTAAGTTAGTATTAGTTAGAGGAAAAAATGTATAATTTTTGAGCAAAATCTATAAATAAATAAACAAGTTATAAATTTTTGTAAATAAAAAAAACTGATTTCATAATTTTTTTTATGTTTTGTAATTAAACTAAAAATGTCTAAAATTAGTATTATTTACAAAAAAAACCTCTAAGAATATCCTATAGAATGTGCAACAATTATATAAAATGTGCAGTAAATCGGCGAAGAGTATAACGGTTAGCTTATTTTTTTTTACAGCCAAATTTTGAAAAGACAATTTTTTTGCTTTAACTTTTTTTTGAAGAGATAGATAGAATTGTCTCAGATTAAAGTCGTAAATAATATAATTATCTATAGATCCTGTCAAGCCCGATGTCAAAAAAATAAAATATAACCTTAACATTTTAAAATAAAAGATAAAATCAACTTACTCTATTAACCTAAAATTCTTTACGAAAATATGTACGATTAGGCTGAAATTTCAGGCAATTGTAGTTAAATATGTCTTCAAGAAGATGATGCGAACTGATTTTACAACTATTAAATTTTGCATGAGATAATTCTGAAAATCGCTGTTTTTAAGCTGATTCTTGGTTTTGATCTACTCTTATACTCCAAAGAGGACATTTTATTATAATTTTGTCAACCGTTCTTTGCACTTTGATATTGATAATTCTCTACGTCTATGTCAGTTGATTCGTACATACACACGGAAACACTACAAATAGCAATCGCTAACAGATCCGCTTGATTTTTTTTAATTGCTTAGTTTACTATCACAATAATAGACCACTATTGAATTTCATAGGAATCCGTTGACTGGCTAATTACTATATATAATTATTTAGCAACCTTTTTGCGAACCATTTCGCACGCTGGCTGTTAAATGGATAATTGTAACGATAATTAAAATAAGAAAGCGTTTATGTGAAGGTCAAATTTTAATAAGTGTAAAAAATATGATTTTTTTTCTAAGGCCATGTCGGCAAAATGTGAAAATTTTCAGTGCTAAATAGAGCAAGCAGTATTTGCTTTATTTTTCGAAATAGATACCACGAATACTTGGAAAAAGGAAAACGAAACGATAGAGACATATTTTTAATTTTAATTATTTTTCTTACAGTTAACATTTTATAAAATTTTGTGAAATATATAGGGTTAGAAGAGCAATTAAAAAAAAATCTTGTAGTAGGAAAATATTTAATGAATGTTTCAAACAGAATCCCTGTTATTAATTCTTGCATAATAGGTCCAATTAATAAAATATTTGTTTCAATAAAATTCAATAAACTATTGATTGATTGATTGACTGATTTGCCAGCGTAAGGAAGGCATTGCTGCCGATTCCAGGCATGGAGATTTGTTCCACCACGCAGCCCGATTGCCCGCTGAACGGCCAAATGCAGTCGCCCTGTCGTCTATTACATATTCATGCCATGACTGGACGACTTCACCCGACCCACCAATGGACGATCCAACTGTGTGCCGGAACAAACTCCTGATGCTTCTATATACCACCTGACTGGCTGCATATGCTGGATTGGACATTGGACATGCTTGTTGTCAGCAGCGAGAGCCGCATGATGCATGGAGGTAGGAATATAGGATGGAGCGTGTAGGTGTTTGTGAGATGCTTCTTCTTGGTTTCTATCTGTCTTCATCGGATGGGAAGCGTAGGCATTTGTGAGATGCTTCTATTAGGTTTTCGTGCTTCTTTTAACTTTCAGGTTTTTGTGAGATGCTTCTTTTTAGTTTCTGTCTGCGATTATCTTCTCTCCTATTCTCCTTCTGAGTTTTTTGTTTTTTGTTTTTTTGAGTCTGGCAGTTTGTATATCATTGATATTTCTTTATTGTATTCCGTCATTTGTTGTGGCGTTCCTTCTCCGTGTGTGGAATCCTTTCCTAGCTTATTCATAATCCTCTAGATTGTTGTTATCCATGTGTCCCTAGTTTGTTGCTGTTCAGTCTTAGCGCTTTCTTTAGTAGCTGTGTCGTGTCTCGTCTTTCGACGTGTCCCCAGTAATTGTGTATGATTCTATTCTTTTGATTATTGTTTTTCCCTCTAGTAATATTGACGTTTTCTGTCGTTTTTGTGGTTTTCCTGTTTTTGCCATCAGTTGGATAATGTCCCTTTCAGCTCTTCTCAGGCTTCTTCTGTTGGCCTTTGTCGTTGCTGCGTTTTTGACTCCATAGTCATCATAGGCATTATGATAGTCGTGTATGTCTTTTTGGTTAGGCTATATGGTGGTTTATTTTTCTCAATAAAGGGCAGTAGAGCTCTTGTTACTCTGTAGGACGTTTTGATTCTTTGCCTTTGCCTTACTAGTTCTCAAGGTGTAGTCTCCTATTTTGTATTCTTCCCCACTTGTTGGACTTGTATTGTCAATGGGTCTCAGGCCATTATTAGGCTCTTCTTGAAGTTTCTTTTTATGCCAGAGGAATCCAGATGTGGTGTTATGTTTCTCAGAAATTTAACGATGTCTTGTTTTTCCTCGGTGATGATGAGTATATCGTCGGTATACGCAAGCACGATGGGGGACTATATCGTTCCATCGTTTCCACTGAAATCCTGATTCTCCCTTATTGTGCTTTCTATCACTTGATCCAGGACTGTGGTGAATAGTCGAGGGGATAGAATAAAATTTAATAAACAGCGATAAATGTTGAAAACATTTTGAATTTTACGGCGAATTTAGAATTGAAAATTTTTTGAAATATTTCAAAGTGTAAGAAAACGGTTCGGAAAACGATTAAAAATGCCAAGAAAAAGCATTTTCTCTTCAGATTAGGAAAAAGAGATAAAACCTACAATTTGAATCTAAGGATGTAAATATGCCGCAAAATAACAACAACGTCCAGATTATCAACATTATAGCAGTTGAAATTCCTATTGAATCTTGCCAACCTGAAATAGGTTGATGGCATATCATGGCGACGATGATTAGGAGTGTCAAAAAGTTAGCTTGGGAAGCCTGCGTTATGAAGTTCTGTTTTATTTATGAAGTTCTTGGGTAGAGGTAAACGAAAAGCTTCGCATGCTTGAGGTCCAGAGTTCAAATTTTACCGCAAATATATTTTTACTTTTTTTTTACATTTTCAAATTTGTTTCCGCTTCCCGGTTTCGTGGGTAACTTTTCCATTCTTGCGTAATATGCTTCTTACCACACTTATTACGTAATATATTATTACGTGCTATAAACGTGCTTACTACAATTGTGGATATGAAATATCGTTTTTGGAGTATTCTTGGGCTTTTGAAAATTTCAAGTCTCACCATTTAGAGAAATTTTGACTTATTAACTTTTATTATTGCGCCACCACAAATTAATAACTTTGGTGTCCTAAGTGTTGGATTGTGTGTACTCCACCAAGTGGAGTCATACCACACCACCATAATCACATTGACAGAGAATGATTGTATCATTCTTGTATATGAAATCTGTAAAAAGTTAAAACGTTCTTACAAACCCATCTGAGTCTGTCCCTCATAATTGTGAAATTGCTTCCTGATATACTGACTATGATGATTATATAAAAACCTTAATAATTGTCTACAGTATTTACATCTACTTCTTAATTTAAATTATTCCTAATAGAAAAAGGCATATTAAGACATCACAATTGGGACCAGTATTAACAAATGTCCTTCTAAACTAAGAATTCACTGAACTATTTTATACATATTCAAGCTGGTATGCAAAAATAATAAAAAACCGTTACAGAACAACAGAATTTCGATATCTCGGTCTCAGATTTCGATTTACCTCTAAAGTAAGAGAAACAAATCCAAGTTACTCCAATTGTTCGCCTCTGATACCTTTATCAATGGTACAAATCAGACATGGGTCACTTTCCTAATCCCGTTTCAACCAGGAAACACAACACGATGTAAAATCAACAATGTGGCATTTTTTATAAAACTTCGATGAGAATTCACCACAATGCTAGTAGGGCAGGGCCCTTGATCTTTAAATTGCTTATCAGATCCTGGAATAATAGACAAATAATCTGCAAAACCTTGAGGGTCCTTTGAAGTTTAATCGAAAATAAATACAAGATCGATAATTGCTTGTATCGATATGCGGATATTTTATTGTGCGTCCTTTCAATATGCTTAATAGGATTTTACACGTATTGGACAATTTTATTGGGAATTATCGCCGGCAAAATAACAAAGTCGGAGGATTTCTGATGAAAATAGAACTGTATCGAGTTAAAATAAGCGTTTGACTCCATTGTAGTTAGTTTTTCTGTACTGCACATTTTTGTGTAAGTAAATTATCACGCAAAATACGCTGAATATTGAATTCAATATCATCAAATAGTTTCACATTATGAATCACTTTTCAAAAAAAAAAAAAAAAAGAATAAATAAATAATTTTTCTTGGCACGATTTTCAAACATCAAAATAATTTAATAAACGGTTTACAGCATTGTAAGACTCATTTATTATTCAATCATATCATATCAATCCTCTTTTTCTGAAAATGCTTCCATTTTATATAATTAACTATTTTATCAATTCTTTTTAAAATACATTGGTAAATAACCGAATAAACATGAGGTCACGTTTCTGAGAATAACTGCAAAATTTTAGAATAAAAAATTATGAAAAAATTTCCTCGTACAAAAAATGCCGTGCTTTATCGGTATCTAAAATATTATTTACATACTAGGCACATTTTCCAAGACATAATGGATTTAAAACTGGTATGGTTAAAATGGTCCAATGTATATTATTCAAATTGCATGATTTAGAATTAGGACATAATGAACACATAATTTTTTTAATTTTTTTCAGCTCCTCCGTTTTTGAGAAATTCGCGGTAAAAGTGAGGGGTCACTACATTTGAATTGCATATTAGTATCATATTCGGTACATGTGAAATATCAGTTTTCAAACCAGTGCAATGCATCCAAAACAAAGTTACAGAAACAAAATGGCGGACGTTTTGCGTACGAAAAAATGTGAAAAAGTCGTTTTTTCTCGTTTATCTGCGAATGTAACTTTTTCATAGAAAAAAAAATTCAAAAAATAGTTGTAGACATTTAAAATACCTACACTATGGCGCCCATTGAATGAAAATCCGATTGTTAGATTTCTCGGAAATTAAAAAAACATGAAAAAATGATATTTTTAATTTTACATTAACAATCTCAGGAAATATGCGTCATAACGTGATTAACAAGTGTCTGTAATCCGAATTCCGACGGATCAATAGTTTCCGAGACATTCAATTGTTTATTAAAAAAGTGATCTTGGTAACATTAAAATTCCCCAAAATCAGGCGGTCCGATTTCAATTTTGCAAATAGCTTTCTACTTTTCATGAGTTGTACTATCATTGAGCTGAAAGCCAAAGTCAAATATTTCAATTAAGATGCTCAAGAACCAGGTTGAAAATGATGCATATTTCTTCATTTTCATTTGAATTAAAAAAAAATGGACACCCTCCTATCTTCAGAACGCGAAATTTTTTAATTTCAAAGAATTCTCGAGACCTTATTCTTTAACCCACCGCGCTGAGATTTGCAGATATTGCACTTGAATACTTCAACTTTCGACAGAAAAATATAAGCAATTGCTTAACCGTCTTTTTTGATAACATAGTTCATGTTGATGTGAGGTGCTCGCACCCGCTAGTCGAGCCAGCGTGCGCTGGCAAAGTTGGGAGACAGCCTGCAGCAGCGGTGTGTCTCTACGTCAAAAGGTTGAGTGGCGCATTCCAAATCGTTCGCGCTTGCAAAGTCGTCTATATCTTGGTTTCTAGTGTACCTAAAAAAATTCTTTTGTGCAGTATCTGCAAATCTCAGCGCTGTAAGTTAAAAGATAAAGTCTCGGGAAGAAAAACTATCTCGAGTTTAGTTTCTTTTCAATTTCAAACATTTCGATACACCAACAATTGACAAAGTTATTAAGTACATTTGTCTATACCATATTTCTTGAAATTGTTGATACCATGAATTATTTATTGTAAAAGTTACTGCAAAATTAGAAAACGCCATTTTTCGACGTCTTTTTTCAATTTCCGAGAAATTTAACAATCGGATTTCCATTCAGCGGGCGCCTCTTTGTGGGTTTTTTAAATGCCTACAAGTCTTTGAAACATTTTTCGATGGAAAGTTATATTCGCAGATAAACGAGAAAAACCGACTCTTTCACATTTTCTCGTACGTAAAACGTCCGCCATATTGTTTCTTCAACTTTGTTTTGGATGCACTGGTTTGAAAATTGATATTTCACATGTACTGAATATTATCCTACTATTTTTTTTCTTGACCTGTTGACCTATTATTTCATGCTGTTCTTCGTTCTTTATTTATTATTTACGAACATCTTGGAATCCACATTCGAGTCGTTAATGAAATTAAAAATGTATGCGAGGGAATATTATGAAGATTTTCTTATTGGCGATCTACCTTATAGACTGCCCATTAATAATTCAAATATGAAAATTTGCTATCATTAGATAGTGAATAAGCTCTGACCAAGTTGTATTGCCTTGCGTTGGTTAATCATTTCCGAATTCGCTGTTTTCACAAATTTTAAAATCCCTTTGACTGTGAAGATAATACTTAATTATGGTTTAAAAGAAATGAATTTTCCCAAGTAATTGATTTATTCCTTAAAATATGCCCTTTTAAATTTGAATTCAAATTTTACCGCGAAAAACCGTACGTCAGCGCATCCTGCACTGATGACGTCAGAGGTTACATTGTTGGTAAACAAACATGGATTGTGTATTATAAATACACGTTATTTTGCAAAACGTTTTATAATGGAAAATAAGTGGTATTTTGTGCCAGGATGCAAAAATACATCCATAGAGCGACTTACGGCCGCTAGACGTGATCCACCTATTACAGCATCAGTATTTTTCTGCTGTGAGGATAATTTTAAAGTAAGTTGAGTAAGCAAAGTAAGTTTAAAATTTCATTATCATGCTTGAGTATTAGTCTAAAATAATGAATAACTAGCTACCTAACCCTGTTTACATTACAAGTTTATGAGCAACATTTAAAAGTTATGTTTATACAATATCAACCTTGTATATATTGAGCTATATGCACTAATTATAATATAGGAGTCATCAGGCTACGTTAAAGTAAATAAATAAATACAAAGAAATCTAATAAAATCGTAACTACTAAATCTTATGCTGCAGCTTTAGAGTCCCTCTCTTCTGCTATGTTGAAACGTTCGTCTTTCTTTATAAATTCCGCGATCATGAACACATCCACTTCCGGTAAATTTCCTGAAATAGCTCTTACGAATCCTGTATTAGCCATTTCGAATTAAATTACAGGTACAAACGTACGAGAGGTCTTTACAATACTATGTTTATATACTACGTACATGCGATATTACTGTTTTATGTAATCGATGACGTCACCAGTGTCACCACCAATAATGGCGTGTTTCGCGTAGCTGTTTAAATATACAAATTTTATGTTATTTAATATTTACATAATTTAATATTAATTTAATTAATTGCTTTTTAAATGCAGGGAAATGCTTTAATACATTAAGTACTTCATTTTAATAATATCGAAAAAGCTAATTTGCATATAGTGAAAACACCTATTTAGAGTGATGATAATAATAAGTTTTTACTGTAGTATAAGAAATATAAATTTTGACTGTACATTAATAATTCAAATATGAAAATTTGCTATCGTTAGATAATGAATAAGCTCGGCTGTCCCAAGTAGACACACGGTAATTGTAGTCGGGTTAAACATCGGGAAAATTGATATTTAATGAATTATGTTAGCCTCACAACATTTGAAGAGATATTGTCATATATTTTCACAGAAGTTTCGTAATTGACTTGATTTGTCATTCTCCATTATCAGAGTAAAAATATATTTGAAAATGTTTGATTAGCAGCCTATACTTTGTTTTTAAGTAGCTTCGAAATCTGTACATACATCCTTATTTATATGCAAAACACAGTAACTGCATTTACTGAATTTGTAACTGGTAGATACTCAAAAGTAAACATTAGATATACATCAAGTGTGTTTGGGTGTAGGAAATTGACAATTGAGACATAAGTAGGTATTTAAATAGAAATGAAAGTCTCTTAAACAACTGAAACAAATGCTGCCCATCATTGCAATTGACACAGTAAGTGGTGTAATTATGGAAGGGGTGATCTGACCACCATTTTCAAAACAAAGTAACTACTCAGACCATGTAAAAAAACAGTAATGTCATAGTACTTACTGTGTTTTCCAGTGGTGTTTGGCTAATACTGTGTTTTGTTCCGGTACAACTACTCATTCTCAGTCACTTACTGTGTTTTGTGCACATAATAACTCTTAAATGTTCATTATTTAGTCAATTATAAGTGTTCCACAAGACGTGTTGGGACACAGTAAATCCAATACTTTAAAAAACTCAATTTTTTAAAATTTGTCAATTCTGTGTTTCTGTTTGGGACAGCCGAGCTCTGGTCAAGTTATATTGCCTTGCGTTGGTTAATCATTTCCCAATTATTTATTTAGAGTGTACATAAAGATGATAATAGTAAAAGTTTTCACTATGGTATAAGAAATATAACTTTTTTTAACTCCGCATAGTATTTTTAAGTGGTCTGTCACCTCTCAGATAAGCAAAATGCATGATTTTATTCTACAGGCATTAAAAAATAAATGGTATTCATCATTTAAAAAAATAGATGTTAAAAGTGTCCTCTCAACAAACAACAATAAAATTAATTATTTAATCATTATAAATAGAATTATTTATACAGAGTGTCTCACTTAATGCCTCCGGGGCCATTTTCTCAATAACCAAAAAAGATATTTAAATGCTGTAAACGGTATTCACTAGACTATAAATGACAAAATCAATCTTTCTACAAGTTGAGGTATTAATGTATCTCGAAATTTTCCAGAAAATTTCAAATTAATATAACTTTCGATTATTTGAAGATAAAATAACAGATAATAACTCATTGTTGTAAACTAGGGGCTGATGCATAGAAGGCAAAGTTTGTCGAAAAACGTGGGACAAAAAAGCGTGTTTCGAAAATTTGCGATTTTCACTAGCGGATATCTTGAAAGCTATTAAAAATTGGAAAAAATGTATAGTAATACTCTTGTAGCAAATTTTATCAGCTGCATTGTTTTCGAGATATAAGCGAAGCATCAAAAAAGTAATCTTCTACGTGCACCCTGCACCCCGCTCATCTTGTAAATTTGGAAACTTTTAGTATGTGTAACTCCTATCTACTTCAAATACGGCTCTGAAGTAAAAAATTTTGTTCTCGACATGTCCTCTCCATCCCCCGCTTTGCATTCATTGACTGGACTAACGATAATATTTTTAAGACATATTCATACCTTCCCATCGTGACATCGACTTTGAACGATTTTGTCGTAAATTGTCTGCTCATAAAACATTTCAGGACATAACAAAAAGTAACCGTTGCCTGTTCTTACCTCATTTAAAGTTATATATTTCAAAAAGTTTCATCCCATTTTACCCTTTTGATAATATAACGATCATCCAACATCTCAATTCGCCATTAACACTACATTCTAAATCTTGCTAAAAAAATGACAATAGAAATACATCGTATATTAAAAATGTACGCCCATAACTATTTCATAAAGATTTTAAATAAAAAATGTCATGAATAGTGCACATGTACCGAAAAATCCATTGTAAGAAATCGTAACCTTCAAAGGGTGCAAGTATAAAAGTGCCTGGCGTATAAAAAAAGGTTCGCGATCCAATTTTAAATTCATTTGGGGCAACTAACCCCATTGATTTTGATTTATAAATGCCTATTCCCATAAACGGCCTTGTACTATAACAAATCAAAAATTACCATAACACTGATCGATATCCGATTGAATTGTGTATCAGCTCCTTTCGATTTGGTTTAAAATGTAAAATCACTTAGGGGCGTGCGCAAATATACATGTATTTCTACTCTAAATCGAATTATATTTGACTTCTGGATAATTTGCATTCATATATGCTGACATGGAACACATGTTTCAATTGATTTCTATTCAGTACTTTGAAATAAAGTATCAATTACGTTTGTGAAAAAACCGAGCATTTTGAAATTGAAATTTTTTCAATGCGAAAACATTTACATATAATATCCATTACTGATTCTGAAATAGCTGTATTTAAATTTATTTTAAATTCATTTTATTTTTTACAATAAAGAACTATTGTAACGATAGTATTGTAGGCAATTGTTGAAAAGTTGTCACCAGAAAATTTTATTCCAGTGTGTTGATAAAAAAAATTCGTTACGTTATTATAATCAAAGGTTGGGAAGTAGAATTAGCTAAAGATTTATAACATGATATTTTTCAGTAGATACGGCCCACTAAAGTGATCTAGGTATAGATAAATGAGGAACGTTAGAGTATGAAGGTAAAGAAAAAATGTATAAATGGTTTTGCATCTGTAGCAAAACAAGAGAAGATAAAAACTGCAATAAAAATATACGGATCAAATATTATATGCATACTGGTAATATAAGATAACATGCACATTGTATTTCCTAGAGAGAAGTTTTAGAGATTGGCATATAACGGCCGAATTAAACATATTGTAATGTAAATGACTAATTTTTAATCAGTTAGATTTTGGATTAGTAAGAACGCAAAACGGTTATATAGTAAATCTATATCTAACTAAAGGCTACTAATATACGATTCAAATGTATTGACCCCTCAGTTTAACCACGAATATCTCAGAAACAGAGGAGCTAAAGAAAATGAAAAAAATACGTGTTATGTCTCGATTATAAGTCATTCACTGAAATTTGCATTATATACACTGGACAGTTTTGAAGTTCTGCTAAGTTATATTGAAGACTGTCCTGCATTTTAAGGAAATTTTGATCATACCAGTTTTAAATCCATTATACCTTGAAAAATATGCCTACTATGTAAATAATATTTTAGAGGCCGTTAATACACGGTATTTTTTATATAAGGATATTTTTTCACACATTTTTATTCTAAAATTTTGCAATTATTTTCAAAAACTTCATGTATATTCGTGAATTTAATAATGTATTTAAGAATTCTTTAATAAAATAGTTAATTATATAAAATGTAAGCATTTTCAGAAAAGAGAATTGGTATATATCAAATGTTAATTTAGTTATCAAGCGCAATAGATAATATTATTGCAAGCTTCCAATAATATTATCCATTGCGCTCGATAACTCAATTAATATTTGATACATATCAATTCCTTTTTCTGAAAATGCTTACATCTTATATAATTAGTTCATCAAAAAATGTTTTAATACATTGATAAATAACCGAATAAACATGAGGTCACGTTTTTGAGAGTAACTGCAAAATTTTAGAATGAAGAATTATGAAAAGATTTCCTCGTACAAAAAATGCCCTGCTTTATCGGTATCTAAAATATTACTAACATAGTAGGCATATTCCAAGATATAATAGATTTAAAACTGGTATGGTCCAAATTTCCTTAAGAAGTAGGACACTTTTCAATATAACTTAGCAGAATATCAAAACTGTCCAATGTACATATTCAAATTTCAGTTATTGATTTAGAATAGGGACATAATGAACACATAGTTTTTGCCAATTTTTCCGCTTCACCGTTTCTGAGATATTCGCGGTTAAACTGAGGGGTCAAACATTTGAATCGTATATTAATAATGTAATATCGAAATAGCGACAATTTTAGATTCTGCCAGAGCATTTGGTACTATGTTCACTTCGAAAAGTTAAAAGAGCGAGTGATTTGAATTTCGTGAAGGCTCTCAACTGTACATACATGAGAGGACTCCATAAGATATATTCAAAAACTCGGCTTCCATAGAGTTGGAGTTGGATAACTCAACTGTATTTAGGCTGACATTACTTATAGTACAAGTAAATGTTATATTAAAATGAGTAAAATTGTATATTTTATATTTTTTTTATGAAAATAAGTTATATAGATGGCGTTGCCAAGTATGCAAATGAACTGGTACAAACTATTAATGAAGAAAAGTGTGTGATCAAAATCGAGAAATCTAAGACTTTAAACATTTATAGTTACTATAATATAAATAATACCGAGTTGAATAATATGAATATAAAATTTTTTGACAATATAGCAGGTAGGTAGATAGATATAACGTATTGGTGTTAAAATACAAAAATACTTCTACAAATCAAAGAACAAACAGTTAAATAAATTGAGGCATGACAATGTTTGTAATAAGTAACCGTTTATAGAATAATGTTGAAATATATAAAATATTATTTAAAAAAGAATAGAATATTCATATATTTATGCAAAACATTATTTACATACTGAGAGGTTGATGGTCGAGGGAAAACCAAATTCTAAGTGGCGAAAATCGACCTTTAAAACGTTTAACTGATTAATTAAACAACTAATGGGAAAGATCTTTGTGCTGACAGATGGCGTAAAGTTGACGTACATATTATACAGCAAAGATAGGATAAATAATATAATTTATGTACGTAAAATAAAACATACATTTTTATAGCTCTTATTTGAAATATTAGTTTCGTTTACACCCAAATCAGATTTTGTATGAGCTCTTTCCAAATAATGATCAAGGTGATAATAATAATAATGTTACCGCGAGATAGGGCCTTCCCCAGCAACTCCACCGTAGATGGTTGTTTACTTGTGGAGCGGTTAATAAATGAAAAAAAAGAAAGGGAAAACAGGGGAAAAAATACAAAAATAAAATAAAAAATGAAAGCTGCTAGGTTTAGAGACACAAGAAGCAGAAAACTTAGAAGAAGAAAAATAAGGAGATGACGATAGATGGAAATTTAAAAGAAGCATGGAAACTGAAAAGAAGCATCTCGCAAACAACTGCATCACACCCCAGCCGATGATGACAAATGGAAACTTATTAGAACCATGGGAACTTGAAAGAAGCATCTCTCAAACACCTACACTTCCCACCCTATATTCCCACCCCATGCGTCATGCGGCTCTCGCTGCTGACAACAAGCATGTCCAATGTCAAACCCGGCGTATGCAGCTGGTCCGGCGGTATATAAAACATCCGAGATTTGGTTCCGGCACTCGGTTTGGCCGTCCGTTGGGCGTATTCGACGGACGACCAGGCTGCGTGTTGGAACGAACCTCCATGGATGCCCGGAATTGGCAGCAATGTCCACCATACGCTGGCAAATCAATCAAATCAATCAATCAACTCTTTCCAAATTTTCGTTTCCGATTTCGTATCAAGCATATTTTTACCTAATGTGAAAGTAATTATCTTACATTTATTAATATTAAAAGGCAAGCTGACTTTGAACAGACCAGTTAAATATTTCCCTCTTATCATCTTGTAGAAGCAAGATATTTTTATAATCTTGTATTTGTTTAAATATATTCATATCATCATCGAAAAGGCTAACTGATGAATATTTAACTGAATCTGTAATATCATTAATGAAAATTAAAATTACGAGTGGTCCCAGATTTGAGCCCTGTGGAACTCCTAAATTTGACTTGTTGTAATTCTATCAGAAATTATTGGTCACGACATCATGAGTGAATACAACAACTTAAAATTCTTATATCATATCGCCAAGCAATCTGGCTCTAATGAATTACTCAACTCACAAAATACAAAAAAGTAATCAATGACTTAATATCGAAAAGGAAAATTGAACGCAATACGAAGGAAATAATGAACTCAGAAATACTCAAAATACCAACATTAACATAAAAGTTAATAATGAATTAATATGTGATAGGCAAGAAGTGGCTAATATTTTCGGTAATTACTTCTCCACTTGCATCGAAAAGAAATTAAAAAAACACTTCAATACTAATCGATCAAATTTATGCACACTCCCGCATCAGATTAGCTGTGCCTCAATATTCATAAAACCGGTAACTAATATAGAAGTAATAGAAATTATTGATAAAATGAAAAATAAAAATTCTGTAGGGGTTGATGAAATACCACTGCGGCTTCTCAAATTTTGCAAACATACACTGGCCGATACAATTGCTACCTTGATCAATAAGTCTCTTGAATTTGGACAATTTCCAAACATTTTAAAATTAGGAAAATTAATACCATTACACAAGAAAGATGATCATAACATGTTAGAAAATTACCGACCAATCATAATCCTAAGTTACATATCTAAAATTTCTGAAAAAGCGGTAGCCACGCGCCTGTATAATTATTTAGAAGAAAAAAACAAATTTACAGATAGCCAGTATGGTTATAGATCTGATAGGTCTACGGAACTAGCCAGCCTGGAGTTTATCCAAAAAGTACATGACTACCTTGATAAAGGTAAAAAAGTTGCAGGGCTGTTTTTTGATTTAACATCGGCCTTTTATTGCGTAAATTCAAATTTCTTGCAATTGAAATTATCTTCCCTAGGAAGAAGAGGCAACATAGTAAATTGGATCATGTCCTATCTTGAAAATAGAAAAATATTAGTTTCACTAGATTGCGTAACTTCAGATATATATAATATGGATATTGGAGTGGGACAGGGCTCGATAATAGGCCCATTGCTATTTCTATTGTTCATAAATGACCTTCCATCTTTCCTAAATCAGAGTGATGTCTTTATGTATGCTGATGATACATCTGTAATCATTAATGCAAATAGCGTACCGGAACTAGAATCGAAGGCATACCTAATTTCTGATGAATTTAAAAATTGGTGTGATAAAAATTCGCTCATAGTGAACAAAAATAAAACAGTGTTTCTTTATTTTTCTTCTTCAACACCAACTTTGTTACCTAATATTGACTATGTAGAAACAAGTAATAACACAAAGTTTTTGGGCATTGTCATAGACTTAACACTTGACTTCTTCGGTCATATAGAAAGTGTCTGCACAAAGTTAGGTAAATGTACATTTGGAATTTTAAATATTAAAAAAGAAGTTAACGAAACGGCCCTAATAATATGTTATTATTCTCTTGCATATTCAGTCCTTAGCTATAATATTATCATCTGGGGACAGGCTGTAGAAATTAATAGGGTGTTTGTCATGCAAAAAAGGATAATTAGGATTATCTTCAATTTGCCCTACAGACATACGTGTCGTGACACTTTTAGAAACAAGAAAATTATGACACTACCATGCATATACATGTATAAATTACTTTGTTTTGTTTTTAATAATATCGACAAATTTAGGCTCAATAGATCAGTACACGATCATAGAGCAAGGAGTGCCAACGATATACACATCCGCAACTATAGGCTTAGTAAATACAAAAAGTCCCTATACTGTGCTGGTGCTCATCTATTTAATCTACTTCCAGATAGATTAAAACTTGTAACGACGTACAAGTTATTTAAGACTGAACTAAAAAGCTTTTTAATTGAAAAGTGCTTTTATTCCATTGACGAATTCTGCTCATCAATGACATAGACTCTATTCATGACATTGAACTTGACTTAGATTATTTTCATATATACAATTTATGTATGTCTGTTTTTGTATATATTTTATCTTTTATATAAGTACACACTTTTTTAGACTTAGATTATCTAAACTTTAAGATCGTATTTCGTTATATATAATTTGTACGTCTCTTGTTTGTATATATTTTCTATTTTATCTTTTATATACGTATATATTTTCTATTTTTATATTTTTCTAATTATAGTCGACGAAACCTTTTTCTGTGAAAACAGTTTTTATGGCAAATAAATGTTTCTATTCTATTCTATTCTATTCTATTGCTGTTGACTTAAGGCAAGTAGACGTAAACGTTATGTTAAGTCACTGTAGGTGGAGAATTTTGTGTAAATCACATCCAGTTGATTATCATTTGTCAAGGCATTCGTCGTAGAGGTCCCAAAATCCACTAGATTTCCATTTACTTATCTTTTTTTTTGAAATCCATATTGAAAGTTAGATATTTTCTTTTGAACATGTTCATACAGTAGCTATATATGTATATATAATGGTTTCGAATATATTAGAGAAATTTAATAATATAGCAATAGGATGATAATTTATAATTTTCCTTTGAACTCTGCGTTTAAAAACAGGAGTAATTCGTGCTATTTTCAGTTTATAAGGATTTTGTTTTTTTCTAAGGGCTATATTAAATATTTTTTCAAGCTCTTAATAAGTGCTTTCTTGCAACTCTTTAATACATTACTAACTGCCCAACGCTTTCAACGGTTTTAATCTATCTACTGCCATAATGACATCAGCATCAGTAATTTCCGAAATATTTCAAAACTCTAAATCTTTGTTATCAATCATATCATTGACATTCGTAGTACTTATTTTTTTAAGTATTTGAAACAGATTTAAAATTATTGAAGAAGCCTTGAGCAATAGACTTCCCCCTGACTATTTCTCTGAGTAATCCAGATTGGCGATTATTTTTCGTTTCAATAAAAAACACGAAATTGCTTGGCATTGTATTTAATATTATTCTCAACGTTTGTAATATAATTTTAGTAAGGTGTTGGTATAAAAATCAAAACCGCAATAAATCTTCTGCGTCTGTTTAAGTCATCAATATAATAATATATCATGGACATATGAAAAAGCCACTCTGAACTTATTTAAAGAGGACTAAAGAGTTCTAAAAGCGTTTCGAATAAAGCCAGCTTTATATTATATAATCGTATGATACATTTATTGGGAATTGTGTCTGAAATATAAAAGTTAATCTATAAAATAAACATTGTAGTATACGCCATTTCCCGTATTATGTGGCGACACAATACCTCTAAATCCAAAATAGTTTTCATTGAAATGGTTTTATAAATAACCCTAACATTGCACAATATTCCTAAAGTATTACAAATTATAACAATAAAAATAACAAGAGCTTTTCTATTTGAGGAATAATGGCCTTATAGAAAGGTCTTTGGAAATCCAACATTGTGTGTAGCATTCGTACCAAAAAGGCATTATATGTGTGGAAGTGGGCTTGAAAAATCCGATTTCCTCCCTACAAACCGCCCTCGCAAGAATGAGCAGTTGTTGTAAGCAAAACTGGACTTAGACTCCATGTTATTGTGTGGATTTTTCTTATCAATGAATAACATGCCATTATGGACTCGTCAACCGCAGATGCTAGTATATTAGCCAAGATATAGAGAGGCTTAGATATATTTCTACATGAATTTTGTATATGCGTTTCTAGCATTTAAATCATAGGAATTTTACTATACAAATAGAGTACACTGTATCGAAAAAATCTTTTCCCTTTACAAAAACATAGAATGAGAAAATGTGATCTCTACAAAAATATTGAAATCAATTGAAATCGCCAAGTCCGGTATCTATTTATAAAAAATAAAATTACAAAAGAAATGTTATGAAAAAAACTTTTTTTTCAGATACAAAGTAACTTAGCACGTTTGTTAAAAGTGGCCTAAAAGAAGAAAATAATGTTGATAATTGCAATAATTAGGTGAATAAAGAAGGTGTGGGGCACCCGATGAGTAAAATTTTCTGTTCTTCCAGATATTTTGAGCGCGCTAGGCTTCTAGGTTTATTAACATAATAATTATTGTTATTTTCAGCATTATTTTCTTCCTAACCATTATATTTTTCGCTGATTTATTGCACTTTTTTTTATAATTGTTGCACATTCTGTAGAACACTCTTCGCAGTTTTTTATAAATAATATTAGGTTTAAACCGTTTTTTTTAATTACAAAACATAAGAATATTGATTTTATTTTCAAATTTAAAAAATTAATAACTGTTTTGCTTATTGGTCAATTCTGTTAAAAAAATAGGATTCTTCCTTTAGCTGACACGAACTTACTCTCCAAATTTCATTACAATCGGACTATTCATTCTTAAGTTATCGTGCTTTTAAGAAACGTGACGAACGGACAGGCAGGCAGGCAGACCGACTCACAGTGGTCCCAAATCGAGTATTTTGGTTAAAAAATGCCTAGAGAGCGCAGATCTTGTCGAAAATGAACATTTTTTTAAATTAAAGCTTACCGAAATTCCAACAAATCCAGATTTAAAAAAAATATCCTTTGTTTACTATTTTAAGTTAAAGGCCGAAAAGGATGTTTTTCTTTTAAATAATTTTTGATACAGTATACTGAATAGAGGATACGACGATTTGTTTCTAGAAAGTCTAAGAACCCTTTCGTCAATTAATTTTTTTAATCTAAATTAAAAAATAACGGCCGTTTGGAAATTTGACAGCCTAGCTGAGTTCCGCATTGACAACTTTTGTACAATTTGACATCGCTTGAATGCACTAACCCCAAAAATTTGAGAGCAAGAAGTTTTGTCAAACATTTTAGAATATGAGTAAAATATCAATTTGGCAGCTGTCAATTGGCACTTTTTTGTATAATCTGAAAGCAGATTTAGCTTTACTTTATTTTCTAACTAGTTCTAATTATTTAAAAAACTTCGAGGCCACTATTTTTTACTGAAAATTGGAATTGTTTTTTTGGCCTTTAACTTAAAATAATAAAAAAGGAATTTATTTTTTTTTAAATTCAGGCTCCGAGGACTTGTTGGAATTCTTGTAAGCTTTCATTACAAAAAATTGTTCATTCCGACAAGTCCTGCGCTCTCTATCCATTTTTGAACCAAGATTGTCGATTTGGGACCACTATGCGACGGACAGACAGACAGATGGACAGACATTTTGACAATTGTTCAGAATTCGATCACCAACACAGCGATATGAAATTTTTTTCTCTACGAGCGATATTACCATTTTAGAAATGTATCGATGCAATGCAATATATTCTTCGTTTTGTATTTGCGAGAAGTATAATAATAAACACACACACACACACACCCACACACCATACATATTGTAGTCGCCAAATAGAAAGAGGAAGGTGTAGATTAATCTCACCCGTTCTTTCGACAACCTTCAAATCCAAAGCTTAGATTGTCCAGCAGGGAGTTACACATTTGCAAAAATACAGACAACATCCACTACCCACCGACATTGCCAGTGTCGGAGCCGGGGATCGAAGCCAGTACACGGTAGACAATCTGACCAAGCGTTCTTGCCACTAACATGCTCTAAACGGTTGAGCTACCGTGCCGGTTATAGACGGGACATTAGACTATATTTTAACTCGTTATGGGATTGATCGAAGCATGTTCAAGAATTGTTTTCAGTAGACTTCTCAGCGACAAGGCAAACGAATATAGTACACACCTAGGGTTTTAATGTTTTACTTTGTGTTCTCGGTCGTCGCTCACTACATTTAAAATATGAATTGAATTCCGTTGATTTTTTCAGCTACATCTGTTGAATATTTATGCCTACCTCGTTCTTTAATCAATGAATAGCTTCAAAGTGAAAGAAGAAATAGGATAGTGAACACAAGAAAGTATCAAGAAAGCCTCTGGAAGTTAAAATTGAATCTTAAAGATATGTTTCACATATTTAATGTAACGATGACCTTTAGATATCAATCTTGTAAGTGCCAAAGGTCATATCCGAACGTAAAATTTTCCGCTCGTTTCGTTTCCAGGGTTAAAAGCAGGGAGGTCCATTTGAAAAAATTGACCTGATGTTCAAATAATCTTGAAGGTCAAGGTCAAATAGAGGTCAAATAGCCAGGGAAATTTCCTACAACTTTTGTATTTAAAGTCTTTTTCTGGTATTCGTATTCTTCAAGTTATCCTGCTGTTCCCATACTTTTATGCCACCCGGTATAGAAGAATAGAGTTGCAAATATTTCTATAGCAGTAAGAGTTAGGGGTTATTGACCCTACCCCCCCCCCCCAAGAAAAAGTGCTAGCGATACCCCTGGACATAGGCAGCATTCTGTTTAATTATCATAGTTGTTAACTTCAGTTGCTACTTCCTTTGAGCTTAAGTGTACATTCAAGTTTTCTAACAAAAACAATTTTTTTGAATAAGAAGATTAGTGGCTGCAATGCAGCAATATATCCTTCGTGAAATGAATAAACCATTATAGTAGTTATGTAACCGCGTAAAGCTAACACCCAGCATATTTAACATATTTCCAACCGACAAATAGCAACATGCTGTAGTTGGTAATAGAACATGTCACTGCAACGTGGTTATTTCTCCGCGGGGTATCTTGTGCTAATGACCGTGCAGAGGGCACTGTGAGCGTCACTTGCATCCTAACCAGACACTATTTTCGCTGTTATTTGCATCTATAAGAACCCGCGTTCGCCATAATAGGGATTTTTACAATCGCATAAGTGTCTGCAAGTGGATTTATTTGAATAGCGTGCTTGGGGTGGTTGGAGATGTGTAATCACCACGAGATGAATGTTTGTTGTCTTCTTACTCGTTGATGATGTGTTAGTAAAGAGATTAAGTCTAGTGTGGGGTTCTATTTTGCTAGTACTCGTTCTGTATTCTCTGTTTGTGATTTTGATTATCGTGAGTGGTTATGAAATGTTTGCATATGTCTCACAGTTCGCTCTATGGAGCTTTTGTTCGTCAACTTTCTGTCTTTTATGGATTTTTGACGATATCGGTGATAGGGTACAAACATAGTAGGGTACAGGATTTTAAATCTAATTATATTATATTTATTATATTATTATATCACTTTAATGTTACTGTAAATACAAACAGGTAATTTCATATTAATGTAATATCTATCGATTGATATAGTCCAATGCTTCTAGATTATTGTTTCGTTGATTTAAGAGGATATTCTCAAAATGGTAATAATGATATTCTGAAAAAATTACTGACTTAACTTTCGTGTATTTTTTCAATTTTTGTAAATACTTCCTTTAGTTTGAGGTTAGTCCTGAAACTGCTAATAGGACAAAAAGAAAGAGGAGGAAATTTTACACGTAAAATACATGTCATTCTTTGATTTAGGCAAAATTATCGTAACTAAAGATTTTGCAAGTGACACACAGAATTAGGCTCAGAGTTAGGCGCGTGCGCTGTACAGAAAGTGTTATAACTTTTGATCGACAAGAAATGACAAAAACTAAAGTACATGTTGTACTTGTAATTTGGGTATACATTTATTTAAAAAAATATATTTTTGAGAGTGGGTATGGAAGATTGAATAATGTGCTTGAGATATATCTTGTTTTTTTGTTAACAATTTCCTTAATGTTTTCACCAAATTCAAGATGCATAGCATTTATCAATCTTTCAACAACTGTATCTTTACCAAAAAAATCTTTACGATACCAGGATATTGTATCTGAAAGTCTCCTCTTTCGAAGCACTTACTGATTATTCTTATTTTTTATCACTTAAGGTGGCAAACCCCAAGAAAGAGACATCCGATAGAGAAATATTTATTATTTTTGGCCATAACTTTTTTTTCCATAGTACGTATATTTAGAAAAACTATAAGGGTACCTAAGTAGAACTATAACAAGACTATTACTTTGAATTTTTATTCAATAATTTGAGTGGTTTGCAAAATAGCTAGATTTAAATTTAAAAATTATGTTAATCTTCCTATTTCGTAGTTTTGAATCTAGATATTCTGCAAATCACTGAACTTATTGAGTGAAAATTCATATAGTATATTAGCCAAGCTCTGAGAGCGCTATTCACGTGGGCTTAGTTCACCAGAACCATTCGTGCGTAAAATTATTAAAAATACAAGAAGTTTCCTGATTGATTTTAGAACGATTGAATATTAATGAACATGTAGGATATTGTTCTTTTAAACTTGTTAATACACTACCATAAACTTCAAATGGATTCACTAAACTGTTTATGAGTTATAATAATTCAAATTTTCGAACAAATGTAAATACATTCTTACGCCCAATTATATACAACTGAAGTCGAGAAAACCGTTGGCAATCTCCTGAAAAATGCAACCAATGAGGATGGAACACGTTGCGATCACGAGGCAATCACGCATATTTATTTCTCTCAGCCTTTCGTGAATACACTTTAGTAATAGTCTTGTTATAGTTCTACTTAGGTACTCTTATAGTTTTTTTAAATATACGTACTAAGAAAGAAAAATTATGGACAAAAATAATAAATATTTCCCTATCGGATGTCTCCTTCTAGGGAATGGCCACCTTAAGTGGGATATAGCTCGATATGGAGTAAAAGTGCCGACATTCGCCATTTCTTGGGAAGTGCCCCGACAGTAAGTGTGCAAAACATTTCTGTTAGTATCCAAGTTTTTAAGGTTTTGTAGTAAATGATATAGTTATCCAAGAACAAAAAGTAGAAGGCAGGTAAACGTTCAAAAATTGCTAAAAGTGCGTCGCACCGTGCACGAGAATATAAAAAACGAAAGAAAGCATGTCTTGGAAGTGGTCATCGTCTGGACTTATCATAAAAACAGTTGTTAATAGTAGTGCTCATCATATAAATTTAAATGGTGACAGTTTAGCAATACCACGAAATAGTAACCAGCTCATGATGCATGTAAATGTACTCAATATTCATTATAGTAATATTAACTGTCATAAAAATGCTCATAGAATATTTATAAAAACTGTTCGGGAGAATTTGTTGACACACGGTAGTGTCTCGCTCCAAGTTCACTGTAACGCCCACAGAAATAATAAGCTAGCACCCGTGTATCTTTACAGGAATAATACCTGCCCCCACCACCACCTAATTTTTTAACTGAAATTTCCAAAAGATACATGTAATATATTCTAGTCTTATCATTTTATTATTGATTTTTTATAGAAACTTTCTTTTATGTTTTATAAAAAGTATTAGTGTAAAAAACCATGAGTACATGTATTAGTAGATAGTAGAGTTTTGTACCTGTGATTTAACGTATTAAAAATTCAATAAAGTGTTTAGTTAATTAAATATATTTTATTTCAAGAAAATTAATAACTACCACTCGGCAATATACAACAATACACAGTAGGTATTACGGCATTTTGGACAGGCCTCCGCTCCCCAGAATGGGGCCTATTTCGCCTCCATAATAGGGCCCTCATAGGACTCCCCCTGGCCCAACAGGACTTTGCTGGACCCTATTTCACCCTTCACAATGTGGTCCCCGTAGGACGACATTCTCATCTCTGGGGCCGATATCAAGAATTCCTGCTCGCTCTGTGGCTTCTCTAATTCTCGCACAGTATAACCTCACTTCTATGTACTATATCACTAACATAATCTCTAACTTTACGTTTTGTAAGGTTATTCTCATTCTCAATGTTTTGATTTTCATTTCTAGATGGAAGCCAGCGTGACATTGATAAACTATTTTATATTTATTTATTCATTTATTTATTTAATTATTTATTTATTTATTTATTTAACAATACACTACCCAACAGAGTATTTCAATTACAGGGTAGGAAATAGTAAGTATTTAAAAATATATAACGTGTGAGAGTAGAATACAAAGTAAACAGATAAAAACAAAGATAACACAAAACAAAAAATTTTAAATTATGCAGTTAATCTTTTTATCGCAGCTACATTGCAGTGGAATATATCAAACTGATCTTGTAGATTATTATAATTCTCACACATTTTGTATGGCGGCGAAAATTTCTGGACGTTAGTTCGGGGAGTCGGCAAATAGAACAATGAGTTATGCCTAGAACCAGGTCTAGGAGTTCGAAAATTTAGTAAGTTTAAGATAGCGCCGCAATCAGTTATATATTATTTTAAAAAGAAAATTTGCTGTGAAATAGTTTTACGAGTCTCCAGACTCAAGAGTGAGAATCATGGGCGTAATTTCAGTTTTTTACCTGAGGTGGCAAGGTGTACCGGGTCCAGGGGTCTGGGGAGTATGGAATGCCCCTATATGTAAGGGGCCGTTAATTTTAAAAAACTACAATTATATTGTTAGTTTTTTAATCTTTTTCAGATTATTTTCACCACAAAATAAGTGCTAACATTCTCTATTTACCCTAAAAATGCATTGTTAATTACTTTAATTAATATCTAAACTATTTCTATTTAACATTATAATATACAAGTTCCAATAAACATTTAATTTTTCTGTGCTAAATAATGAAAATAGAAAATGCCGAGCTTGTAAAATTTTATTTTACAATTGTTTGAAATTATTGATATTTTTACTTCAGAATTCTGGGGTGGAAAAATACTGGGTTAAACAATTCTGGGGTGGCAACTGCCACCCCTTGCCACCCCCGAATTACGCCACTGGTGAGAATCTATTTAACAATTCAATCTGAGGAAAGCCAATCTTTAAAAAACGCCTCTGAATTCTCTCTATGTTCTGTATATGTGTTCTTTAATGGGGCGACCAAATAATTGACGAATATTCCAATTTGGATCGAGCAAACGATTGACATAGTAGTTTCAGTGTGTTAATGTCGTTCAAATCGCGAGAACATCGTATTATGAATCCTAGCATTCTGAAAGTTTCATTAGTGATGGTATTTATATGGCAATCAAATGATAGTTTGGTGTCAAATGTTACACCTAGGTCGAGGAGTGTTGATGTAATTGTAAGCACTGAATCTTCGAGCCACCTAGTGTTCTGGTAATTAAATTCTACCTATTGATGTTTATTAGTAAAAGTTAGGACATTACATTTTCTTATGCTCAACTGCAATTTGTTTAAATTACACCACTCATTAATTTTATCAAGGGCACTTTGTAATACCACACAGTCACTCACATCATTTTTTTTATTGTATAACTTCATATCATCTGCTTATAAAAGACAGTTGACACCCAATTCCTCTGCAATGTAATTAATGAAAACGTTGAAGAATAATGAGCCCAAAACAGAGCCTTGGGGTACACCGGAGGTAGATACTAATTCCTCAGATCGTTGTCCACGGTATTCAACATGGTGATGTCTATTTTCAAGATATGATTTGAAAGATAACAACAAATTTCTTGAGAATCCAAATTTTTGAAATTTAGAACATAAAATACTGTGATCTAGTCCGTCAAATGCTTTAGTAAAGTCTGTGTAAATTACGTCAACCTATGAATTACTGTCGATAGCATTAAATATATATTGAGTTATGCAAAAAAGACTAGTTGATGTAACAGAATTTCGAACGCTTTTGAGAAATTGTTGATAATCGTTATAGGTCTTATATAGAATACATATAATAGTATAGTATTTTTGATTTAAATAATTGATATTGATATTTATAGGTTGGAATTTCAATTCCAATCAATCGTATTTTAATATTCAGCAATATTAAAAAAACCATGAGAAGGCTTAATAATGTTACACTGGTTCCAATCTAGAAATTCCATTAAAAACATTAAAAATTTAAATAAAATTACAAAAATATAAAATTTGATGTTATGATAGTCATATAGTGCTATTGTTCTATTCTCGCACAGTATAACCTTATTTCTATGAAATTTTTGAATTGATCACCAGGCGCCACCTAGTTGTTCTGGGAATTTTTAATTTTTAAGTACCTATAGTCAGCTAGTGCCGTAAATCCAGACATCAACTACATATTGTAGTACCGAAAGAAATTAATTTTGTTACATATAGTATATTATATATAGTAAGTTTATATTAGTTGAAAACAAGCTGAAAACGCTCAGGCATCGAACTGTTGAACTTAATATTCGTGAGCTGACGCTTACACCATGTCTTTAGGCGCGTCGCTTGATAAAGTGGTTGATTGAAATTCTGAGTGATTCTAAACGTGTAATAAAAGCGTGCTCTAGTATAGCTTTATTTATTTGCAAAAGTGTGACATTTAATCAAGAAACAAGGTAGTGTCTCGCGCTACGTTCACTCCAACATCCTCCACGCTCGCAGAAATGGTAAGCGAGCATGCGTGCTTCTTTACAAGAATACTATCTACAAAAATTAATGAAATGCCCATTAAAACAGATTCTCTGTAAAAAAACAAGCCCAAGTACACTCTGTTTAAAAATATCTTTTCTCTCTACAAAAACATAAAATGAGAAAATGTCTTCTCTCCAGAAATATATGAAATCAATTAAAATCGCCAAGTCTACCTGTTTATAAAAAAATATATGAAAAAATGTTTTTTTCAAATATAAATAAGAGGCAAAACTCTGTTTGGATTCACCAGTGCCACTCAGTCAACCTTATACAAGTTCCCCGTCAAGTTGACAAAACCTCTGACTGCAATGTTATACCTATATTACTTCCGATTATCATGTGCAGGATCTGCGAAAATATGGAAAGTGAACCATGCCAAGTTTTTTTGTACCTATTTGAAAAAAAAAAAATCTTTTTTTTTTTATAAATGGGTTCCGGACATGGCGATTTTAATTTATTTCAAATATTTTTGGAGAGAATACATTCTAATTTTATGTGTTTGTACAGAGGAAATACATTTTTTTGATCGAGTGTACTTAGCGCTGTTTTCTTACAGAGAATCTATTTTTGTGGGCATTATGATATTACGTGCAGCGATTGAAGAAACTCAAGTAAATCCGTTAAGAATGACGACCGGTAGAGAGAGGTGTATGATTGCATGATCAATCAAGTTCAGATCAACCATTTTGAATTTTGAAATTATACTGTCAAAATAGTAACTAGTTATTTCAGATACACCTATTTGATTTTTTCGTGACTTTATCATTTAACTTGACGTAGTTATTACACTTTTAAATTTTTCATTGATAAAGTATTATTTTTTTTGAGTTTTTTCAAAAAAAATGTAGTTTGCACACTTTCTTAATAACGAAACTTGTTAATTGATCATCTTCAAAGTACATTGCAAAAGTTTTCCTTCAAACCTGTGAGGTTCAAGGTATTTCCACAGTAACGCATTTTCTTATTTAAATTCACTGGACTAATAGCAATACATAAATTTCATATTAGAAATTACTATTTGCTTAATGGAAATTTTACTTCGAATAATCTTCAAGGCGAAATTAATTCACTTGAATTTATTATAATAATAATAATTAATAATATGAGTTTTTTTAAATTAATGTCTTTCACTTAATTTATTCGTTGCTTCTAATCATAATGAGTGAATATCCGAAATAATATACCTATATGACATGCAACATTTGTCTTTATTTCAAATGCATTGTCATCATGAACTGCTCCATAGGAATCAAAAGTATACCTGCCTGTATATTTCCTTTTCATTCATATTCGCCCAAAAAAATCGAAATAAATACAAATAATTCACACACTGATTACCCTCAAAAGAATACATTAATTTTCAAACGTCGCATTCAAGTATCCTATAGTTTGTTGTCGAAAATAAAAGTCAGGGCGCGCAAAAAACAGCACAGCTTGTCATCCCGATGTCACGCTGTGAAATATTTGTTCAAAGCCACCTTAGATAACCCCATTTATAGTGATTTTTGCCACCGGACCTGTAGGGATGCTGGGAAATGTTTGAACCAATTTAAATCGTTACGATTGCTACGAAAAAGGGGATGGCCCAATAATTCTGCCATTGTATAGTTCGAGACGTTCAGGTAAAAGTAGCAAGGGTTACGAAGCTATTTTTTATATGTTATTTTATAATTAAAAGCTTTTCAGCGACGATATAAAATGTGCTTTATAGTACAGCGGGCAGATCACCAAAATGGCAAGAATATTTTTGTTGAGTAGAAAGATAAGGGTTCTTAGTCATATTTTTGAACAACCTGTAACTTATTTGTAAAAGACATAATATAACGTTACTTAACATTTAATAGTTATTTATTGTCCTAGTGTGTAATTATGCACATTAGTCGCGCAAGAAAAAGTTATTTTCTTAAGTGACTAACGTGTAATTACGCACGAGTGCAATACAAAACTTTATCCAACATGTTTTTTTAATGAAATTTTATTTGAATAATATTTTTATAAATTTAATAATTCACTTTACAAATTAATTTTTGTTTGTAACAATTATTGTAATTAGGTAGGTCATGGAATAGTTGCCATGGTATTCATTGATATTTACTGTGTACTAGATTATACACATAACCAACAAATAAAGCTACTAAATAATCATTAGTTGTCAAAATTCTGCACGTTCCTCATTGTGAAAAAGTATTCAATGCTGAAGGCAACTTTAAAAGTTTAATATTGATATTTCTAAATATGGAAAACTGATTGTCTATTACAAAAGTGAGTCAAGAACTTACAAACAAAAGAGACTATTTCTATATTCTCTCAGTAGTGGCTTTTTGAATATTCTCTCACTAGTCTGTAATACATCACATTCTATATCCAAAATCACCATTGTTATAGCCATATGCTATCAATGTGTTGGATAAATGTAATTTAACTGATATCCTGAGGAGATTTTTCCATAAAATATCACAACTAGCTGTATTGTTAACAATTCAGTAGATTTTCTTATCAAGAGTGTAAAAAATATAACATACATTTAAATCCGATTTAATATAATTTGTATATATATCAAATAATAATGAACCTAAATTAAAACCCTATGGACCTCAAGAGGCTATTTCAACAAATTAATAATCACAACATTGCACAAATTGCTTTCTATCACCCAAATAATAATAGAAAAATTTAGGAACCATTAGAAAAAATCCATTATTAGCTAGTTCCTGCAGTAGGATATTGTGGTTCAGTCTATCGAAAGCCTTGGAAAGATCTGTACAAATTACATCTGTCTGTATGCCAGCAACCAGTCAGTTAGCCCAGAGTTCGTCTAATAAATAAGAAATTAGTAACGATTGACCTGCCACGCATGGAACCGTGTGGTTATTGAGTAAGCGATTTTTCTTATAATTAGAGGTATATTCATGAAGAGGCAAAGTTGTAGATAGCAGTGATAGGTCTATAGTTCAGGATATTATTGCGATTATTGCGAATCTGAGGCCTTGGCCAAATTCCTAGTTTCTATACTCTTACCAGCTTGCTTTACTTATTTTCCACTATTTACCCCTACTTACCTCCCACCCCTTCAAAAGAACTATCTCAAAATGTAATTTAGTTCCAGATGTCTTTATAATACAAAAATGGAGGGTGGTGTGGGTGTTGAAAAATGTCATAAAAATATCTGAGGCCTGGACTTCTAGTATATACATCAAGTTTCTGTACTCTTACCAGCTTGCTCAACTAATTTTTTCCTATTTACGCCCCACCTCCTTATTGGAATAATCTCAAAATGTAACCAAGTTCAGATGTCGTTATCTCAAAATGTAATCTAGTTCGGACGAATATCTCAATTTTATTTAATCAGCTCCTTTAATAATGAAAGTATTTACCCCTATTTAACCACCAACCTTTCATCGGAATTAGCGCATAATATAATCTAATTCCAGATGTCGATATAATAAACAAAACAATAAACAAAATTTCAAGTGAATATCTCAATTTTATTTTATCAACCCTTTTAATAATGGAGTGGGGATGGTGGCGTGTTGAAAAATATTATAAAAAAAGTCTGGCACCTTAGCCCCCTAGTATATATATTAATCTTATATTCCACATGAACTATAATGAGAGCTGTAGAAATATATTCAAAACTTAAAAAACTATTAACTACGCCTTATATATTTATATTAAGATGTCTGATGTATACCAGAAAAAATATAAGTATATTTAAGCAGAGAAAATATTATCACACGTATGGTACAAGACGTGGTGAACTACTTAGTATACCCTCGCATCACACATCTAATTATAAACATTCGCCATACTATAACTGTGTTACACTTTTTAATAGTCTTCTTGCTGATATCCGAAATACACAGAACTGTAAGCACTATAAAACTGCAGTTATGAATTTACTACTTGAAGGGAGTTTTTACAGTATTCGTGACCTTTCAAATAGAGGACCTTAAGAAATTAATTCTCAATCTCTACAGTTAAACCAAATTAATAATTTTATTTAATCTTCCTGTGTTCATATTTTTTATATTTTTGCCTGTCAATGAGATGTCTATTTTGTATACTTATATGTGTTATTAATGGAGTTGTAACATATACATATAAAATGTTTGTTTAAAACTGTACATTGTAACATATTTTATGTCTGTATGTTTTTTACGTTTACTTTTACAAAGGACCATTACCATATATACATTTTGTATCTGAAATGGTCAATAAATATTATTATTATTATTATTATACACCAAATCCCAAGTTTCTGTACTCGTACCAGCTTGCTTTATTTATTTTTCCTTATTTACCCCTATTTAATACACAAATATACATTGCAATTAGCGCAAAATATAGTCTAGTTCCAGATCTCGTCATGGTGCATATGTGTACCAAATTTCAAATAAATATCTTGCTTGAACCGTTCCTGTAAAAACGTGCACACCAGAAAAGTTCCAGACCGACAGACAGAAATTTGTTTCTCTCAAAATCTCAACATTTTGTGACATTCTAAGCCTATTTCAACAATGCAATTTTTGAAAATTGTTTTACGATTACTGTACCTACTTCCACCACTACATGGATATGGAAGTAGGTAACATGAAAATAAAAAATTCCGAAATGTATTGTATCATTATTACAAAGTCATTCTTATTTTAAATAATGGTTATCATTTCCTGAACAAAAAAAATATGTATGGCAATTCCCTTCAGAACAAATTTTACACCCATTTAAAAACAAGAAATGCACAATTTTACGAAAAAAAAAACGTATATCTTGAACTGATGGGCTAACATATGCCAGAAGTCTAGTTTGTCGTGATTTATGTTCGATAATAGTATATTATTTGAGTGATAATGTATGTAATAACTCACACAGATGAAGTTTGCAGCGCGAGTCGCAGGCGAATGCTGTAAATCGTCAAGTGTGTTATTATCACCATTATCTGAAGTTGAATACTATATTTTACCTACCTATAACAATAAATATTAATATAGTAGTTTGGCAACGTCCAAACTATTTAACATGTCAAATCACCTTCCTCCCCTCAATAATAATGGACCATTCTGTTTTATTTTGCGCGTTACATCGATTGGACAGGCATAAAGATAAATGTGATAACTCACTAGTTATAATAAATCACGCTGTTTGTTTATGAATACTATTACATGTTTCAAAGCAGTAGATTAATCAATATATAAGCTAATAAGTGTAGCTAAACTTAATTAACTCATACAAAGTTCATTTACTGATGAGTTTACAAAAATGCTCCCGAACTATAGGGTACCACATCTTTCTACTCCGAAAAAAAGTGAGATATCAAGCTCTGGTTGCGCCGCTATAAAACTAGCAAGAGTTACAAAACTATTTTTTATATGTTATTTTATAATTAAAACGTTTTCAGCGACGATATAAAATGTGCTTTATAGTTTTGGGTGTTCCAGACGGTTCATGGCCGCATTGAGGTATTTTCTTACCGGTTAGGTGAAGGCACCCAGCAGGGGTTCTGGGACATTCTCAGGTGTTCCATGTGGGAGCCGAGTTTCTGGTCGCCACCGTGTCTGCCGTGGATGATGGGCACTTGACCATACACTTGCCTCTTCAAGGTTTCAAATCTTTTCATTCACACTAAGTATGTGGATTCCAACACAATCGCTTTCGTTGATTAACGTATCTATTATCCTACCGTTAAAAAAATTATTAAACCGGGTTATTGTTTGAAAGTAAATTCGCTTCATATGTAAGCTTACATCTGCGATGGCATTCTTGATGTTTTACTAAGACATTAAATAGAAATTTATGCAGACAAATATAGTCCTTTTAACGTACAAACATTTATTCATTTTATTTGTTAATTTGAATTAATAATAATAGTATAGAAAATGAGTTGAAAACTTAGTGTAATAATATATTAATACAGAGATGATTCAAAAGTTTGCGGTCGTAGAGGTAGTAACGTATGATTTACAAACATATATCTTTTAGATTGATGAACCAGTCGTGGGTCGTCGAGGGCGGAAAAGGGTGGCTGCCCTGTATAAGTAAAGCCGGAAGTTCTGTGTAAATACCTTTACCTGTTATTATACAGTATTAGTGATTTGAATGTATTTTAAATTTTAATATAAAGGAAAATTAAATCACATAGAAATGTAGGAAATCTCCTTAGCATTAATTAATTAACCTTAATAATTATTTTTATAAAGTGCTTATTTTCCAAGTTGATGAAAATTCACCCTTTATTGGAAAATGCAATCTGTATTTTTAGTTAACATTAGTTTTATTAAAAGCGTTCGATAAAGTCAGTATCAAATAATCTTTCAGTTATATTATAATATACATATTTAGAGGTAAGCTATACATTTCTTCTACAAATTATTTTATGATCCCTTTTTTTGACAATTGCACAGTTTTCCACGTATGAATCATTGAAATAAATGTCAATTTTGACCAGTATTGTTGTCATAATTTGGTCTAACTGTCCTTAATTTAAATCCGAAAAATGTGGCAAAATTTAATAAAATGTTTAGGTTTACAATGCACTTTTATATTTTTTTAATGCACATTATTTTTGTCACTGGTTTATGGGGAAAATCCAAAAATCTCAAATTTTTGATATCTCCTTTATTTAAAAAATGCCGTTTTCTTCTTATAACCTGTCATACTTTTTGGAGTTGAGCTTGAGCTCTGTTTTCTAAGGGCCCTGAGTTATAGGTGATACTGTAGATGAAGATAGTATCGTTTGGTCTGATGGACACGACAAGGATTTTATATAATTTAGGCCGGAGCCGTGTCGCCGCTACGATACTGATCAACTCTACTCACAAGGGGCATTCAAGATACCCTTCAGACTCCCCAAGACGAAAATAGACAAAATTATAATTACTGTGATTGCTACTGTCTGTTCTCTCCGTCAAAATTTTATGTCGGGCAGTACACTTTTAATGAATATATCTTGTAATTAGCACTTTCTGAGAAACACTTCTTAATAATTAAGTCCGTCGACGGATTCTATGAGTATTCGGACAAGCACACAGACTTGGCGGGATCAGAGGTGATCCGCGGAAAGTAATTGTCCGACTCACGCCACAGAATCGCACGTCGGTCACAAATCTTATAATTAGTGAATCAATAAGAAATCGAATTCAAAATATATTTTAATTTATTTAAATAATTCATAAAATGTAAAAAATATAAACATTCAATACTTAGCTAATGTGTATAAGGCAAACATCAAAGAGCACCACCACTCGGCAAACCCTTACCTCCCGTAGGAGTGTAACTCATCCAGCGTCGAGAGAACTAGGACAATCGACTATAGAAAAAGATTCAGACTCCCTGTTAGTGATATTTGTAAAATGTATGCGAAACTTTTTGAAAATTATTCGCTTTGAATTTTGCACTGAAATTATCGAAATGATTGTCAGGATGCTTAAAGAAGCTATCTATATAAGTTCGATGGTTTTGCTGCTTTTATAAACGTACTAACATCATCGAACACAAATATACTTTTTTTCCGTCGACTCGCCTTCGAGCGATTAGTATGGCGTTGTCCGCCTGAGCCGGAATAAACAGTATTTTGGGTTCGTCGGAATCGACCCTCCGACTTTGAATTCTTTGATTATTTTTCTGTACGTTTTTGGGGTTTTGTATGAAGATTATGCTTCAACTCTTTGAGGAATATTAAATGAGGATTTTGGTCTTTATTGGAAAAACCGTCCCATCGAGTTTTTCCTAAATTTTGACGTTTAAAATAGCTACTCGCTACATCCTGACTGAGGATTTCGACTTGTGAACCACCAAATTCGTGGTACCTTCAAAAACCAAATTCGTGGTACTTTCAAAAAATTCATCTCGAGGAGCGGTTTTTTGCTTTATTTACGTCTGGTTATTATATTTTCATAAAAATAAATTTTTGAGATTTTCAAAAAATTAAATTCGTTGTACTTCCGAAAAATTTGTTTTCCGTCTTATGCGATTTTATTCGTTGTACTTTCGAAAAACCAAATTCGTGGTACTTTCGAAAAGTTTGTCGGGGAGAGCGAGCGGTTTCCCACTCCGTGCAACTTGAAATTTTTGGGGTATTGTTGAAAATTCGAACGACAGAGCCCAGAGGCGATTGACTGTCGTCCTCGAGATGAAAAATGTTTCTAAGTCAATAGTTTGATCATTTTTAGGGAAATAATTTTCTACGTAGATTTCGATTTATTATGATGCCAAAGGTGTTTAGAAGTCTTTTTACTGGTTTAAATATTATTTTTTCATGGGATATTTGTGTGAAATTACTTTTGTAGTAAATTGGATATTTTTTCAAAAGGATCATCGTTTTACTTGGTACAATAACAGTACCACATCATGGTACCAAATTTTTTGGTATTTTCAGTCATGGGGACTGGTAACATCCCCAAAATTGGTACACGTTCACGACTTAGTGAATCTTCTCAGGGTTCCCTACATTAAAAAGTAATAACGTAAGCCTTACGGTGAGCTTTCGTTGTCTGTCTGTCCTTCCGTCTGTCAGTCAATTGTCCCTGGAACAGCTAAAGATAAAAAGATATTTAGCCATATCTCCATACCAATGAACCATCATCAGAAAAATGACAGCATTTTGTAAAACAAACGGTGTGTTATAGAATAAAAGAGATATCAAAAATTATTTTCCTCATAAACAAGCTAAAAAAACCTACATAAAAATAGTTGAAAAATTGTGGAATCTTGTTAGTTATAAAGTTTGGTGATAACATGCTTTTCTTTCACACCCTGTAAATAATAACGTGTTTCAAACTAAATTGAAAGGTACAAACTCGCATGTTCTAAATTACCTTATTTATACTAACGTCTTGGCGGAGTTTAGCCATAGCTATTCCACCACTCAACCACGACACGTTCACATACACATCCACACAACAACCATTCCCTGAGACATTGCCATCTGCGGCAGCTGAGACTCGAGGAGAGATGACAATGACTGGACTAGACTAGACACTAAACATCCATAACCCCGGCCAGGCCGGACCCCGTAGCAACCCTAATGCGTAATCACTGAGCCGGCTTCTCATGAATAAATTCTCTTAAATCCTGAAAACCACGTATTGATACCTGTTCTCTTAAAAAAATTTAGTTCTAATTTAACCTAAATATACGCTTGGTGCGTGTCATTGAACCAATAATTCAGTTGTATAAGTATCTATTTAGACAGAATTTAGTGAGGAATAAATTATCAGCGAAAGTGATTTTATTTTTAGGCAATGACGGTTCAACGTTATATTATTCTTATCGCAGATGAGTATCGCCTTTTTCGACCACTGTTTCATTAATTGCAATTCCAAAAAGACAATTCATTATGGATGCAAATTGTAAAACATCAAAACAGCAAATAAAATTTTCGAAATAATTTATGGCTCGCACAAAGGGACAATAAAATATACAAAAGCCGTAAGGATATACATGACAGGAACTATAACCATTAGAGACGTTATAAATGCCAACAGTTACGGGTTTATCTGTACAAAGGCACAACAAAAGAACGCAAATTCGTGATTTGCCGCGTCAAGCATTGAGCTATAAATGTCCATACGTATTAAAGCTTTCAGAATGGCATATTTGAGCCTCAAATCTTATATGAGGGAGACGTTGCAGATCTTCCATTTACCAGATAATAATACACTGTGAAAAAGTAAGAACAAATGCTATTTTAAAGTTACATACGTGTATAAAAACTGTTTTATAATTGCATCGTTTTGAACTCACACAACAATATTTTAGAAAATACTTATACGGCCATCGTTGAAATGATATTAAGGAGGCAGCGACATATTTTTCGCGTTAATATCTATAAAGCTAGATTTTTTTCTAAAGAGGGTTTATAGTATCTATAATGAAGGTGTAATTCTACCAAACTCGTGCATAAATGAGTAAAAAATGAAACGTTTAAAATTTCGGTTTTCGAATTGTCACGAATTGTCAAAAAATGATGATTCGCCTTCACTCCTGCCGGCCCCAATTTTCGATTTTCCCCGCGATTCATGTTGTACGGACATTGCCGACCTTCTCCTCGCCATCGAGCCATAGAACGGGTCTCCAATCGCCGTATTTGTTCAGTTCTTACGTTTGAAAAATTGACTTGCGGTCGTGCTAATCGTCGACTATTTTTGCATTTTCCGCCGCGGAATATTAATCTGCACTATTTGGATTAAAAATCACATTCTACCTCCGCTATAAGGTGGCTAAATCTTTGGTAGACGTTGCAAAAACGGCAATACGTAGTCAAATCACTCATCAATCATTATATTCCTCATTATTAATGAACAGACAGTATTTTTATAGATCTGTTAATAAGCTTTTATTTACTCCATTATATTATATATTTCGGTAAGGAAATTTCTGATTTTTAATCGAAATAATGCAGATTAATATTTCGCGGCGGAAAATGCAAAACTTTTCAAAGAAACGCAATAGAACGGGGCGAATAGCAATTATAGAATAAAAAATATCTGCCGAAAAATGAAAACAAAAATAAAGTATTCCCGGGCGGGATTCGAACTCGGGAAACCAATTAATAACAGTCGCCAATTAGCACGACGGCAAGTCAATTTTTCAAACGTAAGAACTGAATAAATACGGCAATCGGGGACCTGTTCTATGTCTCGATGGCGAGGACAAGGTCGGCAATGACCGTACAACGTGAATCGCGAGGTAAAAATCGAAAATTGAGGCCGGCAGGAGCGAGGGCGAATCGTCATTTTTTGACAATTGGTGACAATTCGAAAAGCGAAATTTTCGTCCATCTGTTTTTTTATTTAAATTTTTACTCATTTATGTAAGTACCACTAAGAGTTTGGTAGAATTGCACCTTCATTATAGATACTATCTAAACCCTCTTTGGAAAAAAAATCAAGCTTTATAGAAATGATTTCACGAAAACTGTCGCTGCCTCCCGGGCTATTAGAATCCTGTCTGCATTTAAGTAGACTTTACATGCCAATCAAGTACTGTACACATGGAACATACTGTTGAAATGCAAGTTAACTAACAAATAAATTTTCACCTCTCTCAGTGATAAGTTCGTCAGAGAAAAAATTTGGAACATAGGAATTATGATTATATAGAGTGACCTAGAGATAAACCGCCAAACATTCACGATAGATTTTTCATGTTAATCTCAGAGGTTCTAGATCGACAAGGTCAGGTACAAGTAATATACACCGACTTTTCTAAAGCTCTTGATGGATTGGATCTTGGTGTATTGCCGACTAAGCTTGATGGGGTTGGTTTGTCACTCAATCTGATCACTCTGTTTAAGTTATACCTCAGCAACAGACTACAATTGATTGAACGCAAAGGCTACAAATCCAAAAATCTAAACGCAACTTTCGGAGTTCCACAAGGGTCGGTTTTGGGTCCTCTGCTATTTAATATCTACATAGATCAAGCACAATCTTAATACGAAACATCTACTGTACGCAGATGATATGAAAATCTACTGCTCAGTTTCTAGATGGTGTACAAAAAATAATCGGTCACTTAACAGTAGAAAGTGTAATATTATGTCATTCTCTCGTAAAAAGAACGCGATTATATTTCTTTATAGTTTTGACCACACCTGTCTCCGATGTTCAAGTTCATTTAAAAATTTAGGAGTAACTTTTGATCCCCAATTGAATTTCAGTAAACACATTCATGAAATTGTCAGCGAAGCCAATAAGAACATAAAATTCATCATACGTAATTTAAAAGAGTTTCCACGACATGTATAAAAGTCTCTTTATTACGCTTTTGTTCGTTCTCATTTAGAGTATGCCTTCCTAATTAGACATCCTAGGTATAAACATTAAGTATATTTGCTCGAAAACGTACAAAGAAAGTGTTTGAAATTTGTGTCCTTCAAATTAACTGGTACCTACCCTCCAATTGGTTACCTCCGTGACGTCTTATTGCTAGAATGTGACATGGTTTCTCTAGATACACGTAGAAAAGCTCATTCCATAAATTTTCTATATAAATTATTGAATTCCATAATCGACTGTCCAGAATTGCTCAGCCAGCTTAATTTAAATATTTCTCTTCCAAATTCTAGATATCTTCAAACCTTCAATCAACTTACGCCTTATACACGGTTACTTCAATTAAATTAATATATATTTGAAGTGTTGCTGTGCTTCCGGGTGTTGTTCCGCATAGTTGATAGGCTCCTGGAGAAGCCACAGTTGCCGAAACGACATTTTAGCAGAATCTCATCTGCCATCATCAGGTTCTCGTTGAAAGCTGCCTACTACTGCTCCTCGTTTCTCGAACTGAGTAATAAACAAGTTCAATGAAACAGGACGCATTTTTCTCTCTTTTTTTCTTTTTTATCTAGTTCTATTCTCTCTTATATAAAACTTTATAGATTAAAAAATTTTAACCTAAAAAGTCATTTGGCGGTTTAACTCTATGTAAATGTTACACAGGCACCTAACAAACTAAAGACTTTTTTTGAAAGGTACGTTATTTTGATAAACGTAACAAAAAATAATACACCACATAAACTTGACAACCCTCAAATTCAACGTCAGAACTCTCTAGACGAAGTATATATTGTTGAAATACACAGACATTGCACTATTCTTTCCGATGTTGCTATCGTCCCGAGCACAACGTTTTGCTAGACTGTTTGTAATCTATGCATTATTTAAACTGACCTCTGTTTGCTGTATAGCACATCTGATGGTATCACGCCATTTGTCGTGGTTGTGTGTTAGGCGCTCAGCTTTATCAAATATCTTCCACATCAACTCTTTGTTGACATCAGCTGCAACTCAGGTGGGATCATCTGTAATCCTTTCACCTACAGCGACTACATTCTGGCATCTCCAGCACTAGACGCATTACAATATTAAAGACAGGATATTGGTGACAGAATACCCCTGTCTGGCGGCTTCGACTACTACTACCACCAAAGCACAGTGTTATTTATGCATCTACGAACAATAAATGTTTGGGTGTTCCCATCTCTAGTAATACAGTCACTGTGTGTCCAATTCTATATTGTCAAGACCCTTACAACGTAATATTATGCAGTGCTACAAAGATTAAGGTTCTCCAATCGTCGGTCCAGATTTC
This sequence comes from Stenurella melanura, assembly GCA_963583905.1. NCBI lineage: Eukaryota > Metazoa > Arthropoda > Insecta > Coleoptera > Cerambycidae > Stenurella > Stenurella melanura. The sequence goes on from OY757311.1 coordinate 139,612,097, forward strand.
TGCTTTCCATATTTTTTGGCATAGTCCGTGAAGTATTCCTCACTCCAATCTTCACCGTTGAAATTAAGCAGCCGCTATATTGTCGGCTCTAACTGTTTTGCTTTCAGCTTTTGTATAGTAAAATAGTCGTTTTGGAAAGTGATGAAGCCCAACCTCAATAATTTCATTCATATTAGTTTAAGAACTCTTAAAGACACTCTAAGTGTCGTTAAGAGTATCCCTAATTGACCAAATTTTGGGTTTTTTCTGCATAATCCTCCCTATTTGTTTGGAAAGGGTCCTTGTTGATTTTTCATTAGCATGTGAATCCAGCTTTTTGCAGACATTTTGAAAATAGGAATTCTTTTCTCATCGACAAATAGTCCGAATTATCTGCATTATTCTGATATTATTTCTATCCCAAAACAGTTTTGACACCGTGTGCCTTCAAGCTTTCTTGATTTGTATTTCAGTTAGAGTTTTAGCAGTTATTCAAAGTTATTTCACACTTCTACGTTCCGCTTTGAATTTACGTCGCCACTCGTGTGATGTTCTCTTTTAAGGCATCTCACAATTATTGTGTTTAATAACTACCAAAAGGCCTCGCGTACAAAGTTAAACATGCAAAATACAACAATCGACCCTTAATAATATTAAATTTCATGATCATCATAAATGTATACAGTGTGAACGTAAATATACGCATAAAATTCATATCTTTGGTATGTGTCATTTGTCAAAAAAATCCTTCAACAGGCCGATTTTAGTTTTGTAAATGCTCCATTTTGTCACTATACCAAAATGTATGACGTCATTGGTTTTTGAGTTATGACGTCTTCATAATTTTTTTTTTAAAGGAAACAGACATTTTTGTTTACTATTTTTGGTGATATATTCCTTTAGCTTTCTGGCGATATGAAAATAAATTGATACTACCTAAGCCATTCTTCTGGAAAACAATATTTTTATTGATTGAGACCTTACATAAGTAATTGTGAGAAAAACACACCTCCATTGCTCAAATTGCGACCCTCCAACCATTTGGCATTGACCAAGACGAGTGTAGACACTTTGCACGCTGTTCTGAATCATCTCATGGACAATTCGTCTCATCTCCAAGCCAATTCTGTCTTTCAATTCTTCTATGGTATCCGGTCTGTTAAAATATGCCTTTGACTTTAAGCAACCCCAAAGAAAAAAGTCTATGGGAGTTAAATCCGGTGAACACGGGGGCCACTCAATCGGACCTCGACGACCTATCTACCTTCAAGCAAAAGTGTCATCTAAAAACTGAGGCACTGCTATCCCAAAATGAGGTGGGGCCCCGTCTTGCTGATACCAGACGTTTTTAGCAGGAATATCTTCATCTTCATTGTTCGAAAATATAACTGCCAGGGCTGGCACTAAGTCAACTCGCAAAAACTGTAAATATCTTGCGGCCGTAAGATTTTCGTCAAAAAAGAAGGTCCGAATAAACGATCACCAATCACACCTGTCCACACGTTTACTTTGCCTCGTCGCTGTGTATGGGCTTCTTGAGTCCAATGAGGATTTTCGCGTGACCAATACCTACAGTTATGCCTTTAAAGAAAGAGTAGCTTCATCAGAAAAAACAATGTTCTTTAAAAAATTCATCGCACAAGGTCATCAACTGTTCACAAAACTGTAAGCGCCAATCTGGATCGTCCTCATTCAATTCGTGGATTAATTGCACTTTGTATGGATGGTATTTTTTTTTTCAATAGACGTACAACAGAAGTTTGACTCACGTTATTTATTTTATTTATTTATTTATTTATTTAACAATACACTACCCAACAGAGAATTCCAATTACAGGGTAGGAAATAGTAAGTATTTACAAATTTATAACGTATAAGAGTAGAATACAAAGTAGACAAATAAAAACAAAGATAAAACAAAACAAAAAAATTTAAATTATGCAGTTAATCTTTTTAACGCAGCCACATTGCAGTGGAATATATCAAACTGATCTTGTAGGTTATTATAATTTTCACACATTTTGTATAGCGAAAATTTCTGGACGTTGGTTCGGAGAGTCGGTAAATAGAACAATGAATTATGCCTAGAACCAGGTCTAGGAGATCGAAAATTTAGTAAGTTTAAGATAGCACTGCAATCAGTTATATTATGTATTATTTTAAAAAGAAAAATTTGCTGTGAAATAGTTCTACGAGCCTCCAGACTCGAGAGGGAGAATCTATTTAAGAGTTCATTCTGAGGAAAAACAATAGCAGGATAGACACCATCTTCCTAATGACTCAAAGTCTTTAAAAAACGCCTCTGAATTCTCTCTATGCTCTGTATATGTGTGTTATAATGGGGCGACCAAATATTCCAATTTGGATCGAACAAACGATTGATATAGTAGTTTTAGTGTGTTAATGTCGTTAAAATCGCGAGAACATCGTATTATGAATCCCAGCGTTCTGAAACTTTCATTAGTGATGGTATTGATATGGCAATTAAATGATAGTTTGGTGTCAAAAGTTACACCTAGGTCGCGGAATGTTGATGGACGTGTAAGCACTGAATCTTCTATACGGTAATTAAATTCTACATATTGGTGTTTATTAGTAAAAGTTAGGACATTACACTTTTTTATACTCAACTGTAATTTATTTAAATCACACCATTCATTAATTTTATCAAGGGCACTTTGTAATACCACACAGTCACTCACATCATTTATTTTATTGTTATGATTTATGTCAGCTGCCTTGTCGTAAGATGGTGGTTTTCTTCAGTTTCTAGAAGAATATATAATTTGGTTTCGTTACTTATGCTAGGGTGACCAGTTCGAGGAAGGTCAGCTACACTGCCAGATTTATCATATCTAGCCACCAATCTACTTATAGTGGATCTAGAAATTTGCTTTTCGGGATACTTGGCATTGAAAACATCACATGCTTCCTGATGAGCTCTCAGCCTATCATCATATCCAACCATCATCAAAAGTTCTACGCGTTCTCTTTCACTTGGCATGGCATTGCATTCACTAGTTTTACACTGTCTCAGAAGTGTCACAGAACTGAGGTTCCACACGTGCCAGGAGTAAAAAAGTTATCGATACTTTACACAAAAAGGCCTGTATCTCTCTGTTGTTAAGATGATTGTTTTTATATTATTTCCTTTGTTTTGTTTTTATGTCAAATATTTATTTTCATGCTAGTTAAATCAAAAATATAGGCAACAAGATTTATCAGTCCACAAGAAAGTCTAACATTACTCGTGAATTTGCGAAAGGTAAACTATTTTTACATAAAATGTCATTTTTGCAAAAGAATGGCTCAGGTAATATCATTTTTTTTATATCATCAGAAAGATAAAGGAATATACCACCAAAAACAGTCAACAAAAATGTCTGTTTCCGTTAAAAAAAATTATGATGGCGTCATAACTTAGAAACCAATGACGTCATCAATTTCGGTATAGTGACAAAATGTAGCATTTACAAAACTAAAATCGACCTGTTCGAGGATTTTTTTGAAAAATGACATACCAAAGATATGAATTTTGTGCGTTTCACACAATATAAAAGAATTGTTCTAAACCCGTTTTTATTTCTTTTAAGATTACATTTTTAACTGATTTCGTTATGCTTCTTCATAGTTGATTCAACGGCACGAGATTATTGCAATGAATACCTAAATTTTATAAATCTGGTTAAATTTAATAATGAGAAACGCTCTATAATAATTTGATTACAAAACGAAGGATATTAAAATCAAATATTAATTCTCGAAAAACGGGACAATTTGTTAAAAATCAATTATGCTTCTCATTCTTTTCCATTAGTTACATTCACACCTCTGTCTTCCGGTAATCTCTCATCTCCTACAAAATCGAAGTCTTTGTTAGTGCACCTGGTCTTCATCTGTTAATTTCATACAAAATTTACTTTACTGAATGGAATACTGGTCCATGAATGGTGACAAGTTAAGAATAGATGTTATTTAAAAGTATATTAGTATTGCATTTGATTCTTGGGATGGTTACAGTGGTTTAAGTTCGCTTTGATTAATAATGATACGCAGGAAATAGAAATTGCCTTAACCACCAAAGAATAATTAATTATAAGTAACTAGTTGGGAGAGTTAACAACGGAGACTGGTAATATCTATTTATCGAGTACTACGTAAGTCCGTATTTATTTAGAAAATAAATTATCTTTATTATCAGAGAATTGTAGTGTTGCGTACAACATTTTATATAGTGTAGCTGCCTCTTCTGGCATCCTGGAGCTCAAACCAAGAAGGTAATATACATAGGGTGGTTCGAAAAACAGAAATTTTCGAAATTCAATTTGAAATTTCGGGAATGGTTGTCACGTGCATTATATATGCTTCTGTTAAAGGGAAAACATTCCTCTTCGCACCTCAGCCCTTTAAATTGGGAGGCGGAAACCAGGAAGAATTCTGTAAAAGGCACAAGGCGTTTCGAAATACCGGGACTTAACATAGCAACAAATTATATCGAACTTATTGACGTGTGAAATAACTCAACCACGATAACAAAATATATTTATTATTAATTGAACCGAGGTTCTTGGTGAAGCATATTAAATAGAGTGAGTATTAAAAACACTTGGTATTACTGTTCCTCAATTTCTTATTCAGATTTATCTTACATATGTTTCGGCCTTTCGACCATTATGAAAGAATTATAACAACTACACTAAAGGTGACCATTGCAAGATTTTCATAGGATTTGAGAGGTATAGATAACCTAATTAACATTGTGTTGCTTATTTCTAATATAGCTAGTACTATAAATTTAATTTAAATTTTTAATTATTATTTCTGGGTATGTTTAATTTCAGTATGGTGGCTATTATGGGGGTATTATGAAATTTAGTTTGTGCATTAGTAACGTTTTCCTGTTTATTTAAGGCCTTCTTGATTTCCAAAATTTCAAGCATGTCCAACCTATTTCCCTTATTGACATTGTGCAAAAGTTTAATACTACTACCGTTGAAAAAATGATTTTTATCTATACAATATTCTGCGAAGCCAGCTGATTTTTCATTCTCTAAAACAGACTTTTTGTGTTCATTTACACGTACGTCTAAGCTTCGACCACTCTGACCTATATATATATAGCATCACAATCATCACAATTTATTTCATATACTCCCGCTTTTTGTGAGTCTTCAGTAACAGGTTCAGTAAACTTGGCATTCATACCATTTCCTCTAATACGAACAACTTAGGTCGCTTGTTCATTAACAACAAAGAAAAAACTGAAGACTCACAAAAAGCAAAAAGTATATGAAATAAATTGTGACTATTATGATGCTCTATATATAGGTCAGAGTGGTCGAAGCTTAGACGTACTGGTAAATGAACACAAAGAGTCCATTTTAGAGAATGAAAATCAACTGGTTTCGCAGAACATTGTATAGATAAAAACAATTTTTTCAACGGTAGTAGTATTAAACTTTTGCACGTCAGGTCAATAAGGGAAATAGGTTAGACATGCTTGAAATTTTGGAAATCAAGAAGGCCTTAAATAAATAGAAGAACGTTACTAATACACAAACTGAATTTCATAATACCCCCATAACAGGCACTATACTAAAATTAAACATACCCAGAAATAGTAATTAAAAATTTAAATTAAATTCCTAGTAGTAGCTATATTAGAAATAAGTAATAAAATGTTAATTAGGCTATCTATACCTCTCAAATCCTGTAAATATCTTGTATCTTGTAATGGTCACTTTTAGGTTAGTTGTTATAACCCTTTGATAATAGTCGAAAGGCCGAAGCATATGTAAGAGAAATCTGAATAAAAATTGTAGAACAGTAATACCAAGTGTTATTCTACAAGATACATGTCGATTAAAGATTTACTTAGCGTTATTAAGGGGTCTGTTGATGTAGTTGGCATAGTTATTCCAGCTGTTTCATGCTATAATCAAAAGTGTTAAGCAGTGCGTAAAAATCAAAACAGGGTCTGTTTCGTCAGGAATTGGAGAATGGTTTCACAGGGGCCAAAATTTAGTCTCATAGACTGATGTAAAAATTTGACTCAAAACGAGGTTATGTTCCAAAGCTAACGGAAAGTTTTAGAGTTAAGGTTTGATGGGTGGGTAGGGGTTTTGGAACTTGAAGTGTAGCTACAAATCGATCAGTGGTTACATTCTCAAATTAGCTAATGTCATTGTTAGTTGGTCAAGTAAGAAACAGCAAACAGTCCCACGTTCAACCACCGAGGCAGAATATATGGCGGTGTTTCACGCTACTCAAGAGGCCTTGTGGTTGTGAATGATAACTGCAGAACTACAAATAGCAACTGTAGAAAACACCATTCGCATTGGATGTGATAATCAAAGTGCTCATTTTCTCCGTGATGCACTTGAGTTGAGAAGATGGTAGCAGATTCATTGACAAAACCAGTCAATCGCCAAAAGCACGAGTGGTGCAGGGCAGCCATGGGAATCAGAGTCGACTAGGACTAGTAGCACCACATCAAGGGGGGGTGTTGGAAAACACAGTTTATCGACCGGGATGATGGTGGCGCCGCTTGGCTGATTACCATAATGTGACTATCTATGTCTACATTATTGGTCATTCGCGTTGTGACAACAAATGGTAATAATACAACATATTATTATCTTGTATGTGTTTTTCAATAAATTATTGATTTGTTTAAAACTTAAGGCTCTGTTTTGTATCACTAATTTTTGTAAAAATTTCGATAGGTCATATTTCTGATTGGCTTCGTTAAATCGAACCAAATTTAGTAGACATGTTTCACTAATAGGGGTCTTTACAATTCAGTATTGCAAATGAAAATAATATCAGCAAAGGGCTCAATTTGTTTTCTTTTGGCATTTGCGTAAAACTATAACCCTGTATATGGATTTTGAGAGTTGGTATTGAGCAATACTGTTTAAATTTCATTTGCTATCGACGTAGTGGAGTGGATACTATTTTGTGGAAAAACCTGGCATCGAGTGTAGTGTTCATATGTTTTGATTTTAATGGAACTACTTCAGAGACAGCAAATCAATGTTTCTATAGCACCCCCCCCTCCTCCTATTGACTTGAATTAAATAATTCTAACAAAAACTGGAATAAGTGAACTACAATCATAGACAAAAGATAATAACGACAAACTGATAGAAGATAAAACCGGCCAAGTGCAAATCGCACTTGAGCAATTAGTGCTCTGAGTCATTAATTGTTTTTAAATATAGATTTGATAGATTTGTACATAAGACAATGCAATAATGATAATTTATCATTCGACTTATTGCTCTTTCCTAATGTTCATGTGTATTTCTGATTTTTCTGAGCGGTACTTTTGGAGATAAGTAAGTATAGAGTCAGCGAGGCTCACCCACAAGCACGCCATACACAAACAAAATGCCGACGAATATGTATATACCTTATCACAGTTTTAAAACTACCTGTTTTGAAACGTTATAGTCTGGACAAAGATAAACCAAATCATTTTATGTTTAAGATTGTTTTATTACAGATGTTTGTTTGCTTCATTAAAACTCTAGCAAGCTGTTGGTTTCATGAAGGTTCGACCTGATTTCAAAGCATATTAGATTAATAGCCTAGCATGAACGACCACCTACCTGAAATGAATTTCATAAAGTAATAATAAAACCACAACATTTGCTTAATCTCTATAAAATTTGATCCTCCTAACTTGAACTTAATAGCTATAAAGTTTTATTGAAGGCTTGATAAATACCTTGATAAGTCAATCGTGAGCCAATAAAGACTAAAAGATAATTTAGTTTTAATATAAATTTGAAGACATTTTTAAAACTTCATTTAAGACAAAACTATCTTTAAGTGCATTTGACATTTAATAAATCTAGCATAAATCAGTGGTTTATAAGGTGGCCATTATAAAACACTGATAAAACCTAAATAATTATAAAAAGTATCTAAATTTTACTTGGGAAGCTTTCATTTCACACCCCACACAATGATTTTGAAACTTTTTGTACTTCACGTTTCTAATTGGGCCACAACTTCCTAGAACTGCCAAACAACTTTCTAGCTCTGACAGTACATTAGAGAAATGCTGGTGACTGATTGACGGACGGACAGATATCGAGATGATTCCATAAGTGTTCCGTTACGCCAATTTTGGTACAATAAAAATACATTTTAACTTAAAATTAACTACAGCCGTATATTGTAACGTATGCCCTCTGCAGACAAGTAACTTTTTCAATTTTGAAGTGAGTATTGATTTCAAACAGCCAACCATTGAGTGGCATATTTTCGACTGGTTTATTAACACGGAACGTAAAAAATTCGTAGATTAAAATATGCTGATGCATTTATATGTACTTTTCCGAATGCGTGTGAACGGATGGGCAGCAGGTGCAACGCATCCCATCAGAGTGGCGGGAGCGGTGTAAACGAAATGCATTAGCGTAGAATGAATGGCAGCCAATGAAGCCATTATTGACCACTGGACGAGAGTGGTTTTTTTTCTACTAATCATTGTTTGCGACGGGTCGGTTTGATTGAAATATATCAACTTGGAAAAATACTGCCGCCTCGCTTGCTTATCACTATAAATCACTAATGTGCTTTGATATCTGTCTGTGAAACGTCCATAATGTTTTTTACCTTTTGTGGCGTTTCTGATCGGAAATGATTTATTTCATATCTCGGATCTATTTGAAAGGTATTGTGCTAGACCAAATCTATTACTCCAACGGGGCTTTCAAATAAGCGTTTACATTTTTCCAAATGTAGATAATAACAAATTTATATAACGTGTTTCCACTAAAATATCAACCGTACAAGCTTGAAAATAAATCTCAACTCTCAAATATATTTTTTTTGCTACCTGCGTATAAATTTACGTGTGACTAAGAAACAGCAATACGCCAAAAGGATACGGAAATGTCTAAATATAAATTTAGTAGGTTATATTTATCAATGCTTATAAATAAGTCTACATGTAAGGCGAAGTCATAAATACAGTTAAGCGGCTATCGTCCTGCTATTGTTTTTATATTTATATAATATATAATATTTTACATATAGTTCAGTCAATAAAGGAGGTGTAGAGTGCATGAGCAGGAACTTAAGCGATTCCTTTAGAAAGTTGTTCAGGGTGCTTAGGAAGTTAGCATACTAAAAGTCCTGACGTCTAGGAGGTGAGCCAGAGTGGGAGGGAGTACAAAGAGAGTCCCACTTTTGGTTCTTTCGCTTATATCTCGCGTCTTGGGGAAACAAATTTCGTATACTAAATGAAAGCTAGTGTAGTTCTCTGCAACTTTCATTTTATATACTTTTCTCGCAACCGTTTTCGAGCTACACGATCCGGAAAAGTGAAAATTTTCTAAAAACAGATTTGTACCCGAAAAATAGAAAATTGTGTTTTAAAGATGATGAAAAGAGTCACATATAAGGTAAGCAATTTTATTCGATTTCAATAATTCTCATTGTTCCCACTCTCAATAACTTCTCAATGTTAAATTCTCAACTTTCTCTGGATTCACTTTTTCATCCTCTTTGGCCGTAAGATTCCTGGCAAGGGTTCGTCGTTCATGGCATCCTCATCCTCAGTGGTGGGTAGTACTTGCTGAAGGGGCATTACGTCGTCTTTATCGTCGTCCTCGTCGTAAACAGGCAGGCATTGGCAGTGGAGGCACGCCGCAGAATAGTTCAGCATTGCTTTACGGCATCCACATTTGCCACTACCACAATCCTTGATGCAGCTGCAAAATATCGTTTTCAGTAGGACCTCCGGTGCTGGTGGATTTTCTGTTGTAATTGGCACCAGGGTGTCTCCTACATGTTTCCACCCCCACTCTTGAAGGGGCAGCTCATTCCTGAGCCACTGCTGCACTTGGTGGTAGGTGCGCCGGGAATGCTGTTTAGCTGCGCTCTCTGTTGGTGAGAGAGAGCTGATGTCTGACACTGACCTCATGAACGACTGAAAGCGGTACTGATTGGGGGAGGTCTGTCTTTCTGGTGCCCCATTCCATTTGAGGAAGCAAATCTTTCCAGCCTCTTCAACCTCGCCTTGAGTGGAAGAGGGGTTGTAAAAGATCACTGACGCTTCCTTGATAATTTCTGACTTTAAGTACAATTGTGAGAAGCCCACCTTGTTTTTCCATAAAGTTGAAGATGTGAGGTAAACATCTACTTTTCGAAAATTTTCACATTCCGGAGCGTGAAGCTCGAAAACGGTTGCGAATTCGAAAAAAGTATATAAAATGAAAGCTGCATGAGCTTTCATTTGGTATCAGAAAATTTTTCCCTATGACTCACCGTTTTCGAGATATAAGCAAAAAAACCAAAAGTGGGACTTTCCTTCTGGCTCACATCCTAGCTTGGAAGCTTGTTTAGTTACATTAGCGGCCACACATTGCACATTTTCCATTACTGATCTCTCAATGTAATGTCAATACAATTGTGGAAATAACAGTATCAATTAATTTAAAAATAAATGTTTCCTTATAATTTCCATAAATAAGCCTTCGGCTGATTTCGCACTGGGTGATTTATTACTCTGTTTTTTCCAATCAGACTATTATAGATAGTACGTATTCTGAATTGTCTCCTCATTTATGTGAAAACCAATATGCCTTAAAATTTCTATACAATTGTAATATAGTCCTTTAGTCAGTGCTAATAGCAAGCCGATGTATAAACTTTACGATATCTGTGAACAAAGAATATCGAGATCGGCAGCTCTTACTCGCATCCAACATAAGTGGATGCTTCGAAGAGAAATTTATGTTATCGCCTTTCCACAAATTGTAAGAGAAGATCACTGTTCCTCAAAGCAATACTTTTTAATATTTATTTTTTATTTATTTATTTATTTATTTAGGTACATCATCCAACAGTCAGAGACCAATTACTGGATGAGAATAAGTGTTAATAATTACATATCACTTGGACTAATAATACTGTAATACAGAGATTATGGAGATAATAAAAAGTCACACAAAACATAAAATAGTAAAATAAAAGAAAAAAAGTACACTGGCATATCTATATAGAAACAAAAAAGTAAATGTAAGAATATATACATATATATAAAAAACAAAAATGCATAAATGATTTAAAAAATATATATAAAATATATGCATATACAAAGGAGAAAATATTAGAGTTCTAGTTTTTTTATAGAGACAACAGAGCAATTAAATATATCAAGTATTTCTTGTAGGTAGTTGTACGTACTGCACATAAAATACAGGGGGGAGAATGCTAAAACGTTTGTTCGAGGTGTGGTAAGATAAAAAGTTCTATGATGTCGTGAACCAGGATGTGGTACATGAAACGGTAGTTTTTCAAGTATCGCAGGACAGTTTATGTTGTTATGAATTATTTTATGCAAAAACACCAATGCATGTTTTTTTCTGCGGCTCTCCAAACTGTCTACTGAGAATCTATTTAAAAGTACGTCTTGGGAATATCCAATTGGTGGATATACCCCATCAATTTTATAAGACAAATATTTTAGAAAACGCCTTTGTATGCCTTCGAGTAAGTTAGAGTAAGTATTATACCCCGGGTGCCAGATTATGGATGCATATTCTAGTTTAGATTTAACGTATGTATTGAATAAGAGTGTTAGAATGTGAGTGTCAGTAAATCCAACCGAATTTCTAATAACGAAACCAAGATTTTTATTAGCAGATAAAACAATATTTTCAACATGCTTATTAAATGATAGTTTGACGTCAAATAAGACACCAAGATCTTTAAAAACTTCAGCTCTTTTTAGTGTTGTGAGATCTAGTTTGTAGTCATATAGCACAGTTTCCTTTTTCCTAGAGAATGATACAACATTACATTTGTCAATGTTGAGAGGCAGACCGTCTTGATTACACCATCTTTGTATTTCTATAAGATTGTTTTGTAGTCGTTGACAATCGGTTATTGTATTTATGGCAGTGAAAATTTTTACATCGTCAGCATATAACAAGACATCTACATTCAACTCAACAACGATATCGTTAATAAATAATACAAACATAAATATCTCGTAAAGAAGAAAAATCATATTATGTTAGCCACCGAACAGCTTTAGGAAATCCATCTGTGCATTTATCTCACTGTATGAATACCCATTCGTCACTCTTTTGTACGCACTACATTTAAGGCGTAAATTGGGCATTATCGTCCCTAGAAAATTCATCACCGCAATATGCAGAATAAGATTCAGTCACGCTTGCTTTCCAACACAAATAAATAGAATTGGTGTACTTGATTCAGATATCTGTAGTACATGTGGTACTACCGGCGATCTGATTCATATCTTCTTTAGTTTTCAGAATTGCCAAATGGCTATTGATGCAATGTTAAATAACTTAGTCGACATCAAAGTTCTTCTATAAACTAATGCTACTCATCATTGTCCCTTAAAAATATACAAGTCTACAACGTATTCGTTAATTTCATGAACACTATTAATGTTGCTTTAGCATCGTTCTGTTTTATATTAGGTTAGCTTTGTATTCCTTAATTGTCTCTCCTGTTGCGATATATAACTCCCTTTCCGGGATAGACTTCTGGACGACATGTGAACTATCATCTTGTGTTTATGATATGGTTGGGTTGCTGTGTTACATTAGGTATGAACAAATGAATAAATCAATAAATAAGTATTTTGCGACTGGCTAATGAAGAAATCCAATGCCAAAATAAAGACAAAATACCGATTATGTTGAAATTTGAGCAGTTAGTGTTAACTAGAGGAAGAGCTCTATTGTTTTTGAAAAAATAAGGAAAGACAAAAGTTATGAAGTATTGTATACCCATGAAGAGTGTCGAACCCCTTATATTAAAATTCTACATAAAAATATCGCGTAGCGTGATGACGAATGTTCCGCGACTCAAGATTACAGCAATGCAACATAATAAGTAGCCTATAGAATATTTAATATTTAACAACTATAATAAAATTCAATAACTCGAGGAAGAGTATAATGTTTACAACCAGTTTTCATATCAATAATGTCCTAAACTTACAATCTAAAATTGCACCATTTTGAGCAATATCAATAAAATTAAAAACACAACGTCGATAAGTTTGACAAATACAGACTCTGTAGTATTAGGTGATATCCTGTTAGTTTTGACCTAAACCACATAATGAAATAATATGTTATTTAAAAGAATAGAATATTTTATTTCTTTAAATTCTCTTCTTTCAGCTTGCCGACAAAGTAAGTTTCACCTTATATATCATAAACAAAGAATTTCGCACGTCCTTAAAAGTTTATAGCTGCATGCATCTGCCCATTACCGATATATTATATCAAATTATTCAATTAACAATGCAATATAAAAGCGTTTTTTCACTAGAGAATAAAATAAAGTAACTAATTTTGTATGGACAACAATGTTAATGTATTGGCAATGACTTGATACATGACAACATCTAAACCTGTTAGTTAATCCCCATGCTATATACAATCATTTCAGTGGGTACAAGTTTATATTACATTTTTAAAAGACTTCAAGAAATTATAACAAGAAGGAGGCTCTCAATGAATTTAAGCGATTTCTATCAAATCTGTTGTTACCTATAGGCTATGGTATGGTGTTAGTTTCATTGTAGTTTCATCCGGCTACGTTTACTGTAAGGCGATCAGAAAATTGGAAACAAGTTTTCTGTATTACCGACAGTGATTTGGATTATTTATAATAAAGACAATTTTTTACAAACAATGTTACATTTGTGGTATGAGCACGTTCGACAAAAATAACAGGTTTGAATTGTCAGTATTTACATAAGTAGTAATGAGTTCGTGGCCTGATGTTGAATGTTAATTTTGATAATGGAGATGGATTGAGTTGGATTCAATCAAATAGCATGAATACAAGAAAAAATGAGTCAACACTGATCGCGTCATCGAAGGTTTAAATCTTCCTCATGGTTCTCAAACATTATTGAAATGTTAGATTCACGATATGACCTCATATTTTTTTTGTCTGTTTTTAGCTTGCAAATGCAATGCAATATATTAAAATGAACAAAACTCGAGCACGGGAATCTCCACGTAGCTAGATGGAAACACTTGTGGACAGTTAACACGATAAAAGATCTTCATGGTTCTCAAACATTATTGAAATGTTAGATTCACGATATGACCTCATGTTTATTTGTCTGTTTTTAGCACAACTCGAGCACGGAAATCTCCACGTAGCTAGATGGAGACACTTGTGGATAGTTAACATAGTAAAAGATCTATTGCTGGACATAGATTTACATTACATGAAACTAAGCATCACGTTTAACAAGCCTCTCAAAATCACAATTATTGAAGATAAGAAAGATTGGTCAACAGGAGCTCATGATACGATCCGTAAAAGCCTGGTTAAGAGAGATACTACACTTGGAGCAGGAACACATAGAGAAATACCAAGCGTGGTTATAAGCCTTTCTCCAGAACACCATCCATCGTATTCTTGCTGCACTTTATTATGTACAGGACAATACCATACGACGATACGAGAATGAAGCGGCACTAAAGTTCTTAGCTCTATAGCCGAAGGTTTTAGCCTCTAACAAAGTAGCATCTGGACTGGTATGTGGGTACTACTAACAGCCCAGAAGCTTGATGAGTGGGATAGAGTTCAACTATATATGGTAATGAAAAAGTTGGTGAAGTTGTTAAACAAAGAATAGTTAGACAGGATGGCTCAAAATCCATGCTGGAAATTATTAGAAGATCAACCAGAGCAGTGATCTAAGACTAGGCGAAGAAGAAGCAAACATATTTTTGGAGGGATAATCAAGGAAATTGACAAACGACTATGCCCAAAACAAAATCAAGAACTGCTCACAAAGATGTTTTGATAATCATAACAGGATTTCTAGCAGGACACTTACCTGTCAAGAAGGATTTGCACAAAATCGGAAAAGTCGATGGTAACCGAGACAGTAGGTTATGTAGTCAAGAAGCAAAAATAATAGATCACATTATATTCAAGTACAAGGTATTAGCCCGCAGAAGATAAATTTACCATCAGACACAATTAGACATGGAAACTATTAACGCTCACCCACTCTCAGACATGTATCACTTGATTAGGGGTACAGGGGCATTTATATGGTAGCATACGCAAAGAGCACAGGAGGCCGAGGGGGCTATAGTACCCATGTGCCCTGAAAGAAAAATCAAAAGTTTCAAATAAAGAATATGTTATTGCTTCATCATAACTAATGTACGTTTGTACATAATAGCCCAAATACAAAACCACGTTTTCATTCAAACCTGATCATTTCTGCAAAATAAGAGAACGGTTTAAGTTCTCAAAATAAGAAAATAATTGTCTTTTCAAACTCGGCTTTTATTGATTTAATGGGATCCAAGCGATATACAGATATGGCTTTTTGATGCGAAAAGTTTGAAAAAATATATTTTTTTTAGTTGTCATTCGAGCCCGACCAGTTTTTAAATATTCAGTAAATAATGTAAGTTTATTTAAAATTGGTTTATTTCACTTTTAAGTGCGATATGAGCTCTGATTAACAATTTTAGTACCTATAAGGGCAGGGCTTTTACTACAATTTACTTTTCATTTCATTATAGTAAATATCAATCTAATTCATTGTGTGTTTATCTTGGAAATCTCGAGTAGAGGGTGTGTGTACATTGAAGTCATTGGGGTATATACTGGTGTCATTTTACTTAGATTAATCAATCAGACATTATAATTAAACGCACACATACCAGACCAAATTTAGATAATAAGATTTCCTATTCACCGAGAAAAGTTTTTGTTTTCAGTGCTAACAAAATATCTTTTATTTATTGCATTGTATTTGTTGTATAACATAGAAATTGTATGATATATCGGTAATTATTTATTGCACGAGAAACAATAATTCCGGGATATATCTTCAAAATAAATATTTTTGGACTAAAACTAATTCAAATACCGTTTTATTCTCTTATTCTAGTAATAGTTTTATAATTTTAGATTGTAATGTAACTTTTATTTTTGTACAAAACACTAGACAAAAATAAAAGTTTAGTATATTAAAAATATTAAAATGGCATAAAATTATTAATAAATCTGTTAGACACATGCAATGTTACATTACTATAATAATTACTATACTTCCAATCCACTACGTGGATGTGGAAGTAATTAAGCGACTCGAACATATTCTATTAAATTGCCCGTTAAAAGGAAAGAAAATAAATGACTCTTTAAATATTTTATATCACATGAATATATTAAGACCATTAAATTTAACATAACTATTACAGTCAAACAATATAGATATATACAAATTAATTGGCAGTCATATAAAAAATTTACTAGTTTTTAAGTTGTCCAAATGTGTTTTCCCAGTGTATTTAACCATTTTTCCCGAGGTTTAGTCAATATGTGTTTGAGACTAGATGAACCCCTAGTCGCTCAGTATCCCAGTCATTCCTAATTCTTAAAAAATTAAATAATTAAAAAATATAAAATAGAACAATAATAGCTAAAGTAAAAAGGCAAAAAAAAAAATTTAATTATAAAAAAAAATAAGTAGGTATAAAAAAAACAAAAAGCAAAAAAAAAATAGACAAAAAAGTGTGAAAAAAAATTATAATAAAAAGAACACTAATTTGAAAAAGCAAAAAATATAGAAATATGTGTCATACAGAAATGCAATCAGTAGGAAAGAAATGTAATAGTAAATATGTTCTAAAGATAAACACAATTTTTGTAATCACTTACCTCCCAGTCAGTTATAAAAGTCGGCATTCACTGTGCTAAGCTGTAATCGCTCTAGCCATTCATTTAACAAAAAAAAATTACTTACACCCAATAATTTTATGATAAATAAATAATATAAAATAGTAAAAAATACAGATTAAATATTAATTTTCGTTTATTTCGGTAGTTGCATTCTAATCAAATATACGTAAAATAGTCGATGGTGAAATAACTAGCAGTAAAAAAAGAAGCAAAAAACTATCCTATTAAAAGTAGTCTGCCCACCAATAAATCTAATATAGTTTTGACTGGGCTGATAGCGCCATTAAAAGGAAACTTATAATTAGTTCGAATAAGACACGCGTTTTATAAGTAAAATCTGACGTCTTGTAAAAGGTGGCATTTAAAGAGAACAATGTGGTTTCGGTTACTGAACTAACAATGGTTTATTAGTGAAGTGCTGCTGCCAAGTCAGATAAGACTTGTTCAATTTACATTCCAAAGGAGTTACAATGACTCTCAAGAGTGGACATTTTACATTCTCTGAACCCACTTACGTGTATACACATGTTGGAGTGTCAGCCAGTGGTGTAACGGGCTAGGCTGCGCATTTCTTAATTCTATGGAGGAAGAAGTGAAAGAAACGTTGGTAAATGCAGAAGTGCACATCTCACCCAATGTCCTTGATGTTTACGAAAGGATCACGTCAATTTGATTTCGCTAATCTGTCAAAACTAATAAAAATATATCAAATGAGCGTAAACAAGAGACTAGTATCGTTGTCTATTCTTTGATGTGAATAATTTTCATCAAGAAAAAACAATTTTTTTAAAGAAAATTATTTACAAAAATTAATAGTTGTTAATAATAAAGTGCGATAGCAATAAGTTCCTGTTACACTTATCTGATTTAATCAAATTGGTATATTTGGAAAAATATTTCTAATAACCATCGTAGATAAAACTTTATGAAAAAAAATATTTAAAAAAAGATTTTAGTAAAAAAAATGTACCTTCTAAAAAAGTAAAAATATGTTTTTTTAATTTATACATCTGGAAACCAAAAGCATTGGGTGCATTCAGTTGAGCAATGTAACTGTGAAAGAGTATTATATAACCGTCCCCAGATGTTTGAATTTAAAGAAATATTTTTTACTTTTTAGAACATTTTTTTAAATTAAATTATTTTTTTAAATATTATTCTTACATAATTTTATTTTTCATTTTTTAGTCTTTTCTTAGATTACAGACAAACAGACAGACAAAACCCTGTCATTTACTACCCATTGGGGTTAGAGTGACATCATAATGTTTATTGTATTTTAATCGTCAAACCTTTTCATTTAATGCCCATATCAAGGGGATTTCGAAGCGAAATGAGATCCACCAGCTTGGGACGGCGGCCATATTGGACTTGGAACGATATCAGATATACTATATTGTATTACCACCAGACTTAGAAAGAAAATACTTTCTGTTAGACTTTTGTTTCAAATTTGGAACATATGTAAAACAGCCATGATTGAAATTGAGTCATATCCGTCAAACAGAGCGATCACCAAGCAGAGGTGCAAAAACGGTTAATTACTTTCACATCCACGTAGTGGATTGGAAGTATAGTAATCGTAAAAAAAATTTCAATTTTTTTTTCTGTCTGTCTGTCGGTCTGTCTGTCGGTCTGTCTGACGGTCGGTCTGTCGGTCTGTCTGTCGGTCTGTCTGTAACTTTTTTTTGTCCGCACGCTTTCTTCGGAACGATTTAAGATATTGACTTGAAATTTTGTACGCGTATATATTATAATGAGATCTGAAAATAGATTGTTTTTTGAAGATATCCGGTGAAGGGTTGGGGGGAAATAGGGTTAAACGGGGGAAATATGTAAAGCGCGCTGGTAAGAGTACAGAAACTTGAAATTTGATATATGTACTATAAGCCAATGCCTCAAATTTTTTTATAATATTTTTCAACTCCACCACCACCCCTACTCCATTATTAAAGGGGTTGATAAAATAAAATTGAAATATTCACTTGAAATTTGGTACACGTATGTATTATAACGACATCTTCAACTAGATTATATTTTGAGAAGCTTCCATCGAAGGGTTGGGGGTTAAATAGGGGAAAATAAGTAAAGCAAGCTGGTATGATTACAGAAACTTGAAATTCAGTGTATGTACTAGAAGCTAAAGACTCAAAATTTTATAATATTTTTCAACCCACCCACCACCCCTACTCCATTATTAAAGGGGTTGATAAAATAAAATTTATGTATTCATTTGAAATTTGGTACACGTATGTATTATAACGACATCTGGAACTAGATTATAATTTGAGATGATTCCGTAGTGGTAGATAGGGGAAACTAAGTAAAGCAAGCTGATAAGAGTATAGAAATTTGTGATTCGGTGTATATACTAGTGGCAATGGCCTCAGATTTCTCCATAATATTTTCCATCCCCCCATCACCCCCACTCCCTTATTAAAAGGGTTGATAAAACTAAATGTAGGTTTTCACTTGAAATTTGTTACGCGTATAACGATATCTTAAACTGGATTTTATTTTAACACGATTGCGTTGAACGAGTGGGGGTAATTGGTGGTAAATAGGGAAAAATAAGTAAAGCAAGCTGGTAAGAATACAGAAACTTGAAATTCGGCGTATGTCCTAGAAGCCAAGGCCTCATATTTTTTAGTAATATTTTTCAACCCCCACCACCCTTAATTCATTATTAAAGGGGGTGATAAAATGAAATCGAGATATTCACTTGAAATTTGGGACACGTATGTATTATAACGACATCTGGAACTGGATTATATTTTAAGATGATTCCGTTGAAGGGTTGAGGGTTGAAAAGGAGTAAATAGCGGAAAATAAGTATATCATGCTGGTAAGAGTACATAAATATGGGATTTGGTGTATATACTAGAAACCAAGGCCCCAGATTTCTTTCTAATATTTTTCAAACACCACTATCTCCACTCCATTATTAATGGGTTTGATAACATAAAATTGAGATATGAAAGTTAGTACACGGATGTATTGTAATGACATCTGATTGAGATGATTCCATTGAAGGGGTGGGTCGTGGTAGGTTGTGAATATAGGAAAATAAGTAGGATAAACTAAAAACGTATTTGGTAGAAACCAGCGCCTCAAACTTTTCTATGACATCTGCTCCAAATATTATTAAAACTCTATGACCAATAATTTTCACATACTAGAGTGCAAATCTAGTCAAGATGTTTCCTTTAAAGTGACTTTGAGGAAAAATCTGGATGTATAATATGTTTTATTGCAATTTTAGAGCAAATTATTAGCAACGGGTTTTGATTAATCATGTAAGAAACAAAGATACAAAGCTGCAACATACGGTGTGTTTAGATTGTAGGTTTAGCGATAGGTATATCAATTTAACTTTGAAATATTATTTACGTATGTGTAGTGTAATAAGACTCACTTGTGCTGTTCACAATGTTTCATAAGCTGTTGCAAATCCGAAACTGCATCATTCGAATATACTCAAACGCAAGTTTAAATATGTTTAAGGAACACTAGACTATGGCATATTTTACCAGAATGAAACTATCTGTAATTTTAATGTATATAGTGACTATGGTTATGCAGATGATATAATTACACACAGATCACCCTTAGGGTCGTTTGCGTATTGAAAAATGCAGCTATTTCTTCGCTTTGTTCAGAATAAAGCTCTGTATCATTATTTATTGTCGAAGCAAAATACGATTGAAGTAAAGATGTAAAATAAATTAGAGACTTCAACGACTCCGGAAAGGAAGTTGATGTTTCAATTCTTGGAATTGATAATGCCAATACAGTTAAGGTCATTTACAATCTAGAATTTCACAAGCAATCTGAACATAGAGATGCAAGTCATCACTTCATCAAAGAAAAGTTGCAGAAGATATTTTCAAAGTAGTTCATATCTCTGGAATGAGCAGACTGCAGATATTACAACAAAATCCTTGAAGAAACCTGGGTTTGAGCTATGAAGAACTTTTTGGAGGTAACAAATATTAAGAATAGACGTTCCTAGGGGATATGTTCGGTTACTTTGAAGTATTTATACCTAATTACAGCATTGCGTTATAATCATGTCATCTGCGAGTTTTGTAAACAAAATAGTCTAGATTGATAAAAACTGCCAATTGCATTTTTAACTATTGTCTGAAATATCTGATAGTTTTTAACAGTTCGCCACCAGAAAGAATCCTCAACAATTAAGTGGTTTCACTATATCAAATTTTCTTCGTTGGTATTATTAAAACGAAGTAATTGGGATACTAAAACTCTTCCTAATATTTAAACAATTTGTATTATTTTTCTAGTTTATTTGAATTTTTTAAGCGTTTTTATTTATTTACTTATTTATTTTTTGATAGATATTAGATAAATTTTGGGGTGTTTGAGAATTTTTGTGGATTTTTGAAATTATTGTGGGGTCTGTGTGGGGTCGCTATGCCTGTGAGATCTTTAGGAATTGTTGGGATCTTTGAAAATCGTTGGGGATTTTTAGAAATCTTTGTGGGATCCTTGGGGATTATTAGCAATATTTGTGGGATTTCTTTGAATCTTTGAAAACTTTGGGGGATCTTTGGAAATAATTGGAGATTTCTTGTCCCTAGTGAAATACTATTTTTGTCATAGGTAAATCACGTCGTCTATATAGAAGCCATAGAGGCTTCTATATTATCTATATATTTTATTTTACGTTGTTTTTGCTTTGATACTGCCACGAAACCTTTTCCAGGTACGTTTTTGGATGTATTTTTGTATCCTGAGACAAGGCACCACTTGTTTTCCATTATAGATCATTGAAGCTTTGACAAATAATATGTGCTTATAACACAAAACGACGTATGTTTACCAACAATGCAACTGATGACGTCATTAGCATGAGATGATGTGCTGTAGTGACTTCGCCGATAACATTTCAATTCAATTTAAAAAGGCTTATTTTAAGGTATTAAGCCACCGTTTGTGATAATTCAAGTGTTTTTAACTATAATTAAATAATAATTCTAAAATTTGTGAAAACACGAAATTATTACTTTTGTTTTACAATTTTTAATAAATTTGACGTAATATATTTTATTAATCATAATGTACTCTTGACTATGCCACTGGCGTTCTCCTATGCCCACCTTGATCTACTGCTTTTTAGTCGATTCCGACACATGCTTTTACTCAGTATTTATGGTAGATCGTAATTTTTGGATTTTCATTCGTTTAAATGTTTTTGGACAGCGCTTATAATGGACTGAACCGCACGTAAATAGTGAACTACCAAGTAAGAAGACGGCCCATTATAAAAGTGTTACTTGGGATATTTATAATGGGACATACATTATACTTCCCTGTTCCCTGTTTGAATTCAAACCGATACTGAATGAGGAAGATTTTTTTAACGGGAATGTAAGAATTACTTAGCACACTGAATCATAATAATTGTGGAAATACATAACTGGGCAAAAGTAACAATGGAAAGGAGACAAATTAAACAAAAATTTAACAAAGCCGTGCGTTTTTACTGGCGCTTGCAAATTTCATAATTTATTTTCTGTGTTCTTTATTTATTTATTTTCAAAATACAGGGTGTTTTTGAAATACGTCCATATATTTTAGTTTGTCAGCTCTTATACAGTTTTTTTATTACTTGCACATCCACGTAGTGGATTGGAAGTAGGCATAGTAATCGTAAAATTTTCAAAAATTTCATTTCTTGAAATGGGTTTAGAATGTCATGAAACGTCGAGATGTTAAATTTGAATGAAAATAAATTTCTGTCTGCCTGTCGGTCTGTCGGTTTGTCTGTCTGTAACTTTTTTTTGTCCGCACGTTTTCTCCGGAACGGTTTAAGATATTGACTTAAAATTTTGTACACCTATATATTATAACGAGATCTCGAACCGGTTATATTTTAACATACCCGGTGAAGGGTTGGGGGGTAAATAGGGGGAAATAAGTAAAGCAAGCGGGTAAGAGTATAGAGACTTAAAATTCAGTGTATGTAGTAGAAGTCAAGGCTTCAGATTTTTTTATTATATTTTTAAACCCCCCACCACCCCTACTCCATTATTAAAGGGGTTGATAAAATAAAATTGGAATACTCACTTGAAATTTGGTACACGTATATATTATAACGACATCTGAAACTAGATTATATTTTGAAATGATTCCGTTGAAGGGTTGGGGGTTAAATAGGGGTCGGTAAGGGAAAATAAGTAAAGCAAGCTGGTAGGACTACAGAAACTTGAAATTCGGTGTATGTACTAGAAGCCAAGGCATCAAAATTTTGTGTAATATTTTTCCATTCCCCCACCAACCCCCCACTCCAATATTGAAGGGGTTGATGAAATAAAATAGAGATATTCACTTGAAATTTGGGATACATTATAATGAGATCAGAAACTATATTATATTTTAGGACTATTCCGTTGAAGTGTTGGGGGTTAAATAGGGGAAAATAAGTAAAACAAGTTGGTAACAGTACAGAAACTTGAAATTCGGTATATGAACTAGAAGACTAGGCCTCAGAATTTTTATAATATTACACGTAATAATTATAACGAGATCTGAAAGTATATTATATTTTGACACGATTCCATTGAAGGAGTGGGGAGTAAGTGGAGGTAAATGGGGAAAAAGAAGTAAAGCATGCTGTAAGAGTACAGAAACTTAGGATTTGGTGTATGTACTAGAAACCAAGTTCTCAGATTTCTTTCTAAGATTTTTCCATGACATCTACCCCAAATATTTTTAAAATTCTATGACCAATAATTTCCACATACTAAAGTGCAAATATAGTCAAAATATTTTCTTTAAAGTGACTGGCATGAAGAATCTGGACGTGGAAGTAGTGATTTCTTAGGCAGCGGTTTTTAGAAACGACCACCCAACAGATAACCAGTTACAGTGTGGAAAACTAATCTTGTAATAATATTTTATATTGTTCTCTGAGGTACTCGATGTTTAATTCAGTACCTTACAGAACAAAATGGTACAAAATGTGAAACACGTCAACAGAAAAATGAAGTATATATGCGAATTGTTAATAAAAGTAGGAGAAATGCGACTAAATACTTATATTCGTTTATACAGACAATAAATGGTTTTCTAATTGAGGAAAGAGTACAGTTAAATATATCAAGCTCATTTTGCAGCGAATTGTAGTTTTTCTACATAAAATGTATTAGTCAATGTTTTAAAAATTTGTCCGCGGAGTAGTAAGATGAAACATATCATGATTACTGATCTGTTCACGAGCCACACGTTGGTCCAAGATAGATGGCAATCAAAGATATTGTGGATAACTTTATATAGGAAAACTGAAGTTTGCAAATATCTTCTGTTCTCTTAACTCGACATATCGCACATTTCTAATATAATTTTTTTAAAAACGGCGATAAATCTTTTCAATATTGTTTATGTGGATATCATATCCAGGGACCACATCAGTGAACAATATTCTAATTTGGTCCGCACAAAAGGGATGTAAGGAACACGTTATAAAAATAAGAAATATAAAATAATACGTTCATCTTTACCTTTTACCTCGAAAATAATATACTACTAGGTACCAAAAAACCATACAATGCAAATATTATAAAAAAACTGTATTTAAAAAAAATACCGGCATGTTCCTAGTTTGACCCAGTAGGCAACTAAAATTGTTCATGTATAAAACTCTTCAAAGCAATTGTGTTTGTTTGCGATACACACAAATATAAGTTAATTTGATGCATTTGAAAGAAGCTTTTAAGCCACAGTAAGGCTCTTTACACCTTTGACGTTTATTGTCTTCAGAGGGTAAATGTCCAGTATTGTCACGTCTCTTGCCAAATTGAGGAGTAGCCTTTGTTGGACCTTTCTTATTGTTTGCTCATCGGCATTTTCTGTCGAATTACTAGATGATGAGAGACCACGTTTTCTTGGAAGTGGTGATTTGTCAATCATACATAAGGCTTCAGCTACTTGACTGTGGAATTCCAGCAGGTCAGGAATGTCTTTTCTTACCATTCCCTCTGCAAATAAATCTCCAAGGTATCTAATCCAAGTGCTTACTAAACACATATCTATAAAATGAAAAAAAAATGCGAATATACCATATTTTTAGATCGTAAATGAATCTGGTGGTAAGATATGAATCCATCTAAGAGATCAATTCCCCTCATGAAAGAATTATACCGTTTCACAATTGGTTTTCCTATTTCAGCACCGTGTTTTTGCGGTGTGGCAAAAAATTTTGGACTTTGACATGGAGAACACTCAAGAAGATACCTTAGTCCATGACTTTGGTTTTATTTTATTTGTTTTGGTATTTCTGTAGTTTATTTGAAACTCATCTGCTTCAGAAGGCTCATCTTCTTGTTGCATAATTTTCTTTTGAAGAATCGTTCTGTCGAGACTTAGTTATTGGTGTATAGTCAGGATTTTCGACGCTATCATCAAAACTGTTGTCTTCGCTCTCACTGCGAGGGTGTCTACCAATATGGTCATCCATTGTCTCAATATAAGTTCTAGAAAAATCAGAGTTGTGTAATAAATCTAAGTGCCCACTGTTCCTAATCTCGAACAAAATAACTTTCCGGTGTTGACGAATGTTCCATGTTGGGAACAAAGTGATTTTTTTGATATTATCAAGACAAAAATAGATATTTATACTGCTGAACTTATTACTGAAGTGCAACAAACAAACAGAAATTAAGTAAAAATTTTTGAACAAGTTTTGTACTTACTTTAATGGGTGGTGGGGTGGGGTGGTCGTGAGCTAAACATATGCGCAAAAGAAACTGTCACAATGAACAGCCATTGACAGTATAGTCCATGCCTAGCTGTTCATAGATGGCCACACCTGCCTCTTGAATAGGCTAAGCCTATATTTCTAAGCTGGAATAATAGGTTATCAGGCCCCAGAGTCTTTAAATCTAATTTGCATAGGTGTGAGCAGGTAAAAAACAGTATGTTCCTTGTTTGATCCATACGACAACAAGAGGTTAATGATGCATGAGCTACCATATGTCTTAAATTTAAAATATTATGCTTAAATCTGCAACATTATCTCCACATATTAAAGCAGCGCAGCCGCAAATATTTGTCCGTTGCATTAAAACAGCTACTATTGTAGATATACAGACTGTCTATTTTATGAGGGCCTCACCAAATATCTCGCTTAATATCTATTGTAGAAGAATAAAGTTTTAGAAACAGTTATCCCATTTTTTGTGAGCTATATTTCAGTAAAAAGAAATTTGAAATCCATAGCCTACTTTATGAGATATATTACAAAAACCTGAAAAATTGGAAAACCACAAACGGTTATAGCTTCCTTATTTGAGGAGATACGAAAAAAGTTTAAGGAATGAAAGTTGACGGCAAAGACAATAAGAATAATAACGTGTAACAAAAAAATCGAAAAATGCAGTTGGCTTTGACATACGCTATTGTGCAAAAATGAAAAATGCATATCTCAAAGTAGGCCATGACGCCATTAATTCCGTTATTTTTTTTCTAATTCCAACGATATAAAACATGTCACAGAAATTTTAACCGATAGTGTCAATATTTAATATTTTACGAATACCACAATTCATATAATTGAATCGTAACAATCAGCTGTGCCATAATTAGTGAAAAACAATGTGTACAGTTATTAATAAATTTGACAGATTGTAACTGTTGTATGTTGTATGTTGCGTTGTCGAGTTCTAAGACAAATTTTATACCAGTAATTATGGTGTATACCAATAATAACAAATTCGATATGATTAGCATTTATTGTCAGTGCAATTTTGACGCTGAGATGGCAGTCACGGTTTACGGAGATAGATTTCCAGATGCCCCGCAGCCAAATCGAACTATGTTTAGGAAGTTAGTTCAAAATCTAAAAACGCACGGTTCATTTTCAAAAAAAGTAGTAAGGCGAGCGCATGTTGCGGATAATGTAAGAAAAGTGAATAGAGTAATGAATTATGTTAACCAAAATGAGGAAACCTCTTTGAGACAAATTCAGAGAAACTGTCGCATAAAAAAAGACAGTGCAAGAAAAATATTGAAAAAAAAAACGGATTTCGATGCTACAAAATGTGGAAAGTTCAACATTTAAATGAGGGAGATAAGCCAAGGAGAGTAAGATTTTGTAGATGGTTATTAAATAAGAAAAGGAATGATGCGCTGATATGTAGCAAAATTCTTTGGTCGGATGAATCAAATTTTTCTAATAATGGATTTTTCAATAGAAAGATGCATTATAAGTGGACACGAGAAAATACACATTGGTGCAGAGAGACTGCTTTCCAAGAAAGATTTTCTACGAATGTTTGGTTGGGTCTTTTAGGGACTAAAGTAATTGGACCTTATTTTTATGATGGCAAATTAACCACTCGTAGATACCTTAATTTCCTGCAAAACGAATTTCAAGATTTTCTTTATGAATTAACAGTGGCAGAAAGATTAAATTATTCATATTTTCAACAAGATGTGGCTCCACCTCACACTGCTGTAATATGTACAAATTATTTAAATCAATTTATGCCAGATAGCTGGATAGGCACCTATGGACCCATTCTATGGCCAGCTCGATCACCAGATATTACTCCCTTGGATTTTTTCGTCTCGGGTTACATTAAAGACAAGGTATTTCAAACTGCCCCTGAAAATATTGAGGACATCAAAACCAGAATTCGAAACGCATGTGAGGCAATTACTCCTGAAATGCTCCAAAATGTAATGCGTGACGTGTCTCGTAGAGCACGTTTATGTGTCAGAATGCATGGTGCACAATTTGAGCATTTGTAGTTAGAAAAATAAATACACACAATTTCTTTTCAATATAGTAGTAGGTAGTACTGTTATATAGTTTTTCGTTTTTTTCTTTGGATGTTCGTTTTGTACTTGTATTTTTATTTATGAGATATTTATTGGTTTGTATTAAATTGTAATAAATAATTACGGAATTATAATTATTATAAAGTGAATTTTTACTATTATGGCACAGCTGATTGTTACGATTCAATTATATGAATTGTGGTATTCGTAAAATATTAAATATTGACACCATCGGTTAAAATTTCTGTGACATGTTTTATATCGTTGGAATGAGAAAAAAATAACGGAATTAATGGCGTCATGGCCTACTTTGAGATGTGTATTTTTCATTTTTGCACAATAGCGTATGTCAAAGCCAACTACATTTTTCGATTTTTTGTTACACGTTATTATTCTTATTGCCTTTGCCGTCAACTTTCATTCCTTTAACTTTTTTCGTATCTCCTCAAATAAGGAAGCTATAACCGTTTGTGGTTTTCCTATTTTTCAGGTTTTTGTAATATATCTCATAAATTAGGCTATGGATTTCAAATTTCTTTTTACTGAAATATAGCTCACAAAAAATGGGATAACTGTTTCTAAAACTTTATTCTTCTACAATAGATATTAAGCGAGATATTTGGTGTGGCCCTCGTAAAATAGACAGTCTGTATATGTGGCGCCACTGAATGTAAAGGATGAGCTAGCGAAGTTCATTTATGAGAGTTATTCTGCAAATTGAACAGTACTTGAACAAATTATTAGGTATAAAAGCACCACATTCAAACATTTATTCTATTTGGTCTATTGTACCAATTACATATAAATGACCTAGTCGTGGTTTTCATCTCTGGTAGGCGGATAAAACTTAATATATTTTTCTGAATTATGTGGGATTATATAGTAAAACGAGGTGCCGCAACAGCTACTATCCTTTGACCAGAATGCCGCTGATTTTTTGCTCTACAAGCCTTTTAGTTATTAAATAAAATGGGCTGCCTCTAGTTATTTGGCCGCATCCTCTCATTTTGACGTCACTTCCAACTCTCCAATGTATTGATTTTTTATCACATATTTTTTGTAAATTTTGTTTAAATGTTAAAGAGATTTTTCAAAAAAAGCCTTGAAAAAGGAAACAGATTAGGTTTCCGAAACGTCGAGCGTCGTATTTAATTTCAATTTTTTATATTTATTTGTGTTATTTGTCAATAAAGCAACCTCTAACTTACCCATTGACGTAAAAGTCACAGGCGTATAGGTTATTTCCCAGTAACATACTGGTTAATTGTGATATTTTGTAGATTTCCCGAGCATCGGTTAAAAAGAAGAAAAAATACATGTGGCAGGAAGTCCCAAAAAATTGGGGAAAAAAACATTCTTGTATATATAATAACGCTGTTGTAGACATTAGAAGTTCTATAACTTCTAATGACTACAAAAGCGTTATTATTTATCCAAAATCGCAGTTCAACAAGTTTTATAATCTGCTACACTTCATATTATAATACGAACTTTCAGAACAAATATCATACCCATTAATTTTTGAGGGCTTAAAAAATTTGTGTACGTATTTTAATAAGGATGCCCCCCCCCTCAGAAGCAAAGTGTAGGAGCGCCCTTGTTTTGCTCCTGATGATGTTTTTGATAAAACGTAAGATTTTCGAGTTATTCGTGAGAAATCACTCTAAAACATGCATTTTTTAGTTGAAAAATCAACATTTTCAGTCTCGAAAATCTCGAAAAATATTGATTTATCGAAGAAATTTTATTGAACATTTTTTGCTTACAATTCATCCCTCTATCGATTCTTTGATTAATTTGAGATTATTAATTTCCACCCCCAAGAAGGGGAGGCATCCACCCCCATGGTAAAAGCACATATCGGCACTATGTACCTATTGTTCCTTATTTACTGTCTAAATTTCACGTCAATCGATTTTTTTCGAAAGACCGAGAGACAGAATTTGTTCACTCACAAGGTTTCATGGCTTCTAAAGCTATTTCGATAAGAAAAAAACAACATTTTTTTGCGATTTTTATACTTCCACTCCATTACGTGGATGTGGAAGTAAATGTAAGAAAAATGCCACGGTTACACCTGATGTACAAATTTCGATATCGTAAGTTGTAAAATTTTTAAAGATTTATTGCCATTCTTTATACATAAAATATTGTTCCACACATTTTTTCGTGTATTTTCTACTGAAAGCGTCACTGAAAAAGGGTCCATAGATCAGCATGATAGATGATCATATAATTAATTTAGTGTTCCTCTAACTAATTTATTGCCGAAAAAAAATTATGTTAAGTCGTATGCTGAATCACGACGCATTAGGTATGGAATGAATAGTTGAGCATCGGTATTTATAAACTAAACAATCGACAGTAACAATGTTGTTGAAGAAGAATGCACCAACAATAAACCGGAAACCCTTAAAATGTGTGAGAGAAACCATTCGATGCTACAAAAGGTGTGGTCAGTTTTCAAGAAAACAAAATATATCTTCAATACGTCCTCTACCTGCCGTATAACATTCCACTGGGAGTTGCCATTGATACAGAATGTTCTTTTAAAAACGAATTCTATGCCATTATCCTTGCACAGCTTACAGAATGGCCCATTCATTATTTGTCACTAGTCGTAAGAGCCCTTCATTCAGCTGATGTTACTGATTCTTACTGTTATGTTGGTTTAGTTAGGATTTTTCGGTGCTTAGATCACGGGGGCAGGTCGCTCTGTTTTCTAGTTATTTAAACTTTTGTTGGATATAATACATTGTCCCGTTTGTACTATTTTGTAGTTTATATGCCACTTGTAGATACCAAATTTTGTTGCTTTATTTTATTCGGTGGGAAAGAAAAGGCACATAACTACATTGTTTACATTAAAATACAAAACGTATCTTAAGTTGTATAAATATTCTTGTATTTGGACATACACCTATGCAATACTTTATCCTTAAATGTTCCAGTTGTTTACTGATATAACAGTGCAGTGTAATTGGTGAAAACACTTGCATTAATTTCTCTGTACTCGAAAAAATATTTTATTTATGGTTTCATGGCCTCTCGATTTGTTAAAACAATTCCAAAAAAAATAGTTAAGTTTCAAGGACGGCCGTTTTTGACCTTTCAAAGCTTACGTAACGAGAATGTACGACAAAAATTATTTTTTGTACAGCATCGAATTTTCTACAAAAAAAGTCTACGAAGGCACATTTTTGTCTAATATTTCACGAACTACAGGCGCACGCGCGTAAGCATTATAATTACTATATTTTGCACAACCTTTCAAGCATGCCTGTCGAGAAAAAATTAAGAAAGTCAAATAACACATGAATGCTAATGGTATAGGAGCCAGCGTGGTACATTTGTAACAGCTATAGATATTATTATTCCTGTTCCTTAGGGCATACAAGAAATAGTGGAGTAAATTTAAGGGTCTGAATTGCCTAGAAAGGAATTGTCTTACTATAGAAATTGTTTACTGGAACTTATTGACATTTAAAAAAGTGTAGTGAAAAATTTTGGATTAAATCCGTGTGGCGGAAAGCTTTTGTTTAAACAAAAGAATGTTCAGAATCCTGTTTTTTCGTAGTTTTTCTTAAATATTTTTGGGTGCATAACCCATATCGCAAAAAAGAAGAGACACAAATTATTCAAAATGAAATTGCGAAAAGTACTAGATATGCCCGAAACTTTTTGGTCAATATACCTACTCGTAAAACATGAAGACATTTTGGGGAGGCCATTTTGAAACAATTGATGATAACTTGAACAATAATGCACATATTCTAACGAAACTTTACAAGATTAAACCCCCTGTGGAGTTAAACCATCGAGCCAGTTTCAAGTTAAAATGTTTACAATAACTCTTAAAAAAACAATTGCAAAGTCGAGAATCGAATCGTCAATTGCTTACTGGCTTCAAGTCGTATTTCAAAATTTTTTATTTCAGATTATAGTTGTTTTTATGCTCTTTGTGGTGGTATAATCAAAAATAAATTTTAAATTTTTTAAAACCGAATAAATGTTCGTCATTATGTCTATTAGCTTGCTTATAAATGGTCATAATGCAAAAAAATGTCATATCCGGAGATAAAACTACTTCTTTTAAACTACTTTTTTTAAATAGCTTGTTTTTTATGTACTTTTAAGATATACCAATAATTTTTGTTTATGAGCAAAATGTTTTTGAGTAAAATTCATTTGTTTAAAAAAAAAATAGAAGAATTGAATAATATTGGTCTTAGAAAATTTAAAATTTACATTTGTTTATACCACCACAAGGAACATAAAAACAACTGATACACAAATTTTATAAATACGACTTGATGCCCACAAACAATCGACTATCCGATTTTCGACTTTGCAATTGTTTTTTAGGAGTTATTGTAACCATTTTATCTTAAAACTTAGCTTGCCGGTTTAGCTGTACAGGTGGTATATTCTTCCAAAGTTTCGTTAGAATATGTGCATTATTGTTCAAGTCATCATCAATTGTTTCAAAATGGCCTCCCTAAATATCTTCATGTTTTACGACTTGGCATATTGACCAAAAAGTTTCGAACAAATCTAGTTCTCTTCGCAATTTAATTTTAAATCATTTGTGTCTTTATTTTCTATGATACGGGTTATAAAACCAGAGATACTTAAGAAAAGCTACGAAGAAACAGGATTCTAAACATTCTTTTGTTTAAGCAAAGCTTTCCGCCATATGGATTGAATCCAAAACCTTTTACTATATTTCTTGAAATAATTTCAACAAGTTCCAACAAAAAATTGCTATAGTATGACAGTTCCGTACAAATTTTAGTTTTACTCCACTAAAAGTGATATGAGAAATTTTCCTGGTGGTGGAAACTTCACTTAAGAACTGGAAATTTCTTTTATATCATGAGAATATTACTTTTATCAATTACTTGCCACTTAGTGACTACAAAAATACAATTGGCATTCATCCCTGTTAGTGGAGATCCAGCGACAGCCATTCTAAACCTATATAACTGGGCATAGCAAAAAGTATCAAGCTGGTCTCTTTGTTATTGATTAATTGCCTCCTAGCTATTATTATAATACAGTTACGTTACAAAAATCCTTTAGGGTTGTTTGACTTATTTGTTAACCAACGCGCAACGTCCACAGGTATCCTCCATATTACTCTGTTGGCCAGAGCAATACCGGCGATACCTATGACTAAAGTCACTTTAACTCGACTGGCACACGAGAGAGTTTAATTTAGTTATTAAATGAATACTTCGTGGAATAAAACATAGTGACAGAAAACAAGGTACAAGTTTATTAAGGCACAAATAAAAACAAAGGTCGTAGTTACATTGAATCACTTCTAGAGAGCTATCCGCCAGGAGAGAAGTTGGGTCACGCAGCACGCTACCTGAACTTCATCTTTCAAAACATAAATTCCAACTAACTTTTTTACTTTTTCCCTGCACCGTGACTCTTTTTGCAGTTCAGCATTTCCGCCTTAGTTACAACGTAGCCTAGTTGAATATACTCAGTTTCTGCTGACTAGGAAATTTTTCTATTTCTGCGTGGAACACGCATTTCACCAATGAAATAATTACAATAATTTAATGTAATAAATGAGATTCTTTACTAAGAATGTTGTACCGGGTGTTTAAAATAAATCTTAAGTACTGCGTAACAATACGATCGGCATATATCGCGGTTAGTGGAAGTCCAAAGACAGCAATATATCCCCGTTATTGGAGGTACAGTGGCAGAGATTTTGTATCTACAAGATGTCTACTTTTAAGCCATAATTCATTTCATTTATACATTAAGTTTCCACAACTAAGAAACATTGTCATATCACTTTTCTTGTCTGCCATCTTTTAAGCATTAATCATGAAACAGTGTCAGATAATTGCACGCTGACTCCTATATCATAATAAATTTAACAGTTTGTTTGTCCAAAACTTCTGCAATAAAGGTTACGAGAAAAGATGGCAACAAAATACGAAATGAACATTATCAATATTTATTTTTATAATAAAGGATATGGTGCGCATTCTAAACATTTCAAACGTTTAACAGCATTTAATTTAAACTGTTTTTATTATGCTCTTCGCAAATACAAAACGAAGAGTATATTGCATATATTTTCTTATTACTTAACCTCTTGGAATATTTAGAAAGAAAAACAGTCTTAAATATCCTAATCAATTTTTCAAACAAAGTTACAATACACAGACGGTAGCTTGGTGGCTTGGTGCGTCTAGTTTTCATACTTGTGTACCTAACGAAGCACATTCCAAACCCCTGTCACCGCGAAATAGTTTTAAATAAAAATTATTCCCAAGAAGTGGTATGAACTCTACTGTAAACTGTAGGGCCTCGTCTGTCTTTAATTAATAAAAAATCGTCCTGGATTTTCAAGCAGTTACACGGTGACTTGGGATGCACTTAAAAAAACATTTTAAGAAACATCCATTGCTCTTAACTCTATATTAATTAAAGCCTTTCTGTTTTGCAAATCCCCGGCCATTCAGAGAGAAACTAATGGGCAATGAATGAAACATGAAATGTAACCAAGAATATGCAGGAACTTAAGTGACGCTGTATGATTAGCAGGCAATCGCGACATATGAAGTAATGTCACACATTGCGGATACATTGGCATGCAGCAAGGGAGGTAAACTAGTTAATATATTAGTCGCAAAACATATTATTTCAAAACATTGTGAATAGAAAAGAGAATCTCATTTCTCGCATGATTATAGTATGCAAGTATCTGAACCGACTAAGTTCAATGAAAGACAAATTACGTTGAAGCAACGTGCTTGGTCATCAAATCTAATGTTGGCGCTACACGTTGGGCCAAGACTAACGAACCTCGGAAAATGCCAACGTGAGGACGGTAGTTTTAGTTGCTTTGACGCGAGTGGGCCGAGTTTGCATATAGTCGCCTCGGCGTCGGTAAATAGTACACAAATCAAAGCAATTTTAGGCGTGTTTGAGTCAGATACTAATTCCCGTCCACAAGTTGGTGCATAAATACCGCTTACAGCGTGCGTATTTATGTTTTTCCTGCGTTCAATGACAGTTTGGAACAAAGATAGTATTTTAAAGTTTTTAGAACTATATCAAGGAGAACCTACGATATGGAACCCGAAAAATAATTAGCTTGAGGTTTTGAATGGGTAATGGAGATTTCTATGGCTGTAACCAGTAGCTAGAAAGCTTAAAGTAATAAATATCCAAACGAACTTTGGCTGACATAGCTTTCCTCCAGTCAGTATCTCTCTTTGAAATACTTGGTCCTATTTTGCACAAGAGAAATTCGAAGTCAGTTGATGACATCCTACAGAAATTCTCGAATTCACCATCCTCTAGGTTCTAGCAAGAACTGCTGTATCGGCCAACGTTTGGATGACATATTTGTAGAAAAATGTTTCAACAACTGTTTCGGCGAATACATGGTCCAATGTGTAGCGCTAGCATACACCGTAACACTTTTATATACGGTTCTATGTCAAAACTCAGTGACTGAGTGGCTTATGCGTTAGAATAAAGACCACGGAGTCGCTGGTTCGAAACCTGGTTAGGGTACGAATGTTTAGTAGCGGTTTTAATTTGTTACAGAGACGGTAGTTGTGGGCTAAGCAACGGTTGAGTGGTACAGCATGGCTAGTCGCTGTTATCCCTCTTGAGTTCGTGTCTCAGCTGCGGCAGGCGGTAATGGCGCAGGGGATGGGTGTTGAGGTGTTTTCTGTGTGTGTGTGTCCTGGTTGAGTGGTGGATTAGCTATGGCTAAACTGCACCGGGACGGCGGTATAAATTAAACAATTAAAAAAATCTAAGGTATAAAAATTCAAAAGTACTAGGAGTGAATGAATTTAAAGCACCTACTCGACTTCAAATCTCTTTGAAACACGATATATCCATAAAAATGCTAAAAGAATTTTGCTGTGGTATTGGTTACCATTGGGAGGTAAACGTATAAATACTATTTTGAGTAGTTTTAGTTGCACCTTTTAAATTACTCGTTTTTTCTTCAATTGTTACTACACGTTTAATCACAATTTATTCAGACATTTCTATACCTAGCGGCAAATTTTACTGACAGCAATTTATGTGTTCTTTGCGCTACACAATAAATATAAATAATGAATAATCATATTTCAAATAAACGTAGGTCTTACTTGAAATCTATATATTACAGATGGTCTCTTAATAAATACATTAATTTATAATATTATTTACATTAACATTTTTTACATAATTCAATCGGATAGCTTAGAAATACATCTTTATAATTAAGCTTCCCTCATTTTCTATCGATGTTTTGTGTGGTATTTACTAGAAGTGTGGTATTTAAATTTTAAAATTATGTATTCATTTGAACAATATATTTAATTGCTCCACATTCGCTTAATGAAGTGGAAGTATAGTAATGGTCAAAAAAACGTTTTTCTCTTTTGTTAAAAAAATATTTTTGAAATGTTGTGAAACGTGGAGATTTTAAATTTGAGCAAAAAACTTTCTGTCTGTCGGTCTGTATCTATTGTTTACTCTCGAACGGTTTAACACATTGACTTGAAATTTGGTACACGTATATATTATAACGAGATCTGGAACTAAATTATAGTTTGAACTTAAACACAAAAACTCGACCGCCTCTCCTGTAATGTTCATGCACACACACAAATGTCACTCTACAAAGGCGCACGAATCTAGCATAATACAGACTAACAAAGCAGGCTACCGGTACCTTCACTACACTTACAATATCCCCCACTCTAAGTATTCAGATTTTGTGACGATGTCAACAGGTTTACCCTCGCTCTAGAAGTTACACGTCAAAAAATAAAATTCACTTTAACACCCTGGATCTCCGTTAATATCTGGCTGATTTGCATTATTTTTACGTAAATAATCTGCTGTTGCCCTGTTGTCATTACTAGTCGGACACCCTGTATAATACTAATGTGATCTCGTACAATGAGTTTTTATACTATTAATTTCAATAAATGTTACAAATCAATCGTACAACTAGAAAAGACCAACGAGACGCCGCTGTTGGTGCCAATGCGTCTGGGATAGCCCTTCGGCCGACGACAGCATGTCTAGCCCGGTCAGCTTGGACCCTTTTAACAAAACATTAGAACACCCTCTCGGTGGATTTTTTACCTACACAGGTGGGAATGAATAACATTTCCCTCCAAAAATTCCCGAAATGCTCTTTATGACTGTTCGCTTCATTCATATCTCGGTGTCTCATTTATTATATCGCCGCTGCGGACACGTTGAGATTGCCACAGTATTTTTGATAGATTGAACCTAAACAGGCGTATCACCGTATAATGTTCCGTATAAAGAATAGATGAAATCGGCTGTGTTGGATTAATTATTTGTTACATGAGTTGACAAATCTTAAAGGGTATTTTTTTACTAGGGGCTTTTATTAAGTTTTTTCTCTCGAGTATTATTGTCGAATTTCTTGATGACATTCATTTATCAAATCTCGCAGGGGAACGTATTGTTGTGTCTCATTTGTAATAAATGCATTTTTGCTGAAAGTGTTATTAATACGTATTAATTTTGTACAGGTTTCAAGTAGTAGTGCAATATAAAACTGATATTGTTGTACATGTTACTGTTAAAACTTGAAATTAGTAAAGTATTTGTTTTAACCTGTTGAAATTCAAAGTGCATTTGTAGAATTCATTTTTAACTAATAAAGACAGTAGGTTACTGAATGTGTTTACTGGTTTTTAACTAAAAATTTACTTCCCCCCACTTACCGAGAGTACTCATGAAAAAATCACTCTCCAAGATATCTTCGTATTTTCATGTTTCAAACTATGTAGATTACGAAAATTTAAGTTTTTCATTTCCGGCAGCCTGTCTGTCTGCCGCTTTGCTACGTCTGAAAAACTGTTTGGGGCAGAGAACAATAACATTTGGTGTGTAGTTAATACAATGCGATCGAGAAAGAATGAAGGTCTCGTTACACAGAAAAGTTACTAAAATTATCAAAGTTGATTTCTATTCTACGTACACTATTAAAACTAATTTCCTATGTTGCTATTCTAGGAAAATCCACTTTGTGATCAGTCGCTCGAATTCGTTGCTTTAACTGTATATTTTGCAGATTACTTCATGCTTTAAAACTTAATTTTGGATTACACAGCCCCACAAAAAAAAAAAAAATCAGACCAAGAAACTGAATCTACCAATTTTTATATATTTTGACCTCCTGAATTCGATGCCGCCATCAGAATTCCATTTCATCGTTGGGTATTTTTTTATTTTAGATTTTAAGACATAAGAACGCTATTTCAAAGATAAAATCTAGGATAAAAAAATCGGTAAAGGTATTCACACAGAACTTCCCTCTTTATTTATACTGGACGGTCACTCTAAAAAATTATTAATTACGAAACCACACATGAGAATAGTAATCGGAAGGTATTATTACAAAGAAAACCGGATAACTTTTGGTCAAAAAAATATACAGAGTGGTCATCCAATAGCAAAAATATAATATTAAATAAAAGATGCCAATTATGGAAGGCTTTCGTAAATACCTTTACAAAGAGTGACCGCAAAAAAGGCCTAAAATTCGGCTATTCTTGCATAGTAGATAGCGGGCTAAGGGAAAGAGCAAAACAGATCCTATAGGCTCAAATTAGACTTTGAGGATTTTAAGGTGAGCATATGTTTTACATTTTTAAGGTAAAGGTAGGAAATATTTGAAAAAGGTAGTACACAATGAATTTTTAAAAGATAAAACAACTCTGATATTAGTCAGATTTTATATTGAATTTTTTACGGATTATGTATTATTTTGTAGCGTAATTGGGAGAATTTAGGAAATTTTCGTACAACACCTTGTAATAATTAAAATACCAACACCAGAAAACGAAAAAACTCATAGGTCCTATATACATGATACAATCGCCTTGGGATTTTCACTAAAAAACATTTTTTTTATGAAAGGCTTAGAATGTCACGAAGCATGGAAAAGTTAAATTTGAGCAAAAATTGTTTCCCATTCTGATAAAAAAAATTCAAAAAGTTTTGAAAATTTTTATTTCTAAAATAGGTTTCGAATATCATGAAACGTGGAAATTTTAAGTTTGAACATAAGAAAACATTTACTCTTGGTATAGTAATAAATAAATATTGAAAACATTTTTGCTTTCAAATTTTTGTTTTTTCTGAAATAAGTTTAGAATGTCATGAAACGTGGAAATTTTAAATTTGAGCAGAAAAAATATTTCCCTCATATATTTTATAGCAGTAAAAATTTGTTTTGAAATATTTTTAAACTTTTTATTTGACAAAATTTTCAAGTTTTTCTTTTTGAAAATTTTTTTTATTAAATAAATTTAGTCATGAAACGTGTACATTTTAAATTTGAGCAAAAAAAATGTCTTTTTCTACCGGTAAAAAATTTTTCAAAAAGTTAATTTTTTTTTTCTGAAATAGATTTAGAATGTCATGAAACGTGGAAATTTTAAATTTGAGCAAAAAAATTTTTTTCATTATTTTTTCCCTTTAGACGGTCCACCCTGTATACATATTTTCTGGGTCTGAACTTTCTTTGTATGTTTAGTTTCTGGGTCTGAACATTTTTTTTGTATATGTAGCTGTGACCACAGCCATAGGCACGGAAAAAAATCAGACCCAGACACTAAACCTACCAATCTTGATGTATGTTGACCTGAATTCGATCAGAATTTCATTTTATCGTTGGGTTTTTTTCTCAGATTTTATCTTTGAAATAACATTTTTAATATTTTAAAATCTAAGATTACAAAAAACAACCATAAAATGAAATTCTGATGGCGGCATCGAATTCAGGAGGTCAAAATACCTAATAATTGGTAGGTTTAGTTTTTGGGTCTGAACTTTTTCTTTGTGGGGCTATGTTATTTAACATCCACAATTATTATGAATCCATTTATGTGGCGAATTTTGTTTGCTGATATGGAGACTAGTTTATATTTTACGAAATTGTCTTATGATGTACAGCACGATGTATGGAAAAAGTTGGTATATATATATAAAATAAAGAAGACTTTAGTACAGATGCCGATGTATTTTCGAATATTACACACCCATGTATTGTAATTATATGATTTTTGAAAGGAGTGCATAATTAAAAGAATAAGTCCAAGGTATTCAAAAGTCGACGTTTACGAATTTGGCCTGTTTCAACCTCAACTTTTCCTAGTTGAAAAATCGAGGTAATTTAATAAAAATTGGCGTCATTTAGTATTCACGCTTCCACAATTAATAACACAGCCAAAACTTGGCATTCTGTATTATACAATGTCCACAAAAGTACTAATATATCGTTCGATCAGTTTCCATTTAAAATCTTGGGAATATGGGTTTGTTGTCCCGAAACCCTAAACTCTGACAAAAATTGTTTAAATTTTGACGCCGCGCACGCAAGACTTATATAAATCACTAAATCACTGTCATCAACGTGCAAATGTTGAAAGTATTATAAAATAGTGTGAGTGGTACACAGAAAATCTTTAGGGAGCGGCACATTCAGTCTTTCTCGATCTCTCGGTACTACCGTAAGGGAAGAATTGATATTGAATAAGAGTGACAGATGGCCATATTTATTTATTTATTTATTTATTTATTTATTTATTTATTTATATATTTATCGTATGGCATATACAAATCACATAGACAATAATAAAGATATCAGTCATAATATTAAATTTAGAATATTAAAAAAACAAAAATACAGTATGAAAAAAATGGAGCAGATAAATTTAAAGTATATGAAATATATAAAAACTTGTATATAATAGCCACAACAAAATATGTGTTACAAACAAACATCTAGGTGACAAATATAATCAATCGCATTGTCGGTCGCGTTCGAGAAATCTTCAAATTGACGTGGATATGCTCTCAAGGGACATTCTTCCACAATGTGTCTGATCATCTGTCTATCTGCACCGCAGTCGAATTGTGGGGATGTGTTACCATTTGTGGAGAGAGTCCGCACATTCTGTTTATACTGGACCAAATTTTTCTAGGGAGATCGAAACTGGCGGGCTTATCAGAAATACGTTGCAGTCCTCTACTGTGTCTTGACGAAGCCTCCTCCCATTCTTCTTGCCAATACTTCATCATATTGAAGTAGCGATGTTGCAAGTCTCGGGCTGACAGTGTGGCTGGGGCTCTGGATCGGAGTCTATTGATATTAATATCGTCAGAGAATTGATGTATTGGTAGTAGTGGG
Source organism: Stenurella melanura (assembly GCA_963583905.1). NCBI lineage: Eukaryota > Metazoa > Arthropoda > Insecta > Coleoptera > Cerambycidae > Stenurella > Stenurella melanura. The sequence goes on from OY757311.1 coordinate 139,652,832, forward strand.
TTATCTTGTATTTCTTGATATTCTATTACAAGAGCATGTTGCCTACGTAAGTGTGGAGGAGGAATGTGACTCAGTGTTGGAAGTCAGAAGACAGATGTAGTTTTAATTGCACCCAATATCATTTTCATTGTGTGGTTTAATTCGACATCGACCTTTTTAGTGTGGGCACTATTAAGCCATATTGGGCAGCAGTATTCCGCTACCGAGTAGACCAATCCCAGCAGACGCACACGCGGATGAGCCCCATGTAGTGCCACAGAGCTTTAGAATTACATTATTTCTGGTACAGAGTTTCGCGGCTGTCTTAGTCAAGTGTTATCTGAGGTTCAAAGTTCTGTCCAAAGTGGCTCCCAGATATTTTGGAGATTTATTATGTGACAGGAGGTTGTTATTGAAATAAACTTTGAGTTCTATGTTTGCTTGTATATTATTTAGGTGAAAACACGCCGTCTCTGTTTTAGCTGTTCTAGGTTGGAGTCTCCATTTGCGGAAGTAGTTTCCCATGGTAGCTGGGTCATTTGTAAGTATTTCCTCTGTTTCTTCCATGCTCTTATGTTGTGTGGCCAGTGCCCAATTGTTGGCATATCTAAATTTTTTGGGTCTTGTTATAAGCATATGGGCCATATACATATTAAAAAGCAAGGGCGCCACCTTGGGGGAGGCCGTTGTTGACTTTCATTTGTTTATTTCTGGTGTTGCTCATAATAATATGAAATGTTCTGTTGGTCAATATTCCATCTAGTCATTTTGCGAGTTTGCGGCAGAGTATGATGTGAAGGAGCTTGCAAATCAGCCCGTGTCTCCTAACGTATCATACGCTGCTGTTAGGTCTATAAACACAGCAGATGTTTTTAATTATCTTTGGAATCCAGCTTCGATATATGTTGTTAGGGGTGAACTTGATCTGTGCAGTTTCTTTTGGGTCGAAAACCAGCTTGTTCTAGTGGGATTGATTGTAGTCTAGATGGCCATAATATTTGACATATCGTTAACACAACTGTCAAGGAAGATACCTATCACACTTTTAATGAAAAATATATAGTGTGGTCATCCTGATAAATATAAATCAACTATGGTGGAAAGTAAATGTATTTACGCAAACCATCTATATTTGGCACCTTTTATTTAATTTTTATTTTTTGCTGTCAGATGATCACCCTGAATATTTTTTTGACCAAAAGTTATCAGGTTTTATTTATAATAATAGTGATAACTACAGTCCGATTATTATTGTCATATGTCGTTTCTTAATTAATAATTTTTTATAGTGACCACCCTGAGCATATCTTCAAACCAGTTAAGATACAACTTTTAATATTTTCTTGTCAATTGTATCTGAAATTAACTAAACAGAAGATTTTGTATGCCGGATGCACATCCTTGTTTCCGTGAATGCAAAATAACAATTGCAATTTTTTATCCGTCACATTATGGTGATCTATAGAAAGATTTGAAGAACCATATTAGCAGTTTATTGATATCTCTCTTATTTACAAGGACACGTTTTCTAAATGGGTCACTGTTTTGCACTGATCGACGTGTCACTTCTCAATGAGCAATTAAATGAAAGTTATTTATTCGAATTCGATTCAGCAGCCATACATGTAGTTTACGAGGCACGCAAAAAGCTATTCAATAGAGGCGATTAACAATTTATTAATTCCATGTTGAATGTTATGCCAAAAGAAAACGATGTGAATTTGACATTTGAATTCAAGTAACGTTGCGAAATCGATGCACAAAGAGGCCTAAACGGTTTTTTAAAGTTTGCAAGAAAATCTCGTAAATGGCATTTTAAGTTACACTACTTCAAAATTTTCCAAGAAATTCACATTATTACTTTTATGTGACCAAGTCCACATCTTGATTCTAGTTTTAATTAATTAATAACGGAGAGCCACTGGATGTTTCTGTAAAATATCAGTAAAAATTGATTTAACGTAATTAAAAGCTGATATAAGCAGTTGCATTTGTGAAATCTACTTTTAACTTAAACGTCTGAATTTACTGGCAATATATCTATTTATTTAAAAAATACAATACTTTTATAAGTTTGATTTAAATCGAATCTAATTTGAGATACAAAATGCAGACATTGGTTCCTTCAGGTTTAAGCTTTCTCTTTCTCAAAAGACATTTGCGGAATGTGTCTATTTGATTTACTGACTTATACAATATTTACACATAAATAATATTATATCAATGCTTGTGTGACGAGCCGCAACTGGCAACCGTCGGCTCTCACATAAAAATAGACATGAAAGTAACTTTATTAGATATAATTTTAGGTTTTACAGTAATAACTGTAACCCAAGGACCATCTGGCTTATAATTCCAATATCTACTACCACTTTAAATTCAAAATATATGAACTTTACATTGTATACGCTTTATTTCACTTAATACAATTACACTATATACTTTTAAGGTACACAATAAATTTAAAATGAAGATACAAGGATAATTTTTCTTTTGAATATTATTTTTTGTCAACATTAAATGACGTTTTCAAATATTTTATAAGGCGTTAATATTAAAATTAGACAAGGTATGTTCTAGACACCGGATTAGAATCCTTTCAAACAACATAATGCATAAACAGATGAAGACGATGATAAAACATTCCTCGCTTAACAAATGATAGTCCTATTGAGCTGTTGCATAACGAAATAGCATTTTGATCTAGTAGGATGCTAAAACAGCAGTTAATACGATTTAAATTAGCACCAGAGTTGATGCTGAATGTGATGTTAAAAGCTAAAAATTGTAAATAGCGAATGCAATAGAGCTGCTGGAATTGCAAAACCGTGGCAACTGTACATGAAATTTGGTACATTAGATATGAGGATTCTCTGATAAGGGATCTGAAATTAAAGCTGAAGGTTTCAAAACGACAAATATTTTCATTATATTTGTAGAAATTATATAAGAAGACACCAAAGAGGGTGAATAAAAAAAATTAACCAAAACAATATTTACTGATTGACTGATTGGCCAGCGTATGGTAGGCATTGCTGCCACTTCCGGATATTTTTATATCCCGCCGGACTGGCCATATGCCGGATTGGATATGGGACATGCTTGTTGCCAGCAGCGTGAGCCACATGACGCATGGGGCAGCAATATAGGATAGGAAGTGTAGACGTTTGTGAGATGCTTTTTCACTTTATTTGTCTGTCAAGATATACATTAGCTCGCCACAAGAAGCTTGTATTTATTAACCGTTCCACAGGTAAATAGCCATTTACAGTGGGAGTGTAAGGAAGAGCCCTAGAGAACATTTGAGACACCTTGTATACTGATCCGGCAGGGTAAATCAAAACAACAAGTAAAATGTGCAAAAAAATATGGAGATCTAGGAGAACAGATCGGACGCGCTGTGTATCAAGCAGACGACCTGACAGACCCATCAATTTTTAGTTTTTAATGATATTCTTGAGCATGATTTTATACCTCCGAGGTCAACCCCCTTGGAGTGACAGTTACCTCTTTAAATTGTTTTAATGGAACCAGGGTGCGTGTGACATTTCATTTGAAAGGGTTTTTAATTCTCTATCAGTATACGATTTTTTGAATTTCTCTATTTTTTCTTATTGAGAAATATTACTTAATAAACAAAATAACATGAAACAATTTAAATCAAATGCCTTTTATTTGCCATATTATAATGTAAACTACTTTGTAATGTTGTTGTGTATTGTCGGTATATACATGGTGAATAATAAATGTATTATTATATCCAATTTCTTTTCATCGTCTAACATGCGTTTCCTATCAGATTTAGGTATATTGTGGCACTTTTAAATTCACGAAATTTCTTTTTTACTCTACTAATCGTAGACTGAGAAATGCGACGGTCAGAATACTTAGTACTGAAAATTTCGCATATTTGCTACAGCGTTCTAGTTTTATCAGTACATCCTAATAATATCAACCTGATTCTTAAAACCTCCACGTTTCTCCAAATATGAAAAACAGCTCGCTTGTGCCCAGTCTTTAAACAGGGTTGCAGCAATGAAATTAGCGATTGCAGAGCTATTGCTATCATCTCAAACTTTGCAAAGGTCTGAAATAATGATGCATTCTTTATTGTTCGATTCGATAAAGAAATCAACAACCACGAATCTGGTGTGTATTATGTCTCAGAGGTTCTCGATCGACAAGGTCAGGTAGACGTAATATATGCCAACTCTTCAAAGGCCTTTGACCGATAAGATCATGGTGTATTGCTGAATGAGCTTGATGGTGTTGGTTTTGTCACGATCTGATCACTGTTTAAGTCATACCTCAGCAACAGACTACAATTTGTTGCACACAGAGGTTACAAATCAAAAAATCTAAACGCAACTTCCGGAGTTCTACAAGGGTCGGTCTTGGGTCCTCTGCTATTCTTAATATCTACATAAATGACATCAATCAACGACAATCTTAACACAAAACAGCTACTGTACGCAGATGATATGACAATCTACTCCTCAGTCTGGGACATAGGCGATTTTATTAACCTACAACATGATCTAGATAGCATAAGTAGATGGTGTATAAACAATAATCCGTCACTTAATAGTAAAAAGTGTAACATTATGTCATACTATCGCAAGAAGAACGATTATATTTCCTTACAGTTTGGACCACACCTGTCTGCAACGTCTAAGTTCATTTAAAGATTTAGGAGTCACCTTTGATTCCCAATTAAATTTCAGTAAACATGTGCATAAAATTGTCAGCAAAGCCAATAAGAACATGTGATTCATCATACATAATTCAAAAGTTTCGCCCACGAGAAGTACTAATGTATCTTTATTACGCTTTTGTTCGGTCTCATTTGGAGTATGCCTCCCTAATATGGTATTCCAGATATGAACATCAAGTACATTTGCTCGAAAACGTACAGAGGAAGTTTTTTAAATGTGTGTCCTTTAAACTAATTGGTAGGTACTCTCCAATTAATTGGTTACCCCCACGACGTTTTATTGCTAGAATGTGACATGGTTTCTCTAAGTGCACGTAGAAAACCTCATTCCATAATTTTTCTTTATAAGTTATTAAATTCTACAACTGACTACTCAGAAGTCAGCTTAATTTAAATATTCCTTGTCCTAATTCTAGATATCATCAAACCTTCAACCGACCTACGCCTTGTACACGATTACTTGAATCATGGCCAGTTTTTGCAATGTGTAAGATCTATTCGTCAGTGCAACAAAATATTGAAATATTTAACACCTCTGTGTCTAATATAAAGACTGTATTTAGCTAAAATGTGATATTCACGATTACGTTAAAATAGGATATACATAAATATTATACAGATTCAGCAAATCTAGTTTAATGTACGTAAACTTGTTTCTGCGCAGATAAACTACGCCTTGTCGTAGAACAATGCAGGGCATTGGTATAAAACAATAGCGCAATCGCTTGACCGCGCCGAGCTGAGAACAGCGCACGCATTCTGCTTTTAATAGCGTAGCTGTTTAGACGTGTGGGAATAAAATAAGTTAATTTCAATTTCGTTATTAAAATGCCGTGTGTTTATACAACTGCAGAAAAAGTGCAAATTGTAAAGTGGTACTTCGGGGGCCATTCCACTGAAGACACAATAAATTTATTTACTGTGGCATATCAAGGCAGATCAATCCCCTCAGCTAGCATAATTTCATACATTATTAAAAAAATTGAGAATTTCGGGTGTGTCGTGAATTATTGTAAAAAATGCTGTCAATTCGAACCCGGTCATCAACAAATGAGCGAAGAAAGTGAAATTCGCGAAACTAATGTCTGTGCACTTGTTGAAACTAGTGAACCTTGTTCTAGCAGGCAAATTGGTGATGAAGTTGACATGAAGGAAAGAACTGTAACAAATATTTTGAAAAGAAATGGGTACAGTTGTTTTAAAGTTCAAACAACGCAAGAAATATTTCCCGAGGGCAATTTCAAACGGATGGAATTTTGTGAAATCATGATAAAGTGAATGAAAATGAAAACTTCTTAAAGAATATATTGTTTACAGCTGAATCATCCTTTTCATTACATAGGAAACATAATCCATCCGTAGTACGATATTGATCTCGGAAAAATAAACATTTGAGTGTTGCTGTGCGAACTCAGTATCCTCAAAAGTTGAACGTTTAGACGGGAATTTTAGACAATCATATTATAGGCCCACTGCTAATCGATGGCAATTTAAATGACAATAAATATTTAGAGCTCTTACAAAACCAAATAATTCCTGCCGTTCAAAATCTTCCTGTTAGCTCTGACGACATTTGGTTTCAACAAGACGGCCGCCCAAGTCGCAATACCTTAACTGTACATTTCCGAATCGTTTAATAGCTACGAGGGGAATGATAAAATGGCCCCCCAGGTCATTTGATCTAGCACCCCATGATTTCTTTCTGTGCGGCTTTTTAAAGGAAACCGCGTACAAACATGCGTTTGAACGAGCCAATAATTTAGTTGAATTACGGGAAAAATGTATCCAACTTTGTGCAAGCATTACTCCAAATCAGCCTAATGATATGAGAGGTTCATTGTATAATCGGTTTGGCTATTGTTTGGCACAAGAAGGTGGTTTCTTTGAATCTTTACTTCATTAATTTATTGTTTGATAATTATTAGTTGATTTTAGTTTCTGAAGGTTATTTAATTTTATTTTAATGTTTTATTTTTGTAAGTTAATAAGAATAATTTATTTTTTGATAATTATTAGTTGATTTTAGTTTCCGAGTTATTTAATTTTATCTTAATATTCTATTTCCATTTCGGTTTTAATAAGAATTATTATTTTATTCCCATAGCATTTACGGCTAAAAGAGAAACTGCAGAAATGCTTTCAATAGAAGAAATCATTTTTCAAAAATGTGACAAATAACTTCTTCGCTTTTGACGAAGAGATATTGTCTCGTTTCGTATTAGAAATTATTACCCACGTCCGCACCCATCCTTAGTTCATGCCGTACTAAGTTCAATTCATTGTGTGCCTCTGCTTTCACGATTTATGGAACTAGCGGGGCGTGGTCAATTACATCCTTATTCCTATACCCTAAACGGCATATTGTCTGTAATTGTTTATTTGTGGCATATTCAGATTTTCTTACTTTTTATTGGGTATTTTGCCACTGAAAAATATTTAAAAATTTTAATGAAAAAACCTCTGCGCCAAACGGATCAGACAGAGGTTGGTTCTTGAGTACTTGACTATTTCAAAAAGTCTCACACCTAAAAATATATAAACTAGAACAATGTTATGAACTAAAAACTGAAAATCAAAGCTATAGGTAGTTAACGTTTCGGAAGAGAATCTACTTCCTAAACGGCATTTTCCGAATCTGTATATTTGTCTTTTACCTGAAATGTACGTCGCATATTTTGACGTTAGTTATATTAAAAAGTTATTATAAGTATTGTATGTTATGCTTTACCTATCCTGTAATTGGTCCTTGACTGTTGGATAGTGATAAATAAATAAATAAATAAATAAATAAGATAAATAAATATCAAAATTACAATTCTTTGGGTAACCGAAAGACTCATTGTTAAAATAATGTTCCACTTGACAATCAGCGTTTAATAACTAGAATCATAAAAATGCACAGAAACCCATTTTATTTATTTTCTTTTGTTGGGTCTTTTGCCACCTGCGTATCAGAAAAAAACGATACATTTAAATTGAATGTTACAACATGACACAAAGTTAATTAGAAAAGTCAGATATGACAGATATTTGGTACACAGGCATAAATAGTTTGAGACACATTTCAAATATATTTTAAAATTTGCAAAAATATCCCTGATGAAGAATATGCAACATTCAAGAAACCTTTTTAATCATAAATTGTAAATTACATAGATAATGTTACTTATGGACCTCACTGAGTATGTACATATTTATAGTTTATTGTGCATGTATGAGTGTCGTATTTTTCAGTAACCTGCTTCAAACCACCGTATACTTTATTGCTCCTAGTGAAAAAATTATATTGTATTTAATCTAGTAGTACGAAATGAAAATATCTATCAGTCGTATAATTACATTTACTTCAGTCAAATGATGTAATGCGGAAACAAAACTTTATGTGCTCCAACCCTTACGCTCTTTTCAAATCGCAATTGTCAGGTCGTTCCATTGAGTTATCTGTACTAAAACGAGGCATTGTATCGATAGTTGCCCATATAATTATCCACATAATGTCAAACAAAGACCCATAGTACAGTACCTGCATACACCTACACATTGTCTAGGCAGAAAATTTTCGGAAAAACATCAAATCCTATCTAGACGTTTATTTCGTACTTCCTCCTCAACAAAAACAGTGAATAGGTCCAACACTATCCAACAATGGAACAAAACCTTTTCGGTCTTTTCGGCATTCGCAACGCGTGTATATTTTAGCTGTGGCCATTGTTGAATGCTGAATAGAATAAAACTTTGCAGCAAATTCAATACACTGAATAGCTGATATAATATATTGTCATATGGTCTTTTCGAAGTGACAATACGTTTGTGTGTGGCATTAGAGAACAGGGTATTACCTGAACAATGCGATATCACCTTCGCGTTCTCTGGGTCTTTTACTCGATTTCCGTAAAGGCTAAATTCCTGTGGCGTATAACGAGATCGCGATTCATTCTGTGAGCATCCATGGAATACTGTACATGCATAAATGCCTGGTAATTTTCATTCATTTTGAAAAATTACTATGTCGATTGAAGCGACTATTAATCTTCTATTGTAGATAGATGGAGATGGAAAAATAAATATCAATGTGCGTATACATTGGTAACAATTAGAAGTTGCAGTAGAGCGCGGCCGAATTTCTATATGGTTAACATTTTGCTACCGAAGATAGCTAATATTTTTTATGTCATACTGTTTTATTATTGCGTTTTTATTGCTCAGTTACCAACTGAAAAAACATAAATACTTTTCAATTTTATTTAAACAAGGAAAACTGGGCGAAGGTGTATAAGGCAGGTGAAATAAATAAAATGTGTGATCATTTTCTTAATACGTTCAGGTACTACCTTGATTCTGTATTTCCAATCAAAACTGTGTCTTATAGGAAAAAAAACATAAAAAATCACCAATCCGGAAATCAGATATCTCTCTGAAATTCTGCGCGATCTGAAGATACTCTACAAGAATACAAATGACCTTAACATTCTTGAACTATATAAAATCAGAAAAAAAAATACAAAGAGGTTTTATCTGATTACAAAAAATCAAACAACGATAATAAAATAAAAAACACGGAAAATAAGTCTAAAGCAATTTGGAACATTTTTAAAGATGTGACCAATAAAAAGAATAATTTAAACGAAAACATTCACTCTGTCGTAAACGATGTTAGGGTCGATGACCCACTGCAAGTAGCAAATCTTTTCGCAGATCAGTTTACATTATCCCAGAATGCAACGCCATCACGGAAGTCTCATCAGAGTAGTCAACAGCATTCTATGTTTCTGGCACCAACCAGTCTTCAAGAAATTTGCGAAATAGTAGCAGAGCTTAAGCCAAAAAATCTACAGGATTTGATGAAATATCTAAGAGTCTTATTAAAAAAATTATAAATCATATAGCCCAACCGTTATCATATATCATAAATGCATGTTTTCTAAGTGGTGCTTTCCCAGATGTATTAAAGGAGGCTGCCACCACAACTCCTCAGCTGGCTGCTGAGGAAGCTATGAAAGAGTAGCAACCGGTTAACTCAGGGCTGGTCGAGGGTTACTCGGTGGCGAGAAGAGTTATGTATTTTTTTGAACAATTATTTGCTTGTCAAATTAACCAAACAAAACTTTAATAAACTATAAAGAATTTGAACGCCAGCGTATTCAGTAAACAACACTCTTGAAAATATTATAAGGGGAAGAAAACAATCAAAATCAAATATAAAACAAATAATATATTAAATATAAAGTATAAAAGAGTAAACATTTTACAACATTTTACAAATTATTAAAAATATTAATGTGAAAAATTTGATTTAATTAGCTAACTAACAAAAATTTAGTTAAAAAAAATAAATTTGAAGATTGACAAAAAAAAATTAACAATAAGAAACAATCAACTGGTTTACAATTTTTCTTCTGACCAAAAGTTGAATTTTGCACATAAATTTGGGATACTTAGCTTAGCGGAGACGTGGAATCCTGACGAGGTCTGGTCTTGAAGATGGCCACGGGTACCCAGAAAGGAGGACGTAATATTCAGGTCCTGACAACGCTGATTTCCAGGAGACGCTGCGTCGAAATGATATCCAATACTTTTAGGATAACTCCAAATATTCAATTTGCCTCGTGCCTTGCGTCAATGGTGGTTTGGTCCAGGATTTTACATGAAAAAGAGGTAATGTAAAGAACCAATTGATAATAGAAAAAATAAATAAATTGTGAGAAAAAAGAAATACAAGAAAACTACAAAAAAAAACTATGGTGACGAAGGTCACCAAAAAACCTGAGTATTGATAAAATTTTACTTCTGAAAATATATGAATAAGCTACTAACTAATATAATAAATGAAGTGAATAAATTGGAAAACTCTACTTTCATGAAATTTTAGCCGTTCACAAAATGGCTCACTGGTTATGACCAAAAATTTGAATAAAGGTAACAAAGTTTAGTTAGAATTAGAGAGGAAATATCTGAATTACTTTCTGAAAAAAACTAATACTGTAACAAATATAGCAAACAAAATTATGGGTTTAATCTCCCGAAAAATAAACTAATAAAAAATGATCTCTTAACCTCTTGTACTAACACGAGGTTAACTAAATGCGACAAAACGACTTTAGGTTTCGACTCTTAATGAGATGAGATTGTCTACACACTAAGAAACAACGATTCCAATTTATCCCTTGATTAATTTCCGATTTTAATCCACGTCCACAATAATCTAAATAATGACAAAACACCATGGTATTGTGTCTCAAGCGACCACAAAATACAAAATTGCCACGATAATTAATGAGTTAACATGTGTCCAATGGACGCGGAAATCGCACAAACATGTTAATAAAAATTATAATAATTACACGGAATATCCTTTAATTCCCAAAAATAACTATACAGCAATGTTAACTTAATAATATGACATCATTCAATAATCAAATATATTCAAAATACCAAAGGATTAAAGAAATAAATGTGAAAATCCGTTAAAGAATAAGTAAACGATCTTAACTCACCAGTTGCAAAAGAGAAAGTGAAGTAGCATGGATATTTAAAATGGCCTCAGTTCTGTTTCTACCGCGTATGCGCACTTGTTGACTTCGCGTCGGCATTACCGCGGGTAATTCAAATTTATGTAGCACGGGTGCTTAAACGAAAAAAATTTTTTCGTTACAAGGCTAAAGTAATACCAATTTTTAAAAAGGGATCTAAAGCCCAGTTAAAAAAATTATAGGGCTATCTCTATTTTGTCTGCTTTTAGACACAAACTAAATCTGTTAAAAATGAACTAAAAAGAAGAAAATTATGTTAATGAATACCTGAAGATACTGGCAATAGCAAACACTGTTTCGTAAAAAGAAATGTTTTATGTTTTTTAGCCAATAATAACTTACCTAGATGTATCCTTTGCAAGTAGTTAGAATGCTCACGAATAGTTAAAGTACTCGTAAATACTTAAGTGCGCTTACGAGCTACTAAATATTAAGCCTTATAATGAAGTGCTCGATGAACTACACACAGATTTTAAAAAGTGCCCATAAGCACAGTGCTTCCCAGCACTAAAATACTTCGAGCACTTGTACGAAGTACTAAGCACTGTCTTTTGGGGGCAGCTCTGAGTGACACGCAAGTTGAATACGGTAGTTCCACGTTTGCTTATTTGCACTCAACGGAGGGCAGCAATTCATTGTTTAGTCTTTCAATTAGGAGCATGAATTTTTTTTGCAATATTCAATTCCTTAGTCTGTAATGAAGCATCCTAAAGTCATACCTCATTACTAAGAAGTTTCAGTGTAGTGCCGTGTGCACATTTGCCACACGACGGCGATTCATACTCGATATACTAAATTTGCACACCGCCCGACTCCGACCGTCTCAAAAAGGAGGGATAGTTTCGTGTATAAAAGCCCAGCCGCGGATCGAGAAGAGCACTGGGTACATCTCTCCGTAGACTGCCGACGGCGCGCTGAGCCGAAGACAATTTGCGGATTTATGCACCAAGTGACGTGACTCTCCGGACCGAATATATCTTGACCTAGAGAAGTCTTACGGCGCGCTGAGCCGGGGACAGAACTTGTGCCAAATGTTATTTAGTCCAGTGATGTCCCGACGAAACCGACACGGAGCAAATATAAATTAACAGAGGAGTGACCCGGCGAGTTGAGCCGATAGCTTGCTCGAGTTGATATTTATTAGCCCGCCGCCGTTTCCGCCGTCAAAACCCCTACTCGCCGCATCACTGCATTACACTCTCGTCGTCTCTCTCACTCATACGATTTAAATATCACCTGATTACCAATAACCGTAAAAGATACGGACCTGAAAACCGATAACCTGTAACTATTGTATATTATGTAAACCTGCATATTTTACCTGTTGAAGATAATAAAATTGTTAATTTTGATTGGGTTGTCTTATTAAACTAATCTGGATCCTGAACTAATCTCCGACTCCAGCTACCCAGAGCAAAACACCGTTACATAATTTGGCGCCCGAGCAGATTCCGTTTGACGCCCGAGCAGATATAGAAAACATCGTTACATAATTTGGCGCCCGAGCAGATTCCGTTACATAATTTGGCGCCCGAGCAGATTCCGTTACATAATTTGACGCCCGAGCAGATTCCGTTACATAATTTGGCGCCCGAGCAGATTCCGTTACATAATTTGGCGCCCGAGCAGATTTTGAGACATTAGTTCATTCCGGATAACCCAAACGGTGACATTTACAAACGAGAGATAGACAAATAGAAAGAGTGTAACATAATTTAACACCCGAAACAGATTTTAAAAGGTAGATTTACTCCAAACAACCCAAAAGGATACATTTATACTAAGAGAGAGATATTAAAATATTTAGAGGGAGACACAAAATATTCCAAGCCATAGAAATGAGTTTGTCATACACAGATGGTGCTTATGGACTAGAAGTCGCAGATACCACAGTAGGATGGATATATAAATTAAAGAAAGATGAACTACTAGTAGAATTATCCAAGTAAATATCAAAATAAATTTCACTACAGAACAGAAGTTATACCGAATATACTCAAATTTAAAACCAGAATACCAGAATACCAGAATACCAGAATTCCAGAATACCAGATTACCAGAATACCAGAATACCAGAATACCAGATTACCAGAATACCAGAATACCAGATTACCAGAATACCAGAATACCAGATTACCAGAATACCAGAATACCAGAATACCAGAATACCAGATTACCAGAATACCAGAATACCAGATTACCAGAATACCAGAATACCAGATTACCAGAATACCAGAATACCAGAATACCAGAATACCAGAATACCAGAATACCAGATTACCAGAATACCAGAATACCAGAATACCAGAATACCAGATTACCAGAATACCAGAATACCAGAATACCAGAATACCTGAATACCAGAATACCAGAATACCAGAATCATCAGACCAAGATGTGGCCACGAACTCCAAGTTTACCACCCTGGTACCCTGAGTCAGACGACCCGACGCCGTCTCCTCCACCACGCCCGATGTCACCGCCCGGACCAGGTTTGGAAAACCTGTACATATTCTTTGATCCTCCCAGGACAATCAACCCTGAGACGCCGCCACTCTCAAAAATTAGGGCAGAAACCCAGATACCAGCCCTACTATCACCCCTACCCCCGACGCCGGAAGCCAAAAGCCTCCCCAGCCAGGGAAACGCCAGAATACCATCGTCGCCGCCGAGGTTAGACATGCCGTCCCTGCTGCCGTCCCCGAGGTGTCCCTCAACCTCCAGAGCTGAGCCGTCCCCCTCACCGCCAGTTAAATATGTGCCATCCCCGATACCGTCCCCTGGGCTACAAGCGATATCTCCACTGTCCAGGTCAATGGAAAGGAAGTTCAGGGAGTTATTTGGTGAAAGCCCCAGTCCCCCAAAGCCGCCGACCCCAGGTAGGTCAATTCCCTGCCTTCGGGCCTTGTTTCAGATAGACGACACAAAGCCGCCTCCTGCAGTACCAAATCGGAGACGAAAGTTCAGGCACCGCAGCAGCGACGGAACGACCACCCGAATCCCAGGAATCACCGCCCTGTCCAGCATCAAGCCCTGTGCGTCAATACCCTTGCCGCAGACGTCCACTAACGCAACCCCAGGAGTGCGCGGGAACGTCTAAGTGCGCGGCAAACGAGTGCGCGGAAAACTTTATCAGGCCGAATTTGTTATTACATTTTCCGATATGTAAATTTTGTTAATTTTGCTTTAGAATCCATTTGTTTTATCTTTTATACCAATGTTTTCTTACGATTTATTTCGATTTATGCCATACCTAGTTTAGTTATTTTTTGCATAGTACATTTTATTTTCCCTGTTATCTCTTCCGTTGTTTTACAGATAGATTCCTGTTGACAAAACTTCAAATTTTATATTCACATGTTTATACAGGGTGTCTACGAAAATTTTTTTACCATGTTTTCGTTAGTTGGATAAAAATATATAATAGGTTAGGATTTGTTTTCAAATGTTTAAAAATTGTATATTCACATGTTTATACAGGGTGTTTACGAAATTTTACCATGTTTTCGTTAGTTGGATAAAAATGTTTAATAGGTTAGAGTTATTTTAAAATGTTTTAAAATTGTTTATTCACATGTTTATACAGGGTGTTTACGAAATTTTACCATGTTTTCGTTAGTTAGATAAAAATGTTAGAGTTGTTTTAAATTGTTTAAAAATTGTTCCTGATGTCAATTTTTTTTTCACCCGACGAACGAGGGGAGTGTAATGAAGCATCCTAAAGTCATACCTCATTACTAAGAAGTTTCAGTGTAGTGCCGTGTGCACATTTGCCACACGACGGCGATTCATACTCGATATACTAAATTTGCACACCGCCCGACTCCGACCGTCTCAAAAAGGAGGGATAGTTTCGTGTATAAAAGCCCAGCCGCGGATCGAGAAGAGCACTGGGTACATCTCTCCGTAGACTGCCGACGGCGCGCTGAGCCGAAGACAATTTGCGGATTTATGCACCAAGTGACGTGACTCTCCGGACCGAATATATCTTGACCTAGAGAAGTCTTACGGCGCGCTGAGCCGGGGACAGAACTTGTGCCAAATGTTATTTAGTCCAGTGATGTCCCGACGAAACCGACACGGAGCAAATATAAATTAACAGAGGAGTGACCCGGCGAGTTGAGCCGATAGCTTGCTCGAGTTGATAGTTATTAGCCCGCCGCCGTTTCCGCCGTCAAAACCCCTACTCGCCGCATCACTGCATTACACTCTCGTCGTCTCTCTCACTCATACGATTTAAATATCACCTGATTACCAATAACCGTAAAAGATACGGACCTGAAAACCGATAACCTGTAACTATTGTATATTATGTAAACCTGCATATTTTACCTGTTGAAGATAATAAAATTGTTAATTTTGATTGGGTTGTCTTATTAAACTAATCTGGATCCTGAACTAATCTCCGACTCCAGCTACCCAGAGCAAAACACCGGTTACAAGTCAATACGGATTTATTAACATTTGATTTTATTACAACGTATTGCCGACAACTTTCCAGAGTCAACCAGACATCCACCCAGTATTGTAGGAGTAAAAGAGCTGATCGGAATTGTGCCTGATCAACTTAACAAAATAAGGTGAATAGAACTAAAACTCCTTCCGTCGGATAGCGAATTAAAAAAGTTTGTAACGTTTGACGTCCAAAAGGAATAATAAAACGTATCGGCTAATAAAATACGACATCCGCTTAAGACAAACCTATCTTGCTGATACAGGAAGAGGAACTAAATGAAAGGCCTATTAAACCACCAAAATTTTGACAAACCTCTGACGTTCGGTTTGAGATTGAGGAGATAAAGAATTTTGTATTCCTCTTCGCAACACCCTTGCATACATACTTATATGTATTATTATAAATAGTTATATGTAGTTAAGAACGTATGCATATTTGCTAGCTTGAAAGCGAGGCCATTTTACAGGTAATAGGTACAGAAAGTACAAAGAGCCTTATTAATCTACGTTAAATTATGATAGTTGGTTTTCATACAGGGTGTAATTAGTTTCATGTCATTAAGAAAACTGACAACAGGGACCGACTAGACAAACAAAAAATCTGTATGACTTTTTTCTCTAGGGGCACTTTGAAAAAAACTGACCTAGGCTTAAAATTTGAATATTAAGATAGGAAACATTTGAGAACCGCTGTTTTTCAGGGTCAATGGTAGTTCCGAATATTAGAAATAATAAAAAACTCTACTACCCGACTTGAGTTTCCGCCGGAAGAAGTGCGGCACTTTGATGGGATTACTTGTACCGAACTTTTTATACCACTAATTATGAAACTGTAAATAATTCCTTCTCTTTCGGCACAACGCAAGCATAGCATGGCCGCAGGTGTTTAAATAGGTGTTTACATGTGTTCTTTAATTTGGAACAAAGTTATTGTAGCTTTTATTGTCGTTTATAAGAATATACAAAATTTAAAAGTGGTTTATTAACATTTGTACCGTTGTGTTAAAAGCTTAAAAAATTAGTAATTATTTTATGAAATTGGAAAACGAACAGTTAGACGTCGAGATACGATAACAGAAAATAGTTGTGTATTTCAAGTTAGGAAAAAAATTTATTTTTTTAACGATTTGAGCGCAAAATTAAACCCTCCATTTCTGGTAAAATATGACTCATCGGAGAAACACAGAACGTTTAAAAAATCCTCATTTGCCGAGTGTTTTATTAAAATCCACCTACAAAATTGCATTTGTCCTGCAAAATCTCGAGGTTCTAGTGCTTGGACACGTTGATAGTGATAGAGATGTAAGTTCATATCTCTAAATGTCTTGCATACCACAAAATGGGATACTTCCACATGGTTCGCGATATCGCAGGTGATTAAAGTTGGATCCTCTTCTACAAGTTCCAAAATTTGAACCTATGCATCAATTATCCTTTCCTCGCGTTGTGGACCTCGAAGACGCTGGTCGATACTAACAAATGTACGAGCACAAGGATGACGTCGATTAGGGAAATTTAAACGAAAGCTCTTCCACACCAGCTGCATTTCCACCACTTTCTCCATACACCAAGTGCATATCCGCGAGCTCTAGATAAGTGTAATCTTCCATAATGTCCAAAACGAGAAGTAGTGCCTTACGTAACAAAGTACTAACGATTTTTAAAAATGAATTATTATTTGTTTGCTTATAATTGTATTGAAACATTCTTTATAGGATTTGGCAAACAGCAGAAAAAATAACTATCTATAACTAAAAGAAAAACTTTGTGTAGAAATATTAATGAAATATTTGCATTTTTTCGATAACCTGAATTCTGGTTATGCTAGCAAATTAAAATCCTAAAATGAATTTGTCTAATTTCTTATTTAACAATTCTCATTCTAACACTAGCATCCACACAGTCCCCTACGGCCATGCAGATTAAACTAGTATCCACATAACCCCCTACGATTATGAAGATTCAGTTAAAAATGAGAACAAAGACCTAAAATGAATTTATTTATCTACCTTGTCTTAAAAAATGTTCGTTCTAATGGATTACATTTTCATGAAATCTATCATTCTGTTTCCTGGAAATGCTTAGCCTTTGAAACGTTTTTCGCCCTTATTCTGGAGCTCATCAGAAAGACATAAAGCCATTCATAAAGATGTTTCATGCAAAACCAAGACAATTTCTATGAATAAGTGTGAAATAATTATATTTGACATTGACTGATAAAAATAACCTCACCTATCTATTAGCTAACTAATATTGGAGCCTATATACTCTATGCATGTTTAAAAATGAATTATTATTTGTTTGCTTATAATTGTATTGAAACATTCTTTATAGGATTTGGCAAACAGCAGAAAAAATAACTATCTATAACTAAAAGAAAAACTTTGTGTAGAAATATTAATGAAATATTTGCATTTTTTCGATAACCTGAATTCTGGTTATGCTAGCAAATTAAAATCCTAAAATGAATTTGTCTAATTTCTTATTTAACAATTCTCATTCTAACACTAGCATCCACACAGTCCCCTACGGCCATGCAGATTAAACTAGTATCCACATAACCCCCTACGATTATGAAGATTCAGTTAAAAATGAGAACAAAGACCTAAAATGAATTTATTTATCTACCTTGTCTTAAAAAATGTTCGTTCTAATGGATTACATTTTCATGAAATCTATCATTCTGTTTCCTGGAAATGCTTAGCCTTTGAAACGTTTTTCGCCCTTATTCTGGAGCTCATCAGAAAGACATAAAGCCATTCATAAAGATGTTTCATGCAAAACCAAGACAATTTCTATGAATAAGTGTGAAATAATTATATTTGACATTGACTGATAAAAATAACCTCACCTATCTATTAGCTAACTAATATTGGAGCCTATATACTCTATGCATGTTTAAAAATGAATTATTATTTGTTTGCTTATAATTGTATTGAAACATTCTTTATAGGATTTGGCAAACAGCAGAAAAAATAACTATCTATAACTAAAAGAAAAACTTTGTGTAGAAATATTAATGAAATATTTGCATTTTTTCGATAACCTGAATTCTGGTTATGCTAGCAAATTAAAATCCTAAAATGAATTTGTCTAATTTCTTATTTAACAATTCTCATTCTAACACTAGCATCCACACAGTCCCCTACGGCCATGCAGATTAAACTAGTATCCACATAACCCCCTACGATTATGAAGATTCAGTTAAAAATGAGAACAAAGACCTAAAATGAATTTATTTATCTACCTTGTCTTAAAAAATGTTCGTTCTAATGGATTACATTTTCATGAAATCTATCATTCTGTTTCCTGGAAATGCTTAGCCTTTGAAACGTTTTTCGCCCTTATTCTGGAGCTCATCAGAAAGACATAAAGCCATTCATAAAGATGTTTCATGCAAAACCAAGACAATTTCTATGAATAAGTGTGAAATAATTTTAGGTCTTTGTTCTCATTTTTAACTGAATCTTCATAATCGTAGGGGGTTATGTGGATACTAGTTTAATCTGCATGGCCGTAGGGGACTGTGTGGATGCTAGTGTTAGAATGAGAATTGTTAAATAAGAAATTAGACAAATTCATTTTAGGATTTTAATTTGCTAGCATAACCAGAATTCAGGTTATCGAAAAAATGCAAATATTTCATTAATATTTCTACACAAAGTTTTTCTTTTAGTTATAGATAGTTATTTTTTCTGCTGTTTGCCAAATCCTATAAAGAATGTTTCAATACAATTATAAGCAAACAAATAATAATTCATTTTTAAACATGCATAGAGTATATAGGCTCCAATATTAGTTAGCTAATAGATAGGTGAGGTTATTTTTATCAGTCAATGTCAAATATAATTATTTCA
Source organism: Stenurella melanura (assembly GCA_963583905.1). Lineage (NCBI taxonomy): Eukaryota > Metazoa > Arthropoda > Insecta > Coleoptera > Cerambycidae > Stenurella > Stenurella melanura. The sequence goes on from OY757311.1 coordinate 139,672,367, forward strand.
CACTTATTCATAGAAATTGTCTTGGTTTTGCATGAAACATCTTTATGAATGGCTTTATGTCTTTCTGATGAGCTCCAGAATAAGGGCGAAAAACGTTTCAAAGGCTAAGCATTTCCAGGAAACAGAATGATAGATTTCATGAAAATGTAATCCATTAGAACGAACATTTTTTAAGACAAGGTAGATAAATAAATTCATTTTAGGTCTTTGTTCTCATTTTTAACTGAATCTTCATAATCGTAGGGGGTTATGTGGATACTAGTTTAATCTGCATGGCCGTAGGGGACTGTGTGGATGCTAGTGTTAGAATGAGAATTGTTAAATAAGAAATTAGACAAATTCATTTTAGGATTTTAATTTGCTAGCATAACCAGAATTCAGGTTATCGAAAAAATGCAAATATTTCATTAATATTTCTACACAAAGTTTTTCTTTTAGTTATAGATAGTTATTTTTTCTGCTGTTTGCCAAATCCGATAAAGAATGTTTCAATACAATTATAAGCAAACAAATAATAATTCATTTTTAAACATGCATAGAGTATATAGGCTCCAATATTAGTTAGCTAATAGATAGGTGAGGTTATTTTTATCAGTCAATGTCAAATATAATTATTTCACACTTATTCATAGAAATTGTCTTGGTTTTGCATGAAACATCTTTATGAATGGCTTTATGTCTTTCTGATGAGCTCCAGAATAAGGGCGAAAAACGTTTCAAAGGCTAAGCATTTCCAGGAAACAGAATGATAGATTTCATGAAAATGTAATCCATTAGAACGAACATTTTTTAAGACAAGGTAGATAAATAAATTCATTTTAGGTCTTTGTTCTCATTTTTAACTGAATCTTCATAATCGTAGGGGGTTATGTGGATACTAGTTTAATCTGCATGGCCGTAGGGGACTGTGTGGATGCTAGTGTTAGAATGAGAATTGTTAAATAAGAAATTAGACAAATTCATTTTAGGATTTTAATTTGCTAGCATAACCAGAATTCAGGTTATCGAAAAAATGCAAATATTTCATTAATATTTCTACACAAAGTTTTTCTTTTAGTTATAGATAGTTATTTTTTCTGCTGTTTGCCAAATCCTATAAAGAATGTTTCAATAAAAGTACTAACGACTTGAACGATAAGTCAATAAAATAAATCTTGACATAAGTGGCACAAAATTCAAAAAGAACAAAAGCAACAGACAAAACCAAGGAACGAGTAGGTCGCGTCGTATGTACGTTGTTTACCAAGTAAGGACACAAACTGAAATTATTACTTGAGAATATTACAAGAGATTACAAGGAGTATAGCACGCGTAATAAGATAATTTGGCCGCGAAGAAGCAAAAAATGGCGGTGTCCTCTGTTGGTCGCTTTTAACTGCTTTGTCGGCATGCTTTTCGATGACCCCCGTCGCGGCCTAATTATCTCTTAGGCTCACCATACTTATTTGCATGAATCTCAGAGTATCATATGCGACAAGACGCGAGGCAATAAAGCATACCCCAATATGCCAGCAGTTCTCAAACTGTTATTAAGTATTTTGAAAATTTTTGTTTATTTTTTTTCTCCAAAACTATGAGCTTTAGACCCCATATTATATAAGGTTCTTTTGTTCGTTTTGTCATTCCCTACCACCAGTTTTTTTTAATGGCATGAAACTAATTACACCCTGTATATGTTTGCTAGAGCATTGTTAAACCCAACATTTATTATTGCCAGCCACTTTCCGTGGGCCCTAACTTTCGCCAGATGCTTTAAAGCTCGAAGAAAACCCAACCTAACATAACAAATTTTTTGTTTTGTTTTGTTTTTTACATAGTTGGTAGTAGATATGATTCCACAGTTAGGTTAGGTTGGGTATTTTCCGAGCTTTAAAGCGCCTGGCAGGTGTTAGGGTCCACGGCAAGTTTCTGGCAATAATGAATGTTGGATTTTAAAAATTTTCTGTCAAACATGTACGAAAACCAGCTAGCATACTTTAACGTAGCTTAGTCAGGTTTTTTTGTACCTTTTGTACCTGTTATCTGTAAAAGGGCCCCGCTCTCAAGCTAGCAAATATGCATACGTTCTTAATTACATATCACACTATTTATTGTCAAAATATTAGCTTTGCTAAAATGACGCAGGTATGGCGGTTGTGGGATCTTGGTCTATTACACATGGAGACTCTAGTGTGATTGCGCTCCCTCTGCCCTAGTGTTAAACAAAAGATCAAAATATAAGCATTTTTAATAATTTCCAAATAATGTATATACAACTTCTTGAAGGCGTACCAGGAAGAGAATTGAATAAGAGGGTATTATGTACTCTTGATACTTACACAATCATTCCTAGATATGTTTATAAACGTCAAAGATAGAGATCTTAAATAAATTTAAGGAGTTTTTGTATCATGTATTATTTGAGCATTGGAATATTATTGAACAATGATCTAAAGTTAGATTATTTTTTAAATCTAGCACCACATATAACTTTCCATAATAAAAATAAATCATTGTTGACTACCACGTTACCCAATGAATGACCATCAACATAAAAACTCATTATAAAAGATATTCTTTCACAAAAGAAACAAATCTCATTTGAAATGGACACATTATTATCTATCTCACATTACATAAATTCATGGGTACAAAAAAAATATGGAGTATATTATCAGGACGTCATTTTGACTAAAGAACTTAAACAGGTTGTGGTCCCATATGACAATATTTTAAATTTTATTCGAATTATTTATGCACATATATTATGCCTTTGTGAGCTGCCGCTTTTTAAATCAGACACGGTATATGTAAGATGAATATGAAAATGGTAATCCCTACAAAGAAAAGGATATACACAAACAAATATGATTTGTATTGTGCCATGTTTTGTTTGTGAATGGAAAAATACTTTACAAACGTGAACCTTAGACGCTTTGAAGCTCGTTTGAGGCAATTAGGATTTTGCAATTGTACGGCTTTCAAAAGATATTGTGTTTGCACTTACATCATTACGACGTGTATTTTTTACTTTCTAATAGTTCTATTAAGAATCAAAGACATTTGCAGGTATTACTGCGCAACTTTTTAATTAGTAGGTAACAGTGAACATCAATCAAATGGCGGAAAATATAACAATTGAGATTGACTGCCATAGCAAATTAATTAAACTCACTGCGTTATATTTTAAGTATATATTTATATCATTAGAATATATTTTTTAAAGGAATTCAGGTTCCTATAAATCTAATATGGACAATGTTATGAATAACAAAAGAATATCGTTCAAGGTACTGTACTGATGGATGCCAGCACACGCGGACGTGCTCTATCCTACCCACTGCCTCTGACGCCGCCACGCCGCGTCGCTCCACTGATGTCTTCCCCAGGTCCACAGGTGCTGCCGCATCCAACCGAAGGCGCTGCCGCAGGCAAGTCACCCGGTCAGTTGAAGCTGGTGCATCTGTCAGGCTTCAGATGCTGCCGCATTCATCCCAGGCGCTGCCGCATGCCAGGCAACCCTCCAACCTGCATCCACGCAATAGTCAGGCTTTCATACACTGCCGCAGTCACTTCAAGCGCTGCCGCATTCTTTCCAGATGTTGTCATATTGATCCTAGAGCGCTGCCGAATACTTGACATCCCTCTCCAACTTGCTCCAACGCAATCGCCACTCTTTCAGATTCTAAGCTACCGAACCCGTATCAAACGTCAGCACACCCATCTCAGGATGCTGCTGAACTCTAGGTAATCACCTTACCTTTACCACCAAGTTACGACGAACTAGTTCAATTATTGGCAATGCACGCCTCCCCCATACCTCGTATATCAGGAATACCACTTCCTAATTCACAGCTACAGCAAAAACTGACAAATTCTCATACGAACACTGTCTTATTTCACCCAGATCGAGGACAACTATTAACCTTGGAAATATACCACGCCATGTTGTGTCATATTGTGGCCTAATATATACAAATAAGTAGGTAGCTTAAATAATACATATTGAACAAGAAAATAATTATGTACCTGCATGCTAGTAAACAAAACATAATTTATACTAAATGTTTTGGGATTAAAATGTAATTGACATATTGACAGCTGCCAGTCGGTGATAAGAATTGTTAAAATAAACATAAATAATGCTAAAAATCATCAAATGTACAATATTATATTACATACCGAGGTGGAAAATGTTTCATTGGTGTCGAGATATATGATAGTTGACAGAGGCGCATCAACTAATTTTCGAAAGAGCAAACAAACTTTTCACCAAGGTTTGTATACTGTTTTATTCACAAACATTCACCTTAATGAACAAAAAGCCAATAAACCGTTCATTAAATTTTCAAATAGCTTTCTAAGTTTTTATTAAGTAGGCAATAAACAAAAATTTCTAATGAAATATACCTTTATTGAAAATAAAACAAACAAATAAACACACAAATTGTTGTGCCCGAATATTGAACCTTATGTATATAAATGAATTTTTTATTTAAAATTTGAATTGCCCGCCATTTCATGCCATTAAATGGAAAATGGACATTTTTTTTCTCAAAATGTAGATGTCGATGCCAGCTCTCCAATGATATTAAATGGTCATTTTTGCAACTCTTTTTGCAACTATTTATAAATCAAATAACAAATAGATTTTTTCAGGCATTTAAAAAAAGCTGTAGCAGTTCTCTTTCTTTTCTCGAAGTCCAAGAATACCTTTCAAATGCTAGAAATCTCGTTAACTGTTAATGTAAAAGAAAATTAAAACACAGAAATATAAGAAATATTCTTAGTAATAATTTAATTTAAGTAATTTTGTTTCACAAAACACGTATTTTCCGTGCTATTAAAAAAATCATTCAAAATTAAATTTTTGGAAAACTAAACAAAAATAGTTAGGCTGCTTGTTAGGCGCTAAAGGTATTTTCCATTAACTTGTTGGTTCCATGGGCCGTCCAAGAAATCCGCGCAAACTTCTTCAGACCCACATTTCAAACTGATCAATAAACCGTCCATCTGCCTCCCTAATACTCCACATCACAGAGACCTAAAGAAGAATAGAGAAAAGTAGAGCATCTCGTGACATTCCTGTTACTGCAAATTTTGCTCCACTGGGATATGTTGCCTATAGGCTGCAAATATTTAGGCAGACATGCATTTTTATGTAATTTGAAATTATTTCTCCTATAATGTCATTACTGTTATTAGATGCACTTTTCATTTTACTAACAATCTTAGTCTACGTTTATGTATACATGTAACGTATGACTACTACACGAAGATCGAAAAAGACTGAATGTGCCACACCTTAAAGGTGTTTTGTGTGCCACTCACACTATTTTGTGATACTTTTAATATTTGCACGTTGGTGACAGTGACTTAGTGATTTATATAGTGTGCGCGTGACGTCACAAATTTAGACATCTGCCAGAGTTTATTCAGGAGAATAATAAATTTATTTTCACTAATTACGGGTGCCCCCTTCAGAGGCCCGCAGAACCCCTGATTATGTGAACAGCCTGTATAAGCATGGGCTGTACACATATATTCCTTGCTATTTGACAGCTAGTTGACAGCTGACAACTGTCAATTTGACATTAGATTTAAATTCAGCCACCTTATAAACATAAAGTTAAGTAACAATAATCAAAATATGCGTTATAAAAGTGTTATAAAACTACTCAAAGTAGTAAATTATGATGGAGCTATGGAGCTTTGTTGCTCCAATATGTTAAATGGAAACTGATCGAACTTTTCTTTATATTAATACTTTTATGGACACTATATCATGCAAAATGCTAAGTTTTGACTATGTTATTAATTGTGGAAGTGTGGCAATACGAAATAACGCCAGTTTTATTAAATTACCTCGATTTCTCAAGTAGGAAAAGTTAAAATTGGAACACGCCAACTTCATAAGCTTCTTGAACTTATTGTTTTAATTATGTACTCTTTTCAAAGATCATGTAATTACAGTATATGTGCGTGTATCTTCGGAAATACATCGGCGTTTGTACTAAAGTCTTCTTTATGTAGGGACTTAAACTGATAGCACCAACTTTTTTCCATACACATATCCTGTACATCGTAAGACAATTTCGAAAAATACAAACTCGTCTCCATCTTAACAAACAAAATTCGGCCCATGAATTGGTTAAGGATAATTGTTGATGTTAAATAATCCAAAATTAAGTTTTAAAACATCACAAAACCCGCAAATTCCCTAGTAACATAAAAAATTAATTTTGATAGAAACAAATGGAAATATATTACCAGAAAATACTAGTAATTATTCAAACTTTTACAAAATACTTATCACAGATAAGTTTAAAACATATATCCTTCTTAAATTAAAAATAACCTTATGACAACAGTTGTACTGTTCATAATGGGCATATTTTCTTTCCTATCTTTCTTATAATTGTTATAAGAAGGATATATGTCTTAAACTTATCTGTGATAAGTATTTTGTAAAAGGCCAGTATTTTCTGGTAAAATGTTTTCATTTGTTTCTATTGTTATAGAGCTTTTACAGTTCCAGGAAGTTGCATTTGCATATAATTATATTAATTAATTTTAATAATGTACGCAGAAAGGAAATCAATTTTGATAACTTTAGTGACTTTTCTGCGTGTCACCTTCATTCTTTTTCGACCACACTGTACCAATGTAAACAATAAACAATTTGTTTATGTTGTATTAAACCATCCAGAATAATTCATCTATATAAAAATTATATAAATATATAAAAATTTCATCATCGGTTTTTTTTTACAGTTGTAACTAACAAATCTAAAATTTCTACAACTCATATAACCATATAAGCATATTTATACAGGCAGTTTTTCCACTGTACATTTATTATACTTCCTTCAAGAGCATTACAAACATCCCGCCCAAGAGTACACATTTTATTACCTAGGCACGAATATAACTATAAATAAATTAAAAACGAGTTTCATCGTTGCAAAAAACTTTATACATTTATACAGTCAAGAACAATACGCTTGTTTGACTACAATGGGTATACAACGTAGTATTAGACGTAATAAAAATAAAATACAGTAATAAAAATGGTCGTTTACAAAAAATCAAACCCTAAAATTTATTCCATCGAGGGGCCAAGCTGTCTAGGCTGTTCTGACATTCTGTGACCGCGATGGTCCTTTCTCACAGAATTTCATCTACCTTTGTTCAGCATAGGATAATCCACCTTATATCCATTGCTAGGAAGTCTGAAAATTGTGGGGCACACAGCTCGATCAATCATAACTAATGTGACATGACGGTAAGCATGGTACTTTGTCTATTGTAATCTGCCCATTGTTGTTTGACTAACCGGCACTCTTTTAAATATTTTTTCGGTTTTTATGAATTACACTCGTACACTGGTACGGGTCATTATATGTTTTGTTCAGACCCTTTGCTAATTGTCTATTGTGTGAAAGGGATTCATAATTTTCTTGTTCCACTCTGGAACAGGAAATTCTTTAAATGTTAGCTGTACAAATGCGATTATAATATCTTTTCGTAATAGGGGCAACAAATTGGCTAAATGCAGTGTAATTTAGTTTACATAATATTTGATGTTAAATACTTTTTTAAAATTGAGGTGAGCTAATTTTCCCTTTGGGCGAGCCTAATTTAATTTGGGGCCGCGTTGATTGATCATTTTTATATATTTAGGTAATGTTAGATAACATAAAATAGGGGTAACTCTTCCTACAGGAGGTGCCAGTAACGTAACTCTTGTGTAAGAGATTATAGTAATAATAATAAATAGTCTTTGTTTTTCAAGAAGAAAAATTTCACGGAATTTGTATGAAAATAACAAAAATTCGATGCAGAACATGGGTCGTATTTTTTATATTAAGCGGAAAATCAACACTAACAGCGGTTTACACCGTGTTGTTTATCAGAGTATCAATACTAAACCTTCGTTAAATATAAAACTTCCTTTATTAATCCTAGATTAAATTGACTTAAACCAACTTTAATATGAATCATCAAAGTAGGTCGCTTAAAGTACGTTTAAAATAAATCGTAGTTTCATGACCTCAGTATTTAGTATATTTTCATTATTTGACACTGTCAGAAAGGGATATGTATTTTATACCTATGTTGCTTATAATTAACAGAAATTTATAAACCGTGGCATGGATTCCGACTCCTACAATAATATATTCAATGACGATTTACATATAAATCAAGATACCTAATAGATTTCGAATTCCTTGGAAAAATATGTGATAGAAGTGACCATTCCAATAATTTAGATAATCTGAACTGTTTCAGGAGCGTTAGGCCACTGACGGATACTGTTCTCTATTTGAATACACTCTCATTGAGGATATATAGCCCAGTGCATTTAGAATTAAGTGTTTGAAAAAAATGTACGAATCGAGATTTTTGCCCAAAGTGGAAGGGTGACATGGGTAGAGTCTAAGACCACAAAGCCGGAACTGTACCTGCTGGCTTCCAGACGCCATCTAGGAAAACACAAATTTTTGAAAGATTTTCACGAGCGAAATTAAAAGTCATAGTCATAATTTCAGCAGTTGCTGTTGTTTTATCACAGGAATGTCGAACACACACAGACAAGAAGTGCAATGGTGGGGCAATATGGGCTAGAATACGCGCAACGGTTGAGCATGTGAGACATTAATTAAGCGTAGGACTGACTTTGTTTCTCTATAACTTTAGAACTTTTAGTCACAGAAACTTCGTTGAGCATTTAAATTAAAGGTAATTACGTCTTCTATAATTCTTATTTAGGGTTCTACACCTACTAACTAGTTGAAAATAAGACATTATTTTTTCAAACAGCTGGAACTTTTACAATATCAATCCTATAAAAAATGTTAAATTAAAAATGAATGATAAAATAATTTTCTACAATTTTAGCACCCATACATTTTCCAAGAAAACGAACAAGAATGGAGGTATAACGTCACTCCCGTTTTCCAAGATGGCCCAACTTTTTGGTTGTAAACTCTACCCATGCAAGCCTTCCATTTTGAGCAAAGAACTCGATTCGCATATTTTTCAAAAACTAATTGTTTTCTGTCTAAATGCGCTGGACTAATAATGGGAGTTTATTTATTTTCTAATAATGGTGATAACGTGACACGCTTATGATTTTTTCTCGAATCAATGATATCTCTTTAAAATTGAATTATTATTTGTTTGCTTATAATAGTGTTGAGACATATTCTTTATAGGATTTTGAAAACAGCAGAAAAAATAATTATCTATGAGAACTAAAAGAAAAATTATGTGTAAAAATATTAATGGAACCTTTGCATTCTTTTGATAACCTGAATTCTGGTTATGCTAGCAAATTAAAATCCTAAAGTGGATTTGTATAATTTCTTATTTGAAAATTATCATTCAACAACTAGCATCCACACAGTCCCCTATGGTCATGCAGATTAAACTAGTATCTACATAACCCCCTACGGCCATGAAAATTCATTTAAAAATGAGAACAAAGGCCTAAAATTAATTTTATCTTAAAAATTTTTCATTATAACGGATTACATCTTCATGAAATCTATCATTCTGTTTTGGAAATGCTTAGCCTTTGAAACGGTTTTCGCCCTTAGTCTGGAGTTCATCAGAAAGGTTTTGCATGAAACATCTTTATGAGTGACTTTGTGCCTTTTAATGTCTTAAGTGACGAAAAATAAATTGATTTTCATAGAGACCAAAGATTGGATTTTTAGTTTTCGATATCTGAGTGGGAAAATTTATGCACTCAATTCGTTAATAAAATCAGATTTCTTCCTAATTTAAAATACACAACTATTTTCTGTTATCGTATCTCGGACGTCTAATCATTCGTTTTCCAATTTCATAAAATAATTACTAATTTTTTAAGCTTTTAACGCATTGTTACAAATGTTAATAAACCACTTTCAAATTTTATAAATTCTTATAAACGACAATAGAAGCTACAATAACTTTGTTCCAAATAAAAAAAACACGTAAACAAATTCTATTTAAACCCCTGCGGCCATGCTATGCTTGCGTTGTGCCGAAAGAGAAGGAATTATTTACATGTTCATAATTAGTGGTATAAAAAGTTCGGTACAAGTAATTCCATCAAAATGTCGCACTTCTACCGGCGGGAACACGAGTCGGGTATTACAGTTTTTTATTATTTCTAATATTCGGAACCATAACATTCATTGGCCCTGATAAACAGTGGTTTCAAATATTTTCTACCTTAACATTAAAAATGTAAACCCTGGTCAGTTTTATAGTATAGTTTTAAAGTCATATAGGTTTTTTGTTTTTCTAGTCGGTCCCTATTACCAGTTTTTCTTAATGACATGAAATTAATTACACCCTGTATAAATCACTTAATTCTATACCCACAAATTACAAAAACTATGTCATCTTACTGCAGTGATCTTAAAGCCGCCATTTTAAATTTCAACTAAATATTTTTAATCTGCCCAAATACTGATTTTCAGTCAAATCAGATGATAAATGATAATATTTATCCGCCATATTGACGCCGCCATTTTGAATTGAATTTCGATTACATGTTTATAATTGGCGACCTCAAAAATTCCCAGATACCAATTTTTAATAGAATTCGATATGAAAATAACTGTCTTGAAAACGATATATTGAATTGTTGTATAAAAAATGTCAGTACCTATGTACAATATGGGTCTTTCTTCGGAAAAATCGGAATTCATGTCTTTTTCATATAACTTTTGTCGATCTGCATACTACATAGTCATACCATGTCAAATACATGAGTTTGATCCATTCTCGCGCAAAAAAATTGTAAAATGGAGGGAAAATTATTACCAGCCTGATTAGTAGGCATTGATATATTATGTAACATTCAATAAAAAGCTTCTTTAGATCAGAAATCATGACAATAATCTTTCTTCTTGCCTCTAGTACTCGAAGATCATTCGTGGAATAGAAAAACTGGTGCAAGAAATTCACAGTCTTGAATAATTATAAATTTTCGAGCTGTTCTGAAAATTTCGTGTCATAAGAGCAAACTCTGTGGCTTTTAAAAATGCAAAACCAGTCATATCTTTTTGATAAAGTATCAAACTGCATTCATATTGACACCTGATATTTTCCATATCACTATTAACTATATCAATAATTTCTATTTTTGGACAAAGCATTGATGAGTAAAGTGGATTTGTTTTTAAAATTGAAAAAAATTGGTTTCAAGAAAATTAAAATTTATTTTTGTTCATATCATCGAAAAGAACATAAAAAGCTATAATACGGAATAAAAATGTTCACTGTATGCCCTGATGCCCTTAAACAACCGACGATTAAGTTTTCGACTTTGCAATTGTTCTCTAGACGTCATGCGTCATAATAAACATTTTAACTTCAAACTTGATTTGACGGTTTAGCTCCACAAGTGATACATTCTAAAGTTTCGTTAAAATATGTGCATTATTATACAAGTATCATCAATTGTTTAAATATGGCACCCCCTCAAATGTTTTTGTGTTTTGCGACTTGGGAAACTAACCAAAAATGTTCGGATAAATCTAGTTTTCTTCACAATTTTGATGTAAACAATTTGTTTCTCTCTCTTTATTGCGATACGCCTTATAAAAACATAGATATTTATAAGATACTGCGAAAGAACAGGATTATGAGGATTACTTTGTGTAAATAAAATTCACAGATCTTGCATCTTTCGCAAGTATCTTAAGCGTATTGAAAATACTAGATGCAATTATACTGCTCTAGGTCGAAGTCCTATAGGATCGTCCTATTGATATGCCTGCTAAATTGCACCAAATTATTTTCTGTATTTCATTTTTTATAAATATTATTTTTATTAATCATACTGCGAAAAACTGAATAATTATGTATTAAATACCTTCGATAATATATCTCTATAATATAGGTACAACCGTTGAGAGAAAGAATTAGCAAGAAAACGGTCTCAGAAGACAACGATTAAACAGTTATCGGACGAAAATCGACTGTATGCGTGCTCAATAGCATAAGGACGAGTATAGCAGGGGCGTTCGGTAATTATGAACCTTCCTCGCGTGTCACGGACACGCGTTTGGTCGGCGAGATTCGACAACGGTCCACAAAAAAATTCCCACAAATCAAACGGTAAATCCTATTATAAATTTGAAAAAACCAACTAAATCCCCAATAACAAGGGTACAACATTTACTTCGGGGGTATTTTTCGAAAAATGAACACACTTCGAGTTATGATGAGTTAAAGGATTTGTGAATTGACACGTTTCAGGGCAAGCGTTAATTCATTAAGGCGCTCCATAAGAAAGCATCGCGCAAACAATATTGAATAATTAGAAAAAAATATTAAGTATTAAGATATGTACGTAATATTACGTGAAAACAAAGCTGACGTGCTGTAAATTTCAAATATACAACAAACATTTTTTTGATGTTTTCGGAAAATCGCCCCCTGCAACCCCCTGTATAGGGCGAATTTTCCACGACCAAGTCAAATCTTCTTCACTTTTGATGGGGCATCGTTTAAAATAGGTCGTAGCTTTTAGCAACACATTGCAAACGGAATGACACAATAGAGGCAGCTTGTTACTCTACTACAAGGCCGGCGCAGCGGCCTAGACAGATCTGTCGCTCTCGACACGTTTTTCATAAGATGGGTCTTATATCATGCGCCCCGGTAGTATTTTCAATACTAAAAGTTTGTCATACACTATTTACTACACTTTTTGAAATGTTTACAAGCTCCAGCATAAAGATTGCTATAGTAAGACAGTTTCCAAGATATTACATTAGAATTGGTAGCTAAGTATTTTCGGAGCAACCGATACTGACTTTAATGACAAAAGTTAAAAATATATCCCAATTAATTCTGAGTGGAAAAATTCATTTTACCTCAGCAATGCGCATTTTGGGTCCATGATGCCTTAATGTACTTCTTTAATGTATCATTTCTAGCGTGAGATGGCAATGACACAAATGCACAATTTGGACACAATTTTAAGTAATTTTTTCATTCGCTAATGTTTCGCATTTTATATATCTCCTGAATTTATTCATTATATCCACTCCAAAATTTTATTAAAAATACTTCTGTGAATATTTCAAGAACATTCAGGAGCATTTAGGGTTTCGGACGATTAAATGAAATATGTCCTTTATTAAAATCTCATGATATGGATTTTGATGGCGTTGGTAAGTGGAGGACCCTCTTATTTCAGCCTAATATGATTAATATAATATGAATGTGAATTGATTAAGCAGAGCGAGGCGAGAGTAAGCTTACCGGACCGGCTCAAGTGGGGTTCAATCAGAGCTTTGTCAACTCTCACAACCCTCAGTTTAATTGCTGTAACCAAGATGTGGTCGATCGTGATTTATTATAACCCGTTCATCTGGTCTACGATGATGTTGGTGCATAGCTGTCGTTTGCAGATTATTTGCATTGTTATACGAAAATTTAACTAACATTGTTAATAAGAATCTTTATATTTAGCTTGGCGAGAGACGGGGCGCGATAATATAATTTATATTATTTTACAATAGGTGCATAAAATATACTTATGGAATTAATTGCGGGCGTTTCCTTTTTGTTAAAATATTAAAACATATTACATTTAAGCCCTTTAACTTTGTGCATTTATTGATGCTGTTGGTAATTTTTTTAAAACTCTTCAGTTGCAAAATTACATAATAGCCACTACCTATTTTCCAACAGACACTGTTAATGCTGGGAGTTTCCAATTTTTTCCGACCAAATAATTATAGCGAGATTATCTTTTCAGTCTCATCATTTAGTTGACTAATCAATACCACGCCAGTTTGTAAATTGTTCAAAGAGAATATTACCTTGCAGTTCCTCAGAGGTATTTGCCTCTCCTGCTGTGGAAACGTCGCCCCAAATTGTACAATGCATTCAGTACCATATTAAGCAGTAAATCATTTATCAATGAGAGAATAATAAGTGGCCCAATACAGTACCTTGAGAAACTCCAAAATTAACATCATACTTTTCTTAGCTAGTGTTTTACAATTTTACAGAAAAATGCCAAAGCTGAGATACGACATTATCCACAATAGAAAATTATCCCTAATTCTATCGCAGAAAGTTTCCTTGCAACAAATGCAGGTTCTCTAGAATCAAATACCTTGGACACTTTAAAGAAAAGGGCAGCAATGTATTTTTATCTACACGATTGTATACAAATTTTAAAATATCAATCGCTGCACTGTCGGTCAACATGCCAGGATTAAATCCATTTTTGAATTATTAGGTATTTTGTGAATTTTTGTTCAATTATTATTATACTCTTCGCAAATACAAAACTATTGGGACAATTTGTGACTGGATTATTTTATACCAGTCTAAGAAAAAACAACCGGTTGAAGTAAATGGTATTAGATCTGAAGAATTCGTTGTCAAAATTGGAGTACCTCAAAGCTCTGTCTTGGGTCCCTTACTATTTTTGCTATGTATTAATGACTTACCTGAAATCTTCGATCAAAATATCTTAACAATGTTTGCTGATGACAATTTTCTAATTGTATCTGAAAATATGACAATCACATTCATCTCTTTCAATAATAGTTATCTAATAATAGTATAGGGTAAGTCAATTGAGCAAGTCACAAGAACTAAATTTCCAGGAATACACATTGATTGTGGAAAGTTGGAACGAACATGTAACTTTAGTATCAAGAACCGGCTCGGTGGCACAATGCTAGGGCGTTTGGCTTGTGACCACGGAGTCCCGGGTTCGAATCCTGGCTAGGGTATGGATGTTTAGTGGCGTTTTTAACGTGTTGCCGTGATGGTATCAGTGGTGTAGACCGCTGTTGGGTGGCACATGTCTAGTCGCTGTTATGTATCCTGAGTTCGAGTCTCAGCTCGAGTGGTGGAATAGCATTAGCTAAACTCCGCCAGGACGTTAATATAAATAAGACGATTAAATAAAAAAAAAAAAAGAAAGCTGTCATCGATCTGTTTTGTGTTGTATGGGTTAAAAAGCATTTCCCATATGTTAACTGGAATACTATAATACGAGACATCTCATCTTTAAAACAGAAAAGAGCTGTTAGAAATGTGATGGAATTGACAACAAATGCGTCTTGTCGAAATGTTTTTAAGGAATTAAAAGTTTTGCCCTTGGCATGCTTCTATATACTAGAAATAGTGCACTATGTTAAATTTAACCAAGATTTCTTTGATACCATAAATTATTATCATAACAACAATACCAGAAATGGTCAAAACTTGTGTACATTACCTTACAAAATATGAGGAGTGCCCCAGATATATGGGAATAAAATTATTTAGTCGCCTCCCAGCTGATGTTAAATGCGTTGTTAATTCAAAGTTGTTTAATAAGTTAGTCAATTTCTTTTAGAGAAGTGTCATTATAGTGCGATTGAGTCTTTAACTGACCTACTTTTTTAAGAGATTTTATCAATATGTTTTTTGGCGATTTAGATTTTGTTTCTTAAATAAGTTAGTGGTGAGCTGGTTTCTCACAAAATTGTTCTTTGACTAGTCCTATATTACTTTTTTTATACTCATTTACTATGAACATATGGACAATAATTATTCTCGACGTTAGTGTTTCCTAAATAATGTATTTGATTTACCCAAAAACATGTTATTCTAGTGTTATGAGGAAAAAATGGTTACAAATTTGTTTAGCATTGTTATTATTTATTATAAAATATCAAAGTGTTCATTTTTCAGCAGTTTTGATTGCTGACTAAATTGTAGTCAAATTGGAATTATTGGGTATTTTGTGAAACGTAAAAATATTTTGTTCAATTATTAATCATCAATAAGAAGAGTTGTAAGAAATAAATAACGCTGTTGACAATAAGAAAAAAAACCGCTCCCTAAGGAATCACTACTTCCACATCCAGATTTTTCATTCAAGTCACTTTAAAGGAAACATCTTGACTAGATTTGCACCCTAGTACGTGGAAATTATTGGTCATAGAATTTTAATAATATTTGGGGCAGATGTTATAGAAAAGTTTGAGGCGTTGGTTTCCACTACATACGATAAAAATGACGTTTCTAGTTTACCCTACTTATTTTCCCCTATTGACAACCTTCCACCTCCCGCCCCTTCAATGGAATCATCTCAATCTGATGTCATTCCAATACATAATAATTGTCCTAACTTTCAAGTGAATATCTCAATTCTATGTTATCAATCCCATTAACAATGGAGCGGAGATGGCGGGGTTTGAAAAATATTAGAAAGAAATCTGAGGCCTTGGTTTCTAGTATATACACCAAATCCCAATTTCTGTACTCTTACCAGCTTGATTACTTATTTTCCCCTATATACTCCTATTTAATCCCCAACACTTCAACGGAATCATCTCAAAATATAATTTAGTGCCAGATGTCATTATAATATATACGTCTACCATATTTCAAGTTAATATCTCAATTTTATTTTATCAACCCCTTTAATAATGGAGTAAGGGTGGTGGGTGGTTGAAAAATATTGTCAAAAAATCTGAGGCCTTGTCTTCTAGTACATATACCGAATTTCAAGTTTCTGTACTGTTACCAGCTTGCTTTACTTATTTTCCCCTATTTAACCTCCAACCCTTCAACAGAATCATCTCAAAATATAATCTAGTTCCATATGTCGTTATGGTACACACGTGTACCAAATTTCATGTGAATATCTCAATTTTATTTTACCAATCCCTTCAATAATGGAGTAGGGGTGGTGGGGGGTTGAAAAATATTATTAAAAAATCTGAAGCCTTGCCTTCTAGCACATACACCGAATATCAAGTTTCTGTACTCTTACCAGCTTGCTTTACATATTTCCTCCTATGCACCCCCAACCCTTCACCGGATATCTTCAAAAAACAATCCAGTTCCAGATCTCGTTATAATATATACGTGTACGTGTAATTTGAATTTAATATCTTAAACCGTCCTGGAGAAAACATGAGGACAAGAAAACTTACAGGCAGACAGACAGACAGACAGACAGATCGACAGACAGACAGAAAAAATTTTTTCGCTCAAATTTAAAATCTCGACGATTCATGACATTCTAAACCCATTTCAAGAAAAAAAAAAATTGAAAATTATTTTGCGATTACTATACTTCCAATCCACTACGTGGATGTGGAAGTAATATACACCATAATATAACCACGAACTCGGGAAAACAAAAATAATTAGAATTAAAGAAAAATCATTCCTAAAAACGCCTCTGCCTTAATTAGTTAATAAGCAACAAAAGAAGAACAATTTTTGGGTAGCAAAGATGCCCAATCATGGCGGCATTTTGCACGTGTGAGTCGAAGAGGTACCTCTGACGGTGTCGGAGCGAAGCGTACAGTAGCAATCACTTCCTCCACATGAGGTCTCTTTTGTCTACACATTCCTTGCTGCCGATATCATCATGCGTACTAATTGCCGCGTATTATATTTTCAATTAATACGATGACATTCCTATTTTTTACAATGGCCCATTTGATATTGCTTTTTGATAGGATTCTTTTCTGTGTTTAATACATATAGAAATGCGATTGTTCTATACATCTTGAACAGGAATTCAGTCCGTTTATGAAACTATTCGTTTGATGAAGTGAATGTGCCTGTGATTGAAATGGTGTTTTGATATTTTGTGGGTCATTTTTTGGGGGATCGAGGATACGAGAAAACAATGGATAATTATTTCTCATTTCTTCTTGATTAAGCCCAATACCCACAGAAAAATTAGCAGCAAGAACTGGGATGCAACAGTCCTTATATATAATTAGGTGTTACCATGACATGCAAATTTGCTTTTTTGATAATCTTAGAATGAAGGACTTGTTATATTAAAGTAGTTCCCAGTATTTAAACCACATTCTACCGCCTATAAAGCTAAAATTTCATCAAATAAATGATATAAAACTTGAACAAATGAACGGGTATCCAAGTCACGCTATGATTCGTGGTGATGCCTTATATTTCATTAAACCAATTTATCTAGTTTAAAAGGCGAATCGGACAAACGTGTCTTTTATTAAAAAAAAATTATGTAATTTGGCGAAGGCGCCCAATGTATTAAAATTGGTGGGTATTTTCGGAGCAGCTGATACTGAATCTGATGTCAAGAATTTAAAATTCAAAATGGCAAAATCAAAGGGGCTGCCATAATTTCATAACTTTTGTAGATTTACATGAAATTTAGTACAAGTATTTCTTTTGATTTGTAGAAATTGCAAAAGAGACCATTAAATAGGATGTAATTTGTTAAAATTGAGTCAATTTAAAGAACTGGCAACTATGAGTTTTAATTTGGCAAGTTGGGAGGATTAGAAACTCAATATGTTGAGGTATTGACAAAAATCGAATTATAAAGAATCACTTGATCTATCTAACTTGAACAATCCTGCGTATGAAATTGATAATGGTATTTTAAACATGATTTCGACATCCTAATTGATCAATTGATTCATGTTATTACTGGCTCCTTAGAATATGATATTGGGCCTAGTTCATTAAATGTGTTGACCATAATTTCTCTAAAGTACTTGAAACTATTGTGGCTGAAAATAGTAGACCTATAAATATTTTACTACCCTTTCAAGAGAAACCGCTGCCTAAGAAATCACTACTTCCCCATCCAGATTTTCCATCCATGTCTCCTTGGCTTCTAGCATATCCATCCAAACCCCAAATTTTTATCTACTACTTTCTTACTTATTACTCCCATATCCACGTAGTGGATTGGAAGCATAGTACCTAATCGTAAAAAATGAAATTTTTCTTGTTGAAATAGGTTTAGAATGTCATGAAATGTCGAGATTCGAAATTTGAGCGAAAACAATTTTCTGTCTCTCTGTCTGTCTGTCGGTCTACTGAACTTTTCTTGTGCGCACCGTTTCTTAGGAAGGGCTTAAGACATTGACTTGAAATTTTATACACGTATGTATCATACATAACAAGTCTGGAACTGGATTGTTTTTTAACTTATGCAGTGAAGGGTTGGGGGGTAAATAGGGGTAAATAAGAGCAAATAAGTAAAGTAAGCTGGTGAAAGTACAAAAATTTGGGACTTAGTGTATATACTAGAAGCTAAGACCTCAGATTTATTTATAATATTTTCCATCCAACCCACCACCCCACCCCGCTCCATTATTATAATTGTTGATAAAATAAAATTGAGATGTTCACTTGAAATTAGGTACACGTATATATTATAACGACACCTGGAACTCATATTTTGAGATGATTCCGTTGAAGGGTTGGAAGTTAAATAGTGGTAAATCGGGGAAAGTAAGTAAAGCAAGCTGGTAAGAGTACAGAAACTTTGGATTTTGTGTATATACTAGAAGTCAGGGTCTCAGATTTTCTTATAATATTCTACAACCCCTTCACTACCCCCACTCCATTATTAACGGGGCTGATCAAATTAAATCGAGATGTTCACTTGAAATTTAATAAACGTATATATCATAAATACATTTGGAACTAGACTATATTCTGAGATGATTCCGTTGAAGGGGCGTGTGGGGGCGGGGTAAGTAGAGGTAAATATGGGAAAATGAGAAGCCAAGCTGGTAAGAGTACAAAAACTTGAGATTTGGTTGTATATAATAGAAGCCAAGGCTGCACTATAATTTTTCTTGATGAACATGGTTCTAGAAAGTTGGTAAGTATGATAAATTACAATTTACAACTTGTTTCTAAATGGTTTAAAACAAGTAAATTGAAATTGAATATCACAAATATAATAATATAGGTTATATCTAATAATATAGGTTCATAAGTAATCAGCAGAATATCAAATTGTTCATAGATATAAATGTACCATTCAACCTTTAAGAAGTTCCCTAATAAGTTTAAAAAATTATGTACTTCGGATGATGGCATTTTAATTTTTTTTCATATTTCGAAAAATATATAGTGTAGTGCATTTAGAATTTAGCGTTTGTAAAAAATGCACGAATTGAGATTTTTGCCCAAAGTGGAATTTCCCCCACTGAAAATGATATGGAAACACAAGTTTTTAAAGAACTTCACGAGCGAAATAAGAAGTCAGTCACAACTTCAGTAGTTGCTATTGCTTTAACACAGGAATGTCGAAAGCGCACATACAAGAAATGCAATAGATGGGCAATATGGACTTGGACTGAATTTGCGGCTCTACAACTTTAGAACTATCAGTCACAGAAACTTCGTTGAGGATATAAATTAAAGGAAATTACGTATTCTGTAATTTTTATTTATAGTTTTACTCCCGAAAGTTTCATTTAGTTGTTGAAAAGTTCATAAGAAAAAAACATTTTATTTTTCAAGCAGCTATAACTTTTACGATATATCAATACTACAAAAAAAGTTAAATTAAAGATGACAAAATGATCTTCTACAACTTCAGTTCTCATAAATTTTGCGAAAAAACAAACGGGAACGAAAATACAACGTCATTCGCGTTTTCCAGAGTGATGACCGGAAGCCAGCAGGCATAGTCTCTTTTTGGATTCTACCCATGTTCCTCTTCCACTTTGGAAAAAGTTGATGGGGGAGTTTTTTCATTTATTCAAAAACTTTACATTGGTTTCTGTCTAAGTGCACTGGACTAATATAGGCAATAAGGTCTCATCTATCTATAAATGCCACAATAACTGTTTTGTGAATTTGAATTATCCCATTTTAATTATTGTAGCACAATACTATATGTGGCTAACCATACCGATCTAGAGCGATTACAAATGGCATCAGATAGTATAATAGTGAGAGTTATATTAAAATGTATTATCTCCACTATAATAGCTGATATTTAAATTTATTGAACAAAGAGAATTCTCTTAATTGTAACGTTTTAATTCTCATACATAAAATTAATATAGGCATTCTCCCAAATTATTTAAAAAAACTTTGACAACGTCATAAGATATATACGATTAGAATACACGAGGAAAAGAAAAATATGCAATTTAACAACGTAACAATTCATTTATTCATCGTTCACTTTCTTATAAAGTAGGGCTTGAGTACAACCAATTGAGTAACTATTTGCGTAGAACTGATCTACATACTGTTAAATGACTACTAAAATGTTTTAAATGTTTTCTTAACCGCTTCTCAAGTCACCGAGGTAACTCCTTGAAAATCCAGAATGATTATGTGTTAGGTAAAGAGAAATGAGGCCCTTCAGTTTATAGTGGAGTCCGAACCACATCTTGGGGATAATTTTATAATTAAAATTATTTCGCGGTGAACAGGGATTGAACCTACGTCCCTAGGTATGCCAGTATGAAACCTAGATGCGCTAAACCACTGAGCTACCGTCCCCTACCATGTTGTGAATCGAGTGTCATCGGCGGCGGATCTCGCAAATCAATTACATACTGTAGATAGTCTAAAATATTTTTCAAAATACCATTCTTTTGTTCGGATTTTCTTAATTGCATTATTATTCTATCAAACAAAAATAATTCTAAATATTTTCTTAATTTTTTTCAATCAAAATTAATATCTAAAATGTATTGCATTAAAAACGATATAATAGTAGTCATTGTAATAAAATAATGGGAAAGAGCACACCGGATCACTGGTCAATTGCCTTGAATTCAAATTGAATACGGGCAACAAATTTCAAAAAAGGCGGATTAAGGCTGACGCTAATCCTCACAAAAAAAATCTCATGAATGCTTCCCAGCTTACTAAAATAAATACCAAACAAAGGCAACTACTTGCACATTGCCAACCTAACAAAAGTAGA
Source organism: Stenurella melanura (assembly GCA_963583905.1). Taxonomy (NCBI): domain Eukaryota; kingdom Metazoa; phylum Arthropoda; class Insecta; order Coleoptera; family Cerambycidae; genus Stenurella; species Stenurella melanura. Next base: position 139,694,064 of record OY757311.1, read on the forward strand.
CAACAAATACCAACAATGAAATAAAACACGCTCAATAGACACCATTAATCCGACCAACAAACATCCGACACTTTACCAGAAAACAAAATCCGCCCTTATATAATCGCCCTCAAGGGCGAATTTCAAACAGCTACCAGTGAAGCAGCATAATTCGTATCCATATGCAGTTACTATATAGACCTTAATTCATTCGGACATTGATATTGCACCACCCTTGGAAAAGGGGCCTTATGGCAGAGGGAGATTGAGATCAACGGGTTTTTATGAAGATTCGTGTACGCAGATGATAGTATATGGTGTTTGCATGGCTATAGATTTAATGTGCCATCACTAATTTGGGGTGCTCTCTTCTGTTCCGATCAAACTTGCAATATGGAAGAGATTAATTGTGTTTACCCTGGAGAATCGTTATGGGTATCAATTGGTAATTTTTCAAGAGCTCCAGCTATTTGTCGGTTTAATGAATTTAATTAGGAGTTTAACCGGTGTTAAATTCGCTATCGTAGGTTGCTGTGCCAGTATCTATCTATCTATACTGGTAATATATGGCTGTAGCTGTTGTGCCAGTATTATTTGTACGTTATTATTTGTAATTATACACAATGATAAATTTTACAATAATTCTCAATAAACTTGGAGGTTCTAAAATAATACATCAGCGTGCATAAAGCTAATATACATCTCATTAATTTTCTTTATTTATTTGGGATGTACCACTTTCGCCAATTAAAGGATGGAAAATTTACATATAGACCGTAATTATAAGTAATTACATATAACACTACGACAGATAAATAAGTAATACTGAATATATTTCAAAACAATTATTAAAATTCCAAAGCTCAAACAAATAACAACTAATCAATGATTAATATATTTAGAACACGGAGCATAATAAAACTGTCCAAAATATATAAATATACATTGAGATATATACTTAAATAAACTACAATATTACACAAATAAATTACTAAATTGTACTGCTATAATATAATATAAATTGTGTAGACATTTTTAATGTATAATGTGTGTAAAATTGTATAGTCTGCAAATTGAAATAAAAATAGCATCTTAATCTTAATATCGATTGCAGAGCTATATATGTCTAATCTATGGTGTAGATTGTTGTAAGCACAACACATAATATCCAGGTAGAAGATTCCCTCACTTTAAATAGGAATATTATGAAGTAAACCTTTCTTTGGCTATCAATTCGATGACAAAGAATTTACCATATGAGCACATGAAAGTCATCCAAGTCCCAAGTTTCTGAACTCTTACTAGCTGCTTTATTTATTTACCCCTATTTACCCCCAACTCTTCAACGGAATAAGGTGAAATTATAATTTAGTACCAGATCTCGTTATGATACATACGTGTACCAAATTTCAAATCTACATCTTAATTTAAAGTTGTTATCTTCTTGAATAGTGAAGCGGGGGGGAGTGGTGGAGGCAGCAGATGTTATAAAAAAAACTTCTTATCTTCTAGTATATGTACATACCAAATCCCGAATATCTGGACACTCATTAGCTTGTTTTACCTATTGACCCCTTTAACCACAACCCTTCAACGGAATAAGCTCAAAATATAATTCAGTTCCAGTTCTTGTTATACCTAGTACATACGTGAATTAATATCTCAAGTCGTTTCACAGTAATCAAGTGCACAAAAGAAACAGATAGACCGAGAGACAGACAGAAATTTTGTTTAGTTCGAATTTAAAATCTCCACTTCTTATGGTACAACGGCAACCGTTAAAATAAATGTTCTTAATGTAAAGACGACCTGTATACATCAGAAATATGAAATGTGTATTGGTAAACTGACATGGGGAATAAAAACATAAATAGCTTGATAAGGTTTTTGCTATGTAGTACACGAAAAGAGAAAATAGTATATATCGTCATACTTGTGGCTTAAGGTGACATTTGTATGAAATAAAATTATTTGAGCATTTCATCTAGTAAAATGATGCTTACAGAAAGAGAGAGAATTTAAATTCTTATTATAGGTTGGATGTTGATATCAAATGCGAACGCAAGAACAGATTTTTTTTAACAACAAATATCCGAATCGAATACCAAGTTCTCAGTCCACTGTGAGTTAAAAAGAGAAAAAGTTTAGAGAGACTGGTAGTGTTAAAGAGTTTTCTAAAAGTGGAAGAAACCAAACCAAAGGTAAGAAACTGATCGCTTTACTTACATTTCAGGAAGATCCTCACACAAGCTCAAGGCAAGTAGGATTAGACAATGATATAGATAATACGACGCACAATGTGAAGTTAATGAGTTGTCATTTTCAAAATTCTGGCCTATGCTCAATTTTTGATCAAAATGGATGAAATTCCGCGTATAATGTTCGACTTTCGGTACTTTATGAGGTAACTGCTGGTTTCACAATTAAGGTATTATATGCCAATTGACAGCTGCCAAAACCTCGCGAAAATTTAAAAAACTTTTTAAATTTGTTTAGTCTAAGTTTTTGTTTAATTGATTTTTATGACTTAAATGAATGTCTCTTAGGTGACTGATTACGAATGCAATATTTATTTTAGCCAAAAGTGGTCCTAGTATGGTTATTTTGGTCTAAAGTGGTCCAAGTTCAAGATATTGACCATTTACTTTTAGAGGATCAAAACTACCAGCTTTCTCGAACATTTTGCGACTAATTTCATCCTATTGAATAAAATTAAGCATGGGCTAGAATTTTGAAAATGACAACTCATTAATTTCGCACTGCGATTGTTCTAAAATTATTAAAGAAAAGAACGTGTCATCTCTACAAAATTAATCTCGTTCAAGAACTTGTGGGGAATAATTTTGATCGTAGAGTCAAGTTTTGTGAAAATCTAATGGAGCAATGTAATTTTAAAAAGTAAATAAATACATAAATAAAAAAATAAATGAATAAACACTTGCAAAAACATTTATTTCATGGCATACTTATGTCTTTATTGATGATTATTTGTTTGGAAGATGGTAGACATGTACGAATTACAATGTTTGCCTTATTAAATAAATAATTATTTTGTTGCAAAATCAATTCAAACTAATTAGTACGGTATAGTGTTCTGAACAAAAAATAACGAATACATTTTATTCATTTGAGAATCCGTTCTACAGAAAAAACATTTTTAATTGAAAAAATTGTTCTCTTGACGGCCCCTATCTCGAACACCTTTGAACACACTACGACGCACAGTAGTCGGAGAGAGAAAATGTATCCGGTTTTGTCTAACTGATGTAGTATTTCTATAATAGAGACAAGAGAAACATACCTCAAAAGATTTCTAATATAATCTCTAATATTATAAGAGTATCATGATATCAAAGCACAGCTACGGATCACTTGCAATTTTACAATAGAAAAAATGCTCTTTTCAAATATAAAGTATTCGCTACTTATTTCGTGTTCCCAGAACTATTTATTATTATTTTTCTTTGTTTAGGTTAACTATGGACTATTAAAATATACAGAAAAAATGTAGATACTCATTACTAACTAAATCAAAATAACAATTGTAACAAATGTAAAATTTTACTACTAGTCTCTATTAAACCAATGTTAGCTAGTTATATCCGCTGTCGACCCCTGTCTTATAACACACCTTAAAAAATTCCCTGAAATTTCAGGAACATTATTAAATTGATTCCAGCTGCAGTAAACTGCGGCCGTAGAATTGCAACCCACTTAAATTTATGACCTCCTTATTACTGTGATATAAGTAGGTTGTGAAGATAATTCAATAACACATAAAACGTAAACGTAACGTAAAAAAGTTTAAAGGAGACCATGTTACATGCAGTCATTAAGCTTTCCGGTGTGATAGATCTAAAGGCAGTTATTATTCTTTTCTTCATATTTTGTACTCTTGTTGGTGTGTCTCTATGAACAATTTCCTTCATGTATCGCCATAAAAAGAAATCCATTTTTGTGAGAGCTGGGGATCTAGCAGCCCGTTCAGTGGGTTCATTCCTTCCAATCCATTGATGAGGGTAGGTATTATTTAAGTGGTCTCTAACTCCATTTAAATAATGTGGTGGAGAACCATCTTGCTTAAACCACATCCGATTTCAAATTCTTTCAGGGAGATTTACCAATTATTGTGGCAGACAATTTTCCAAAAAATGAACATAAATAGCTAGTACCATCAAAGAAATGTGGCCCTATTACATATTCTCCAATAATTCCTCTCCAAACTTTTATAGACCATCTGTGTTGGTTATCAACGTACATGAAAAAGTGAGGATTTTTTAAAGCATAATAATGGAAATTGTGCCTATTAACAAATCCATTTTTATGAAAAGTTGTCTCATCAGAGAATAAAATATTATTGAAGAAGTCTTCATCTTGCATTTTACATCTGGCTCAAATACAAAATTGTAGGCGCTTTTGAAAATCGTCGTCAGATAATTCCTGGAGTATTTTAATGTGATAGCATGCATATCATATTACTATCATATTATTTGTTTTTAAGATTCGACCCACAGACCGTCTACTTATTCCTACTAATGAGCTCACTTCTCTTTAACTAACATGGGGATTCTCAACCGTTGCCAGCAAAACAGAGAACTCATTTTCTTCGTTCACAACACGTTTTATTCTTTCACTTTTTTATATTCGACATATCCAGTTTCCAGAAATCTATCGAGATGATTTTGGAAGCTGCTAACATCAGGAATCCTTTTTTCAGGATAACGTTGGTGATAAATTCTATTAGCAAGTAAACAATTTCTGTCTGAGTGGCCCAAAACAAAAGTCATGTCTACAAGTTCCGCTTTATTAAAATTCACGTAAAATTCCAAATATTTTAAATTCAATACAAATTGTAACTAACGACCGATAAGTGTGATAAATGCTCCGTTGTACAAGATAATTTATACCAAACTGAGGTTTTATTGCTTGTCGAATAACGAAAACGGCAAAAAAATGTACAAGAAAACATTACAGTAAAGGACCTGTTAAATACTATTTACTCATTTCAATGGATTGGAAGAAATGGTCCCACTAAATGACAATCAAAATGGGCAACTCGTCGATAACCTATTATAAATTTTTCTAATGAATTATTTGAGGGAACCTCAATTAGCCATAGGAAAGTACTTACCAAAATATTCGTTTTTCATTTCTACATCACATCGTTGAAAAATATACAGGGTGTTCCATTTGAAAAAATTGAGGAAATTCAATTTAAAAAGTTTTCAATTGAAAAATAATTTTTGGCCACCCTGCACAGTCTTAGGAAATGAAAATCACTCAAAAACATTAATTAGATGTCTCGTAACTGGAATTCACATAAGTTTTTCTTAAAACCCATAACTGTGACTGTGGTGATTTTTTTTAATATCCATCTGCAGATTGCATAATTTCAACAAAAATATTCATTACATCCAAGTGGTTGGGAGATCTTCAATGCTAATATAGGAATGAATAGAGCCTAGAAAGAGGCTTCAAAAAATGTCCTGATATACATAAGATTCCGTTTAAAAAAAGGCAGTTGGCCCTCTAATTTCGTCTTGGCTCGCCCTGTATGTTCTAAGATAATTTCCAGTTATATGTTTTTTTTTTATCTAGTTTACTTGCAATTTTTTTGAAAAATTCTAGCTATCGTAGAACTTCTTAGAAATCCTCAATGACGTACATTTAGGGTGATTAAATAATTATTTCTGCGATCCCATACTACTCCGACCATTGTGCGACGTGATCTTGTGCAAAAGTGTATCTAACGGTGCTGGTTAAGAATATGTTACTAGTTTCTTTCTAAAAAAATGTTTAATACTTTTTTTTGTAAATCGACCCGTTTTTCCATTCTATAATCTAGAACACTAAATTTGGTTAATTTTAAAGACTCACTTTGTAGGTATTATATTCACCATCAAAATTTCAATCTATTCGTATATCAGTAAACGAGATATGAGGGTGTCTTCAGGTTAAGTTAGTCATCAAGCGATTCACTTCTAAATATAAAAATCGAACTGTCTTTGGACTTTTTTAAAGCCACATGCCTATGAAATATTGAATTTATTCCATACATTTCCACCATACTGTATAATCACGAAGTGCTGTATGAATGAATATTAAGGTACAAAAAAACTTTCAGCTGAGTATGTCTACCGTTATCAGCCCTTTCACTTATACGAAACCTACACCCAAGGAAATACATATACATATAACAGGCAAGTTATTAATATTCAAGACGAGATAAAAGATCTTTATATTAAACGTCAAATAGTTTTTTAGTAGCTCGCTAAATGATCAAGCAGCAATGTTACTCTACGAAACTAAGAACCCTGTCTATCAATTCAAGCTACATAATAGCGGATTGACTTTAAACATATCTGATTCCTTTTTCTTGAATCAACCGCTTCGCTTAGCCGAGATGTATAACTGCGTTCAGGTGTTCGTTTCGGCATTTGAAATGAGATTCGGGCTCTTAGATAGAGAGATGCTATCTTGGAACCGTGTTAGGGACATCACTATCCCCTGTTAGTAGGCGTAGATGGACTATTGTTATGTAATTGTATGTTTTTTGTTTGAAATGGGATGTTGGAAACGCCTTAAATGTCAACTGTCTTCATCTAGAATGCCACCTGGGCAACCTGCGTCACAGGGTCGCTTATCTTGCATATTTAATATGAAAAATTCCTATTTAAATCGATTGTTTGGGCAACATCATAATTATTGTGTATTGGCTGTATCAAATATATATTTTTTTGGACTGCGAGAAATTACCGCCACTGTCATAGTTGTGGTTGTTATGGTAACTACACAATTTTTGCTTTTATTATCTGTATTTCGAGAAAGCATAAGTTATATAATAGTCGGGGGGCATACTTAATAAAATATATACGCCGCGGGAAATTTCGTGATTAAATAATGGAACCAATTTTAACACATAACTTCCATAATCATGCTTTACCAGGGCATTGCTTGATATTGTGGCAGCCTACTCGACGTCATACATCCAAGATGGCGACCACATCAGACATCACCGGGAGTTATCTAATAAAACTTTTTATAGATACATTGTACTGACATTTTTTTATTCAATTTTAAACATGAAATATTATATCAGTTTTTGTGATATAACCAACCGGTTGTCAGTTATAGCAACTTAATAGGTGTATTAGCCAATTTTTAATTTTTGTGTTTAATATTTTAGGATTTACATTTACAGAATACAGCACATTTCCCTTTTACACATGAAAACCGAATTAATTTTAAAATGGTTTCAGGTGTACAAGGAAGCGTTCACAAAACAGGAACATACGTATTCAGAAGGTGTTGGTAGATTAGGGTGCTGCTGCTCAGCTAGACGCCATTCCATAACCTGGGTAATGTCTACAGTTACTATTAGAGATACTCATTGTGAGTCATTCATTCTTTTTCAATCGCTAAAGATAACATCGTCTAAGAAAGAGACGATATTACCTTTAGCAATTAAAAAGAATGAATGAGTCACAACGAGTACCTCTACAAGCAACTGTAGATATTACCCAGGTTATGGAATGGCGTCTTGCTGACCAGCAGCACCCTAATCTACCAACACCTTCTGAATCTTACTCTATCAGACTTTTAATTTCTTTTCGCATTTTTTCCACCATTTTTATTTGCAATGTATTCGTAATTTACTTTAATTAAGATCAGCTGTGGCTGTAACATTTCCCATTATAAGATTATTTAATGGGCACAAAAACTCTACTTCTGTTGCTTTACCCGAAATGCATTGGTGATCTCTATCTGGGACATGAGCAGATTTTTTCCTCAAGAAGTTAAATGCATGTTTTACTCAGCAAGGTTTGTGATATAGAATGTATTTTGCATGAGGATCTCCTGGATCTGTACAACCAATAAATCAAATTTTTAGACCTTCATTTTGTGACATATCAATTGTATTTTTTTTTTTAGTTTCAGACGGACAGAGTTTATTTTAATGAATAGATTTATTCTCTTTCCTTCTTTCAAACTGAAAAAACTGTTGTTTTTGTCACTGGCATGGATTTTTTATCTAATTGTGTAACCTGTATTACTATCTTAGGTAGCGGAACTAGAACTAGAAGGCTTATTCTTTTCCTGTTTAAATAATCTCTCACTTCGCTCCATTTTAATACTACGAGTACTATTATTGTAGCAATCTGTATGCCATGATGCGTTTTCGTTTATCAACTGTCACATATCTTAATCGATTATCAATGAACACGTTTTCACTATCATTCCATTCTGCTCTCTTTCTAGTACACTCTAACACTTTATCATAATTAATAGCTTTAACCAATGGCTAATTCTTCTTATCTTGGCATAGAATACACAGCTGGTAATTAGTCTGCAGCATTTCCATTTTTGCAAATGGAGGGATGGATACTTGGAGACGAATTTGTGGTGAAATAGGTATTGTGTCCAAAGTTAATTTGAAACTATTGAAAGTATTAAACTGCTTACGATTATCGATCTGTTCTTATCTGAAACATTTTTTTTAAATGATACGAGTGATACGAAAATTAAAAGTGTTTCTATACAGAACACCTAAACGGTAAAAGATATCGATACATTCCTAAGGACCTATTTTATAGAGAATTTCCTTGTAAATGAAAAGGTTCAATGCAAAATATTGATAGGATCGCCCCATCCAGAATTTTAATCGACACCCGACAACCGATGATGTTTGGGGTGGCCGTATGGGCCGTCTGCCACTAAATCAAGCAAAGCACCTGTTATGGCTATGAAATTGATCTTATCAACTCATCACCAAATTTCCCACGGGATGTGTTATGCCCCCCGACTATAAGCTGTTCATAGGAAGTTCAATACATTCATAAAAAAATAATTTCCTTACAATTACATTTGAGGTTTATGTTTATTTTGTATTATAAAATTATACAAAATAATACCAACCAATTTTAGGTAATCTCTTCTTTTGGTTTCGAAAATTTCGTCTTTCATAAATAGATACCGTCTGAATTCTGATGTGATTTTTGGGAGAATCTTCTTTCAATGCTTTATTTGATTTTTTGCCTTACATAAAGAGCACACTATATGATACAGAAAATAACCAATTATGATACATTTAAATCTCCATCCCTTTCTTTCATAAGAAGTTTTACGTTTAATTCCTTCGTTTATACTTAAATGGTCACTACTTAAACTCCGAACACAAGTGCTATAAATTCACTCATGAACAATAATGGTATTCGCGGATGTGATATACGATACTATCTTATGATAGAATACCACAATAAATGTAATGTATTATAAATACGTTCCTTCGACACAAAAAACATTAATTCTGTACAAATGTTTATGGTTTTATTGCGGCAGGTGATGCAGCATTCGGTTATAGAGCTAACAATCATAGGCGGAGGTAAGAATAAAATTTTAGTTATTGTTGAAAGAAAAAATGGTGGTAATGGAACTTTTGCTTACAAACACTATAGTTGCTTCAATTCAATTCAATTAAACATAGTTTTATTAATATTTGACTAACTTACAATGTACTTGAATCTTTCAAAAACTGTTGAAAAAATAGTAGTCACTGCGGTGTCTCAGCATGTAGGTATACATAACTGAAATATTTTATGTAAAAATATATCGGGTGCTCCGTTCAGAAAAATTGAGTTATGGTAGTTTAAAAATATAAAAGGTGGACAAGTTGTGAATAACAACCAGCAGAATTAAGTTCGACTTTGAGAGACCTAAAAATTAATACATTGCTTTGACTAATATTCAAAGTGAAACTATAGTCAAATTTAAGACAATATTTTTTTTTACAGATTTAACATAATACCGGAGTGGAAGGTGAAAAATGACATGTCCGGATAAAGAATTATATATCCAGTGAGTGGTTTACAGCTTATTGGGCTGATTCTCATATCCTAAGCGCCACATTCTCTTATTCATCTATTCATTCTCATCCAGAGTATCATCTTTCCATCACCCCCATTACTTTCTCCTCCATTCTCTCGCAGGTTTTCCTTTATTTCTTCTTTCTGCGGATACCACTGCACACTCCTTGAGGCCATACCACAGCAGTCTTTTCTTCTCTACAATTGTTTCTTATTTCGGTGTTTCTTATATGTTCTAGCCTAGACACCCTACAGCTTCTTCTCAATGCGGCCATTTCCACCGTAAGCAGCCTGTTCTTATTTCAGTTTGTTATTTCCCACGTTTCTGATCCATATGTTATTATGCTTTGAACAACGCATTTATAAATTCTATTTTTTTCGGCTTCTTTATTTGTTCTGACCACCAAGTTTAGCTTCTGAATAACCTCTTTGTCCTGTATTATTCTGTTCTTTATGTCTCTTCAACTATCTGCCTCCATTGACCTAATGGCTCCTAGGTACGTGTACTCACCACAGTCTTTTATTGTTCTTCCATGTACATCCTTGTCATTCCCTTCTGCCCCGATCAACAAATATTTGGTTTCGTCAAAATTAATTTTTAATCCCCATTTTTCGTAGGTCTTCGTCAATTTTCGTATCATGTAGTTGATGTTATCTTCATCCGACGTAACAACCAGTTGGTCGTCTGCAAAAATAGGGGAATGCTGGTATTCGTCTTTTTCACACACTCATATTCCCGCATTTGGCCTGCCATTCTTGTGAAATTTTATCTATATAGATTTTGAATAGGGTCGGTGAGAGCCAACATCCTTGGCGTAATCCATTCTTGACTTCAAAGGTGTCGGACATTTGATTTCCAATTTTAATTTCACTCTTTTGCCCTTCATAAAGATTTCTTATGGTGGTAACGTATTTGTAATGAACAATGCTTTTATACGGCACTTCGAATAATTACTGATATAGAATTAAGAGTTAAAAATAAATATACAAAAACATGTAGGGTGTGCCATTAAAAAATCCAAGTATTAGTTTGTTTCAACGATGTGGAACATTCTGTGTATTTAAAAATAATTTTAAAATATACTGCTATTGACTCCGTACAATTTTTATCTCAAACGTTCTTCAAATTTCAATCAGTTGACGAATTATTGCCCATCCACGCACTAGTGACTTAACCTGTATATTTGATACAACTATTATATATACTTGTATAATTACATCTATTGAGGAGGACAGTGGTGACAATAAGTTAATTCTACAGTACAATCGATGAATTATTTTAAAGGATTTATATTAGGCGGGCACAATCAATAATTTTTTTTAATAACTTAGTTTTTATTTCTTTTTACTACGTCCCACTAACTCAACCGTACTGCAATTTTAACACCTGATAGATAGATAGTGTTGAATATACTTAATTTTTGTATTAGGTATCATACTAGGGGTTGTCATAAAATATTACTCGCAAAAAAAATTCATAAGTATATTTATAAGTAGCAAGAGAAATGAAGCTAAAAAATAAAAAATAGTAGAATTAAATAAATACCAAACTAGAAGTAGGAGATTAGGAATATAGTTGCTTTAGTTTGCAATATAACTGATAAAAATGAATACAAATGATAAAGAATATAAAGAAATAACAGAAGCTAATGTTTGCCTCAGAGAATTTATTAAAGGTACAATCACATTGCCAAAAAAGAATCCAAATCTATGACCTTAACATGCTGAAAAAGGAAAAAAATATTATAATTTTGGTAGGGTCAAGTGCGAATATGGGACAAGAGCGTCTTGGACCACCCCTAAAATTACAAATACCGTTATTTTCTTGATTTATCACTTTTGCACAACTCTTGGCAACATTGCGCAATGTTTCAAACGCATCCACACTCATACTGTAGCATTTGGTGATCAAAATAATAAAGATATTTTGAAGATTACGCCATTTTCATTTGATTTCACAAAAAGGTTGATTACTCTTAAATGGGAGGAAACCACTAAATACTTGTAATGAAATATATTCTTTATAGGATTTTGCAAACAGCAGAAAAAACTATCTATGAGAACTAAAATAAAAACAATTTGTAAAATTAATGATTTACAATCTTTGTATTCTTTCGATAACCTGAATTCTGGTTATGCTGGCAATTAAAATCCTAAAATGAATTTGTCTTTCTTATTGGATAATTCTCATTATAACACTAATTTCCACACAGTCCCCAAGAACTATGTAAAGTAAACCAGTAACTACACAACCCCCTACGGCTATGAATATTCAGTTAAAATGAGAACAAAGGCCTAAAATAAGTTTATTTACATACCTCGTCTTTTGGAAAATCTTTCATTCATTTTCTGTTTCTTGGAAATGCTTAGCCTTTGAAACGTTTTTCGTCCTTATTCTGGACCTCATCAAAAAGGCACAAAGCCACAGTTTACTCTATCTTACCTTATATCTCTGCGACATGGACTGTTAAGGAGGTAGACAGTTGGAATATTAACACTTTCGACATGTGAGTCTGAAGACGCTGCAAGTTGCCTGGAGAGCCTTTGTATCAATAGTTCGATTCTGCAAGAAAGAGAGGAGAGAATAATATCGAATAGTTGATTATCCATGGAAAACCAGATAGCAACAGGCCAAGTGGAAGACCACCATACCATTGTTAATATTACATGAATCACAACACGTCTGTCAAGACAATTTTATCCTCGGAAAAGTTTCTTATATTAAAGCGAATAATAAGATTATGTAAAACTATCTTACACATAAAACACATGAGAAATATCAGTAGCTGCCATTTTAGACACAGTTTTGTTGTCCAAAAATATTTTCTGAGCTTCTGAAACCTTGTAGAATAGGCTTTGGAAAAATGTCTTTATCAAATACTCGAAATTGATTTAGATCCATGTAACACTCCAAAATGTTTTCAACTGACCATAAACATTTATAAAAAAGAGGAGGTTCAACCCACATGTATATTTCTTGAACGTATATGTTTATCCAAATATTTCTCTGAAATGGCGAGCAGGGTGAGCAAATATCAAAAATTTGTGAATGCAAAGTGGATAAAATTATATTGAAATCAGTAATAATATGTTTTCAGGACAGGTGACATTAAATATTATGTCAGAAGTTAAAAAAATGGTGAATCCATAATTGCAGAGCTCTTGCAGACTTACAAGCCATTTGGACACTAAAACGGCAGAACTTATTATTTTAAAAATTATGAAGTCGTCCGGTTAATAATTAACTATTAATTGAAAGTCATTACCTAACATCGATTATTGGTGGAAAAATGAACAAATAATAAAATTCCTCCACCGCGCACCGACCGGTATTTTCATCTGCTAGTGTGATTGGGGTATGTCAAGTACATATACTAACTACCTATGCGGACAGATATCGGTAACCGTTCGTTTAAAAAAAGTCCGCCTCCCTTCATATTCTCCCACCACAGCAAAAAATCTCAGAGAAAATAGTTTCGTAGTTATATGCTCTCTTCGATTATAGTAGCCGACAGCCTAGATGTATTGGACGTAAAAATAGCAAATTGTTAGTAACTTTGTTATGCTAAATAATGATATAAAAAGCAAAAGTTCAAGTTGGCTCTGGTTTTCCCAATACAGGTAATAAAATGTAACGCAGGTATAAACCCTAGTTTATCATGGGTAGTCCTATCACAAACAACAGATAGAATTAGAATTCTATGAACAATAGACATACTATACTGACCGTGCTAACTACCTACCTACCTTTTTATTTATCACCAAGACTAATATTCATTATTAGGTAGTCCTATTTGTAAATTGTGCATGAAGCTTTCATTTTCGAAGGTAAATAGTGCTATTTTGAAAATATGTCATGAGATTGTGTAAATATATCTAACAACTCTTGTTATATTTGTGGTGAAGTGACATGCGCGTTAAAAACGTAATTTTACTCCTAAAATTAAGAAGGCGCACCAGTTGTATTTTGGCTGTACAATTGGAGATGGCGACAAAAATGGGCACCTCATATATATTGCAGCAATAGTGCGAACAATATTTGCAGTTGGCTAAGTGGAAGAGGTCGTTCAATGGCTTTTGCTATGTTACCGATTGTTACTTTTGCGTGATACCTCCTATTAGACAGGGTATTAACAAGGAAACAAGGATGGTAATACAATACCCCAATTTACCATCTGCCATTCGCCCGATTCCCTATAGTGATGAACTACCTATTCCTAATCCACCTCAAGAATACAGTCTTAATTCTGACGAACAATCGGATGATAATGTAGATGACGACTTAGTCCATCAACATCACAAGATCCCCATTTCTCCGCCGAAGTGTCCGGTGGTGAACCACACAAAATTAATGAACGCGAATTAAATGATCTTATAAGAGACCTTGATCTGCCCAAGGCTAAAGCAGAGCTTTTGACATCTCGATTACAACAATGGAATTTACTGCAAGAAAATGTTAAAGTCCTCTTGTATCGAAGTCCTCAAAAAGATTTTATACATTCCATTAGTTGATTCACAAAAAGGTAATACTGCCACCATTCCACATAAAATCGGGGCTTATGAAAAATTTGGTAAAAGCTGTGGACAAAGAAGGACGTGCTTTCAGTTATTTAAAACAAAAATTTCCCAGACTTAGTGATGCGAGAATTAAAGAGGGAATTTTTGTAGCTCCTCAAATCAAGAACCTTTTCAAAGATGCTGAATTTTACAACATTCTAGAAGGTAATGAAAAAGCTGCTTGAATTCCTTTAAAATGGTAGCAACACACTTTCTCGGTAACAAAAGAGCAGAAAACTATAGAGACCTTGTTGGGAATCATCTTTCTTCCTACCAGAAATTAGGATGCAATATGACATTAAAAGTCCACTTTCTACATTCACATCTAGATTATTTTCTGGAAAACTGTGCTGCAGTAAGTGATGAGCATGGAGAGAAATTCCACTAGGATACCTACTCAGAATATGGAAAAAAGATATCAGGGCAAATGGACTTCTGCGATGTTAGCAGACTACTGCTGGACATGTATAAGAGATAATCCAGAAGTAACTTATAAGAGACAGGCTAAGAGGCGCAAGAAGAATAATTAATTTTCTATGTAGAGCCTATATTCTAATTAAATATATGTTATATAACATGTATTTGAAATATATATCAAAATGGCAAATATTTTTTCGAATGATGTAATTAATTGCTTTTTTTATTAAAATTATACTATAATATGTGAGTTAGGTTAGTTATTACATTTTTTAGAGCCAACATTTTTTTTAGGACAATGTTACACGTAGCTGGGAGCAGAACAATACAAACACGTGGTTTTGGTTAACGATGCAAAATAGAAGTTAAAATTTGTCGGTTAGTGAACCAGACCGTCAGAGGGTAACCTTTCGTCATCGAATTTGCACGCCATTTCCTAGATTAATACCTTTCTCTGTCACACTACGTTCAAATTATTTAGACAATTTATAATTAAAAGTCACACACGTATCTTGGATCGACACTTTTTACAAATTATTGTACTTTTATGTACTCTGATATAAATATACCGCTAATTACAATTTTCTGCATATTTTCCCCTTTTAATACCCTACAAAGGGCGTCCCTGCCAGTGGGCTCGCGACTCTCACACCTCGAATATTAATATTTATTATGACTCGTTCAGAGCCCCGGGGGGTTCCTTTACGGCTACTGCCCCCCTTCCATCCTCCCCTCAACATACTCACAATAGGAATTCCACGTATGGAAATTATGTTTTAATTTATCACTCATTTTTCTATTGTCCATTTACATCGGGGTGTTAATTTTATTTATTTGTTGTATTCATTATAGCGCTTGCTCTGCAGTGCTAATGCTGAGGAATCTTTATTTTATTCTTCGGGATATTTATTACAGGAGTTTTAATTCGTTTTCAAATTTATATTCAATTTTGGATAATTTAGGTCCAATGCTTTTAAGTTCCTTTTTAAACAACTATGCATTTTCTAATGTTGAAAAGAAAAAAGGTCATCGAACAAAAATATGTGTAAAAAAAATAAAGAATTATTATTTGTTTGCTTATAATTATATTGAAACATATTCTTTATAGGATTTTGCAAACAGCAGAAAAAATAACTATCTAAAAGAAAAACTTTCTGTAAAAATATTAATGAAATCTTTGTATTCTTTCGATAACCTGAATTTTTTAAGACAAGGTAGACAAATAAATACATTTTAGGCATTTGTACTCATTTTTGACTGAATCTTCATGATCTTAGGGGGTTATGTAGATACTAATTTAATCTGCATGGCCGTAGGGGACTGTGTGGATGCTAGTGTTAGAATGAGACAAATTCGTTTTAGGATTTTAATTTGCTAGCATAACCAGAATTCAGGTTATCGAATATTCCATTAATATTTTTACAGAAAGTTTTTCCTTTAGTTGTAGATAGTTATTTTCTCTGCTGTTTGCAAAATCCTGTAAAGAATATGTTTCAATAAAAATATGTGGTAATGTATGTTTCCTCATCTTGAGTAATTGTAGAAAGTTATGGGACACCCCTGATGAAACTTCAGATAACTTCCTTTATTTCTTCCACAGAATAGTTACATTGATTGACTGATTTGCCAGCGTGAGGTAGGCATTGCTGCCACTTCCGGACATCCAATCTGGATGTTTTTATATACCGACGAATCGGCTGCATACGCTGGATTGAATATGGGACATGCCTGTTGCCAGCAGCGAGAACTACATGACGCGTGAGGTAGGAATGTAGGATGGGAAGTGTAGGTGTTTGTGATATGCTTCTTTTCAGTTTCACTGCTTCTTTTAAGTTTCCATATATCATCATCTCCTTACGCATTCTATTTTGTGTCTTCTGTTTCTGAATCTAGCAGTATGCACCTCCAGCTGCCCGATTTTATTTATTAACAATTTCACAGGTAAATAGCCATTTACAGTCGAAGTGCAAGGAGGAACCCCGAGTAAACTTTTGGGACACCCTGTAAAGCAAAATAAAAAGTAATGTCAACAAAAAATGAAAAGGAGATCTAGGAGAACATTTGGGACGCTCTGTATATCAAGCCGACCCCAATTTCTTTGACCTGAGATACATCTTTGTATTCGTAACTAAACCCAATATGTGGACCACGTGACCAGGTTTAATAAACCAGTAAATAGAACTTATCTTTTCATCCGTGTGGATTTCTACACGACTTGCACTCATTGCTCCACCCTTCATAGAAACCAACCCGTTGCCCTTCACTGAAAAGATAACTTTACGGTTCCAGCTTATGTAATATTGCTAAATGTTTGTGCCCCTTTTTCAAGTTGTTTATATATACTTTCAGGTGACGCCACATTTAATGGATATATCTTAATCAAATGTCAACTACATGAAATAGTCAGACTCATTCTAATTTATATCAATCAATGTAGAATTGTCCACGTTTCAATTCAACACACTTTCGCACGATTTTTTACAGTTTTAACCGAGTTTATTCAAAATTCCATAAGAGCAGGAATGCAGCTCTGTTGTAATCCGTTCCAGGGGTCCTTTAGCGAAGTTAAGTCTCCTTCACCAAAGTGCAGACATCAACAAGTGATCAGAGAGACTCCTAGTGTAGAATTTTCCTTAAAATGTGCGTTGTTCCCAATAGTGGGAATGTGATTTCCGACCGATACCACACAGTAGCCGTGTCGGCGATTTACTTAGTGGGATAACTCCTTAAAAATTTACATAAATTAATATTTTGATTTCCTTGTTTGATTGTTGAAATATGTTTAAATATCAGTCACTAAATGTGGAGGATTCTTTGAGTGAAAGTTTCTTTCTGTTGGTCCATCTATAACTTTTCTTGTGAGCACGATTAGTCTGAAATGGCCTAAGATAATAATGCCCTTGGTACGAGTATCTGGAACTTGAAGAGATGAGGGGTATAGGAAAATAATATAATTGGAGCATGCTAGTAAGAGTCCAGAAACTTTGGTGAATATATTAGAAATCAACTTCTCAATATTTCATACGACCTCTGCCACCCCCACCACCACCATCCCCGCTCCATTATTAAAGGGGTTAACAATATAAAATTAGGATTTAGTATGCGTGTGGGAATGAAAGTTCTTAAGGTGGCCATTCCCTAGAAAGAGACATCGGATAGGGAAATATTGATTATTTTTGCTCATAACTTTTTTTTCTTAGTACGAATATTTAAAAAAAATATAAGAGTACCTAAGTAGAACTATAACAAGACTATTACTTGCAACCACAACTTCTCAGCTGGCTGCTGAGGAAGCTATGAAAGCGTAGCAACCAGTTAGCTCAGGGCTGGTCGAGGGTCACTAGGTGGCGAGAAGAGTTATATATTTTTGTTTCTTAACAATTATTTGCTTGTCAAATTTACCAAACAAAACTTTAATAAACTATACAAATTTGGACGCCAGCGTATTCAGTAAATAACACTCTTGCAAACTTTATCAGGGGGAGAAAACAATCAAAATCAAATATAAAACAAATAATATATGAACATAAGTATAAGTGAAAATTTTACAACACTTTACAATTTAGTAGAAATATTAATGGGGAAATTTGATTTAATTAGTTAAACAAAAATTTAGTTTAGAAAAAAAATTAAATTTGAATATTAACAAAAAAAAATTACAATAAAACGATCAACTGGTTTACAAATTTTCTTCTGACCAAAAGTTGAATTTTGCACATAAATTTGGCTACTTAGCTTAGCGGAGACGTGGAATCCCGACGAGGTCTGTTCCTGAAGATGGCCGCGGGTACCCGGGAAGGACGTAATATTCAGGTCCTGACAACGCTGATTTCCAGGAGACGCTGCGTCGGAATAGTATCCAATACTTTTAGGATAACTCCAAATATTCAAGTTATGCCTTGTGCCTTGCTTCAATGGTGGTTTGGTCCAGGAGTTTACATGAAAAAGGGGAATGTAAAGAACCAGTTGATAATATAAAAACTTTAAAATGGTGAGAAAAAAGAGATACAAGAAAACTACAAAAAAACTATGGTGACGAAGGTCACTGCAAAACAAAACTATCAGCAATTTAATAAAAAACCTGAGTCTTGATAAAATTTTACTTTACTCTACTACTGAAAATATATGAATAAACTACTGATTAATATAATATATGAAATTAATAAATAAGAAAACTCTACTCTCATGAAATTTTAGCCGTTTACAAAATGGCTGACTGGTTATGACCAAAAATTTGAATGAAGGTAACAAAATTTAGTTAGAATTAGAGAGAAAATATCTGAATTACTATCTGAAAAAAAACTAATACTGTAACAAATATAGCAAACAAAATTATGGGTTTAATCTCCCAAAAAAATTTAACTAATAAAAAATGATATCTTAACACCTCTTGTACTAACACGAGGTTAACTAAATGCGACAAAATGACTTTAGGTTTCGACTTTTAATGAGATAAGATTGTCACACACGATTAAGAAACAAAGATTCTAATTTATCCTTTGATTAATTTCCGAGTTTAATCCTCGTCCAAATAATCTAAATAATGACAAAACACCACGGTATTGTGTCTCAAGCGACCACAAAATACAAAATTGCCGCGATAATTAATAAGTTAGCATGTGTCCAAATGGACGCCGACATCACACAAACATGTGTGTTAATAAAAATTAATTATTTACGGAATATCCTTTAATTCCCAAAAATAACTATACAGTAACGTTAACTCAATAATATGACATCATTTAATAATCAAATATATTCAAAATATCAAAGGATTAAAGAAATAAACGTGAAAATTCGTTAAAGAACAAGTAACAGGCTTCACTCACCTAGGTCGAAATCAAAAGTGAACTAGCAGGGATATTTCAAATGATGCTTCTACCGCGTTTGCGCACTTGTTGACTTCCGGTCGTTATTTCGGCGGGTAATTCAAATTTATTTAGCACGGGTGCTTAAACGAAAAAATTATTTTTTCGTTACATACTATGAATTTTCAGTCAATAATTTCAGTGGTTTGCAAAATAGCTCGATTTAAAACTACGAAATAAGAAGATTGACACAATTTTTAAATTTAAATCGAGCTATTTTGCAAACCACTAAAATTATTGAGAGAAAATTCATAGTAATAGTCTTGTTATGGTTCTACTTAGGTACTCTTATAGTTTTTTTAATGTACGTACTAAGAAAAAAAAGTTATAGCTAAAATTAGTAAATATTTCCCTATCGGATGTCTCTTTCTAGGGAATGGCCACCTTAAGATAATTTTTGGCATCACCGCCAGTACCATCTTGGGGCAGACGGTATCAAATATTATATTATTTCCACATACAGGTGTGCGAATATAGTATGAAGATGTTTTCGTGTAAAGAGACTTCGTTGGAAAATCTGGATCTTGAAATAGTGATTCGTTAGACAGCGGGTTTTATTACTATCAAGAACCAGGATCATACTTAACATCCTATTTCATTTGCTTTCAGTTTGTAAAAGACAGGTTTTAAACACTGACTTTTCCATAGTTCATCCTGAAACTCGCTGAAATATGAATATGTCTAAAATCGGTCTCCGATTTAAATTTTATATAAAATTATAATTAGTTTGAGGTTCCATTGTAGGGATGGGGTAGTTACAATCAAAAGGGTGAAAGCTACATGCTTAATGCTGTCAATCTACACCCCCATTAATTTTCGGAAACGTTTTTTTAAATCTCTCGTCCATTTTTTTCAAATTTTGTTCAAAAACTATTCCAGAAAGTAATTTTCACTAGAATACCTTATGTCACATTCATATATCAAATGGATGCGATGTACCTCAAAATTTTAAACAAACTGGTAAAACTAACTACTTTCATATTTTTAATTTAATTAGTTTGTGGAAAACCATATGTGTTTATTTACATAACGTTAATAATATTTGTAAAAACAATTATGGTCCCTTATTAAATTTTTGACAGTGATGACATAATTTGAATATGCTTTGGCGTAAGAGAACGGACGCAAATTAAACAAATTGGCGTTGATTACCATTCCAAGGTCCTATTTTTTAATGTATTATTTTAAATTTAAATTAATAAATATATTTAGAGAAACAAGTTTTGATGTAATGTAAAATATTAGGACAGGTACACGAGAGTGTTTGTCGCCGGTAAATATTTAAACTAGAGTTGACATCAATAAAAAGACAACTGTTAATTATATTTGACAAACAATACAATGGAAAATATGTAAGCACGATGTCTTACATAATTCTTGTTATGTTTAGAATAAACACGTCAAATTACCAAATAGTTCCTGCATGTTCTTAAAGAAAAACCAAATATGAGACAGGTATTGAAAATCTTTAAATTTCAAGTATTTATTAAAATAACCAAAGGTGTGGTTGCAGATGTACACCTTTCTCCGCGTTAATAAGATATATTTTTACTTCTCTTGCTTACTGAAGGGTAGTAAAGTAATCGTGAAAAATTACCCTATGAGATTTCTCCTTATTGTCACATTTTAGAAAATGTACATTGGGAAAATTAGAGTATTTAGTATTTCAATACCGTTAGCCTGTCTGTCGATCTGGTATGTCTGTTTACGCTATATCCTCATAACTACTTGACGAAGAAGATTAATATTTGATTGGTAGTTAACGACATGACCAACGAAGAAATAGGATACAACTTTAGGAGAAAGTATATAGGGTGGATATTGTCTAAATGTTATTTGTGGCATTATCTTAATTTTTTTTCCAATTCTTCGGGACTTCCTGCCATATACATTTTTTTTAAGCGGTGCTCGAGGAATCTACAAAATATCACAATTAACCAGTATGTTACTGGTAAATAACCTCTATATCTGTGACTTTTACGTCAAAGGATCAGTTAGAGGTTGCCTTTTTTAATTAAATAACACAAATAAGTATAAAAGCTTGAAATTAAATATTTCGCCGACGTTTCGGGAATCTAATCTATTTCCTTTTTCAAGGTTTTTTTGAAAAATCTTTTTTGCTGTGTATGATAAATACACAGCTCTAAGAATGCTTGTTATATTCAACATCAATTGATATTTACTATTTACATAGAACTGTTGATATAGTTAACAGTTTTTAATTTTTATGCAATGTTAAGTTTGTGAAGTTGTTCTTTTACCATTGGCAACCAAGTTGTAAAAACAGTAGTACAGACATCTACGGAACAATTCGACACGCATCTATCCTCATTAAATAATATTATCGCGGATTCTCTAATTTTTCTTTTCTTGCTATCTGCCTCGCCAAAAATTTTAACAAAAGAGGCAGATAGCAAAAAAAGAAAAATTGAAGAATCCGCGATAATATTATTGAATGAGGATAGATGCGTGTCGAATTGTTCCGTAGATGTCTATACAACTTGGTTGCCAATGTTAAAAGAAGAACTTCACAAACTTAACATTGTAGATTAGATTAGATTAGATTAGGAAGGAGGTGCTGGCTGATTGGCCTTGACCACCGCGACCCCATGGATCTATTGTGGTGCTCCTGATTGGTTTCCTTAGAGCTCCTTATCCAGTTTTGTCCTTTGTATCAGACTCCACAGCCTTGATAAGGGCCCTTTAGTGTAGCTGTCAGCTCTTGGTTTTTCCTCACCAAGTAGTTGGAATCTCAGTCTAGCAAGGCCTTCACAATGGCACAAAACGTGGACTGAGGTTTCCTCTGCCTCTTTGCAGAATCTGCATGTTGCGTCTTCTGCCAGACCTATTAGACTCAAATGTCTATTGAGTCGGCAGTGGCCGGTTAGAAGACCCACTATTATTCTAATGGCCTTTCTATTTTGGCATAACAGGTCCTCCGTAAATTTGGCCGATCGTTCTTTAATGAACTCTTTAGCCTATCTCTGTCGTGGGAAATTGTTCCACCATTCCAGATATTTGGTTTGCAACCATTTGTTAATGGATGCTCGTATGCATGGCTTGGCCACACCACAAAAGGGTTCAGTTCATCAGCCTTTTCATTTCCCTTGTGTCCTGGTACCCACGCTACGGTCACTGACTTCCTAGGTCTATAAGGGTGTTTATGCAATCCCATACAAGTCTCGATTCGACTTGCATGGAACCGATTGCTTTTAGCGCAGCCTGGCTATCGGAAAAAATGGAAATCGACTGATTTACAGTTCCTTGCCTTATGATTTCTTTTGCGCACCACTGTATTGCGGCCACTTCAGCCTGAAATATTGTGGCGTATTTTCCTAGACTTATTGGGATTTTCGTTTTTGACCTTATCCCATAAATCCCAGCTCCAACTCCCTGTTCTGTCTTAGAGCCGTCTGTATACCAGACTGTTTGTGCCGGTATTGGAGGACCGTTTGTCCGGTCTTCCCTGTCTGGTATTATAATTTTGAAATTTTTATTAAAGTTATACTTTGGGATTGTAATGTCCGTGGGCATTCCTAGAATGGGATCCGCTTTCAGCTCTAAGTGTAGCTTTTGGTGCTCTGTTCTATTGGCGTAGGACCTTACATTAGCCTATGCAGCACTGAACGAGCTTCTCCTTGAATAAATATGTGTAGTAGTGGCAAGTCCAGAAAGACTTCCAGTGCAGCCGTTGGAGCAGTTTTTATGGCTCCCGTGGCACACAGGCAAGCAAGCCTTTGTACGCCAGTTAACAGCCTTACAGCTCCCAACTGCACTGTCTTAGTCCACCATGCTACAGATCTGTAGGTTATCATGGGTCTTACTACCCTAGTATATAACCATAGAGTCATTTTGGGATTTAATCCCCAATTTTTTCCACACATCTGCCTGCATCTTCCGAGGGCTATTGTTGCTTTCTGTGTGACTTTTTCAATGTGGGAATTCCATGTCAGTTTTTGGTCAAAAATGGCTCCTAGGTATTTTACCTCACTGAGAAATGGAATCTCCACACCGTTGAGCACTAGGGGCTTAAGGCCTTCCAAGACTCTTTTTCTTGTGAAAGTGACGACTGTGGTTTTGTGGGGGTTAATGGAGAGTCCTTCCTCATTACACCACCTGTCGACAATATTTAGGGCTCTTTGTGAACGCTCTGATATCGTGTTCGCAAATCGCCCCCTGACAACATTGTATAAAAATTAAAGAAACTGTTAACTTTATCAACAATCTATGCAAATAGTAAGTATCTATGGATATTGAATATAACAAATATTCTTAGAGCTGTGTATTTATCATACACAACAAATAAGATTTTTCAAAAAAGCCTTGGAAAAGGAAACAGATTAGATTTCCGAAACGTTGGCGAAATATTTAATTTTAAGTTTTTATACTTATTTGTGTTATTTATTTTAAAAAAGCAACCTCTAACTGATCCTTTGACGTAAAAGTCACAGGCGTAGAGGTTATTTACCAGTAACATAATTGTGATATTTTGCAGATTACCCGAGCACCGCTTAAAAAGAAAAAATAGATGTGGCAGGAAGTCCCAAAGAATTGGAAAAATAGGGTGGATATGCGAAAAAAGAATTAAGTAAGAAAATGTGACACAGCACAATAACAATTGGTACGTAGTTAATACAATTTATCAACGAAAACGCCTGTTACATTCTTGGTGAAAAATATACTGGAGTGCCTTAAAAATATAATTAATTGATGAAAACAGTGTGAGTAAACACAATGACAGGCAGTTAATACAACTGTTAAAAAAATCTGTTATATCTTTGGTTAAGAAATGTACAGGGTGGATATCCAGAAGAAACTAATGAAAAAATGTGGCGCAACACAATTATATTTATCATGTGTTTAACAGAATACCGCGGCTCTGTATCTCGTTTCGTCTTCGAAATATGGCCTCGGTAAGAAAATTAAATTTTCACGAGGTATTTGCCTGAGTAATGACTATTCAGTTCATTTTAAACTTTGAAAGAAGTAGCGCTGAAGAGTGTATCCTTGGTGTAGAATACCGAAACACATGTATGTGACAGTTTCTAAAGTGTTTTTGTCTATAGTTGTTTTTTTGGTTTGGTTGAACAGGATAATTTGAAATTAAAAATAATATTATTGTGACTGTGACCTTGTACGTAATGTGCATATTTCTATCTTATAATCAAATGTTGATAGTCACATATAGCCGGCAATTATTTTGTTTAGAGAGACATATGTTTCTTTACTTATCTATGAAAAGTTTTCAGTAGGAGTTTAAATATTTACTAGTATCTTCTTGCTAAAAATATTTGATTGAAAAATGGAATATTCTCTTTTGTTGCTAAAAAAGTTGTCTTAACAATATTTGACTAGGTTACCATCTGGTAACATGGATTTTCATAATCGATAGTGTCTCCTGAACAGATTACAACAAAAAAAAACTGCATACAAAATGTATTCGAAATTCATGCGCCGATACCACCTGCTCTAAAAATATCTATAATCTTTTTGATGGTAGTTTTCGTTTTATATTTAACTCTTGATCCATTTAATTTAAATCGTACCGCAAATTTGCAAAAAACGAGAACTTGATCTGCTGCTGATTTTAAAGACAAAATGTCAAAGACGACACTACGTAGGCGATTTGAATCTACTGCATGTTCAATATTAGGCCAGTCATGAAAGCAAAAAAGCCAGACAAAATTACAAAACTCTCCATACTATGATAGAAACTAAGTAACATATAAATATAAACAAATCTAGATTTGCAACCTTTTTTGAGGCCCGGAACATTGTTAAAAATTGACTTTTAAACAATTGTCAATAACTATTTAGACAAAGTAGCAAAAGTTGTGCAAACTTGAAAATCAATTGAAAAGGTTATTGCAATTGTTAATCTCACTTTGCAACCTGATCGTGTAAACGGAACATTGTTTTTTTATTATTTTTAACCCGTTATTTAGGATTTCTACTCCGAAAAAATTGCAAAAGTTTTGCAAATCTGACAGACCGTGTAGATTGGCCTACCGAGACTGTGTGTGAATTTTCACAAAAAAAAACGACCGGAAGTACAACTGCAACCATTTTTTTTAAATTTGCAAAAAAATGGAGGTCGTAAAAATGCAAAAGTACTATTACTAAATACTCTATTGCATGACCCTATGCACATTTGCAACCTTTTGTTCATAGCGGAACATTGTCAAATTTATAATCATTTGTCTCATTTACATTTGCACTATTCAAAATAATTGCAAAAAAGGTGCAAATTTGCAATAACACTTGTACGATATTATAAGATAGTTTTGTAAAATTGCAACCTCGGCATTAGATCGGAAGTGCATTTTTTATATCATCAATTGGTGACAAAGCACCGATGATTCACAGTCAGAGTCGAGCGACTCCGCTGAACCAAAAATTAAAAGAAGACGAACGTTTTTGCAATTTTTAATTGTTTTATGTTTTTCATCTTACAATTGTTTTTTCCCAATTTCACAATTGATTTCGCTTTTTTATTATTTTTTCGTCCTTTCGTTTAAAAAGAACAACGGAAAAGGATTAATCCTATTCTGTTGTTTAATTTTAATTAGGTTTTAATTTTTATAAATTATAATTGTTATCTTTCATTTTCTTTCTTTTTAAATTTTTTATTTTAAACATTTTCTTAAAAATTTTTAATGTTAGTTTTCAGTTTTTATCTGTCAATTTCAGTTTTTAGTTTTTAGTTTTCAATTTTTTAATTGGAGGTTTTACTTTTTATTATTCAATTTCCTTTTTACCTTTTATTTTACAATTTCAGTTTTTATTTTTTATTTTAAAAGCACTTCCGGTCTATTGTAGAGGTTGCAGTTTTACAAAACTATCTTATAATATCGTACAAGTGTTATTGCAAATTTGCACCTTTTTGCAATTATTTTGAATAGTGCAAATGTGAATGAGGCAATTAATTATAAATTTAACAATGTTCCGCTATGAACAAAAGGTTGCAAATATGCATAAGTTCGTGCAATAGAGTAACAAACATTTGCAACCCGATTTGAAGACTTTTGCATTTTTTTCGACCGCCATTTTTTGCAAATGGGTTGCAGTTGTACTTCCGGTCGTTTTTTTTAATGCAAATTCACACACAGTCTCGGTAGGCCAATCTACACGGTCTGTCAGATTTACAAAACTTTTGCAATTTTTTCGGAGTAGAAATCCTAAATAACGGGTTAAAAATAATAAAAAAACAATGTTCCGTTTACACGATCAGGTTGCAAAGTGAGATTAACTTTTGCAATTTTGTCTAAATAGTTATTGACAATTGTTTAAAAGTCAATTTTTAACAATGTTCCGGGACTCAAAAAAGGCTGCAAATCTAGATTTATTTATGTTTATATGTTACTTAGCTTCTATCATAGTATAGAGAGTTTTGTAATTTTGTCTGGGTAAACGCCTTTTTTATTCCCCAATGACTGGCCTATATACGCATAAGTATGAGGCGATTGTTTAATTTTAAAGTAAACAGTAGACAAAAAATTTAACAGAAGTTTGCTAAATATTTGCATACATTTACCCAACCAAAAATAGTGCTATTTGCATATTAATTACCATTAATTAATCACAAAGCTTGCTTTAGCTAATCACGTTTTGCATAATAAAAACAAACGTCTTTCTTTATAGGTACCAAATAACGGTTGCCTCCCACTCCGAAAGTAATTTAAAATTTCAACCACATACTGAAAATTAATAATTGTTTCTATTATTTCGCGTGAATAATCAGGCACCTCTCTATAAAACATCAAATTAATTAATTCGTGACGCTTGTATTCAAATTAAAAGCCCTTTAAATACGCAAATGGTTATGGAAATTATATTTTTAAACATGTAAATCAAAGGTTTTAAATTAATTCATCAACACTTTCATGCTCGTTAATTAATGGGCGGTGAATTCACCACTAAATTAAATAATTACTACTAGTAATTTACTCTCTGCTCCGATTTATTTCGCTTTCAGTTAATATTACTCCAGAAGTTCTAAACAAAAATGTATGATTTGTTCCCAACTAGTACTAGTACACGTTACTTTATAATCGTTATAAGAAATCTGTTGAAAAGCAGATTACTAATCTTGTTTAAGAACTCTTTTGTAGCTTCTATAAGTGGAAAATAGACATCGTATGCTAGTTGGGCTGTGCGTATTTGACACCACATTGCAATCAAAGTCCATAATTAGCGTAAAACAATGTTGATAGTAGGTATGTTTGATAACCAGCAAACAGTCTCTAAAAGGATAAATCACTAGCTCTCCGCGAAGAGTATAAAAAAGTAAAAACCACCTAAATAACAGTTTATCGTGAAAGCGAAGGATATTATGGAAAAAGGTTTCAAACCAAAGTGGTAAATTGATTGATTGATTGATAAATTAATTTGTCAGTGTAAGGTGAGCATTGCTGCCAATTCCCGGCATCCAGTCGCAGCCTGGTCGCCCGCCCGCCCGCCGAACGGCCAGATGCAGCCGCCCACAACTACATCTTTCACTCGCTGTGACATATTCATGCCACGACCGGGCGGCCCCATCCGACCGTCCAATGCACGACGCATGCCGGAACAAACCTTTGGTGTTTTATATGCCGCCGGATTGGATATGGGACATGCTTATTGTCAGCAGCGAGAGCCACATGACGCATGGGGTAGGAATATAGGATGGGAACTGTAGGTGTTTGTGAGATGTTTCTTTTCAGTTTCGATCTTTCATTATCGGATGGGAACTGTATGCCGTGCTTCTTTTAAGTTTCCACTTATCCTCATCTCCTTATTTATTCTCCTTCTAAGTTTCTGTTTCTTCTGTTTCTGGATCCAGAAGTGTGCACCGTTCCACGGGCAAATGTCCATTTACAGTGGAGGTGCAGGGAAGGGCTGTGTCTCGCGGTAAAGAGAGCTTTTTTCAGCGGGTTACGAGAAAGAGGCCCGAGAGAACGTTTTGTACACCCTGCATAATCTTTTGTTTTTGAAGTAATCAGCTTTAGTTTTCGGTTCCGTTTTCCAATTCCGGGTATTTTTCTATTTCATTGTCTATGTTTAACATCTTTTTTTTTTCTATTTAAATAAAGAAATAAACTAGATTAATAAACTAAACTACCAGTTAAACAAAACGTACCTGTTTCATCCACAAAAGGCTGTCATTGTGCTTAGCACGGATCCATTTGTGAGATTAATGATCAACTGTTTAAAATATTAGTTTTTGAGTTAATATATGAAGTTAATAGTTATTAAAGTTATTAAAGCAATCAGATAAAATAGAATAAAATAAAATAAATTAGTTTATAGCTTAGCTTTCTGTAGGGCCTGATGATTGCTGGTTTTATTTATCTCTTCTATTTTGGGTTGATTTAGTAGGTACACTCATGATACAACAAACAGATTCTATCATGGGTACACTTAAAGAGCTTCCAGTGTACACAGAATTTATTATTTATTTACACTTTTACAGCTAGTATGTCTGTTATTGCTTTTTTAAAAAACGCGTGTGGCTTTTCGGGAGCGTTCTGCGTTACATGTATACACGACGATAGTCAACTCTCGAATCGTTTCAAACCAAAGTGGTAAAGCATACAATTTTTCATCAAGAAGTTTTAAAGCATGTTATTAACTTATTTCTAATAGGGAAACTGTAAAATGCAAACAAAGATTAAGGGTTTATGAATAACCGCACGAATTGTTATATCTTTAAAAATTCAAAAACCATAAAAAATCAGTTTATTTTCAAATTTTTTTAAGTCGCATCTACATAAGCGTATTCAGAAAAATAAAAAATATTACTGTTTTTTTAAATTGTTAACAATTTTATTTTTCAAAATGTATTTTTTTGCATTTAAGGCAAAGGTAACATTTCTTTTTACGTTTAATATTGGTCTAATCTTTTTCAACAAAAAGATCACAGATAAATTCTTCAAGCCTCCTGCTACGTTCAAGATGCTGAGTTCATATCATAAACAAAGTATTAAAATTGAGCTATGACCACATTCCCTGCATCATTAACATTATTGTATAACTATAACTGAGAATGTTACTGCTTTTGTTAAAAACAATAAACACTCCTACATATTAGTATAATTTAACGTTAACTCTACCATTTCAATTTTTTAATTAATAAAAAAGACAGAAATAGATTTACCCCGGCACATCAAGGACTATTATACCTGTAATTTCAAATTAAGGACAGTCGGAGTATTTTTGTATATTTTGGGTTGTTTTATTTACAGTCACATCTATCTATTACTCAACATATCGAAACACCCAATATTGGACAGGAAGAAAAAGATTACAAAAAAAGAATCATGTAACTTTACATAAATAATGATGTGCGTACACACACACATAGTCTAATTGACTATATGTGTACTCACATCATTATACTCTAATGTTTAAAATAGTTATAACATAATTTAAAGAACAGAGTTCAAGTATTACAATCATTATTATTAATGATGAATATTGATCATAGACGCATAACACTAGAGGGGCAATATGGCTGTTATTATGTTATGAAAGTATCGACTTCATTATAACTAGTACACAAGCATAATGCAAGAGTCTCTTCCTCCAACACGTTTCTTAAAATATGCGCCATTCAAAAATTGTGGTCTTTTGCACTTGTTAGAGCGCTTGCAGACATTAACACAAATATACCTTTGCATTCCACGTTTATTATTTAGAGGTTGTTGTACTTTTATGAGTTTCCTTGAGCATTAAATTATCATCCTTCTGGATGAAAATTTGAATCAACAAACAGGATTTCTTCATTTCGGTATGTGCGACAATGTCGGATCAATTCGCGCGAATTTCTAGCGTTGAGCGTACTGCCAGACCACAAATTATACACGTGCTGTCAATATATTGATTCAGTATCACCAACTACTGGCATCTGGTATTTAACGTTTAGTTATGCACTGCTATTATTAATTTGTTCGTTTCCTCCGTCAGGTTCGAGCCATTCAACCACCTCGCAGATGCTTTTTGTCAACCGCTAATCGATTGAGATCCGGAAAGGAATGTCCATACATAGGCTTTGCATACAGTACGATGTTGATCTCAGGTTTCTTGTAATTCTCATCAGTAGTACCAGATATTCTTGGATTTTATTTTTCCGTCTGGTGCTTTCTTTCCTGTCAATATACGCGCTTAGTTGTATGATAGAGGAGCCATAAGCAGATTCCAGCTGCGTTGATCCACGGCCGCCGTCCTTCCTCGTAACGTAAAATTTGCGCACATCTACCTTCGGATGATGAGTTCTGCCCATTTTCGCGATGTTACTTGGAAGTCAATCGACATTTCCAAAATTGTAGCTTACTATAGGAACAATAATAGTGTTTATTGCTGCGGTTGTGTTTTGGTGTTTAGCTTAGTTTTAAGAACTTGCCTAATGCAGCAGTATTCTCTCGATACTCTACTTGTCATTTCCTCGTTATCGATTTCAGCGCATTATTCGATTCGATACTCATACTTATATGTTTCTCACAAATCCACACTTTGTACCATAGATTGATCATTCAGCACAATTTTCTAGCTTTTCACATGTTTACTTCACTGGCAGACCAGTCAGACCACTACAGTGAATTTACCGAAGACACATTTCATTCTGATGTCGTAAGTCACTGAACGATTTGATAATCTAGTAGGTCTAGTAGATCTTGCTCTAGTTGAGTGAGAGTGGACATTGTTGAGGGTGGGTGTGCCGTGAGACGCTCCCGATGAAAACACTAAAAGAATCGATTAAAATTCCATTAAATTCTATAAAATTTAAGTCATCGGTAGATTAAAAAATTATGCGTAAAGTGAAATATCATAATATAAGAGCAAAGCACACACCGAACTAATAATGGAAAAATTACTGTAAAGCGTTTGTTAATAGTACCAACACTAAAGTAGTACCTAGCTGGGCCGTCGTAAACGGAACCAAACCGACCCATGCATTTATACCTGTGACCCTTTCAAGTGGATGGTTATTGATATGAGCAACATGTGTTTATAAAGCAATATAGACATACTAGCTGTGGACGAAAAATATAAGTTTTCTAATTAGTAGTATAAATTTATTAGTTTATTAGTGTATTAGTTTATTTCGTCATTAAAATTGGAAAAAAATTGAAATTAAAATAAAAAATGTATTAAACATAGGTAATACAGTACAAAAACAAACCAATATACAGGGCATACAAAATATTCTCCGGTCCTCTTTCTCATAACCCGCTGTTAAAAGCCCTCTATACCGCCAGACAAGGCTCTTCCGTGCACTACCACCGTAAATGAATATTTACCTGTAGAACGGTTAATAAATAAACGCTCCTTGCGGCAAGCTAAAGTATGTATGTCTTCGCAGACAAACGAAGTGCCATTTTCACCTTTTAAATTTCAGGTGTTCGACGAGGTATCTCCTTGTCATGGGAGCGCGGTCTAGTAAGTTTTCAGATATTTAATAACACTCCATTCGTTGGGAATGATATCAAGAATCTTTATTATTATTATTATTATTATTATTTCTTATTCACATTCAACGTACTAAAGGAATAAATAGAAATGTTGTAAATATCGGTATATGTCATGTTTTGTTTAGAAAATAACTGTTTACAAACACGCAATTACCAGAAGAAAAACATTTTGACAGCCTTATAGTTGAATTTTCTACTAGAAACGGCATTAATTTCAATCGAACATTGTGCATCGTAATTACTACAGAATCTGTTATATGCAGTCGTGTAACGAAGTCATTTAGTACACAATTACAAGAGTAATTAGAAAATGGCCGTTGTTAGTTTTGCAGCCGCTAATTATAGAGGATCTGTGTGCAATAAAATAATTTGAATTCATATATTCCTCACACGTTTACGTTGTTCACGTGTTTTGCCGTTAATTAAAATGCTGTACAAAATTAGTAACTAAAGGGCTACCGGTATTATAAAGCTCAGTTGTAACGAACAGATGACCAGATAAATACTCCTAAACACTCAAAGCACACTTTTATTTTAAGACGACATGATCCTGAATTTATATTTAATTATAATAGATATTTACTTGACCAACAGAAATCCTCTTATAATGTAAATTAGGCATACTTAAATCAAATATTACAGAAAATGATAAATAAAGATACTTATCGGGTGCTCACGACTCGGGTACACCTCTACTCTTTTCTTTATTTTTCAGATAGTTTCAAATTTAGTTTTTTGCTATAATATGTACCTACCTATATATAGGGTGGTTCAATTAAATTATAGGCAGTTAGGAAAAAAATGTTTTAGACAAAAATTGTCCATTGTTTTTCATAGAATACGATGCTATAATAAAACCACATGTATCTATTTAAAAAATTGATGTTGATTTTGAAATTACCTTGAAAACGTCCTACAGATCAAAACAAAAATGTCTTTTTTTTTCGTTAAAACCACTGCATAAGGAATCACTACTTCCACATCCAGATTACCCATCCATGTGCCTTTAAAGGAGCTTCACATATATACTCTTGGTGTTACCCCGGAAGGGATGAAATCATAATATTGCTGTTACAAAACTATACACATCAATGTCCGTTTTTTACTCCTCTAATATACCAAATCCCAAGTTTCTGTACTCTTAACAGTTTGCTTTACTTATTTTCTCTTATTTACCTCTACCCCTAGCCCCCCCCCTCCCACCCCTTCAACGGAATCATCTTTAAATATAATCTAGTTCCAGAGGTCGTTATAATACATACTTACATACATACTTACCATACGTACCAAACTTCAAGTGAATATCTCAATTTACTAAATATAACATAAGATCCTTCCATCTACAAACTGACGTGAGTGTTCCACAAGGATCAGTGTTGGGTCCATTACTATTCATAATTTATGTTAATAATCTAAATTGTTCGAATCTTTTAATGTTTGCAGATGATATGTCACTACTTGGTACCAGCAAAAACCTAAATAACACCATCACCAACACAAATAAACAACTATCAGATGTCCATACACTATTAGTTGACAATAAATTGGTATTGAATAATGGTAAGTCTGTCTACATTAATTTTAATTATCATAACAATGTTGATAAAAGTATATTAATAAAATCTAATAAGGGTTCATTAAAATAGGTTATCAGCACAAAATTCTTGGGCATACATGTATCTGAGGATTGTAGTAGCTGGAAATTCCACCTCGATATGTTATACAAATCTGCAATTGTAAAAGTCAACTACGGTAAAGTCAATTCAAAGTTAATAAAAATGTGCTACTATGCACATTTTCATTCAATTGCCTCATGGGACAATTGCTCCAGTGAAAGTTCAAGGGTATTAGTACTAGAAAAGGAAGCAATCCGATATATGGTTGACATTGTATGACCTTCTAAGCCTATTTAAACAAAACAAAGTTTTGAATTTTTCTACAATTACTGTATAACCACTACACTACAAGGATGTGGAAACTAAACTCTTGTCTAAAATATTTTTTTCGAAAAGGCGTTGTTTACTAGATATTTATTGTGCCAATTTAGATGAACCATCATGTATATTGTTTACGATATGGAACCGCTGATGCGAGAGTCCGATTCGCACTTGACTGAATTTTCCTCTCTACAGTAAGAAAAATGTACATTATGCGAAATGAACAGGAATTTAAACAGGCACTTAGGAATAACCATCAAATTAATTCAGTCGTGTCAACTTCGACTTGTCTAGGTGACTGATTATTGATGTCAGCTACTAGAGTTATGCATCTATATTTACGTTCCTCTTAGTTTAAATAAAAATTCTTTTATTATCCAAGCAGTTTGGGCTTCTGGTTTGTAAACCTCTGTAAATGTTGTTTGTCAACTGTTTTCCTTTTCACGCTACGACGATAACTACTTAGGAATACGAAGCGTTATTAGGACTCCATCCACCTACACTGATAATTAGAGATTATTATTTAGGTAATTTGACCTTTGTTTAAAGCTGCTTCGGACAAACATATCACATTGTATAAACAATTATTAGTACATATAATTATGACGAAAAGTATTCACTGTGATAATTCTTACAAGCAACAATACGTAAAACTGTTTGCGTTATTTCAATGAGTAAAGGTGATCGACATACATACCCTGATACGTAAATTGTGTGACATGCCAAAATGTTTGAAATTTGCTTTTAATTTTCTTTATCTGATTTTAAATTAGATTAGACTTACATACTTTAAAATGTATCAAAATAGCTTTGGTGAAAAATTGTTACACACATATTTTATACTTTTTTTTCAGCCCTTAAAAAATAGTGAAAGATTATGAAATACTAGTATTGTACGAAAATTACATATTATGACATTTTAGAAATGCACTGTGAGAAAGCCACATTAATACCTATTAAATGTCAGAATATGAAGAAATAGTGGTGACTAGTTGTTATAATTACGACTTTAAATACATAGTCTCAGTAAAATTTTAAAGAATTAGTGGAGCTTCTAAATCATATGTATGATTTTTTGGTGAAATTTGGATCAATTTGCGACATTCTTAGAATATTGGTGATGTAAACAGTAAAACTCTTATCGCTCTCTATTTTTAAAATTTTCAGCTAAGAACTAAATGGGAACTTGAGAATTTCTGATTTTTATATTTATTTATTTATTTATTTATTTACACGACTCAACAGGACGAAAGTCCCAATTACAGAGTCGGAATACTAACAATAAATATTGTGCTATGATAGAAGTAGGTATTACAAATTATGTCCATATATACACTTTAAATCCTTAATTCTACAATAAAATTTAATTGTACAATAAAATCCTTAGTTCTACAATAACAGAAGTATTACAAATTATGTTCATATATATTCTTTATATCCTTAATTCTACAATGAAAAATATCCACATTGTTCTGTATATGATTGTAATTCCTGCACATGACATTAATAGGTGAGTACATTAATAGATTGGTGCGTGAAGCTTTGATATGAAATGTTTGGTGGAGTCGAGTTGATTTATAAGGAACTCGTAGGTCAATGAGTTTTAATAGATCAGAACAGTCGAGTTTACTGTTTAATATTTTATACAGAGTTACAATTCCGTGTAATTCCCGGCGAGTTTGAAGTGAGTTAAGTGAGAATCTGTTTAACAAAATATCATTACTAATTCCAACAAGTGGATAGGTCTTGTCCTCGGTGTAGCTTAAGTATTTTAAAAATTTTCTTTGAATATTCTCCAGTTTATTAATATGAACGATGTAGTAGGGACTCCAGATTACGTCAGCATACTCCAATTTACTTCTGACAAACGAGTTAAATAAAAGCTTCATACCTAGTTTCAACATTCTTGAAATCTTTGGAGTTTCTAATTATGAATCCCAATGATTTAAAAGATGCGATATTATTTATGTGGTAAATAAAAATCATCTTGCTATCAAAAGTAACACCTAGATCCTTAAATTTATCAACTCCTTGTATGACACTATCGTTTATTTTATACTCATTAATGAAAATATTATGCCCACGTGAATAGGTGACAACATTACATTTTTCAACATTTAGAAATAGTTTATTTTTGTTGCACCAGTTACCAATGTTTTCCAAATCTGACTTGAGCAATTCTATTAGACTGCAGCTAACGCTGTAGTAAATTTTATATTTACGTATTTTTGGTCACTGCAAGATGGCGCCGGCAGTTTTTTAAATTGTTTTAATTTACTGTAATGAATTTAATAACACGGAAAATTCTACGGCTTCATTCCTTTTTGGAGATAAAAAAAGAGTCTTAATTTTTTAATTTCTTGCTCATTTAAATTGTTAAGTATAAACGATTAATAAACAGTGTTATATTCAAAATAGTACATTCTATTCCACACGAGCGAAAAGTTTGTAGTCCGAACCGAAAGCGAGTACTACGATTCATGAGTGTTGGATATGCCATTCCAAATGTGTTGTAGACTATACTTTCTCTAACGAGATTTTGGAAATTATGCAAAACACTTGAAAACAGTGTAAAACGTCAAATTCGAAGCTAGACGTAACCATAGCAACCGAACCACTAATTGTGGCTTAAGGCCTTCTGATTTGTCGAAAGCCGTGCGGTATTATACCATAACAGTGTGTTGGAATGATACTTGTTCCGACACAATTTTTAGTTGTGGAATTTGTAGTTTCCGAAATAGTGCTAGAGAATAGCTATTATACAACAAGTCCTGGAATGGTCCATATTCCACACGAGCGAAAAATTTGTAGCCGAGCCGAAGGCAAGGACTACGGTCCGCGTTTGCGTTTGCCATTCTAAACGTGTTGAGACTATACTTTTTCTAACAAGATTTTAGAAATTGTGCAAAAATACTTCAAAACGGTGTAAAACGTCAAATACAAAGCTAGACGTAACCATAGCAACCGAACCACTATGTCTGGCTTAACGACTTCTGATTTTTCTAAAGCCGTGTATTATACCATAACAGTGTATTGGGGTGATACTTTTTCCGACACAATTTTTAGTTGTGGAATTTGTAATATCCGAAATTGTGTTAGAGAAACATTTTTTCAACACACGATGGGACTTAAAAATACAATAAAAACTCCTGAATGTTGTTAATGTTAAAAATAATAATTTATGGTTGAGACTTAATATTTTTATTTATAAAATATAAACAGTTAATTTTAAGGAATGAAAACCAGCTGTATTTTTTAATTTAAAATGCTCTACCTAATGCTGATATTAAAGAAAAGTATATTTCATAATTTTTGAAATAAATAAATTGTCATAAAGGAAATGTTCTTTTCTATACATTTAAATTGAAAAGAAAAAATATTAAGCTATTTCCTAATGTTATTAAAACATTTGTTCCTAATATACTTAAATTCTACAAAGAAATTGCTATTTTTTAATACCATTTAGTTTTTTTTTTTAGATACTTGTAGCTCCATTATTATGTATAATACAAAATAAAAGCTTAGCAAAAGTTATTCTTTCTTTCTTTTCTTACAAAAAGTATACATATTTTTTTAGTTTGCATGTACAACTGCAAATATTGACTGTCCATCAACAATTGAATGTTGTCTGTATATACGATGTGTCTCACTTTTCACCACTACACCCCAATATCTCGGCCATTTGCTGATCGATTTAAATCGAATTTGGTATACGTCTTTTGTTCCAGATTGTGATTAAAATGTTATCAAAATGTTTTCTTTCGAAATTTAATTCGCCTGCTATGATCAAAAGAAATTGCCAAAAAAATAGGAATTTATATTAGCGATTGAGATAGGGTTTTTGTTTTTACAGAATCTTGTTCGGAATGACCGAAAACTCGTGTATACCAAATTTCATTCCACTACAAAAAAAAATCATGTCGAAGATTTCAATAATAATCACCCTACTATTCGAGTTATTTATTGTCAGATATTTGCATAACTTGGTAGTCATGTAATAATGTTAATTAAGCATTAGGACACATTTTTACTTCCACATCCACGTAGTGGATTGGAAGTATAGTAATCGCAAAAAAATTTTCAAAAATTTTTATTCGTGTAATAGGTTTAGAATGTCATGAAACGTCGAGATTTTTAATAATAATTTGAGCGAAAAAAAAATTTTCTGTCTGTCTGTCGGTCTGTCGGTCTCTCTGTAATTTTTTTTGTCCGCACGCTTTCTCCGGAACGGTTTAAGATATTGACCTGAAATTTTGTACACGTATATATTATAACGAGATCTGGAACTGGATTGTTTTTTGAGGAAATCCGGTGAAGGGTTGGGGGTTAAATAGGGGTAAATAGGGGGAAATAAGTAGAGCAAGCTTGTAGGAGTACAGAAACTTGAAATTCGGTGTATGTACTAGAAGTCAAGGCCTCAGATTTTTTTGTAATATTTTTCAACCCCCCACCACCCCTACCCCATTAAAGGGGTTGATAAAATAAAGTTGAGATATTCATTTGAAATTTCGTACACGTATGTATTATAACGATGTCTAGAATTAGATTATATTTTGGGATGATTCCGTTGAAGGGTTGGGGGTTAATTTGGGGTAAATAGAGGAATATAAGTAAAACAAGTTGGTAAGAGTACAGAAACTTGAAATTCGGTGTATGTACTAGAAGCCAAATTGTCAGATTTTTTAATAATATTTTTCAACCCCCACCACCCCTACTCCAATTTGAAAAGGGTTGATAAAATAAAATTGAGATATTCATTTGAAATTTTCTACACGTATGTATTATAACGACATCTGGAATTAGATTATATTTTGAGATAATTCTGTTGAAGGGTTGGGGGTTAAATAGGGGCAAATAGGGGAAAATAAGTAAAGCAAGCTGGTAAGACTACAGAAATTTGGGATTCGGTGTATATACTAGAAACCAAGGCCTCAGATTTCTTTCTAATATTTTTCAAACTCTACCACCTCTGCTTCATTATTAATGGGATTGATAACATCAAATTGAGATATTCACTTGAAAGTTAGTACACGTATGTATTGTGGTGACATCTGATTGAGATGACTCCATTGAGGTGGTAGGTTGTAAATAGTGGAAAATAAGTACGGTAAACTTGAAACTTCATTTTTAACGTATATGGTAGAAACCAACTCCTCAAACTTTTCTATGACATCTACCCCAAATATTATTAAAATTCTATAACCAATAATTTCCATACTAGAGTGCAAATATAGTCAAGATGTTTCCTTTAAAGTGACTTGGACGAATAATCTGGATGTGGAAGTAGTGATTCCTTAGGCAGCGGTTTTTTATCCAAAACACTATTATGAAACGAATATATGAAAATTGGTAGCTATTTTTTTAAATACTTAGAACTTGGCATACCAACATCTTTGTTAACATGGAGTGCTTTGGAATGGATTTGACAATTACATCTAATGTCAAATTAAACTTAGGCATTGCTGCACGACAATTAAGTATTGCTGATAAAATTGAAGTAATAAAAATTGTTGGTGACAGTGTGCACTCTTATCGAGATGCAGCCAGTATCTTCAATTTGAGACATCAAAAACTCCCACAGATTCACTACACTACCGTTGGTTTAATTAATAGAACAATTAATAGAACTGGACATTGGATCAAATAATACTAGATGTTGTTACTGCTGAACCACGTATCAGTATGAGAGAATTATCTCTAAAATTGAGTGTAGGCAGAAATAAAATTTGTAGGTACCTTAAACGTCATGATTTAAAACCATATAAGCCCAAGTTTTTACACACTGTGGAAGAAGAAGACGCAGAGAGGAGATTGGAACATTGCTTCTGGGCACAGGTTATGTTTCAAATGGCATGGTCTCATCGCAAAACTCAAGGTATTGGTCAACGATAAACCCACAGTGGGTTATAAATTGTAAACGGCAATACTCCGAAAAAGTAAATGTCTGGTATGGAATTTTAAATGATGTCTTGATTGGACCATTTTTCTTTAATTACACGTTAATAGTGTGAGATTACAACATTTTTTAACATGAATTTCGAGATGCCGTTCAAAATTTACCTTTAACCGTGCAACCAAACTTCTATTTTCAACTAGATGAGGCTTCCATCCAGAATGCAGTAATAGTTAAAATTTGGCTGAATAACAACTTCCCTATGCGTGGGTTTGGAAGAAACAGTTCTTTAATTGAGTGGCCACCTAGATCACCAGACGTCACCCCTATGAATTTTTATATTTGGGGTACCATTAAAAATAAAGTCTATAAAAATAGGCCCCGACATAGAGCGGAACTATGTGACAGAGTTAGTAGAGAAAGATACAATTTAAATTTACTGTTTAAAATTATACTTTTGTTTAATAATTTTAAGTGTTGTTTAAGTTACAATGATTTTACAAAAATAATTATTTGATATTATCTAAAAATGCTTAATTAACGTCATTATTACACAACTACCAAGTTATGTAAATGTCCGACAATAGATAGCTCGAAATCTTAAATCTGTTTTTCTTTGTAAAGTAATGATTTTGTACGAAATTTGGTATAGGTACATGGGTTTTAGGTCATGCCGAACAAGATTCTGTAAAGACAGAAATCGTATCTTAATCGCTAATATAAATTCCCAATATTTGCTTATTCTTTTGATCATAGTTAGTAGGCGTAGGTACTTAGTTTCGAAAAAAAAAATGTTGTATATAAATTTTTAATCACAATCTGAACAAAAGAAGTATACCAAATTTGATCTAAATCGATGAACAAATGGCCGAGATATTGGGGTGTAGTGGTGAAAACTGAGCCACACTAGTGTATAGTAAGTTCATCGAAGATTGACTGTATACTTAAAATGCACAAACATATCTGTTATTCGCAAAATATGCGAGACAGAAGAAATATGTATACTTTTTGTACTAAAAATAAGGAATAATAATTATTTAAATCTTTTTTTTATTAAATAGAGTTACGAGAATATAAAAAGAAAAAATACATATAGTATTAACATTTTTTTTTGTAAATTAAATTTATACTATACACCATTATTTAAAAAAATGCCAAATTCTACAAATGGTTTCTTTATAGCTAATTGTTTATTAAAAGATGATAAAAATGAGAGTTTTTTTTTTTGTAAATTAAATTTATACTATATACCATTATTTAAAAAAATGCCAAATTCTACAAATGGTTTCTTTATAGCTAACTGTTTATCATAAAAATCAACTAATATTCATTCCTTAATATTTGTGTATGTTTTATAATTAAAACAATTTAACTTCCACAATCAATAACTTTGTTTAGAAGGAAGTGAAGGAGTTATTTTTATATTTATAAGTTCCATCGAGGGCTGAACAAACATTTTTGAAAAATACATTTGTTTTAATCGTTTATAACAATTTAAGAATAAACCAATATTTAAAAAATATAGAATATCGAATTCCTCAATGTCAACGTTAAAGTATTTTCTAAAAATGTATGGACACATTTTCACCTCCGAGGAGCTACCCCCTTCGTTGAATTAATTTTCCAGTAAATATACCTTATTACTTCCACATCCACGTAGTGGATTGGAAGTATAGTAATCGCAAAAAAATTTTCAAAAATTTTTATTCGTGAAATAGGTTTAGAATGTCATGAAACGTCGAGATTTTAAATTTGAGCGAAAAAAAAATTTTCTGTCTGTCGGTCTGTCTGTCTGTCTGTCTGTCTGTCTTTTTTTTGTCCGCACGTTTTCTCCGGAACGGTTTAAGATATTGACTTGAAATTTTGTACACGTATATATTATAACGAGATCTGGAACTGGATTGTTTTTTGAGGATATCCGGTGAAGGGTTGGGGGTTAAATAGGGGTAAATAGGGGAAAATAAGTAAAGCAAGCTTGTAAGAATACAGAAACTTGAAATTCGGTGTATATACTAGAAGTTAAGGACTCATATTTTTTTATAATATTTTTCAACCCCCCCACCACCCCAACCCCATTAATGGGGTTGATAAATTAAAGTTGAGATATTCATTTGAAATTTCGTAGACGTATGTATTATAACGACGTCTGGAATTAGATTATATTTTGAGATGATTCCGTTGAAGGGTTGGGGGTTAATTTGGGGTAAATATGGGAATATAAGTAAAACAAGTTGGTGAGAGTACAGAAACTTGAAATTCGGTGTATGTGCTTGAAGCCAAAGCGTCAGATTTTTTTTATAATATTTTTCAACCCCCACCACCAATATGAAAAGGGTTGATAAAATAAAATTGAGATATTCATTTGAAATTTCGTAGACGTATGTATTATAACGACGTCTGGAATTAGATTATATTTTGAGATTATTCCGTTGAAGGGTTCGGGGTTAAATAGGGGTAAATAGGGGAAAATAAGTAAAGCAAGCTGGTAATACTACAGAAACTTGAAATTCGGTGTATGTACTAGAAG
Organism: Stenurella melanura; assembly: GCA_963583905.1. Classification (NCBI taxonomy): domain Eukaryota; kingdom Metazoa; phylum Arthropoda; class Insecta; order Coleoptera; family Cerambycidae; genus Stenurella; species Stenurella melanura. The sequence continues at coordinate 139,736,554 of OY757311.1, forward strand.
CCACAGCGTCAGATTTTCTTATAATATTTTTCAACCTAACCACCCCTACTCCAATATGAAAAGGGTTGATAAAATAAAATTGAGATATTCATTTGAAATTTGGTACACGTATGTATTATAACGACGTCTGAAACTAGATCATAATTTGAGATGATGCCGTTGAAGCGTTGGGGGTTAAATAGGGGCAAATAGGGGAAAAAAAAGTAAAGCAAGCTGGTAAGACTACAGAAATTTGGGATTCGGTGTATATACTAGAAACCAAGGCCTCAGATTTCTTTCTAATATTTTTCAAACTCTACCACCTCCGCTTCATTATTAATGGGATTGATAATATCAAATTGAGATATTCACTTGAAAGTTAGTACACGTATGTATTGTAGTGACATCTGATTGAGATGACTCCATTGAGGTGGTAGGTTGTAAATAGTGGAAAATAAGTACGGTAAACTAGAAACTTCATTTTTAACGTATATGGTAGAAACCAACTCCTCAAACTTTTCTATGACATCTACCCCAAATATTATTAAAATTCTATGACCAATAATTTCCACATACTAGAGTGCAAATATAGTCAAGCTGTTTCCTTTAAAGTGACTTGGACGAATAATCTGGATGTGGAAGTAGTGATTCCTTAGGCAGCGGTTTTTAGAAAGAAGGTTCAATATGACAGATAATCCCAAGGAAGGAAACAGAAAAACTAAATAAAATTGAACTAAGAAATTGTTATACCTACTCATAGTCTTAATCAATTTTAGCTTTTATAACTAAAGGCATTAATAATTAATTATTGCTACTGGTGGCAGTAATCTGAATGACACAATTCAATTTTAAGGATCATTTTTAACAGCATGTTATATTTACTTTAACTATAAATGCACCACAAAATATGCACGCTTTATAAATTGTTTTCATCTCAAGATGTGAACCTGTTTTCAATTTAATATAAAGATGAGTAATGAATAGTGATGACAGCAGAGCAGTTAAGTATTTTATATTAAACCGTTTGACAAAATGCACGCATTGTCTGAGGGTGGAGTTATGTTATTGTCATCTGTTGCAATAAGCGAACTCGTATAGGACAAATAATAATTCAAAAGATTAATTTAATGCAAAGGGTAACTCGCTAGTTTAAAGTGGCTCCTATATTTTGTACTATTATTTATTAACGTTGTGTATATCTTTTTTGGTTTCCAACAACATTGACACATCTTGGAATATATTATTCTTATCGGGTACAAATTTTCTTTACTAACCAAAAACATTTTAAGGAAAAGAAAGTTCTCAATTTAATCCATATGTATGTTTTACTTCCACATCCCCGTAGTGGAATGGAAGTATAATAATCGTAATTTTTTTATTTTATATTTGTGGCACTGATTTGTCTGGGTTTGTTGAAGCGACTGATTGGAAATTTGGTTTCAAACTATGTTAGCAGCTTGTCACTCTATTTTATCTTCCAATGCGAGAGAAACTGTTAGCATTTCATGCCAAAATAATATTTTTGCTGCTTATTTTTAAATTTAAATACCCCAGTAGTTCCAAGTAACAGTGTTAACATAAAGCTTACAAATGCAAAAATATGATATCGGAGTTTCCTATGCAATAATGAATGGAGGACATAGTAGCGTATGAAGTTGTTAACATTGTTTGAAAGCAAATTGCAGTCTGGCTACTTAGGTAAACTACGGCCCTGAAAGCCTACAATGATATCCTAAGGATAGCGTAAAAGAGCTCTTCTAAGGGTCCCAGGTTAATCCTACTGATATATGAAAATACATTTATGGGATATCCTGAGGATATGAAAACAGTGTAAATTCTGGATCCCAGGAATGTTCCTGGGATATTCTCAGGATATTGCTAATCCTAACTTTTATATCCCTAGGATGGCCGTAGGATTACTTTGTGCTTTCTGGGTAAATACTACAAACAGTGCCCCAAAGTCAAAATTCTGTTCCCCACCATGTCCTCTGCACCCTCTTCATTGACTGGACTATTTTCAGTATTATTTACCATTGCAGATGACCATTAATAAAGTAAATACAATTCAAATGCCTAATAAGTTGTTAGAATTACTATATAACAATATAAACACTATGATTCTTTAGGATCCTCCAAATATCTCCAAAGATCCCTAAGAATCTGCAAAGATTCCCAAAGGTCCCCCAAAGATTTCCAAACATCTCCAAGGATTACCAAGTATCCCCTAAAGATTTCCAAAGATCTCTGGTGATGTCCATCATTTATTGGTAAAAATTAAAACGAATATTTTTGTTCGATTAAGAAGCGTCGTAGAAGAATTATTTGAAGAAAGCTCGAGGGTCCAAAGTCCATGGACAACTTCATTTACAAATACAAGTTGCCCAATAACTTCAGTCGGTCGTATCTTAAGTTCATCTGTATCAGCCTGCCTATCCACTGGAAACGAAGGGTGACGGCGTCTGCCATTTAAAACTCTCCAGACTCATGACTTTGACCTTATTTTTTAAGCTACGACCATGTTCGGCACATCAAATTTTAGATATTTTTACAGCCTTTAAATATGCATACAGATATTGTCTAAATGTTATTTGTGGCATTATCTTAATTTTCTTTTTCCTTCTTCAATTCTTTGGGACTTCCTGCCACATGTATGTTTTCTTTTTAAGCGGTGCTAGGGGAATCTACAAAATATATCACAATTAACCAGTATGATACTGGTAAATAACCTCTACGCCTGTGACGTTTGCGTCAAAGGATCAGTTAGGGGCTGTTTTTTTTAAATAAACAACACAAATAAGTATAATTGAAATTATATATTTCGCCGACGTTTCGGAAATCTAATATGTTTCCTTTTTCAAGGCTTTTTGAAAAATGTTTTTTGCTGTGTATGACAAATACACAGCTCTAAGAATTTTTGTTATATTCAATATCCATAAATACCATAATGGAACTTTTAACTATGTGTATAAAAACAACTTATTATCAATTAGAAAATGATTTCTATCAGCAGGATTTGGGTATGGCAATGGGTTCTCCATTGTCGCCGATTTTAAGCAATATATTTATGGAGGATTTTGAGACTAGGCATGTTCAAAATTGTGCATACAAACCGGTTATCTGGTGGAGATACGTAGATGATATCTTTGCAATCTGGCCTCATGGTATTGAGTCAGTAGATAGTTTTTTGGATCATTTAAATAATAAAGAAACTTCTATTAAATTCACTTTAGAAAAGGAATAGAAATGAATGACCATTTTTAGATGTTTTAATTAAAAGAGTAAATGGTACAATTGAAACAAGTGTTTATAGAAAACCAACACATACCAACAGATATTTAAATTTCAACTCAAATCAGTCGATGCACGTTAAGAGGGGTGTTGTAAAATGTTTGTATGATAGGGCCAAAATCATTTCTTCTAATGATGAAATACTAAACAATAAGAAGCGGTTTATAAAGGAAGTTCTTATTAATAGCCAATACCCTGGGGGTTTTGTCGATAAAACCTTCATAAATATTGAAAATGGCAATTAGGTGCGACAGAGGCCTGAAAAACGTTACACAGCGTTAATTCCTTATGTATGCGGATTGTCCGAAAAGTTGCGCTGCATCGGTGATAGATTTGATATTAGGACGGTATTTCAAACAAGCAACACTTTAAGATCTATTCTGACAAACACAAAACCGAAGAACCACGAGCAAAATTCTAAAAATTGCATTTATAGTATTCCGGGTGAGTGCGACAAACAATACGTGGGTGAGTCATCCAGACCTTTTAGTGTAAGATTGGGTGAACATCAAAATTATATCAGAAAAAATGAAATTCAGAGGTCCAAGATCTGCGAACACGCGTGGGAGAACGGACATAGAATAAACTGGGACTCGGCAAAAATTTTAACAAAAGAGGCAAATAGAAAAAAAAGAAAAATTAAAGAATCCGCGATAATATTATTGAATGAGGATAGTTGCGTGTCGAATTGTTCCGTAGATGTCTGTACAACTTGGCTGTCAATGTTAAAAGAAGAACTTCACAAACTTAACATTGTATAAAAACTAAAAAACTGTTAAGTATATCAACAGTTCTATATAAATAGTAAGTATCTATGGATATTGAATATAACAAACGTTCTTACAGCTGTGTATTTGTCATACACAGCAAAAAAGATTTTTCAAAAAGCCTTGAAAAAGGAAATAGATTAGATTTCCGAAACGTCGGCGAAATATATAATTTCAAGTTTTTATACTTATTTGTGTTGTTTATTTAAAAAAAAAACAGCCTCTAACTGATCCTTTGAGGTAAACGTCACAGGCGTAGAGGTTATTTACCAGTATCATACTAGTTAATTGTGATATATTTTGTAGATTCCCCTAGCACCGCTTAGAAAGAAAACATACATGTGGCAGGAAGTCCCAAAGAATTGAAGAAGGAAAAAGAAAATGCATACAGAATTATAAAAAAAAGAATTGAAAAAATTATTACGAAATGGAAGCTAATTTCCTTGTATATGTTTTCCCTCGCCCTGTACATGAACTCTGTTAATGCTTTCTTACAAAGGTTTTAATTACCTTCAATTTATTTTATTACGTCATATTCGATATTCTCTTTTGTTTAGAGAAAAAAATTAAAAACTCTCATTTTGACTCCAAACTAAATTCTTTTAAAATAAATTTGAAAAGAATGTAAATAATAATTTTAAGCTTTATTGTAAAAGACATATAATAAACAATATTTAAAGTAACAAAACAGCAACAACAAATAAAGGGAAACATTTTTTTTGCTCTTTTGTGATATCACTTGATGAATCCATTGCTAATAAGTATATGTTTTCATGTCATACACATTTCTTATTAATAAAATTTGGTTGCTCTTCTAGTGGCTCTACAGAAACTAAAATAAAAATTTTTATAATCATGACTAATTTTCATGAACTTCCTTACTTTTCTTCATATTATTTTATTTTTTCGACTTTTAAGTTGTTCAGATTTAATAAATCAACCATAGCTCTGTTATTAGTAAAATTTCACATTTTCTAAGTTGGCCATAAAAGTTTTAATACACTTTTAAAAAAATTATAAGCTGGTATACTTATTTTTATTAAAAATTAAAGATATTGTGCAAAATTATAAAAAAAAAGAAACAAAATAATTCTTAATTATGTTAACACGAATAATAAAAATAAAACAATGTTGATTTTACAATAAATATTAATGTTTTCTCAAAAAAAATTATCAGGTAAAGAGAGAATTAAAAGTTATTTACTAATATTGTTCAAAATTTTTCCCATTAACGTGAATGCAGTAGTTAAATCTTTTTATTAATTCACCATTCACTGTACTTAATAAAGTATTTCGTCGAATAGAATTACATCCACTTCATATTCTATTTTTTAAGTCCTTAATGTTCTGAGGTTAGATGTTATACACAAATTCTTTAAGGCAACCCCACAAAAAGGAATCTAGCGGATTTAAATTTGGTGATCTAGCTGGCCATCGCACAGGTCCGGTATTTCCTACCCACTGGTTTCCAAAAATCGTGTTTAAATAATTAGAAACAATACGGGCATTATGTGGAGGAGCATCATCTTGATAGAACCATATACTTCTTTTCACTTGCAGGAGAATTTCTCCTAACTAATTAGGTAAGTCATTTTGTAAAAAAATCTTGGTAAATTTCGCTATTTAAATTATTTTCAAAAAAAATGTGGTCCCTATTAATCTGCCACCAAGCGTACCTATCCACACGTTGACTTTATATTTTACCTGAAAATTTCTTTCTCGCACCCATCTAGGATTCCTACCACTCCAATAGTGCATATTGTGACTGTTCACACCACCGCTATCATTGAATGTCGCCTGATCGCTCCAAAGAATGCTACGAAGGAAATTGTATCTTTCATTCAGTACGGATATTCGTGCTATAAATGGAAGTCGCCGTGCATAATCTCCCTGCCGAATATGTTGTATTAAAATCATTTCATAAGCACGATAACTTTTGCTTTTGAGGATTCTTCTGACCAAAGTCGAAGAAACATTTGTCCTAGCACTGATTGCTGATATTGAGGTTTGTGGATTTTCATTAACAGTAGCGACAACTGCATTTAAATTAATATCATTCCTTACCGGTTTACTTCTGTCTCTCTTTGGTTTGGTAAAATAACCATATCTTTTAATCATATTATGGTTTTATGGGTCAGGACAGCGTCTAGCAGGAAACCGTTGAGAATAGAGTGTGCAAGCTTTTCTAGCATTACGTTTATATTCTCCATAAATCAATAAAAACTCAATTTTTTCCAAAGTTGAAAATTGAACCATGTCTAATTGTTAGTAGATTGACGAGCGAATTAATGTTCAACAGAAAATAACTACTCTGATTTATTTTAATTTGGCATATTAAAATTTTCATGACTAACGTAGAAAATGTGAAATATTAGTAATAACAAAGCTACCGTTGATTGATTAAATCTGAACAACTTAAAAGTCGAAAGAATAAAATAAAATGAATAAAAGTAAGAAAGTTCATGAAACTGAATCTTGATTATAAATTTTTTTATTTAAATATCTGTAGAGCCACTAGAAGAGCAACCAAATTTCATTCATAAGAAATGTGTACTACATGAAAACATGCACTTATTAGCAATGGGTTCATCAAGTGATATCACAAAAGAGAATAAAAATATTTCCTTTTATTTGTTGTTGCTGTTTTGTTACTTTAAATATTGTTTATTATATTCCTTTTACAAATAAAGCTTAAAATTATTATTTGCGTTCTTTTCAAATTTATTTTAAGAGAATTCAGTTTGGAGTAAAAAAGAGAGTTTTAAATTTTTCTCTCTAAAACGAAAGAGAATATCGAATATGACGTAATAACATAAATTGAAGCTAATTAAAACCTTTATAAGAAACCGCTAACACAGTTCATGTACTGGGCGAGGGAAAAAATATTCACGGAAATTAAGTTTCATTTCGTAATAATTTTTTCAAATATTTTTTAAAAAATCGCTTTGCATGCACATTTAAAGGGCTTAAAGATATTTACAATTTGGTGTGCCGAACATGGTCCTAGCTTAAAAAATAAGGAAGTTGCGAGCCTGGAGAGTTTTAAGTGGCAGACCCTATATGTGCAGATTGGTTGCAAATATTTATGATTTCTAATGGTTAATTAGTATTGTTTACTACTGCACACGATTAATCATCTACATATAATTATAAAATGGATACAAATTCATCAAAATTACTTTCTAACAATATAAATAAGATGACTCTTTAAAATTCCCAATGTATGATTCTTTTTCTACAGTTGATGACCATTAATGTATAAAGTATATCATTATATTAAACTTTTGTTCGCCGTGTCCCAAAATATCACGTATTGAAATTATGTCCATCCATATTTCAGACACCCTGTACACCCTAATCTCTCTGACCATAACTAACCATTAAATATCCCTTTTCTAATGGGTTTCGGGAACAGGGACAAGTCGTAGAGGGAGGTCTTGGCACCCGACTGTAATTCTAATGACTCGAAAATGTTTGAGATATTTATTAAGAAAAATTATTTTCTTTTGCTGTCTTAATTTGCCAATTTTTAATAATTTGTAGTGTGATGTGATTCTATGTAAGATTATAAATGTGATAATATCTTTAAAAATAACAATATATTTTGATACTTTGAAATTTTCCTTGGTACTCAATCTATTTCTATAGGTGATTGAAATACATATGTATTGTCTGCATGCAAATTGGTTTACAATGCTGAAACACAAACCAAATGTCAACATGGTTATTCACTTGAAAAGCGGTATAGTTTTATTGGCAGTAAAACTGAAAGAAATATAAAAACTGTCATAATAAAGTTGTAGAAGGCATAAACAAATTTCGACAACAAAACAGGCTCCAAAGTTAAGCCAATCTTGGAAACAGTAAAATCTTTTCATCATATATTTTAAAGTCTTCCCTGGCTGTAAAACGGACAATACTTTATGGCTTTATTGTCAATGCAGAGTGAAAGTTAAATATTTTACTGTGGTAATTTGAAAGCTTCGCATTAGCTTATTGTGCTGGACATAGAAAATTAGTTATGGATTACAACTGGCAGTCTTATTTGCCGCAGATGGTTTACTTTGTCACAACAGATTTCAGTATTACAATAAATGAAATTATTGAGTCTATTCGCGTCGAAATACAGTGCTGCATGCTGAATGACTTTTAATTAAAATCTACAATAACCTGCAACATAAAGAGAACATGAATAAAAGTACATTTGACATAGTTACAATGTAACAGTATACAGGGTGCTAGAAAAATTTAATGGCAGAATTTAAGATTGGAGATGAAAGAAAAATGTGTGACATGCAGTTCTCTTTATACAAGGTGTTAAAGTTAATTGAAAAACACAATATTTTAACTGCCTCATTGACCTGTATATGTAGATTTTTGTTTAAAGTTGCATGAAATAGGAGTAATTGTTGGACCTTCTACAAGGCTTTAAAATAGATTCACATTATCGAGCATCGAATGCTTAAGCATAGAGCGTTTCGGTTTCCAATGATTTTGTATCGAATCGCTTAAAGTTTAGTATATTTCGTTTGGCTCACCCATACATTCTATTTTTGCAAAATGCTGATGAAATTTAGAACAGTCTTAATTTTTCTTTGGCGTAAAAAAATAATTGAGCATAACTTTTAAAATACGAGAAACATAAAAATTATCTTAAAAATGACCAAGACTCAAACGTATCGTATCACGATATCTTTTTTCATTTTAAACAGTTGTGTTTTCTTGTAGATATTAGTTTTACTGCTTTTTAAAGTAAACTGTTTATTTCCACAATACTGTGGACATTTCAAGGAAAAATGTAATTTCGATTTTTTCTTAATTACTCGTTTAGCAGTTGAAATAAAAATGTTCATTACATTGTTTACTTAGTTGTGAAACATCATGCTGCAATATTTTAAATAAAGTTCGGATGAAAAATATCTATCTTTCAACATATAGGTACAGCGTGTTAAACTGTGACAAAGATATATTTATTATATTACACACAAAAATATTCATTAAACAAATCATAAAGACGTACGCTTCATTAGGTAACATTTCGAAGGGCACAAAGCACCATTCACCCCTAGAATACAACAATGTGATTGGTAAATCATATATTTACCCGGTATTCTTAGTACCAGCAGGATGTTTGCCCCATTGCTCTAAATATTTTGTTAGCAAACTATAACTAAATAATGCACAATATTTCGGATATATGGCATTGTGTCTAATAATCGGAAGCCCATTATTCGAAAGTGTGTGAAAAAACGGATTTTTCTATAGAAATATTAATAGCAGTACGTTATATATCATGTCTGCAGAGAATAAGGCCACTTATGTATTCGGTGTGCTATTGTAGCATAAAACGCTGCGTGCATTATATTAAGTTATATATAGAAATAAGTATAACTTATGCTTGATTGGCTTTTTAGGAATATTAAATTCATACGCACCGAGAGGGATGTTTGGTTATTTTCTGTTTATTTATACGATATTCATTTCAACACAATGCAAGTATTCAATGACTTTATCGTTTTGGCTCATGTTTATTCAAATATTTTTATTGTATATAGAGTACACTGTCGGTTTTTTACAAGAGGTTGGAGCTTCGTAATTTGGATGCGGAGTAAGGTAAATTCTCTTCATAAATTATTTTTAGTTCATTGTGTGAAATAGAACTAGGTCTACTGATGTGTATGAAGTAACATCTTAACAATTTGGTCTTGTGCATCTAAAAGTTTTTTTAAAGTGACACAATGGAAACATTCAGGTATGTGATGATATATCTTATGTGGGGGTGACTTTAACATACAAGAAAATAGTAAAACCAGGTTGGCATCATGGAACATTTTGATTAAAATCATCAAAAGGAAGGGTTATTAATAAAAGGTACTATTTTAAGAACGCTTTATTCTAAGTCTATTTTATAGTTTCGGTAATATTGTCAGTTATTTGCATTAGTCAAAAGGAGCATATTAGTCGAGAAAATGAAACATTTAACCCCAACTCCGCCCCACCTGATATTTATGTGAGATGGTGTAAAATGTTACTAAAGATGAAAAGAACAAAGTCCAGGTCAAGGGAACTGGTGCTTTTTCGATTTCCGGTCGTAAGCTGCGACAGAAGTTAGCTATTTCCGGCCACCAACAGATTTTCTTTAAGTTGAAAAAGAACAATTGTATTTTATATTTTGGACAATTTTAAGTATTTGTTTGACTCTTCAGATTTTTTACCTAATCTACTCTTAAAAATTGAGGAAGTTACTCTGAGGTAATCCATAATTATAACGAAATTAAGTAAAACACTACTATGGTTTTACCACTATATTTGCACAAAACGTTAATGCAGTTTCAACACATTATTTCATTTTCAAACGATGATTCAACTAAGAATGAAATACAAAGATTTGGTCCCTATTAATTTTAGAAACATATTTAAATAGGGACCAAACATCGGTTGAAAATGACATAAAGCGTTGAAACTGCAGTCGCGTTTTGTGCAAATATAGTGGCAAAAAACATAATAGTGTTTTACTTAATTTCGTTATAATCTCGCTCTTCTCAAGATATAAGCGTTTAAAAAAACGTGTGTGTTGGTTGCTTTTTGGCAGTTTTAAGCATATTTTGGCATTTTCTTACCTAACCTCACTCTTCTCGACATATAAGCGTTTAAAAAGAAACGTTTATTTAGGCTTTCTTTTCAATTTTGGGGGCTTACTATGAAGTAAAACTTGTGGACCTAATATTCTGGACAATTCTAAACATTTTTTGACATTTTACATTTTTTACCTAACCTCATCGTTCTCGAGAGAGAGAAGAGAGAGCATTTAAAATAAGAAACGTACATTTAAGCTTTTTTTCTTCAAGAAACTAGTACTTACAATTATTTATAGGCACTTATTATGGATAAAACATGTGAACTGTATATTCTGGACACTTGTACACATTTTTTGACTTTTGACATGTTTTACCTAACGTCGCCCTTCTCGACATAGGCATTTGAAAATAAGAAAACTTATATTTAATAGTTAGAGACACGGCGACCATTATACCATTAGCAATGTACGAAATTAATTTTTTCATAGAGTATAGGTCCCCTCTACTCTGAAGTAATGTTCTAGCGCTTTGCTGGGAGGCGCAGAAGCGCCTTATATTCAAAAATTTTAATGAATTTAAAAGCATTTTGAGTCGTGTCTGGAAATGATTCCACAGCATCTGTAAGACCCCAAAGTAACGGGAAACCCATTTTCAGACAAGTCACCCTTGGCAAAAAAATTTCCGAGCATATCAGAAAAAGAAAATGGAAAAATTTTAAAGTATTAAGTGACATGAGTCTGAGCGGACTTGATCGATTCGTATTGATATGGAGATTACCCGAAAACACTTTTTTGATAAAATTGATCTCGCCAAAGTGCGACTCTTTAACGCAAAGTGCGCGGTTGCGCTATATAATATTAATAATAATAATAATAATAATAATAATAATAATAATAATAATAATAATAATAATAATATCCTACATCCACAGACATAACGCGGCTTTACGAGTGCTATATTACCATCTTCGGCACTCGTACGAGGTAGACCAAACACCAGTGCTGCCTTATGTTCCCGGAGAGATCGAGTCCGTTGTCGAGAACGAGAAGTGCCGAATTTATTGGAACTACTCGTTCCCGACCGTCAGGCTGATTCAAGCCAACAAGCCTGACATAGTCCTCCTCGACCACCAGACCAAGGTGATGTATGTCATCGAGTTCTCGGCACCTGCCGAGACAAACATCGCCTTGAAGGAGGAGGAGAAACGGACCAAATACCGAGATCTCCGGTATGAGCTCCGAGCGCTATACCCAGACTACTCGGTCAAGATGGTCGTCCTGATAATCGGCGTTCTCGGTGGGATGAGGCCTACGCTGCTCTCAGCATTGAAGACCATACCGGCCTGCCAAAAATCAGCCGAATGGTTGGCAGGCCAAATGCAGAAGGCAGTCGTCTTAGGGTCCCTGCGTCTACTCAGGGCACACGATTCTGGAATCTACAACCACTAACCCTGCGGGATGTGGGGAGTGGTTGTAGATAATTCGCTGGCGCTTCCCCTGTGAGAATATCGGAGACACGGGAGAACTGTCCAGCATCGCTAACGCGAAAAAAAAAAAAAAAAAAATAATAATACGGGAACTATACAACACATTACTGGTGCATGTAGTCATCTAACACAAACTGATTATCTTCACCGACACAATCAGGCTGCAAATATAATACACCAGAACCTAGCCATCAAGCATAACCTGATTGAAAACAGCTTGCCATATTACAAATACAAACCTGAGCCTGTGCTAGAGTCTGATAGGTTCAAACTTTACTACGACAGATCTATCATTACGGACCGAACCATCCATAATAACAGACCTGACATAGTCCTTCAAGACAAAAGAGAAAAGACCGCCTACTTAATAGATATTGCTATCCCAAACACTAACAACGTCCAAAAAACAATAACAGCAAAACATCAGAAGTACACGGAATTGATGGAAGAGATAAAACGGATGTGGGGTATGGACAATGTATATATAGTACCCATTGTACTGTCAACCACCGGCGTCATCCCTATGAGTTTACACGAAAACATCAAAAAATTAAATTTACACAAGGGTACTTATATAAACTTACAAAAAGCTGTGATTCTAGGAACAATAAGAATAGTCCGCAAGTTCTTGAATCAAACATGAGGGTGCTTGGCTTGGCCCGTACCTCATGAAAAATTGCCAGCATAGAAAGAGCTGAGAACAACAGAGATAATAATAATAATAATAATAATAATAATATGGGACACTGCTATCAACACCGATAGGGCAGTAGAAGAAAACAGACCTGACATCGTTTTGTTCGACAAGACATCCAATAAGGCAATAATCGTCGACATTGCAATCCCTTCAGATCAGAAGTTAGTTTGGACAGTTGCTGAAAAAAAGAGGAAATATCAACCACTTGCTGTAGAGCTGAAGACAATATATCAATTGAAACAAGTAGATATTGTTCCTGTTGTTGTTTCCGCAAATGGCCTGGTCACCAAAGATTGGACAGAGGCAAAACAAAAACTCCAGCTGCAGGACAGGCACTTGAGAACTATGCAGAAAGCAGCATTGCTGGGCACTGCAAATATTGTGCGCAAGTTTCTATCACTAGAGTAATCAAATACTTCCAAACTACCACCACTGGAAACAACTAAATGTGCTCCTAAGCTAGTCTTGGGTGATTGAACCCCGGCTAGTTCATTAGGGAAAAAATTAAAATAAGAGTAAATAATAATAATAATAATAATAATAATAATAATAATAATAATAATAATAATAATAATAAGACAGAGTGGAAATAGTCCCTATTGTGATCTCAGTGGAAGGAGTTATGACAAAGCAGTTAAAGAAAAACATAGAAAAACTGGGCCTACCAAGCTTTCATTACGTTGTCATACAAAAAATAGCAATCCTCCAAACGTGCCACATAACGAGAAAATTCTTAAACGGAGCAGGATAGAATGAAGTTTCTCCCTGACTCTAAGGACATACCAGCTTACCAGCTCAGCTGAGACAAAGTAGTAATAATAATAATAATAATAATAATAATAATAATAATAATAATACTACCTCAATCGTCCGCTCATTCCTAAATTCAACACTATAATCACAAGTATCTTGCTGCGGCCGATACTTGTTTGTGTACCCACTATTAGTGGAGATTTAATTTATAATAATAATAATAATAATAATAATAATAATAATAATAATAAGGAAGCGAATCCTAGGCGAAGACGTCGAAACCGTCAAATGTCGGATGTGTGACGCAAAGGAGGAATACCTGAACCACATTGTAGCAGGATGTTCAACACTAGCCCCAAAAGCCTACCTGGATAGGCATAATAGAGTTGGGAAGATCGTCCATCAGAAGCTACGGGAGAAATATATGGGACTCACAGATACTGTCCCCTATTACCAGTACGAACCACCAGCCGTGTGCGAAACTGAAGAAGTTCACTTGTACTGGAATAGGAAAATACAAACCGACAGACCAATCCCAAACAACATTCCTGATCTCGTGTTAACTCTCAAAAATGAAAAGAAGACCCTTATAGTGGACTTTGCAGTGCCGCTTCCAACTAACATTAGTAAAACGTACATAGAAAAAATAAGCAAATATCAACCGCTACGTGATGAAATTCTGCAATACCTAAAAAGTTGAAAAACAGCCTGAATCAGTTATGTCTGGAGCATGAACTGTACCTACCAATACAGAAGTCCGTTCTACTGTACACATGTAGTATTGTACGAAGGGTAATTGGCGATAACCATAAATATTTTTAATACATCTACCAAGCAGACCATCTTGTCCCAGGACCGATGAGTCATAGCTTTTAATAACCACTCCCCGGCGAGGAAGTGTGATACAAGAGGGAATAATAATAATTAAAAAAAATAATAAAAATAATAATAATAATAATAATAATAAATGACTTTATTAAACAAACAGTGTTTGCTTACATAGGCGAATTTCAGGTGTCATACCACCTGCTCTTCCACTTAACCGTGTGCTCTTCCACTTAATATCCCATGCAAATTTGCGGAAAACCGGTCCACTTCTGATAGTGCAATACGATTATATGTTCCCCTACGTAATCTTTTGCTCTGAATCGATTGCGCGGGGTCTCAGCTCCCCTAACCCTCAAGTTTCTCCCCTATCGGCTATAAACCACCCCCCGAATCCGTTTTTCGCTGTTTCCTTTCTGTGTTTCAATCAAAAATATGATGAATATGACCAATACTGAGATGGTTGTTTTCAATTTTTGTAAAATACGTCCAACTATTGAATGAGAAACAGGGTTTTGGGGATATCTTCGGTTAAAAATATCAGCTGTGTCTCTATTTTTTCTATTTTCTTCGTGAATTAAAATAATTTTTTCTTCTTTAGTAAATATTCAACAGCAACAGAAGAATTAGATTTTATTACAAACATTAATAGGGCATCGATACGGCAAAAAATTTGTTTTCAAAAGTTGATTATATAGCGAAAGTTATTAAATCAATTCGTATTCTTCACTTTTGAGGTTCTTGAGGTAAATTTAAATAGGAATTTTGAGTTTTATTTATGTGATCTAAATTTGATTTAAATGAACAATGGTTTCTTTAATATTTAAGCTGATTATTGTGCAAAATTTCACAGTAAGGGTTCAGAATTACTGAAAATAGTCCTGTTGTTTTTTGTAAAAATGTGTTTTTGCCATTATTAATTACATTTAAAAAAGATATGCAACATTTATGTATTTTTTGCATTGAAACACTTCAAAATAACACAACTGTAAATAAAAAATTTACATATTATGGTCTCGGCAGCGCTGAATCATCTTGTCAGAATTTGAACTAGCAATGTCCCATTTTTCTGAAATTTATTTGTCCATAATTTTGGGTGTTTAAGAAAGCAGGGTGATAATTTCAGACATGGCTCAAATGTTTTGCGAATTTGGGACCAACAAATTAAAAAAAATGTAATAATAAAATGGCGAAACCTGGAGCGACAAATTTCTTTTCGCGTAATCTTTGATATATAATGTGCCTTCCTGCCAAGTTTCTACTTGAAATTCGCTTTTTTCTTTTTTTCCAAATTTGCCTCTTTTTCTTAAATTTCATGATATGCTGGAAAATTTTTTCGCAAAGAGTGACTTGTCTGAAAACGGGTTTCCCGTGACTTTGGGGCCTTACTGATGCTGTGGAATCATTTTCAGACATGACTCAAAACACTTTTGTGTTAATTACATTTTTTTAATCTAAGGCGCACCAGCGTCTCCCAGCAAAGCGCTAGAGCATTACTTCACAGAACAAAGTTGTAGAGTTGGACCAAAACTATATGAAAAAACAAATTTCATACATTGCTAATACTGCAGCCATTATGGTCGCCGTCTACTAATACTATAAGCTTTCTTTGTTAAAAAACTAGTATTTACAATTATTATTGGTCTTTGATTATCAGTTAGGACGTTGGACTTCATATTTTGGACAATTCTAAGCATGTTTTTACTCTCGATATTTTTTGCCTAACCCTACTTTTACCCAGATATAATATTTCTAACGCTTATATCTCGAGAAGGGTAAGGATAGGTAAAAAAATGTCAAGTGCCGAGAAATGCTTCGAATTGCTCAAAATATAAGGACTATATGTTTCAATTCATGTTAATGGTCGATAATACTAGTTATTAGAAAACAGAGAAACTAATACACTTTTTTCCCTTTTAAACCTTATATCTCTAGAAGGGTGAGGTTCGGTAAAAAATATCAAGAGTCAAAAAAATGACTATAGTTGTCCAAAATAGAAAAACCAAATGGCTCTTTTTCAACTTAAAAAAAATTGTTGGTGATTTGAAATAGCGAACTTCTGTTCCAGTTTACGACCGGAAATCGAAAAAGCACCAGTTCCCACGACCCTGACTTTGTTCTGTACATCTATAGGAGCATTTTGCACCATCTCACATAAAAATCAGGTGGGGTGGAGTCTTATTTTGGAGTTTAGGTCTTTTTCCTGATTTATTTCCTCGACTATGTCCACGCTAGTTTGATTATATCCATTTGTTAAATCTATCATTGAAAAGAGAAGGCATTAAGTAAGGAGTCTGGTCGTTAACTAATTACTAATTCTCTGGCCAACAACTGTTTCCATCAATCTTATTTTGAATCTGAGAATATCATATATAAATTTGTTACGAGTAGCTGACACTTAAATAATATGATCTGTGTTACAGAAAACTGCATTTTGAAAATTAAACCTATGTTAACCTTTGTCCCCAGTCAGGTAGACTGCTGCTATTTTCGCCAAACCCCTTATTATATTATTTTTTAACTTCTTATCACCAAAAGTTCTCCTAATTTCAGTTGCAGATGTGAAATTTATAACTACAGTCCGATAATAATAATAAATAATTTTGTCTAAAGCATTTGAAATTAAAGAAACATATTCTTTTTAGGATTTTGCAAACAGCGGAAAGAAAAACTATCTATGAGAACTAAACGGGGACGGTAGCTCAGTGGTTTAGCGCGTCTAGCTTGCATACTGGCATACCTAACGAAGCAGGTTCAATCCTTGCTCACCGCGAAATAATTTTAATTATAAAATTATCCCCAAGATGTGGTTCGGACTCCACTATAAACTGTAGGGCCTGTAGTTACCTCGGTGACTTGAGAAGCGGTTAGGAAAACATTTTTTTTTAAGGAAAAACTATATGTAAAAATATTAATGAAATCTTTGCATTCTTTCGATAACCTTACTTCTGGTTATGCTAACAAGTAAAAATTCTTATTTGCCATTCTCATTATAACACTAGCATCCAACATAGTCCCCTACGGCTAGGCAGGTTAAACTAGTATCTACATGATGCCCTACAATATGTAAATTCAGTTAAAAATAAGAACAAAGGCCTGCAATTAAATTATTTACCTGCCTTGTCTTTAGAAATTTTTCCATTCTAATGAATTACATTTTCATAAAATCACATTCAGTTTCTTGGAAATGCTTAGCCTTTGAAACGTTTTGCGTCCACAATAAGGACGAAAAACGTTTGAAAGTCTAAGCATTTCCAAGAAACTGAATGAGATTTTATGAAAATGTAATTCATTAGAATGAAAAATTTTGCGTCCAAAGATTTCATTCATATTTTTACATATAGTTTCTCTTTTAGTTCTCATAGATAGTTTTTCTTTCAGCTGTTTGTAAAATCCTATAAAGAATATGTTTCATTACTATAAACAAACAATACATAATTCACTTTTAAGCATTTGAAATTCTTTTACACGATTTTATTTTTAAATATGTAAAGCATCAGATCAACACGATTCCTCAAAGGTCGTTCAACAGTTACCACTTTAATCACAGAATTTATTTCAGATTCTGTTGAGTGTACAGACAGAAGTGATATAAACTAACTTTTCTAAAGCCTTCGATAGGCTAAACCACGATTCCCTCTTAGACAAATTTAATTTTATGGCTTTTGGAATAACTTTATTGCACTTTTTAAATCATGTCTAACTGATAGAAGGCAGTATCTTGTATACTCTGATGTTAGATCTATCGAAGTTTTAGCTACAACAGGAGTACCCCAAAGTTCAAAGTTAGGGTCACCTTTATAGTTTGTTCGTAAACGACATAATAGACAATCTTATTATTCGGTTTTTTGAAAGACACTGTGGCCATTAGAGGCAAGAGTAAGTTATTTATTACAGGGTCGCAGATTAGAGGTAGAATCAATGTCGATCTAGTCAGGGGCAATTTTTGGGGGTAGATGAGTAGGCAACAAGGTGATATCAATCTACAAAAGTAGAAAACACATACAAATATTTTTTAAGTAAAGAACTAATGTAGAATAGTAAAGGTTATTAGCGAAATCCAGCTGAAAGTCACAGACATTTAAACAGAATGTGGCACACTAACAATTTCTATATTTAAGATGTGAACATTATTTATCGGATAGAGAACAAGTGAAACATTAATTACTAAAAATAAGCAGATTTAAATAACAATACCTAGATATATGTACTTGGACAAGTAGATCCCAAAATATTCATCACGATTGCTTCCATAAGCGATTTGAAAATTTTAATTATACAGGCACACAAATAAAAGGAACAATTACCCATGCACACCTTTTCCAAAGGACTGACTCACCTACTCGTATGTATTTTGACCTCCGGTGTCCGAATTTTACATAATAAATATTCCATGGTTAATTTTTTCGGTAGCTATCTAAAAACCACTTTTGAGACCCTATGTGTTTGACGCAAAATTCAAATTCGGAGGATCAAAATACATAAGGGTAAAAGAGTCAGTTCTTCGGAAAACAATCTCTTTTGTATTCCTGTAATCATTACAATTACATCAAGACATTTCGATCCGCCAACTGGCAACTAAGGTATACCGTACCAAATATCTTGCCGACCAAGCTAGCTTTTACAGCATTGACCTTATTCTTCTGTCAAATAACATGAATTTAGATTTTGTATAGATTAATATTAAATTATGTTCCATAGATAAACTCATTATTTTATCAAGCACAAGTGTTATGATATCAGCTTCTACCAGTTTCAATACCTGCATGTGAGTAAAGCACTATGTTATCTGCAGGCTTATATCCGATAGTTTAAAACAATATAGAACTTAGGATGTGTAAATACTGAATAATAATGGACTCAAATTTGACCCTCGAGGCACACCTAACAATATATCTAGAATTGGAGAGGAAGTATTATTATTTACCTGATCACATGGGATATATATGTGATTACAAATTAATATTGAATCCAAATGTATGACCTCGGCAGACCTCCGGATCTTGGTCAAAGATGCAAAAACCTGGGAGTTTTTGTCAATTTTTATCCCTACGATCTACCGTTTTGATAAAAGCAATTAAACAGTTTTTGAAAGTAGACTTTTACTAAAAACTGGTGCCAAAATGAACTAAGTAGACCAAATAGTCTCCATGGTATAGCTATTCAAAATTTTGCAAAATTTTTATATTTTGTAACTTTTAGCAATTTTTAACTTAAAAATCTGTGAAATATCTACTGCTACTATAACGAGGTTCAAAAAATTCATTTTATCCGAACGAAATAAAATAAAATAGTACTATTACATTGATTAGATCAGAAAACAGGAAGGAATATTATTTCAAGAATTTTTCAAAAATTACCTAGTTATAAACAGTTCTTATATTTTTCAAAGAACATTAGCTCTCTTGGACGGTCTGGGAGTGTCGTCCGTGTCGTCTCTGTTGCTGTTCTCGCTTATCTCCCTTTCTTCTTCTTGAGATTGTCCAACGCCTCGTCGTCTGATTCTTCTTCGAGATCTGGGAAGTATGTTTTTAGTTAAATCACTACAAATACTTATTTCTCTATAAAGATACATATCTCTACATAAAATATCTCCCTATATTTTCTGTTACTAATTTTTTAAATAGATTCGACACTGATATTTTACAAACTTATTTTATAAAACCACCGGCGAATCGGCTCAGGGGTAAGCAGGGGGGCTCTGCCCCCCCAGCACTTCACAGTAAATAACTATAATATGTACAGGCAGGTAGATACATAACACATATTTCACTTCAGAAAAATATTAAAACCGGAAAAGTAGCCCAAAATGGCGAAATATGAGAAATTTGACATTTTTTTACAGCTGTGTCTCGGAAACTATTAGATCTAAAGAGTCCGTTCTCGTAACAATAATTATCAAATTCAGTCTACTTTCAAAAAGTATTAAATTGTTTTTGTTGAAAAAGTAGGTCTTATGGGTCATAATCGACAAG
The DNA here is from genome assembly GCA_963583905.1 of Stenurella melanura. NCBI lineage: Eukaryota > Metazoa > Arthropoda > Insecta > Coleoptera > Cerambycidae > Stenurella > Stenurella melanura. Next base: position 139,756,902 of record OY757311.1, read on the forward strand.
AAATGAGAAAATGGCAAAAATCTCGCAGCTTTTTGAATTTTTGACCAAGACCCGAAGGTCTGCAGAGGTCGTAAGCTTGGAATTATCATTAATTTGTAATCCTATATAACATATTAAAAAAACAAAGATACCCGATTTGATGTCAGGTACTCTCCCTTTTGATGACAACTTTACTGGACCATAAATTCTATCACTGGTTGTATAAAACCATAATATTTCACTTTTGCACACATAAGTTTATAATCATTTATAGTAACACCAGCACACTAGTTCAATAAACACATTGCACGTAACTCATAAATTTATTGCTTACCAATGTTTGTACATTTCACGGTATCGTGTGAAATTTTTCGAATTAAATTAGTTCGTACCCCGGGTAGCCGACGAAACACAAGTAATTCGCTCGATTAAATCAAGAGTGTGTGAAATGTTATCTGTCACTGGGATCAATCGATTCACGACCGATTTGTTGTCAACATACGCTATTTATATAATATGGCAATTATTGACTCATACGACAAAGGGCATAAGGGTGAGTTTAAGCAACCCATCTCCACGAATTAGCACCAGATGTGCTGCGTTGGTTGCCAAACACTCATTGTATATTTCAACAATGAAAGTTAAATGTGCGATCGAACGATTAGGCTAGGATTCTATTGACACACCGGAGCAATTTGTAAGGGCTATTTTGTACAGCCCGTTCACTGATAAGTACGGGCTGATAACATCAGAACTGCGGTTTGTTTTGTTTATTAAATCCTTTTACAACTATTACTATATGTAATAAGCAGATTATGCTTGCTGGGAACGGTTTTCGATTGTAATTGAAGATTGTTATTGTGTTCCTCTCGATTGAACAACGCTTTTTATCTGCTAGACATAAAAAATACACAACTGGTAAGTAAAAATAATGTGTTCTGTATCTTTAATAATATAAATGTATACAGAAGGTATACCAGGTGGCTATGAAAGTATTGCTTGCAAGATAACTCGCTTATTATACTCTTCGCAGATACAAGACGAAGAGTATATTGCATTCGATCGGCACATTTCTAAAACCGGTAATATTGTTCGTAGAGAAAAAAAATTCGTATCACTGTGTTGGCGATCGAATTCTGAACAACTTTGAAAATGTCCGTCCGTCTGTCTGTCCGTCCATCTGTCTGTCTGTCCGTCCGTCACGTTTCTTGCAAGCACGATAATTTAAGAACGAAAATTCCGATTGTATTGCAATTTGGGTAGTAAGTTAGTGTTAGCTAGTGCCAGAACGCTATTGTTTTTGAGCAATATCGATCTATAAATAAAAAAGTTATTAATTATTTAAATAAAAAATTTTTTTCTTTGTATGTATTGTAATTAAACAAAAAATAACTAAAACTGATATTATTTACAAAAAAGCTTGTTTTGAAAAACATTGTTTTGAATTTTTTGATGTTGATAACATAAAGATAAGGATAGATAGAATATTGTGGAATTTTTACAAAAGCAGTAACCGAAAGGCATTATAACTTTCTCATTTTAAACGACAATATCCAATTTTTTACTCATCATACACAGTTTTTCTATCGGAAGGGTGCTGTAGTAGGGTCGAGAGTGGATGTACCGTGTGACGCTCCCGAAGGAAACTCCAAAAGAATCGGTTAAAACGTCATTAAACTGGATAAAATTTAAGTCATGGGTAGATTAAATGAAGTGTAATAATAGAAAAACAAAGCACACACCGAATTGAAGACTGAAAATTACTGTTAAATGTTTGTTAAAGTAACGTAAACACGTGTCTAGTGTAGAAGGTATTAGACATAGGCCATGAAATAGAAATTGGAAAGCGACCGTTGAAACTAATTACTACAGGGACAAACTCATATACAGGGTGTGCAAAGTGTGCAAAACGTCCAGATTGAATGTTCGAAATCGGCAGCAATGCCTCTCTTATGCAAATCAATCAATAAATCAATCATACATAGTTTTTCTATCCAATAACGTTTAACAACATTAGAATTCTAGATGCATAACTCCAAAGTCGGATTTTTTAAGTGGACTTTGAAGACGTGGTGTACATATTCTGGCACAAAGTTCGTCCCGATTTTGGGGTCCCGTTTTGTAAACTTCATTCTTTATTTTTACGAAAACAAAAAAAAATTATAATTCCAAAGTAGTAATATGTTCCAACCTCGGTGGCCAGAGTTCAAAAGAGCTGTTTCTCGCTATCCAGTTTTTATTTTTTTATTTATTATTTAAATGGCCAATTACAACTAATATAAATACCAAGATTAACGTGCAACACTTTTCTGATAGTATCTTAATAACTACTAAGTTCTGTACTAATGTTGCCCCCTAGTGTCCTCAGTTTGTTTTATCACGGTGCACTTGATATTCGCACAATACTCTGCTCTTGCACCGACTAGACTAACTCAAGAGGCTCCGTTCTTTTGAGCCTTCATCTTATCCCACGTTGATTAAGCAGCTGTAATATTTCAATATTAACGTGATTTCTAAGTCGCTCTTCATGACTCTGTGCAAATCTCTTGACTTCATCTGCAATCATTTCTACACCCAAGTCTTTGTGTAGGTCGCTATTTCGTACATTCTAAGGAGCATTGAGCACTCCCATTAACACTTTATTTTGAAAACGTTGGATTGTTTCAATATTACTTGCACTACCATAGCCCCAGAGTTGGATACCGTATGTCCACACATGTTTTAAAACTTGATTGTATAGGATTAATTTGTTATGAATAGAAAGGTTAGAATTTTTTCCTAGCAGCCAGTACATTTTTCAATATTTAAGATCCAATTCATCTTTTTTCTTCTTTACGTGTTCCTTCCATTTTAACATAGCATCCAGATTCTTACCTAGATACTTAGCGGTGTTTGCATATAGGATTGTATGATTGTTGAAGGTGATGGCCATCGGTTCAGTGTATCGGCTTATGTGCACTGATTTGCTTTCGTTAAATTTAAGGCGCCAGAGTTTTGTCCATCCATTAACTCTATTCAAAACTGTGTGAACATTTTTTTTTAACCAACTGCTAGTACCACCGTGTCATCGGCAAAACTGGCAATTGTAGTTTGTTCTGTTGGTGGGATATTACTAGTGTATAATAAATATAGCAGTGGACCCAAAACACTGCCCTCTGGTATACCAGCCTTTATCGATATCAGTTCAGAGCATTCCTCATCACACTTCACTCTATACACTATTTCACTAATACATGATTTTAGTAAGAGACTGTGTTATTTTGGTAGAAGTTGTTCTAGTTTATGTTCCAATCTCTGGTGCCAGAGCAGCATCCAGGAAAACTGCTGAATATATCATTTTCTTCTTCAGTGCTTTCTCTAGGTGGTCTGTGAGCCTATGAACCTGAATCCAAATTGGTCTATCAGGATTATGTTCTTTTCGTCAATGATAGGTTTAACGCTTTTTAAAAGCAGTTTCTCATACATCTTCGATATCACTGGCAACAGTGAAATATCTCTGTATGAGGAAACTTCATTAATTTGTTTCCGTCATAATAACCTCTGCTATCTTCCAACACCTTGGCGCATATTTCAATCTGTACGATGCATTGATCAGGCTTGCTGATTTTACTACTGCTTATCTTGGCAATTGTTTCAGTATTTCGCCAGTTATCAAAACATATGCTGACGCTTTTTTTGGATGTATGCTTGTTTCGATCTCTTCTAGTACTTCTTTTGGTGTTACATACTCTATTTCTCTGGATCGCTATCCAGCGATCTGAAAAATGAACGTCAAACCATTACCGAACAAACCTAGTATTATGAATCGATGCTCCATCTAATTGAAAATACATTTACAGTGTCAGTTTTAATGAGAGATTGCTTCCAAGAAGTCATTATCAAAAAAAATCACCAATCGAGCTGCGTTGGGTAAGAAATGAAAAGGTTTCCCAAGAATTTTACAGCACACGTTGACCTTTTGAGAATTTTGGCTTTTGCAGCTAATTACCCAACGATGATTTTCTGTAGTCCGATATTTGAAATTTTGGGAAGTAACTGTTCCATTGGTAGTGAATGTGGCCTCGCCGGTAAACTTAATTTTATAAAAAAAAAAAAATTAAAAGTTGTCAATGGTCAATTTTCAAGTTTAGACACTAAAGGGGAGGTTTTTGAGGGAAAAAATTATTTAGATTTATAATTCTGAAACTTTGTAGATATGATAATATTGTACTATTGTGGGAGCAAGGGGACGGTTTTTAAGGGAGTTGAGAATTAAAATATTATTTTAAACTTTTTGAGTAAGATTTGTGAATCTACGAAAAAAATATAAATGTAATTTCAACCCCCTTAAAAACTGTTCCCATGCTTCCTAGAATTTTTTAACTATTTTTGGTGTATTCTCGAGTACAAGATTATCGTATCTACAAAATTTCGGAATTTTAAAACAGAATAATTTTTTAAACCTCCCCCAAAAACCACCCCTTTATTGTCTAAATTTTTTTAACATTTTCCCACTTTTCTAACTAATATTTTCTATTCATTTGCAAATTTGTGGAATTTTGTCCACCTAGAACTTGAAAATTGATCGCTGGCTGGCGTGTATTAATTTCTTGGATAATCTCTCTATTAGTTCGAACGTTGTCTCAAAATAGTTTTATTACCTCAATTTTTTCTTGTAATCTTAAAAGTTCACTAGGAATTTTTTTGTTTTACTGCTAAAATACGAACTGTTGGAAACTAAATGTGACTTTGGGCAACTTTTTAAAATATTATTCTTTTCGATATTTTCGAGTTATCGTAATTTCGTCGTCTTCAAATGGTCGTAGTACAAAAATAACGGGAATACAAGAATGGAATCGTATTAATTGCGACACCCTGTACAAAAGGCGTAAAAATGTCTTCACCTAATTTTTTAAGAGGCCCAATAAAATACATATTTTTTGGAACTGCTATGAAATTTGACATTATTTCATGTAGAGCTAGCCACAGCCAATCTAATATTCCAATAGCATTTATTACCATCAAACCCAACCCTTCCAACTCCCTTCTAAAATTTAGAAATGTGTGCTCCAAGGAAATTTGAATCTCCTTGTGCCAGTCGATTATTACGTATTGTTATGTAATATGCAATCGGGATTTAGGTAAAATCATTCCACATCAACGGCATTGACATATTTAGTAGATGATTTTCTAAGAAACATTAATGGTTGAAAATATACATGTTTGGTGCTGTTAGATTTTTCAAAAGCTTTTGATACCTTAGACCATTCTATGCTACTAGCAAAACTCCATTATGTTGGTTTTTCGAAATTTGCAACAGATATTATGGGTAATTATTTATGTGGAAGAGAGCAAGCTATGGTCATAGATGATGATGGCATTAGAATTACATCGCACTTGAGGAATTTAAATACAGGTGTGCCCCAAAGTTCCATCTTGGGCCACTGTTGTTTACGTTGTACGTTTCAGATATTTCAGATGTAGTCACTAGTTGCCAACTACATCAATATGCAGATGACTCGCAGATATACAAATCATTTGATTTCCAAGAGCGGCAGGATGCTTTAAGTTTAATAAACCCGGACATATATAAAATCCATGTAACCATAATTTAAAATTAAGCCCTGAAAACTCGCAAGTAATGCTGATTGGTACGTCCGTCACATTGAAAAAGTTATCGGAAGTTTCTTTTGATGTCACTATAAATAATAACGTCCTCCCCATTGTGAATGAGGCAAAGAATTTAGGCTAGACTCAACATTAACTTTTGAAAAACATATTTTATCCAAACTGAAACCAGCATATAGTAGATTGGAAAAATTATACAAGTTTGCGAAAGATATATCCAGCGAGTGTAAGTCAAAATTTTGTGATTCTCTCATATTATCTATAATTGACTATGCTGATATTGTTTATGGAAAGTTATTGTCAGCAGCAGCAAAAAAGAAAATTCAAAAACTTCAAAATTCATGTATGCGTTATATTTGCTGCATTCCGTATAGACAACATATATCTCCATATCTAAGCGAACATGGTATATTAAAAATGGAAAATCGTAGACGTGTTCACATGCTTACAGTTACATGGCAAATAATTTATAATGATGGACCTTAATAATTAAGGCGCAAATTAACTTCTCGAGATCACGTGCATAATACAAGGCATATACAAAATTTCTTGATACCTCAGCATAGAACTGTGATTAAAGATCATTTACCTATTTTGCGTCTCATCTTTGGAATGAACTTCCAAATGAACTTAAACATTATAAACTTAAAGAAAAATACATCAAGGCAGTCAAAAACTACATCCTAACCGGCCAGAGGTTGGCAATTTGATGTCGTGTTGTGGGTGTATATATTTCTTAGCTATAAATCGTACTCATCTTTGGCATTTCTATTTTTATTTCGTGAGGTCAGCCTGTTCCCTGTGTCTGTTCGTATTGCTGTGTGGTGCTATTGCTGTTATTATAAAATGTATCAATTACCAGTACAACATTCATAAAGAAACCAATTAATACATTTTTTTAAAAATTTTTATTATCGTATTAGATTTATATTTTCTAATCCAAATCTTAGAGTAAGATTTCTTTTGTATGTGGCAAATGGAAGAAGAGCTCTACTATTCAATTTGTACATTCTTTACTCTGAGTAAAATAAATGTATTATTATCATTATAGTTGAAATTACATATCCTCGGGATACGTTCCACTTACCATGAATGCTGGTCTGAATTATTTTATATACAATTATCTAAGTATATTAACTTTATATCAATTAAACTTTTGCATAAACATACATAAACTTGTATTAACCTAGTTTAAACCTTGTTATGAAACTACTTGTTAAATTCAACTTTATCGATTGGATCGACAACCGATTTTAAATAAATTTCATGTACTCCCTCAAAACTATTCAGAGCCCTGATTGCAACACATGAATTAGTGGAATTATCTTTATGAGTATTTATGATGGTCAGTTTTAAGATAAATATCGGAAATGTCCATCCATGGTAATAAAATAAAACAAGGAGAAGACGCAAAGTAGCAATTAAAGGTAAGAAAAATAGTTTTCCTTCCTCATCTTTATCGTCTTTTAAAAGTTGAACAAAACCTGAGAGTGATACGTTGTCGCTTAATGCTGCAGAAGGCATTACTGGCGCCGTTATCATACAGACTTTGTCCTGTTCTTAAGACATAAGACGGTAAGATTACCTGCATCAACCGAGTTAAAAAGGGGAAAGGGCCTCGATCCACTAAAATCAATGCTAGTACAAAAATATCATTTTCAAAAAGTGCTCGTAAATCTGACGTATTCACAGGATTTTCAAGCATATAAAAATTAATAATTCATTTAATTTATTCATGGACTGTGAATAGAAGCGAAAACAAAGCGTCCACATATGTAGAATTGAGCTGATAAAGAACGGGGTTATAACTGAGTACAATAACCACAATGGTACAAACACGTTTTACCATTACAATGGCCAGATTTAATTTAATCTGTGCTATGAAATGAGGCCGGACTAAGAACTTACTAAGGGCTCACACTCTCCATACCAAACAACTCAAATAATTTTGTTACAATAATAACAATCGTGTCGTGAGTACCACCCCTACAGCGATAATTTTATATCTGAAGGGTCTGACCGCGTGAAATCGGGTTATTATTGAAATTGCATATTAAAATGAGTAACATTTTATTGTTCATATTTCAGTTCCATGAAAAAATTACACCTATATTACGTAATCGAGTATAATTAGATCTTAGATTAAAATATAAATTATGTATTATACAGGGTGTTTCAAGTATGTGGTCATTAATTTCTAGAGGTGATTCTACATAAAAAAAATATGAAAAAAAGTTCATATAAACGTAGGTCCGGAAATCCATCCTACGGGCGGGCCTCTGAAAGGGGCACCGTAAATTAGCGAAATTGAATTTATTATTCTCTTGAATAGACTAAGGAAGAATCACACGTTATTACTAAATTAAAGGACTCAACAGGTTTTAAAAATCAGCAAATTAAATTTTATGTTCAAAATGGGCACACAAGCCTTAAATTCTTTTAGGTTCAAATTTCTCGCAACCGGTTGGTCCTACCGCGTTACAACAAGATAACCTGTTTGATATATTTATAGTCAAGAAATCATATTCCGATGAAACAATCACAGAAAATTCACATTACAAAATTGGAGGGGAGGTAAGTTCCCTCTTTTCAATTTTGTGCACCATTGATTGAATTTACCCTTGGTAGATAACTGTTGAGTTAAAACATTAACACTGTACATTTTTCATTGATAATTAATTCGTACATAGAACACCTTTGTCAATTATTGTCTTTGTCACTTATTGATATATAACTAGTGTGTGTGTTATGTCACTTGATCTCGAACTGTCGTTAAAATATAAATTACACTTCGTTTTCATTAACATGGTAGCAGAGCGTGGTTCCCAGAATTCTCGAAACTAGTAATTAGTACAATAGGAAATGGAATTCCAAGGCGTGGAAAAACTACCTGGAGCTGACAACTGGAATTTGTGGAAGTTTGTTGCGCGGAATTTGTTAAGAGCAACTGAGAACGCGCATGAAGTGTGTATTGGCGAGTTGAACAAACCAGAAGCGGTTGGAGCAGCGGCGAATCAAGATGAGAGGAATCAGTATGCTACAGAGCTAAAAACTTGGGACAAGGCGGACAGGTTAGCTAGTCAAGTAATTGTGAAAACGCTGGAAAGTAAAGTTATGTCTTTGCTGGTTACATGTCAAACTGCTCGTGAAATGTGGCTGAAATTACACTCTATTTTTGAACAGCAGACGCAACAAGCAGCTCATACTCTTCAAGCAGAATTCTTCAATTTTAGCATGAATCTAGCTTATGAAATGGTGACTCATATTTCAAAATTTGAAAGTGTAATTTTGAGGTTGCAACAATTGAATGTCAAGCCTGATAATTCATTCCTCATGGTGAAGCTCTTGGATACTTTGCCAGATGAATTTGAAAGTCTACGTCAAGCTTGGTGGGTGCGATCTGAAGATCAGCGAACTTTGACCAATCTCATAAGTGTGCTGACATCAGAAGACAGACGGCGTCGGCAGAGATCAGCGAAGCAAGAAGAGTTGGTTGCTTTGGTTGCAACAAAAACAAAGAATTTTCAAAAGGAAAATCATGACAAAGTAAAGAAGAAATTCCAGTCTAAGCCTGAAGAGAAGAAATCAACGTTCAGGTGTTACAAATGTCAAGATATAGGTTATTTTCGTCGAGATTGCAGATTTTTGAAGTCTGGAAAAGTTGGATTAAAGATACAAAATACCAGGGATCAAGCGTAAGTGAATGTTTGTCTTCTGAAGTGGATTCGGAAGCATGGATCGTTGATTCTGGCGTGACGGATCATTTAATTTGTCAGCGAGGATGGTTTTCTACATTTGAGGAGTTCAAAGTTCCTAGGAAGATTTTCATCAGGAATAACTCAACAATGTATGCACTTGGACAGGGAAGGATCAACTTTGAGTCAAATGTCGAAGGAAAATGGTTGCGTGGTCATATGGAGAAAGTCTTGTTTGCACCACTCGCTAGTAAAAACCTGTTTTCTGTTATTTCTGCGTTGGGCAAGGGTCTATCATTCCAATCTACATCTTCTGGCTGTGAAATGAAGATTCGACTTATTGCTCCAGATGCTTCGAGCACAAGTGAAGTTAATGTAGCAATTAGGAATTCTTTGCAGATTTGGCACGAAAAGTTAGCTCATCAAAATAAAAAATGATGTTTTGAAGATTCTGAAGAAGAATGGGATTGAAGTTGCTGAAGATAACGTGTTTTGTGGATCTTGTGTCGAGGGAAAACAGCATCGAATCCCTTTCCAGTCAAGAAAGTAGCGAGCAACTGAGTGTGCTGAAATTTTGCATGCTGATTTGTGTGATTCAATGGCAACTGCTTCTTTGGGAGGGAAACTGGAAATGCGGATTATGCAAGCAATCCAACTACACGATGATCAGTCAGTGGAATTGTGAGCAAGTATGCAGGTGGAGCTGTTTCATGGGCGAGTCGGAGGCAACAGAATGTTTCTTTGTCAACTACCGAGGCTGAATACATTGCAGCAAGTGAAGCTGCACGGGAGGCAGTTTGGTTAAAGAAAATGTTTGAGGAGATAAGCAATCTTGAAGAAGTTCCAACTTTGTTCATAGACAACGCCAGTGCTATTAAATTAACAAAGAATCCGGAATTACATAAACGTTCGAAACAGATGTTCGATATCATTACATTCGTGAGCAAGTGCAACAAGGTCTCATTCTTGTTCAACATGTTCCATCTCAATTGCAGGTGGCTGATATTTTGACTAAACCGTTTTCGAATAAAGAACAGTTTGTTCGTCTATGGAAACTCTTGGGAATGATTTGAATTATTTTTAATATGATATTTGATTAGAAATGATAGCTAAAATGTAATGTTTTAGGGAAGGTGTTGAGTTAAAACATTAACACTGTACATTTTTCATTGATAATTCGTATATAGAACACCGTTGTAGGGATTTTCGGCTCATGTTTATATGAATTTTTGTCATATTTTTCTATGTGGAATCACCCCTAGAAATTAATAACCGCATATCTGAAACACCCTGTATATATTTTAAGTTCGTTCTCCAAAATATTTGAAAAATGTGCGCCCAATAAGCTAGTAATATTTTTTAATAAGTGCAGTACTACACTAAACAAGTGAAAGTTTCAGTCGAGCGAGACAGCGAATACCTATACGATTAACATTTTGCCCCTGAGAAGTTACACATATAATATTTTTCATTGTTCAAACAGATATTCACACCCGGCTGTCTTAAATGTTTCGTAACAGTCTTATTAAAAATACCTTCCAACATCATTTTAAAGGAAAACTGATATATGATAGTATCTACAAAAACTTCGAACTAAGGAGACACAGTGTGTATTTAGTTTATATGAAACATAACTACTTACACGCCTCTGGTGATTTTCTTGTATGACGAACATTTTATTAGAGCATTTTCTACCATTCTATTTTGCATATGTTTCTTTGAAATAAGAAGTTTGGACTTAACAAAAATTATCGTGTTTAATGGGTTTTCTCTTTCGGCAACATTAGTTCCTTTCGGAAAGTCTTATTAGAAATAATTCAATAACATTTTGATTGATTAATTTGTCAACGCAAGGTGGGCATTGCTGCCGCTTCCTAATGTCCAATCTGGATTTTATACACCGCCGAACCGGCTGCATACTCTCGATTGAATATAGGGCATGATTGTTGCCTGCAGCGAATGCTACATGACGCATGGGGTAGGAATATTTATTATTTTTAAGTTTCTATGCTTCTTTTAAGTTTCCATCTATCGTCATCTCCGTATTCATTCTTCTTCAGAGTCTTCTGATTCTTCTGTTTATGAATCTAGCAGTGTGCACCTTCTCCTGCCCGCCTTTATTCATTAACCGCTCCACAGGTAAATAGCCATCTACAGTGGAAGCGGAAGGCCCCAAGAGAACATTTGAGACACCCTGTATACCGATCCGCCGAGGTAAAGCAAAATAAAAAGTGAAATCTGAAAAAAAAAGAACAGATCTAGTAGAACATGTGAGTAGCTCTGTAATCAATCAAACCCCAATTGCTTTGATCTGAGAGGCATATTTGTATTCGTAAATAAGCCCAATATATGGACCATGTGACAAGGATTAATAAACCAATAAATACAACTTATCTTTTCGTCGATGTTGGCAGCATCCCTCATTATTCCGAAGGATTCTTACCATACTTGCACTCACTTGTCGTTAATTTGACACTAAGCATTTATTTCTTAGCTTTCTCTATCGCGATAAACCACTTGAAAGGGTCTTGGGTGTAGTCCGTCGACGGTCAGCTAAGGTACTTGCACTTGTTTACTCTATTTCTGGTAATATTAAAAACACTGTATTAGCAATTTTCAAATATTAATTCCATATTTTTTTATTTACTTTATTTATTTACATGAACGTTGTTTTTCTATTGTGACGCTTCATTTTACATTTACAGAATTTCTTGGCCTATCGGTGGCTTAAATTGTATCGAGTGCAACGGGGCTTTAGCCGCTTTCTTAGCGTTTTTTTTGGGAGCGTCCTACAACACGTCTATACACGACGTTAGTCAATTTTAGAATCTCAAAAATACTTCAATAACATTTTAAAATTCAGTTGATATATCTTTGGATGGGTGTATGTCATTTCATGAGCTTAGAATGATGAGAGCCAAGCGATCCATTTCATATGATAGTTATGCGTCTTTCACTCCCTACACTCCTTCGAAGGATGAAATGTTCAATGACATATGACTTGGTATCCCGTTAAGTTATTAGATTCGTTTGGACAACAAAATTCATAATTTAAGGGAAAATAATACAAGAATAAAGCTAAATGTGTTTGTAACAATTTTTATTTTAGACATGTTTTTCCCTAGTACTCTTAATATTTTCAGAGGGTGTACCAAAAAAATACCTTTTCAAAAATATCTTGAAAAATCGATGTACAGGGTGTTTTGAAAAGATTGGGACAACGCATAGACGTAGATTCTTGACACCAAAACAAGTCGATTTAATCCGAAAAGTAGTGATTCTTTTTTAAGGTACAGAGTATTAAATTAAAAAATATATATTCGCGTTTTGTCTCTATCTTCTAGACTATTACACGTACCTACTTCAAACTTCGTAATGGTTTTTAGCTCGCTAATTACAGTGGTGATATTTTCGATGTCAGATTTTATAGAGGGCGCTAGTTACAGTACTTTTATGTTACAATTTAAGCCATAACTTTCTTGAGGTTAGGCTTTGCATATTGTCCTCTATTTTAATAGAAACACAACTACCTAATTTCCTAAAGAAAACATGTACTTGTTGAAACGCGATGAAATGCACCCTTTCAGAGAAGTATGCGATTTATAACTTTGTCACACACCAGTTCGAAGAAATTCAATTGTACCTACAAGTGAGTTTTTATCTAGTAGATGTACGTCAAATATGATATCTTGAAATTGTCAATTTATTTTATTTATTATTTATATTTAAGTTATTTGAGAATACCCCGCTATCCTTATTACAATGTGACATAGTCGTTAGGTACAATTAAATTTTTTCGAACTTGTGTGGTGGTAAAATTGTAAATCGCGTATTTCTCTGAAAGGGTACATTTTATCGTTTTAACAAGTACACCATTTCTATAGGCAATTAAATTACGTTTGGATTATAGTAGAAGACAATGTCCAAAACCAAACCTCAAATAGTTATGGCTTAAACTGTCACTTAAAAGTTCTACAACTAGCGCCCCCTATAAAATGTAACATAGACAATATCATCATTGTATTTAGCGACCTGAAAAACATCTCGCTACCAACTTTGATGTACATATGTATGATAGATTATATTTGTATTAGACAAAATACAAATATAATATTTTTATTTTAACACCCTGTATCTTGAAAAAAAAAAGTTATACCTCTACTTTTTGGGTCAAATCGACTTGTTTTGATGTCAAGAATCTACTGTTAAGCGTTGTCCCAATCTTTTTAAAACACCCTGTACATCGTTTTTTTAAATATATTTTTGAAAAAATATTTTATTGGTACACCCTCTGAATAAATTAACAGTACTAGGGAAAAATATGTCTAAAATAAAAATTGTTACCAACACACTAAGTTTTATTGTGGTATAATCATATCCGTATTTGCAATTGTCCAAAACTTTTTAAATAATTTAAACAATAGTAGATAACTTATTTAAGCATGTAGTACGGCTATATAGTAGCACAGGAAGTTGTCCAATACTATTAAGAGGCCGATACAGAAATTCACTCCACATTTATGCCTCTAAGAAATACTCTTCCAAAGAGTTCATGTCACTTAATATATTCTTACCAAAACAAATATTAGTACAATTAATCAAACACTACAATGTTATTATCTCAGACACTTTTAATACTGGTCACCACCAGTAAATTTTTGACTAAAATATTGGCATCGGGTAAGGAAAGTTAATGTTAATATTTTGTCAAAACTACTGTACTTGTACTGTAAAATAAATAAATTTATAAAAACTTCAATATATTATTGCCTCATTCTATCAGCCAATTACGTCAAGTGATTAGCAATACAATATTAATTACGTATTATTATGCATATTTTAAATCATTAGATGGGCTGTAATTGCCCGGGTTTCTCCACCTTGATATATTGAGGATTTTTAAATCACAGAAGAGAGCTGTGAGTTTAATAGCAAAAGTAACAAGGCGTGCCAGTTGTTCATAAAGAGACATTTAAATTATCATAAACAAACATTCATTCATTTGAAAGTTAGGAATCATTAAAAATATAAATGAAAGTAGAAATAAAAATAGACCCACTCATATGCTATCCAATAAAATATAGAAAATAAAAGTTAGGAATTGTAAAAGTGGAGTTTCAGGAAGAATTGATCACAGTATAAAACTTATATATGGTATAGGTAATCTTATCAAGTAATGAACTCATGTTTATCAGCCGTTGAATCGATTGTTGTCCATTGTAGTCGCCCCAGTCCCAAAGATTCAGGCTATTGTAAGGATTGTATCGGGCAAGGGAAATGAAAATAGCCTGTTTCGACTATTACTTTATCAAGAAAGAAGCATCTATTCTCCATTATATAACCAAGTACACCCACATATCACTATTAATCGAACATATGGTGGAAACTTGGAGGCTTAAAAGAGCTAATAATTCAAGTAAAATTTCTCGACGGCCTTTGTAATTTTAATGTAAAATATTTGTGCTAATTTTCTTTTATTGCACATCCTGCTGACTGTGTGCTCTACTCTTGCTCAGCGCCGAGTTGCACTAAACTACTCATTTTAAATTGTTTAAATTTGCGCAGAATCGAATTCATGATTGCACCCCTACTAATATGGCCAATTTAATAAGGGGTACAATGGAAAAATTAGATATACTTTTTTTGCAAGTTCTCATATTTTAGGATATGAAACTTATATCCTAATTAAAAAAAATATTGCGCTTACCTCTTAGAGATCCCCCTTAGGGGTAAGATCAATATTAAAAAGTGAATAATTAACGAAATACTGAGAACAAATTATTGAAATTGATATAATTTATGTTTTTGAGGGCGCTGATCACAAAACTTTTATGTTGACCCTCAATATGGCCGATATAAAACGGGTAAAATGGATGAATTAATTATTTCTTGTTTATTTTGAGAAATTGGGACTTTCTTAGATAATTTTGAGATATAAAACTAAACCCCTAATAAGAGAAATAGTTGCTCTTATTCCTGAGAGGGTTCAAACCACCCCTATAATTAAAGAATAAGTGTATATAAATTCACAACCACACAAAAATAAAAAAGTGGGGTATACTTTTGATGCGATATATCATATCTAGTGTATTTTTGTCTTCTGATCACGAATCCGATGTCAGAATTGGTTCATCACATTCATTTTTTCCTAACCTCAAAAAATAGGTGAAAATGAGTAAAAATCGAGAAAAATGCACTCATAAAAGTGCAAAAAAAATTATTCTTCATATCTAAATCTATATTCTTATGTATTTGAATCCGCTTAACTTGAATCCACCGCCAGAATTGGGTCAGACCATCCTGTTTTTTCCTAACCTCAAAAAGTTAGCTGGATATCTTGATTTTTGAAAATTCAATCGATTTTTACCAAATTTAGTACCCGGGGGTTTTTGGGGTCGCTGATCACGAATCTGGAGTCAGATATGCAAAATTTTGACAATATACAAAAGTAATAATCATTTTTAGTGTAAGGTTTATTCCATATTGCTGGTGTGGTATTTTAGATGGCCTTCTTATTAGTACGGAACAACATTATTTGGCAAGAACTGCAAATGGTGTGGGGAACCCATTATCTATCCTGGTATAACAACTCAATACCAAACCAATCCTTATACAAGTTTTTAATCTTATCCGTAATGGGTACCTACTACCGACTCACTGAATACGTATTTACAACAAATATAACAGAACATGTCACATTCTTTATCACAGCGATGAAATTTCTTTGTACCGTGAGACTGTTTTCTTGTAGCATTATACACTACATGAGCCAAACCCACACATGAAGAGCTACGGTTGCATGATGACGACGATTGCGGGCCCGCTTTCTCACCCTCCCAGGCAGCAATGTCACGTATTATTGACGTCAATTTTTGGTCACTAGCTGGTCAGATTAACGTCATTTTTTACGTCATGTTTACGTAAAAATGACGGCCTAATGTCACAGCCCATTGACGTCAATTTTTTACGTCAAATTAACGTCAGCTAATGACGTCATACTGACGTATGAAATGATACAAATATGACCTATTTTGAAATATTTATTATACTATTAATTGGAAATACTTAAATACTTACATTATTGAATCAATTATTTGAATGAACATATTTCAATAATTTTCAAAAAATAGAACTATTATATATTGCCATAATCAAAATAAATATTCTATTTATATGTAGAAAAAAATTCCAAATTCCATGTAATAAATTATAATTTAAGCAGCTGTCCCAAAATAAGTGAATTTCTGCTGCTCATAGGCGATGAATAAGGTGGGGTTGCTGTCCTGCTCAAAAAAGATGTTTTGGGTGAATTTACACACCTGCCTGGAATAAAAAATTAAGTTAGACAATGACTATCATTAAAAACAACATTATTTACCAGAAAATATTGTAATGGATTTTTTCTTTATTGAGAGAAGAGTCCGCCTACTACATCCACAACGCTGCTACTGCTATCATCCAATTTTTTACTTCTTTTTTTCCTCTTTGGCCTCTGGAAGGTTCCCTCATCTAATTCTTATTGGAGATCAGAAGTTACTTCCGCATTTTTTATTTTTTTTTTTAGTGCTTTTTCATACTCATCTACATAAGAAACACAAATAAATTAAATCAAATCTGGGAAATAAATAATTTTATATTAATAAAAAATAATAAATAATACTCCTACTTCGATTTGAAAAAAATATTTACTAATATAAATAAACATTTGGCAACAGTCTTTAATAACTATTTATTTTTTACTAACCAACTGCAAAAAACGTTCTCGAATCTTGTATAAATCCCAAGTGTTTTCATCTGGAGTCTCCCCACTTTTCAAAGCCTTATAATATCTCTCCTTGTTTTTGAATGGGGGCCAAAATACCTCAGATTTTCGGGGTGTTATCCACTCCTGTGATACTAACGCGATACCACCACCATCGTTCTCTTGGAATTCAATTCCTACGAAAGCCATACCTGTGAAGTTTAAATGATATATATATAACAGACCATTCTATTATGGTCTATTTGGTTTCAAGTTATTTTATCACTATCTATATAAACAGCTCTTAACAACGGATATGAAGATATTTGTCCTACCTACCTATACCTAGCATAAATATTATTAAATATTCCTAACTTTTGTTAATACGTTGTATAATTGAAGAATAACTCTGGGTATTTCAGGCATTGTAAGGAAAATACCATAGATTTAAAAAATTCAATTAAATAACTAGCAATGAATTTCTACAGGTTTCTTAAGGAGTAATGGGTACCGCTATCCAATTAAGTGCCGTTTATTGTAGAGTAATAATAATTGTCAATTATTAGGGTACGTCATGAAGAAAGTAAGATGGGTAGGTATGTGCATTTCATTATTTTTATTGTATAAATAGCTTCATTGAAATACACAGTTTTAACTTAATGAAAAATATAAGTGAAAATGTGAGGTTACGATATTCCAACTTTTGTCAAGAATATGATAGTAAAAAATAATAATTTTACCTGAACGAATCTCAAGATTTATTAATAACACCACCTTTTTTTAACGATCACAACACCACACAGAAATTATATTTAACTAAATTAGATCTTAAACACCTCTGTTAAACACGTAAATGACTCCGACAAGACAATGGCAATGGCGACTGGCGACAAGTGGATGCAACATGCGGAGCGTTCACAGCGCGGACGCAGACCATTGGGGCGTGTAATCTCTTTTAAGTGGGAGAGGCCGGGAAATTCAAAAGACCAAATCATAGAATGATTCAAAATAATTATTTGTCTGATATTGAAAATTAAAACTGAATATCATAAAATGATAGAATATTGAATCTTGACTAATGAGATGCACAATTTCTAAAAAAATTCGTTAAGTTGAAAAAGTATATATTTAATAATAAAATATAAAAATGTAAGTGAAGGAGGTGGGTTTAATGTATAAATAAACACTGCGTGTTTGTACACTATGCCACAAAGTAAAAAATGTGTCTTTTGGTACACGCGAAGATTTTATGATAAAAATGACGTTTATAAGACGTCTTTAATACGTGATAAGTATCACGTATGTAATTGGTCATAATTATGACATCAATAAAGACGTGATTTATAGGGCACATGACGTTAACGACCAATTATGACCAAAAATAGACGTGAATATAACGTGACGTTGCTACCTGGGCTGGCCAGTGGCCAGTCGCCGATACTGGGTTTCCAAGTCCCTGCATCGAAATTCTTTCCCTTTTGCCTGCCATGACGGCATGAAAGCCATTATCCAGGGGACTTTGCCGGATAGTGGAACAACTCCGCTGCCCACCATCACTACGTGGAGGCGCCCTGGGTGCAGGCAGAGTGATAAAAATGCAGAGAACAACTTATACAAAAAATACCCAAGATCTAGAATAAAAGTTGAAACATTGGAAAAATGGATTTAGTCCAAATCTTTGGATATTTATAACTCTTGGATCTACCATCTTGAATTTTGCAAATCTGACCTCAGATTCATGTTCAGCGACCCCAAAAACCCCAGTATACCGAATCTGGTGGCAATGGGTTGAATTTTCAAAAATCATGGTATTCAGCTAACTTTTTGAAGTTAGGAAAAAAACAAGATATAGTGGAGCAGATCTGGAGAAAAAACAGGGTCGAAAAGTGACTACTCCGAATGAACAAAATTTTTTGGCCAACTTATAAAGTTAGGTCCCCTCCATCACTCCGACAAGTTTTTACAGGGCGGAGTCGGCGGAGGGTGGGGGAAACGACCCATTAAAAGTACAGGAAAGCAGTTTTTCCGACGCATCTCCGCAGGTGTTGGTGCTACAAGAAAAAACATATTTACCAAAAATAAAGAACTTGACAAAACACGTAAGCTCGTTCTAACCCGAACCCGATCGCATAATTAGTTCGCGAGATATCGCGATTGAAGTTGCGAAAAAGCGAAAAGTTAAATTAATTATTTCTTGAGAAGGAGTGGAGTTGGGGCCTCACTTTTTTCTGAATAGAAGGGTATTGATGAACACTTGATGTGGCCAGAGGGTGGGGGAGCTGGGACAATTAGGAGGGGAGATATGGGAGGGAAACCAAAATTATTAAAATGCTGATAACTCTGTTATTAATAGAGCTACGGCAATCTGGCTGGGACCAATTTACGTATTTTTTTATTTACTAAAAGATAGCGGTGGCAGAATTTTTTTTGTTTCCAAACAAACGCCTGGCGCGCAAAATGAAAAATTGCCGATTTTTTGCCCGTCTTTTTGGGCATGAAGGAAGGGGGTGGGGGAAATAATTTTTTCACCAGTTAATAGAATTTTTTTTTATCTTCAATTTCCGTCCGGCAAGATCGAGATCGGATGATTAGCAAGGGAGATACAGACCGGCAAAGTTTTTGCTGTATAGCGGGATAACGGGGAGGGGTGGGGGGTTCGAGTCAGGATCAAAATTTTCTTTTGACTTTTTCATTTTTTTTAGTCCCCGATGTCCATACATTGTCCGCCCGCATGAATTACAAAAGGATAAACAAAACGAAATCGGGCGAGCGAGTCAGTTGAGCGGCCTGGGGCGAAGTTTACGATCTTCCGCTCTCTCACTCTCCTTGAATTGTCATCATCTGTCAGTGAACTGTTTGTAATGATTTTGACTGATTTTTAAGGGTGTACGAAGATTTCTCTCACTATATAATATAATATCGGAGGGTGAGTAAATATTTTATATCTTTCATATATAAACATTGCATAGCTCTTCACCGAGACGGTTGTGGACAATGAGTGTATTGTGAGACGGAAAGCACATTCTGATTCTGGTTTTGTTATCCTTCTTTCCAGACGCTGTTAACGTTAGAGATTTGAGAAAAGTCTTGCTTCTGGGTCATCAAATCCAACACTTCAACCAATTATTGTCTGCTGATTGATTGACTGTTCTGATTCCATGCATTTAACGAAGCTGCTGCCTCAAGAGATCGAGGAGAAAAGTCGAATACCTGTTGGTTGTGCAAGAAGAGGATTGTATCTCGGCCGAATTCATCAGCGTGTATACCACCAGAGATCCAAACCTATCATGGCCGAACCTAAAGTTTGTCTACTGTGTAATCTCCTCATCGACGAGAAACAAACTAGTAAAGTTGTTAAGAGCAAGGGTTTGGCTACATTGCGCACTACTACAAAAAATTGCAAGAAATTCAATCATGTAACTATTCCACGTAATTCGAAAGAGGAATTTTTCCATGTCAAGTGTTATATAGCCTGCATAAGGAACACCAATGACAATACCGGCATCGAAGATCCAACCCGCTTCACCCTGTATTGATACTAGTCAAACACATGTTTAAGTACGCCAACCCTTCGCGCCGGGGGATCTAGTTAGATTTACAGGAATAAAGTAGTTGATTTGGAGAGGATTCCAGAAAATATATGTAACAGTCTTAGTAAAAACTAGATAGGCCAACTAAGGTATATTTTTTGTCCCCATGCAAAAGCAAAATAATGGACATAGGTGTTTTTTCATCTGCCCTACTGGCATAACTGTTAGATGGAGCAAATTACGATAATAAAATAGTAGGGATTCTTTGCAGCATCATATGATGCACATAGTCATGTGTCGCAAATCCCATGGTAATTTCAAATTGGGGTACGGTTTAAAGTAGGGAAGGTTTTAATTGGTAGAGATTTCAGGGTATACCGCCCACATTTGAGAAGTCTTATTTTCTGTGGGGGTGAATTTCGGTACTTTCTCGGTTATAACGTAAATTCATGTCTTGTAATTATCCTAAGAGTGTTCGGCCCGCGATTAGTCTAAAGATTTGAAATTGTTGTGGACCGCTTCATTTTCTTATAATATAATTAATTGCTGTTTGTTGACTTATTTAATCGTTCAATGTTTGTGTTTCTCATTTTCATTTATTTTCAATTTCTCTGTAAATAGAGTGGTTTAAGTGTTAAAAAAAATCATTTGTTTTATTGCTTGTTACGTAGATGAGTTCAATACAAATTCAGTAAAGTTTAATTGTGAGGTATCCTGTTTGGGACGTACAGAGGAAAGGATAACCACCTAGAAAGGTAAGCACAGTTTCGATTTTGATCGATGTACTGTAATGTCGACGGAGTCTGCAAAAGTAATTAAGACAATCCATATCCTAGAAACGGTAATGTCCAATTTAATTCATGTAACTAAGGGAAAACAACTCCAGTGATTACAAATGAAATTAATAATAGATCTATCATCTGCTCCTGAAACTTCTTTCTCATATTGCCTTTCCTCCTCATCATTCTCAGGCAGTTCTATGCTAGCACATGCGCTGCAACGTCGCTTGACCTTGAAGAGATCACGACAGTCTTTTGTATAGCATCTTTCATTTATTACCTGCCATTGTTTTAATGGACCCAGGCCGGCTGGCGTAACATCCCGAGAAAGCAGAGATAAAAGGCTGCCGAGCTACAAGAGCGTGACTGAGGATTAAAAATCAAGTTATAATCCTCTCAGTACCTTTCTAGGTGGTTATCCTTTCCTCTGTACGTCCCAAACAGGATACCTCACAATTAAACTTTACTGAATTTGTATTGAACTCATCTACGTACGATTTTTTAAAACACTTAAACCACTCTATTTACAGAGAAATTGAAAATAAATGAAAATGAGAAACACAAACATTGAACGATTAAATAAGTTAACAAACAGCAGTTAATTATATTATAAGAAAATGAAGCGGTCCACAGCAATTTCAAATCTTTAGACTAATCGCGGGCCGAACACTCTTAGGATAATTACAAGACATGAATTTACGTTATAACCGAGAAAGTACCGAAATTCACCCCCACAGAAAATAAGACTTCTCAAATGTGGGCGGTATACCCTGAAATCTCTACCAATTAAAACCTTCCCTACTTTAAACCGTACCCCAATTTGAAATTACCATGGGATTTGCGACACATGACTATGTGCATCATATGATGCTGCAAAGAATCCCTACTATTTTATTATCGTAATTTGCCCTATCTAACAGTTATGCCAGTAGGGCAGATGAAAAAACACCTGTGTCCATTATTTTGCTTTTGCATGGGGACAAAAAATATACCTTAGTTGGCCTATCTAGTTTTTACTAAGACTGTTACATATATTTTCTGGAATCCTCTACAAATCAACTACTTTATTCCTGTAAATCTAACTAGATCCCCCGGCGCGAAGGGTTGGCGTACTTAAACTTGTGTTTGACTAGTATCAGCACAGGGTGAAGCGGGTTGGATCTTCGATGCCGGTATTGTCATTGGTGTTTCTTATGCAGGCTATATAACACTTGACATGGAAGAATTCCTCTTTCGAATTACGTGGAATAGTTACATGATTGAATTTCTTGCAATTTTTTGTAGTAGTGCGCAATGTAGCCAAACCCTTCTTGCTCTTAACAACTTTACTAGTTTGTTTCTCGTCGATGAGGAGATTACACAGTAGACAAACTTTAGGTTCGGCCATGATAGGTTTGGATCTCTGGTGGTATACACGCTGATGAATTCGGCCGAGATACAATCCTCTTCTTGCACAACCAACAGGTATTTGACTTTTCTCCTCGATCTCTTGAGGCAGCAGCTTCGTTAAATGCGTGGAATCAGAACAGTCAATCAATCAGCAGACAATAATTTGGTTGAAGTGTTGGATTTGATGACCCAGAAGCAAGACTTTTCTCAAATCTCTAACGTTAACAGCTTCTGGAAAGAAGGATAACAAAACCAGAATCAGAATGTGCTTTCCGTCTCACAATACACTCATTGTCCACAACCGTCTCGGTGAAGAGCTATGCAATGTTTATATATGAAAGATATAAAATATTTACTCACCCTCCGATATTATATATAGTGAGAGAAATCTTCGTACACCCTTAAAAATCAGTCAACATCATTACAAACAGTTCACTGACAGATGATGACAATTCAAGGAGAGTGAGAGAGCGGAAGATCGTAAACTTCGCCCCAGGCCGCTCAACTGACTCTCTCGCCCGATTTCGTTTTGTTTATCCTTTTGTAATTCATGCGGGCGGACAATGTATGGACATCGGGGACTAAAAAAAATAAAAAAGTCAAAAGAAAATTTTGATCCCGACTCGAACCCCCCACCCCTCCCCGTTATCCCGCTATACAGCAAAAACTTTGCCGGTCTGTATCTCCCTTGCTAATCATCCGATCTCGATCTTGCCGGACGGAAATTGAAGATAAAAAAAAATTCTATTAACTGGTGAAAATATTATTTCCCCCACCCCCTTCCTTCATGCCCAAAAAGACGGGCAAAAAATCGGCAATTTTTCATTTTGCGCGCCAGGCGTTTGTTTGGAAACAAAAAAAATTCTGCCACCGCTATCTTTTAGTAAATAAAAAAATACGTAAATTGGTCCCAGCCAGATTGCCGTAGCTCTATTAATAACAGAGTTATCAGCATTTTAATAATTTTGGTTTCCCTCCCATATCTCCCCTCCTAATTGTCCCAGCTCCCCCACCCTCTGGCCACATCAAGTGTTCATCAATACCCTTCTATTCAGAAAAAATTGAGGCCCCAACTCCACACCTCAAGAAATAATTAATTTAATTTTTCGTTTTTTCGCAACTTCAATCGCGATATCTCGCGAACTAATTATGCGATCGAGTTCGGGTTAGAACGAGCTTACGTGTTTTGTCAAGCTCTTTATTTTTGGTAAATATGTTTTTTCTTGTAGCACCAACACCTGCGAAGATACGTCGGAAAAACTGCTTTCCCATACCTCATACCCCACCCCCCGCCGACTCCGCCCTGTAAAAACTTGTCGGCATAATGGAGGGGACCTAACTTTATAAGTTGACAGAAAAAAAATTTTCATTCGGAGCAGTCACTTTTCAAAACCCAGATCTGCCCCACTAATAGTCTGACCCAATTCTGGCAGTGGATTTGAGTTAAGCGGAATCAAATACATAAGGATATAGATTTAGATATGAAAAATAATTTTTTTGCATTTTACTAGTGCATTTTCCTCGATTTTTATTAATATTCACCTATTTTTTGAGGTTAGAGAAAAATGAGGATGTGATGGACCAATTCTGACATCGGATTCATGATCAGCAGGCGATAATACACTGGATATGATATATCGCATCAAAAGCATACCCCACTTTCTTATTTTTGTGTGGCTGTGATTATCAATAGGAAACCTCATTTACTTTAAATTTTTATCATGTTTTTAGCACATTTTCAGTCATACTGAGCCGCCATTTTGTTTTTTGAGATAACGGCCAACGGCATTCGAAAGCTTAGGTCCCAACGAAAACAATGATAGGCTGGTTTTATTTTTTTTACAATAATTAGTACTGTAAATATAATTTTTTATAAGAATTTTCAGAATTTCAAGTGGTATTTGAAAGCTTAGATGTTAACGAACAAATTGGTACTTTAATGTTCTTTTCCATTCATTCAAATTTTCGGAATTTTGGCGAGCAAGGTGATCCAGTTGACATGGAATGTCCCATATAAAATAATACAATGTATTTAGTTTATGACACATAATAACAAATACAGAGTCCGCCGATTTTCTGGCTCGGGCCTTGGCAAATCTGTCTTTATCGATAATCTGCAGTATCTGCAGACGTACCTACGCTCGCTCCGGAGAGGGGGAAATGTCTCCCTCTGTTTTTCTGTAAGCATTGTTTTAATAATTAAAATTCAGTCAATTGTTAAAGTACATTAGATACGTATCAAGAAATGGAACATTTCTATCCCAAATATTTTAAAAAAGGTAGTGATGCTGTGGACGCTGTGGTGAATTGACTAATTTATAAGTATTGACTTCAATCTATTTAAAATATTTCTGTCAATTTGATTCTCCGACACATTTTGATACCAGACGCTGATTTAAATTTTAAGAAACGCCTTGCACATAATTATATTGATGAAGCTTAATTTATTTTTATTTAATATCCAGTATTGCCCACTGGAGAAACTCATTATTAAACAGAAGCCACTAACAAAGGCCTCATAACAAGTCCCGAAGGAACAATAGCGGCCACATTTTGACGTGGATTGAGCCGTACCTATCAATTTGGAAAGTACATTATTTCAATGGTTCACAATAACATTCTTAAAAATACAAGCGGGTCTTGGCGTTGTTTATAACTTGGATTAGTGCAGGTGAATACTTGATGACTTGTCGAATTTAACCTATTCCTCGACCATTGTGCTTTCATTGTCCTCGAATTGAAAAGACTTCATTTGGCTCCTGTGCCCGATACAAAAGTCAAGAATTTCATTCCAACTTAGTTCGATTTAATTGAACTTGGCTACTGTAAGATTTTTACTCCCCATCAAGAAACTACTATTGAGGGACGCGGACGTTTAAAATTTGTCTGCGCAATTTTCATTGTGGATCACTCCAGAAAATAAAACCACTGAGTATCTTGGATTGCAAGTAACAATTATAGGAAAGTAATCGATATTTGGGATTCATAATTATTTAACTGAAGCTTTATGTATTTTGTAGTAGGTGCTAATTCAGTAAAAGGAATAATATTAGCTGTATATGTTCAGATACACTACTCGTCTCAAACTACACTGAATCACAAAAAAGTGACCACTCTGAAACATGCAACAAACGCACTTAAATAAAAATTAACTGAACTAGAGATCGGTATTACGTTGAAAACTATTCGTTGTTAATGTGGGATTCACAAATTTTCTGAGAAAGAAGTTAAAACGAGTAGAAGTTGCAATTTACCGATTGGGGATACCTTATTATTTGTTAAATATATTAAATTTAGCTCGAATATGATTCATTTTACTTTTACATGGTTCATTGACGAGTACATAACTAATATTTAATTTTATTGGTCAAATATCTATCCTCACTTGGTAACGCCCTACTGTAAGTCATACTTGTTTCAGAGTAGTCTTATTTAAAGTGTCTTCTATTCATTAAAAGTCTCCTAGATTTCCTTCTTTGGCAACGTTGTCAACCACACTCTAAACATCATTTTTCTCCGCTCTCTTCTAAATGATCTAATTCTTTAGAGTGATAACTTTGTATATTTTCACTTAAAGTATAACCAGTTTCTTTCTTAGTAATTGTGTGAATTACATGCCAGCACAGGCCGATTTTACTTTTTTTTATTACATGTTCTTAAAAAGCTTGTTGAGTTTAGTAACTATGCCAAAAATTTATATTTTCTGACTATTCCTTCATGTGTAAAAAATCGGTAAAGTTATTTACACAGAACTCCCTCTTTGTTTATATAGGGCGGTCTCTCTAAAAACTTATTAATTATGAAACAACATGTGAGAATAAAGGAATGTAGTTATCACTATTACTACAAAGAAAACCTGATAACTTTTGATCAAAAAAATTAGAGTGGTCATCCGACAGAACAAAATCAATAGTAAATAAAAAGTGACAACAGCGTAAATAACTTTACAAATTTCCACCATGGTTGAACTACTTCTTAGGATAAACACCCTGTCTATTTATCAATAAAACCATAATAGGTAACTTCATTGCCAATTATGTTAACTATATGTCAACTATTATTGCCATCTGTCAAATTTTCAATTGCATATTCACGTGGTGGAGTGTAAGTATATTAGTGGTTAAAAAATGTTCATTTTTTTTTAAAAGGTTTAGAATGTCGTGAAACGTGGCAACTTTAAATTCGAGCGGAAACATTTTTTTTATTATCTAAGCACTTCTTGGCTATCAGTAGCTTCATCTACCTACCAAATTTGACTGTTCTCCGTCAAGTAGTTTTTTAGCTAATGCACCAACAGACAGACACCAGACAGACAGACAGACTAACGGAATTGAAAACTTATATTTATAATCTGCATGATCTGAAACGTGAAAATTCGAAGAAACGTGAAATCCTGAAGGCGATTTTTTCTCGAATAAAATACTTCTCTTCGGTATGCGAAGGAAGGAAAAAAATATTGAATTCGACGTTCTCAGAAACGCTCGAATTATCAGATAGTTGAATTGTGACGTAAAGTAGTTTATTTTGTTGTAATAAATATTAGGATTCCCATTATCAAAATTTTATGCTATAGCCTAGATGAAGGCTGGGTTTAGAAAAAATGCCAACCCAGGTTTTTCAATGGAAAAATATATGTCACAGTCATCCGGCCAGTCACAAATACAAATTCTATAATTCACTCTTCACTGATACAATGATGTTTTAAATCGACCGCGATCAACTCTTGCTGCTGCGGCTGACAATCAACTGACGTGACGGCCAAGTGTACCGCCATATTGTTTGTTTACGTTTTTCAAAGCGCCAAGGCCCACTTCTTACAAGTAGGTGCCGATTTATTTGATCAAATTTGAGTCCAATTTATTTGGTTGTCCACGACTATTAAATAATGTACTCATTATGTATGTGTTTCTTCAAGGATAATGCTATCCATTATTCCCTGCAGTGAATAATGATTTCATTATTCACTGATTGCAGTGAATAATGAGGACAGTCAGTTGTTTATAAGAAATAACAGTGACTTTTTACTGAAAACTTAAAATTTCAAAATTGCAGCAACCAAAAGACAAGTGTTGTCTCTCTAAATTTTCTAGGAAGCACTCAAATCGTACATGCTGAAGAGGTACTTTAATGAACACTCAAAAACTGCATTAGTAAGTTTTTTTCAAAGCATCATCTATTAGCAACAGGCGACAATCCCCATCATTGTTTTTGAAACCATTTATCTACGTGTCTACAAACTGTATTATTTTATTAGTAAGCCATGACAATGGGTTAAAGCGTAATTCTGTAATTGATTTGAAACGTCGAAATTTGTGCGATTTCAACGCCAACGTTATTTACAACAATTTTACATATTAGGTATTCAAAAAAAGTAATATAATTAGATAAATGGATACTGACAGTGAAAACGAGATTTCTTTGGCATCACCAGAGATAAAGAAAGCTGCAGAAATCGCCTCATTAAACTTCTTGCCCGAAAAATCGAAAAAATTATATATGATGACATATGAATGAATCTTTCTTAAATAGGAGAAATGAAATGAAGATGAATTGAGTAAATATTAATATATATAATAGTCGTGGACAAAGTATAGTATTCTACTCCCATATAAATTGGCTATTATTCACTCTGGTGATTTAAACTTCCCCTCGTGAATAATAGCCATCATTATATGCTCGTTGAATAATATACTATTGATAGGTGTAGAAAAAGGATATATAGTATTATATTCGCGATTATGATCATTATTAACTCAGACAATTTGAGCCACTCGCCTAGCGGCTCGTGGACTCAAACATCATCTTCATGAATAATGGCTATCATAATTGCTCATATAATAATATACTACTTTTAAATAAGATAATATCAGTTGAATTCTATATAGAAGAAGTTTAATTTATAAACAACATTAAAATTTTTAATGCACCTAAATAGTTCGGAATCGTATATTTAATAAGATACAATGATGACTTAAAACCTATCAAATTCACTGTGCACACACATATTTAACCAGTGAGAAAAATAATGTTTGATATACTGCTATCAAAGATGTATATTTAAAATTTGCGCCCTATTCGTTTGGAGCATGCGCATTACATAGAATATTTTGAGGTAATTAACGCCTTGTCAACTTTACTACCCACCAATAGTAAAATCAGAACTCAGGAGAAATCATACTGCAGGCTTGGACTTATTGCGTCGCCCTTCTCGGTAAACACTAATATTTCGGTACTGGAAAATTTTCCCTGAATACATTAAATTAAGTAAAATTTGGCCGTTATATAAAGTAGTAGACATACCGAGCACATAGCTTTAAATTTTTGTTGAGAGATGGCGCGGGCATGTCCAGTCATCTATTATATTTCATTAGCCTACCAGACACTGAATTTGGTGGCAGTTTCGAAAATAAACAGTAGATGGAGTCACACGTAAGCCAGTAACTCATATTATTATCAATCTGGAGTTATGGATGGAATCTGTAATGCTGATGTTGACATGCTCAGTGAAATATTTTGTAGGTTAAGAATTTCTGCCTCTCGAAATACACCAACCGTAATTTTGTACTCATGATACGATAAGTAATCGAGAAATAAAATATCAGCTACGAATACTTGCGCCAACGATGAAAAACGTCGAATTTTAGGAATTATCTAGTGAAGTTTGCACATTTCTCATATAATTTTCTTTTGTGCCATGTTTTAAGAGCGCGCAAGGTCCAATATCAGTGAGAAAGGGGGTAATGCGCCAATTCCTAATAAGCAAATTTTACCAAAAAATATTCTTCAACAATCCTATAGTAATTATTAATTTACAACTTACACTTATTTTCAGTTAAATAACGTTACCCAATTTGCCAAAGAGAGCTTAACATTAATCATGATTTTAGTACAATGTTGTTTTACTAAATGGAACCACTTCGATACAATTTAAAATTCAAGATGAGGCGTCCATGTACTACTTCATTCACACTATCTTTATCCGTAATATAAAACAAACTTTGATATTTTACACTTATTGATTTTGATAACTATAGTAGTCGCTAGCGCCATCTAGGCGCAGACTTTAGTATTCATCTTGTCACTTTGCTTACTCCCAAGGAACAGGATTAATAATTCCTCTGTAGTCGATTCAAAAAGTGCGAAAAGTAGATCCAAGGTCGTGCGGATGTATGGGTTTCACAAATTCCATTATTTGTGGTGGTTGTTTACTTATTTATTTTCTGCAATATGCGATCTACGACCGATAAGTGATAATATTTTATTTGCTTAAATTTATTAACATTTCACATTTAATAATAATTTAAGAATTGTATAATACAATGTTATTCAAAACTATCCAGAGCAACGCCACGCAGTGGGAAATATACCACTTTTTATGGATAAAAGTTCACTTAACGTACAGTTCTTGAACGATTTGAGTATATATATTTTCAAATACTTGTGAATGATTCTAGTTTACCCTCCGATTGCTACAATTATACAAAACAAAAATAGCGACTGCCCTATATTGTAAATCACCGTAATTTTATAGTTGCATTTCATGTACTTTAGGTCTCTGATTACGAATATGATACGCAATTTGCCCAAAAGTGGTTCAATTTTTAAATATTGGCCATTACTTGGATGATAGGACCTTTTATGGGTTTCTCGATTTCTCGATATGTAACTTACTTCCGAAATTGCATTCTAGATTAACGAAAAGTGACCAATATCTGAAAATTGGACTACTTTTGGACAAGCTGGATACCCTGCTAGTGATCAGCAAGCCAAACATAATAAAATAATTAAATAACACCTCAGAGTAACAAATTTTGTATGTATATGTAAATTTCATTTATCAAAATCGCTTATGCATTCGGATGGCAAATCGAACATTTAATTGTAACTAGTTGAAAACTTAAATGATTTTTGAATAAGTTGGATAACCTGCTCGTAACCAGCATTCCAAAAATAATAAAATAGTTAAACATCGGTTGAAAGCAATAAAAAAATGATAAAATTATTCAACAGTTGCCTAAAGTAAGAAACTAAATACCGAAAAGTCCAAAAAAGGGCCTAAAAACAAAAAAATGGCAAATATTTAAAAATTGGACCACTTTTGGGCAAACTGCGTATAATATTCTTATTCAGCGACCCAAAACATGAAATGCGACTATAAAATTACGGTAATCTACAATATAAATGTTGAATTCTTTTTTTTAAAGTTCCGATATTGGGTCAGATACGTTCATCAGAAGAATATATATTCAAATTGTAGCAATCGGAGGGTAAACTAGTCGAGTATTTAAAAAATATATATATTCAAATCGGTCCAAGAAATGGCGTCAAATGGACTTTTGTCCAAAAAATGTGGTAAATTTCCCACTGTGCGCCACTGTGAGACAACTTGTAGTGGCGGAACGCCAATTAAATTTTATGACATTCGTTGATTTGCCTGTAGACCAAGCAACAAATAATTGAAAAAGAGGTACGTTTTTCTTCTTTAATATAGCTGATACAAATGTGTCAAGTGTTTGTACGATGGTTTCTATATTATTAAAATTACCCTGTTATTTGTCTAAAAATGTTTTACTTAGTACTTTATTAATTATTATTATTTAGTGTTTCAATATCATGTTTCAATTGAAATTAGGCATATCTACTATACACACAAAATATTGAATTTCACATAGGAATTATGTATATGAAATGATGAGCCGCTGAGATACATCGATGGTTTGTCGAGCTAATTTCCTGCAGGAACGCTCCTCACGGACAATCGCGTCATTAATCTTTGTACGACATCAATGCAGTGTTTTGTTAAGCCTTGGTTTAAACACACGTACTTCGAAAACAACCGGTGACAAGTGACAAGCAATAGATTGGTTTTTTAGATTCTGTTTAATGATTACCAAGGGTTTTGTCAGGCATCTTCCACCATCTACACGATCATGATGCTAGGTATTTTCATTCAGAGTATGAAAAGATGATTGACAATGGATTACGACCTGTGTATTTTTTTCTATAATGGTCTCGTGCGAGAATGCGAAAATTTTAATGTAAACTGAAACTAACTTTTTACTAATGCATGAATGTTACTTTTTGATGAAATACGCAAATATTCAAATTGTTCTAGCCGTTATAGTAAAAGAAAAGATAATAAACAATTTCTTGAATGTGACACTATTGTCAAGCAGAGACGATTATTATACAAATAAAATTCAAGTAGGATTCAAATAACCGCTACCATATTGTCTGAGAAGAATTTTTATTCAATTCCAATGATAAAATTATTGAAAACTGCCACCATCAAGATTTAAAAAAAACAGGTAAAGCTTGTTTGTTGTGTTGCTATCGTTACTGATGCGCCAAAAAATGTTTGATGTTAAAATATGTGCAGCAAATTGTAGATGACATACATGACAAATAAATTAAGTGTAAATGTCAAAATTAGCTCATCAATTTTCTAGTAATTACTTCCCTCGCATACCGAAGGGAAGTATTGTATTCGAGAAAAAATCACCCTCGGAGATTTTTTCGAATGTTTACGTTTCAGATCATGTAGATTACGAAAATTTAGGTTTTTCAATTCCGTCTGTCTGTCTGTCTGTTTGTCTGTCTGTTGGTGCATTAACTAAAAAACTGCTTGACGGAGAACAGTCAAATTTGGTAGATAGCTGACGTTACTGCCACAGAAGAATGGTTAGACATTCACTGGAAAATATACAGGGTGGAGGGTGGACCGTCTAAAGGGAATAAATAATGGAAATCATTTTTTTGCTCAAATTTAAAATTTCCACGTTTCATGGCATTCTAAATCTGTTAAAAAAAATTGAAAATTTTTACTTCCCTCGCATGCCGAAGGAAAGTATTGCATTCGAGAAAAAATCAACCTCCGAGATTTTTTCGGATTTTGACGTTTCAGATCACATAGATTACGAAAATATAGGTTTTTCAATTCCGTCAGTCTGTCTGTCTGTTGGTGCATTAACTAAAAAAACTACTTGACGGAGAGCCGTCAAATTTGGTAGGTAGTTGACCCTACTGTCAGCGAAGAAATGGTTAAACTTTCACTGGAAAATATACAGAGTGGACCGTCTAAAGGGAGTAAATAATGAAAACAATTTTTTTTGCTCAAATTTAAAATTTCCACGTTTCATGACACCCTAAACCTATTTCAGAAAAAAAAATTTTCACGGATATTTTTGAAAAAAATTGTACCACTAAAATGATGAAATTTTTTTTCTTTGTTCAAATTTAAAATTTTCACGTTTCATGGCATTCTAAACCTATTAAAAAAAAATCATCAACATTTTGGAAATTCTTTTTTCACGAATAGATGGAAAATTTCCACGTTTCATAATATTCTAAACCTAATTCATAAAAAAAAATGTTCAAAAAGAAACATTTTTAAATTTTTTTTTTACTATAGGTACTTATATATGAAAAAAAATATATTTTCTCAAACTTAAAATTTTCACGTTTCATGACATTCTAAACATATTTCAGAAATAAATAATTTCAAAAGAAAGAGTTCTTTGAAAATTATTTTACAATTACTATACCTAGAATAGAAGGTGGAAAAAATTTTGTTTGCTCAAATTTAAAATTTACACGTTTCATGGCATTCTAAATCTATTTCATAAAAAAAAATTCAAAACTAAAGTTGAAAATTTTGTCAAAGAAAAATTTTTCAAAAATTCTTTTGCTGCTAGAGAATATATGATGGAAATTTTTTTTTGCTCAAATTTAAAATTTCCACATTTCATGACATTCTAAATCTATTTCATCAATTTTTTTTTTCAAAAAGAAAAATTGGAAATTTTGTCAAAGAAAAATTTTTAAAAAATATTTTGCTACTATGGAAAATATGATGGGAAAAAATTTTTGCTGAAACTTTAAATTTCCACCTTTCACGAATGACATTCTAAACACATTTCAGAAATAAATAACATCAAACGAAAAAGTTAAAGTTAAGTTTGCTCCAATTTAAAATTTTCACGTTTCATAACATTCTAAGTCTTTTTCAAAAAAAAAAAATATGTGTATATGAAATTTTTAACCACTGCTATACCTACTTCCACTCCACTGCGTGAATGTGCAAAATGTGACAAATGGCAATAATATTTGGCATATGCATCTACGAGTGCACATATTATAGTTTTATTGAAAAATGTAGAGGTTGGTCATCCCAAGAGATAATTCAACCATGGTGGGCATTTGTAAAGGTATTTGCGCAAGCCTTCCATATTTGGCACCTGTTATTTAGTATTGAATTCTTGCTGTCGGATAACCACTCTGTATATTTTTTTGACCAAAAGTTATCAGGTTTTCTTTACAACAATAGTGATATCTATATTCCCATTATTATTTTCAATGTCATTCCGTAATTAATAATTTTTTAGAGTCACCGCCATACACAAATAAAGAGGGAAGTTCTGTATAAATACCTTTACAGATTTTTTTTTATTGTGGGAGATAATTTTCCAATAAATGTTGTTTGATACTCGATTGCGAAATTCTTTCGCACTCTCGAATAATTTTTTTGCTCGCCACCTCTCGCAAAAAAAACTTTCATTCCCGAATGCAAAAATGGCATCATAAATAACTATTTTAATTACAATGACTTGAACTAAATATAACGCAGCAGAAACGTATAATGTATAAGGAGAGCAATAATAATAATTATTCTGTATTGTGAACAATATCAGAATTAACTTATTATCAAGGAGACAGTGAACATCAAAACGGTATGTTTAACCAGTTTGATAGTGACAAGTTAGCACTATTCTAATATTGTATACAGCCAGCGTCTTATTATTTTAACAGAGTCTTAACATTACATCTCTCCGTGTTTTGTTAGAGAATTTATCTCGCACCAACACACAATTATTACCACAAAGATGACAGAATGTTATTATATTGGGATTGAAAGCATACACTCCCGCACTAAACTGGAATTATGTGAGTACAGTATGTCTGAATCTCATATTTCTGTTATGATTTGTGTCATGTTATTCAGACGTATATTCCAGATACAATGTTTACTATTCATCACGTTTTGTCTTTGCTTGAATACATTATGACTAATTCGTATACGTACGACAATCTATTTCATATTTCTTATTTCGTAGATTAACACTGGACAAACACGTGAAAACTTACTATGCAATGTCGTTTGTCGTAATGCTTTTGTAAATAATGCCTATTAATGAGAGCATATTGAATGAAAGAATTAGGTGAAATGGGTCTATTTTTAGCACACTTCTATTAGGTCGACTTAATTGTATCTATCTATGTATGTATGTATGTATGTATGTATATAGGTAAAAAATCTAAGAAACTTAATTTCATCCACTTAAGGTTATTATATAGAAATTTCTAATTCGATAGACGCCATATTGGAATCAAAATGGAGGGTAGCATGATTTTCGATTTAATTTCTTTGTCACTTATTGATCTCAAGAAAAATTCTGAAGAAATTCATAGTGCGTGCAACAAACACGATCTACTTTTCACATCTTCTCCAAATTTTTTTAGCGTGAAATTCCAACACAATTCTTCCTTTCAATTCATCAAGAAAAAATATTTTTGAACGCCTGCTACTTTGAATTTTCTTCCGAAAATAAATTATCCCTAAACACGTTACTAATAGTTTTTTTAGATTTTTATTCGATGTAGAAGATAGTGAAAACAATTGTTAAACCCAGTCTCGTGCGGTGGTGGCTGGCGCGCTCGCTCCAGCCCATCCTGGTGAATTTTCACCTCTTGCATGATGCATTTCGATTAAAAAATAGTAATAATCTTGCTCGAAGAATCAAAACAAAATAATCACCGGTAATTTGTACTGAATTTGTACTGAATTGTACTGAAAGGTAGGAATCGTTTTTGAGAAAACCGAACCCCTTTCGAAATTTGAAACTTTTTTTTTCTATTCGGTTTTTCTGAAATCGAGTGGCATGTGCCATTCGCCAAATCACAGGAGAAAATTAATTCGATTTTTTTTCAGACACATTTACTGTGAAAACTGGAAGAGACATAAGTATGTGAATAAAACACTCTAGAACAGTCTAGAACATTCTGGAATATTCTAGAATATTATATAATGCTCTGAAATATTCCAAAACATTCTGGAATATTGTTGAACATTCTGGAATACCACACCCACCAAATTCTCACTTATTAACGGGAACCTAAGAGCTGGCTACCCAAAGTCACAATATAACCACCACCGGGTGACAGAGGTTGGTTTCAGGGAAAATCCAGCGTATTTACTATACTTACAGTTTTCTTTTCTATATTGTATACGTATACCGGGTGAGTCACGAATTGCGCTCGCCCCGATATTTCCTAAAATATTTGGAATAGAAAATTGAAATTTGGAGGCCTTATTACACGACTAAAATGCCATCTTTTCAATAAAAAATCAAACATTAAAAATTTTATTAAAAAATCTATTTCTGAATCCAGAGTGCTGTGGTGCCCAAAATATATTTTAGTTTGTGGGCTACGTTACTATAAAAATAAAAAGAGCAATATGATTGCATTGCTTAATTCTCTAGAGGTGTTTAAAATTTTAAAATGTGATTTTTACCCACTAACTCGGTATTTTTAAATGGGAATTTAATCGTTCACCAACATTTTTAAATACCTCATTTTCATACGAATCTAATGATACCAAAATTTTGAAAATCCGCTCAGAAATATTTGAAATTTCAGCCAAAATACAATGCAACCAAGCTTTTAGAATCATGCGGCTAATAGATAATAGATTAGTGGGCTTTGGAAACAAAAATGGCACATTTCTTTGTAAATCTGGTAACCTAATAACATTGGAAAAATCATAGTAGCCATTAAATGTAATAAAACAATATCAGCTATCAGACAGACTCGTGTAGTTATAGGCAATCTTGAGCTATCAAATATTTAATAATTGTGAACGCAAAGAACGTTACAATTAAGTTTAGCATAGGTATGTGGAGGTAAACACAATTACATCCACAAGGACATTTGCAATAGAATGCGACATCAGTTCGGTTTTCAGAGTTTTATTTAAATGAACATAAATATCGGGCTTATAAATAAATAAAAATCAATTCCGTTTGAACAATTAAACCTAAACTAAGTAACAGTAGGTATCTTTAAAATAATTAATATAATTAAACCATAAATTGTCATTTATAGATATTGTTCAAAATGTCCACCATTTTTTTCTATACACAATTCGGCTCTGCGTATAGTTGCTTGAATGGCTCTACGCAATTCAGCCGGCGTTATTTCATTAAGAGCCCGTACAACTTTATTTTGCAGCTCTTCACGGGTATCTAAAGAAGTTTTATAAACTTTTTTTGAGAGTGCCCCATACATAATAGTCGAGGGGTGTTAAGTCAGGTGACCTAGGAGGCCACCTGATATGACCTTGATTTGCGATAAGGCGTTCACCATGCAAGTTGTTTAAATATTCCATCACTCTTCTGGAATTATGTGGGGGA
Organism: Stenurella melanura; assembly: GCA_963583905.1. NCBI lineage: Eukaryota > Metazoa > Arthropoda > Insecta > Coleoptera > Cerambycidae > Stenurella > Stenurella melanura. The sequence goes on from OY757311.1 coordinate 139,794,093, forward strand.
GCACCATCTTGTTGGAAAAACAGATTTTGTAAATAGGCAAGAGGAAGTAAGTCAAGAAATTCTGCTGTCTGGTTTTGTAAAAAGAATAAATATCGTTCGCCTGTAAGTGTTCCATCAAAAAATATGGGTGCAATTATTCGATCTCCAAGTACTCCAAGCCAACAGTTAAACCCAAATCTTTCCTGAATATTCCCCTGCCCTACCAACCTCGGATTTTCTTGAGCCCAGTACCTAGTATTATTTCTGTTAAACATACCTTGGTTCGTAAATCTACTTTCATCTGAATATAAAATCTGAAAAGGAAAACCTGGGTTTTGTTGTACTGCATTAAGAACCAGTTGCAATATACTAGCCTCCTGTCGTTATCATCTCCATAAAGATGTTGGTGTATTTGGTATTTATAATACCGAAACTTATGTTTCTTTAAAATTCTGCAAACCGAAGACTGACTAATGTCGCATTCCATTGACAATTCCCTTGTTGATGTTGTTGGGTGTACCATCACAAATCCTAATACATCAATTTCTTTGTCCTCACTTACAACAAATGTTTGACGGTCATCTTGTTGATTGGGTTCGCTTCTTAATTCTTGTTCCACTCTGGCAAACAAGTGTCTGCTTGGATGACGTCTGTTGGGATATCGTTGCTGACACAGTTCTGCAGCTGCAGTTGAATTTTTGAGGCGCTCTCCATATATCAGTAACATATCGACCTTTTCATTTCTTCTAAAATTATTCACTTTCTTTAATTTTTACTCAAAGAGATTTCCGCAACGCTTTATTTTGTATCTGTCTGACAGCTGATATTGTTTTATTACATTCAATGGCTACTATGATTTTTCCAATGTTATTAGGTTACCAGATTTACACAGAAATGTGCCATTTTAGTTTCCAAAGCCCACTAATCTATTATCTATTAGCTGCATGTTTCTAAAAGCTTGGTTGCATTGTATTTTGACTGAAATCTCAAAACATTTCTGAGCGGATTTTAAAAATTTTGGTATCATTAGATTCGTATGAAAATGAGGTATTTAAAAATGTTGGTGAACGATTAAATTCCTATTTAAAAAAACCGAGTTAGTGGGTAAAAATCACATTTAAAAATTTTAAACGTCTCTAGAGAATTAAGTAATGCAATCATATTGCTCTTTTTATTTTTATAGTAACGTAGCACACAAACTAAAATATATTTTGGGCACCACAGCACTCTGGATCCAGAAATAGATTTTTAATAAAATTTTTAATGTTTATCAAAATGTGACCAAAATGGATGTATTTTATTCAAAATTTCCTCTAGATTCCAAAAATGTAAAAATATATAGGGTGTTCCATTTAAAAATCGAAAGTTGTGGGAATTTCCGGTCAAACCGGATGTGCACCAAACTTGATTTTTTATTGAAAAGATGGCATTTTAGTCTTGTAATAAGGTCTCCAAATTTCAATTTTCTATTCCAAATATTTTAGGAAATATCGGGGCGAGCGCAATTCGTGACTCACCCGGTATAGATTTTCTCGTGCATGCTGCGACTACATAATATTTGTTCTCGTCATCACTGTAGTATTTTCGTAAATGGTAAGTGAGATTCGGAATATTTTTAATTCTAAACCTGTAAACTCAATCTTCCTTTTTACACCCTCGCAGATGCACTTTCAGCATCCCACTTCCTACTTTTTCTGTGAGCCAGTCTAGAATGTAAGTTACCGTCGCATGAGACTGGGTTTGATAATTTATTTCACTGTGTAACGTCTCTTGGGATAACTCATTTTTGGGAAAAATTCAAGATAGTAGGCCATCATCAAGTTAAAAAAAATTCTTTGAAAAATGCAAAGAATATTCTTGTTTGGAATTTCGCGTCAAAAAATTTTGAAAAAAATATCAGTAGTCAGTATATCATGTTTGTTGGAAACACTGTGAATTCTTTCAGAATTTTTGATGAACTCAGTAATAGGCAAAAGAAGAAAATTGAAAATCACGTTATCGGCGGCCATTTTGATTCCAACATGGTTGTTATCGGATTAAAAATTTGCAACTAGTAACGTTAGGCCAGAGGTTATCGAGTACTTGATATAAGATTAATTTCATTTGACGGCAGTTTTCATATGCTGATTCGGCTAACCCCTTTAGTTTAAGTTTAAATTTCATTAGACCCGCCTAGAAAACAATGTATCTTTTTCATGTTAATAGCTACAATAATGTTTTAATATTTGTAGATTTAGTAAAAGAAGACCCAAACATTTTATCTGACAAATTATCTGTTAAGCAATAGTAGTTTCAGCTAGATTCTTATATCAATTTGACATATTTACAACAACTTTTACAGTCGAGTAATAAAAAGTCATTTTACGCCCTTGGTGCAGAAATAAGCATTAACGAACTATACCCATGCTATTTTAAACAATTCTATTAGATTTATTACCAATTCATTACCAATGCAAAACACTTTTAAACTACCAATTGTTGACTTCGAACGAATTATATTTCTTATCATACCTTCTTCTATGTTGCTCTACATCTTGAAATTCTAAGTTTTCAACTGTAGCAAGCATATTCACCTCATTCAAGTTAACCATTTTTATAAATCTTAGCTGATATTAATTCGCATACGAGATACAATATCGTGAGTGCTTTCTCTAAGTGGTATGCGACTACTGCTAACAGAGATTCGAGAACAGACCCCGGAAGTCTGCAGCCTGAAAAATCCAGGGAAACAACAGAACTTTTGGACCAAGACTCCCCGAAACTGAAATCCTTACTACTAAGGTGTTTATTTATTAGTTTTATTAGTTAAATGTAATGCCTCACAGCCTAGGAGTTGAAGTATATTCACCACTGGTTGAAATTTCGATATATACTCGATCAATGAAATAATGCAACCCTGATCCTGTCCTGTATATGCATGGGTGATCAAGTACCTCAATTAACAGTCGTTAGGCTATCAAGTGAGATAATCCCGGCCCTTAAGCCGCTTATTAAGATAGTAGGATGTCTCAGGATAGGTTAGAGACTCACCCTTAGGAACGAGTACTAGTATCCACGATCCTATCCAACCTATCATAATCATAATAATATCATAGAAATTAAAATATCAAAGTTCAGAAATGTTTAAATTTACTAAAATATTTCCTGCTTAATAAATGCCTAAATAATATAAGTTGCTTAAGCAATTGTAAATTATTTAAATCATTTTGAGTATCCATAAAAGCATTTAAATAAAGCTAATTTTAAAATTTAATTAAACAAAATATTTGAACAAAGTATACCAAAGTACATTCTAACGGAAAGGTTATTGAAAATCAAACCCTTTTCATTCAGTATCTTAGTCGTAAATGGGCCGCCTATAATCAATTTAGAGCGTTGGCGTCTTAATTTAATCGATTTTTAATAAAAGTATCTTTTTGTGAAATAGAAATTGAAATGCGATCTGTAATCAAAAACTCTATAGAGTTATGAGCACAAAACTATGAGTCCAAGTACGAAGCCGATGAAGGGTTATTATCGCTATCTAAAAACAGCAAACATAACCTTATTTTACTTGTAGAATTAATTATAAAATGGAGTTATATCAAGTTCGAACTTAATTCAAGTAGTACATTGTGACTAAAAACAAGCTAACCGCCTAAGTCGTAGGGGTGAAATTCTGGAGCGTGAAAGATGACATTTGTAACTAAGTGCGACCCTTGAGGTCCACACAGCCAACTTCCCAGCATAACATAACACAGAATTTTTTTATTTTTCTTAATTTTATTTTATTACATTTCATTGATATAAATATTCTGGTTGTGATAATGGTCCAAATCATTTTGGAATTTCTATGTAAAGATATTCCGTCATCAAGTTAAGCAAAATTTGTTTGTAAAAAAATGAAAAATTTTTTTTTGGAATTTCATGTCAAGAAATTTAAAAAAAGATATCGAAAGCAGATCACGTTTTTTGGAAACACTTTGAATTTTTTCATAATTTATGAACTCACTAAGGGGCAAAAAAATAAAATGTGATATCACGTTATCGGCCATTTTGATACCAATATGGTGATATTCGGATTAAAAATTTGCAAATAACAGCCTTAGGCCAGGCGTTATCGAATACTTGATAATAGTATAAAGTTCATTTCAACTGAGGGCAGTTTTTGTACACTGATTTGGCTAGGCCCTTTACTTTAAGTCTAAATGTCAGTAGACCCGGTTAGAAAACAAATAATATATCTTTTCATGTTAGTAGCTACACAATAATATTTTAATGTTTGTAGATTTAATAAAAGAAGACCCAAACATTTTACCTTTCAAATTATCCGTTAAATAATAATAATTTCATCTTTACTAAATTTACGCTCTGTCAATTTGACACAATTACAACAACTTTTGCAGTCAAATAAAAACGATCACTTTGCACTCTTAGTGCATAAATAGGTATGAAAATAACACCCATATTTTTTCATTTTTATGAAGAAACTCACGTTTTTCGTTATATAAGGTCTATACAATTCTATTAGATTTATTACCAAATCATTACCAACCCAAAACACTTATAAACCACCAATTGTCGAGTTCGAACAAATTATATTTCTTACCATACCTTCTTCTATGTTGTTCTATAACTTGAAATTCTGTTTTCAACTGTAGCCAGCATATATACCTCATTCAAGTCAATCATTTTTATAAAACTTAGCTGACATTAATTCGCATTCGAGATAGATGGATAGGTATGTTTGTGTGTTTTATCTAAGTGGTATGCGATTACTGCTAATAGAGATTCGAGAATAAACTCCCTGACTCCGGAGCCTCAAAAATCCAGGGAAACCCCGGAATTTCGAGACCGAGACTTCCGGAATTTCGGGATCGAGACTTCCCAAAACTAAAATCTTTAGTACGGTTCTTTTTATTACAGTTTTATCAGTTACATTTAATGCCTATCCAGCGTAGGAGTTGAAATACAGTCACCACAGGTTGAAATTTCGATACTCGATCAATGAAATAAAGCAACGCTGATCCTGTCCTACATAGGCAATTTAACAGTTATTAGGCTATAAAGTGGGATAATCCCGGCCCTTAAGCTGTTTATTAAGATGGTGGGATGACTCAGGATAGAAGCTAAGGATCCACCCTTAGTAAGAAGTACTAGTACCCACGATCCTAAACTAACCCTGATCCTGTCCTGCATATGCACAGGTGACCAAGTATCTCATTTAATAGTCGTTAGGCTATAAAATCAGATAGTCCAGGCTGAGAGCTGACGGTGGGATGACCCAGGATAGGTTAAGGACCCACCCTTACTAAGTAGTACTAGAATTCACGATCCTACCCAATTTGTCGTAATATAATCATACAAACTAAAATATCTTAGTTCAGAAATATTTAAATTTCCTAAAATATACCCTGCTTAATAAATACCTAAATAATAAGTCGTTTAAGCAGTTGTAAACTATTTAAATCATTTTGAAGAATCCATAAAAGTATTTAAAGAAAGCTAATTATAAAATTTAATTAAAACAAAGTATATCAAAATCCGGAAAGGTTCTAGAAAATGAAACCATTTTCATTAAGTATCTTAGTCGAATTATTATATGTAATAGGATCTCTCCAAGATAATGGCAGAGAGTAGGTAATGGGATGAAATAGGTCGATTATAATCAATTTCAAACTTTAACATCTTTAGAGCAATCAAAGTAGGAAAATTTCTAAATTTACTTAACACTAGAAAAAAACACTAGAATCATATTCAGTACATATGAAATATAAATTTTTAGATAAGTGCATCGAAAACAAAGTTACAGAAACAAAATGGCGGACGTTTTACGTAAGAAAAGATGTGATAAGTTCGGTTTTTCTCGTTTGTCTGCGAATGTAACTTTTTTTTATCGAAATAAGTTTTAAACAATAGTTAGGTATAGGCATTTAAAATACCTACAAAGTGGCTCCCGCTGAATGAAAATCTGAGATTCTCGGAAATTAAAAAACATCGAAAAATTAATTTTTTTAATTTTGCAATAAATTTTGCAATAATTAATTCACGGTATGTAATTTGCATCATAATGTGCTTAAGTAGAAGCCGTAACCCGAATTCCGACGGATGAATAATTTCCGATAAATTCAATTGTTTATTAAGAAAGCGATCTTAGTAACATTTGAATTCTCGAGAAGTCAAATATTTCAATTAAGTTGTTTAAAAACGCCATTGAAAATGATTCATTTATCTTCGGTATAAACAAATGTACTTAATAACCTCGTCAATTGTTTGTGTATCGAAATGTAAAGAGGATATTCGCGTAGCTGGCATTATTATACGAATTAAAAAAAAAATGAACACTCTCCGTACCTTCTGGACGTGAAACAGTTTTTCCCTTTTTAAAAAATTCCCGAAACTTTATTTTTTAACTTACCTATAGCGCTGAGATTTGCGGCTATTGCATTTGAATACTTCAACTTTGGATAGAAAAATATAAACAATTGTTTCACCGTTTTTTTTTTTTTTGATAACATAGTTCATGTTGAAGTGAGGCGCGCGCACCCGCTAGTCGAGCCAGCGTGCGCTGGCAGAGTGGGGGGGTCTGCAGCAGCGGTGTCCCTCTACGTCGAAAAGTTGACTAGCGCGTTAACAATCGTTCGCGCTTACACAGTCGTCTATATGTTGGTTTCTAGTGTACAAAAAAAATCCATATATGCAATACCTGCAAATCTCAGCGCTGCAAGTTGCAAAATAGGGTCTGGGGAATTTATCGAAAAAAAAAATAATCATAATAATTGTTTCGCATCCTGAAGGTCCGAAGGGCGTTCATTTAAAAATGCCAGCTAAGCGAATACCCACTTTACATTTCGATATACAAACAATTGGCAAAGTTATTAAGTAAATTTGTTTATATCGAAGAGATGCGCATCATTTTCAACGGTGTATTTAAGAAACTTAATTCAAATATTTGACTTTGGCTTTGAGCTCAGTGATGATATGACTCATGGTAGAAATATATACAGGTATGCTGTTGCGCAGCTTTTGCAGTAACCAATCATATGCTTTGGAACCAATGGGAACCATATTGATAATCGGACCAATTGCGTTTTGTGCGCATATTTCAAATAATGTAGTGTATTCTTTTGTACAAAAGAAGATGATTCCACATACCATTTAAAAACAGATCCCTCATTTTGGAAATAAGGTTAAAATTTGACGAAATATTACTCATATGGAAAAATTTTAGAATGGTTTTGAATAATAATGTAAGATTGTCCATACATACATTTCAACATTGATGTAGCAAATTTTCATTGTAATTTTAGTGCTTTTTTACTACCGTGTAGTTATGGATATGCAAGACATTCTTTGTAAAAAATATGGTGAAAAGGTACTTCTTTCATGCAGTATATAGGTATATATTTTATATGATCTAGTTCGGCGATTTAAAGAGTTTATAGGTTAAGTTATCAATACTAAAAAAATTAACGTATATATATAGTTCTACATATATAATCAATATTTATCAAAGGGCTCATGAATACTATATTAGTTTTTAGTATGATTTTATATGTCAATTTTTTAATATAAAGAATATATGTATGTAATATATAATAAGTTATTTGTACAACAATATTAATCTTTTTAGTTACAAATGCTATCGTCATAGTAAATTTTAACCAATATTTACGAAAAATACATACACCACAGGTAATATAACTTCTAATTGTATTGACACCTTGTGAGGGTATACCGGACAGTCACACAAGAAATCATACACTCATCGTCTTATTTTATCCTTTTATTCTATAACAAAATACATACTATACTTAATAAATAAAATAAGTATTATACTGAGGCTTTTTACAACATATAGAGTATATTATAGAGTATCTTGACAAGAGATGTAAGCGTCATTATTCAAATTTTACAGAACAAAATCTAAATACTCCTATAGTTTTAGATATCCTAGATTTATGTATCATACTGCATACTAACTTTTCTTTGAAATTAAACGATATGCATGAATATGTTTACTTGTTCTTACTTTTTGCTTTGTACGTTATATCTTGGAGAATTTGATTCTTGCCAAATGTTCTATAGGTACTGCATGAGGCAGAAGGACACGGATATTCGTTGGAGAATAGTTTTCAACATTTTTTACTCTGGACACGCTTTAAAATCTGCCCTCTTAAAATGCACTGAACAAATGCGAGCTGTAAAAAAAACAATTTTTATTTCTGACCACATTTGTGTTAAATAACAAATGTAAACTTTTATATCGTAAATAGGTACATCTTTTACTAATACATATTTTGTAATTGTAAATAAGCCAATGTATTAAATAATTATTGTTTTTATAATTACCGTTTTTGAAATGATCAGGTTTTACTGGACAAATTTCTAACCATTTTCTCGATATTCTTCATTTTTTGGAAACCGAAAGAGACATTTCTTTCAGTTGAAGTTCCATTCCTATTTTTGCAACTGTTTATACTGCACCCAACCTTGTCTTAAGTTTATTATAAATAATCGTTTCTTTTTTAACCTCAAAAATATTACATACAGAAACCAAACACAAAAATGGTATTACGCAGTTACGCAACCCAACGGCTACTTTTACACCTGGTTGCAGAGGTACAATGTTGAGGGATAATATTATAAAAACTTGAAATGTGTAATATCACAGAATATTACGATTCTCTGTCAATATACTGTGATATATCAAATATGGTTCCCGTTGGTTCCATGCGCAGAAAAGTCAAATTCTGGTAGCCCGGACGAGCATACTTTATATATGTTTCTACCATGATATGACTCTTGATGCGTAGAAAACTATTTGCAAAATTTTAGGGTGACTAGACCGCCTCATTTTGGGCAATTATATATGTACTATGAAAATAATGTTATGGCCAAAAATAATAAATATTTGTCTCTTTCTAGGAAATGGCAACCTTAACATCAAATATTTTCCCTTCTCTCGTCTCTTTTTATACTATTTCTTAGGGTCCGTGTTACAGAAATAATTTAATTTTTAGATACATTATATCTGGTAATTAATTCTATCTCGAATAATCTCCGCACTGAAATATTAAATTTTGACGTGCATCAATCACGAACTTCTAATACATTAAGTTTATCCTTTAAGGAAAATTAATTAAAAAGATCGTTAAGAGACGTTTTATGCAAACGTCATTGTAATTATAAAATTCCGAATCAATGGAGACCGCAATTTATATTTGCCGATTGAGTGAGCACAAGTGCGATTTTGTTAGGGGCTCTCAGAAATGCATACGTAACAGCTTCTGGCTTTTAGTATAATGAAATTGTATTTAAATATTGCCTTGTACTTAATTGAAGGAGGAAACCGGGCTTTTGATATATGTACGTCTTTAGTACTTGGTTCCTATGAGCATATTTTGCCAACCCCAAGCTGGTTAGTCGCATTATCTACAAATTAATTTACATTTACAATATGCTTTTCTTTTACTTCTCTCTCAATATGCTTTATGTATAAATTCTGAATATAAGAAAACTAATTCTCTGGTTATTTTTGACCGACCTATGGTAACAATACCAATGTCTCACTATCAATTTTAAGTCAAATAAACTACTCAAAGGCACATAGAAATGGACATTGGATAAACGTCTGCATGAGGTAGAAAAAATCCCAAAGTAACAGCTTTAAATATTTTTGTGTTTACTATGATTATTCTTTATTTAGGATGCGTATAAAAAAAATACCTAAAGAATCAGCACTTAATATCCAATTGGACCCGCACCATTAGCATTGAAAAATTTATTTCGCTGGAATTTTATTCAAAGTTTGGGAATAAGTAGTTCAAGGGCTTTCAAAGAAGAAATGTCATATAAAAACATTGATTTAATGCCTTTCCTGCAGAATTACAATGACTGGAAGTTAATAATCTTTGAAAATCAAAGATTTTTTTTAACTTCCATCACAAAGTGCCAGACAAAAGACTGAATGCAGTAGCCAGAGACATAGTGACGAGATTAGTTGAGTACTTCAAACAGGAAAACTTCAACGGATGTCTCCTTTTACCTTTGCAAACTGTCCACGAGATAAATCGCAAAATTAAATGTGGTAGATGTTTATGTAGTAAAGTTTTTAGCGTACTTCTAATGCATTGGGTACAGTTAAATAGTATAAAATAATTAAAATGGAAAATGGAAATGGGTGCTTGTATGCAGTCGGTGCAACGGATTTGTAAGCAAACCCGTAATGAGCAGAACGCCCTAACACTACTGTGGCAAAATATGGACTCAGAAAGAAAATAAAACTAAGAACTTGGCGAAGGAAAGGAAGATGGATGTGAGGGATACAATTTATAATATCTACTCCGAAAGTAAGTCTGTGGCGTAATTGATTTTGTAGTTTTTGTAGTTAGTCTATCTGACAGCTGAATTAGTGTTATCGCTTGGAGAGAATTAATGTTCTCGCTAATATAATTATTATAATATTAAAATTGTATGAAGTAATAATTGTTATTTTATAGAAAACTCCTTTCACAGGGGCGGCCTTTGGGGGTGGCGAGCAGGGCAACCGGTCGGGGTCTCGCTCTTGCAGAGGCCTCGCGCACTCAAGCAACAACAAGGCATCATTTCTGAATCCCCGATTCTTTTAAGACGTTAATGCACCTTAGTGTTTATCATGATTAATAATTTGTTACCTTTGTGTGTATTAATTTTTGTTAATTTCCAATAAACAATTTTAAGGCTCTAAATTTATTTATTTATAACTTTGTATTTCTCGTCAAGCATCATCATTAAAACTAATTCCACGAAGACAAGGGCCTCGCAAAGATCTACCCGCCCGGAGCTTCGCAATGGCTAAAGCCGCCCCTGTCCTTTCATATGGTACCCACATGCGTGCCATTCTGTGTGACTGAGTAGATTTGATTCGGAAATTAAATGATGATAACCTGAACGATAACATTCGTGATTTGAGCTGTAGGTACGTATTGAATGAAACAGCATGCTTGGTATGCACTTCTGCTTCTTTCAATGATTCTGTTTATGGATATAATTGTTTTATAAATGTAATGTTTATCACAAAACTTTAAAATTTTGAACAGTGATGGAAAAGTTCCAGCACATTTGATATCGGGGATATAATTTGGAACAATGTTCGCCATTCAAGGGGATATCGCGTTATATCCCACTTAAAGATTAGAAAGCAAGAATAAGACCTCTGATGAAAGAACAAGTTTAGATACATAACTGCTATCTCTTCAGTACGTACCTTGATTATCCCTAACATCACATATACCGGGTGAGTCACGAATTGCGCTCGCCCCGATATTTCCTAAAACATTTGGAATAGAAAATTGAAATTTGGAGGCCTTATTACACGACTAAAATGCCAGCTTTTCAATAAAAAATCAAGTTTGGTGCACATTCGGTTTGACCGAAAATGCCCACAACTTTCGATTTTTAAATGGAACACCCTATATATTTTTACATTTTTAGAATTTAGAGGAAATTTTGAATATAATACATCCATATTGGTCACTTTTTGATAAACATTAAACATTTTATTAAAAAATCTATGATTTTTCCAATGTTATTAGGTTACCAGATTTACACAGAAATGTGCCATTTTAGTTTCCAAAGCCCACTAATCTATTATATATTAGCCGCATGTTTCTAAAAGCTTGGTTGCATTGAATTTTGGCTGAAATCTCAAATATCTCTGAGCGGATTTTCAAAATGTTGGTATCATTAGATTCGTATGAAAATGAGGTATTTAAAAATGTTGGTGAACGATTAAATTCCCATTTAAAAAAAACCGAGTTAGTGGGTAAAAATCACATTTAAAAATTTTGAACTCCTCTAGAGGATTAAGTAATGCAATCATATTGCTCTTTTTATTTTTATAGTAACGTAGCACACAAACTAAAATATATTTTGGGCACTACAGCACTCTGGATTCAGAAATAGATTTTTTAATAAAATTTTTAATGTTTATCAAAAAGTGACCAAAATGGATGTGTTGTATTCAAAATTTCCTCTAGATTCCAAAAATGTAAAAATATATAGGGTGTTCCATTTAGAAATAAAATCGGAAGTTGTGGGTATTTTCGGTCAAACCTAATGTGCACCAAACTTGATTTTTTATTGAAAAGATTTCATTTTAGTCGTGTAATAAGGCCTCCAAATTTCAATGTCCTATTCCAAATATTTTAGGAAATATCGGGTCGAGCGCAATTCGTGACTCACCCGGTATAGGCATGAAAAGGAAAGATAATCATAACATTCCCTAAGTAACAGTGGCAGGTATGTGTAGAAGGGTAAAAATGTTTCCGCCAAAATAAATTTTTGTATGTATTGTGTAATAATATATATAAACTTCAAAAGAAGAGACTTTCAATTATATTATACTGTATTGGAAACATTTGATTATTTTTGTAAAAGTTACAGCTCTTGAAAAATTAACAAATCGAACGCATATCTATCAGCTCAGCCTTTCTTCACAAATTTCGTGAAAATGATCATTAAATTGTTACTTTTATAAAAAACAAAAAATGAATGTCTCAATGTACATCAAGATTTAGTATTCGTCCTGTAAATGTTGATATTTTATTTATTAACAAAACTAACGCCATTTAAACTTTAACGTGAGAGGCAGAAATTAATTTTTCAAAAATTTATGTGTCTCTAAAATTGCATTGTACGAAATATTTTTTTATTTTTTTCCACTCCATGCCTCTTGTAATTTAGTATCTTGGGAGTAAGGTTAGGAAGTTAATTATTAAGAATAAGTTATAATAGCTAACCAAAGCTGAACCAAAACACGTAACAAATTACACATCACGTAATTTTACCTACCTGTAGTTAATAAATTAAAAATGCTCTTTCAGAAACAAATATACAGGCAAACCTTCAATAATAGGCTATATTTCAAGGGTACATTCCTTGGACCAAAATATAAGAATATAATCAAACATGCTTTAGTCAATTGTTACTTTGGAAAAAATGCAAGGTGTCAAAACAGTATTTTTTTCTTCTTTATATTAGCAATATCTCTACTACCTTTGACCGATCCTCTCCAAATTTGGTATGGAAACATCTTTTAAGCTAAGAAACACTAATTTATATGACATCACGCTAGCCCGCGGAGAGCACCTCATGAGCTATACTTAATATTGATTTTTTTTTCTTTTTTTTATGAAACGTTGAAGTCATTTCTACGTAAAAAAACGCTATTTTCACATCCAGATTTTTCATTCAAGTCATTTTAAAGGAAACGTCTCGACTAGATTTGCACTATAGAATGTGGAAATTGTTGGTCATGGAATTTTAATAATACTTGGGGCAGATGTCACAGAATAGTTTGAGGCGCTGGTTTCTACCATATACGTTAAAAATGAAGTTTCTAGTTTACCCTACTTATTTTCCCCTATTCGGAACCTACCACCTTCCATTCCTTTAATGAAATCATCACAATCAGATGTCATTACAATATATACGTGTACTAACTTTCAAGTGAATATCTCAATTTTATGTTATCAATCCCATTAATAATGGAGCGGAGGTGATGGGGTTTGGTTTCTAGTATATACACCAAATCGCAAATTCCTCTACTTTTACTAGCTTGATTTATTTATTTTCCTTTATTTACTCCTATTTAACCCCCAACCCTTCAATGGAACCATCTCAAAACATAACCTAGTTCCAGGTATCGTTATAATACATACGTCTACCAAATTTCAAGTGAATATCTCAATTTTATTTTATCAACCCCTTTAATATTGAAGTAAGGTTGGTGTGGGGTTGAAAAATGTTATTAAAAAATCTTAGGCCTTGGCTTCTGGGACATACACCGAATTTTAAGTTTTTGTACTCTTACCAGTTTTACTTATATTCCCCTATTTAACCCTACTTAACTCCCAACTCTTCAACGGAATCATCTCAAAATATAATCTAGTTCTAGATGTCGTTGTCGTTATAATACATACGTGTACCAAATTTCAAGTGAATATCTCAATTTTGTTTTGTCAACCCCTTTAATAATGGAGTAGCGGCGGTGGGGATTGAAAGATATTATAAATAATCTGACCTTGGCCTCCAGTACATACACCGAATTTCAAGTTTCTAAGTTTCTGTACTCGTACCAGCTTGTTTTACTCCTATTTAACATCCAGCCCTTCAAAGGAATCATCTCAAAATATAATCTCAATTTTATTTTACTAACCCCTTTAATAATGGAGTAGGGATGGTGGGGGGTTGAAAAATTTTACAAAAAATCTGAGCCCTTATCTTCTGGTACATATACCTAATTTCAAGTTTCTGTACTCGTACCAGCTTGCTTTACTTATTGTGCCCCATATACCTAATTTCAAGTTTCTGTACTCATACCAGCTTGCTTTACTTATTGTGCCCCATTTACCTCTATTTAACCTCCAACCCTTCAAAGGAATCATCTCATAATATAATCTAGTTTCACACACCTTTTCAATAATGGAATAGGTGTGGTGGGCGGTTGAAAAATATTATAAAAAAATATGAGGCTTTAGCTTCTAGTACATATACCGATTTTCAAGTTACTGTACTCTTACCAACTTACTTTACTTATTTTCCGCTATTCAACCCCCAACCCTTCAACGGAATCTAGTTCCAGATGTCGTTATAATACATACGTGTACCAGATTTCAAGTGATTATTTTATTTTACTAACCCCTTCAATAATGGAGTAGGGATGGTGGGGGGGATGAAAAATTTCATGAAAAAATCTGAGGCCTTGGCTTCTAGTACATACACCGAATTTCAAGTTTATGTACTCTTACCAGCTTGCTTTACTTGTTTTTTCCTATTTACCCCTATTTAACCCCCAACCCTTCACAAGATATCTTCAAAAAATAATCCAGTTCCAGACCCCATTATAATATATACGTATACAAAATTTCATGTCAATATCTGAAATCGTTCCGGAGAAAACTTGCGGACAAAAAAAAGTTACAGACAGACCGACAGACAGACAGACCGATAGACAGATAGACAGACAGATTTTTTTTGCTCACATTTAAAATCTCGACGTTTCATGATATTCTAAACCTATTACAAGAAAAAAAATGTTTGAAATTTTTTTACGATTACTATACTTCCAATCCACTACGTGGATGTGGAAGTAAAAGGTGCACTTGATAGAATTTGATAATTTCAACAATTTTCGAGAAAACACCTGCAAAAGAAAATAAACTCAAGTTGAGAAGGACAAATTGCATTTATTGAAAAGTGTGCTGTGGTGACTGACGTCTTAGTTATGTCATACATACAATATCATTAGTTTGACATTTTAGTTCTCTCTAATGTTCGTTAATAAATTGGTTGATGTCACACATGGACAACAGAAAATTTATAGTGAAATGTAATGAGGCGGTATCGGATGTACATGACGTAGTTCTAGGTGTCCCCAAAGGGTCAATTCTAGGGCCCTTATTATTTTCCATATACAAATGATCTTCCTTGCCATATAACGAAAGGTCTCACTGTTATGTACGCGGTTGACAAGTGTCTCCGTAGCTGCTGCAAATGGTGATGATTTACTTAAGACTTATGAGTACTGTTATTGATGAAATCAACGATTGATGCAATCGAAATCAATACTTTGCAATATTGCAACTAAAACGCACTCTAAGTGAGGAGGGAATTATTGATGTTTGCTATTCCCTGGCTTACTCCCATTTATCATTCAACATCTGTGTTTAGGGAAGGCCCAGCCAAATGTATAGAATTTTTGTAATACAATAAATAGAATTATAAAGAAATCTGTAAGGATATTTTAACTGCAAGGAACATTCTAACTGCATCCTATATTTTCATATTTAAACGTTTAATATACGTTAAATCTAACCTACAGGAGTATAAAACACTCATGATAATCACGCAAACAAAACGAGACACGGAAAGCTGTTATCAATTCTACAACACAGAACGGCGAAATTTAAAGAATATCTCCATTCTAGTTGTATAATACTGTTACATTTATTCACCTTTTAGGAAACACCCTGTATGAATCCGTGGGTTCTAAATAATTTCAACAAGAGATAAACTCCATTAACACTTTATTTGATAATTTACTGACTATGCAATACTTGAAAATACACTTTGTTTACTTTAACCTCATTTTTTCCACTTTCCAACTTGTTCACTTTTATAAACTGCTCTTTAATAAACTTCCTCCTCTGCGACGGTAATCGCGCCTTATATACTCTGAAATTACCTCTAGATTAAACCAGAATCTTCTTCCACCATACTCTAGAAAAGTTCATGGCTCTTCCTAGAGTCTTTCCAGTCACTATTAGTAGGCATAGGCGTATCATCTCCAGTTTCAAGGTAGTGTAACAATACTGTATAATATTCTTTTTGAGGAACACAAAAATCTTCCTCTATCAAAACATAAGATTGAAGTAAAGCAATTACTTATAGAAAGTACATTCTATAGCATCTAAGTATAATAAGTGTGCTTGTTTTTCTTGTATTTATTTTTTATATTCAGTGTAATTATTATTGTTGGTGTTATGTTATTATTTATATATGCGCTTTATTTCTCTTTATGTTATGACTTGTCATATATACAGATTGTATCATTGGGGATGACAAGTAATAATTATTATTATTAGCATATGCTTAGCTTAAAACATTGTTTTCTTACTAAATTTGGAGAAGATCGGTCAAGAGGTAGTTGAGATATTACAAAAAAGGAAGAAAAATATAACGTTAACACCCTGCATCATTGTCCACAGCCACAATTTAGTAAAGCATGTTTGGTTATATTCTCAAATTTTCGTCCAATTAATGCACCTCTGAATTATGACCTATTATTAAAGGTACACCCTGTATACACCAATTACAGGGCAATATCAAAATACTGTACTTTCACTGTTATTACTTGGTTTTGTCAATCAAATGTTATAATACTATTTGTGCAGCCAAAAAATTATATTTTTGTCGAACCTTTCTAGATTAATCACGAGTTTGTTTATATCGCACATGACGGAGCAATAAAATTTTGCAACAAGGCACACGTCCATAAAAATAAAAACCACGTGCTCAAAAGTTCTATTGAAAATAACTGAGGAGTCAAACCGGTATTTTTTAAATAACTAAAGCAGAAGGCTTTAAAGCAATTACCCAACATTGGAATACCTGCATAGCAATAAACAATAATATTTAAACACATTGTCCGAAACCTTCTCTATTTACAATAACATAAAGTTATATGTCTTTATCTGTAGTTTTACTGTGATTTTGACAAAAACTTTAAAACCTTCCTTGAAAATAGACACCCGAATTACGCCCATAAAATAATATTGACGTAGGGCCGACTTGGCGGCATTATTTTTATTAGTAAGTCAGTTATTAGAATCTGATAACAAATATAGTCAGAAGAAAGATGCTGTAAAGTACCTTTCTATTCCTTAGAAACGACAATGACCTATTGACAAGTTTAGCAATCCTGTATGTGCAATAAATAAATAAAGTACAACGGGACCCGCTTTTTTGGTTCTTGTCGGTTTTGAAATAAATCTGTGCACCGCGGACTTGAGAAATGAAAAGCTAGCAACAATTAGTACAGTATTTTAATGGTGTAAAGAGGAATTAGCTATAAGAATATATTACAGAAGAAAACTTCAATTGATCATTTAATCGTTTATTATACCCTATGCAAATACAAAGCGAAGAATATTGAACTTGATTCGCACATTTATAAAATCGGTAATAACAGGTATCAATATTAAAATAAAAATTAATAAATCAGAGGTCGGAAATATGAGCTAAAGCCAGGGTTGGCTTTACATGATTATGTTTCAACGCATAATGATTTGCATGCATGTGTGAAACAATATGTTACCTTGAAATTTTTTTTTAGCAAATTCCATAATATCCAAAGTTGATAAAGTCAATTTATTATAAACAATCACTCGATGAGAACTGGAGGTATAAGGGGACGTACTTAACACTGAATTAACATACACATAAATGTTTTGGAGTCAAATTTCAGCGTCTTTCGTTGAAAATCCATTTATATTGTGAGAAGGACCGCCCGATATTGACAGATGTTACTGGGGTATACTTAAAATATCTAAACTTTCGCAAAGTCACCACATTCATGCCCGGTGTAGCAAAGACTACTTTTTTACCAAGTTCCCCATCGTGTCGTAATGATAAGAGCTTGTCCTAATTTTCTGCATTCCAAAAGTCTTGTAAACTTGAATTTACTCCATCCGCTATAGTGCGAGTATTTGTAGCTTCTAAATGTCGCCGATCGAGTGTCCACTCACTGCACAATTTTTCTCCAATGCACCCACTAAAACATTCGCTACCTTGAACCCACAAGCATTGATTGTTTCGTACAGGCTAAGCCAGATGTACTTCACATTAAGCTCAGAAGAAATATTTTAACTAAACGTTTTTAGTACTTACATCCGAATTAATTTACAGTAAGGAAGATACTGAGCAATCCTGTTAAATTACTTCCCTCCACGCCTGGGATTGAGCTTCATACGTAAATTGCCGGTAGGTATTTTTTTTTATCGGCAGGAGAATATCTTTTAGAGACACCGCTCTTTGCGACAAATGGGATTTCCACCCACTAAAACCTCCTGCCTCCCACAAACTCCCCAGAGGCTCCCGGAAGCTTCACTGTGTGACATAACATCAGGGCCCCAGGTCGTCATTTCCTTCTTCCTACTTAATCCCCTTTATTCGCCAGCTTGCTCTCTTTCTCTTTCTTCGGCTTTTTTCTTCTGTAACACCTTTTTAACAAAACGGCCTACTTTTGTCCAGTTTCTCACATTTTTAAGCATCACGTTGATTACATCTCCCTACTAATTTCAACATCCAGGTCTTCTTCTAGCTCTTGCCTCCACTGGGACCATCTGTCACATATCAGTACTGTGTGCTCCGCTGTATCTGTCACCACAGTACATACATGTATCCTCCTGCGTTATTTCCTTTCTTTTGGTCTAAAATATCCGTGGCCCGTCAGGAACTGTGTCACAAAGAAATCCAGCCTCTTATATTCGCACCTCACCCAGAGGAGAATGTCTCGAATGAGTGTCTTCGTCCAGGCTGCCGTGTCCATATGGTTGTTCCATATTTCTTGTCATTTGCTGCCGGTGGGTATACCTAGTGGCAATTTACTACTACCTACTTTCATATAGTGGATTTCTCGATAAAATTAAGTTACGCTTTAACATTGTAAAATGAAATAAAATTAATTCAGTATGTTGCATGATTTTTTGATTTGGTACATTGAGAATGTTCCAGTACCATATATAATCTCTAAAGGCCATACCTGGAATCTGATAGGTTAGTCCGACTTCTGTTAATAATGCTACTGATTGCTACTTTTCCAAAGCATTAGTGGTTTAAAAAAAACAGATAGTTGGTTATAATCATATTCCGAATTTGATCTTGCTCCATAACTTCTGTTCTTATTTGATGAGAGTGGTCTGAGAGAAATACAAAAATCTGTTTTTACGACCTCTTTGTACAATTACCAAGATATATTACTGAATTACACGTTTGTGATCGACTCAGGAATGTTATTACACAAAAACAAATGGCAACTTGATCAACAGTATGGTGCAATTTTAGATAGTAATATTAGTTTTTTGTACGTATTTATGGAAAAAAGGAAATTGTCGTTTTTGGCGGTTACCAGCAACAATAAAATCTGCTGACAGACGTCTATAAACAAAAACTGCACTAGATATTCCATTTAAAAGAGACATGTTTTTAAAATTTAACCAAGAATGTTCCTGTCAAATGTCTAATAAAAGTCGTTTTATCGTTTTTTTATATGAAATTTTAGTTGCAAATAATCCTGCTATCAAGCTGAAACTAATGCTGATCGATTAATAATTATGCATCAAATGAAAACATAGTCGTAGTATCAGAGGATATAGACGCATTAGTTATATTTACAGCTTTGGCTTCTGCAGATAAATATACATATATTTCTTTAAACCTGCCAAAAATAAAGAAAATAAAAAATATTTTCATCTAAAAGCCTGCAATTTACGTATCCCAATTGTTGTGAGTTATGAGTTGTCCTACTTGTAATGGTTTAACTGGACCTGACACAACTTCAGCGTGTTTTAACAGAGGAAAGAATAAATTTGCCAACATATTTGAAATTATCAGAGATGTACAAATTGTCGCAGAAGTTTATAACAAAAGAGATGCTGATTTACCAAATAGCAGCTGATAAAAATTGTATGCTCGCAATGTATGGTGCAAAGAAAAGTAACTGCTTAAACTCTTACAGGTATGCTTAATTTATATAAAGTGTTTTATTATTTGCATATTTTTTAAATAAAAACATTTTTAATTTCTGGTTTGACTCTTTTATTAAGGCATCTACTAAAAGAAGTAGCGTTAATTTAACATCATTGTGCCCTACGATGGACGGAACAGAAAAACATATAAATCGCGTTTGCAAACACAGTTTGAGAGAGACCAAGATTTTTGAGCCGAAGATTGGGGTTGGAAATATGATACAGGAAAGTTTCCTCCAATCCTAATGACACAAAACCAGCTTCACAAAACATCCTGAGAATTATTTTCTGCAACAGCAAATCTGATTGCAGTCCAGCATGTGGGTAAGGGAAAGCTTTTATTACTCAGCGGCTTGCTGTAAAAGTGGCGAAAATAGTTGCCCTAATTCACGACTAGCTGTGTCTAAAGAAGAAGTAGAGGATGAAGAAATTATAAACTAAAATCCCTATGTAAGAATTAAAAGAGATCTAATTTTTTTTTTTTAAATAAGTGAAAAATAAACCGATTTGGTGGTCATATTCGTAATTTTATTAATTAAGCTTTCAATTTTAATTATTATTACTATTTTTCTAATAAATACCGAACACGAGGGAAATGATCCGGTAAATTGGCGTTAAAATATTATTTATAATAAACACCATACTCGATGAATGATTATGAAATTCAAGACAGTTGAGGAAACGATAAAAAAATCAAGTTAACTCGTTAAGAATTGCGACCTGTGGATGATTTTCATCATATAAGCCAATTACGGAGACGTATGGCAATTTTTAATGGCAATTTCAGAGCACTTGGTTATATAGTAAATCACAAAAAAATGATTTTCAAACAATTTTGTAATAGCAATGTTATTTCGAACATTATATGTACTGTCTTGAAGATTTCAGATGGGACAGTTTAAGGTTATTCGAAGGAAATATTTTATTTATTAAGACATGAGGTGAGTGAAATTTTACATTTTCGATATATTATGTTTCAGTTCCTTAACTTCCATTTCAAACAAATGTTTTGTATGATCTGGTTTGCCATACCATCAAGTATTCTTTAGGTCGGGCTAAGACTACTAAAGCATTTTTAAAACACACATAAAGACCCTTGTAGGGGGGGGGGGATCTCTTGGTGATGTTTTTCAGATACAGATGTATTATTATAATTTCAGAATAATGTCACTGATTGACTTTATTGACATACTACAGTGGTTAGAACTAGGATAGCGGTATACATAAACAAAAAATAATTTATATTAAATGTGAAATATTGAGGGTATAAAAATAATCTGCTAAATGCCCAAAATAACAGTTCTTAATGTTTTTGAAAGCAGAAGTAAAAGATGTAGTTGAGTTTACATTATTTGGTTGTGATTTATAATCCTATATAGTAACGTATCTTTACTTGATTACAAATAAATCGTCAGATCGCGATGTATTGTCTATTGAATACAATTACGTCATTTCATTGGCCGAAAACCATCCACTTTGGCAATAACTGAGCAAATGAAGGAAGAGGACAGATGAGAAGTTTATTCTTTGTTCAAATCTGTAGTACTTTAACCATAGTTTTGTGGAAATATACAAATTTATAAACAAATAATTTAAAACAATTTATATATTCTTGGAAGAGAAGAGTTATGTTTGTTTTATGTGATGTACAGTTATTAAAGAAGTTCATTACCTTATTTATTATTTTAGTATTATTTTCCTAATTGAAATTTCTTGGTATAAGATTTTTGCACTTATTAAATCTACCAATAATATTTGCTCGTTATTTATATATGTATTTGTACGTATACTTCTTAAGTGTAAGAGTAATATCTTTTTTCATTGTCTTTAAAATTATTAAAAAATATAAATTTGACTATTTAGCAGATAATTTCCATACACTCAATGTCTCGTATTTAATATGAATATAATATATCTAATTTCTTTTTTTTTTAAGTCACTTTCTCTGCCCGGCATATCTTAGAATCAAAATTTCGACTAGCTCTAATTAAACTAGAGCTTTGAAATATAAGTCCGGTGGCAATGCAATACAGTATATCTAATATTGTTCTAAATCCAATATGGCGGGCGCCGCAAGATGAAGGATTAACTTTTTCTTCACATCTCTCTTGATATCGGAATCAAATGAAAGGGATGGATGAGCAAAATACGACAAATTGTGTGACGTCATTCTAAACAAATTATGGCAGACCCTCCAAGATGACGAATTAACTTTTTTGTCACAACATATTCAATATTCTATCACAAAATCTAGAGTTTAATAAGATACATAGATTTAAAAACTTTTAAAAACAACGCCTTCGTAAATGTAGTAAAAAGAATTTTTTTTTTGATCTTGAAAATTTTTTTTAAAAGTGTATGTAGATTATTAAAACTAAAAATGTTGAGCGCCAATTGAAACAACTTTAAAAGCGTCTTTTCATGCTCAAGGCTTTTCGTTTTAATAATCAATACAATTGTTTTTAAAAATATGTATAGGATCAAAAAATTAAATGTTTAGTACATTTATAAAAGCGTTGTTTTTAAAAGTACACTTCAACATATTTTATTTCATACAAAATATTACATATTGAGTGTATGAAGGTTATCGCTTAAATCGAAAAATAATTTTTTTCTATACTTGGGAGGCTACCATCGGTCTTTAGATATGTTAGTTTCTGAATTAATTGCTATTTGTATGTATATTTTGTATATAAGAATAATAACTTTCATTTCTGCTTTGAACGTATACTAAGGAAGTTTACAATTGTCTATAATACTGGTAATATTACGTAGCGTAATAGTAAACGGGATATCTAGAAAAATGGTGACTGAATAATTTCGATACTTTTAAATTTGACTAACTTATTAATTTTTTTATATTTGCACCACAAACCACTCGGCGCAATGCTTAGTAGGCCATTATGACGTCACGCGTTATGAACCGGCAAGCGTGGTTATGCTAATATCTACTAAAGCCCCATGTCTACGTGAAATATATTGTTTTGCTTTGTTGTTATTGTAAAATAATTGAAAATAGAAGGAGGCTTTGTTCGTGGTGATTCTAAAAATATACCTAAAGTAGATATAGTAGTAATGTTTATGGATTTTTTCAAATAATGTCATAAATCGTCGATATTTTGAATTTGCATACGTTTTCTCTTGAGCGGTTTAAGGTATTGACGTGTCACATGGTACATTTTTGATTAATTTCATTGGTTAAAATACAAAAACAAAAGAGCATAATAGGCTATCAAAGCGTTGATAATTTTATCACTGCGTATTGACTTGTTTTTAATGAATAAAATAGTTTACTTTCAAAGTGACAGAAAGTTTCAATAGACGCGTCCAAATCAGAAAATAGTGCTCTTAAGTAGAAAAATGTTTCAACCAGTAGATCACCGTCGATGGGGAGATGCTAGCGAGGAAGAGATTCGAAAGTTATTTGAGAAAAAAACACCAGAAAATACCAAAATTAATAAAGCACTCAGTGGAACCAGTTCATGGAATTTTGCGCTTCAAGGAGAATTAAAATAACGCAAGGCACTACGATTCCAGAAATTACATTAATACTAAGAAATTATGCTTGCAATATGAGAAGAAAAGAGGGCCAAGAATATAAAGAATGTGTAGTCAAATCATTATGGAACACCGCGGCAAAGATTATACAGGAAAAATTCTTCACTGAATGTAATATCAAGTTCAATCCATTTATTGACATAGAATTTAAAGAAACAAGGGTGGCGCGCTATTCTAAAAGAAAGCAACTGCAGGAAATACAAGAAAAAAGAATGGTTAGTGCTGTCTACACTAGAAGAATGTAAAAAACTGCAAAAAATCTGGAACGAGAATACGCCTGAAGGGCTTCAAAAAAATTCTTTAATATTGTCGCTAAAGAATTGGCATGGCGTGGTACTGAAGCTGCGTCTGCATCCATTTATCACTTCGAGAAAGAAACTGACAATTCTGGAAACTTTACTAACCGAATTGAATACAATCCAGTATTTAACGAAACGAATCAAGGAGGGGACAAAACTTGGTGTGATAGCAAATGGTTAATACCTAATACAGTAGATCCTGATATTCCTGATGTGTGTTCAGTTCGATTGTTTCTAAAAGTAATTGAAAAACGATCAGATAATGTAACACCAAACAAAAATTGGAGATTAGGAAGTACTACAACATGGTATAATAGTATATTCTATAACAAGTTATGGAGTGGCCCATATTCCACACAAGCGAAAAGTTTGTAGGCCGAGCCGAAGGCGAGAACTACGGTTCGTGAGTGTGGAATATGCCATTCTAAACGTGTTGTAGACTATACTTTCTCTAACAAGATTTTAGAAATTATACAAAAACACTTTAAAACTGTTCAAAACGTCAAATGCGAAGCTACCTTTTGTTCGACGTAACCATAGGAACCGAACCACTATCAGCTTCTGATTCGTCGAAAACCGTGCGGTATTATACCATAACAGTGTGTTGGAATGATACTTGTTCCAACATAATTTTTAGTTGTGGAATTTGTAATTTCTGAAATAGTGTTAGAGAAAAACCTTCCCGTAGGTGTTAATACTATCTCCAAATGGACGAAGGAAACCACTCAAAAAGTGGGAATTGATACCACCAACAAAAACGTGACAAATCACTCTTATAGATCAACAGCTGTAACCCATTTGGTGAACACAGATATACCAGAGCAACAAGTCATGAACATAGCTGGTCACAATAACTCAAAGACCTTAAAGTCTTATTTACGACATTCTGAAATAGCAAATAAGATGAGAGGGATTGAAACATCTAATAGTGTTTCAGTTTCCCATACCGAATGCGATAATCCACAAGTTGTATATCAAATCTGCACATCCAACGTTGAAAATATGTACTGTAATGAGTAAATAAATAATTATTGTATTGATTGTAATATTTACTGTCAAACTGATAGGTCGTTTAAAATTTTTGACTTTTAAAAAAATTTATTTTCTGTTAACGTTCATTATATTCTCTCATCAAATATAACACGTGTTATGATTATTAATCGGTGATACCACTCGTTAAAACCTATAGAAAATTGAACTCGTGCTTCGCACTCGGTCAATTTTCATCGGTTTTACCTCGGGCTATCGCCGATGATAATCACAACACTAGTTATATTATCCCCGAACATATGGATTGGGAGGGTTGGATGGTAACTGGTGAAACAACCTAGTAAGAGTACACAAATTTGGGATTTGGTGTATATACTAGAAGCCAATGCGTCAGATTGTTTTATAATATTTTCCATCCTCCCACAACCTCCACTCCATTATTAAAGAGGTTGATAAAATAAAAGTGAGATATTCATTTGAAATTTGGTACACGTATAAAATTTAAGTACATTTGGAACTGAATTATATTTTGAGATGATTCCGGTTTAAATAGGTGTAAATAAGTAAAGCAAGCTGGTAAGAGTACAGAGATTTGGGATTTGGTGTATATACTAGAAGCCAAGGCTTCAAATTTTGTTATAACATTTTTCAACCCCTCCATTACCCCCACTCCATTATTAAAGGGGCTGATAGAATAAAATTGAGATATTCACTTAAAATTTGGTACACATATGCATTATAACGACGTCTGGAACTAGATTATACAGGATCTTTGGTGCATCGTGTGCCAAATTGAAATGGCCGACAGAAGGGGCCTTAACACTTCCCATGCCCTGCGGTATTTTTCATATCGACTTTTTATCTTTTTTATGAGAAAAATCCCAAATTCTACATTTAAATTCAAATTATAAAAAAAGTATTAGGCGTAGACTGCGAATTTAATTTTTATTTTGATGTGTATTGTTGAAGGGTTCTTTTAAATCCAAAATTACTGGCATCAGTCATCTAGTTGTTTTTTTATTCACTCGCAAAGTTTCGGAATAGGTAAAATTGAAATTTAACCTTAGACTTTACATGGCTATAAAAAAAAAATTCAAAGCGACAGGGATCTTCCAACTCCTTCAAAAATTCTCTAGTCTATCCTCTTGCTAATGATGTGCCACATGTCATAAAAATCTTTTAATAACTTCGTGAATTCGCTAAATTAGTGAATCGGGTCACATAAGGCTAATATTCAAAATTCTGAATAAAAAATTATTTTTGCTTAAATTATGCATGGGAAACTGGTAAAATTTATTATCTCACTCTTGCGAAGTAAAATATATCTTCAGTCTCTTTCTGTTTATGGGTTTTACTTGAAATAAAGAAACAATTACATTTTTATCATTTATTAAAAAAATTTAAAAATCTTGCTCAAAGTGTTGGCCTCTGTTGCGAGTGCAGGCCCGACATCTGCTTCGTATTTCGACAGTCATTGCATGAAGTCGTATTTCCTCCCTAATTGTACCGAAAGCCGTTTCTATGCGTTGGACAAGTTCTTCCCTAGTCGCAACCTCCGTCGCGTACACGAGCCCTTTGGCACGTTCTCAGACATAAAAATTCAACGGAGTTAGGTCTGGGGAATGTGGAGGCCATTGAATAAGGCCATCCCGACAAATCCACGCATTTGGGAACACCTTGTCTAGATATTCTCTTACAATCAATCGCCAGTGCGCGGGACAGCCGTCCTTTTTAAAAACCATAGGCGTATACGTGGATTGGGCAGGATGGCCCTATTCAATGGCCTCCACGTTCCTCAGACCTAACTCCGTTGGATTTTTATGTCTGGGGACCTGCCAAAGAGCTCGTCTACGCGACGGAGTTTGCGACTAGGGAGGAACTTGTCCAACGCATAAAAACTGCTTTCGGTGCAATTAGGGAGGAAATACGACTTCATACAACAACTGTCGAAATACGAAGCAGGTGTCGGGCCTACATTCGCAACAGAGTCCAACACTTTGACCAAGATTTTTAAAATTGTTTAGTAAATGATAAAAATGTAATTGTTTCTTCATTTCAAGTAAAACCTATGAATAGAAAGAGACTAAAGATAGATTTTACTTCGCAAGAGTGAGATAACACATTTTACCTGTTTCCCATGCATAATTTAAGCAAAAATAATTTTTTATTCAGAATTTTGAATATTAGCCTAATGCGACCCGATTCACTAATTTAGCAAATTGACGAAGTTATTAAAATATTTTTATGACATGTGGCACATCATTAGCAAGAGGATAGACTAGAGAATTTTTGAGGGAGTTGGAAGATCCCGGTCGCTTAGAGTTTTTTTTTATAGCCATGTAAAGTCTACCGTTAAATTTCAATTTTACCTATTCCGAAACTTTGCGAGTGAATAAAAAAACAACTAGATGACTGATGCCATTAATTTTGGATTTAAAAGAACTCTTCAACAATACACATCAAAATAAAAATGAAATTCGCAGTCTACGCCTAATACTTTTTTTATAATGTGAATTTAAATGTAGAATTTGGGATTTTTCTCATAAAAAAGATAAAAAGTCGATATGAAAAATCTCGCAGGGTATGGGAAGTGTTAAGTGGCCTGAAAGGATAGCAGATAACCCTTTCTGTAGGCCATTTCAATTTGGCACACGATGCACCAAACACCCTGTATTTTGTGATGATTCCGTTGAAGGGGTGTGGGGTAAGTAAAGGTAGAGAGGGTAACCCAAGCTGGCAAGAGTACAGATACTCGATATTTGGTGAAGTGAAGGCTTCAAATTGCTTTATAATATTTTTCAACCTCCCCCACCACATCCACTCCATTATTAAAGGGGTGGTTGATAAAATAAAATTGAGATATTCACTTGAAATTTGATACACATTTGTACTGTAATGACCTCTGATTGAGATTATTAAGTTGCCGGGGTGGGGACGGGGGTGCAAATTGGGGAAAATAGTAGAGCGAGCTAATAAGAAGTTCAGAAACATTTTTGGCGCATGCTTTGGAAACCAACGCCCCAGTTTTTTTTATAACATCTACCCCAAGTATTAAAATTATATGACCAATTATTTCCACATACTAGAGTGCACATAGTTAAGATCTTTTGCTTTAAAGAGACTTAGATAGAAAATCTGGATGTGGAAGAAGTAGTGATTCCTTAGGCAGCGGTTTTTAGATATGATATTATGATCCGTTATTAGCGCAAGTTAACTGTTGCTGTCAACGACAGTCAAGTGTTTTTAACAGAAAGAGTGCGCAACCATGTCTGTGACGTCACTGGCACTAACAGCGAGGAAAGTATGAAAAAACTTCATAGCAGCAAGTTATTTTAGAGACAATTCATTGTTTCTCATTTTAGAGTCTTTAGGACTATAATTAAACGCATATTCAAGGAAGTAGAAATTTTCTTATTCATGTAAGTGGCCACAGTTGGTCATGATGTGATCTTTAACTTTACTTTTATTAAAACTATACATTTGATAAAAGAATTAAAAAATCATAATTTTTTGTCATAAACTATCAATTTCACACTCAATTTTGTTGTTCATACGATGTTTATTGTCTGTCAAAAATTGTCGAATAGGTACAAGAACTTTTTAGGGTAACTATAACATTGCTCTAGTGTTCCACTTTTGATACTATAAACTGTCATAATATATCGGTTCATAACTAAGACGTTAAAAAAGAAAAGTAGACTTGTGGTCCAACTTGAGAACATATATAAAGACTTACACTCAAAAAGCTGTAAGCTGGCAAGATTTATTCGACCGCATTAATAAGATGTCTTGAAGAATAATGATAATTAAGTGATAATATTTAAGTGGTCGAAGCCAGACATTTCATTCTACATAAAGTATATTGTAAATTATCATGTCCAAGAAAATTAAAATGTTACTGCACTTAATTAGCTGCTCTAAGTACAAAACACTTTAGCTCTGTAAAAAGGATAATTTAAGCCTTAATAAATTGTTTGTTTTATTGTTGTGGTTTAGCAATAGCTTAGATCTTTTATTGCAGAAAGTAACAATAAATTCACACGTTCATATGTCGCCTAGAACGAGTTCAGTTAAATACTTCTACGTATTCTGAAAAGATTTTTTTTTTACCTATCATTGTAAGGTGATCAAAAAAGGTATTAGAGAGATATTGCAGTCAGTGATACCGCACGACGTTCGCTAATTACGTTACGTTATTGAGGCAAATAACACGGCTTTGATTCAGACTTATTGCGTTGCAGTTCCATTCGTGCGTAACTAGGTTATGTAAAACGTCACTTTTTATGTCTAACAAATTTAGAAATATATTATTCGTGTTGTAAAATATTAAAATTATGAAAGGTAAATTTTAAGTAAGTTAATTTTAAAATGAAACTGGTCTCGTTTTCTAAAAAGGGGGCTCCAATTTTCTCAAAAAGACCTTTCAAACAAATTTTTTTGGAGTCGATTGCAGACAAAACAAAGATTAATTTTTATGTGATATGATTCATATGATATATTTGCATATATTTAGGCTTATAATGGAGATTCCTCCATGTTGGAAGCAGGTATATATTGGCTGGTGGTAATATAGAATACACAAATACAGATCGGCTGATTCTGGTTGTTCCCGATTTTCACCGAAGTGAGGATAACGTCGTTCATACGACGCTCGCTAAACGTACGGGAATTACGTCAGGCGCTAAGTTATTACCGCATGTCTTAACACAGATTAAATATGCGCATGCTTAGATGTCAAATAACGCGATCCTGTAATAGCGGATGCCGTTATGTGACAATGCAATATCTCTCTATTTCTGTCGAGAAGAACGTCATACCAAAAGGACAATATTTATAAACTCTTTGTGATCTATTCCACTTCCTTATCTCCTTTACTCTGAAATATACAAATTGTTTCGGAATATTCTACACTTTCAATGTTTTAGTAACCTTTAGCTTATTCAAGTTTTTTGAGATTCTTAACTGACACTAAATCCACTTGATCAAGTGTTTCCTAAAACTGGTCGATCGGATTCATATCTGGACTTGTGGCGTTTTTGGTAGTAAACTTGTTTTTCACGACGTTATCACGTACCATAAACAATTATGTAGAGCTCGAGCATCTCTACAAGTCATGAGTGAGGAATGCTGTCACGTTCTGACATTCTATGTAGCGTTGTGTACAGCTTTTTACCCTTTTGGCATTATTCATGACGGTCGAGTATATTATCATCTTCTTCTTGCATCACCAAGAGCCTTTATGCCATCCTTTCAGCTTTTCATCTAGTAATTTGTTGTTGACATCGAGATGTTTATAAATTTCAGTCATTTCATTAGAGAGGGTGGCGATTATTCTTATACTATCATCATGAAAGATCTAGAACAACAAGAAAAATAATATTTTCAAGTAAGCCATGATATTTTGGATCTAAGGGAACTACTTATTTACATCTTTGACTTGACATATTGCTTGGAACCATGCGTATCTGTAATCTGACTTTTGCAATATTTCAATCAAAATAAAAAAGAAATTAGAGAGAAATTTCCTCTCAAGATTGAATCATTGAAGTCGATCTTGAGAAACATTTAGTTAAAAATTCTGTCACTAAATTGACTAACTCTTTACTGTAGCAAATTGCTAAGTTTCGAGTGAAAGAAGAATAACTAAATGCTTTTTTAGTGTATTGTTCTCTCTCTACTTAATTGCTAATATTTTTAATGTCAGACGGTAAAAGAAATATTATGTTGGCAATATTTTTCGAAAGTTATCAAAAAAATATTGGCTGTTGGCTACAACCCTAAGATTTACCCGTGTAAAGCATCGCTGCTAATATTAATATAATATAAATCAATATACCTCTCATGCAAAATAAAGGTTTAATTAAACAAATTATGCCAACTTATTTATTTATTATATTTATTTATTTATTTATTTATTTATTTATTACTGCAAGATTCTTTTTATAACGTTACTTTATTAAATTATAGTGACATATTTATTAGTATATTGTAATTATTTATATTAATTCTATAAGCTATGACACCTGAGGAGACTTCGTGTTGTGTCTAACAGTGTTAAAATGTTTGTTCAGAACTTAATTGACTTATATATTACTACTACTTAACTTACTTAACTCACTTGACTAGCAATGAAATTAAAAGGAAATTATGGAAAAGAATAAAAGTGAATACAAAAAAAATTAAAAACAAAATGAATGGAAAGATAGGAAACATTATTATTAGAGAGAATCAGACTATTATTGGGTTCTGAAAGATAGCTGCGTGTACACTAGTATGTGTATAAATAGAATGTAAAATTATTTTATTTTTGCTTTTAAATGTATTTTTAAATACTTGTGATATTATGTTTTTTGAGCTATTTACCTAATTAACCTAAAGAGGTTTAGATTTTGAGAGAACAACTTGTTTTACTAGGCCAGGAGTTGGAGCATTATAGTACAATAATTGTTAATTACATATTTTTTGCATTCTCGTTTGTATTTCTTTTTATTCTGAGCTTCTATGTGATTAGGTAGCTCGTTGCATAGCTTGGTACCATTAAAGATTTGTTTCGTACATATTGTTTTGCTATATTTTGCGTTCTTTGTTCCATTTCTTGCTTCATTTTGGTGATTTACGGTCGAAATATCTTATTATGTGTATAGACTACGGCAGCGTGTATATACAGACTTCTCACATTCAGTATTTTATTTTCTAAAAATATATTTCTACAGCTATATTTACTATTCTTCTTAAATATTGTCCTTAATATATAATTTTCTTTTATTTGAGTCGTTGGATGATTTGGTTATATGCAGAGCCCCAAACATTAATGTCATATCTAATTATGGATTCTGCAAGTCTATTATATGTTACTAAGTTTTTATATTTAGGATACGTCTAAGGTTATAAAATGTATATACTAGTTTCCTTAATTTCCCGTTTAAATATTTAATATGGTTTTCCCATTTTAAATGATTATCGAAATTGACGCCAAGTCATTTTATATTAGTGGTGTTATGAATATAACTATTTGCTTCTCCGTTAATAGGCATTCCTGCCTTCGCTGGAGAAAAAAATTTCCTGTATTTAGTTTTAAGGAATTTACGTCTATAGTCTGTTTTTAAACCAGGAGGAGAAACATGAAAGTACCGTTCATACCATAAAAGTAACTAGAAAATACACTAAAACCTTTTTGGCGTTTTGGGCAACCAACAATACACGACTACCGTGTTTTTGTGTGTATTTTATTACATTATATAATGCATCGACCTCAATTTGACCTCTAGATATTTTATATAGCATCCATACAATTTACGCAATACAAAGGCACCAAGGAATTAGCCACTTTTACCTTCAGATTGATACAAAAGGGATTAAAAACTGACATATAATGTGCAAATGATAAAATAGAAATTATAACCAAATAATTTATGACATGATATTAAAATTTTTATAATATGTCAAAATTTACAACTGGCGAGGACCTGTCCAATCACAGGTGTATGATTTAGCGCGTTAAATTTAAAACGCTCCTCCTGGTTTGAAAACAAACTATAGCTAGGTTTATACCTTCTTTATTGCAGTAGCCACTTCTAGTCTCACTAAATCCTGTGTCTCCCAAGCATATTAATACTGTGTCGTTTGCATATGATACGATTTTACATTCAAAATTATTATCCAGTAAATCATTTATGAAAAGCAGAAATAGGGTAGGTGTCAGGACAGTGCCTTGCGAAACATCGGTTTTTATTGATTTCTTTGGACTAAGAGCATCGTTTATTTTCACTTCCTGAGACCTATTTGACAGATATTGGTTAGTAGATAATACACGTTACCCCTAAAACCAACTTTATTTAGTTTTTCCAGTAGCTGGGTATGTGATACAGTGTCAAATGCTTCTTGTAGGTCTAAAAAGTTAGCTAGAACTCTTTCGTTTCTTTCAAAATTTGTTATAATGATGTCTGTAAGTAATTGAAAAGGATCTTCCGTACTTGTTTTTTTGGATCCCATATTGATTTTTTGAAATAATTTAATTTTTCTCCACAAATGAACAAACCCTGTAGTTTAAACATTTGTCAAAGATTTTTGTGATAATATTTATCGGCGATGAGCGATAATTAGTCATGTGATTTTTATTGCCATTTTTGTATACTGGGACAACTATGCTTTCTTTAAAAGGTTCAGGTATATCTGCGTATATAAGCTATAGGTTTACAGATGTGACTAGAATAAGTTTTATAATTTTTACTGTTATTCCATAGTCTTACTATTAAAATATCAAGTGCACCTGATCCGGAAATTAAAATTCATTTGACTAACGCAGAAGGTACTCCTTGTTATTTTATTACTTTCTAAAATAAATACTTTTATAGCAGTACAAATATTTATCTTACAACCTTCTATATTGAAGTATTATTTTTTATTTCTTCGAAGCCCTCCTAAAGGCTCCTTAGAAGTTGTAGCTACCAAATTATTTAACGGTCACAATAAAAATTAATTTAGGACCGCCTCAGACAGTAATTAATATATATTAAAAATATAGCATCAAAGATAGAAACGAACATCTGTTACATTGTATGAAAACAATATATCATTTATTTGAATGCATAAAATGGTCATTTGGTCAAGAGTACACAAAACAAACGCCAGTCATGGCGGGTCAATTAAAAAAGTAACTTACGGTAGGTGATAATGAACAATCTGTTGTGTGTTGAAACATTATTTCCTATTTTTTATAAATCTGCGTTAAATAGAGGGCCATGTAACAATGTGTGTGAGCTGTCAGGTTTTTAAATTTGGAAGCTCCTGGCCATTGTTGTTGAATTATTGCGAAAAACGAGCTATTGTTGATAGACAGAAATCGATTTACAGGTATATGAAAGTGTAGATTATCTCCTGTCTTAAGGTGAGGAATGGCCGAAAGTTATGGACACGCGTTAATTTTTTCTTAAACAGATGTTCGGTGATTACAAATATTTCACATTCCTGTCCTCTTCAACAATGTGGGGGGCCATTTTATATAGATACTATATTATTGCATTGACAATGCTAGTCATGTTCATTGTTTTGATTACTAACGCACATGTCCAATTTTTTTGCATATTGATTATTTATTTGTTACTCAATAGAAGATTCAATGACAGGACAATTTATAGAAATGTAGAGAGCATACACCAAAGATAAATGGTAATATTTATTTATTGAATTTCTCTATAACCTCATATCTAATAACAAGAATTTGTTATTTTCTATAACTGTTAATGCTTGTAAATTTTCTTCTCACTCAGCGTTTCACTGTATTTCTTTTAAGAAAATACAGCAGTTAAAGAGTCCTCACCCCGTTCTCCTGCATACAACAAAAATTAAATAATTAATGAGTAATGAAAGGGCATTTATATTAATTTAATTCATAATAATTGATTAGTTCCATTTAATGTTGTGTATCGAGGAGAAACTTTTTAAATTTTCTTTTGAATTAGTCAATATTATTAGTTTTCAATACCTGTGGAATGAAATTATACATTTTGCATAGGTATCTAATAGGTGAAGGATCTTTTAAACAATTCTGTTCTAAATTTCGGTGGAGTTAGTATACTTTTACATCTTATTTTAATGTTGTGGACATTGTGGTAAGAAATTTAATTTTTCTGTTTAAATAGGATGGCTTTCTGTTAATGATAATTTTATGCCAAGTATGGCAGCATGCATAATTCTACGATTTTCCATATTCAGCCACTAGCCAGCATTTTTTAACTTGTGTGATATTCTTTGTCGTGTTCTTACTCCAAATATAAGTTGTAAACATGAATTTTGAACTGTTTGAATTCTGCCTTTATACCGACTAGTTAAATTTAGCCCATACACAGTATCCGCATAATTGAACTTAGATAATACCAAGGTTTCCCAAAGCATTACTTTTATTTTCAGTGTCAAATAAAGTCTGTTGCCGTAAATTAATTTTACAGAGAAATATGAAGGTTGTATAATATTATTAATATATTTTTCAAATCTTAACTCACTATCCATTAGCAGTCCCAAGTCTTTTGCCAGATCAACTATTTCAAGCTTAGAATTATTAATTTGAATATTAATTGCATTATTTACAGTTTAGCGATTTATTTTAGTTCCAAAGGTTAACACGTTTGATTTAATAGGATTTATAATTAAGCAGTGTTCTGTAGCTGTTTTAACAAATGACTATTGATTAACAAACATGGCTTAGGCAACATCTGAGGGTGGAGGCACAAGAGGATAACAGTCTTCATAAGTTGACTAATTTGTTATATTGATAACCTTAAAACTAATTTGATACCCTCAATTTATGATATTAACGTAAAAAGGGTGAAAAGAACATGTTACTCTATCTAAAAATCAGTTTGGCAAACCGTGAGTACAGTACTAACAATACCTCGAAGCAGCAATGTATCCTTAGTGAATACGAATTTATTTGGTATTTGCGGATATTTTATCACTGTTATATATAGTAAAAGTTATTTTCAAGTTTATGGAACGTTAATGCATATGTGAAACTAATGGAAAGCTGTTGCATTCGTCAAATAACAAATGTTCCATGATTATTTCAGATATATTGAGAATTAAAAGGTGCTAAGAATATGTTTTCTTACCTACTTATCGAGTAAGAAAGACGGAATGTGTCCGTATATTGAGATATTTCAGTACATCTATTTACATAAATTCTGAACGTAAAGTCTACAACATCGCAGGATTATGCGATTGCCAATGATATACGAAATATTCAAGTTTAAAGTGGACAATGTACAAAAACTGGTACAAATGCTCTATCATGCACCTGATTTTAAATATTGCAATAAACTTTTGAAAATTCTACCTTCCCCCATTCAGTAATTTACTTTGTGCCTTTGGACGGTATAGTTAACTAAATAAATAATTAAATAAATCGAAATAGCCTGAATAAATATTAATTTTTAACGTTGATTTTGCTAATGAACCAGGAATCCCTCATTCTCGCTATTACATTTATTATTGCTAAATTTAAAACCAAAGAAATTACCTACTTACAGTTCAGGGCGCCGGCTAATTATTACAATACATTACACTTTCTTTTATTTTGCAGAGCAATAACTACATAAACTTTCAAATAATATGATTATTTGTCGATCGACCAATTGACAACTAGTAATATTTACTATTCAGGGATTTTAAATATTGATTTTTGTGTATTCTATCAAAAGTTGGTATAGTAAACATTGCTTCAGCTACTGAAAAGTTCTCGATAATAATTTAGAAAAATGATACTTTGAAAGAAATTTGGGCGTAGGTGGACAGGTATTTTTTATAAGACTTATTTTTGTTTTGTATTTACCAATTATCGCAATTGCCTTTTTGTGTACTTTCTCACTTTTACCATCGAAGTAAATACTCAACACTGGTTCCTTTAACTTTATGGCTTTTTAAAACATGTTTTAACGAAAAACTTGTCTACCAATTTGTAAACATTATTATGGTAATCATATCCAAACTGTGCTACTGGTATACTACATAACTTTTGTTTACGTGTTAATTACTGTTGGGCGCCTGACAACGACTCCTATAGTGTGACATTTGATCATTGTTTAGCACTTAACTAGCCTCATATTTCACACGTAAGCCTTAACATAATCATCACCAACTGACGAAAAATCCTAAATAAATTACTAAATTTAGTAAAAATGTTAACGTTAGGTAAATGTGCTTATAATAATATGTTGGTCATTGTTGAACTTCATTTTATCAGTTAATAATATTTCAATTATTAAACTTTAGAGTGAAACTAAAATTTCTCGAAAACTGTGTTGCTATAACTATACATAGAGATGTGTGCCAATCAAAATGAGCAACATGTGGAGCATATTTTATAATTTTTTCTGTTCTATTTTTTAAGTTTGTTCTTGAATTTTGTACTTATTCCTCAATAAATCTAAAACGGTTACAAATAATCATAGGAATATACGTACAGAAAATGTTCGTTTTTTTTTTCTAGATCACATCGTCAAGAAACATTTGAAAAATTGAGGAAATTCAGTTAAAAGAATTCTAAATTGAAATGTATTTTTAAGAAGTGAGAGTGATTCAAAA
Organism: Stenurella melanura; assembly: GCA_963583905.1. Lineage (NCBI taxonomy): Eukaryota > Metazoa > Arthropoda > Insecta > Coleoptera > Cerambycidae > Stenurella > Stenurella melanura. Next base: position 139,831,267 of record OY757311.1, read on the forward strand.
ACATTAAATGTCTCGTACTTAGTATTCGCATATTTTTTTCCAATAATCTTAAAATTGTGGCTGTAGTGTTTTTTCAATGTGTATCAGAATAAAATAGAATTTATTAACCTTCAATGTTATCAATAATTACAAATATGGTTTCGTCTAAATTACACAGAAGCCCCGGCACAGAAATCGTTTGCCAAGTATTAAGAGTATAATAAATAAATATATAATAAGAATACAAATTTTACACAAGTGTAAAATAAAATAAGTAAAAATATTTATAACATTATAAACATTCATACACTAAATTTTAAAGGAAACAAAAATTATGTTTTGATGGCGATGGTACAAAATTCATCTATGGTGTAGGAAGAGCCTTCTATTAAGTAATGTTTTAGTTCATTTCGACATAATTTAAATAATAATAATAATAATGATAATAATAAATGTATTGTATTGTTGATGTGCATTTTATTTGTTCCACGGGTGTTATATTGATTATGTCTACGTTAATATATAAGGTTTCCTGATTACTGTGCATGAACATAAAATTTTAAATAAATATATATACAGGGTGTGGTCATAATTCTCTTCTTTCTGAAAGTGTCACGGCAGATCTGTCTGTATGGAAGATTGAACATTATTCTGATACGCTTTTGCATAACAAGGACACTGATTTCTTGTGACTGACCCCAGGCAATAATATTGTAGCTAAGTCTTGAATAGACTAAGGAGTAATAAGCTGTGAATAAACAACGTTCATCTAGTTCTTTTTCAGATTTATTAATGCGTATGTACCCTTAGCTAGTTTCTAACACAAATTGTCTATATGACTAGAAAAGCCAAGTGTTGAGTCTAGAATTGTTCTTAAAAATTTCGCCGTATCACCAATTTCTACACAGTTTAAAATTGGAACTGAATTAGTTAATGAGGTAGAGAAATAGATGAAACTTGTCTTGCTAGATTAACTATAATTGACTACCTACCGAAGTGTCATCAGCACCTATTTTAACCTATGCTTCTTTTGTCTGGGGATACTAAGCATCAACCACCTGAAGAGGATGCAAGCCGTGGGAAACGTCGCACTCGGGTGAGCCGTGGATGAACCATGGTTTGTCAGAAACGCCGATATCTTCAGAGACCTGAAATACCCGGTAACTGAAGTCATCAGCATACATACGAATTTCTTCTCCGGTAAGAAATGATAGAAGGTCATTGATAAATATTTAATAAAGTAATGGTGCAATAATCGACCCTTACCCCACACCAATATCCATGTCTACGTGTCAGACATTTCTGAATATATGGAAACGAGTGTTTTAGATATGACATTATCTAGTTCAGTATTTTGCCTCTAATTCCTAAATTACTCAACTTTAATTAGAGAAAGTACGGATTTGTTTCGGGATTTGCACAGTCAAAAGCTGCCGTTAAATAAAAAAATAATCCATATCCAAATATCCACAAATTGACTAATTCGGTGGACTTTTTGTTCAGTAATCATATTGACAATTAGCAAATAGCTAATAATTTCTTTGTATATAATTGTATAATCTTGTGAATACTGATATCTCAGCTATTTTGCTGCTATATAGGAGTATAATGAGTCTAGAGAGAGGCTTCGAAAAATGTACTCAAGTACATAGCATTCCGCTAAAAAAGTACTGGATCCTGTAATATTGTCTTGGCTCACCCTGTATATTCTAAAATAATTTCCGGTCATACACTTTTTTTCTAGTTTACTTGTATAATTTTTATTCCTAGCTGTCATATCTGTCTAGCTGTTTAAATCCATTTGTAAAAAAATTACAAGTGAATCAAAACATAGAGATGTTTTGATTCACTTGTAATTTTTTTAGATTTGTTATTAATAACTTACGTCCATGTTATACGTCATGTTACAGAGCTAAAGCTACAAAATTTAAATAATAGGAACATTTTGTTTCTTCTTCAGAACATTTATGTTCACAACTGATGGAAGTTGGTAGTAGAAGGCACATATAATTTTTCTTTTAGTGGAAGATTATTCGAGAGAACTGTCACTTGCAGCTAGCAACTGCCTGCGTGAGTATCTCGTCAAAAGAGATACTGCTGTAATAATTGAGAAACAGACAAATGATTCACCAAAGATACAAAAATTAATAGAACTGACAGCTATCGCACGATGACTCTGATGATGAATTCAACATTTAACTTGCCATTATCGATCGATTAGAGGCCTGAATAGGGGTAGAATTTATACAGATATGTCAAGAAAACTAATGAATTTGTGCCTTAATTTTAGTTACTCCTTTACAAAACCCACTTGTAAAATAAGATCTCATTAAGCTGTATGCAATAATATTATTTGAATTGTATATATCCGGTGTAGTGCAAGACTTGCCACCCGCAACCTCCAGGAAGCAGCATCCCTTCTGGAAGAGTGGTGTAACAAGTGGAAAGTCAAAGTCAACGCGGAGAAGAGCAAAGCCATCCTCTTCAAGAGAGTCAGGAAGCAAACTCCCACAGGACACATCTTCATGAATGATGAGAACATCCGATCACGATACCGTCAAGTACCTTGGCGTTATCATGAATCGAAGCCTGACGCGGAGACAGGATACGGAAGCGATAATACAGAAAACGAGAATGAGGAGGACTCTACTCTACCCAATGTTAGGTAGACAAAATCAACTCAACCTGAGGAACAAGCTCATACTTCTCAGGACCCCCACTGCACCTATTTTGACCTATGCCTCTGTTGTCTGGGGATACTAAGCAGTCAACCACCTGAAGAGGATGCAAGCCGTGGGAAACGTCGCACTCGGGTGCGACGTGGATGAACCATGGTTTGTCAGAAACGCCGACATCTTCAGAGACCTGAAATACCCGGTAACTGAAGTCATCCAGGACAGAACGAAGAATCTATGCGCCCGTTCAGCGGAGCATGAAAATCCGCTAGTCAGACAGGTGACCGACTACGACCCCAACGACGCTCCGGGGCACAAGAGGCCGAAACTCCAAATCCTAGATAACGGCTCAATATATCAACCATTTTTCTATTTAAACCCGACCTTCAAGTCACGCTGCAAGGAGACAGTCACCAAAAATACCCAAATCACTTGATCTCGGGGGCACCAAGCAAACAACCAGCTGGGTACCCTTACCCTAGCCCGTGCTGGCCTCTGACGCTAAAATAAACGTGTTTGGCCGAACACAATCCTTGAGCTACACATTTCAGACGAGATGGCTTGGCAACAGCCGTTTCCTCTCATTACAGACGAAATACGCTCCCGGGAGCCGACCGACATGTCGGCGAAGAAAGAAGACCAAGACAGAAGAGCGCCAGAAGAAACGACCCAGCTGGCAAGGACTAACAGTCAGGACCAGGGGAGGTCGCCTACACCATCCGCATTTGCGGGTGGCCTGCTACCCCTTACGAGGCCAGTACAGGTCTACAGCGATGATTGGGGCAAATAGCTCAAGCTCGACCCCTAATCACCCGAGGCCGTCATCTTCAGTCAAGAATATTGGCGCGGTGTAAAACATCGTAACCCCTTCTCAGCAAAATACTATTCTCTTTCAGTCCTCTTTCACATTTAACTCCACAAAACTTTATAAATAGGATTTCAATGGATCTCAAACAACTCGACTAGCATGTTCTCCAAATAACTCAAAAAGCTGTTGCTTCATGACATTACTTTCTTGCCTTAAACTTTTCTTTCTTAGGCAAATTAGTTATCCTTTCTTTTCTCTATCTTACTGCATTGTACCTGTACTTAAAAGTGGTCTATGATATTTATTTACCTAGAATACTTAGTCATAGTTACTTTTTAGGTTGAGTGGAAGAGTAATAATTTTGGATAACATATCCAAAATGATTAAACTCCGCCTTTTCCACAATGTATTCGTTAATTATAAGTATTGTTTATCTATTTGTAAGTATATAAAATGTGTCCTCGGCAAAGCGATATTATAGGGTAAATAGTGTTCATAGTAAAAAAAAATTGTTATTTACACCTATAGGTAAGAGCAGAATACAGAAGATTGTGTTCATAGTAAAAAAAAATTGTTATTTACACCTATAGGTAAGAGCAGAATACAGAAGATTGTGCTCATAGTAAAAAAAAATGTTGTTTACACCTATAATATCTCTTTGCCGTGAACACATTATATATTGTTGTGGAATAAAGACTATTACTATTATTATTATTGTTAAACATTCAAGCCACTTCATAGTTGCATTCGGGCCCTTTGCCAGGGCACCAAAAAGAATAACTGCAATAAATGTTTTATTATGCTTGTTCTTCTTATTGCACTAACCCTCAAGTTACATGCTGAGATTTCTTAAAAATAACATGGATTTAGAAAACCCTGTAATGTGTTTAAGAAGTTTCCTTTGTTCACAAACTTTAACTTCGGTTAAGTATGTTGCTTAGCTCTATAGTATTCTCGAGAAACAATAAAATCTAACATTATGACAGGTATTGTCGTTAAATGCATTTGCATCCTGTTATGCAGTTAATCTCCAAAATATGGACTTCAGTCAGCCTTGTTAATTAATATTCATACACTACTAAGAAATTGGTGTCAATTCAGAGTAATAATAATAATAAGTCTGTATCCTCCTTAATTCTGTTTTATCCCAAATTGAAATATATAAAGGTGGTGACAATTTAATAAACAATCTACTAGGCTTAAAATTATCAACAATTGTCCACACATCTTTAACAAAGCACGGTAGCCAACAGCTTAAGCTTAATAACTATAAGAAGCTGCTTGTCAATGGGGACCCAATATTAATGAAATTACAAAATTTGGCTGGTGAAATATCAAGACTATTATTAGAAATATTTACCTCACCACGAAAGTTTACATAATTTTCAGGCCGGCAAAATTACAAAAAAATCAGTAGTTTTGTTTTTCCGATATTTTTCGAAAATTTCGAAAAAATATCGAAGTAGGAGAAAATAAAAAATATTTATTGAAAGAGCATATATTTTCAAATAAAAAATGTATGTATAAGGATTTCGTCTAATACAAGGCATTTTCCATAAAAAATTAGTGATAGTGAAATATTGGATCAAGCGCGGAAGTCTCACCTTTCTTATGCATATAATTGTATGTTAATAAAAGGTTAATATATAGAAGCAAATCATCAATACATATATTACATTATTTGAAAGTGACCTTATTTTACTTCCACATCCACGTAGTGGATTGAAAGTATAATAATCGTAAAAAAAATTTCAATTTTTTTTTCTTGAAGCAGGTTTAGAATGTCATGAAATGTCGAGGTTTTAAATTTGAGCGAAAAAAAAATTGTCTGTCTGCCGGCCTGTCTGTAACTTTTTTTGTCCGCACGCTTTCTCCGTAACGGTTTAAAATATTAACTTGAAATTTTGTGTACGTATATATTATAACAAGATCTGGAACTGGATTGCTTTCTAAAGATATCCGGTGAAGGGTTGGGGGGTAAATAGGTGTTAAATATGGGGAAATATGTAAAGCAAGCTGGTAAGATTACAGAAACTTGAAATTTGATGTATGTACTACAAGCCAAGGCCTCAGATTTTTTAGTAATATTTTTTAACCCCCCACCACCATTAATCCACTATTAAAGGGGTTGATAAATTGAAATTAAGATATTCACTTGAAATTTGTGACACGTATGTATTATAACGACATCTGGAACTAGATTATATTTTGAGATGATTCCGTTGAAGGCTTAGGGAGTAAATAAGGGAAAATAAGTAAATCAAGCTGGTAAGAGTACAGAAATGTGGGATTTGGTGTATATACTAGAAACCAAGGCATCAGATTTCTTTCTAATGTTTTTCAAACTCCACCATCTCCGCTTCATAATTAATGGGTTTGATAACATAACATTGATATATTTACTTGAAAGTTATAGTACACGTATGTATTGTAATGACATCTGATTGAGATGATTCCCTTGAAGGGGTGGGACGGGGTAGGTTGTGAATAGGGGAAAATAAGTAGGGTAAACTAAAAACTTCATTTTTAATGTATATGATAGAAACCAACATCTCAAACTTTTCTGACATCTGCTCCAAATATTATTAAAATTCTATGACCAATAATTTCCACATACTAAAGTGCAAATCTAATCAAGACGTTTCCTTTAAAGTGACTTGGATGAAAAATCTGGATGTGGAAGTAGTGATTCCTAAGTCAGCGGTTTTTATATGTTGTATGATAATCCGTAGCAAATGTTGGAACGTTTTCTTGGTCTACGGAAAATATATACCGGGTGATTTTTTTAACAGCACCTTTCCTTGCTTATTATTAAAGACAGAGTTTTGAAATTTTGCAGGCATACTTAGTGACATTTTTTGCATCTAATGCACCATTTAAAATTTTTCTGCTGTTTCCCGTCTAACCGGAAGTGACGTCAACTTTCGATTTTCAAATAAAACACTATAGTTTTTCATTTGGATTTCAAAACTAGATTTTTTTCTGAGTTAGAATATGTAGGAAAAGTATTAGGCTATACACGAAAGTTTTTGAGATGATGCGGTTTTAAGGTTTCAGGTGTTGAGAAACACTGAAAACCGAGTTACCTATGGAATGATTATGTGGCAGATTAAAATTGCTGTCATTACGTATGCCTGCAAAATTTCAAAACTCTACTTTAATAATACGCGAGGAGAAGGTGCTGTAGCAACTAAAAAAATCACCCGGTATAGTTGGGGAAATGGCGTGCAAATTCGATGACGAAAAGTTACTCTGACAGACTGGTAATCGAAGAGATATAACTACAAACTTTTTTTTTCTGAAATTTTTTGGAATGGTGGGAGACTATGAAGGGGGGGGGGGGACTGTTTTTTAAACGAATGGTTACCGATATCTGTAAGCATAGGCAGTTAGTATATGTACTTGACATATCCCAATTACACTGACAAACGAAAATTCCAGTCGATGCGTGGTAGAGAGAGATTTAAAAAAAAAATGTCTTTCTGGGTAACCCAGCGAAACTCACAATTCTTGAAAATACTTTTTTCTTCTTTATTTTCAATTCTTCAAGGTACAACCCTTTAAGAGAGCTATATGCACCGTGCAACTTAGCGTGGTTATTGTGTCATTCTATTATTGGTTGATCTAGCCCATCCCTCCCAGTTCTTGATTTGCTATGGCGCTGTGTGTCGTGGATGTCTGGCTGGCATTTGAATGAGTTCCAGAAAACCCCATTGTCACGCTTAACTTTAAATAAAGTCTATTGGTGTTGAATTAAATTGGGTAACACAGTCATTCTAAATAATTTCATGGCTTTGGTTCATAATCGAATGGATATGTATGTATTTTCAAAGACCCTCTTTTACTTCACAAAACTTTCATAACTCAAAAGAAAATTTTGCTCCTTTTTGTAGTTCTTGTTTCTGGAAAAATGCTAAATTTGTTGAAACTGAAGTTTTTATAAAAGTAAGTTTAAAAATTTCTGAACGGAGAAATTCCGCATATATATAGGGTGATCCATACGCAGTAAGGCATGCAGCCAGGGAGGTGCCAGGAGGTGTCTGCCTGGTACCCCCTAGAAATATTTGAGCACCCTCTGAAGACATTTCAACATTACCTGTGTGGAACTACTTTGCATATTTCCCTAATAACGGAAATGGCACCTCCTGCAATTCGATGAGCGTCCCCTTCAATTTATTTCTCGCTACAGGTCTAGTGCAGTTTTAGGAGCAGTTACTTTAGAGAATCCGCAGTTTACATCACAATTATCTAGAGCAACTGATGTTTCATGAAACAGAATTTTTAGAATATTGCACAAACACAAATTTCAGCCATACAAAATGAATTTGGTACAGGAATTACATGAGGAATATCCTGGCCGGCGTCTCGAGTTTTGTGAAGTAATGAGTAAAAGTTTAATTGCCACTCCAAATTTTGTGTATAACATTGGTTTCTTTAATGAGTGTAAATTTATTCTCAATGGATTAATCAATAGGCACAGCTGCAGATTGGTTCGAGAGTCACCAACATGGTGAATAGGGTAGGCCGAATTTTAACAATTTCGGAATTTCGATTTGGAATAGCGAGGGAAAGTTGCGTTACAGCAATACAAAGAAAATGTTTATTTTCGATTTTTTTCTCAATTTAGTTCTTTCACCCTCTACCGAGGGTCAAAAGATTTGAAAATTTTGAAAAACTGAAATTTGCAAATTTGACTTGGAATAGGGCGGAAAAGTTTCCTTTTGACAAAAGAAAGAAAATACCTATTTTTAATTTTTCATTAATTTGCGTTTTCCACCCTCTACAGGGTGTTAAAAAATTAAAAACAACAATACAATTCAGATTTCAGAGTTTACCAAAGAATAGCGTGAATTATATTCCGTATTTGATCCATTTACCTCTAGTATTCCCTAACAGTTCTTAAAAATTTAGCGGGCTGTCAGAAATATGGTGATTGGGTCTGTCGATTCTAACGAAAAAAATTATTGAACAAAACTCTTAGACTGGAAAGAGAATCGCAAAATAAGAATTTAAACATCGAAAATAAAATAAAAACTTCTACAACAAAAACATCAGACATGCGCCAGTCAAACTTCTCAAACATGAGCGACTTGCCATCCACCTCCGCGGAAATTGGCGAAATATTAAAGGTAACTTTAAATACTGTAAGGATTCCTACGTTGCTAAAATTTGTGACAGATTTGGTTTGTTAGATAGATCTGCAGCTGCAGTCGCTACAGCAGTACAGTGGAATCGTTTCAAAGAATGACACTATGCATGTGATAGACAAAAATAAATTGAGGCAGGCAAGAGAAAAATCCAGAAAAACCTATTCTGAACAACAAGATATATTTCTCAAAGCAATGTATTTTGATGGTAGAAAAGACAAAACTCTAATGGTGGAAAAAGTCGAAGAAAAATACTCCGACGGGCAGTTGTTCAGAAGCACATTACTTTAGTACAAGAACCAGGCTCCATCTTTTTGGGCCATACGGTGCCTTCTAATGGATTAGCAAGAAGTATATGTCAAAGTATTTTAACATTTTTACAAGAAAAGAGCTGTGATATAAGTGACTTGCTTGTGGTTGGTTGTGACGGGACTGTAGTGAACACCGGATTAAAGAATGGTGTAATTGCCCAACTTGGGGTAAAATTAGGTCGTCCATTACAGCATTTCGTGTGCCAGCTGCATGCTAATGAAATTCCTCTTAGACATATCTTCCAACATATTGATGGACAAACAAGTGGTTCTAAAGCATTTGCGGGTCCATTGGGAAAGCAAATACAATACTGCGAAACTTTACCAGTTGTAAAATATCAAAAAATTGACTGTATGCTACCTCCTGTGACTTGTAGTAACCTCAGTATAGATAAAAAATATTCATACGAAATCTGTAAAGCAATTTCCTCAGGCGTCTGTTCCACGGACTTAGCCGATTGAAATCCCGGTAAATTAAGCCATTCCCGATGGCTAACTTTAGCTTATCGTATCTTACGCCTGTATGTTGACACAGGAAATCCCAATTCAAATTTAAAGCAGTTGACTATTTTTATTTTAAAAGCATATGCTCCCATGTGGTTTCTAATAAAATTTAATCCATCATTTAAACATAGAGCAAAGCATATTTTGCAAACTATTAAGGTGAGCCGATATTTAAGCCAAGAATTAAAAAGTGTTATTGACACTGTGATCCAGCGCAACTCATATTTTGCACATCCAGAGAACATTTTGTTATGTATGTTATGCGATTCTCGTCAGTTTGTTTGAGAACTTGCTCTTAGACGGATTATCAATGCGAAAAATCAAATAAAAAACTAATAAAGATAATCGACATAATATTCGGATTTTTACAATACCAAAACTTAATTTGGACGCTGATGATTACATCGATTTGATTAACTGGCAGGAAAATTGAGATTACCTGTCCTCCGATATTACAAAGCATGCGCGCTGAAGATATCAAGCATTTCATAAATGATCCTGAGAAAATTTTAGAATTTGACTCATATTCATGTCACACTCAAGCGGTGGAACGATATGTAAAATTAGTGACGGAAGCTTCATGTTCAGTTGTTGGCATATATAAAAGGGATGGTTTTATTAAAGCAAATATAGATTCACGAAGATCAATGCCACAGTTTGAAACTAAACAAGACTTTAACCAATAAATAACTTGAGTTTAGGTAAAGGGAGGGTGGGATGGAACTAGCTAAGAAGCCACCTCCCCGCAGCGAGTTCTGGGTTTTTTAATATTTATTATTGGCCTAATACATGTTAAAAAAGCCAAGACCTGCTCGCTCCATAAGCATCATTTTTGGTAACGGATAATAAAGCCAAATGTATAAAAATACGGAATATAATTCACGCCATTCTTAGTAAACTCTGAAATCTGAATTGTATCATTGTTTTTAATTTTTTAACCCCCTGTAGAGGGTGGAAAACCCAAATTGATGAAAAAATTAAAGACAAATATTTTCTTTCTTTTGTCAAAAGGAAACTTTTCCGCCCTATTCCAAGTCAAATTTGCAAATTACAGTTTTTCAAAATTTTCAAATTTTTTAATCCTCGGTAGAGGGTGAAAAAACTAAATTGAGAAAAAAATCGAAAATAAACATTTCCTTTGTATTGCTAAAACGCAACTTTCCCTCACTATTCTAAATCGAAATTCCGAAATTGTTAAAATTCGGCCCACCCTAATGGTGAATCGTATTTGGAATTACTTAGAGTTGTAGTTCATCCACAAATTACTCAAATATTAGAAAATGATGAGACTTCAGAAAATTTTCTTGCATCAAGATGACGGAGCATCCCACATTTTACTTTGCCTGCCTGTCAATTTCTCTCCCTGGTATATGGATAGGTAGAGGAGGTCCGATGATGGAGTGCCACCTCGATCACCGGATTTGACTTATCTAGACTTCTTTCTACTGCTGAATTTGAGGATAAGATTGTATGCAGCTCACCCAGAGCCGCTAGATGATTTATGACAAAAGGCGTCAACACCTAACGCCACAAGTTTTTCATAATGTTTTTGCATGAATTAATGTGTCCAAATTTATTTAGGATGGATAGTTTTTTGTGTATATTCCATCAAGTTTCAGCATTATCACATTGACAAGGTATGATTGTGTCATTTTTTCACATGAATTACGTACAAAGTAGAAACGTTCCTACTGGAAAAGCTTTCACCCTCTAGAAAACACACCTAAAGTTGTGGGTTTGGAAACTAAACCACGAGATATCACTAATACACTATTTATTGATATATTATTTACAAAACATTTACTAGACAAATATAACGTACAAAAATGTTTATTATTTATTTGATACTTCACTTTACATGGATCATTTTGGATCACTTCAGACTTTTCTGAACTTCCCTGAACTCAAACTCTTTTGAAAACAGCCTTCCCACCGTGAATCGCTCGCCTTATGTGCCCCCAAAAGGTGGTGTCAATAGCATTCTACAACATTCTGGGACTCTTCTAGTAGGAATCTTGAATTTTCTAGTATAGAAATCTTGATCCGGCATTTTGTGCAAACGCCGTGCTCCTAGGTCCATCTCTGAAGTGGCAGTTGATTCTATAGCAGCAGAGTATAGAATTGGTGTGGAGGTATATTAATAATGAATTCACTGGCCTGTCATCCATGCTACTTAATTAATTCATGCTACCAGCGCCTAGGGGGAGCCAATAGGTAACATTACAAAACTGCCTCCATAATTATTGTGAAATTGCCTACTAACATATCAGCTCTAGTTATTAGTAATATTATTATATTATATGGACTTATAAGATTGAAAGAATTTTTTTTAATTACTCTTGAGGCGGAAATGGCCATGTATTCATTTGTTATTTTATAAAGTAACTGACTAGCTGCTTGTACGGAGATGATTCCACATGTAAACCTATACAAAATAACAAGCAGGTAATTGTATGTTAAAAGCATTGCCTTTTAATGGTTAGAAATATGTTGTAATATTTAACAAACATAAAAAACACACCTAATTATTTTTTTAACTGACTGATACTTGGCATTTCCAAGACAATACTGCTTAATTATATCAAATATTAGATAATGATTGTATTTAAAGTCAATTATAACTTTTATAACCAAATAATATAAAAATCATCCTTTCTAATTAATACAAATAAAACTGTATTCAAATTTTACAATCCAGATACTAAAGGACGCTTCCTTACTACATTTTAATTAATAACTATAATTATTGCATGTATGTCCAAAGAGTACACCAGTTTAACTTAAGGCGAAATTTACGTCATTAAAAGAAAATTTGTATAAAATGCTTTACAAGGTGTCCTAGATTTACGAGAACATAGCATAGTGAGTTTAAAACACATCCAAACTAATCCATGAATTATTGTTTTTTAAACTGTTTAAACAACTATAATTTATTTAAACAATTATTTTGCAATAAAGCAACAGTTTCACCTTTTTTAATTTCAAAATTACGCAAAGAATACAAATTAATAATTATTTTATAATAATAATAATAATAATAATACGTTTATTGCTTACCCAAAAACAAATTTTACAAGTGTTTTTAACCATAATAAAGGGCAAACAAAAGGCCAAATGTTAGGTATAATACCAATTCTGCCACATAGGCCTGAGAAAAAACATCTACATAAATAAAAACACCAAACTTAAATATACATTAATCTTACGTGTAGATATGATACAAATATACAAATATAATACATTGTTAACAAATCACTAATACTGTTTAATTTTATAATATATCGGATAGACTCCGAGCAACAAACAACACAACACATATTTAATACCATAACACATACAGAAAGTCAAGTAGGTAACTTACTTTGCACATTGTCTTTTACTTCTTTGAGAGAGGATTCGGTAAAACTGACAATATTAATTATAGTTGTTGTTCGAGCAGATATTGTTTATATCTACTTTTAAACGTAACAAATGATTTCGATAAACTAAGAGCATCAATGACATCACTGCAAATCGCAATATTATAAGAAAAGGACCTCTTGAAAATTTCTTTTTTGTGACGCGGTATGGTAAGTGCATTTGGATGACGCAAGTTCAAGTTGTGTACATCTGTTCTATATGACACTCTTCTGTGAAGATAAGCAGGTGTTTTATATTTCAAAATTTTGAAAAAGAAACATGTCATATGCAGTTTCCTCCGATTGTGCATGTTGAGCCAGTGAGCGTCTTTTAATTTATGAGATATGCGTTCTGTGCATCTGATACTGTAGATAAGTCTTAAGCAGCTATTCTGAACCTTTTGTATCCTACGCGTATCTACGTAATCAAGGCAAGGGCCGTATACACTGTCACAATGATTAAAATGTGAGAGAATCAATGAATCACACAATAACTTTTTGGTATCTCTATTTAAATAGTGTCTTTGATTATATATAAATTTTAATGAGATATAGGCTTTTCTTAACATGTGAGTCACGTGTTCTTTAAAGCGGAGTTTAAAGTCAATGATTAGCCCTAAACTTTTACAGGATTCACTAAAAGGTATCACGTCCGTTCCCAATTGAAGCTTCAAATTATTTAGAGCATTCCTTCTTAAAATGTCACTGCCAAATAAAACAGCACAGGATTTCTTAGCATTAATTTTTAGCAGGTGATTGGTAGAGACATTTAAAATTGTATTCAGATCACGATTGATTTTTGCATTAGCCTCTGCAACATCCGAGGTTTTAAATGAGTAATACAACTGAGTGTCGTCCGCATAAAGATGGTAGCTACAGTATTCTAAAAAGCTGTGAAAGTTGCATGTATAAATTGTGTACATCAGAGGCCCCAAAATACTCCCCTGGGGGACACCTTGATTAACCATCTCTATATTGGATAAATGATTATTCAATGAAACTTGTTGGTATCTTTCTGAAAGATAGGAAGCCATTAAAGAACAGGCTTTGTCGTCGAACCCTATAAAGTGCAGAATTGCCAGAAGTATTTCATGATTCAATAAATCAAATGCTTTAGAATAGTCTAGAAGGATAAGTGCGCATAAATCATGGTTATCAATAGAACGAATAATATCATCTGTTATAGAGGCTAGAGCTGTAGTACAAGAATAACCTGATCTAAACCCTGACTGATTACTAGGTAATATTTTGAACTTGTTTGTATGAGATCTTATTTGTGTTTCTAAAATTTTTTCTATGATTTTTGATAATATTGGAAGAATGCTTACAGACCTAAAGTGTTCTAATTCGGTAGGCTGGCTTATTTTTGGAATAGGAATTACGTAAGCATGCTTCCAAACCTTCGGAAAGTAAGAACTGGTTATGCATTCATTAATGATGTGTGTAATATGCTTCCCAATGAATGGACAGCATAATAATATCAGTGTTATATTTAATTTATCGCACCCAAATGCTCTGGTCTTTATGCCCTGTATCACTTTCAGAATCTCATCCTCGGTTGTGGTCTCGAAAGAGAAAGCCTCGTTTACACCATTTCTAATATTACCTAGATAAAAATTTTTTACTTCATCTGAAGGTTTAAGATCGTACTTACAAGAATTAATAAAAAAATTATTCAGCTTATTAACATCATTTAAGTGATCTGGAATATCTCTGCTTTTAGATGTAATAATATTTAATTTTCTAAATTCTTTCCATTTTTCTTTTATAGTGCAGTTTCTAAGTTTCTGTGACAAATATGCAGTTTTTTCTCTACCGATGGTTGCAGAGGTAATATTACGTAATTGCTTGTAGTATTCCCAATGTCCAGGCAATTTAGTTCTTTTATATCGCCATAATGCTTTGTCCCGTAATTTCTTCATGAATTTTATATTGTCAGTTATCCATGGGCAATATTTTTTATTAGATATGCACAACTTTTTAATAGGAGCATGTACGTTAAAAATGCCTAGTATGTTACTGTTAAAGAAAGATATTTTGTCGTCTATGTCATTGATGGTATAAAGAATGTTCCAAGGTAAATTTTCTAAATCTCTTTCAAAATTGTTTAAGTTAATATTTTTTAAATCTCTATATAGTAAATTTTTTACAGGGCTTTTTTTGTTATTTAGTGTAAGCTTACAAAAAACTAAAAAATGATCAGCGATGTCAGCATTTAATGATCCAGAGTCATGCGCTTCAAGATTTGTTAAAATTAAATCGAGTAGAGTCATACTATGATCCGTTATACGAGTTGGCTCTTTAATTTGTTGCTCAAGATTAAAAGTATTCAAAATTGACAGAAAATCATTAGCATTGGAGCAATCATTATTGAGAAGATTTATGTTCATGTCGCCAACGCATAATATATTATCAAATTCGGAATATACACCTATTAAAGTATCCTCAAATTTGTTTAAAAAGTCAGTACAGTCATTATTAGGAGGCCGATATACGCTACCAAAAATATATGTTTTGTTTGATAGATTAAATTTTATCCAGATGTGTTCTAAAAAATCAAACTGTTCCGAAACTAGGGTGGTGAATTTTAAATTATTTTTAATGTAAATTCCAACCCCTCCTCCTCTCCTTCCAA
Source organism: Stenurella melanura (assembly GCA_963583905.1). Classification (NCBI taxonomy): domain Eukaryota; kingdom Metazoa; phylum Arthropoda; class Insecta; order Coleoptera; family Cerambycidae; genus Stenurella; species Stenurella melanura. The sequence continues at coordinate 139,846,724 of OY757311.1, forward strand.
TTCTATCATTTCGAATCAATGTATAACCCTCGATTGTGATCGCGTCTACGGCAATGCCAGGGTGCAACCAAGTTTCTGAAATGCCAATAATGTCATATTGTTTATTTAAAATGTGTTTTTTTGTCTGATCAAAGTTAGCAATAAGTGACCGAACATTTACATGTGCTACAGTGAATGACATTATACAAAAATATACAAAAATATTTTAATTGTAACAAAGTTAACAAACAGAAATTAAAAACGAATGGGAAAAAAGTAAGGAAATTTAGATTATACTCAAAAGAAATGATTTAACATAATTAACACCTTACCAAGCCGATAAATTAATATCTCAATTGACAGATAATCCTAATTTAATTATTAATGGGAGCAATTTTTATTATTATATTGGTGTAAAGACATAAACAACAGTATTACAATAATAATATATAGGTACACACATACATAGATATTAGAAATTCACAAAAAAAAACAAATAAAAAAATGCTAGGATTATTAGGTTACTTGTTAATCGCAACAGCAGACTTTCCTGCGACACTATTTGCTCTGGTTTTTCTCTGTTCTGTATACCTGCCGCTACTACCGGTAGAATCAGATCTTTCAAAAGTTTTTTTCTTTTTCGCTGGAGGTAGAGGTGATTCCGAAGTTCGAGTTGTGTTCAAGAGATTCTCATCAAATTCAAAAACCTCATCAGTATCAGGTTTGGGTGTGGGGGGAGCACTGTTTACTCTGCGGGGTATATTTGCGGTTGATAATATTTGCTTAGGTGTTGCCGATTTCTCTTCTTCAATATTTTTACCTTGCAGCTGCTCAGGAGTGTAAACTTCGCCATTTATTATTAGTGTTTGACCCTTAATATAAGCATAGTAATTTTTAGATCTGGCATGTTTCAAATGTTGGACCAATATTTTGTGTGCCGATCTATCTTCTACGCACAGATCATTGGCTATAAAGATCTTTGTGCCCTTCAATTTACCAATATTTTTGAATATAAGATTTTTTTTTAAATAAGATGTAAATTCTATTTTAACTGGCTGCCCCTTATTGGTTTTGATTATAAATAGGTTACTAATATCAGATTCCCTAAGTTCAGTTCCTAACAGTGTGTTTAATTTATTTAAAACAAATTCCAGAAGGCTAATATCATTTTCAATAGTAAGTCCAAAAATTATGATATTATTTTTCCTGATTTGTCTCTCAAGATTTAGACATCGCTTTTGAAACTGATCACATTTACTCTGGAGGAGATTGAGCTTTTGATTTTGCTGCTCGATAAGCTCTATTAATTTCCTATTTTCCTCATTAATTTTAGCATTTATTTCTTCTGATATTTTATGTGTTTCGCGCTTGATTTCACTTTTGATATCTTCTTTATTGTTATTCCCTTCTTGTTTTATAGCTTCCAGTAGCTTTGAATAAAGTTCGTTCGTGGAGAGAGGAGCAGAAGATGACATAATACAAATTTCAAGCAAAATAGTTATCCCAAACTTAATCGACCTGGTACGACTATAATTCTTTCTCAGCAGTTATCTTATCCTTATCGATAGTGATAGTGAATTAGCATACGATTTTGATCCTTAAGCAAGTTTTGTACACTTAAGTTAATTTGCTATATTTATTTATTTATTAATTAATAAATGTACCTGTGTCACAGGATGTAGATGTGCACTGCACTATTCACTTAACTTTCACAAATCTCCAAAATAATAGTTATTGTTTATATAGTTTAACGACAAAACGACTATTTATTTGTCTATTTTTAGATAGACCTCTTTTCTTAGATATGTGCAAAAGTATTTTCTTAATTGAACCTTCATAAGAACTACTGGACACAAAAATTATTTAATTTTGTTGTCTAAGGGATTGCTAATGGAATCAATTATTTAAACAATATGTAATCACTTAATCAACAAATTAAAATTATGTTAGTTGAAATTAAGAAAGGTCGAAATGTTACAAATTTATAGCAACATTAATGTCTAAATAAATTATAATTGTTTGATCAACTTGAAAACCCTTAAATGTAACTAATTATAGTTGTCTACAAATATTTGATGAAAATAAAAAAGCCATAAAAACCGATCGAAAATCACTACCTTGTTAGCTCCCACAAAGCCGTACTTAAAGTTTTTTGTACTATTGTGCAACTGTGTGTACTGTTATTATAGTAGAAATACTTACTTACGTCGAACAGCGATGAATTTTAAAAATTTACTCTGTTTTGCTTGTGTCAAGGTAGGAATAATATCCTATATATTGGTGGAGCATTGACGAATTAATAAAGGGTCCAAAGCTTTAAAAATTTAAATGACCCTCTCCAACAAAGTAAATAATTTTTGGGGACGAATTCAGAAAGAGGATCCTAAGGGACGTCAGAAATGGCTTCTTGGACTTTTGTTAACAGTCGTACAACTTCTCCACAAGGAAAGAAGATGGTGGAATGCTATTTCAAGATGTCGTGTTTTTAAACGTATACCTTTCGCTAGAAAACTGCTGCTTAATGCTTATTGTCAATGCTTACTTATATTTATTAAATGTTATGACTTATCATTTGTACCACAGCACAATAATGGTATACTTAATAAATAATATCTTCATGAACAACACCTTCATAATCTATACATCTAATAAATCCTCTATTAAATGAGTTTCATTTTACAGATTAATATTTTTGTAAACTTGTAAAGATGTAAATAATAATAACGCGATTTAAAAAATGTATTGGCTCACTATCTTCATGCATTACAATTAACCAGATAGCAGTGCATCGGAACACAGTAAATCGCATGCTAATAGAAGTACCACGAATATAAATTATGGTTCATTTTTAAGTCTGTAACTTAAGAACTGAATAAGATATCGAGCTAATTTTTTTGTAAAAATTTTATTTATCTTTAAGCCATATTTCATTCTATATAATAGCCCAATATCATTGTATTTGTAACCTCAGTTAAATCTACCCACCGAAATTTTGATGCAGATTTGTGTCTTCCATGTAGGGGGGCCTGAAACTGCAAAATTAGGCATAAAATGTTTGTGCATATTCCGGCATTCCGCCAACTTGTTTTTGGTTGCGAGATAGTTTTCTCGATTATCTCGCTTGTTATCGATTTCTCGATGAAAACTCGCATGAGTGAAGTTGCAGAGAAAAAAATTCCCTGCAATTTTGTTTCTTTGTTATTTTGCGAAAAAATAATTATTTCAGGCGATATTGCGCGCGACAGCACTGAATGAAAAAAAAATTTTTCGCTCAAATTTAAAATTTCCATGTTTCATAACATCCTAAGCTTATTTAATTTTTTTTAAAACAGTTTTGAAAATTAAAAACAAACATTGAAAATTTATTCTAAAAATTTTTTTTTAAAATAGCGGCGTAGCGGTGAAACGCTACGACACCGAAAAATCCCAGGATTCATCAAGTTAATTATTGTTATCGAGAGTATTCTCCTCGTATTTCATCTGTCTAGTGTGCTTCGTTCCAACTTTGACAGATTCATTTTGAATTTCGATCAATATGCATGGAAATTGTTTCATATGTACAAAACCACTTGCAGGTACGGAGACAGTTGATGTACACCAGCACCAGATAATGTACTGAACCAAACCTTCTGCAATTGCCGAAAATGTTGCAACGCAAGGTGTGGTTGCAGAAAATTATACTTGAATGCTCCGAAGCTTCCACCAATTATCGGGGGATATCGTGCGTAAAAAGCAAAAAGAAAATATTTGAACTGAAAGATTTTACTGTTGAAATAGATGATTTCGAATATTCAGACATTGTAACGACTAATGACGATGAAATTAGCAATGATTATGAGGATTCTGATTTTTATGATAGTAATGATTATAATGTTAGCGATGATGATAGTTCACAGAATGAGTTGAAACTCGATAAAGTTGATTATGTGTGAGAGTAGGATTAATATATATATATATAGAGCATCTTATGTAATAATCGACGCAATTTTCATGGGTTAGGCCTACGTGCACAGGGGAAACCATGTAAAAAACCGCTCGATGAGTTCTACCTCGTGGATGGTGTGGAGACGAATGCAGTTTAAAAAGAAATTTATAGAAATTATGAATTTACCAATCTTGCAGATATTCAAGTTCTCTACTGCTTGTATGTATACTCCGTCGCGGTGAAACTTTGATCTTGAATATCTCGAAAATATGCAAAAGGTCAATCTTAGAGATAATTGAATTCTCTGCATCTTTCACATTGACTTCATGGACGTCCGAGTCCATAGGAAACCAGATATTCGCGGAAACCCGTTTTTTTAAATTTGACCTTCAATATCTCGCCAAGGGCGAAGTTTTGGGGGAATAGATCAATTGTAGATTATTCAATTCTCTAAAACTTTCACATTGACTTCATGTACGTCCGATGCATAGGAAGCGAGATATTTGAAAAAAATCGTTTTTTAAACTTCGACCTTGAATATCTCGACAAGGGTGAAGTGTTGGGGAAAAACGCAAAATACTGTTATGAATTACACCCCCTTGGAACAGGAGATAGTACGCCTATGCCTACCAATAGTGACTGGAAAAGCTCTAGAAAGAGCCAAGGACTTTTCTAGATTATGGTTGGAGAAGATTCTGGATTAATCTAGAGCTAATTTCGGAGTATATAAGGCGCGATTACAAGCGCGGAAGGGGAAGTTTATTGAGAAGTGATACGTTTGGTAAAAAGTGAGGTTAACTATTAAGTAAACAAGTATTGTACAGTCAGTAAATTGTTAAATAAAGTGTTAGTAGTGTTTTATCTCTTGTTGAAATTATTTAGAACCCACGGATTCATACAGGGTGTTTCCAAAAAGGCGAAAATACGTAACAATTTGGTGTCAGAAGTGGGATTTTGACAAGAGGATTTTTCGGAAGCGTTCGAGAAGGTTTGGCAGTGTATTCTCGAAGTTGGTGCTAACACAGAGGACTAATTTACTGGACATTGTTCGAGGATTATTTTCAAACAAGAAAATAGTGTCAAGTGCGTTTTTAGACATTGTAGAACATTTTGTTGGACATTAGTGGTTAAGTGATAAAGACTCTGAACAAGACTTTCGTGTAGTTATTAAGTGCATTTTCGTGAACTTTCTAGAACTTTTCTATTTGGACTTTTGGACAGTAGTTTAAATAAAAGACTTTCTCGTGCTGTTTTGCGATTTCTCTGGACAATTCCATTACCGATATTGACGTGATTAATAAATTTTGTTGATTTTATCATAATTATATGCCGGTAACAACCAGAAGCATGGCATCCGAACAACAAATACAGGACTTTATGGCCCAAATGCAAAAGATGATGATGGATCAGGAAAGGAAGCGCCAGGAAGAGAAAGAAGAACAGGAAAGAAAGCGCCAGGAAGAGAAAGAAGAACAGGAAAGAAAGCGCCAAGAAGAGAAAGAAGAACAGGAAAGAAAAGAACAAAAACGTCAAGAAGAATTAAGAAAAATTTTTGAGGATCAAGAACGAAGACGTCAAGAGGAGAAACAAGAAGAGGAGAAACGACGTCAAGAGGATAAACAAGAACAAGAGAAACGACATCAAGAAGAGGAGAAACGCCGTCAAAAGGAAAATGACGAACTAAGGAAAATTATAGAAGGCCAACAGAGTGCCATATTTGCCGTTACTGAAGAACTCAAAAATAAGGTAGCGGAAGAAGTCAGTGGAGTCAAACAAGAGGTAAGCGAAGTCAAATGAGAAGTAAATGAAGTCAAAGAGAAAATGCACCAGGTAGAGGGAGAAATAGACCAACTTAAACAACAGTTGAGGGATAGAGGAAACCAGCAAGTGGTATCATCAGGCCAGCGATTAAAAATTCCCTCATTTGATGGTCAATGCTCCTGGATGACTTACAAGACACAGTTTGAGGCAGCAGCGAGTGCAAACAACTGGAATGACGAAGAGAAGGCTAAGGCATTAATCGTAGCTTTAAGAGGCCAAGCATTGGAATTGCTCCAGACAATTCCGGTAGACCAACAACGGAATTTTAGAGTTTTAGAAGCTGCCTTAGATCTACGATATGGAGATCAACACCTTGCTCAAGTATACCAGACCCAGCTGAAAGTGCGCGTTCAGAAAGCTGGAGAGAGTCTGCAAGAATTTGAAGCTGCGGTGGAAAGACTGGCACACTTAGCATATCCTAATGCGCCAAAAGAATTTAAAGAGCAATTGGCAGTGGGAGCATTCCTAGACGGGATAAGGGACGAGGAGATCAGGCGAGTCCTCAGGCTATCCCGACATAAAAGTAGTAGTGAAGCCTTGGTGCATGCACTAGAGGTAGAAGCCGTCTATAGGGATACCCCAAAGTCAAGAGTGCGGGCTATGACGCTTGAAGAATCACAGCCAGAAGAGAGAGACCAAAACCCTATCTTGAATGCGATTCTCAAAACGAATAAAATGATCGGTCAATTACTGGCTCAATCGAATCCTCCAAGAAGACAGGAAAACCAACAAAACAGAGAAAGGCCAAGTGGAGGTATTAAATGCTACAACTGCGGCAGGATGGGACATATGAAACGAGACTGTCGACAGCAGAACTCGGACAGACGAGTAAATGCTGTAAATGTAGAAGAGCAGCAGGAAAACTAAAGATAGCCAGCACCAAGGGGGCTGTGCTGGCTAGGGAACACGGTGCCCCCAGAGAAATAAAGATTTCCCAGCTGCGAAGAATTCCAAGTAGTCTGCTGTTGCAAGGATATGTGAATGGAAGAAAGTGTGTGTTTACTGTTGACACAGGCGCTACGTCATCAATAGTACGGCCAGGGTTTATATCAGGCTTGCAGATTAAGAAGAAGCAAAATGAAGTAATTATTCGGACAGCCACGGGAGACAGGGCTGCGGTCCATGGAGAGGTCAATTTGGAACTGCAGGTTGGACGATTGAGATTCAATTACAAGGTCATTGTGGCTGACATTACAGATGATTTCATTTTGGGATTGGACATCATGGAAGAGAAGAGGTTTATTGTTGACGTGGGGGAGCGAGTCTTGAAAATTGGAAATGAGGAATTTATCCTGGCAACCGCAGATGACCAATTCCATAAAGCAAGGTTATTGACAACGCAAACGATTAAGATTCCTGCTCACTCGGAACAGATCATCGATGCTGCCGTGGAAGGAAATCCTGGAGGTTACCGTGTTGGCCTGGTGGAAGGTGACGAATCGATTAAGTCCCTAACCAATATTGTTGTGGCAAGAACTTTAACCCGGACTAAAGATAAAATCCCAATTAGAGTCGTCAATTTAAATTCCCATGCAGTAACAATTAAAGAAGGCAAACCGATTGGCTCCTATGAACCGGTTATGTGGGTAGCAAGGTGCGAAGAACAAACAGAGGGAAATTCATCTACAAATATAGACCAGGAAGTTTTGACCTTGCTGAGTTCCCAGTTGGAGCATTTATCTAAGGACGAACGAGAGGAGGCGATCAAGTTCCTAGAAAAGGAAAGTTCAGTATTTGCCAAGACTACGGATGCCCTTACAAAAACAAATATAGTCCAGCATCGGATAAATACTGGTGACTCACCTGCTATTCGACAACAACATAGGAGGCTTCCTCTAGCAAAACAAGAAGAAGCCTCGGCAATGATAGATAAGATGCTACAAGATGGAGTCATTGAGGAGTCAACAAGTCCCTGGTCATCGCCAGTAGTTTTGGTTGCCAAAAAGGACGGAACGTTAAGATTTTGTGTCGATTATCGGAAATTGAACGATGTGACGAAGAAAGACAGTTACCCATTACCCCGGATTGACGACACGTTAAGTACATTGGCAGGCTCACGATGGTTTTCGACGTTAGACCTTAGGAGCGGTTATTGGCAAGTTGAGCTTCATCCTGATGATAAGGAAAAGACAGCGTTTTCAGCAGGCATTGGTCTTTACCAATTTACGGTGATGCCTTTTGGACTTTGCAATGCTCCAGCCACATTTGAACGATTGATGGAATTTGTACTACGAGGGCTAACCTGGAAGACGTGCCTGGTTTACCTTGACGACGTGCTGGTTATGGGACGAGACTTTACAGAACATTTGAAAAATCTTCAAGAAGTATTTGGACGAGTCAGAAATGCACACCTGAAATTGAACCCGAAGAAGTGCCTTTTATTTCAGAAAGAAGTTAAATTCCTTGGTCACGTAGTGTCTTCGGAGGGAATACAAACGGATCCCGACAAAATTTCTGCTGTACGAGATTGGCCAAGGCCATCTAACGTTCATGAAGTACGAAGCTTCCTTGGCCTTTGCACTTATTATAGACGCTTTGTGGAAGGGTTTGCAGACATTGCGAAGCCATTACACCGGCTAACAGAGGAGAAAGTTCAGTGCCAGTGGACACCGGAGTGTGAAACGGCATGGAGAAAATTGAAGGCAGCTCTATGCACTGGTCCTGTGCTAGCATACCCACAACGGAATGGACTTTTTATTTTAGATACAGATGCCAGCAATTCTTCGGTTGGTTGTGTGCTGTCCCAAATTCGGAACGGAGAGGAAAGAGTGATCGAGTACTTCAGCAAGGTGCTCTCCAAACCAGAACGAAACTATTGTGTAACCAGGAAAGAGTTATTGGCCATCGTCAAATCAGTGGACCATTTTCATAAGTATCTCTACGGACGACATTTCAAAATCAGGACCGACCATGCTGCGTTGAAATGGCTGTTGCAGTTGAAAACCCCGGAAGGTCAACTGGCTCGTTGGATAGAACGGCTGCAACAGTACGACTTTAAAATCGAGCATCGACCAGGAAGATCTCATAAGAACGCAGACGCTTTATCTAGAAGACCATGCAAGGACGACTGCAAGCACTGCCGCCACGTGGAAAAACAGCAGGGCACGGGAGTAGTCAACACTATTAAAATAGACGTTCCGGATGATTGGACAACTGAAGCCCTGAGACAAGAACAACTGAACGATGCAGAGATTGGGGCTATATTGAGAGCAAAGGAAAAAGGAACTCGACCAGAGTGGAAGGATGTTTCGGACAAAGCAGTTGGATTGAAGGCTTTGTGGGCACAGTGGGACTCACTTAGAGTTATGAACGGGCTGTTAAAAAGAGCATGGGAGAGCCCGGATGGGAAGCAAGTTGTTATGCGTCTAGTGATTCCCAGGTGTCGAGTACCGAAAGTACTTCAAGAAGTGCATAATGGAGCATCCGGTGGACACTTCGGCGTTAACAAGACCCTGAATAAAGTACGTGAACGATTTTACTGGGTAAATAGTCGTCAAGATGTTGAAGCTTGGTGTCGTAATTGTAAAATTTGTGCAGCCAGTAAAGGACCACAGACTAGAAGTAGGGGTGCAATGAAGCAATATAACGTCGGGGCTCCTTTTGAGAGGATTGCGATCGATATAGCCGGACCATTCCCAGTAACCAAGGACAGTAACAAGTACATACTGGTTGCCATGGACTATTTTAGTAAATGGCCTGAAGCCTACGCAATTCCGAACCAGGAAGCGGTTACTGTCGCCAAAGTCTTGGTAGATAACTTGATATGTCGGTTTGGTGTACCCCCGGAGCTGCATTCAGATCAAGGGAGAAATTTTGAGTCAGGGGTATTTCAGCAAATCTGCAAGTTATTAGGAATACACAAAACACGGACGACAGCCCTTCACCCACAATCAGATGGAATGGTGGAGCGACATAATAAGACTATGAAAGAACATCTCTCTAAAGTCGTTGATAAAAATCAACGTGACTGGGATCTCCACATACCGTTTTTCCTCATGGCATATAGAGCTGCTATCCACGAGACTACAAAACAGACTCCGGCTCGTGTAGTATTTGGACATGAGATCAGACTGCCATGTGATTTGATGTTTGGAACACCAGGTGGAGAACGGCTTCCTGTGAACAGCTATGTAGATGAAGTGAGTGAACGGCTAAGGAATGTCCATGAGTTAGTTAGAGACCAAATCACCATAGCCAGTGACAGAATGAAGGCTCGGTATGACCGTAAGGGTAGTTCAGAAGGATTCAAGGCAGGAGACCTGGTTTGGCTGTACAACCCACAGCGGAAGAAAGGAAGGTCACCGAAACTTCAACCGCCTTGGGATGGACCGTATACTGTTATTACCAGAATTAATGACGTCGTCTATCGAATTCAACGAAGCAAAAAGTCCAAGATGAAGATCGTGCATTTGGACAGATTGGCGAAATACATCGATAATTCTGGGTCGCCTGATCGGGACGATCAGGCTTAAGTAGGGGGTAGTGTTATGAATTACACCCCCTTGGAACAGGAGATAGTACGCCTATGCCTACCAATAGTGACTGGAAAAGCTCTAGAAAGAGCCAAGGACTTTTCTAGATTATGGTTGGAGAAGATTCTGGATTAATCTAGAGCTAATTTCGGAGTATATAAGGTGCGATTACAAGAGCGGAAGGGGAAGTTTATTGAGAAGTGATACGTTCGGTAAAAAGTGAGGTTAACTATTAAGTAAACAAGTATTGTACAGTCAGTAAATTGTTAAATAAAGTGTTAGTAGTGTTTTATCTCTTGTTGAAATTATTTAGAACCCACGGATTCATACAGGGTGTTTCCAAAAAGGCGAAAATACGTAACAATACCAATCTTGTGGATAATTGAATTCTCTATAACTTTCATGATACATTTATTACGGTCTGATTTTTTTTCGCGAGACCATGTCTTTGAAAGTTTGACCTTGAATACCTCGAGACGTTGGGGGAGGTTTGTGAAAAATAAAAAAGGCAAAATGTAGATAATTTAATTTTCTACAACTTTCGCTTTGACCTCATGGGCATCCGATGCATAGGACGTGAGATACTTGCAAAAAAATTTGACCTTCCAAATCTTGGGTAGCCATGCTGGGATATTTGCGATTTTGTAGATTTGGGTTTGAGATACCTCAAAGAACGTCTGTGCAAAAATTTAAATTTTTACTAATTTTGTCCAGGTGTCTTCCGTTTTTCATCTAATTTCCGTGGACTAATATGGCTGAATTTTTTAGGACAAGATTTTTTTGGTGTAGAATACGACAGAAAAAAATTATGGCTGTAAGGTCCCGGTGACCCCTAAAGAAGCCGAACATATTGGTCGAAATTCGGTTTTGGCCAATAACAAGCAAAATTAAAAAATATCAAGAAATGAAAATATGAAGCCTACATATTTGATCTCACAAAGAACTTCATATACGTGTTTGATGTGTTTCTCCCTCTACCGCCTACTGCTATTAGTTTTTTGATATAATTTTACTTTTCGAGTTCTTTGCCAAAGACCGATATCTTCGATTTTTTTAGGGGTCACGGGCACTGTACAGCTGTAAACTTTTTTTATCGTATTCTACACCAACAAAAATGCATACTCTGAAAAAATTTAGCAATAGGACATTTAGTGACATGATTTTATCAATGTCTGTCTCTGACAACTTGGCTATTGGGTACGATTTTTATTTCATTACAGTTTAACGAAAAAGTGTGCTTTAGCCAAAAGAAATACTTGGGAAAATCATCTCGGAGGCATGTGTTAATATTTACCGATTTCGAACATATCTGGATGTGAGACAAAAAAAAAACAAAATTTATTTTTGTGCCTCCCTATAAGTGTTTTTCATTATATTATTATTCGCACGTAAATGTCGTCTCTGGAATTTATCGGTGCTTCCAGATCTCCAACTATAATGAGAGATTTATATAAATGTCAATTAATGAATCTTATTGGAGGTCAATAATTCACACAATCCCTTTCCCTGCTGAGAGGATATCCTTCTAAATCCTATAAAGTTGCTACGCTTGGAATTTTATATAACTATTAATTTAACTTCTCGATTGTTTCCGTAAGTAACGGCCAAAGGTCTTATAGCACTTAAACATTGAATAACATTTTATCCCTTTCAAAGCCCTTAATACAGTCCAAACAATAGCAGAAGTCGAAAGCCACAGTTTTCATTCAATTAATATTTCAATTACTCTTGTCCAATAGGGAGCAAATTCATTTGTACAAAAGCCAAAGAAACTCGAATAAAAGGGTTGTAGTTTTCTGCACAGAACTTCTACTTCTTTGAGAATATTGTTTTAAAACTGGGAAACAATAGTAGTGTTTTTGAGATTGAATCACGGCATGAACTTTTGTTTTATTGAAATTTCTTCATTTCTCAATGAGCATTGTTCGAACTTACACAATAAGACTAAATTGTACCTTTAATTCTGTTTTTCATATATATACAAAATAATACATATAGAAACAAATACAAAATCGATTTCTCCTTATATGTCTCTGCATGGACTGTACTTTCGTAATAGTAATAATAATAATTATCCGGACTAGTTTGTCGAGGGATGTACCGTGCTAATTACCAAAAAGGGAGATTTGTTCGATCCAAGGAATTATTGGCCGATCACCTGTCTGAACTCCTGCTACAAGATATTTACACATATCTTGTATGTTAGAACATTACGGCAGATTGACCCAGTCTTCCAGCAGACCGGTGTATTACACAGGATTCTGTGCAGTACAAACGGAATCTATCGATGGCCTGGATTGACTATCGTAAGGCATTTTATACAACATCGCACGAACTATTGCTGCATTTGCTCAAATGTCTTGCGGTAGCAGAACCACTAGTGAGATGCACAGAAAAACTGCTGCCGCTCTTGAGAACTCGCTTCATCATAACATCAGGTGCACAGCGGGTTACACCAGAGCAGGTGGCATTCCGAAGAGGAGCTTTCCGAGGAGATTCTCTGAGTCCCCTCCTCTTTTGCATCTCACTGCTGCCGGTATCTGTTGAACTCCGCCAAACTCGCTGGTACTATTGCGGACCACCCAGCAACCGGAGGCATAAGGTCACCCCTCTATTTTATATGGTGACCTCAAACTGTATACCTCCGGAGAGCGTGAACTTCATAATGCTCTTAGGGTGGTAGAGGAGTACACGCAGGCCATTGGCATTTAGTTCAGGTTGGACAAGTGCGCGGTCGTCCATCTCAAGAGAGGAGGATGCGGCGACAGCTGAAGACACGCAGCTCGCAGACGGAAGCATCCTGAGACATCTGGATGCCGGGGAGACCTACACATGCCTGGGTGTGGAGCAACATCACATCCAAGGTGTGCAACAAGCGAAAGAATCTCTCCGCGGCAAGTACAGACGCCTACTCCGAAAACGTTGGTCATCCGAACTTTCGGGAAAAAAGAAGGTATCTGCCACTAATATGCTTGCCGTTACTGTTCTGCTTTACTCCATTGGAGTAGTCAAATATACTGTAAAAAAGCTACGCCAACTGGACAGAGGTATCCGCAAGATGATGAATATCCGTCGTGTGTACCTTCCACTAAATCGGGGGAGCAAAGGACTCTTGGGGTTGGAGTGTTATGCATGGCAGAGTAGCAGAGAGCATGGCATGTAATGTTCTTAGGAGCTCAGACTGGCTCCTGCAATTAGTGAGAGGTCACGAAAATGTAGGGGTGGGTGCAGGATTGTTTAAGGAGGCAAAAAGAACCGCGGATGAACTTGGTCTCGCAGCCGACTCATCTGAAGGCCCAAATAAAAGCTGCCGATAAACCCATGCACGGTGTGTACTAACGTAGAAACACTGGGTTTATCGACTAGGTTGACATTTGCCTTTTTAAGGTCAGCCGGGCTAAATTTGGAGACTGAGAGATACATTGTGGCCTGCCAAAATGATGTAAGTAACACGTTGGTCTACCGAAGCCGCGTAATGGGTGTAGAGGTTCCTGATATAAATACATTTACTTTCTGCATGTCCGGTGTATGCGATTTCACCCTACATCCACCGCCATAACGCGGCGTTACGGGTGTTGTACTATCATCTACGGCACTCGTACAGGATAGACCAAACACCAGTACTGCCTTACGTCCCCGGAGACATCGAGTCCGTTGTCGAAAACGAGAGGTGCCGAATTTATTGGAACCGCTGTACTCAGGCTACTCGGTCAAGATGGTCGTCCTCATAATCGGTGTACTCGGAGGAATGAAGCCTACACTGCTCTCAGGATTGAAGATCATACCGGTCTGTCAGAAATCTGCTGGTTGGTTGGCAGGCCAAATGCAGAAGGCAGTCATCTTGGGGTCCCTTCGCCTACTTAGAGCACATGATTCTGGAATCTACAGTCACTAACTCTGCGGATGTGGGGAGCGACTGTGGATATTTTGCTGGCGCTCTTTCCGTGTGATGTCGGTGGCCACGGAGAGACTGTCCAGCGTCGGGAAACTGAAAAAAAAACGTCTCTATTTACAATCACAATCTTTGAAACAGTACAAATAAATATTTTAATATTAATTAACGCCGAAACTGTGGCATAAAAGGGCGAATTTCAGTTTCTGCAATAAGGATATTGCAGAAACTGCTCTACCACTTAACCCTGTACTATTGGGATAATAACGAATAGATTGTGATGTTGATAGCGATCACAATATAGACACTACTATCACAACTATACGTAAGACTAAACTAACCTACGTTACTAAATTTTTTCTCTTAAGAATAATTACAATGTATATATCAACGTCGATATACATTACATATGTATGTACACATCTCTACATTAATACACACACACATAGAATTAACACTCCTATTTCGCCCAGATTAGATGTAAACAGGAATTTTGGACTTTCCGAATTTTAGTTTTATATAGTGATGTTAAGTTAGGTCGGCATAATTTAATATAGAGTACACTAAACTTTCACATTATAGCATTTTCGTTTTCTATGGTAAAAAGAGTCTATTACCATATAATAGTTTAATGGTTCCATATAATGGTCAATTATAACTAACAACTTTTAGTTTTTTCTACTGTTTCAGTTTCATTATCGTCAATGTTTATTTTGGCGATGTATTTAATATTGCCTCGAATTCTTCTGGGACCAAAACTGAGTGTCATCGGCGTATAAGTGCATCTGACAATTAAGAAGACATTTTATAAATTGGTAGAATATATAGAAAAAAGGAGTGGACCCAAAATAAAACCTTGCGATACCCTAGATTTGAAAGTAATATAATTCGAGAAATGGTTATCCAGCAAAATTTTTTGTTGTCTCCCTTTTAGATAATTATCAAAAAAATTTATCGTATTCGCAACAATCCCAAAATCATCGTATCAAAAGCTCTGGTAAGTCTAATAAAACGAGAATAGTGCACTGTCATTTGTCAATAGCCGCTGATACATCATCAACTACATGCAAGAGCGCAGTGGTACTGTTTGGTCTAAACCCAGACTGTAGAAAAGGCAATAGCAATATATTTTTTTCAAATAAGTATAATCTTAATTGTGCTTCCATTATTTCTTCAATTATTTTAGGGATAACTGGTAAAATACTAATAGTTTGTAGATCTCGAAATTTCGCAGGATTTATTTTTTTATATATAAAAATAAATGTATTAATTAAATACTGTGACATTCTCATGGATATACTCATAATATTTTTGAGGTACCGGTATGTCGTATTGCTTACATATGAGTCAGTGGAGGTAGTGTCCACTTTATTCTGACAATAAATGTATTCCGATGGTGTTAATTATTACAATTATTTTTACGTCCCACAATTACTTTATCTCATATCACTACATCAAATTTGAAAATAATCAATTTGTTCAATCAAGAGTTCCAAGAATTTCTCTACGGGCTGCGCCACAGAATATATGTTTTAAAATAAGAATCCAATTCTCAATTTTTTTTAATATACCAAGCACAAAATAAATTATTTCATTAATTTAAATTTGAAAATATTATTTTAATACGAGCGTTAATAATAAAAATATAACATAATGAAACACAATTTTTGAATTTAAAGTCTGTTTTTAAATAGAAATTACAAATTTATTTATCTTCTTTCAGATCTGAAAAATAAAGGTACGCGTATTGTAAATGCAAAATAATTCTGAATTTAAAATCTTGATACGTACCTAAAAATAACACCAATTTTTGTGTGTTAGATATGTATTAGTATTATTATTTTCTTTTCTCAAAGCCAGTCGCCTTTCTCTCTGTCTCCGATGCAACCAGAGAGGGTACGCTGGTAGTACCAGTAACCACTCTCTACGCAGTAGAGTCAGTGATTACTGAGTCTGCGAATCGTGTGCTCTGAGCAGGTGCAACGAACCAAGAATGACGGCCTTCTGCATTTTTCCTGCTAAGATTACTGCCAAATTTCGGCATGCCGGTATTTTTTTCAATTCGGAGAGCAGTCTGCGGAGTTCGTAGAGAAGATCTCGATATTTAGTCCGTTTTTCCTTCTCCTTCAAGACAATGTTTGTCTCCTCTCCTTCAAGACAATGTTTGTCTCCGCTGGGGCGGAGAACTCAATAACAAACATTGTCTTGAGTTGGTGGTCGAGGAGGAGTACGTCAGGCTTATTAGCTTGTATTTGCCTGACGGTAGGATTATTATTATTGTTATTACTATAATGTAAGAGTTATTAACAAATACGCACCGTGATATAAATACCATGTAATTTTTATACTTAAAATTTTGTTCTGTCTTTTAAAATAAAAAATCAACCACTTTATTTTATTTTAATAATATTGAATTAACATTATGACGTAAGCATTACTAATAGTCATACCATTATGTAAATTGAACTTGATTTTCAGGTTTAAATTCTATTGCGCCTGTTATAGTCAGATAAACCGATCACCATGCAATTTCTTTTTTGGATTTGAAAATGTCCAATTAAAATTATATGATCATTACTAATAAAAATATGTAGAAGTGTACACTTAACACAATTTTTAGATATGTTGAAATAAAAAAAACAGTTTCCCTTATTTTGAATGTTTTGAAAGCTCTGGGATACATTTCTTAACAAAATACAAAAAAATATAATTTTCCCTATTTCACACAAAAAAAGATTCATTATGATAATATTAGCGCTTCATTAACAAACACATACCTTAATGTAAACACACACATTTTCAAATTTATGCTTTCTGAGCTTTTGAGAATAAGAATGAAACCATGAATTATCATACTTAATTTTTTCTATCTATTTGAAAATCTTCGATTGTTATGATATGAATACTATTAATAAAGACAAACTTTACTTTCTAGTGTTTACGAAGTCAATTGAAACTAGTCAGTGTTAAAGCAAAGGACCGTGCGCACTTAACTTGATATTTTGTCCTATGTATTTAACAATGGTATCCAGAATCGAATAGTAGTTGAAACTGTGCAGGCGAGTCCGAGACTGGCAATGTAATCAGCCTGAATGAACCATCTACGACTGCACTGGTTTAAAGATAATCAAACGGACAGGTCCACTAGCATAAACAAATCGTTTCTCGGCATTCAACGTGGACTTGTGAGATGTGCTGTCATTGGCCTGGCTTTGAGGACGGGTGGCGACGATTGGCTGGCATCCGGGTATTCCTCAGTCCGATTGGTCGGTCGGTGTTTATCAGTCATTAGTCAACGTGGACTCGATATTTCTCCAGTGCAGTGCGAAAAAATGGTTTTCAGAACAGCTTTATACCCAATATTCCGCCTAATTCGGTAATTGTATTAGATAATGCTTCTTATCACTCGCGAATATAAAATAAAATACCAAACACCAGTACAAGGAAGACATTTTAAAATTCATAAGAGAAAGAAATATGAAAATTCCGGTAAAAGTTTCAATAAAGCGCGAATTACTGAAATGAATAAAAGAACAGAATTTCAAAAGGGAATATGTTATTGATAACTTATCCAATATACACGGTCATACACTTTTGCGTTACCTCCGTACTATGCATATTTAATCCTATCGAGATGGTTTGAGCAACTTTAAAATACCGTTTGCGAAAATGTAATGACTCTCCAACGTTAAGCGCGGTAGTAATTGATCATATAAGAGAAGTAATAAATTACCTCGACAATACTGATTTATGGAAAAATTGCGTTAAGCATGTAATGAAAAAAGAAAATCAATATCCAACACTGCCCCCCATTGCACCGATTATAATTCAACCGGATAATGATTGCTCTTCAGAAAGCGAAGATTCGGACGCGTCAACTTTTAGCATTTAACTTTTTTAATATATATTTTCAGAACAAAATATTTAGTTATTATATTAGGTATGAAGTTTACTTTTTTATTGATACATTTCTTGGAATATATTTTATTTAGTAGAAATTTTAATTTAAGTTACTTTATTCTAGAGACATATTTTAATTTTGTTTTTATTTATGTTTTATTTATACAATAAGTATTTATTTTTGCTGTACTAATTCTTTGCTTTGGTTAAAAAACTCACATTTTTATTTTTATTTTAAAAGAAACTTAAATTTTATTTTTACTATTTAACATCCTCGCCCCTCGCCAATATAACCTGTCCCATTCCCTCATCCCGGCAAGGATATGTTCATACCTTCTCGTTGTTACTTGCTGAGCAATAACATATTTCAATAATGAAACTTTAAAACTAAACCCAGTAAATTTAAATATTTAGACTTTATATCTAAAACTGATATAAAACTTCAAAAATATGTTATTGGTTAAATGAACAAAAATAGCCTATCTAATAAACAAAAGATAATAAAAGTTAATACAATTTTCAAAAAATTATAACATTTTTTTATGACAAGCATTTCTATTTACCCTGGTGTTTTTGCCGGCTTGTAGTTTTTATACGATTTCAATTGTGCGTGTATACACTTTACACACCACCTACTTTTAAAATGCTCTGCTGTATCTTTTAAAATACAACGCAAACAATGAATTATTTTATTTTTTCATTTACTTGAAAATAGTCAATTATCATTATATCAGTATTAGTAGTAGATATTTCATTATATAATTATTTTTAGAAAAGTGAAAAACAATGCTTTTTGGTGTTTCAAATAAAAACTGTATTTTTATACACTCTACATATGTTTCGGCTTGTTAGGCTTTTCTCAAGAGCATTACAGATGAATACTAAAGCTATGAGGGCAGTTGTTCTAAAAATAAATGCAATAATACCCAAACATGTGAAATTACGGGGATTTCCAGTAATAAAACTAAGGATCCCCATAATTTCACATGTTTGGGTATTATTGCATTTATTTTTAGAACAACCGCCCTCATATCTTTAGTATTCATCTGTAATGCTCTTGAGAAAGGCCTAACAAGCCGGAACATATGTAAAGTGTTTAAAAATACAGTTTTTATTTGAAACATCAAAAAGCATTGTTTTTCCCTTTTCTAAAAATAATTATTCTAAAGACGTTTCATAAGGAACCTACCACATACTCAATCCAGTATATTTCATTATACCTATGTAAAAGAGAATATAAACCTCTATAGAACCATGGCCAAGCTTACCAATATAAAACTAGACATACTATGAAGTCTCAATCGTAAAGCCATATTTTATTTTTAAAATGCACAAAATACAGTTGTGTAAAAATGAATCACCACTTACCAAATTAATTATTTCAAGCATAATCAGTAAATAAATTGAAAGCAAATGCAAAGTTTCCCATCAGAACTGCATTTTTGCTACTGGCATCGTAGTTACCTAACTAGGTGTTATAATCCATAACCAGGTAAGTCCAATTCAGTGCCCGAGAGCCTCATAATTTGTTGTTGTTCAGGTATGTATATTGTATATACATGTGATTGGGGATACAATCCGATACATTTTCTATGCCTTTAAATATCTGTTTATTTAAATATCAGAATTTGAAAAAAAAAATGTAATTAAGCATTTGCATAGATAATAAAATTGTGTTTATTATTTTTAGTTAGATATCTCCGAAAGCATTAATTATTTAAAAATAATATTTTTTTCTTGTAACAATTTGGCATATGACTAGTTGTCGATTATCCTAATAAGTAACTTAAGTAATACATATTAAACAAGTAAATCTGTCAGGAGCGAGCGTAGAGACGTCTGCATATACTCGTATTTCGATACGCAAATGCAGCAACGTCGGGCGCGGTTAGTACTTGGATGGGTGAGCCTCTCCAGGGAAACACAGCGTTCTCGCTCCGTCTTCTAACGGCTTGTATATCAGCGCATGCGTAGAAGGTATGTAACTTTAGGCGGGGGTTACATAGTGGATATACCATCCTTCGGAGGGGATGTAAAGCAGTCGGTCCCTTGTCTATTAAATGTTAGGCAAGTACAAGATCCCTACTCTTCGATAGAGAAGAGCTTCGGCAAAATTTCCAGGTTGGGGGTAGCTCGTCTCCTGGCGTCGGTGATTGGCCTTGGTAGCGGAAATAGGCCGACGTTAAATAAGTGATTAAAAAAAAAAAAAAAAAAAAAGTAAATCTGTCCAATATACGCACTATTATATTCAATGACCTGTTAATTATTATAGTTTAATTTAAAGCAAATTACAAATTTCTCAAAAATTATTTTTACACCCATGCAAAAAATTTGACATTTTCCCTGAGTATTTGATATAAATGTCAATTTTTCAATTCACACTGGTGTTGACATAATCTAAAATTAAGTGGCTAAAATTAAAAAAATATATATTTAAACAATGATGCTTAAATAAATTGTTGCAAAATTAGCAATTTTTTATAAAAGGTGTAAAACAAATTTTTTAATTGCAATTAAACCGATGAAGATAATTACTCATGTAATGAAACCCGTTTCCAATAACCACTCATAAATTTTAAATTTTACAATCTATGAAATATTTGCTCCTCTTTTTTAATATTTCCTGTTTCAGTTAATACGCCATCATTGGACGTGTTTTGTTATAAAGCAGGCAGCTTTTATTAAATAAAATTACACCCAAAAGCATATTGAAGATATTTTGATAAGCTAGAAAAGGAGTAATATATGTTTAAAATAATTTTTTAAAGTTATTTTCAAGGAACTACATTTTTTTTATAACAAAAAAGTTAGAAACATCATCCGTATCGGTCCGTGTTTAATGTTTATCGTACAGAAACAAAGAAAAATTCAAATTGACAAAATTTTTTTTAAGCGATACCACAATTTTACTTTTTGCCAAATTATTATTTAAATTAATATTTCAATGAGCATTTTCTTAAGTAGATATTTTTTATCTAATGCAATAATTTAAACTATTTTGTTTCCTTATAGAATTATCTTTAGATTATTTGTACTATTAGTAGGTACCTATTTGATTATAGCGTAAGTAATACAAAAGAACTTCGAGGCACAATAATTTCTATTTAGGTATATACTTTTTCTTGTTTTATTTTTTGAGGAAAGTGTTTGTTGCTAATTATAAATACATTTAAAATGTGACAAGTATTTGTATTCCATACTGCATTTGAAACTTCTTCATTTCGAAATAGACTATGGTCGATTTAATGTATGATCATACTTAAAACTCTGTATTTTCTTACTACAACGTGAAATTGAGTTTGGCTGTTGGTTGGATAACATAATCAAATAAATCAACACAGAAATAAGATCTACTTACTTAAAAGTGAATTATTTTGTTTTATTTAATAAACTAGGTATACTTGAAAAATATATATTATTTATCCCACTATAATAATTTAAACTGTTTTGTTTCCTTATAGATATATTTTGAGGCGTTTGTTAATTTCTTTAAAGAATTTAATGACCTGTCTATGTATATAATTGTAGCGTAAGTGATAGCCAAAAGCTGCGTGATACAATATTTTATATTTATTTTATTATTTTTCATGCGAAAAGTGTCTGTTGTTTGCTACTATACCTACCAGTACACTTAAAATGTGAAGAGTGTCATTTTCTATTATACCTACCTAATAATTGAGTTAGACTATTGTATTGCATTCAAATAAATCTACAAAGAATTAAAATCTGCTTAATAAGTAAATTACGTTATCTTATTCAAGTCATGGTAGGTATTTGCAAAAAGTTAGTAAACAGTTACGATAAAAAACACCCAAGGTTTAAGTTTGACGAAAGAAATTATAAAAGAAAATAAAAAAAAATTACATTTCATGTATATAAATGGTACGATTAGCGTCTCCTGACACTTCACCAAATTAAACAAATTCTCTATTAATTTATTTAATATTTAAGTTATCTAACTAAAGTATACTATAAGTTTGTTTTAACCCGACGGAAAGTAATATTATCGACCTACCTACGTGTGCTAATTTAGACGATTTATTTACTACGCCATCTACTGATTCATAATATAATCTAAATAAAGTTTGATAAAATGAATACACTATAGAAAATTTTGGTTTTGTAAAAAAATTTAAAAAAATATACTTACTTGTAATCAATTTCTAAATTAGGTACTCTCCTTTTCGCCACAACAAGCTTACCATACATTTTGTCCTTCGATTTACTTCTCAAAAATAATATTTATTTGAGCTAGGGAAGTTAGTTGCAATATCACTATTTTTTATCAAGAGATTACTAATCTTGTGGTAATAGACACTCGAATATTCAGAAATACCTCTGAAAATTTAAGTATAAATATTATTTAGTAAAAAATATTTCAAGAATAGCTTTATATAAATTTTACTATTAGTTTTTTTCACATAGTTACGAATGTTGCTGATTTAGTAAAAGGATAAAATAATTTCAACTTACTGAAATGAAAAGAAGAAATAAAGTAGGTACTTGCGCAACTGATTTATTTATACAGGGCATATTTAAATAAATTATAACATTGAATTAAAATGAAACTTATACACATTTACCTATACATTGATATTACATATAGAACTTATTATAAACGACATATATGTACAAATTTACAAAAAAATTCAGTCGCATAAATCACAGCAAATATAATTTAACAAAAATCTGTAACAAAATGTCTATAATACAAATAAAACACACCAAGTCTTTGCTCTCACTAATACATTACTGGCACCGGCCTACGAATTTCCAGATCTGAACTAGCTGGACTCGATGCGGGACTAGATGACGCAGAGTACATCACAGGCGGCGTTGGGATTGACGAAAACATACCCATTGGAGGACCTGGTGCGAACGCTTTTGGAGGTTGTTGATGGTACAGGGAGGAGTATAAAGAGTGCTGCAACGTGGAATGTAATGAAGACACTACGGCTGGTTGATGAGACATATGTTGATCTTCTTGCTTTAACCCCTGCATTCTGGGTATATCGAAAGCGGGGTTGAAATAGGGATAAGGCGAACTCAAAGCGTCCATACCAGGAAACGGGTAAGGCAGTGAATGCATTGCGAAGGCGTTTGGTTTGAAACTCGTAGGCATGGGACCCTTTGGTTTCCTCCTTGGCCTGTATTTGTAGTCCGGATGCTCTTTCATATGGACAGCACGTAGACGCTTCGCTTCATCGATGAAAGGCCTCTTATCTGCTTCAGAAAGCAATTTCCACTCTGCACCGAGACGTTTGGATATCTCTGAATTGTGCATCTTTGGGTTGTCCAAAGCTATTTTCCTTCTTTTAATTCGTGACCACACCATAAACGCGTTCATGGGTCGTTTAATGTGTCCTTCAATGCCGGGACTAGGCGCAGACTGTTGAGTTTGTTGTTGTTGATATTCTTCCATCATTCCAGAGGTGGGTGAAAATCCGTACAAGCTGGCCATCACAATCACGTACAAGACTAGCACTCACTATGCGGGTTCAAATATTACTGAACGATGTTATGTTGCGGAGAGTTGTCAAAAGATATTTGTGTCTGGGGCGGGGCGTACCTAAGAGAATTGATGGAAAGGACGGCTCCGCCTTCATTTTTTACTATTGGTTAGTTCATGCCCCTCTTTCGCCTCGGATTATAACCGCACACTACATTATTCCTCTATGAGTTTTTATTCTTTTTTATTGTTGGACACAATAATATTCTTACAAAATACCTGTTCATGTTTTCTTATGTATTGTAATTTATTTTGCGAATGTTTTATAATAATTTCTGTTTGGAAATCGTGTTCAATAGGTTTCATGGTGCTGATGTGGATTTGTAATTATAAAGTTGTAATGACGACTAGAAAATGCTGCTGTATTTAATTGTGTCTAAGATGAATTAACCCCGTCTCAGGCGTGATAAATTGTTTAATTGTGATTTTACATCTCTTGCAGCTGTAGTAATAATCAGTATTAATCTACTTACTACGGGAAAGCATAACAAATAAATAATTATTATAATCGTTATATTACAAATTTCAAATTATTTATTATCAATAATAGATAATTTAGATGAAGACCAGAAATATAAGGGACCATTGAACAAAAACGTTCGCTATTAGTGGGGAGAAGGAGTTATCGAAAAATGCGAAAAAATTGAAGATATTCATAAATAGCGAACGTTCTCACAAAATTCAAGTTGATTCTAAAATAGTTATACCGAAGCAACACACAGTAGTATATTTAATATGTAATATACGTACATTAGGTATATTTTTGATATAAGTATATATTTGGTATACCTATATAGTCAATATATCTTTATACGTAATAATCACATTTCTTCACCTTAATTGAAAATGACAACATATTTGCTAATTTTAAATAAGAAAAATTGCAGTATTGATATTTAATTCTTGTTTAATATACTCAATCTTAGGATATTATTACTTATAGTTTTCCATCCACGTGTAATAGACGTCATATACAAGGGCGTAATTATTTTTTTTTCGGAGGGGGGGGGACAATATGAAAAATTTTAAAATATATTTTTTTGTTTTAATTTCACAGAAATACCCTATCGTGTCACCCGTATCGAATAAAATAACAATTAATTAGGGATTATTAAACAATTAAAACTAAAAAATATATAAGTATTTGAAAATGAATCTCAAAATGTTATTGTTATTTAAAATAAGAAATTAGACAAACTTATACTTCTAAAATCAAACTTAAACTTATAAAAAATGTAATACGAAATCAATATATTACAGAAGGAAGTAACTGAATATTATATCTAATCTATGGGGCAGAATTACAATTTATCAGGGGATGACTTTCTATTTTCTATGAAGGATCAAGTGGCATAAAAACTTGAGAAAGCACGCTTCAAATCAAAATGAAATGTAAGCTTAATACAATTTTATATCTGCAGATAAGCCCACACTAACTAACCTGACTTTTTATATTCTAGCTCTTCTTGGGGGGGGGGGGGGTAATTACCACCTCTATCCCCCCTTTTTTTCTACGTGCTTGGTCATATTGATATGTATAAAAAGCGTATTCTGTATTACAGTACAATTTTACGGTGTGTTGTTAGGTACATTTTTGGTACAAATAGATATTTGGTATTATATACACCAATCAATATCAATATTTTTACACTTAATGATTACCACATTTCTTCATCATAATTGATAATCACAACACTTTTGCTAATTTAGAATAAGGAAACTTACAGTATTGATATTTAATTCGTGCTTATTATAAATTTTTCAATCAATTATAAGAAATTGTTGCTTATAGTTTCCCCTTTATGTTTAATAAACGTTGTATTGTATGTATAAAAACTGTATTCGGTATTACAGTATAACTTTATGGTGTATTATGATACTGTTATATTAGATATTTTTTGCTAGAAGTAGAAATACTGGTTTTGTGAACACTTTTTATTCTCAAATAAGTTAAGTGATTATGACAGAAAAAGAATGTATGTACTACAGAAAGCTGATCAAGCATTAGAAAAAATGGTCTATTTAATGTAGATTTAAACGTGGTGTAACACACACACACACACACACAACAAATTTATTTTATAATTTTTTTAAGTTGCGCTTTAACAGAAACGCATTTTACATCATTCCAAGAGTTGAGGTATAGTCTGTCCCGTATATAATTCAGAGATATATATTTCCTAACAAGTTAAGAACATAGCCAACACCACTGAATATAGTTAGTTGAAATTTGTCCTACTGAATTGATGATTCGTTGGACTGAGCTATCTAGTCAACGTGGACTTCCAGGAGTGGAGTAACTGTGTACTCTATGGTCGAACGCCGGCGGTATACTAACCAGAAGCGGTCGGCCCCCTTTATGCTTTTTTGCAAGATTCCTTATATCTCTGAATTATATACGGAACAGACTATAGCTGGTTTGTCAGAGTATATAAAGCAAAATGAGTAAAATGAGGATTTGTTATTACTCTTTAACCGAAATGTTAAAAATGCCCCTAATTCATTTTTCTTCATGTTTGTTTCATGATTTCTCTGCAGCCCCCCCCACTCCATTAGTATCAGTAAGTAAATGTAGTTGCGAAATCGTTAGGGTTGGCTATGGCGGTTAGTAGATCAAACCAAATTTGAACATTTCTGTCGAGAATTACATTGATAAAATTTGTTAATATAGTAGAAGGCACACTATACGATAAATTTTTCGTTACCGTCCATCTTTATCCGAAAACAAAAAACTTACAAATATTTTAACAACATTAAGTAACTGACAATTAAGTATATGAAACTTATATAACCCCATGAGACTAAATTGGCGTATCTCAATGTTTTACAGCGTTTCGAGAATAGGCTACCTTCCAAAGTAAATTATTATTATGGTATTTTTTTATTTAATTTAGCAAAGTCATAAATATTCTTCGTTATCAGCCAGTCGCAAAAATGATGTATGTTTTAGTTACTTCAAGTGATATGCCACAAGCAACAAAGTTACTCTCGAAAACAACATACTTATTATGTGAACTGAATTTGTCAATATTTGACGGCTCCCTTGATGTTACTGTGCTATCTGTTTGAAGATTTTTTTTTTTTTTTTACATAAAATGATTTTTTATTTTTAAGAAAGCTCGAGCCTATCTGCTAATTTTGTAAATCCAGCGCCTATGTATACAATACAATAATTGCCATTTTATTTCATTTTGTATAACTCTTTGTTTGCTCTACGGTTCATTAGGTATAAATCTAGGTATATACAAAGAGAGCTAATTATTTAAATTTTGAAATAGGCTGGAGGTAATAACTTGAGTAGTGCCACTAACTATTGGCAATAAACAAATAAAAGGATTTAAATGGGTGACTAGGAAGTTCTAGCACATTACAATTCTAGAAATACTCTGGAAACATTGTAACATAAACCGGCTTTTAAAACTTTCTGTGTCATAAAATCTATTCACAACCAGCGCAGTTTTTATTAAAATTTGTGGATCAAAATAGTACAAGTTTCTTAATAATTATTCTCGTCTCTTTTATTTATATAAAACTGTGTTAGCACGCCTGACCCAAACTTACCCACTTATATACCATTATAAATGGCGAGCAAGTTATGTTGTACAATTGTACATCTCCTTTATTTTATTTACTTTCTTATAACATTTTTTACCACTCAAATAATTCAAAAAAGTATATCATTTATTTTATGTATATCAATTAACAATATTAATACATATACCGACTCGTTACATAATGCTACGAAAGTATACTGCCCGGCCGGCTCGGGATGCCGGTGGTAAGCTGGAGAATAAATCCATTTTAGTTTTAATTGTAGCTACTGTCACATATCCATCGGAGTACAAGCATTTGATGTCCTTCTTTAGGCAGATGCTTATCTTATAAATTTAATGGACATTTATTTTATTAAGAGGATATGGTTCATGCACTTCAGGGAAATCAAAACAAAACCCTACAGCAAATAATGTCAATCGTTAAAGGCCGCTCTGCACTCGCGGCATATTTCTCTCAAATCCTTCAGGGACAAAGTGGGTCCTGTATCGCATGTGATGTGTCATATAACAACCCTTATTTGTGGGTAGCATTCAAATTTATATTAGAACTTGTAACAAAAAAATAATCCTTAATGCAGGAAACTCTTTCAAAATATCAAGTTTTGTTAGGTAAGTAGAGAAAGAAGCAAACATTTCAAAGTCCCCCCTCCCCATCCCCATCCTTTCCCTCACTCTTCACCACTAATAAGAATGGTGGAAATTACAATATCTAATATACGGTTACATATTTATTAAAAAAAAAAACGTCATTAA
The DNA here is from genome assembly GCA_963583905.1 of Stenurella melanura. Lineage (NCBI taxonomy): Eukaryota > Metazoa > Arthropoda > Insecta > Coleoptera > Cerambycidae > Stenurella > Stenurella melanura. The sequence goes on from OY757311.1 coordinate 139,874,529, forward strand.
ATGGCTATTATCAGGTGATAATGGGATTACACTGAATACTCTCACACTCATCTTCACCAATTTAGGTAGGACATTTTATCTTTTTCGAGTTTCTATTTGTTTTAATTGCAAGAGAAATTCCCAATTACCCAACACCCCAACATTAGTAATAAAATATGGCTTCCATACTTCGCCTTGTCCGGAAACAGCTACGATCCGTCTCAAAAAACATGGTTTTAGGTACTTGCTACAAAAACAACTATTCGCTATTTGTCAAACTTTGTGAACCAATGGCGACTACGATTGGCGCTGAGCACAACCGCATTTTAACTTCATGTTCTCCGCGCATGCTCATACTGTGCACACTTGCTCAGTATTACGTCATCTGATATCGACTGTTTCATATCTGCGGCCTTGAATAAAACTCGTAACTTTGACCCCATATACGAACATTAACATTTCCAATATCAAAAAGCGGTGGGACAATCCCCGTACCCCTTTCTTTGTCTGCGAAGCTAATACTGTTTGTGGCGCTGATAGTTATTAACAATTAGATAGCAAGATAAGAATCAACCTAACTAACCTAACCACCTAACCATCCCATGAAAGATTGAAATCATTATAGGAAAAAGAAGGAAAACATAATTTCTGCCTCAAATCAAACCCGAATTTGTGAAAAAATTCATTAATCGTTACAAAATAATGATAAAAATTCGGCGAGCCCAGGAGTTGACAAACAGCGCTATAGTAGTGTTGGGAGAATTCGAATTAAAAGACTCGGTTAATCCGAGTATCAAAATACTCGGTTGAATCCGAGTATTAAAATTTCATTCGAATAATATATTCGGATTAATATTATACAAATAAACTCAAGTTCGGTGTTTAATGATTAAATCTTATTATCTAATATCGAAATTGAATTCATTTCATAACATCTGTGACCATTTTTTAGAGGCTGTTCGATATTTTTGGAAATTTTATTCACTACTTTTAGTGCTAGTCCTATTGAATTCGACCATAGATTCAGTATCAGCTACTCCGGAAATACCCTAACACCGAGACTTTCTCCATAATCTCGCATATATTCTTGAATAGAAAATCATCGAAATCGGAATATGTGCATTGTATAAAACAAGCCTGATTGTTGATACCTATTTTAGCACATTATTAAAAATTAATTCGACATCGAATGATTAATCCGAATATTCTTGTCATCCGATTCCGGGCAATCCGAGCATCGAAGTCATAAAAATGTCTACATCACTAAGCTAAAGTACCGAAGAAATAGTTGAACAGGAGGTACAATATCGATCGGCGCTGATCGACTACACCGCACCGCTTCCTACATAGTAACAGGCTCTCGTTCAGTATTACATCAGCTGACCTTGATACTTTCATGTCGACGGCCTTTTAAGAAACTCGTAACTTTTGTCCTATACGCCAACATTAACATTTCCAAAGTTAAAACATTCTTCTTTCTGACGAGGCAACATTCGTCTTAAATAGAACCGTCAACAAACAGAATTATAGATACTGGAGTGCAGAAAATTATCATTGGATGATGGAAGCCAATACTCAATATCCTGAGAAGGATAGTACATTAACATTTCTTAGCTCCAGAGTTAAGAATACTTTTTCTAGATGATGTACCCTAATGAAATTAATAGAAATATCTGGTATTATCGAGACGCAACTACATCACATTTTGCACTGGAAGTAAGAGCCTATCTCAATGAAGTTTTTCCCAATAGGTGGATCGGTAGACGCGGTGAAATTGAGTGGCCTGCCCCCTCTCACGATTAGAGAAATTTAAAAATCTTGTATTGCTGGATAGAGAATTAAAAACTCTTTCAAATTAGCTATCACACGTACCCTCGTTACATTTAAAAATTTTAAAGGAGTAGCTGTCAGTCCAAGGGGGTTGAATGGGAGTTATAAAATTTTGCTCAAATAATTTCATTTTAGAATAAAAAATTGATGTGTTTAATGATTTTATTCGTACATTACGTAGATAATGATAATTATTCGTTACTTATGGACGTCAATATATATAAAAGAATGTTTAAATTATCTTCTAATTCAAAACCCTATCTTAATTTGGCAGTCGATTCACCACTGATAAGAAGTCATCTACTTATCTACCTGAGGGGGAAGCAGCTACCTTCCCCCCTCAGGTAGATAAGTAGATGACGTCTTATATTCGTTACGCTGAGATTTTCCAGGTCATCCTGGTCACTGACCGAAATTCTCCATCCAACATTTCCATGAACTCATGAATATAGACCAAGCACCAGTGACGAAAAAGGACCAAAATGCATCAACTTGAGGTAGAAGGTTTCTTTTTTTTAATAGTTAGATTTTATTCTTACGAATATGTAACTAGATTGACGAATAAATATATCTTCTGCCAATTTTTTTACAGCCAACAGAATTTTGAAAAAAACAGGTTTTTCGTGATAAATGATTTTTTTGAAAAAATAGAAAAAATTATTCAGATAAAAGGTATAGGTTGTCAATCTGTCTACTCCGATGTCAAAATAATTCAACTTTACCTCAAAATTTAAAAAAAAACAGGGAAACCAACTAACTCCTATAAATCTGAAAATATGTTGGAACCAAAAAACAATTCATGTAGCAGCAAATTAGAGCTGGAATTATTCTCAAGAAATTGACATGGATCGACTTTGAAAATATTGTCTTATGCTCGACCTCAATAACGTCAAAATCCTTTCAAATTTTTAGGTATCGCTAAAATTCGTATTTTTTAAACTTAAGTTTATTTTCTAATATCTTATTAAATTTGATTGAAACAAATAACTCAAGTTTTGGATTTTTAAATTTAGACACTTGCAGTATCTGTTGTTTGAAACATCTTTTTGCATGATTTGAAGAAAAGACGTTATCGTGTTTTGATGCAAAAAATTCTCTGACACCTCGCCTATTATGCTACCTTTTCTAGTTATGGCGAAGGCGCGGGTATTAGCGCCTTCACCATAACTACAAAATGAAAATTAACGCATCTATTTTCCAAAACTCCAGTCAACGAAGCCCAAAAACGGTTGAATAGGGGCAATAGTGTAGATGCCTGTTTTTGTATAGTTGTCGGGAGGAGTGCCCTGAACAAGATATTAAAAGTCCTGACCAGTGGATGCTGAGCCTTGGCCACATTGGGGCCAAACAGAACTTTTTCAGACAAATTAACTTTCTAAAGGCACTTTATGGTCGAACGAGATATATTTTTTTAAAGTGCTCAAAACCAAATTCTTAATCGATCCTCCCAAGCGGAATTTTAATTTTCATTATAATTTTCAGAAAAAAAGTGTTTAATTTTTTTTCTCAGGTAATCTAATGTTTAACATTTTTACTTGAAATTTTGAATAATATTGACACTAGTGGACCTTCATCTTTCCTGAAAATGGCAAAGGGACCTATACTTCTTGAGATATGTTATTTTAATATTTTAGTAATTAAACATTGATTGCGGAAAAACGGCCACTTGTGGAGAGAAATTAAAAGATCTTTTACTCTGACAGTACACTTGACAGCAGACTTGACAACTGGAAAGGGGCAAGGTTGCATTATGATGTTAGATTTATGATCCGCATTTTTCAAATTCCTAAATAGAGAATTCTTCCGTTAAATCAGCTTTTTGTGGAGAAATAGGGTTTTTGTTCCTAACTCAGACATCATTGTTCGAAAAATACACAGCTGCCTACTGTCAAAATTAATGAAAATTAAAATTCAACCTGGAGGGATCGATTAGGAACTTGGCGTATTTTTTTTAAATCATCTCATCTCGTTTGGCCATAAAGTGCCTTCAGAAAGTTAATTTGTATGAGAAAGTTCGGTTTGGCTCCACTGTGGCGAGGGGTTGTAGTTTAAAGGTCCCCCGTTACACGGTTTTCTTGAATAACTTGAAAACCACGCCTTCTAGCGAGAAAAGAGTTTGTATTCATGCAATATTAAACTATATGAAATCTCCTACAAACAAGTTCCGATAAATTTTTCTTCTTAGCTCAATACTTTTTCCAACATATTTGTTCGAGTTTTTTTTCCATCATCTAGTGGAAAAAAAGTTTCAAAATAAACATTTTTTTGAAATAGGTTTAGAATGTCACGAAGCGTGGAAATTTTAAATTTGAGTGGGAAAATATTTTTTCATTATCTATTCCCTTTAGACGGTCCACCATAAGTATTTTCCAGTAAAAGTCTAACCATTTGTTCGGTGGCAGTAGTGTTAGCTACCAACCAAATTTACTACTTAAGGCTCACATGGCTCATGCCACGGCGTATTACGATTAGTGGAAAATTCGGATAAACGTTGAGAAGTCCGAATCTATAGTCTTCACGCGCAGATTCACCGAAAATAAAATCATAACGCCAATTTCGATAAGGAGTCACAAAATTCCGGAAAGGGTGTGCGTGAAGTACTTGGGTGTATGACTAGACAAAAGACTTACATTTAATAAGCACATTAACGAAACTGTACGGACAGTCTATTCCATGTCCAGAAGTCTGTGCCCGCTCCTGGCTAGGAATAGCAGACTTAACAGACAAAATAAAAAATTGTTATATACAGTTATTGTGAGGCCGGCTTTTACATACGCGGCGCCGGCGTGGTTCAGCGCGTCGGCCACGACAATAAAAAATCTTACTGTTTTAGGGAACACATTTTTACGCCTCATCTCAAATTCTTTTAGATACACCTCCATCAGAGATTTACATGAGCGTTGCAACGACATAACACCACTAGTGGACTACATCAAAACTACGTCACAGAAATTTTATCAATTCAAACTTGATGATAGTCCGCTTACAAACAACATCACACAAATCATAGAGCATAATGCATCATTTCGCATTAAACACAAATTACCATACCAAGCGTTGCTCATCTTTTGGCAACAGTTGTAGCCAATTTTTTTTTCTTCAATTGCTATCTGAAACAATCTTTAATCTTCATTCTTTCCTATCCCTCTCTTCGTTTCTTTTTGTAATTTTTGTCTTTGGTCGAAATTTTGTTTTTCATAATTATATTTTTGATTAATTTTGAAGTGGTTTGATATAGCCATACCTCTTGTTAAATTTCCTGAAATGGGTTTTTTGGTTAATAATTTTCCCGTAAAACCAATTTTATTAATATTTTATACCTTTACCCTACTTATTAATATATTTTTTTAAATTTACATAGTTAGATAAGCCTTAATTTTACTTACCTTTTAATTTACTTTTTGTAAAAGGAGTTGGTATTTGTTAATATTTTTTTGTAATCCTACCTGACCTCACTCCGTCCAGCTTTACAAGTACTGTGGCATTTCTCGCTGCAGATGTTCGACTGCCTCCGTACATGGGTGTTCTTAATTTTTAATAAACATGTTTTTGATTTGATTTGTCTATGGTGCCAAGGGTCCCGGGATCGAATTCCTACGAACGATGAGTTTTTTAAAAAAAATTTGTAACGATTAATATATATTTTTTTAAATTCTTTTCTGATTTCTTTAGGTTTTCCTTCTTTTCATACAATAATTTCATTCTTTCGTGTGACTTCTTTAGGTTAGGTTTGTAGGTTTTTATTTTGATATCTAATTGTTAATAATTATTAGCGCCGCAGGCAGTATTAGCTTCGCAGACAAAGAATAGGGGGATACGGGGGTTTCCCTCCTCCTCTTTTTCACAAAATAACACGAAATATTTCAATGTCTGGACTTGCGAATTTATTACACATTTACAAGGTAATGCGCATGCTCGAAGCTTTTGCATTTCTGTTTCTCTAGACGCTTGTCCAAATTTGACTACTCTCCGTCAAGAAGTTTTTTAGGTAATGCACCAGCAGACAGACATGCAGCTACGGAATTGAAAAACCTATATTTTCGTAATCTACATGAAACGTGAAAATCCGAAAAAATCTCGGAGGTGATGATTTTTTTTCTCGAATACAATACTTCCCTCTGGTATGCGATCTCTCCACCCTCTGTATCTCGTAAAGCATTAATCTTAAAAAAAATAGAAACTTATTTATAGGAAATTTCATCATATTGTAAATTATACGTTTTCGCAAAAGGGCGCAGTTTTCGAGTAGTTAAAAAAAAAACGTGAAGAGGGGACCTTTAAACTACGGCCGCCACCCCCTTTTCACCATCCACTGGTCAGAATTTTTAGTTTGTTGCTCCCTCCGACAACTTTACAAAAATTGGCCGCTACACGAATTATTTCCCCTATTTTTCTTCATTACAATATCCTTAATTTTATGTGCATAGTGTATTATTTAATAGTTAGTAAATGAATTGTTTTTTCCCAAGACTAGCAGTGGGATGTTTTGACTATGTCTATGATATAACCGTGCAATTATTTTTTTTCTTAGCAAACTCTTGAATGAATATTTGCAATCATCAGTTGTTAAGTTGAAAAAAAAATTACAAAAATAGATTTTATTTTCTGTTCAATCACCATGGAGAAAGTATGGTATAAGAAGACTCTTAAAGATGATACAGAAAAATATTCGTAGTTGGGCTCGCAGAATATCTTTGTTTAAAAAAAAACATGATAATATTTTTTTTTTCAGAAGATTCCTTCGCTGAAAATAACTGAAACATTTTTATAAACTTATAATTAAAGTTAAATTATACTTTTTTTAAACCAATCAATTTAGTCACTGAAGAGGAAAGAAATATTTTCTAAATAAAAAGAATGTATTTATCTAAAACTAATGAATGAGGAAGTTTGAAACTTTCACAGAATATGTGTATTTTACATGTATAAAAACGTTTCCAAAATTTCTATGAGAAAAACGTGGGGGCAACTAGACCATTCTTATCGTGCTAGGTCGCTTAAAAAAGGTAAAGGTACACAACAGAGCGTTTTATCGATCTGTGAGCTTAGACTCGCTCAAGATTTAAAAACCCCTTGAAAAATAGGCGTCCTTAAGACTATCTCAATCAAAAACCGATAAATCCAATATTCGTGCAAAACTCGTGCTATGTCGCCCTCTGTTATCAAGTAGCAGATATTCAAGTATCATTACATGCATCTGAAAATCCATGTTTTGTATTACTATTGATTTTCTGTTTGTTAAAAATTTTTTCGCACAAGCTTGTTTGAAAGTGTCAATTTATTTTGCAAGAAAATCACGAAAAAATTCTGTTTTCAGACAAAAATTGGTATAAAATCGGTTGCTTTTATAGGCTTTTTTAATATTTCTCTTGCATATTTTTTTAAATTTTTTTGTTTTACTTTTTTGTTTTCTTTGTTTTTTTATTTCTTGTTTTTTGTTTTTTTTTCTATTTTTTAAGGATATTAACGAGGAGCACATGTTTGCCAAGGGGTCCATCATGGCATCTAGATCACATCATTTATATTTAGTTTTAAATATCGTCTCCATTTCGTGAAAATTCCTTTTAAAAAAACGCTAGTTACTTAATTAAGATTAGTATGACGTATGAAACGTCATTACGTTTCCGTAGCAACCAAAATAGTTTACCTTATTTCTAATTAATTCCCGCACCATAGGCAACCCATAATACTCTTGAAATTGTAGAAGGTGGGCAATAGGATAAATCCTGGTACAGTTTTAAGCGCCCTTGGTAGAGCATTAAGTTAGCTTTCTACCACAATTTTAAAATTCAAAATCGGTTAATAAAAGAACGTGAAATTGGTGCAAATGATAAAACGACAATTTTGCATTTTTCAGTACTTAATTAATATTTACTATCTTTTAAGGTTATTTCCGAGTCGACATTAATTTGAATGTTTTAAAATTTATTTAACATCGCGTCGGACTATTTCCGCTACGAAGGCCTATCACCGACCCCAGGAGTCAAGCCATTCCCAACCTTGAAAATTTTGGCGCACCTCGTCTCAATTGAAGAGGGATTTCTACTAGCCTAACATCTCATAGGCCGACTGCCTTACATCCCCTCTAACGCATAGTATATTCAGTACGCAAATCCTGCCTAATGTTGCATATCTTCTACGTATGCGCTGATATACAACCCGAGAGAAGGTGGAGCGAGGATGCTGTATTTTCCTGACCTCCTAGTTAAGTACTAACTGCGCGTCGAGTTGCTTGACCTTTTGCATGGAAATACGAGTATGACCAAGACCCATTTTCACTCGCTCCTTTTAAAAACTGTAAGTTAAGAGGAAATTAGGACCTCTATCAGATAAGACTTCAAAATATATAGGTGCTATTTAAAATATAAAAGTTAGTAGTATTTCCGGTTAAACCGGAAGTGTATATTTGGGTCTGGCTAATTCAAGAAATGAATGTTTGTGGTAAATGTTTTCTATCCAAATTAAAAATCTTATATTTAAAAAGAGAGAAGAAAGTGAGGGTGCACCTCTCTCATGGGCACCCGGTATATATCACAGATTCTTAACCTTTGGTTGGGATGGAGAGAAGTATGTACGTGACAATGTGATTTTTCGCATGTTACTACCTCACTACCTCTTCTTTTACTATGTAGTAGGGAACAATGCAGTGAAAAGAGTTAAAGCAAATTGTAGAAAATTGAATCGGTTGCAACAAAAACTAACTAAATTTTATGAATAAAATTTCACACAGTCTCCCAGTTAATTGGACCTTGTTGTCTAATATAACATGCATCAAAAATTCTATTAATCCAGAAAAGAGCAGTAAGAGTAATCACAAATTCTAAAAATCATGAATCGTGTAAGACATTATTCAAATCATTAGGTATATTAACATTAACGAATCAATACATATATGAATGTTAAGACTACGCGAAAAAACATTTCACTGTTAACCAAAATCGGAATCAATATGAGACAAGATACAACTTCATAACTGCTCCTTATTTTCGACTAACAAAAAACTTCAGCTGTATACTTAATATGTTGCCCGTTGAGTGGAAAATGTACCTCTTGCATACTTTTCAAAAAAAAATGAAAACACTCCTAAAAGAAAATGTATTTTATAACATTCATGAGTTTATTGATAATATTGGAACCTCTTTTTAAAGTGTTGTGTTTTCCTGTTTGTTTTTCCTCGGTGCATTTACCTATTTTTTATATATGTACTTAATTTTAATCCTAATCTTTGTAATTTTATGTAATTTCTGACTTGTGTATACAATGTACAATGTTTGACACAATAAACTCTCTCACTCTCTCTGTCTCTCTCCCTGACTCTCTCTGGCTCTCTCTCTAGATTGAAACGGCATAGAAATAAAAAATTAACAAAACCAAACGTATATTAACAAAATTGGGTAATAAAGTCTAATTAACTTATTTTTGAACACGATTGCATTTTTTACATTTTTTTAAAGTAAATAGTAGCTAAACTTCAAACATGGATTCAACTGTTGTGCGATAAAGAACTTACTATTGACGAACATACAGAAGTCAATACAAAAGCGTAAGTTTAAGCCCAGCGCTTCATCAGCCATTGATCCAAAAGAAATGTATGCATGGATCTTATAAGAATCTACTTTATATTTGTCTTAAAATTGATGTAATCAGTATATTATACCTTCAAAATATGCCAAAATGTTAGACACATTGCAATAAAATGCTTTACAACGATGATATTTATGTCCCACGTAGCTCGCAACTCATGTTTACACCTTAGTTAAAATATCTCACACTAACGTTCAGGTAGACCATATCTTGATGATAAGCAGCTGTTATCTAAACTACAGAAATTAAGTTGATTGTTGACCGTCCAGAAAGTCGTTTGTTAAGAAATTCTTAACTATTATAGAGCAAAAGATCAGGGAAGTATCCATCTCTACAAGGTGATGCGAAAGAGACCAAACGGTTGGCTGATCATAGACAAGGGTCAACGTGACCCGCAATGCCCTATGATATTGTAAACTGTAACGGTCACAATGGCCTTTTGTTTTGCACAGTTCGGGTTTATTGTAAACAGGGCTGACAACACAATGGAAGTACAGCTACACACAGAAGCAATTTAACAAAGTGTTGTTTGAACGAAAATTCTTACTTTATATGAATAATGCGGTAGTCAAGTTAATTATGTTTTGGGTTAATTATTATGAAAAGTTAATTTAATCCGCCAGGCTTATAAGGCGTGATTTAAAATATTCAAAGGGAGTAGAATAAACATTCAGTTGTTTTTAAATGTAAATAAAGTGAGGTAGTTTCTATTGTGATAGAGGATTAAGTCGTTCTGGTCTTCATCTATAAATGTCAAGCTAAATGTATTTCTAAATATTTTTTCACACCACACAAAGAGATTATGTACTAATCTATTTAATTATTTCAGTAGGTAGGCCGAGTTAATGAGTTATAACGAAGAATTTGTCGATATTTATGCTAGGTGTGAAGTAAATTTAAACACCATTAAAATTCTTATACCTGAGTAAGGAATCTATATTAGATTTTCTCTGTTTATTCGCCCTATGATATCTGTCTGTACGTTTGTAGGTCATCAGACCTCATACTGCCGTCATGCTTCATCATGATTTTCAACACCAAAGGTCCCCCCCTTGGCAGATACAGATGAAGTTCCAGATATAGCCTCTTAAGTTATGCATTAGACTAGACAGCAGGGAGGAGAAAATGCTAAAAAATGAATCCTTGGCCCATAGGCGAGATTATTTTTGAAATAGTTTCGTTTTAGGGTGTAGTTCAACACCCTAAGTTTGCTTACAAATTATTGAACTACTTGATTTTGCAATTAGCAATTAGTGAGTAAAATAGACCCATTTTTTATATTTCTTTAAACACTCAGTTCCTGCTAACTTTTAGTATAATATGTGCATTAGGAAAAAGAAAAATCCAATCAAAATCCCTCGCCATCTAGTCTATATGGAAGGACACCTGTTATTATACCTATTTTAATACTCATCGTCGAGTAAAATTGTTCATGCAGAAATCTATTTCATCGTACAAATATCGAATAAAAAATGTCTTGTAACGAAAAAAATTTTTTTCGTTGAAGCACCCGTGATTTTGGTATATTTTTAATTACCCGCGGTAAGCGTCGCACATATGCGATGGAAACATCACTGAGGCCATTTTAATGTCAATCAATGCTTCTTCATTTTCGCTTCCAACACTGGTGGGTTGAGATTGTTTACTTATTCTTTAACGGATTTTCACGTTTATTTCTTTAATCCTTAGGTATTTTGAATATATTTGATTATTAAATGATGTCGTATTATTGAGTTAACGTTGCTGTAAAGTTATTTTTGGGAATTATTAAAGGATATTCTGTGTAATAATTGAATTTTATTGAAGCACGTGCTTGTGCAATTTCGGTGTCCACTGGACACATTTATCTTTGTTAACTCAAATATCGTGGCAATTTTGTATTTTGTGGTCGTTTGAGACGCAATACTGTGGTGTTTTATCATTATTTAGATTATCGCGGACGAGGATTAAACTCAGAAAATCAAGGGATAAATTAGAATATTTGTTTCTTAATCATGTGTAGACAATCTCATCTGATTAAGGGTCGAGACCTAAAGTCATTTTGTCATATTTAATTAACCACGTGTTAGTACAAGAGGTTAAGAGATAATTTTTTATTAGTTTATTTTTCGGGAGATTAAACTCATAATTTTTTTGCTATATTTGTTACAATATTAGTTTTTTTCAGACAGTAATTCAGATATTTTCTCTCTAATTCAGTTGTACTAAATTTTGTTACCTTTATTCAAATTTTTGGTCATAACCATGTCAGTCATTTTGTGAACGGCTAAATTTCATGAGAGTAAAGTTTTCTCATTCATTCATTTCCTTCATTATTATATTAATCAGTAGATTATTCATATATTTTCAAAAGCAAAATTTTACCAATACTAAGGTATTTGTTTTTGTTTGTTAAATTGCTAATAGTTTGGTTTTTGTTTTGACCTTCGTCACCATAGTTTTTTTGTAGTTTTTCTTATATTCTTTTACCTCAAGTAAAATGTTTTGCCAATAAATTTTTTTATTAGACAGGAATTAGGTCCCAATAAACGATCACCAATCACACCTGCCCACACGTTTACTTTGCCTCGTCGCTGTGTATGGGCTTCTTGAGTCCAATGAGGATTTTCGCGTGACCAATACCTACAGTTATGACAATGTACAGTACCCTTTAAAGAAAATGTAGCTTCATCAGTAAAAACAATGTTCTTTAAAAAATTTGGGTTTTCATCGCACAAGGTCACCAACTGTTCACAAATCTGTAAGGTCCTTATTCAATCCGTGAATTAACTGCACTTTGTATGGGTGGTATATTTCTTTTCTCAATAGACGTGCAACAGAAGTTTGACTCACGTTATGATTTAAAGACAGCTGCCTTGTCGCAAGATGGTGCTTTTCCTCACTTTCTAGAAGAATATTTAATTTGGTTTCGTTGCTTCTGCTAGAGTGACCAGATCCAGGGAGGTCAGCTACACTGCCAGATTCATCATATCTAGAAACCAATGTACTTACAGTGGATCTAGAAATTTGCTTTTCTGGATACTTGGCATTGAAAACATCACATGCTTCCTGATAAGTTCTCAGCCTGCCACCATATCCAACCATCATCAAAAGTTCTACGCGTTCTCTTTCACTTAAACGTGGCATTGCATACTAGTTTTACACTGTCTCAGAAGTGTCACAAAACTGAGGTTACACACGTGTCAGGAATAAAAAAGTTATCGATACTTTACACAAAAAGGCCTGTATCTCTCTGTTGTTAAGGTGATTGTTTTTTTTAGTATTTTCTTTGTTTTATTTTTATGTCAAATGTTTTTATGCTAGTTGAAACAAAAATGGCAGCAACAAGATTTATCAGTGCATAAGAAAGTGGAGCATTACTCGTGAATTTGCGAAAGGTAAGCTATTTCTAGATAAAATGACATTTTTCCAAAAGAATGGCTCAAGTAATATCATTTTTTTTATATTACCAGAAAGCTAAGGGAATATACCACCAAAAACAGTAAACAAAAATGTCTGTTTCCACCAATGACGTCATAAATTTTGGTATAGTGACAAAATGTAGCATTTACAAAACTAAAATCGACATGTTCGAGGATTTTTTTGAAAAATGACACATATCAAAGATATGAATTTTGTACGTTTCTTTAGGTTCACAGTGTATATAATTCCTAGTTTATATAATCAATTTTATATAATTTTAAAAGAGAGGTAAAAGAATACATATTTAAAGAGGTGAAATAATATATATTTAGTATAGATAGGTTGATACTACACAAGTTAACAGAAATGAGAACATGAGTTGAAATAGATATGTGTGTATGAGAACATGATTTTAAAATAGGATTTGTGTACTGAATGCATAATTTTTATTTTTGGTTGTTTTATTAAAATGCATGTGTTATATATTGTATTGAAACATATTCTTTATAGGATTTAGCAAACAGCAAAAAAATGACTATCTACGAGAACTAAAAGAAAAACTATGTGTAGAAAGCAAATTAAAATCCTAAAATGAATTTGTAAAATTTATTATTTGAAAATTCTAAATCAACAACTAGCCTAGTCCCCTACGACCATGCAGATTAAATTAGTATCTACATAATCCCTTACGATCATGAGATTCAGTTAAAATTATATATTGCTTGTATCAAAATTGCATATGTCGTTATTAATTTTTTAATTATCTTTTTTTTGTGTACTTATTTCGGCAATTTAATATATTATGTATCTATATATAAATACTTTTTATATCGCACCTGTAAAGTATACTTCCCCACGGACAGCCTAAGCTTTATGAGGTTAAGCTTATTTGTATTGTATTGTATTTTATTCTGTATACTATGTATTGTTTTTAATATTGTTATATTTATATACGTTTGTAAATTTGCAAATATACATTATTACTATAATTCCCTTATCATGTGCATTTCGGTTGCTCTTTGTAATTCAAATATCGGCGTGGTAGCGGTCAGTGCTGTGAATGGAAGAGTGGAGTCTTTAATTAGCTATTTTTTGTTTAGACCATCGTGTTTATGAACCTTCTATATTACCAAGGACCTTTCACCACAATCTTTTTGTTATAATCATATATTTTCCAGTTAATATTACTTTTACCTCAATATAAAGAACTTATTTTTTTAGAACTGAACTCATTGTGTATATAATGTTCTGTTACTACTGTCACTTTATCTCAGTATAATGTTTTTAACTTTCGGAATATAATATTCTAAAATTTTCTGCCCCAGTTACGTGGAAGTTTGCCGTACGTGTTCTTTCATAATTAAAAACGTGCAAATAAACGCAGCAGAGAATGTTATTTGTGTAGTAGCTGCAAGAAAAGGCCTTTCTTCGGATTATGCGGAATAATGAGCTTGCTGTACGAGCAAGAATGACAAGAAAGCCTAATGTAAGTAATGAAAGCTAATAAGATAAATTACTGTAAGGACATTCTAAAGTGATGACACTTTCCATTATCCTTTTGCTGTACTCATCATCGTACTCGGTTGTTATAAAAAAGGGTCTCACGGTCCTGTCACAGGAAGGTTATTACATCATAAGCGTAACGTTATCGAGAAGAGAACTCATGAAAATTACGAAGGGGTCGGAGAATCAAAAATAAACTGTGATATCAAACTAGTGGTGGATAAATTTAACGTAATGCGATTATGTTTAAAACATACAGGGTTGCTAATAATTCACTGTATTTCTTTAAATGCGTGATAGAAGAGGCAATCTTATGTACCTAAATATCTTTATTCTATTTTATTCATACACCATCTAACAAGATAGGAAACAACACATACATCCTACAAAAATGACTTACGTTTACTAACATACATTTCAATAAACATATACAACAATAAAACAATATAAATATTAGAGAGAACTGAGAGAAGAAAAGAATACACACATATGTCATTTAGACAAAATCTCCTATTTATTAAAGATGTCGAAATCGTGCTGGCTGTGATTATAGCTAGAACACATTGGTGAAAACTTTAAAGTTTTAGTCCGGGCTATATAGCAAGGTAGAAAGTTTGGTTTTGTCTTGAATTTATTCGTGGAATATGGAAACTAAGTCTCTGGAGTATCTCACTAGAGTCAATGTCATAACAGATATGCATTATGCAATTTGGATGTTTTCAGAAAAGTGCTCCCCGTGGTGACATTACCGTTAATAAAAATTAATGCATATTTTCATTTCTGAACTTTTCCATTTCAGTCATGTATTTAAGAGCATTTATCATGGTTAAATTAAAGTAAAAACAACAACCTCAGTATTAAAATATTATCAGTAAAAAAAGTATATCGTAATCCAAAAATTAACAAGCATCTTATAACTCAATAAGAGTATGTTTCCAAAATTTAATGACACATTTCGTGAGCAAATTATTTTAAAAACTTTCTGATTTATTAGCATTTCACTTAGATATGCAACATTTAAAAAACTGCACAATTTCTTGAGAAGTGTGCTTTCCAACATTTACGGTAGATTCTCAAAGTGTTCACCCCTAGTTCGAATACATGGATGAGTCTTCCTTCTTCCGCATTTTCGTGATTGTAACCGCTGCGGATATACAGGGTGTTCCTTAATGATGTGCTAATATTTCAGGGTGTGATTCCTTAGATCATTTTATGAAGAAAAGTCATATGAACATATGTCCCCAACGTCTTTTTGCTAATCGTTACTTTTTAATATTGTCTCCGAAAGCATTTTAGATATTATTTTCCATTTTGGTATATATTAATAGGATCTAAAACCACACATTTTAGTTAGAAAAATAATTCTACCGCTACTCCAGTGGCGTCCCATGAGCAGGTCCTCTGATATCTTTTACCAAAAAAGTGGTACCCAACTGACGTTTTTCCATGTCGATATTTTTCCTGATTAGCCTGATAAATTCTACATGAAAGCGGTCTCTTGTGTTTTTCTCGTCAGACGCATAGTTCTTGATTAAAACAATTAAATTTCTAATTAAACTAATTACACAGGCACACAGACAAAAAAAATGTCGATTATACGGACCAGACCAATCATCTCCAGTGTATTTTGACTTACTGAATCCGAATCCGGTGTCAATTTTGCCCCGCCACGTCACAATTTTTCTCTATCCTCAGAAAATCGTTAGAAAAATGCATGTTACCCTTTTTGAATTTTTCTAACTGTTTCTTGAGTATAGAAAAAAATACACTGTAGATGATTGGTCTGGTCCGTGTAATCGACAATTTTCTTTTTTTGTGTGTTTGTCTATGTAATTAGTTTCAATATGAATTAATCTACATATTTATGTATTTCCATTAGCCTATTATTATCTGATTATAATAACCGTTTCCTATACTCACTTATGAGGTACTCCCATTTTTTTTTATTATAAAACCTTTATCAATAGGATATAACAGTATCCAGGACATACCTGAAATGTTACTGTTGTTTCAAATTTTATCTACCATTCCTTTTCCTACTACCTATCATACTACTTCTGTTTGCTACCTTTATTTAGAGCTGCCAAATCAGGGTGTCAATAAAATTATAGCAAATTTCAAAGCTTCTCTCCTTTGTGAAAATTTGAACATATTCAAACACCATTATCAAAATCCAGTAAGAGTGAGAAAACACTATAGAAGGAGTCAACTGTTAACGTTTGGACATATGAGAAGAATGCGAATGGACCAGAATAAAATAAAACAAATTATTTGAAAAACTAAAATAATGACACTCCAGCATCGTATTCTTGTGCATTTTGTAATTTTTTGGCCACTTTGACAGAAGAGGGGACAATATAGAACGACTATTCAATGAAATCCAGATGTTAAAAGGCGAGGACGATACCCTCATAAACTTTGGGCTAACGTTACGTAGGATGTGATGTGAGAAAGTTTTGCGAAAACTGTATACTAAATAGGCAACAGCGGTAGATGGCATGTTGCTGTTAGATGTGATATACAGCCAAGGGGGGCAATTAAAACAATTCAATAGTCATCAATCACATACCAAGTTGTCATGAATAAAAAAAGAGAGAACTCGTAACATAAGCTTTATTTGAATAAGCTCATCTGTCAATTAGGGATTAAAAAGTAATCACACACACGACCAGTCGGTCAGCCACACAGGGTCTCGAATAGTAGTTTATATGAATGTGTTTTTTACATGGAATAACATATGAAATATTATTCTTCTCCTCCTTCTATTCGTAATAATAGCAGATGTATGAGTATGTCTTATCTTACGAACAGCTACAAGGGGAAGGGGAGATGCATATCGACGAAAATATGGTACTATTGCGCAGAATGCAAATAACGAAAATGAAAGCAGATTAATATTTATCCACCCAAAAGCTGCAACGTTTAGAACAAGCAGTTTCAGCATCTTTAAATGTGTGAAAAATAGTCCTTAAGATCCTAAAATTCCTAACCTAACATTGGATGGTTTAGATTCAAGTTTATTCCCAAAGTTTATTAGATTGAAATAATGAGAGAGGTTCATGCCCTAACAACAAACATGTAATCTTTTGTAAACCTTATTTTTTATAGTTATATATTTACTGTCAATTAAGTCCGGTCTCTAAATTGTTTACTTATTTAGTAATTTCTTCAATTTCTTGTGTGAGAAAACTTATGTTTAGATACATGTTTGCAAAAATTTGTATGTAACGATATAATTGAGAAGCTCTAACTATGCGAAATTCTATAATAGTAATAGTAATACATTTGTTTTCTACTTGACAGGCTTTTACAAATATATAGAAAATGATACAAAACTGAATCAGATAAAACTCATAGACAAGGATTAACAAGGAAAATATTAAAACTAGAACGATTTAAAACAATTTTTTACAGTATGTGATGCTATAAAGTCTAAATAGTGTAATTTCAATATAAGTTCATAGAAACGTTCCTAACTCCTAAAAAGATTATTTCGAGGGAATATTATAAATCAATAATTGGCAATTTTTTTGTTGACTGGAAGAAGAACACGCATTTTTCCACATTCAGATAAAGTTCATGACAGTGAAACCATTTAGTTATAACATCCAAGACGCCATCAGGATTACATAGAAATTCTGCTTCTGATTTGTCAGATATAGTAACGATTTATCATCGGCGCACAAAATAAAAGTTTAGACAGTACTTCTGCTTCTGATTTGTCAGATAAGAGTAGAGATTTATCATCGACACATACAGTAAAATTGACATATGATGTTAATGTACTTAGATCATTTGTGTATGGCCGAAAGTGTGATCCGTTTGATCAAAGACAATGCTCCTCCACATATTCCAATGGAGAATAATCCAGACAAAGCTGCTGAGATCGCAAAATATTTCCACTGAATACTTGCATGCCTCAATATTTACAATAATATTCTTATAAAAAAGAAAATATTTTAATAAGAACATGCATATGACCGAGTTTGCAACACATGATAAGATCCTAGAAAAATGAGAACAATACATAGTATGCTGACGAGCGATTCGGCAGCTAAGCGGGCAATCAGGTGTCTACTGTTCTATTAAATGATCAATATCTCGTGAATTTTGATACTAGCCAGTTGATAATAATCATTGAAAATAGAACGAACATGCAACAACTCGACTTTAGATCCTACCATATATGCTGGTTTGTCAGTTAAATTAAGAAGGATGGAAAATAGGTTTTCTGTACAAACGAGAACAATATTTACAGTATTTTTTTATCTATTGCATATAGTGTTCCTTGTGAGTGCGGTACACGTTAAGTAGGCAAGTTATATAGATCCTTTAATGTAAGGCTTGAGGAACATAAATGTTATGGTTTATGGGATATGGAGAGGACTAGAGAAATCAGAAAACTTGTGAACACTAGTAAGATAACAATCGCATGATCCAATGGCACTCTAAGAAGACTTTGAAAATATGAATCAACAAAACTTAAAGAAAACTTAGGAAATCCATTGTTATTTTGCCAAGTGAAGATATGTGAAATAATTTGATACACGCTTATCTTCTCTTGGCAAAATAACAGTGGATTTTCTAAGTTTTCTTTAAGTTTTGTTGATTAATATTTTCAAAGTCTTCTTAGAGTGCCATTGGATCATGCGATTGTTATCCTACTAGTGTTCACAAGTTTCTTGATTTCTCTAGTCGAATTATCACAGAGGAGGTAGGTAAAAACTAATAGAGTTTAATATCTCATTTGATTACGGAATGTCCTTCTTAACTATGAAAGTAGATACACAACAAAATTTCATGTTTAACATTAAAATTACATTGGAAATTTTCGAAGTTCGAAATGTTAACAACTTTTAATTTACATTTTTATTTATATAACGATATATTTAACAAATTTGTTTTAGTCTGTATATGTGTATATGTATAGTTATAAAATATTTTGTAGTAATCAGAACTATTCAAAAACCAATCTGTGTGTGTATTTGAGACGGCAAAGCTTTTAAAAATGTTTGCAGAAAGGATTAAATATCCAACAAAGAGCAAAAAGTTGTGAGTATGCCAGAAATAAATAATTATAGACAATATTATACAAAAACTTCAACATACCTACAAAGTGTTTAACTTTTATCAACATTAATCTTACACATTACTCCGAATCATCTCCTTGTCTAAATTTAATGTGCACGTCACTGTATTTTTAGCATAAGCGATGAAATGGATCGTTAGTTTACATTCTCTAATATCATTGTGGTCTGTACGAGTCATTAGAGGCCATTGTGATGATGCGAGACAGAATCTTGAAGCATTTTGTTAAGGGTTAATGATTAATTATTTTTATAAGTTTTGTAATCCTTTTTTAATCAATTAAACCAAGTTCAATAGGCCCCTGATGCTAGTGTCAGGGGCATATTGTTGGCGCCAAGACTTCAATAGATTCTGATGGGTCGGTGGTACAACTACTGCCCTTATATCGCCCTTCATTTTGTCCATTGTAAGTATCTGTGGTGTCTGTCTTTATACAATCATTTCAATAGAACCGAAATTATACAATGGATTGTTTATCTAGTGCCTCTTCGAAAAAGGATGTTCGCAAAATTTAATTAAGCCTATAGAATTATTGATATATACTCAATAATATGTTTAAGTGACCTATTTTTAGCGTCAGGTAATTTCGAATTTTTAGGCGGATTTGTTGTTAGTATTTAAATAGAAATATTGTCATAATGCATTAAATTTATTTTAATCTATTATACATTTTCTGGGGCTCGCCTGTTAAAATTAGGCGATGTGGAAAAATGTGCTTATTTTCGGGGTTTCAATGTAATTTTATACAATGAACAATCGTGTTATGATATAAGAGATTTGATTCTATTTTATGAGGAATATTCGTTCAATAATATGTATAGATTCAGATGCGACGAATAATATGGCGTGTCACAAGGATCTGTATCAGAGTCAATTCACTTAATTTACGTTAATTGTTAATGATACTTGCTACTTTCTTCAACATTATAAATGCGCTCTTTTTGATGATAATACAGATCTAGTTGTTTTAAATAGAGATCATTCATTAATAACAGGTAGACCACTAATGCTAAAACAACATTGATTTGATATTGAAAAAATATTATGTTAATGCAGAAAGACAACAACATCGAACCGAGAAATATGAACACACAACTCAATATTTGTTAAACTATATAAAGGAGATATTAAAAAACTTCACGTAATAATTGCTCGAATATATTAAATCCTATATCGACCAAACATTTAACGCACAACTATATTGAATACTTAAAAGTTGTAAAACAATATAGGCAACATATTAATAAAACCCCATTCTGAAATATTAAATTTAAATATGGCTCAACTTCAAAATTTCCGTTTAATTATTATTAGACGGTGAACAATATTCTTCTTTAGACCCCTTTGGCGAAAGTATCCTCCACTATTATAAAGAAAACTGCAAATTAGTGGACCTTCCTCTTTGTTTGGCACCGCTTATTTATTAATATTTCTTTCCATTAGGTTAATTATCAATCCAAAGTCTTCTACTAAAAGTATATGAGATTATCTTCTCTACAATAGTAGTAAAGGAAAATTGTGAAATAAGTGAAAAAAGTTAAGAAAAGTGATGCAATCGGAAAGTTGAATTCTCTGTATGTTTTTTATATTCGAAAATGAGTTGAAACCCGAAAAAATCAGTAACGCTATACTTATTCACTGTTCATCTATTGTTCGTAGAAAAATTTAAGTAATAATAGACCATCGAAGTTAATAGGTTTCGTTACAATGCTAACCTGAAAGAGCCAAAAATTATTAACATCTCTTTTTACTGGTAATGCTACAACTAATGTAACAGTGGTCAAATCTTTACTAAAATTGGAGAAAATATGTACTACTATGTTATAGATACGTGGTAAAATTTCCAAAAAAACATTTTTATTTCCACAACCCCATAATCAATCATTTTTCAAAAGAATTAAAATAAAATTTAATGCCAAAATATCGTAGTTTTTTTTTTAAATTTGTACATTTCTCAAGTACATTCTTCTGAGTATAGTCAGAATTTGCTAATCAAGTTAAATTATCGTTTTTTTTTTAAATTTAAAAAAGAATTCTTTGAAATATTTCACTTTTGATATATGAAATAATGGCCATAAAATGAAATAAAAGAAAAAAAGAAAAACGTTATTTTAACTTGATTAACAAATTCTGAATAATTTTCAGAAGAAAGTGCATAAAGAATTCTAAAGTTAAAAAAAATCACTCTATGGTATCTATTGGTATCAAATGTTGAACTTTTTAATTTTCTTTAGAAATAGCCGATTGTGGCCGTAAATACATAATTCTCTTCTTGAAAATATAGCCACCTATTTATAATGCAAAAATACATACTTTCTCCAATTTTGATAAATATCCAATAATTTTTACGTTAGGTACATTATTAGTAAAAAAATATTTTGTCGATAACAATTTTTTTCTTTTGAGGTTAGCATGCGTTTTTAATATAACAAAATCCATTACAGTTCGATAGTCTATTAACGTGTGAGTATTTTGGTATTTTCTAAAATTTTCTACGAGTAATAGGGGATATTTCAAAAATAGTGTATAAAAAATGCACAATTATGCACATTTCTCGAGATTTTGCAGTCCGATTTTACTGATTTTTTTCGGTTTTAGAATCTTTGTCGGATATAAAAGAAAAAAACACAAAAAATCTAACTTCCCGATTGCATCACTTAAATATACTAATTTCCCTGTACTGTAGTGACAACTACATTTCCAATATTAGTTTCCTGCCTCGTATCTTTATTAATATTTTTTTGGAGCCACCAGTACGTATATTTTTTCAGTTTCTTCCTTGACAATTTTATCAACTACGTGTTAAGTAAATATTATTTTGCTCCATCACATTTTTTCATTAAATATTTTTCGTTTAGGGTGTTCGGCTTGTATATTTTGCACTAAAATACATCACATTTCTTTCTTGGTAATGGCGTCAACTACTTACCGGAGTCCCGGGTTCGAATCCTGGCTAGGGTATTGATGTTAGTGGCGTTTTTTCATGTGTTACCGAGACGGTAGCAGTGACCTAGACCACTGTTGGGTGGCACAACATGTCTAGTCGCTGTTATCTCTCCTGGGTTCGAGTCTCAGCTGCGGTAGATGGCAATATCGCAGGGAATGGTTGTTGTGTTGATGTCTATGTGTACGTGTCCTGGTTGAGTGGTAGAGCAGCAATAGCTGAACTCCGCCAGGACGTTAATATAAATAAGGCATTAAAATAATAATAAATAATAAATAAATAATATTTATTTATTTACATACACGAACCCAACAGAATTTACATTCCATTTACAGGGTCGGAGACTTACAGACATATAGATGATAAACGTGATATGGTGTAAAAATTAATAAAAATATGGTATATGAATATACAGGTGCACCACAGGTTGCTATAAACAAATACTAAGCGGAATTCTACAATTGTAATTATTAAGTATTTCTACAACTAATCTGAGTGGGTACACGAACACAACAGAATTTACATTCCATTTACAGGGTCGGACTTACAGACATATAGATGATAAACGTGATATTATTCTTCTTCGTCAAATAGTTTTATAGATGTATCACCAACAGACAGGCAGACTACAAACTGATGAACAGAAAGACAGTCAGACAGATAGATACGCTGGTATGGAACGGAATTGGAAGATCATAATTTTTCTTATTTATATAGCCTGAAATGTGATAATACGATGAAATCTCGGAGAGTGCTTTTTTAAGATTACAATACTTGGTTTCGATAAGCGATGAAAGTGACGAGGGCATAGTGGGCATACTACTTATAGTCATTTTCAATAACAAAGTCGAAAAATGAATACTAGTTCAATTATAAAACAGAAATATTTTCAGTTGCAATAAATCGTAGCCGAAATATTTATCTGACCTGGTGAATGCAGTACCATATTCTATATACTTACTATAGTTTCTGTTGTGTACTGTGTACGCTTGTTCCTTTTGCTCATTACTTTATATTATGTACTTTATATCCAATTTTAAACTGATATTAATACATTCTTCTAAACAAATCACTAAATAGTTCTTAAATTAAGAACGTTAAATAACACCGTTCATGTTATTCTGAGACCAGCGACTCCGGCATAAACTCGACTAACAGATGTATTCGATATCCTACTGGCTAGCTGACCATCAATTTTACTGGCTTTAGTATATGGAAATATTTAAAAAATTATAATGAAAATTGGCTTTAAATAACAATTGGATCAACTAAAGGGTGAAAAGTTATATACCTGCAACATCAGGTCTACTTTCTATATTATAATATATAGTGAGGTAATACAGGTCAATTTTTAATTCAAAAATGACATTTTTTTTAGCATGATTTTATACCTCCCCTTCAACCCCCTTGGAGTGACATTTACTCATTTAATATTATTAAATGGAACGGGGGTGCGTGTGATAGCTCCCTTGAAATAGTTTTTAATTCTCTATCCAGCAATGTAAGAATTTTTGAATTTTTCTAATTTTTTTATTGAAAAATACTACATTTTAAATGTTACTAAGTAAACAAAAGAACATGATTCAGTTTAAATCAAAGGTTCAAACTGGGCGCACGTTGCTTCTTGACAATAATGGAGGCGTTGCTGAAATTATTCTAAAACATTTTGTATCGTTTCCGAGATGACTTGATTAATTTATTCCCTTACTCTGTCTTTTACATCATCGACTTTATTTGTTGAAGTAGACTTTCGATTTTAAGTAACCCCGTAAAATAGTCAAGAGGAGTTAAATCGGGAGAGCGAGCAGGCCACTCAATTTCACCACGTATACCGATCCACCTATTGGGAAAAACTTGATTGGGATAGGCTCTTACTTTCAATGCAAAATGGCTCTGTAGATCCGTCGTGCTGATACCAAATATTTCTATAATGGGGTTGTAGGGGGTGGTATAAAATTATTCTCAAATGATGTCATTTTATAATTAATAATTGAGGTGTTATAGAATTTTACTCATAAATTGTAAATTACTAAGATAATGAATAGAATACCCTTTTCTTATGGACCTCAAGGTATATACAGGGTGTCCCAGTTTTCGGACGGGATCCTGTTATTCCAGAGTTAATTCTGGGCCCATTTAACCCAACATACCTATGTTCAAAAATGCATCCCTGGGGAAGTACATTTTCTTAAAGTGAGACAAGAAATAAGTTTTTTTTTGTTAATTTCCGTAATATCGAAGATAAAATTCTCGAAAGTAGACGGGAGCAGTATCACTATAGGTACTCTATGTGAACTTGATAACAACCAAATATATTTTGTTTCCAATTTATTCTTTCACAACAATTAATATTTAACTGGCTGTAATTTTTTAATCACCCTATAAAATTACGGAGTACTTGAAGATTTTTATAGGACACTGAAAGGGCTGCAAAAAAGTCACTCTTAAAAATATTTGCAGTATCAATCAAAATAAAAGAAATTATCGGTTTTTCCTATAGACAGGCAGGCAGATGTCATGCCTATAAAAACTATACAGAGCGAGCTGGAAACAATTATTAACCAGAATCCTAATAAATTCTGGTCATACATCAATAATAAGAAGGGGAGATAAATATCTCTAAAGATATGTATCAATGACGAACATCTTGACAACCCAGAGGATATTGTTAACGCTTACGCAATTTTTTTTGAAAAATCGTTTTTACCAAGTGCACCGGATAACATATATTCAGATGATAATAGCTTAAATAACAATAGCATTAATTTAGTTTCATTTCCTGAAGAAGACGTCCTAAAAGCATTTAAAAAAATGAAACCGAAGCTCACCATGGGGCCGGATGGTATCCTGCATTTTTACTGAAAGATTGTGTTAATAAATTCGCCCATCCACTAAAAATTTTATTTAATTTGGCTATAAAATGCTGTTCTTTTCCTGATAACTGGAAGTATTCTAAAGTCTCTCAAGTTTATAAAAAGGGCAACAAAAATGATATAACAAATTTAAGACCAATCACTATCATTTGTAACTTTGGCAAAGCTCTTGAAATTTTGCTGCATAATTGCATATATTCGCATGTCAAAAACAGTATATCATCTCAGCAGCATGGATTTATGAAAGGTCGATCTACAACCACCAATTTAATATGTGCTACTCAATATATATCTGAGTCCATTGAGATGCAAGTTCAAACAGATGTAATATATTTCGATTTCACAAAAGCATTCGACAGGCTTAATCATAACATTCTTATTAAAAAACTGTCCAATATTGGAATGTCACCGAATCTTACAGGCCTTTTAAAATCATACTTGTCAGATAGAAAACAGTACGTCGCGTTTAATGGATTCAGGTCTACTGATTACTTATCTTGTTCTGGTGTACCTCAGGGGTCTGTCCTTGGGCCACTTTTGTTTAATATATTCATCACGGATATAGCATATGAACTAGATGTTCATTTTTTAATGTACGCATATGACCTCAAGCTACTACATAGAATCTCTAACAAAAATGACCGCAATAAATTACCAAATAATATATCTAAACTCAGCGCTTGGCGTGTCTCACATTAAATGTGCAAAAATTTAACGTAATAACATTTTCTATGAAGGATGTTAATTTTACATTTAACTACTATCTAGAAAACGAACCATGAACTCGACCGTCCTCGTTTAAAGACCTTGGAGTAATTTTTGACAAAAATTCAGCTTCATTAATCATATAGACACGTTAATTTGCGATGTAAATAGAACACTTGGTTTTATTATACGTAATTGGCGTGATTTCTCTAATATCTCAACGTTAAAATTATTATATTTTTCTTTTTTGCGATCTAAACTCTTATTTGGAAGCCCTGCTATAACACTCATAGTCTTAAATTAGAAAACTTGCAATGCCACTTTCTTAAATTTCTACATCTAAAATCTCATGGTATATATCCACCAATTGGTTTTCCACAAAGGGATTTACTTGAAATGTTTTCAATGCGTAGTCTTTCTGAAAGACGCAACGAATTTGCCATAAATTTCTTAAAAGATGATTTATTATGATATTGACTGTAGTGAGATACTCCAGAGACTTAATTTCCATATTCCACGAATAAATTCAAAACAAAACCAAACTTTCTACCTTGCTATAGCCCGGACTAATACTTTAAAGTTTTCACCAATCTACGGCATGTGCTCTAGCTATAATCACCGCCAGCGTGATATCGACATCCGTAATAAATAGGAGATTCTGTCTAAATCATATATGTATTTTTTGTGCTCTCTTTTTATTGTAAGTAAATTCAACTCTTTATTCTTTCTAATATTTATATTTTCTTTTGTTGTATGTCTTTACTGAAATGTACGCTAGTAAATTTAAGTAATTTTTGTACGATGTATGTGTTGTTTCCTGTCTTGCAAATGGTCTTGTACTGTTAGATGGTGTATGAATAAAATAAAAAAAATAAAAATAAAAAATTATTTGTATTTAATATTAATTTACATTTCTAGAATAAGATATTGTAAAAACAGAAAAGCACAGTCTATTCTAAAAAAATACATTAATAACAAATGCTCCAGATGACGTCCACCGGTTTCAGTATACAAATTAATATATTTAAAATTTTGAATTATCAGTTTTTCTCTAAGGCTCCAGGTGCTTGTGAAATAGGAAACCTGTCGCGTTTGAGAAACAAAAGATATTTGGTTATTATCAAGCTTACGTAGTGTACTTATACAGGTCCCATGACAATTTGAAAATTTTATCTTCAATATAACAAAAATTATTGAAAACAATTTTCTCTGTCTCACTTTAAGAGAACGTACTTCCTCAGGGATGCATTTTTGTACTAAGGTAAGTTGGATTATACGGACCCAATATGCAATCAGGAACCACAGGTTCCCGTCCGGAAACTCAATTCTGGAACCCTTCTATTTTAAATTTATTTATTCTTGTAAAAATACATAGGTAAAAAATGTCAAGAATAAAGTCATGTTTTATTTTCTATATTTTATGTTATTATGTTAAGTTGAACATGAAGTACTATATTCATCTCTTTCTAGCAAACTACGGTTTTAAACGCTACAAATTTCTTTTATAGAACGCACAAATATAAGCAACGATAATCTGTATACATCCGAAGAAATACATTCAGGTATCAGTTTGAAAAGTTGTGAATCGTATTTAAAATAGGTAGAACCTAAATTCGGTATTATATAAGTGAATGATTTTTCCGCACTGAAAATCTTTAATCCAACAAATGTAACCCATTTCCTGTGCATAAGGAACGTGGACTGCTACAAATAAAATACACAAATGCGGCATTGTGCGGTTAGAATTTACAAAGCAATTGAAAAGATTTCAATATATCCACTGTGGGTGCTGTATGTTGCAGATATTTGTGTACAGAATTCGATTGAAAAGCCCCCGATTCAGCATTATGATGAAAATTTACACTTGTGCACTCCAAGGCACATGCTTGTGTTAGAAATGTTTTGTTAAGTCGGGAAGTTTTCGTTTTCAGCTAAATTTAATTCGTTTTCAGTTCGCGGCTTTTCAAAACCATCGATTTATGCATATTGTAAGTGTGTATACCTTTTTCTACCTCTGAAAAAAATTCCACGTTTTCTCATATGGCCATATCCTCATCTAACAAGACGAATGAACCATGTAAATTCTTACTTGTTTTTCATGTCGAAATTTCGACGTACGGATAACATGTTCTGTTTGTATTTATTCTTCGAGGATTGATTGTAGTAATTTACAGGATGAGGCTTTGCTTTTATGTGGTCGAAAATAGTTGTAGGAAGTCGATTAGATTTATCTGAATTTACCTAAAAATGAATGATTTGTTTGCTTATAGTAATGAAACATATTCTTTATAGGATTTTGCAAATAGCAAAAAGAAAACTATTTATGAGAACTAAAAGAAAAACTGTATGTAAAAACATCAATGAAATCTTTGCATTCTTTCGATAACCTGTTATCGAAAGAATGCAAAGATTTAATTAAGATTTTTACATCTAGTTTTTCTCTTAGTTGTCATATATAGTTTTTCTTTCCGCTGTTTGCAAAATCCTGTAAAGGATATGTTTGATTACTATAAGCAAGCAAATAATAAATAATTCACTTTTAAACATGCATAGAGTATATAGGCTCCAATACTAGTTAGCTAATAGATAGGTGAAGATCTGTTGTTTTTTTATCAGTCAATGTCAAATATAAATATTTCATACTTATTCATGGACATTGCCTTGGTTTTGCATCGTGACTTTGTGCCTTTCTGATGAGCTCAGAATTAGGCCGAAAAACGTTTCAAAGGCTAAGCATTTCCGAGAAACTGAACGAGAGATTTTATGAAAATGTAATCCATTAGAATGAACAAAAGGTTAAAGACAAGGTAGGTAAATAAATTAATTTCAGGCCTTTGTTCTCATTTTTAACTGAATTTACATACCGTACGGGGTCATGTAGATACTAGTTTAATCTGCTTAGCCGTAGGGGACTACGTTGGATGCTAGTGTTATAATGAGAATGTCAAATAAGAAATTGGACAAATTTATTCCAGAATTTTAACTTGCTAGCATAACCAGAAGTCAGGTTATCGAAAGAATGCAAAACATTTAATTAATATTTTTACATATAGTTTTTCTTTTAGTTCTCATAGATAGTTTTTCTTTCCGCTGTTTGCAAAATCATATAAAGAATATGTTTCATTACCTAAAAGCTTTTAATTATTGCCTTCTACAATCATATATGAAACTTTATTCTATTCTGAAAATCCGTTGTGTCACGAAAATTTATTTTGAAAATATTATACTTAATTCGAAAAATTTCGTTACTTCGATCTGGAAATATTCACTTAGCGATTTTCGAAAATATGAATCTGGTGGTGAAAAATGAAAAAACCGCTACCTAAGGAATCACTACTTCCACATCCAGATTTTTCATCAATATCACTTTAAAGCAAACGTCTTTAGTAGATTTGCACTCTAGTACTATTATTGGTTATAGAATTTTAATAATATTTGGAGAAGATATCATAGAAAAGTTTGAGGCGTTGGTTTCTACTATACACATTAAAAGTGAAGTTTTTGTTTACCCTACTTATTTTCCCATATTCACAGCCTACCACATCCCACCCTTTCAATTGAATTATCTCAATCAGGTGTCATTACAATATATACGTGTACGAATTTTCAAGTAAATATCTCAATTTTATGTTATCAAACCCATTAATAAAGGAGCGGAGATGGTGGTGTTTGAAAAATATTAGATCTGAGGCCTTGTTTTCTAGTACATACACCAAATTCCACATTTCTGTACTCTTACCAGCTTGATTTACTTATTTCCCCCTAACTACTCCTATTTAACCCTCAACCCTTTAACGGAATCATCTCAAAATATAGTTCAGTTCCAGATGCCGTTATAATACATACGCGTACCAAATTTCAAATGAATATTTCAATTTAATTTTATCAACCCCTTTAATAATGGAGTAGGGGTGGTGGGGGGGGGGTTAAGAAATATTATTAAAAAATTTGAGTCTTTAGTTTCTACTACATAAACCTAATTTCTAGTTTCTGTGCTCTTACCAACTTGTTTTAGTTATATTCCTCTATTTACCCCTATTTAACCCCCAACCCTTCAACGGAATCATCTCAAATTATAATCTAGTTCCACATGTCTTTATAGTACATACGTGTACAAAGTTTCAAATTAATATCTCAATCCCTTTAATAATGAAGTAGGGGCGATGTGGGGTTGAAAAATATTTTCTAAAAATCTGAAGCTTTTGCTTCTAGTATATACACCGAATTTCAAGTTTCTGTCTTCGTACCAGCTTGCTTTATTTATTTTCCCCTATTTACCCCTATTTAACCCCCAATCCTTCAACGGAATCCTCAATATATAATCTAGTTCCAGATGCCGTTATAATACATACGCGTACCAAATTTCAAATGAGTATCTCAATTTAATTTTATCAATCCCTTTAATAATGGACTAGGGGTGGTGGGGGGTTGAAAAATATTATAAAAAAAGTCTGAGGTCTTGACTTGTAGTACATACATCAAATTTCAAATTTTTGTACTATTACCAGCTTGCTCCACATATTTCCCTATATTTACCCCTATTTACCCCCCACCCCTTCACCGCATATCTTCAAAATACAGTCCAGTTCCAGATCTCGGTATAATATATATGTATGCAAAATTTCAAGTGAATATCTTAAACCGTTCCGGAGAAAGCATGCGGGACCGACAGACAGACAGAAAATCCACTACGTGGATGTGGAAGTAAAATAAAATAGTAGCTTCAAAATTATTAAATTTTAACTTAAAATCATGGAAAATTTTATGCAAGTGAGAGTCGCGGTTTATTGCGCTTGAAAATGCGTTCAGTATTTTTCACATTATTCGATTAATTTTGAGTCAAATGGGAGAAAAACTTCTAAAGGTTAATGTTGTAATAAAAATCTGCAGTAATTTTTTCCATGCGTAGACTAAGAATTATATATACCAATGATTAAAGACATTCTATCTCTGGGGAAAAAATGCTACATTTTGTTTAACTTTAATTAGCTGTAATTTGAAGAAACACCCCATGCAGATGCGTGATAATTTTGGCAGCTTTAATTAAGGTTTATGACCTACTTTTTGACCTACTTTCTTAAAAAGCGTATCTTTGCAAAATCAATACAATTTTTCAAAATTCAAAATGTTGTAGTAAAGGTAGAAAGTCCGGCTCTATAGAATACTTAAAGACGCATTATATTTTTTTATGCGGCTTTAAAATAGGTTTGTTGACAATAATTATAAAAAATGAAATCCATAACTTTTACCAGAATCAAGTAGCCACAGAAGACGCTGTAATTACGATAAATTAAGACGGTTGGTTGATTGAATAAACTTTATTTCACGTTATTAATTTATAGTATTTTGTAAGTTTAAAGATGAGTCTTTGTAATAGGTTTGGAAAAAAGTATTTTTCATTTTTGGTTCCCTTGCATAATGAAAGAAGTATTGTCATTATGAGAAAAATCGATGAAAAAATCGATGAAGAAAATGTGACTAATATGGAAATATTTGGCATATGGTTAAAACAATTGATGGAGGATTTAAATTATCAGAAAAAGTAGTTTCACTACATAAACGTTATTCAGAAATGACCAAAAATCTATTTAGCAAACAGGGAAGATACCAGGATGGTTTTGCATGCAATGTACGAAACTAAATTTAGCAAACAAATATTGGTGAAGTCAGTTGATATAGATGTATTAATTTTACTTACTCTCCTTTTTTCGGACTCTGACTTAAATGGAACTAATTTATTTATGCAACTTGGACACGGCACTAGCAGACAATTTTTGTCAATATAGAAGGTAGTGCAAAGTTTATGAACTACAGTTTGTTCTTGTCTTCATTGTTTTACTGGTTGCGACACCACTAATGGTTTCTTAAAAATATTTAAAAAATCTGCTTTTGATGTTCTTGAAGAATATTGTTGTTTTTCAAAAATCGGAACTGCCATTGCTGTCTAAAGACGAAGTTTTAAACATTTTTACAAAATTGATTCTAGTAATGTACAAAACAAAAATAAACAAATTCAGATATTAAACGACCTAAGGATCAAATTAGCAACAACAACAAACGGAGCTTCCTTCAACTGAAGGCACCTTTTATCACCCCTTCTTAAGGTAAACATATATATATTTAAATAATAGATTTCCTATCTAATACATTTAGTTAACTATTGCAGGTTTATGTATCAACTTAGAATATCGTACAGAAGCAATATGCCAACTACACTTATAAATGCACATGGATCAGGACGGAATTTAATTGACGATGTTTGGACAATATTTTCATTAAGTATTTATTATTCAGATAAAAATTGTGAAAATCGAAAATATGATTGTGTTAAAGAAGAAAATGTTGTAACGAGTGTAAATGACGTACTTGAAATACTGTTATTTAAAGGTTTCGATGAATGTTTAAAAGTGAATTATTTATTATTTGTTTGCTTATAGTAATGAAACATATATTCTTTATAGGATTTTGCAAACAGTGGAAAGAAAAGCTATCTATGAGAACTAAATAATATAAATATTTATATATATAGTTTTTCCTTTAGTTCTCATAGATAGCTTTCCTTTCCACTGTTTGCAGACGATCTAGAATGCTTTTAACGAAGGGCCTACGTAACGAAATACTCATTTGTCAATAGAAAAGAAGTTGCAAAAAAATAAAGTTGTTTTATTCCTGCGTCTTGGTTTAATTCAATCAAAAATGTGTATTAACCTACTTATTAGGTAGGTACTTACTTTATAACAATGATTTATATTTACCTGCTTTTAAATATTTTTTACCTTAAAACAACAAAGAGTAGGTTTATACCTTAGGTTCGTACGTATTTTGTAGCTGTTAATAAAAGCCCGATTAATACACATGAATCCAACAACCGTAGTCCGCAGGCGGTAAGCAGTATAATGAGAGCCGGGCGCGCCAAGAATATGTTTTAGCCCGTTTTAAAAAAATCGCTGACTACATACTATAACCTGCACATCAAAAATTATGATTTTAAAAACTTTTTTCATATATTGGCTTCAATTTGTTCACAGCATGTATATACATATTTTCATAAATACAATTTTTTCTCGATTGCTGAAAAATACATTCACGAAAATAACAACTTTAAGTTTGCTATTATTTTAACAATTAAAAAATATATATTTTATAATCACATTGTACATAGTTAGAAGCGTTATTGTGCCTACTTCAATTTAAAAAAAAAATCAGTTCCATAGCACAATTATTTTTAAACATATAACGGTGGGAACGTTAAAAAACATGTTTCATGGAAAAAGCATTTTTTTACAGTTTTTTCGAAATAAAAAAGTTCCTGACCACCAGAAAATGTCGTGAAAAGTGGTTTCATGTACACGATCACCTAATTAAAGAATCGCACCAAGTCTGGTTTGGTTCTACGCCAGTTTTTTTTTCTCGGAAACTAAGCGACTTTGCTTCCCAATTTTACTCGTCTATATAGGAAATTCGGTGTCATCGTCGTAAAGATTAATTTTACATTATGCTTCCAGGCAACTCGGCAGTAAATATTGTAAAAAGCAGAATACTTTCTTGAGTAACACCCTCCTCCATTGTATTGTATAATATTATATAAAGAATAGGTAATTTCTTATTTTCACATATTAAATATTAGATACTGAATGTATGCAAGTTATCCGCTAAGTACCGAAAATAATATTTTTCCATAATTGACCAATCTAGTTGACTTATTTTGAATGTTAGTTTTCGAGAGAGCGCTTCATGTTCTGTTTGCTATTGTTAGCTTTTTATTTGCGATAAAGAAATTGTCATAATATTTAAATAGTTTATTCATTTCATATATAATTTGCTCGTTGCATAAAAGTAAAAAATAAGTGGACTATTAAAAATTAAAACAGACAAAGAAAAATACATTATTTATAATGATAAATAGAGGGTTGTTTTCTTTTACCATATAAAAGAGATTGGTGGTGAGATCTGCAGGGTTCCCACAGTGGAAACCACAGTCCACTCATCTCAAGTACCTTGTTTAAGGCCAAGCTTACAATTGCTAAGTACTTCAAGTTCAGCTTTCTTTGTCGATCGTCCACTTATTTCAATACACTTGTGTGTTCTTAAATAGCTTTATAATAATTTTTAATTTGATTTCGCTGTGAATTTAACGCTTAAAGTCATTGTTGTGGCAAGGGTCGGTACGTTGTAACTGCTACCTCAAGACTGCCTTCCTTGATATTCCTTTTATATTTAATGAGAGCTGATTTTGGGGTATGGAATATAAAGTGTGATAAAACTGACAGACCCTTCCTAACGCAAGTACTGCGTACATTGGTTTCTTATGTTTTGGAATGTATTATGAATATCCATAATAATAATAATAATAATAATAAGCATGGCAGAATAGCACTGGGAATGGCATGTAATGGTCCTTAGGAGCTCAGATCCGCTCTAGTTCATTCTGTGAGTTAGATTGAACCTCGAAAAACACAAATTTTTTCTAGCCTAAGGAGACTATGTCCTCCCCCCGTTATCGAGGATGCTGAACACGATGGCAGTGCTCACCCCACCCCCCAAACGGCCAAAAACTACCCCCGAAAGGGGTAATCCGTGTATCCGCCGTCTCTTGCGAGCCAAACCTGTGTTACCCCCGTTATCAAGGATAATGAGCACGATGGTAATGTCGAGACTCCTCCTTGACCCCCGCCAACCTCTCAAATGGCCAAAAACCATAGGGGTGAAACGCGGATAGGCCGTCTTCTATCGGCTAAACCCGCGAAAACCCCCCGTCTTCAATGATGTCGAGACCCCTTCTCGACCCCCGTCAACCCCTAAACGACCAAAAATTAACACCGAAAGGGGTAAACCGCAGATAGGCCGTCTCCTACCAGCCAGACTTGTGTTACCCCCGTTTTCGAGGTTGCTGAGCTCGATGGTGATGTTGGATCTTCTCCACGAGATCAGTCGCGTAGGCATTAACAGTAAACGAGTTCTTGGTTTTATGCCAGTGGACGCAGAGAAGGAATCTTGTACGTGGACCAGCTACAGTAAACGTGGCGATGTGGACATGATGTACGAGATAACACCTTTGTGTGTACTCTTCGCCACCGCGAGCCAGCGTACTTTTGAACTAAATTCTTCCGTAAAAAAGCAAAAAGTACGAGGATAATGATAATTTTGCTCGTTTAGTAAGAAGTAAGCGGGTACTTATTTTTGTCCGTTTACTGAGCGAGGAGAGTTTGCGATATTTTCTTCATGCTCAGCATCCTCGAAAGCGGGAGGTAACACGGGTTTAGTAGTGCGAAAACGGCCTAATCCCGCTTCACCCCTTTCGGGGGTGGTTTTTGGCCATTTAGGGGATTTGTAGGGGTCGAGGAGGGGCCCCGACATCACTATGATGCTCAGCATCCTCGAAAACGGGGGGTTACACGGGTTTAGCAGAAAGAAGACGGCCTATCCGCGCTTCACCTCTGTCGGGGGTGGTCCTTGGCC
The DNA here is from genome assembly GCA_963583905.1 of Stenurella melanura. Classification (NCBI taxonomy): domain Eukaryota; kingdom Metazoa; phylum Arthropoda; class Insecta; order Coleoptera; family Cerambycidae; genus Stenurella; species Stenurella melanura. Next base: position 139,909,896 of record OY757311.1, read on the forward strand.
ATTTTGGGAGTTATCGAAGTCTAGGTGGGGTCTCGACATCACCATCGTGCTCAGCTTCTTCAAAGACGTTGGTAACACACGTTTGGCTGCTAGGAGACCGCGGATACGTCGTTTACCCCTTTCGGGGGTAGTTTTTGGCGGTTTTGGGGGTGGGGTAACCTCGGAGAGAGATTTAACCACCGCCATCATGTTCAGCATCCTCGAAAACGGGGCGTGACAAAGTCTCGTTAAGCTAGGAAAAATTTGTATTCCTATCCGACTTACAGAATGCACTACTCCTGCAATTAGTGAGAGATCACGAAAATGCAGGGGTGGGTGCAGGATTGTTTAAAGCGGCAAGAAGGGTCGCTGATTAACTTGGTCTAGTATTCGGCCACAGGCGAAGAGACCTGTCCCAGAGTCAGTCACCGAACTTCAGCCACCTCGCGTGAAGGCCCGGATAAAATTTGCAGAACAGGAACGTCTGTTTAGGCAACATGTCAATAAACCCATGCACGGGGTGTTCTATAAGAACCTAGACACACTGGGTTTATCGAGAAGGCTGACATTCGCCTTTTTAAAGTCAGCTGAGCTAAAGTCGGAGACCAAGGGATTCATTGTGGCCTGTCAAGACGGTCTAATTAACAATCTGGTCTACCGAAGCCGCATAATGGGTGTAGAGGTTCCTGATATAAACTGCCGGACCTGCCGTCAGGGGCCGGAATCGCTCATACTTTCCACATGTCCGGTGTATGCGGTCTACATCCATCGCCATAACACGGCATTACGGATGCTGTATTATCATCTTCGGCACTCGTACGGGATAGACCAGACACAAATGCTGCCTTACGTCCTCGTTGTCGAAAACGAGAGGTGCCGAACTTATTGGAACTACTCGTTTCCGACAGTCAGGCTTACTCAAGCCAACAACCATGACATAGTTCTCCTCTATCATCAACACATGGTGATGTTTGTGAACGAGTTCTCGGCACCTGCCGGGCCAAACATCACATTGAAAGAAGAGGAAAACCGGACCAAATACCGTGATCTCTGGTACGAGCTCCAAGTGCTTTACCCAGGCTACTCAGTCAAGATGGTAGTCCTAATAATCGGTGTACTCGGTGGTATGAAGCCTACTCTCGGAATTAAAGATCATACAGGTCTGCCAGAAATCAGCCGAATGGCTGGTAGGCCAAATGCAGAAGACGGTTATTTTGGGGTCCCTTAGCCTACTTAGGTCACACGTTTCTGGTATTTAGAGTCACTAAATCCACAGGTCGTGGAGAGTAGCTGTAATTATGGCCAGCGCGGCTACCGTGTGGTAATGAATAAACCAAAAAAAAATATTTATTTGAAGTCACAGTGGTAGCTGCAGGATTATTCAAATCGGCAAAAAGAGTGGGCTTGGTCTAATATATGACGACAGGCGACGAGGTCGACGCGATGCTCACCCAGAGTCAGTCACAGAGTTTCATCTAAATCATCTGAACTCCTAAATAAAATCATCTGAACAGAAAAATATGTTTAAACAAGGTCTTTACGATATCTTGAATGTGGATATCAGTCAATATGTAATTAAAAGTCATGTGTTCTATTTTTTGGCGCAAGCCATAATATTACATTTGTTAATATTCAGTGGGAGTTTAGACTTAAGATATCTTTTTTCCAATTGACAATTACTTACATAAATACAATGTGTTGTAGCAGGTGGGTTTTTTCGTCATCGGCATATAGTAAATATTTTATTTATTATAATTTTTAAACAGTGTGGTAATATTGTTGACAATAATATTAAGTAATAACGGACCTAAAATATAACCCTGAGGTACATCTAATAACAAATGCATAACTTCAGATTTGTAAAGATATTTCTATGCAATTTTTCTGTTCTTTAAATGGGAGTAGCATTAGGTAATATATTAAACCAATAAATAAAGTCTCCTATAAATCAACAGCTGAAGTAACATGAATAAAAAAAACTAAATGTTTACAATTGTAGTATTTTAATTTATTTACTGTAACTAATTTCAGTAATGAAATATATTCTTTACAGGATTTTGCAAACAGTGGAAAGAAAAGCTATCTATGAGAACTAAAGGAAAAACTATATATAAAAATATTAATGAAATCTTTGCATTCTTTCGATAACCTGACTTCTGGTTATGCTAACAAGTAAAAATTCTTATTTGCCATTCTCATTTTAACACTAGCATCCAACCTAGTCCCCTACGGCTAAGCAGGCTAAACTAGTATCTACATGATCCCCTACGGTATGTAAATTCAGTTAAAATGAGAACAAAAGCCTGAAATTAATTCATTTACGTATAATGGTTAGCTTGTTTTTAAGTGAATTAATTCAAAAAGTTCTAATATTATATTTCTTAGATTTGTGTTCAATCCAAATTGCGAATATAATTCACATAAATATTGTTATACTTATCCCACATAATACTATCATTGTAACACTGACACCCGCAGATGTAATAAACATATGGTAAAAAACAGTAGCACAGACATAACATGAGGGCGTAAACGATATAGTAAAGATAAAACATTAACATTCTATATTCTAAAAGGGCCCTAATAGTTCAGAGGGTCAACCGCAGTTCTGCCTCTGTTCGCACACCCACCGGTCTAATTGTGCCCCCTGTGGTCACTAAATACACCCCCAAGACCTACGCTCGTAGGGACGTTCAACGCCCTTGTCATTACCACCATCTATGATTATATTGTCAAAATATCCCTAAATAACCGGCTACTGCCATTCACACCGTAGAACAGATAATGTGAAAGCTGTGCTTGTGTGAAAAAAACTTTTATCTCTAATTAATTTATTCAAAATATGAGTGGGAACGAATTTTTCTAATTTATCTAGCTTGTTGTAGAATTTCCAAGAAAAGTGACAAATTTTTATTTTTTATGAATTTCTCGGAAAATATTTACTTTGAAGAATAATGTTAACACAGACAAATTACACCTTATTCTAATCTCTTTTATGACGTCGAAGCGGTGGCAATTAGAAACTTTGCAGTGCACATTTTACACTGTTCTCTATGTTTAAAGAATTAGTTAGCTTTAAGGACCAAAAGATAATTATAGAGCACAAACGAGTATCTTAATCCTGAAACAATTTACTATGAAATATTAGGTTATAATTTTCTTATGTTTTTATAAATTAATTGGTTTTGGAATAACACTTTTTTTCCAATAGTAGAGCTTTATAATTTTTATCGTTATCGATTTTCTTTGTCCTTGAGTGAATATTATTGATAATAAGCTCAACCTATATTTTCCAAGTTAGCGCTTACGCTAAATTTTGTGAAAAATCGTTTTTACCAAGTGCACCGGACAACATAAATTCAGATGAAAATATGATATAACAATAGCATCAACATAGTTTCCTTTTCTAGAGAAGACGCCCTAAAAGCATTTAAAAAAATGAAACCGTAGCTCACCATGGGGCCGGATGGTATTCCTGCATTTTTACTGAAAGATTATGCTAATATATTCGCCCATCCACTAAAAATTTTATTTAATTTGGCTGTAAAATGCTGTCCTTTTCCTGATATCTGGAAGTGTTTTAAAGTATGAATCAAATATGTTTCATTACAAGTATAAGCAAACAAAAAATAATTCACTTTTAAATATTCTAAAGTATTTAAAAATGAATTATTATTTGTTTGCTTATAATTGTATTGAAACATTCTTTATAGGATTTTGCAAACAGCAGAAAAATTAACTATCTATAAAAGAAAAACTTTGTGTAGAAATATTAATGAAATCATTGCTTTCTTTCGATAACCTGAATTCTGGTTATGCTAGCAAGTTAAAATCCTAAAATGAATTTGTCTAATTTCTTATTTGACAATTCTCATTCTAACACTAGCATCCACACAGTCCCCTACGGCCATGCAGATTAAACTAGTATCCACATAACCCCCTACGATTATGAAGATTCAGTTAAAAATGAGAACAAAGACCTAAAATGAATTTATTTATCTACCTTGTCTTAAAAAATTTTTCATTCCAATGGATTACATTTTCATGAAATCTATCATTCTGTTTCTTGGAAATGCTTAGCCTTTGAAACGTTTTTCGCCCTTATTCTGGAGCTCATCAGAAAGACATAAAGCCATTCATAAAGATGTTTCATGCAAAACCAAGACAATTTCTATGAATAAGTGTGAAATGATTATATTTGACATTGACTGATAAAAACAACCTCACCTATCTATTAGCTAATTAGTATTGGAGCCTATATACCCTATGCATGTTTAAAAATGAATTATTATTTGTTTGCTTATAATTGTATTGAAACATTCTTTATAGGATTTTGCAAACAGCAGAAAAGATAACTATCTATAAAAGAAAAACTTTGTGTAGAAATATTAATGAAATCTTTGCATTCTTTCGATAACCTGAATTCTGGTTATGCTAGCAAATTAAAATCCTAAAATGAATTTGTCTAATTTCTTATTTGACAATTCTCATTCTAACACTAGCATCCACACAGTCCCCTATAGGTGAAGTTGTTTCCATCAGCCAATGTCAAATACAACCACTCCACACCCACTCATAGAAACCGTCTTGGCTCCGCATGAAACATCCCCATGAATGGCTCCACGTCCCTCTGATGAGCTCCAGAATAAGGGCGAAAAACGTTTCAAAGGCCAAGCATTTCCAGGAAACAGAATGACAGACCCCATGAAAATGCAATCCACTGGAATGAAATTTTTTCTTTTAAGACAAAGCAGACAAACAAATTCATTTTAGGTCCCTGCTCTCACCCCCAACTGAATCTTCACAATCGTAGGGGGCCATGTGGACACCAGTCCAATCTGCACGGCCGTAGGGGACCGTGTGGATGCCAGTGTCAGAATGAGAACCGTCAAACAAGAAACTAGACAAATTCACTTTAGGATTCTAACCCGCTAGCACAACCAGAATTCAGGCCATCGAAAGAATGCAAAGACTTCATTAACATCTCCACACAAAGTTCCTCTTCCATAGATAGCTATCCTTTCTGCTGTTTGCAAAATCCTACAAAGAACGTTTCAACACAACCATAAGCAAACAAATAATAATTCATTCCCAAACATGCACAGAGCATATAGGCTCCAATACTAATCAGCCAACAGATACGTGAGGTCGTTTTTATCAGTCAATGTCAAATACAATCACCTCACACCCACTCACAGAAACCGTCCTGGTCCTGCACGAAACATCTCCATGAACGGCCCCATGTCCCTCTGATGAGCTCCAGAATAAGGGCGAAAAACGCTTCAAAGGCCAAGCACTTCCAGGAAACAGAATGATAGACTTCACGAAAATGCAATCCATTGGAATGATTTTTTTTTTTTTTTTTTTTAAGACAAAGCAGACAAACAAATTCATTTTAGGTCCCCGTTCTCACCTTCAACTGAATCCTCACAATCGCAGGGGGCTATGCGGACACTAGTCTAATCTGCATGGCCGCAGGGGACTGTGTGGATGCCAGCGCCAGAATGAGAACCGTCAAACAAGAAACTAGACAAATTCATTCTAGGACTCTAACTCGCTAGTTGTGTTGAAACGTTCTTTGTAGGATTTTGCAAACAGCAGAAAGGATAGCTATCTATGGAAGAGGAACTTTGTGTGGAGATGTTAATGAAGTCTTTGCATTCTTTCGATGGCCTGAATTCTGGTTGTGCTAGCGGGTTAGAATCCTAAAGTGAATTTGTCTATTTTCTTGTTTGACGGTTCTCATTCTGACACTGGCATCCACACGGTCCCCTACGGCCGTGCAGATTGGACTGGTGTCCACATGGCCCCCTACGATTGTGAAGATTCAGTTGGGGGTGAGAGCAGGGACCTAAAATAAATTTGTTTGTCTGCTTTGTCTTAAAAGAAAAAATTTCATTCCAGTGGATTGCATTTTCATGGGGTCTGTCATTCTGTTTCCTGGAAATGCTTGGCCTTTGAAACGTTTTTCGCCCTTATTCTGGAGCTCATTAGAGGGACGTGGAGCCATTCATGGGGATGTTTCATGCGGAGCCAAGACGGTTTCTATGAGTGGGTGTGGAGTGGTTGTATTTGACATTGACTGATGGAAACAACCTCACCTATAGGGGACTGTGTGGATGCTAGTGTTAGAATGAGAATTGTCAAATAAGAAATTAGACAAATTCATTTTAGGATTTTAATTTGCTAGCATAACCAGAATTCAGGTTATCGAAAGAATGCAAAGATTTCATTAATATTTCTACACAAAGTTTTTCTTTTATAGATAGTTATCTTTTCTGCTGTTTGCAAAATCCTATAAAGAATGTTTCAATACAATTATAAGCAAACAAATAATAATTCATTTTTAAACATGCATAGGGTATATAGGCTCCAATACTAATTAGCTAATAGATAGGTGAGGTTGTTTTTATCAGTCAATGTCAAATATAATCATTTCACACTTATTCATAGAAATTGTCTTGGTTTTGCATGAAACATCTTTATGAATGGCTTTATGTCTTTCTGATGAGCTCCAGAATAAGGGCGAAAAACGTTTCAAAGGCTAAGCATTTCCAAGAAACAGAATGATAGATTTCATGAAAATGTAATCCATTGGAATGAAAAATTTTTTAAGACAAGGTAGATAAATAAATTCATTTTAGGTCTTTGTTCTCATTTTTAACTGAATCTTCATAATCGTAGGGGGTTATGTGGATACTAGTTTAATCTGCATGGCCGTAGGGGACTGTGTGGATGCTAGTGTTAGAATGAGAATTGTCAAATAAGAAATTAGACAAATTCATTTTAGGATTTTAACTTGCTAGCATAACCAGAATTCAGGTTATCGAAAGAAAGCAATGATTTCATTAATATTTCTACACAAAGTTTTTCTTTTATAGATAGTTAATTTTTCTGCTGTTTGCAAAATCCTATAAAGAATGTTTCAATTCTAAAGTATGTCCAGTTTATAAAAAGGGCAACAAAATAACAAATTTCCGACCAATCACTATCAAGCTTTTGAAATTATTCTGCATAATTGCATATATCCGCATGTCAATAACAGTATCTCCTCTCAGCAGCATGGATTTATGAAAGATCGATCTATAACCACCAATTTAATATGTGCTACTCAATATATATCTGAGTCCATTGAGATGCAAGTTTAAACAGATTAATATACTTTGATTTCACAAAAGCATTCGGCATGCTTAATCATAACATTCTTATTAAAAAACTGCCCAACATTGGAATGTCACCGAATCTTACACACTTTATAAAATCATACTTGTCAGATAGAAAACAGTACGTCGCGTTTAATGGATTCAGGTCTACTGATTACTTATCTTGTTCTGATGTACCTCAGGGATCTGTTCTTGGGCCACTCTTGTTTAATACATTCATCAATGATATAGCATATGAACTAGATGTATATTTTTTAATGTACGCAGATGACCTCAAGCTACTACATAGAATCTCTAACATGCAGACTGCAGTAAATTACGAAATAATATATCCAAACTCAGCGCTTGGTGTGTTGAGAACAGCCTCACATTAAACGTGCAAAAATGTAAGGTAATGACGTTTTCCACGAAGGATGTTATTTTTACATTTAACTACTCTCTAGGAAATGAACCATGAACTCGACCGTCCTCGTTTAAAGACCTTGGAGTAATTTTTGACAAAAAAACTCAGCTTTGTTAATCATACAGACACGTTAATTTGAGACGTAAATAGAACACTTGGTTATCTCAATGTTAAATCTATTATATTTTTCTTTTTTGCGATTTAAACTAGAGTATGCGTCTCTTGTTTGACAGCCCTGCTATAACAGTCATAGTCTTAAATTAGAAAATGTGCAATGTCACTTAAATTTCTATATGTAAAATCACATGGTATATATCTACCAATTGGTTTTCCACAAAGCGATTTACTTCAAATGATTTCAATGCGTAACCTAACTGAGAGACGCAACGACTTTGCCATAAATTTCTTAAAAAAGGTAATTCATTATGACATTGACTGTAGTGAGATACTCCAGAGACTTAATTTCCATATTGCGCGAATAAATTCAAGACAAAACCAAACTTTGTACTTTGCTATAGCCCGGACTAATACTTTAAATCACCAGTATGTGTTCTAGCTATAACCACAGCCAGCGTGATATCAACATGTCTAATAAATAGGAGATTTTGTCTAAACCATACATGTTCTCTCTAATATTTATATTTTCTATTGTTGTATACCTTTACTGCAATGTACGCTAGTAAATTTAAGTAATTTTTGTATGATTTATGTGTTGTTTCCCATCTTGTAAATGATCTTGTACTGTTAGATGGTGTATGAATAAAATAAAATAAAATAAAATAAAATAACTGTGCTACTATTCCGTATGAGCCAGTGATATAATTTTTAAAGTAAATAATTTAAAATCACTTCAAGTCTATGTTTTTGTGAAGCTAATTGGTAACATTTTTATAAAGTTCAAAGCTGATAACACATTTATAAAAAGAAATATAAAAAAGAACTGAAGGGATAATTGTTAAAATATATTGATTATCTGATCAGATATAAATCAAATGTTTACAAACAGCACAAATTCATTTTCTCATTACATCAATCACACACTCCAACCATATAATCATATCTGATAAAATCACCGAATAATACAAAACCCACCGTTCAACACATCACAAATCAAACAAAACCCCTAATATATAATTATCGTTCAGGTGCTGGCAAACATGACTTGAAGGACTATAGTTTGGGGTCAGTGACGCAGTCGTTATTTTTTGGTCTAGTTATATAGTATTATCAGTAGCACAAAGTTATATTCGGATGTTGCCGATTTTAAATGTTTATTTCACAAAGGGAGACGATTCTCTTATAATAAATTTATTTTACTGAAATTTAAAATATGTAGTTTCCAGAGGTACCTAATTACTTCCAAATCCACCTAGTGGAGTGGAAGTATTTATAGCAATCGTAAAAAGAATTCCAAAAACTGTTTTTGTTGAAATAGGTTTAGAATGTCATGAAACGGCGAAATATTAAATTTGATCTAAAAAAAATTTCTGTCTGTCGATCGGTGTAGGTCCGTAACTTTTTATTGTGAGCACTCAATGATTTCAGTGATTTGCAAAAAAGCTCGATTTAAATCTACGAAATAGGCAGATTAACATAATTTTTAAATTTTAATCTAGCTATTTTGCAACCCGCTGAAATTATTGAATGAAAATTCATAGTAATAGTCTTGTTATGGTTCTACTTAGATACTCTTATAGTTTTTTTTAAATATACGTACTAAGAAAAAAAAGTTATGCCCAAAAATAATAAATATTTCCCTATCGGATGTCTCTTTCTAGGGAATGGCCACCTTAACGCATCGGCCAACAATTTACATAGTCGTCCAGGAATGTATTGCTTTTACTACTAGATACACAATATACTGTTCCACTTTTTTCCCAAGTCTTGGAAGACAAACAGTTTGAATAAAAAAGATCCAATGGCCCGAGCCCTAGATGCAACCAGAGACGGACAGACGATAGATAGTAGTCGATGGACATACGATGGAAAGCAGACGACAAACTTCAGACAGATATTTCTTAAGAAACACTTTTTTGAATTCAGGGCTTTTGTAAACGTGTACTCAGTCAAAACTAAAAGTTACTTCTCTTATAGACTCCATATGTGGAAAAGTAAAAATAGAAAAGCTGCATCGAAAACGCTGTAACAGGTATGTCAAAATGTTTCATGAGTAGTTCGAACCTGAAACTTTGTATTACTGCAATGAGTTTTCACTTCTCAACACCATCCAATTTTTATTTTCAAATTATCGCTTGATTATCTTGAAACACGTTACTTCGTTTTGTTGAAATGAACCTAACAAATAGTTAATTAATGTTAACTAAACATTTTTTAATCTAATCACGTTCAACATTACCTTTAAAATTACGAATTAGAGTGGCAATATGCTACTAGAATGTAAAGATTTTTTTTATTTCCGGATTTATCCGTGAATTCCCACTTAGTCACGCCAATGTTTACACTAATCAACAGCTCCATCATGACGTGTGTTTTTGTGTTTATATTAGATGTCGGAATAAAAGTTGCTTATATCTGGCATCTGAGAAGCGCCCTGCCATTCTCCTCGCGCTTGATTGACTATTGAAGAAGAATCAACATAACAGATGCTTCCAATGAGTAATGATCTTTATCAATTAAATTGATGTATTTTCTGCCCTCAAGATGGCGCATTAGGCGGAGCTTCCTCCATTCTATTCTTCGGATAATAATACCGTTCACAAAAATATTTGTGGTTCTCCTTTTGCTCTTTGTTGTCGGTGATCATTAGTTGCTGTATCGAATGATTATAGTAATATTTCGCTAGGGAATATGACGAATAATAATAATAAATTTTAATTTACTGGCAGTAGGTATGCTCGATATAATAAACAAATTAGTCATAACAGTAAAGAATTAGTAATAACTAGAAATGCGCCCAAGAGTATGACAATAGTATTAGATTATCACCTTATTATAACAGCAATTTTGATGTATTAATTTTATTGAAATATGTTGCATGTGGCATAGAATTGAATTTTAAAGAGTGTTTTACATACGGGACTACACAAATTTGACGAATTCTCATTGTCGACATATGGTAATGTCACACCATTTGTTTAAATTTGACGGCGCACAGTGGAAAAAAAGCGTTTTTTGGACAAAAATCTTCCTACAAGTCAAATCTTATTCAATTTTGACTACCTTGTCTTGAAATGTAGGTTATTGGCCACACTTTCAGAGCATATTGCCTAAATTGCAAACCCCGGTTCCCAAACCTTAAAAAAAATGTACCAAATATGAGAGTAATCTGTTATTTCAAATTTCTATAAGTCAAATCTTAATCAGTTTTGATCTACCTTGGCTTAAAATGTAGGGTATTGGCTACACTTTCTGAGTATACTGCCTAAATTGCACACCCCGATTTCAAAAAATAAAAAAATTCAACAAAACATAATTACCCTATTCCAAATTTTATTAACATGTTTTATAAATTACTTTCAGTTATTACCATATTTTGTAAAAAAAAAACAACTTTTTTCGAGCCAACGAATTAAAATTTTACCTACAAATAAAAGAGGTTTGTAAATTATTAAAACAAAAAAAATGTATACTATAAATAGCAAAACTCGAATCTTTTATTGACAATAATTGTGGAGATATATCGAAGACACTAATTAAATATTAGTATATCTATTTAAAAGATCCAATCGAATATTTTATTGATCGATTGATTGATTGATTTGCCAGCGTAAGGTGGGCATTGCTGCTAATTCCGGTGCATGGAGATTTGTTCCACCACGCAGCCCGATCGCACATCGATCATCCCACCATGTGCCGGAACAAACCCCCGGTGCTTTTTTATACCGCCGTACCAGCTGCATACGCTGGATTGGACATTGGACATGCTTGTTGTCAGCAGCGAGAGCCGCATGACGCGTGGGGTAGGAGTATAGGATGGAGCGTGTAGGTGTTTGTGAGATGTTTCTTCTTGTTTTCCTTCAGTCTTCATTGGATGGAAAGTGTAGGCGTTTGTGAGATGCTTCTTTTAGGTTTTCGTGCTTCTTTTTACTTTCAGGTTTTTGTGATATGCTTCTTCTTAGTTTCTGTCTGTGATCATCTTCTCTCCTATTCTACTTCTGAGTTTTCTGTTTCTTCTGTTTCTGAGTCTGGCAGTGTGTATATCCTTGATATTTCTTTATTGTATTCCATTTTTTGTTGTGCCAGCTTTTCCCAGTGAGTATAATCCTTTCCTAGCTTATTCATAATCCTCTCGATTGTTGTTATCCATGTGAAGCATGGCCTCCCTATTTTCAGTTTGTTGCTGTTCATTCGCAGCGCTTTCTTTAGTAGGTGCGTCGAGTCCCGTCTTTGGACGTGGCCCCATTATTTCATTGCGTATGATTCTATTCTTTTGATTATTGTTCTTCCCTCTAGTAATGTTGACGTTTTCTGTCGTTTTTGTGGTTTTCCTGTTTTTGCTAGCAGTTGGATAATGTCCCTTTCAGCTCTTCTCAGGCTTCTTCTGTTGGCCTTTGTCGTTGCTGCGTTTTTGACTCCATATATCATCGTAGGCATTATGATGGTCGTGTATATCTTTTTGGTTAGGCACCATGGTGGTTTGTTGTCCTCAATGAAGGGTAGTAGAGCTCTTGTGACTCTGTAGGCTGTTTTGATTCTTTCCCTTACTGTTTCCCTCCTTTTTAGTTGATTCGTTAGGTATGTTCCTAGGTATTTCATTCTATTCGTGGTTCTCAGGGTGTAGTCTCCTATTTTGTATTCTTCCCCACTTGTTGGACTTGTTTTTGTCAATGGGTCTCGGACCATTATAAGGCTCTTCTTGAAGTTTATTTTCATTCCAGAGGAATTCAGATGTGGTGTCATGTTTCTTAGAAATTTAACGATGTCTTGTTCTTCCTCGGTGATGATGAGTATATCGTCGGCGTATGCAAGTACGATGGGGGGCTTTATCGTTCCATCGTTTCCATTGAAATTCTGATTCTCCTTTATTGTGCTTTCTATCACTTGGTCCAGGACTGTGGTGAATAGTCGGGGGGATAGGGAACATCCTTGTTTGACTCCTATATTCTTCATTTTTGATTCCGTCGTCTGTCCAAACCATTGTATTGCAGTGTTTTCGTGTAGGCATGCTTTTATTATTCTGTTTATTAAGTAGTGCGGTACTCCCCTGTTGAGCAAAGTGTTGACTATAGCCTCATGCCTTATGGTATCAAATGCCTTTTGGAGGTCAATTGAGACTATATATAGTGTTGTTCCTTCTTTCCACTTTTCTTCCAGGATCCGTCTGGTGGTGTACATATGGTCGTCTGTTGTTCTACCCTTGATAAATGCCGTTTGATAATCTGGTAGTTCGCCGATGTATTTTTCCATTTCTCTGAGGAGGAATTGTGCGTTGTATTTGTACCCTACACTGCAGAGTGTTATTCTTCTGTAATCGCCCACGTTTTGTGGTGATTTGGTTTTAGGGAGCGGTATCTGTATGGTGGCGTTCCACTCCTCAGGCAGGGGTGTGGTTTCCGTCCATGCGTTGGTGATGATTTCTAGGGTTAGCTGTTTTATGTTGTCCAGTCCATAGTATACTAGTTCGTTATTTATTTTATCTATTCCCGGGGCCGTGTTTCTTTTAGCTCTGGCCATTATTTCTAGTAGTTCGTCTTTTGACGGTGGCTTTCCCAATGGCCAGTGGTCTATTTCTTGTATTGGTTCTATTTGACTTCTCTCCGCGTTTCCTTCTTCTAGTTTCCTGACCCAATGCTGCAGTGGTATGTATTTTCTTGGCTGCGTATTGTTGTTTCTCCTGTATGTTTTAAGGTGTCTAAAAGTTTGGTTTAATCTTTGTCCTGCTGGAGTGGATTCTATGTTTTCGAAGAATTCCCTGCATTTTTTCTGTTCGTGCCTCCTCTTTGCGTCTCTTTTTTCTTTCCCCGCTTCTATTATCTTTTTGTCTATGTTTGGTGTATATTGTGTTCCTGTGGCCTTTATTTTCTTTAGTTTTTCGTAATTTCTTTTCATGTCTTTTCTTGTTGGGCTCATAGGGGATTTGTTCCTTTTCAACGTTTTCCTCGCCGCTATTTTCATTTTTAAACCTATTTGTTATTAATTTTCTTGAAGATGTATTGGAGAGGTTAACTAGATATTGATAATACCATCAGTCTACCAAATTTATTATTATAAATTAAAGTGCAAGCTTTATCACATTAAGCAGGGATCTGAATAATTGTATTTTATAAGTGAACATATTCTAATTTTGTGCAAATATCAAAAATTATGGATGCGATTTTATTCTCGTTTTTTCAGTAACTGTAATTTTTAACTATATCTATAAAATTGTTAATATTGACATTGTATTGATTTATAGAAAAAGATTTGAAGAAAAGAATCTTTAAATTTCAATTTTAAATTGTTTTATATAAATTGAACATTATTACAAAAATGAAATATAAAATCAAGAAAAAAAAGTTGTGTGAAATTATTTGGAATGGTGATAAACGAAAATAGACAAAAGAGATTTAGTATTAAATAACATTAGGGATACATCTAAATTTGATGAAAATCAATTAAAGATGATACAGAACAAATTGATCAATTTGACGTGTAGAAATAGAAAAAAGTGATTACTCTCATATTTGATACACTTTTTTGAGGTTAGTATATTCTGAAAGTGTAGCCAATAACCTACATTTTAAGCCAAGGCAGATCACAATTGATTAAGATTTGACTGTAGGCGGATTTCTGTCTAAAACAGGTTTTTTTCCCACTGTGCGGCGTTGTGCCAAATACATTCAGTGAGTATTAGTGTGTGTTTGTTTTTATTTAGGATGGATAAATCTATAATTAATTATTCTAAATATTGCTTAGGACCGATATGTAAATCAACGTCAATTAGAATACCAGTAAAATATATTGATTTAATTGCTGTCGATAAAGTTGCATTTCCACCAACTCGAGCAGGCGGAGTTTAGCTCAGGCTTTAGCACAAATTAATAACACAGGTCTACAAAAAAAAGTGTCTGTCTTTGCAATCAGACCCATCATTTCCTAAGTATATTGATGCGCTGAAACCAAGTTTGGCAAAAAAATTTCTATTGCGCCAATTTTTTTCTATACCCCCATATAACCCCCATAAACTTTTATAGAGATTATTTGAAAAAAAATTCATGAATTATTTTCTATGATCTTTGTATGAGTTTTTTGGGTCGCTGATCACGAATATGAAGTCAAGAATAAATTTCAACTAAATGGCAGCTGTCAACAAGCTGTCAAATTTCACAAAGACCTAAAAAGTTGAAATTAAATGTATATTATTAAGTTCTTTGGGTTGCTGATTACGATTCTTAGATTAAAAATGAATTTTGACATGATGCCAGCTGTTAATAAGCTGTCAAGTACCACCAAGATATGAAGAGTTAATATTGAATGTATATTATTAATTTTTTTGTATTGCTGATTACGATTCTGATTGCTGATTACGATTCTGATTGCTGATTACGATTCTAAAGTCAAAAATGAATTTCGACTTGATGACAGCTGTCAATAACCTGTTAACAAGCTGTCAAGTATCGCCAAGATGTGAACAGTTGATATTAAATGCATTTTCATCAGATTTTTTGGTCGCTCAATACAAATCCGAAGTTGATGAACTTAATCTCAAAATGTCGCATTCTATAATATGGTATAGCATTGGCATATGATTTCCCCATGTCAAACAAAATCTGAATGCAAATTTGGTATGATATCACGTTATCAAGTTATTTACTTTTTAAGTTAAAAAAAGGAACCGATACACATCAACGTTCTACACGTCATTGTACCAAATTTACTGTTCCCAAGCATAAATCTGCCTTTTTTCAACGTTCATTTAGTTACACAGCCGGAAAATTATATAATTCTAGTCCTCTTAATACAAAGTCCTCCACTAATATCACTAAGTTCAGAAAACAGATCTCAAACCTAATTGTTGATAAGCGCAACATTTAAATATATGTTCGTTTTCTGGGGGTTGCTTGTTTTAGATGATTATTGTTTTTATTTATTGTCTCATTTTTATACATCATTATATTTTTAATTTATTTGATTTATGTACTTGTTATATGGTGGTTATATGGAAGAGCACTTACGTGAATATCACCACCCATGTTTGAACATTCCCTTTTGTGTATTAATGTAAACATAAAAATAAAGACATGTTATTATTATTATTATTATTCTTTTAAATTTTCAGTGCATTAAATGTGTCTTGTATAGGAATACAAAATACTCTTCCTGCTAGACCGATGTAACAGCTACTGCAGTCTTCACAAGAGAGCTTATGAACTAGCAATTCATTATTTTTTTATTTCTATTTAGGCATTGATTGTGATAGTTATTTGACATTTTTTGGCTAGGTTTAAACGCTATTTGAAAGTTCTCTTGCATTGATTTTATACAAGAAATTCTTTCTGACAAGGAATCAAAATATGTTAGAGATATACTTTTCTTACTCGCTGTATTATCTTTGCCTTTTAGGACTAAGCATTTATGATATTCAATGAAAACTTATTGTTGGTTGCTGTTTCTTTTATGATTCAGACATTTATATGACGAAAGGTAATCTACATTAAATTCTTCATACGTCCTTAAACGTAATTTTATAAAAAAATTGATAGTACATACTTTTGTACACATAGAAATGTGCACACCCTACTTTAAATGCAATTTCATAATATTAGTTAAAAAAAAACTCGACCGTGACAGGACTCGAACCTGCAATCTTCGGATTCGAAGTCCGACGCCTTATCCATTAGGCCACACGGTCATTGAAACTACCCTTAAATCCTTTTGTATAGATAGTCTGGAAATCATCCCCTGAGGGTGCCAGTTGAACTACTTACTTGCAGTTATATTAATTTAGCATCTATATTTACTACGACATTAAACATTCATACAAACAACTTTTTATAGAAATACGATAATATTGTACCCATGAATACACCAAAAATAGTAAAAAAAATTCTGAGGACCAAGGGGATGGTTTTTATGTAGAATTACGTAACTTTTTGAATAACATTTGTGAATCTACTAAAAAATGAAAAGTAAACATAGTGAAACATATGTAAGCTCTTAAGGGATGGTTCTTGAAGGGGTTCAGTGGACAATGTTATATTTCTAGGAGGACGAAATTATTTCAATTATCTTTTTTCCTTTTTGGTGAAAAATGTTTCACTTTCAATTTTAGGTTGTTCTTGAATTAATATTCAGGTATGTTGTGACTTAACTTGTATTTAAAATTAATTACTCTATATACAAACATATATTAGTGGTAATAAAAATAAAAGTAAACAAGCAAAAAAATTCGTCGCATCACTATAAACATAAACAATTTTCTTGGCAGGCCAGGTATTTCCTAAGTTGATGGTTGATTATAGACGTGTCCTCTATCAACTCTTCCAGTTCACTAAAATTAATTTCCCCATATAACCAGGAATCATTAGTTTTCAAAACTTGACCTTAATCCTACAACTTTTTCGCCAGCTTTCACAAATCTGTTATTATCCAATTTTTTAACATTTTGTCCACTATTGCCTGTTCTAAAGTTCCTCTACAATGTTGTACGCCAAAACTATTAAGGGCATGTAATTACATCCTATTATACCTAATATTATGAGGCTTCTTCGTGGTATAGCATAAGTAACTAAAAAGTGAAATAATGATTAAGGTAGCCGATGGTTGCAGCTTTTCTTTCCTTAAAATGATAAAGTAGTAATATGTAATTATATTTCTTAAAACGACAAAACATGAATCAAGCACAGTAAAACTTTTTCAACTGGATTTCGTTTTAAAGTGAACCCACATAACATCTCATGGATATGTACATCCATAGCATATGCATTAGGTGTTGGAATTTGAATATGTTTTGTTAAATATACATATGATATGAAATGTATATTCAGCTACTGATATCCATCAGCGTCATATACACTGTATATTGCTGGAGGTACATACATAATGATTTATACATAACATGTCCATTAAGCTGTAATTAAATTATACGCGTACACGAATTTTATCTCATTATCTGATGCGCATGCGCTACTAATTTATGGCATACTACGTCAGCGCACCAGGCATCATTTGTTTACAGATTGTAGTTCGCAACAGCTGGCGCCGGCAGCCATTAAGCCCTGTAGTGTTGTGTGCATAGTGTTTATGTGTGATGGAAGTTAACTCTTTCTCATTCTCTGGATTTTATATTTGCTTATTGCTATATTATGCTGTTACATTTGCATGAAGCTCCCATGATGTAAGAGTATATTTATTATAATGCATTTCTTTAGATTTGTAAATACATACTCCTTTAGGGTTAGAAAATTTGCAAGTTTCATATTTAACTGATTGTGGCAGGTGTGTGTTTAGTTAAGATGGCGGAAAGTGACAGAGGCCTAAAAATTTGCTGTTATGTCATATTGGGTATGTATTTTATAAATATAGTGAATAAAAATTACATACGTTCATATTATATAACTTACTGATGGTTGAGAATGTTTTAAACATATATTTAGAACATGAGTAACTATAGTAGGTATTATACATATGTTTACAATTTGTTAAACTACCGGAAGGTAAAGAAGTATACGTCAATATTGAAAATTTTAAATATTGTGTAATATTAGGTTATTTTGTAAAGTTTGTGTATGTTTAAAATAGTTATATAAAATATATTTCTTATTAAGCTATCTGTGTTTTATTACTTCTTATATGGATACTATTGGAAACCTCTGAAGTAGTTCCTACGAACATCAAAACACTCGAATACTTTCATTCGATGCGTGCTGCTCGTCCCATGACTGGGGCAACACGCGTCGGATGCAGTACTCAATAAGTGTTTTGATGTCCATAGAAACTACTTCAGAGATATGTAATATATATTCATAAAATATGCGATTGTGTATATGATGTGTGTTTCATATCCAATGAATGTACATTGCATATGTTTATGTACATTCAGTGGATATAAAATAGATATGGAAGTCGGCGACAAACGTATCTGCTGGGAATGTTAATTCCACATCCATTAGATGTACATTAGATATACTTTCTCCATCTTGTGGATATACATATCCATAGATTGAAGATACAGCGTATGTACATTGCATATCATTTTGTTATGTGGGAACTAGAGTGGATTTCCTGGAATTTACAGTTACAATTCTAGTTTATTTTTTTAAACTGAGTATCTGGTGGAAAGATTTAAAAGAACGTCTAATTATTTTAACTGGATGTTAGTCGAGTTTGGCTACGAAATCTTGTTTGTTTGTATACAAAAGAGTGAGTAGTTATTTTAACTGTTTTCAGGTCAGAACAACTAGTGAGTCTTAGTCATGTTCAGCTAAAATATATTTCTAGTTAATTTAAATGGATATAAGTAGACTTTGGCTAGAAACTCTCGTTTCTTATATAAACAGAATTTGTGGTTACATTAACTGTGTTCTAGTTAGAACAACTAGTATCTTAATAATGTTTAGATAGAGTATCATTTCTAGTTATTGTAAATGTATATAAGTAGACCTTGGCTAGAACCTCTCACTTCTTTGTACAAACAGAATTTGTGGTTACATTGACTGTTTTCTAGTCAAAACAATTAGATATCTTAATAATTCTCAGCATTTCTAGTTAATTTAAATAAAATCTGATAAAATTTCAGTCAGGTTATCTAATAATTGGAACTGGAGTTTCTAGTTGAACTTTAAGAGATCCGGAGGAAAAAATTCAAGTATTTCTTTTAAAATACCTATATTTTTAGTAAAAATAAATATAAAAGTAAACAACAAAAAACTGCAATTTTCCTTGTAATGTTAAAACAGTTCGTAAGGGATTTTTTTCCCCACAACTGATACACGTATACTTCAAAAAAGTTAAAAAACTTAGAGAGGTAACTATCATATTTTAAATTGAAAACATGAAAATCTTTAAAAAGTAAATCAAAAGCCTTCATTAGGATACAGGGCACTGGAATAGCGTTTAATTCCAACAAAATCCAATAAGCTATTTCCACCTCAACTATCTTCTTACAAACGATAAATAAATAAGTCAGTTTCATCTTTTTTGATTGAGGCCTTGGCTTGTAGTACGTACATCAAATTTCAAGTTTCTGTACTCTTACCAGCTTGCTATACATATTTCCCCACATTTACCCCTATTTACCGCCCAACCCTTCACCGGATATTTTCAAAAATATCTTAAACCATTCCGGAGAAAGCGTGCGGATAAAAAAATTTTACAGGCATACCGACAGACACACAGACCGACAGAAACACAGACCGACAGACAGAAAAAATTTTTTTCGTTCGAATTTAGAATCTCGACGTTTCATGACATTCTAAACCTAGTTCAAGAAAAAAAAATCACTACGTGGATGTGGTAGTAATATGTGATAAGTTTTGATGGTACAAACCCAGCAAAAAAATTTCAAATTCATTGAGTGTTCAACAAAATTTGGAAATTTTCATGGGATGAACTCAAGGCACATCCAACATTTTCTCTCAAAAAAGTGTTTGAATATCCCTCCAATATCTCCAATTTCCAAAGCAATCGAAACAGTAGAAGGTATTAAAGAACTGAAAATCTCGAGCTTACCGCGTGCAGCGCGGTTTATTATTATACTCTTCACAAATACAAAACGAAGAGTATATTGCATTCGATCGGTACATTTCTAAAACCGGTAATATTGCTCGTAGAGAAAAAAAATTACATATCACTGTGTTGGTGATCGAATTCTGAACAACTTTTAAAATGTCCGTCATTCTGTCTGTCCACCCGTCCGTCCGTCCGCCTGTCTGTCCGTCCGTCACGTCTCTTGTAAGTACGATAACTTGGGAATGAAAAGTCCGATTGTATTGACAGTACGTTAGTACTAGCTAGAGGAAGAACAAAATCGATAAATAAATAAAAAATATATTAATTTTTTATATGAAAAAAAAAATCTTTTGTAATTAAACAAAAAATTTTTGAAACTAATATTATTTACAAAAAAAAACTGCGAAGAGTATCCTATAGAATGTTCAACAATTATATAACAAGTGTAGTAAATCGGCGAAAAGTATAATGGTTAACTTGCTATAAATTATTAACTCGCCACGGTCACTGACTGCCACTATAACCAACCATTTCAATCACTATCAAATTTAAAGCAGTGTAGTACAAATGTTTTCTAAACGTCGACGTCGACTCTTGAGTCGAACAGAATCTAGTTTGGATATTTTTCAATGTTGCCGTTTGTGCTCAGCCTACAAAATAATTATATCTGGTGACGTTCTCAGAAGTTACTTCTGTTTACTTATTTTATTGAAATTTTATGTCGATGCTAATATCAAGCAGGTAGTCATATTATTATATCTACGAATAGACTACATACTAGTCATTTGAAGATGCTTCATACCGGTCTGAATACCATGTTGTTCATTTTTCCACCACTTCTTAAATGGACAATAAATGAAAGTTCAACTATTCTAATCATTCCTTGCTATTTATGCCTAGCCCAAATTCGTTCCTATTGTTATAACGCGATATTACGTATAATAAGGTATAATTCAGCTATTAATAAAAGTCGATCGAATAATTTGTAAAACCGACATGACGGTGATAAAATACACATTTATTCTTACATGAATTCGCTTACCTAATTTAAATTTGAATAAAGAGAGGCGACAATGAGATGTGAGTGATACCTAGAGAGTAGAGCGCGGGCGGATCACAATGGCTGCCTTTGTGGACATCTCAATCTACGGCCGGAGCATGAAAGTGTGTCTAGTTACAATGATACACATCTGCATTTGAAAGAGTGTCAGCCTGTACCGAGTTGGAAATGATATGGAAATTGGTTTGTTGACGGCTTGCATAAGATAGGAGGCCGGATTTTCGTGTGGCAGAAACGGGGCTTTATCGAAAAATCGAAAAAAATAATAGGTTACGTAATAATAATAATAGTTCATTTAATTTTACAATAACAATTCAGTAACTCTATGCTATAAAATGCTACAATACTTCCAATACAGCAATCAAAATAAATAGATAACTATTTCTAAAGTAATCGCAAATAAACTAAATAACCCACGAAGTCTAAGACTGGCTGTGGGATACTTAACCCATTTGCACGTACTTCAAATGATTAATTTAATGGATACAATACTTGTTAAGAAACATACACGAAAATGAATTAAAAATTAATTTAAAGAAATAAGAATTAAAACTTATTTACAAGTACTTATAAAAATTATTTTTAATGCAATAGAAAGTAAATAACAAACTCACATTATGTACAATTATTATTATTGTTGTCTTATTGGATGTAAAGTTATAACAAAGTTATATGAGACAGTACAGTTGTTATTTCATTTCGATAAAGTTCTTTATCTCTGATCTATTGCAATTTAATAGGATTTTCTTAGTTTAATTTTTGAATTTCAGGAATTGACTGGCTATCTTAGGTGGTAGATAATTAAGTAACCTAGGAGTAAGACAATGTGATTACGCTGACCAATATTTTTTTTACATGCCGGCGCTTTATAATTTTTCTTCTTATATCTTTTAACATACAGGGTGGGGCAATATAGCGTCGGACCTCGATATCTCTAGCTCTACGATAGCTGGAAATTTTTTTAAGAATTGTAAGTAAACTAGATAAAAAAGTCTATAACTGTAAATGATTTTCGAATATACAGGGCGAGCCAAGACAAAATTACAGGACCATGTGCCTTTTTTTAATGGAATGCTATGTATATCAGTACATTTTTTGAAGCCCCTTTCTAGGCTCTATTCATTCCTATAATAGCATTGAATATCTCCCAACCACTTGAATGTATTGAATTTTTTTTCGTGAAATAATGCAATCTGCAGATGGATATTCAAAAAAATCACCACAGTCACAGTTATGGGTTTTAAGAAAAACTTTTTGTGAATACCAGTTACGAGACATCTAATTAATATCTTTGAATCATTTTTATTTCCTGAAACTGCACAGGGTGGCCGAAAATTATTTTTCAATTAAGTACTTTTTAAATCGAATTTTCTCAATTTTTTCAAACACCCTGTATATTTTTTGAGGATGACATGTCGAAATGAAATATGAACATTTTTTGTAAATACCTACCAATTGTAACCAATTTCGTTTTATTGAGCAATAATTACAAAATTCAAAAATAAACTTAAAAAAGGGGTTTCTTCAAATAACTCAGTAGAAAAAATTATAATAAATGTTCTACATGTTGCCCATTTTGACTGATACACATCACTATACGCTTTTGAAATGAGGTTCCCACTGTTCCTAAAACTACCGGTGTCATAGATCTAAAAGCAGTTATTATTCTATCCTTCATATTTTGTACTGCTATTGGTGTGTCTCTATAAACAATTTCCTTCACGTATCCCCATAAAAAGATAACCATTTTTGTAAGATCTGAGGATCTAGCAGGCCATTTAGTGGGTCCATTTATTCCAATCCATTGATGACGTTAGGTATTATTTAAGTGGTCTCTAACTGCATTTAAATAATGTGGTGGAGCAGCATCTTGCTGAAATCACATCCTATTTCGAATTCTTTCAGGGAGATTTACCAATAAAACTGTGGCAGATAGTTTTCCAAAAAATGAAGATAAACAGCTCCAGTTAATGTATCATCAAAGAAATGTGGCTCTATTACATGTTCTCCAATAATCCCTCCCCAAACGTGTATAGACCCCATGTGTGCTGGTTATCAACTTGTATAAAAAAGTGAGGAAAAACATTACTGAAGAAGCTGACATCATCTTGTATTTTACCTCTGGCCCAATTACAAAATTGTAGGCTCTTTTGAAAATCGTCATCAGATAATTCCTGGTACATATGAATATGAAAGGCGTGCAACTTATTTGTTTTTAAGATTCGACCCACAGACCCCTAACTTATTCCTACTAATGAGTTCACTTCTCTTTGACTAACATGGGGATTCTCAACCGTTGCCAGCACCACAGAAAACTAATTTTCGTCGTTCACAATACGTTTTACTCTTTCACGTTTTTTATATTCGACATTTCCAGTTTTCAGAAATCCATCGAGAAAGTTTTGAAAGCTGCTAACATCAGGAATCCTTCTTTCAGGATAACGTTGGTGATAAATTATATTGGCAAGTAAACAATTTCTGTCTGACTCGCCCAAAACAAAAGCCATGTCTACAAGTTCCGCTTTATTAAAATTCATATTGTAAAATTCCAAATATTTTAAATTAAATACAAATTGTAACTAACGACCGATAAGTCTGATAAATACTCCGTTATACACGACAATGTATATCAAACTGAGGTTTTATTGCTTGTCGAATAACGAAAACGGCAAAAAATGTACAAAAAAACATTACAGTAAAGGACCTGTTAAATACCATTTACTCATTTCAAGGGATTGGAAGAAACGGTCCCACTAAATAGCCTCATTTCAAAATTGCATAAAGACGTATGTCAATCAAAATGGGCAACACGTCGAACACCTGTTATAAATTTTTCTAATGAATTATTTGAGTGAACCTGTTTTTTTAAGTTTATTCTTGAATTTGACACTTATTTATTTATAAAACGAAAATGGTTGCAATTAACTATTGGGAAGTACTTACAAAAAATGTTCGTTCATCATTTCTGCATCACATCGTTCAAAAATATACAGGGTGTTCTATTTGAAAAAAATGAGAAAATTCAATTTAAAAAGTTCTTAATTGAAACATAATTTTTGGCCACCCTATACAATTTTAGGAAATGAAAAGGATTAAAAAATATTAGTTAGATGTCTCGTAACTGGTATTCACACAAGTTTTTTTTAAAGCCCATAATTGTGACTTTTCCTATATCCATCTACAGATTGTATTATTTCAACAAAAAAATTCATTACATCATTACACATGGGAGACATTCAGTGGTAATATAGGAATGAACAGATCCTAGTAAGGAGCTTCAAAAAATGTACTGATATACATAGCATTCCATTTAAAAAAATGGCACTTGGTCCTGTAATTTCGTCTTCGCTCGCCCTGTATGTTCGAAAATAATTTCCAGTTATAGACTTCTTTATCTAGTTTACCTGATTTTTTTTAAAAAATTTTAGCTATCGTAAAACTCGAGATATCGAGGTCCGACGCACTATTGCCCCACCCTGTATAACATAAACACCACCCATGGTAGACAACCCCCAAATCCAAATCCTCTCATAGGCTGTACACATTTAAAAAAACGCAGACAAAATCCATTACCCACTAACATTGCCAGTGCCGGTGCTGGGGATCGAACCTAGTACACGTTAGGCAGTCTTACTAACCTCGTTCGCCACTAAGATGCTTATCCGACTGAGCTATCGCGTATATGATCAATTCTTTATAAAGTATGTTTTTTATGTTGGAAAATTATTACATATAGAAAAAATAATTGTCTCAAATTTAACGCCTTAGCATTTTTGCATATTTGATCAGATATGTAAGTGCTACTTACGTATATGAAGCATAATTTTTGTTATTTTCTTTTGTAATATTTCTATCTTTTTTAGGTGGCAATAAACAGCACTACTCCACGCAATGATTTCGTTTGACAAACCTGGACTCCTCATTTTTAAGTAATATCTAAAATAGCACTCATACTTTTAAATTTGAGCGATAAAGATCGAACTGTTTGTGTAACAGAATTAATATGTTATTCCCATCTTAAACATTTATGAATTATTATGCCCAGGTACTTTATTGTATTGTCTGTTTTAATTTCAAAAGTAAAGTTATTACTGTTTATTTTAAGTTTTGTGAAGTTTGGTAAGCACCTTTTATTACAAGAGAAAGTCAAATATTTTTTAAATATTTTTGTGAGAGGTTTATAGTCAAACCATTCTTCAATTATACTGACGTTTCTTTCAACAACTTCTTTTATCTGATTCCAGGAATCATTTCGATAAAAAAGGGCGGCGCAAAACCTATTACAGTGCCTCCGATTTTAATATTTAAAAGATTATTAATGTATATACTAAATAGTAAAGGGCCCAAGACTGTGCCATGAGGCACACCGTATTTAATGGTTCGCGCCTGGCTTCTAACAGAGCTAACTTTACAAATTGTACTCTATTAGTGGGGCAACTTTGAATTAGATCGAAATTATTTGCCCTGGTACCTATATCTTCAAGTAAATCTAATAGTTTTGAATGGCTAACAGAATCAAATGACTTTATAATATCTAGAAGTATATATAAGGCTGGTTTGCTTGTATCTAAGGCTCGATAAATGTTAGTTGTTAAACATGAAATAGCATCTTGAGTGAAATGTTTACTTCGAACCAGAATTGCATATTATAATAAATGAAAAATTGTTGCTTCAAAATAGAATGAGTATTATTTAACTGTAATATGTTTTATTTCTATATTTAATTAATGCATCTTAAAGATGTATAGTTATTTTATTGTTTAAAAACAATGAAATATCTATACCGTTGTTTTCAAAGCCATCTTATTTACATCTCACCTTATAATTGGAACAAAATTTTATTTATCTCACATTTTAATAAGGCATATGAATAAATTCGTTATTAATAGTAAATCAGTAATAAACTCAAATCATGCCTTGAAAATAGGCATCACCGTATTGAATACCGTGGACAACGATCTGCGGAATTCATATCTATCTCGGGTGTACCCGAAGGCTCTGGTTTAGGTCTATTATTCTTCAATATTTTCTGTAATGCCGTAACAGAGGAATTGGGTGTCAATTGTCGTTTAGGCGCAGATGATTTGAAGTTATACAATAAAGTAGATGATGTGAGTGATTGTGTGGTATTGTAAAGTGCTCTTGATGACATTAATATATAATAATAATAATTGTTTATTAGCTGCTAAGTATTTGTACAGAGAACAGAATAGTACATAATAAATTCAAATAACAAGCAAATAAACTAAGGTAAATCGCAAAGCCAGGGCTGTCCGCAGTTGATGATGTAATTCAAACAAATTACAGTTGAGTAATAGGAAGTGAAATGTTTGAACTTTTACTAATATACACCAATATGTAGAATTTAATTACTGTATAGAGGTTTCGGTGCTTGTACATCCATCAACATTCCGCGGACTATATGTAACATTTGACACAGAACTATCGTTTAATTGCCATATAAATACCATCACTAATGGAAGTCTTATAACACTAGGATTCATAATATGATGTTCTTGTGATTTTAACGACATTAACACATTGAAACTACTATATCAATCTTTTGTTCGATATAAATTGGAATATTCATCAATTATTTGTTCGCCCCATTTTAACACACATATGCAGGCCATAGAGAGAATTTAGAGGCGCTTTTAAAGACTTTGAGTCATAAAGAGATGGTGTCTATCTTGCTGCTAGACTTCCACATACCATACTGTTAAAAAGATTTTCACTGTCGAGTCTGGAGACTCGCAGAACTATTTCACATCAAGTTTTTCTTTTTAAAATAATACATAATATTGTTATGCATTACATCCCCTAAGAAATGGAGACTGTTACGCCTATGACTACTACTAACTGAAATTAAGTAGCAATGGTTAGGCAACCAGTAATACACGCCATCTCTTCTGGAAGCCTCTAGAGTTATACATTGTTCTGAAATTGTAAAATTCTAGATGAATCTAGAGGTAACTCTAGAGTATTTAAGGCGAAATTCACGACGGGAAGAAAGAAGTTGAAAAGTGACAAGTGAGAGGTTAGAAATCCGCAAGTGATAGAAATACAAAGTAGTAAAAATTGTTAATGGTTATTTTAGTAAAAGTGTATTTTATTTAAGGAAAATATTCTGTAGTTTCACAAAGTTATTAAATAAAGTATTAGTGGTTGCCCCTTGCTGAAATTATTTGGAACCCACGGATCCTGAAAGGTGGTGGATAATTTAAAATTTTTGTTATATTCTTGTTTTTATCTGTTTATTTTGTATTCTTTTGTTTCTACCCATACGTATATATTTGTAAGTACTTATTATTTCCTACCCTGTAATTGGAATGCTCTGTTGGGTAGTGTATTGTTAAAAAATAAATAAATAAATAAATAAATGGTACAATGGTGCCAACACGGTTCCATTAAAAAAAAATTGTTTTGTAACAAAAACCATTTTGACTGTTTACTGATACATCACATAATTCAGTATTCGTGACGTGATTTAGATATTTCCTGCACTACACGTGTCATTAAATCGGAACAGTCATGGTACAATTAAGTGGGAAATTAATATTAAATTAAAACAAATATTGACATTTGAAATGTCACTTATGTGATGTCATTCATGTCAGATAATTCCGAAAAAATTTGGGAATATTCCGGGGATGATTCCAAACTTTCTTTATTCCTTGCACTTTTTGTACAAATTTCTTCTTTTTTGAGTAGGAAAGTACGAAAGTCGTGAGAGAGACTACACTCGTGCCGAGTCGTTCCACTTTAAATCGTATAAAATCGGTCAAACTTTGATCGAATAAAATAAAATTTATACGGTATTGTGGCTAAACAAATTCTGCTTTACGCAATATGAGTTTGAACTCAAGAAAAATTAATACTTAATAATAAAGTGTGATGCATAGTATTTGAATAACTCGGTCACATCTTGAACTGTAATAGTGGCTAAAAGTGCATCGAAAAGCAAGGGTCCAGTGAAGTTTTATCTATGGTGAAGTGGATGGTACCCACTTAACAACATCTGGAAGGATGAAAACGAGGGCAAATAGTGTGGGAATACTACAAAAGTAAGCCAACAAAAACGCAAAGCGACCAAAATACAAGTCTAGTCTAGTCTATTAATTTTATTTGTTTACTAATTTTTAGTTTATTACACAAGAGAAAAAAAAATTAAAAGTAAAATTGAAAAGATATAGGTAATGAAATAGAAAAATACCCGGAATTGGAAAATGAAAATAAAAACTTATTGCTTTAAAAAAATAATACATACAGGGTTTACAAAATGTTCCTTCGGACCTCTCTCTCAAAACCCGCTATAGAAAGCTCTTATTTTATTTTTACCGCGAGCTTAGGCCCTTCCCAGCATTTCCACCGTAAATGGACATTTACCTGTGGAACGGTGAATAAATAAAAATAAAAAAATAAAATTAAACCTGCTAAATTCAGAAACGAAAGAAACAGAAAACTTAGACGAAGAACAAATAAGGAGATGATAGATAGAAACTTAAAAGTAGCATGGAAACTGAAAAGAAGTATCTCGCAAACGCCTACACTTCCCAACCAAGCATGTCCAGTGTCCAAACCGGCGTATGCAGCCGGTCCGGCGGTATATAGAACATCCGAGATTTGATTCCAGCACGCGGTTTGGCCATTCGTTGTTCGGCGTGTTCGGCTGACGACCAAGCTGCGTGTTGGAAAGAACCTCCAGGTTGAATGCCCGGAATCGGCAGCAATACTCACCTTAACGCTGGCAAATCAATCACTTCTTCTCTTTCGAATAAAAAAATGCAAATTTTCTCCTAGCCGCGCGCCGGATAGCTAAAAAAGTTAATAATTTCAGAAAAAATGTTTCGGGCAAAAGTAGTCTATTTTTAGTCAGATAATTCGGATTTGCAAGAAAAAAATAGGGGTTCAGGTTTAAAAAGAGGAATTTGACTTGACTTTAACCATTCCACCCAAAGGCAAAGTGCCGAACTGCCCCCATTAAATTCTACAAGTCTAGTTTGAAACATTTTTGCGTTGAGTGCTTATTATTCGAGATATTTGAAAGTTTCAGGTTAAAGAAATCACCCGGTATACAATCTCGATATTTTGTACAATTTTATATTTCTGGTGCTTGAAAGAAAAATTAGTGACATTTTGCACTCAAATTATAATAAAACACAGTTTTTATAAAAAGTGGTAATTTACACGCCTTTGCAGATCGCCCGGTATGCCGAATATGGCTCAATTTCTATTTCATATTTTAAGTCTATCAGTTATCGTTTTTACAAGTAACAATCATATAAACATACAAATGTGCACATACTTACACAACTGCACATTTTTGAAAATTAGCTTAGGAACTGTCAGTTTTTTTCATTGAATGGTACCTAGGTAACAACATCATAATTTACTTTCTCAATAGGGTATTAATATAAAACATGCACTCTCGGGATTCAAACATTTTTCTTAATAATAGACATAAATTAATTACGCAACTTTATTACCACACAAAAGCCTAAAGACCCATAAATAACGAAAATAATGCATTATACAAAACAGAACACATTACGGCGAAACTTTCAGAAGCGGGAAAGAACACAAAAGCCCTGAAAGAAGCATGTCCTTATGTCGTGCCAACAAATATCATTTATAACACGAATTGGGACTGAAATAGCAAACAAGAATATCAATAATAATATTGGCAACAAAGGAGCTTTATATCTCAGAACAAGTTATGATTAATGGGACGACATAACCTCACAACAAACGGCTAATGTTTCCGGTAACTCAGGAAGTTTTCTAAATGGCCACCGAGCAATCGCCGCGCCACCCTGTTCCGGTGGATATTAGCGGTATTATGAAAGGGCGGGTCTTCGGGTGATTTGTTTGGCCGCTTCAATGTGTTCTTTTTACACAAAAAGACCCTAGGTTGATTTTCGGACAGCAATAATTATAAAAGATGTATGATTCAGTAAATGGACTTGTCATTGTTACTAAAACGTGCTTCTTTTTAAATTGCTTGTTACAACCGGATTTTGTTTTCTTTATAATTTTCCATTTTTTTCATATAGGGTGGACCATATAGGACCACATAATAATCGATTGGCTTTAGGTCAATTTAAAAATTTTAAAGGTAATTATATTTAATTTCTCCAAAGAATTTAAACTTGAATGGTAAATTAAGAGGGTATGGCAAAAAGTTAATACAAAAAATATTAGATTAGAAGGGAAGTATTGTGTTCGAGAAAAAATCACCCTCTGAGATTTCTTAGGATTGTCACATTTTTGATCATGTGGATTACGAAAATATAGGTCCTTAAATTCCATCAGCCTGTGTGTCTGTCGGTCTGCTGTCTGTCTGTTTGCCTGTTGGTGCATTAACTAAAAACTAGTTGACGAAAAACAGTCAGTATTGGTTGTTAACGCTACTGCTAGCGAAGAAATGGTTAGACTTTCACTGGAAAATATACAAGGGTCCATGTTGTATATATGTCTAAGGGAATACCTAGATGATGAAAAAAAATTGTATTCGCTCAAACTCAAAATTTCCACATTAATAATATTTGACCAGAGCACAACGGGCAAGGAAGACACCTATTACAGTTTTAGTGAAAAATATACAGGGCGGTCATCCTAAGAAATAATTCAGCTATTGTGGAAATTTGTAAATAATGGCACCTTTTATTTAATATTGAATTTTTGCTGCCGGGTGACCACTCTGTATATGTCTTTAACTAAAAGTTATTAGGTTTCCTTTGTAATAATAGTGATAACTACATTCCAATTAATTCTCGTTTGTTGCTTCTCAACTAATAATTTTTTTAGAGTGACCGTTCTATATAAATAAAGAATTGAAGTTCTGTGTAAACACCTTTACCAATTTATTTCCATGTATACGTCGTTGGTATATAAAATTAAAATATGTAGCCTTAATATTTAATAAAAATATTTATGCATTTATTTAGATTTTACAATCAATCAATAAAATATTTCCCTGTTCTTTTTCACTGCTTCGTTTTCCAATTAGTACGATATCATCAGATGTTTCGCATCATAAAACAGGAAGTTTGTATCTTAAGAAAAACGACAAAATGAGAAAATCTTTACTACGTTATTGTGACAAGCTCACCTACCTCGCTGATTTTTTGCATACGTTTTAAGCCCCACTTAAGAATCCCAAATTCAATAAATTCTAAATTTTTTAAGTCTCGTGGGCCGAGAGGGTGGTTTGACAGGTACACTAATTGTTTTTCAATTATCTCGGCTTTTATTGAAGCTACGACCAAAGAGATGATACCAGCGTAGAGGGCGCATCGAGCACTACAACGTGCGTTGCAAATAAACAATTTCATTAAAAAAAATTATTGGTACGAAAAAGTTTGCCGCACCCCCCAAGCGATAATCGTTGCAGTTGCGAACGAAAGTCAAGAGGGGCAAAATTTTAGGGCTCGAAGCGAGCTGTACGATGTTTTAATCACTCTTGTCGTAGCTTCACTAGAAGGCGAGATAATTGGAACACAATACTTGCAACTGTTAGGCCCCCCCTCCAGTCACCCGGGACTTTAAAAACATAGAATTTCGTGCATTTGAGGTACTTAATGGAGGCTTAATACGTATGTCAAAAATCACCGAGATCTTGTCACACTAATACAGAGAAAATCTCTACCTCACGGCTTTGTGACTGTATTCTGTTGCATAAACAATCATTTACATAACTCTGGCATTTCCACAAAATATATCATAATAAAGTCAGTAAAGAACTATTTGCTAGGTTCCCGTCATCGTAGCAGGGTGCAAACTTGATAGAATATGTTCTATCTAAAAGTAATTTTCCATCTGCGGATGTAAACAGCAGCGGTCTAAAACGCACTAATGATACTTTTTCGAAAAATGATATTTGTAGTAAAACAAACAAACTAACCATTATACTCTTCGCTGATTTACTGCTCTTTTTACATAATTGTTGCACATTCTACAGGATACTCATCGCAGTTTATTTTGTAAATAATATCAGTTTAAGACATTTTTAGTTTAATTACAAAACATTACATTTTTTTCTATATTTCAAAAATTAATAACTTTTTTATTTATTAATGGATTTTGTTCAAAGTCTCTTCCCCTAGATAACACTAACTTACTGTTCAAATTTCAATACAATCGAACTTTTCGTTCTTAAGTTATCGTGCTTACAGGACACGTGACGGACGAACAGACAGACAGGCAGATAGACATACGGACAGGCAGACGGACTGACGGACGGACAGACGTTTTGAAAATTGGTCAGAATTCGGTCAAAAACACAGTGATACGAACATTTTTCCTCTACGGACAATATTACCGATTTTAGGAACGTGCCGATCGAATGCAATATACTCTTCGTTTTGTATTTGCGAAGAGTGTAATAATGTACCTACTTACATAATTGAAAACTATTAATCCATGGTCCAAGAATAAGTCTATAGATAAATAAGTAGCCACGGTTTCGAGCTTATGAATATAAATTATGTGTTTTTTTAAATGTTTATTTTCTGTGTCGAGTTTTTTTAATTTAACTTTCATTTTCAATTTTCCCTATTACAACATTAACTTAAACCTATCAAGTTCAAGATATTTTCTAAAACCGCTTAAATACATTTCAGATAAACACTAATTTAATGCGTGAAACAACACTGGATCCTTCACCATTTCTTAGAACAGAACATACGTTACACTGAGTGGTTAACAATGAAACTTGAAAATCTTGGAAACCGCATACCCGATATTCACCAAAAAATGTTAAGAACCATCTCGCAAACACCAGCTTTTGAAACAAGAAAACTTTTTGAAATCGGTTCGGACTTCTTGGAGCTAGGATGCCACAGACAGACAGACACATACACACACCCGCACACTCAAAGGCTTCAAACTTATAACACACTTCGTTTTTGAGTCGGGGGTTAAAAAAGTGCAGAAAAATGCACTGCTATCTTTCCATCTACTACATCCGGTAGGTAGGTATTTACTTAAATAATTCTTATTCATAAAGTATACATTATTACCTACTTTTAGGCAGACATGCATTTTTATGTAATTTGAAAATTATTTTCTCTGTACTATAAAGAGTTTGATTATTTATAAAGAACTGAGAAGGGTGGCCATATAATAATCAACAATTATATTAAAACTCCATTAAACCTACGCATCTATTTTAATAGTCCAGTAATTATAAAGATTTTCATAACAAAAAATGTTATCTGGGATTTTCCTTCAGTAACTGTTAGTGGAGGCATTATACATCACAAAACCACAAAAATCAGTACTGCAGGTGCCGCACAACCCCTCCAAAAAACCCCCCCTTCTCTTAAAAAAAGCCTTATTTTACTGATAACTTGTTAACCGTTAGGTATAAAAAATTGCTCATCATAAAAAAGCAAGCTGGACCAGTTTTCAAAAAAAAATCCTTAATATAAGTTATAAGTGCATTATCTTTTAGTTCAGGGTAGTGCTTCAATGCACAAAAAGTTAGGAATAAAAATATTCACATTTACAAATTTACCGGCATGTTGAAGTTAGCCAAAGTTTGGCCAATTTTTTATAGTTTCCTAAAAATTAAAAAAAAGACTCAAACATCTTGAAACTATAGCTCAAAAAAATTTTGTTCGAGTTTATATACCATATAACTATTGTTTCTAATCATTTAATAGTTAAGAAGTTGCACAAAAAAATAACATCAAAAAATTGAATATGCAGCCTTCTTTGGATTTTTTTTGGCTAACTTCAAAATGCCAGTAAATTTGTAAATGCGAATATTTTTATTCCTAACTTTTTTGCATTGAAGCACTAAATTGAGCTAAAAGATAATGCATTTATAACTCATATTAAAGTTAGTTTTTTTTTATTATGTGAGTAGTTAGATGCACAAGATATCAAGAGATAACTATACTATATTGTTATTTTTATATACTAATAAATATCAATAGCCGACATTCTTCCTAACTTGTTTAGTTTTCGAGTAATTCAATTTTTTCTATACGCCGCGCGCAAAAGAATTCAAATAGAGGAAAATTCACGGGAAATAAAAACATAAATTTTGCAATTTTTGTCAGTATCGATTTTCTCGAAAACCGTGGGATATACAAGAAAATTACAAAAGGACTTTTTTTTAGGTAATTAGTCAAGCTTTCCTTTTTATAATGAGCAATATTTTTATATCTTCAACGGTTAACAAGTTATCAGGAAAATAAGGCTCTTTTCACAGGAGGAGCGGTTTTTTGGAGGAGTTACGCGGCACCCCCAGAACTGATTTTTGTGGTCTTGTAATGTTTAATCCTCCCACTAACAGTTACTGAAGGAAAATGTCAGATAACATTTTTTGCGAGCTTCTGGTGTATTTTTTACTTTATCGACTGGACTATAATTACAGGTTGTAATAATTATCTAATTCACTATAAAAACTACTTCGCAGAATTTCACGCTTTTTATTGTTTTCATAATCTCGGTTTAAATACGGGATTTCAGCAGTAGTGGATAGTTTCTGAGCTGTCGCCGTATTAAACTGTCAACGGCCTAAAACTTGCCATGCACAAAATTTAATTGAATTTATTATTAGAGTGACACGAACGTAAAGCCTCTCATTGAAAAGCTAGTCAGCGCTAGAAAATTTCCAATTTATTTATAACTGACAAAGAACACAAACGATGTACAAGTAGCGTTTTGATGGAACTGTTAAACCACATTCTTACGGGATATTAAAACAAGTATGAAAAGAAAAGCCGCATAGACATGTCAATCAATAGCAAATTATAAAAACTGGAAAGTCAATTTCGCACCGAATGCAGAATAAAACAAAAAAACTATAAAACCTAACTACATGCATGTGCTGCAGATCTGTTTGTGAGGGTACAATATCTCTGAATGACGTTTAATTCCACATATCACAGAGAAGAGGTACCCTCTTGATTAAAATCCGAATCTGTAGGTTAACAAAAGCCCCCTCCATGGCCCTGGTCCTGCTTAGTGTATGTCCGTCTAATCAAGAACGTTCTTTGTCAATACATGTTGTATTTGTGATTGATTGAATCTAAAATTGCTTTTGCTTTTTTAGGCATTTCATTGAATTCGATACGGTTACCGATGGCAATATATATAGACTATCCAATCAATATTATATTCTTCAAATAGCTTATTTGCCTACAACAAAGCAAGAAATAATGAAATTTTGACAATATTGGATAATTTAATGTATATTAAATTAGTAAGGCGATGAAGTTAAAATACAAAAGGCTCATTTTTCTCTTATTTTCATTATTTTATTTTATTATTATTATACACTACCCAACAGGACAATGTCCCAATTACAGAGTAGGAAAAAATACACTGTAACAAAATACTTAACATAGCAATGATACACTATATAACAAGATTATAAATGTCATAGAGGTTAGAGATAATTATACATAACATACACCGGCGAGAACTTTAACAGATTTGTTCTTAGTGTGGGTAAATAAAAAATATTAGTTAATCTTGTTCGCACCAGTGGCATGTAAAGAAGCGCATTGACATTCACCAATAGTTCAGGATACTTTATTTTGTCGTCGATAAGTTTATGTAAAAACATAAAAGTGAAAAAAACCGCCTTCTGATCAGTTTATCAGCATTGAATCTCTCTAGTAGCTTGTCATGCGGAAATGCTATTGGCGGATAGGTTTTGTCATAAATTTTAGTACATTTTTAGTATACCGGGTGGCTCAGCCGGTGGGGACACTCTTGTAACTTTTGGATGGGAGAATGAATTTTTTCGGTATGGTGATATGGGATGAAATTTCCAATTATGCGATGTAAAAAACTAAAATGGCCGACTTCCTGTTCCGTTGCAATTTACATGAATATCAAATTTATAAACGGATCAATCTGTATATTTTTGAATATTTGAATCTTACTGGCCAAAATACATATGACCCTCAAATATTATTTTGATTTTCAAAAAATATTGATTTTTTAAGATTCAGCCAAAACTGTTAAAAATTGGTCTGGAAGCATCGTTAAAATGATATCTCTGCAGATACTAACATTAAACACGAATCATTCTTCATTAAGTAAAACGATATTGGTTTTAGAACGAAAACTGTTTTTTCTTAAATGGAACTGCTATGAGACAACCTGTTATTTAATTACATCTTTGAATTAAATCCTTAAACGAAAAAAATGATATGCATATTATCTACCTTCTTCTGGTACCTACTAAATATATAAATAATTAGTAATTTGATAACCGATCTTTTACTGTTTGAATAAATTAACAGAGCGAATATTTTACAAAAGTGAATAGAATTTCATCATTTAAGATAAACCTACATTACTAACAGTACACTATTAATGCCCAATTAAGTGTTCAAAATGTTACCCATTTTCCCTGATAAGCAACTGGGCCATATTTACAGTACATCGCAAGTAAAGAAGATTTTTAATGTGGCTCCATATAAATATATCAATTGGTGTTAAGTCCGGAGACCTAGGTGGCCATCTAACGGGACCATGCGTACCTATCCAATTTTCTCCAAATCTGTTCTATCAAAAACCAAACTTCTAAATGCTGTTTAAATTTCTAAAAATTGTATTTATAGTGTCCCGTGTAAGTGCAGAAAACATTACGTAGGTGAGTCACCTAGAGCTTTCAACTTAAGATTTGGTGAATATAGAAATTAGACTAGAAGGGGAAAATTTGAATAATCCGAAATGTGTGAACACGCGTGGGATAATAATCACAGGATCCAATGGGACTCGGCGAAGATTTTGGAAAGAGAGCAACGGAACTAAATGAAAACTTAAGGAATCCGCGACAATTTTATTAAAGGAGGATAGATGCGTCTCAAATTGTTCAGTAAATTTTTGTACTAGTTGGTTAGAGACGAAATAAATAAAAGTAAGATAAATATAATCCAATGTCCCACGTTACTATGGAAATACATAAACAAGGAACTGTCATAGTTGTCGGCCAAAAAGTTTTGAGAACGGATGTAGATAATCTTCCGAAACGTTAACTGTCTTTAGTTTTCGTTTTCAGTTTTGAGTTTATAACATTGTTCTAGTTTATAAATTTTTAGATGTGAGACATTTTATAACAATCGTATATTCAGGAACCAAACTCTGTCTGACGCATTTGGCTCAGAGGTTCTTTCATTAAAAATTTATGAATATTTTTCAGTGATAAAATATTCAATAAAAAGTAAGCCAATATATGTCCTTAGCTAATGTTGCATGATTTTGATCCTAAATTCGGCAATATTGGATCTATCATCTTGTATTTTAATTTTTAACGTCACTTTAGTTGTTAAAATTATTCAAAATAACTAAGTTGTATGTTTTTTCTATTAAACGCACTGTAATATACAGGGTGTCTCTTAGATTTGAACGAACTTTTGGTGGTCGATTGTAGGAAAATTCAAACATTACCGTGGCTATTTATAGGCCATTATTAATTAAAAGTTTCGATATTTGAGTAAATAATAAAGCCAATAAAGGCATTTATTGAGATGCAATATCCATCTTAAGCCGACGTTTCGGGAAATATTATAACCGTCCTTTCCTCTTAAAAAGTCGATGTTTTGGAAAACTTTATTGCCATTTATCTCTTTGTGGAAACGTCAACTTAGGAGCATATGAACTAAATGATCGACTAAATTAAGCATACGTCTTCTGGATATTAAGCTTAAATCGCACAATAATGGAAATAATATACCGGGTGACAGAAAAGTGTGGGAACATCAGGATAACCTGAAAAATACGAATCCTAGAAAAATATTTGTAATATAAAAGTTGTAGGAAATATTCCTGGCTATCTGACGATGACCCTGGATTTAATCTTGACCGGAACCTTCAAGGTCATTTGGAAATCAAGTGGATTTTTTCAAATGGAACACCCCACTTTTGACCACAGAAATGAAACTACCGGAAAACTCTACGATCGATATGACCTTCAGCACTTACAATATTGACCTCTAAAGATGATCTTTACTCCATAATTTAGTAAGTGCCGATGGTCATGTCCGAACGTAAAATTTTCAGCTTATACCGGAGTTAAAAGTAGGGGAATCCATTTGAAAAAATTGATTTGAAGTTCATATGACCTTGAAGGTCACGATCAAATCTAAGGTCACCGTCAGGTAGTCAGAGAAATTTCCTACAACTTTTGTATTTAAAGTTTTTTCTAGAATTGTTATTTTTCAAGTTAATCTGCTGTGCCCATACTTTTGTGCTACCCGGTATCAAAGCATATTTTCTTAGGTTTTCTTAGAAGCACCACTATCGATAACATTTATACAAATTAGTTTTAATGCCTTTGTATATTATGTGTATTTATAACATATATTTCCTTCTTGTGCAATTCGATTCATTGAATTTTTGTAAACAGTACTTGCTGACATATTTTCATATTTTAGAAAAATTGTGCAAGTAAGTCTTCTTGTACTTGTATGTATACTTGTATTTGTGCACTTGATGTTTTATCAGCAATCGGATCGATACTCACATGTATGCATCTAAATACTGGAAAGCATTTTGTTAATTCAAAGAAAGTCAGATTTGAATCCAAATTAAAGAACAGATTTGAGCGGAGGGTGGCACAAGATGAAAACAAACACATGCAAAATAACGTTTGAATAGAAATTTGAGCTTATGAAGGCCCCCTTACTGACAACAATGCTAGTGTAAGGGGCGCCACTCCTCGATATTTGACGCCTTCTCTACTTTAATCGAAGATTTAACCCTTGTATGTGAGGGTGAAGTTGTATAAGCTGTATTGTTGGTGAAGATAAAACATGAAATAACAACAATGCTGTACCACTTTCCTATTATTTTTTGTTATTTCAGGTCCATACAGTATATAATTTAATACATAATTGACAAAAACAGGCTTAACGTCACAAGTTCACGACATTCACGGTAAAGATATACACTATTTATTCTGTATTTTGTGAAATATTCTATTTCAGTAAGTTATGGTACAGGAGTCAGAGACATTTTTATCAGCTAGAGACGTTATTAATCTTGTTTCCTAGAGCATGACAGACAAAAAAAAGTGATATGAAAAATTTTTTTCTTCAACTGTTCATGTTTGACTCATTAAAAAATATTTTCAAGTTTATTGTGTATACGTTTGTTATTATTGAACTGTAAAAATGGGGAAAAACTGTGTTGTTTGTGGTGGAACTCAGAATAAAAATAGCCTGTTGCCCACTACTTGTAGGAATTAAAAAGAATAGTTGGCAAGTAGTTTTATTTTGGTCACAGTAGGTAAATAATTGTTTTTACTACTAACCTGAGCAACCACCATTATTTACTCCACTCCTCTAATGAAGAGTAGTATTTCTCCTCTTAGGTAAAAAATTATAATAAATAATTACCTAGATAAATATTGAAAAATGTTCTATACTTTTAATGAAATGAATAGAAACTTATTAACATACTAAATCACTGTCACTAAAATTTTCACCTATTTTACAATTTTATTTACACGTTTTATGCAGAACTTTTAGATAGCGTCCACTTTCTGGAAAATGACATTTAAAATTATATTCCATTAGTTTCATTTTCTCAGTTTGACAAGTAAACTCCCAGACTACTTGATGTTTCGATATATTTCAAAATAAATAGGAAATGACTACACATTGTAAAAAGCAAACAATACAGTGATAATAAACGGAAACAAAAACAGAAACGAAAGAAAGAAAGCAATACAAATTGTGTGAAGAAATCATCAATTTCATAACAGTGTTTTTCTGGCAATAGTTTTTTCAAGTTTGCCTTGAAAACACAGATGTTTCTTGTTGATTTAATGTCATTAAGTAACAAACTAAAATATTTACATCCATTGTATAAAAAGTTTTTGGTCCAAAGAGTGTCATCTGAAAGTGAACCAATTCTTTTAATCAATATGTCCTTAAAAGTGGTACGGAATTTTTTAAAATGATTCGCGAAAATAATTAATATTTGTACCGTTTAATAAAGATATAATCAATAGAATATGTTAAAGATTGTTTTAGTTCGATAACGCTTTTTAAAGGTACCTTATTTTATTCAAGAAGGCAAATTGACTGTAGCTGAACAACTAAAATGTTTGTAACAGAACTCCAGACGTTCCAGATTAACAGAGAGGGATTGAGAGAAGTTATTCAATTTACACATATTCTGTTAATAGGAGTGAAGAAAGTGGTAAACAAATAGTTGAAGGTTCGTCTCGAGAGAGTCTCGCTAATCCTGATGAAAGCCCTTTTGTGTTGAACTAATGGAGGCAGGACCATCTGTGTCGACAGAGGCGTTCGTAGAAAAAGAAATAGGATATAAAAAACTGCAATAGATAAAACTTCCGGAAATATAAATTATGGAAAAATTGATGAGGTTTCTGCAATGCTACAATATTTTTAAAAGTTTTTTTCTTGACCGTTGATATCAAATTAGCTTAATGTATATTCTGGGATTCTTAAGTTAGCTTAAATAAAAAATTCTCACATTTACCTACGTTTCGCTTTTAGCCATCGTCAGAGCAAAAACTGACTAAAACACAAGGTTTTCTTATATAATTTTACAACCTGAATATGCAATAATTTTAATATTTAAATATTTTTACACTATTATTATAATGTTTTACATCTATTTCTGTTGAATATTTTTATGCAACTAAAAACTGAAAAAATGTATTGCCAGCTTTCTTATCTGCGTTGTACTTATGGTTTAGTTTGTTGATGTCGTTGATATTTGATGTTATTGTTGATAAGATTTAGTTTATGGATGTTGAGTTTGAAGTATTCTTTAATGAATGTGGTGTGACATAATAGCATATTATTTAACGAGCATATGGCTAATAGATGGCTAATATTCACGAGGGTGAAGTTTCGTAAATCACCAGAGTGAATAGTAGTCATTATATGCGATTAGAATACTATAGCTTATCCATGACTGTCAAATATGTTTCATTAACACACGAGTGAAAAGTTTATAATCCGAGCCGAAGGCGATACAACCGATACGATATTTTGAGAAATCGTAAAATAACAAGAGTTCCTGGAATATAAACAATTATTATATTACTTTTTGATACTCTAGGAGACATCTGTAAGCGAGCGTGCAAAGCCTTGTGTTTTGTTGCTCTTCGTAGGCGATAAGAAAATAAGTAAAAAACGGTCAAGTTTTTAAAAAAAGAACTAGCGTTCTAGAAACAAGTACGAAAAGCAAGGTAACGGCCGTGTGGTAGTTTTGATTAAGTATTTCGTAATTTGCGCATAAAATATACCCATAGTGCCACTAAGAGAGAGTCTAATTGAGGATTGGTTGTTTGGTCAAAGATACCCTCCTTAGCATTTTATTTATATGTGTTTTTGGATATTAGATAACCTTGCATAATTGTATAAACGTCTCCTGTTGATGTTAGGGAAAATCGGCACGGGGAGGTAAGCATTTTGCATTAAATAATCATAAAAAGTAATAACAATGTGTATCTTTATTAGTTATGGTTGATAAAATATTAAGACCGGTCATTATTATCTTTTTAGACGTTTTTGTTTGGCTCCACTTACTTTTAAGCAGTAAAAGTAATATTTTGGGAAACATTAAGTATTAGGTACTAAGAATAACTATTGAAGTAGTCGCAAATCCTAGGGAATCAGAACAGTCAGGAAATTAGGAAAGTATTGAAAATCTTTAGTATGGAATTTTCCGGGAGAAGCATGAAACCGACACCTCGTATCACCTTTAAAGGAAGTACATATATAGTTATAGTTCAGGGATTATATAAGGTAATGTAAAGATCTAATTGTTTATTATTTGCGATATTGATACCTTCATCAGAGTCTTACATTTTTTAAAGTTTATAGTAAGAGTGTTTGGACAACTAGCTGTTTTGATTTCGCGGTGTCCAAAGACTCCGACTCTTGCAAGGGTAACGTGCACGTTATAGGAAAATATTTGTACACCACTGTTTTTGTAATTTAGGTATTTGTTGTTAATATATTTATTTATACACAATTAAGGTCCGCGTTCTTTAATTTTGACATCATTATAAATTTGCAACTCAGATTTATTTAGTGATTTTTGGCTGAGCTATCGTAAATTTTAGTTAGGGCAATATTATTATGTAAATCACTTGGCGCCCATTAGTATTCACTATTTTTATTGGTTCACTAAGATCTTCGATCCACGACCCTTATCACGAGCAAGAACATTACGTTACGTTATCACCTGTAAACTAACAAACACCTAGGTGGGCGTTATATATGGTTTAACGGCTTCTGATTTGTCGATTTTAATCTACACAACACAGTGTCCTGGATTGGAATGATACTTATTCCGACACAGTTTTCAGTTGTGGAATTTGTTGTTTCTGAATTAGTGTTAGAGAAAGATTCATACGCCATCATATATAATTATCTCGATTTTTCGGGCAACAAGTTTATTGAGGCGATATCTCGTTTTCATTGTCAGTGTCCATTTATTTAATTACATTACTCTTTTTAAGTAATGTGTAAAATTATTGTAAATAACGTTGACGTTGAATTTATTTTGACGAACCGTTTTTATGAAAACGAAATTGTATGAGAAAAAATAGTCTGTTTCTGAAATGCTACATAAAGTTATCTATTCATAAATTTTATAATAACATTAAAATTGTTTACACAATTGTAGCTATAACAGTTAACGAATAATTGGGGAGGCCCATTCCAAAACTCGCATTATCCATAAAAGATAATGAGTTATCAGCACTGATGGCTTCTACATATGACTCTATATACGTGAGCGATAATTGAACATTTTAAAAGTCCTCTTATCCTTTACTAAGTACATACGTAAAATTGCCTGACTTTGAAATCTGTGGCGAAGAATTTGAAAAGATGCGTAAAAATGTGTTCCTTGAAAGATAGATAGAAGTATGCTAAGACCTCTCTATGATTTCTGGATGCATGTGTTCTAGTTCACTGGTATAGTCCGCTTTAAAATTGATTATGGCCTTATGAAAATACCCTTCTATGTTTTATTTGAGTACGCTCCTGGTTGACTGCAATAAGACTCCATACAAACCAAATAAACTAGCGCTAGGGAAATTGTGCTGATTGAAATGCAGAGAATCTTGCATTGTGTGAAAAGAAAATATATTTTAATGTGGTAGGGTTTAAAAAATCCCGTCATTAATGTAAGTAATCAATTTCGAGTACTTTAAAGTGTTTTCCTTTTTATTGGCAATGAAAATAAACATTACTTCCTTCTTCATGGAACCAATATTTGAATAAATCAACTGGATACATTTTTTCAATACAATTCAGTTATTCAATGATTTGTTTTTTAAATAGTGTCGTTACAAATGATATTAAATTCAAGTACTGATAAGTGTTAAATATAAAAAGTAAATTAAAAACAGTATTGGTTATAGGCTATTATTATAGCAGCATTAAAGTTTGATACAAATTGAAGTTCAATTAACTTATAGATTATGCCAACTTTGTGATCGAAACATACGGGGAGTGAAGTATTCTGCAATTTGTGACAAATTGAATTAATTATTCAATCGAGATAATAACTTGGTTGAAAAATTCTTTAAATAGCAGTATTATAGAAGGTTTAAAATTAAATAAAATTAAAAGATTTTAAAGAACTGTATTAAACACAAAATGAAGGCATTTTTCTAAGTTTGTAATTATTTATTTATGATTTATATATGGATTTAATCTCGGTCGTATTTCTTTTTTAAATTGTGCTAAAGGTTAAGTTAAGGCATCAAAGTTTAATATCTTAGAAGCCATAAAAGACCCATCATCCGTCACTTTGACTTTTTTAAATTTTCATTGATCCAGTATCTTTCATAAGATTAAAGGAATGGCTGAAACAATTTTTATGAAATCTCTTGCAAGCTGAACAGCATGGCTGGGCGGTGGTCTCTAATACACAGTGAGCAAAAATCGGAAAACTTTTCCTTAATTGAGAATTTCTCTAATACATTAGTGATAAAGAAACAATTTCGTTAGAATTGCATC
Organism: Stenurella melanura; assembly: GCA_963583905.1. NCBI lineage: Eukaryota > Metazoa > Arthropoda > Insecta > Coleoptera > Cerambycidae > Stenurella > Stenurella melanura. Next base: position 139,954,092 of record OY757311.1, read on the forward strand.
AAAATTGGTAGTTCATTTACGAGATTAAAGGAATGGCTAAAGCGATTCCTATGAAATCTCTTGCAAGCTGAACAATATGGCTGGGCGGTGGTTTCTAATATAAAGTGAGCAAAAATCGGAAAACTTTCCTTAATTGAGAATTTCGCTAATACATTAGTAATAAAGAAACAATTTCGTTAGAATTGCATCAGAATTGGTAGTTCATTTACGAGATTAAAGGAATGGCTAAATCGATTTCTATGAAATTTCTTGCAAGCTGAACAGTATGGCTGGGCGGTGGTCTCTAATATAAAGTGGGCAAAAATCGGAAAACTTTTCCTTAATTGAGATTTTCTCAAATACATTAGTGATAAAGAAACAATTTCGTTAGAATTGCATCAGAATTGGTAGTTCATTTACGAGATTAAAGGAATGGCTAAAGCGATTTCTATTAAATCTCTGGCAAGCTGAACAATATGGCTGGGCGGTGGTTTCTAGTATAAAGTGAGCAAAAATCGGAAAACTTTCCTTAATTGAGAATTTCGCTAATACATTAGTAATAAAGAAACAATTTCGTTAGAATTGCATCAGAATTGGTAGTTCATTTACGAGATTAAAGGAATGGCTAAAACGATTTCTATGAAATTTCTTGCAAGCTGAACAGTATGGCTGGGCGGTGGTCTCTAATATAAAGTGGGCAAAAATCGGAAAACCTTTCCTTAATTGAGATTTTCTCTAATACATTAGTGATAAAGAAACAATTTCGTTAGAATTGCATCAGAATTGGTAGTTCATTTACGAGATTAAAGGAATGGCTAAAACGATTTCTATTAAATCTCTTGCAAGCTGAACAATATGGCTGGGCGGTGGTCTCTAGTATAAAGTGAGCAAAAATCGGAAAACTTTTTCCTTCCTCTAATACATTAGTGATAAAGAGACAATTTCGTTAGAATTGCATCAAAATTGGTAGATAGGTATTCACAAAAATGCATTAAAAAACATGTAACGGATATGCGTCTTGTGGCGTATGACGTTTCCCTTGCATCTCACCGCCACATCATTTGGCCCGCTAAGTATATATACGAGCATCCATATTAAGTTCGTTGGAAAAGCGTATAAGGCAGTGGCTACTCCAGCCTTACTGACGAGTTCACGGAGTAGCCACGGAACGAAACGCTAATATTTTCTAACTCCACATTGGTGACCCCGACGTGATACAATTGACGTGATTTGAACACGCAACATGATTTACGACATACTCTACACCTACTCTACACCCTACGGAGACACGCGCACAAGCATGCTCGAGTATATGAGTTATTTACTCCTCGATCATTGCGTTGCTTAGCCCCTCTCCTAGGATTGTGCTGATACGGGTAGAGTGCGTCAAGTAAAGAGTGGGGTACTCGCTTCGTTCCTGTCCAGTTTATCCATCGTTCTTCTTCTACCATCAGGTTTCTCGTGACTTTGTCACTGGCGGGGGAATAATGTGGCGTATGACGTTTCCCTTGCATCTCACCGCCACATCATTTGGCCCGCTAAGTATATATACGAGCATCCATATTAAGTTCGTTGGAAAAGCGTATAAGGCAGTGGCTACTCCAGCCTTACTGACGAGTTCACGGAGTAGCCACGGAACGAAACGCTAATATTTTCTAACTCCACGCTTATACGCTTTTCCAACGAACTTAATATGGATGCTCGTATATACAGGGTGTCCGGAAACAAAGTAGAAAAAAATTAACTGAAGATTCCTTAGCCCAAATTAATGGGAGTTCTTCATATAACATTTTTCAAAATACCCCTTCGTTGTCAAGTTACAGCCCCTTTAAAGGGATAATTTAAAAACTGTTATGATTTTTTTACTCAAAAAATAAAATTTCAACAAACACAATATTTGGCATATCTACTACATTTATTAAAAGGCATCTTGTGAATTTTTTTCACCCCCTTGAGTGTCTCACCAAGGGGTAGAATGGGCAACCCCTAATATATTTTTAAAAATATTTTAAAATCTATTCATTTTACATTTCAGAATAAAATATTTTTTGAATCCCTTGTTCATTCTAAAACTTTTTTATCTCATTAAAAAATGCCGTAGTACCAACCGTTTTCGTGATAAAAAATAAAATTTATGTTCATGCAATGGAGTTCATTTCAATCATTACTGAACGATAATGTTTTAAAACTTTTAGTAGGCTGCTAGTAGGCTATAATCGAATAATCTAAATATTCATTAACAAATTCTATGTAATAATAAACGTACATATTTTTTAATCAAATTGACAAATACTATATTTATTAATGGAATAATTTATGAAATACAAACAATAATATTAAAAAAAGTGAAACAATTTTGACAAACAAGAACATATTTTTCCAAACTTAAATTAACTGCTCAAAATGGCGCCCTTCAGTACGAACACATGTTTGTAACCTTCGTCTCAAATTGCCGTACAAGCTCCGTAGAATTAGTGGGGAGTTACGAATTTCGTCAGCAGTATTAAAAATGGTTTCCCTCAAAACGTCTTCATTTGGAAGTGGTGTAGAGTAAACGACATTTTTCATATGCCCCCAGAAATAAAAATCTAATGGATTCAAATCCGGGGACCGGGGGGGCCATTTAATTGTAGCTTCTTGTCCTCTTCCAATCCAACGATTTCTAAAATATTGCGAAAGCCATTCCCGAACTTGTACGGAATAATGGGGACCCGCTCCGTCTTGCATATACGACATATCTTGGCGTAATTCAATGGGTAAGTCATCGAAAAGCGGAAACAAGTCATTCTGTAAAAAATGCAAGTACGATATCCCATTTAATCTGTGAGGTAACACAACTGGTCCAATTAAATAATCGTCTATAATTCCAGCCCAAATATTAATAGAGAAGTTGTACTGACATCGTTTAGCTACCACAGCGTGCGGATTTTCATCGTTCCATAGGTGCTGATTACGAAAATTTATAATCCCATGACGAGTAAAACAACACTCGTCAGTGAACAATACTTTTTTTGTGAATTCTAATGGTTTCCTTAAAATAGTTGTACAAAAAGCCTTCCTTACTGGAAAATCACGTGGGAGCAATTCCTGAACCCTTTGCAGATGGTAAGGGTGCAGTCCTTGCCGCTTCAAAATCTTCCATATTTTCCATCTACTTACATTAAAATGAAGAGCAGCCCGTCTAATACTCATTTCAGGATTCTCTCCAAAATATTCTAATATCTGTTCTTCTAAGACAGGTGCCACTTCTACTTCACGACCAGTATCTCGATTCCTTTTTTCAAAAGAACCCCTTTCTCTGAGCCGTATGTGGATATTGGTAAAAGTCGCCACATTAGGTGTAACACGGTTAGGAAACCTCAGGTTGTATTTTCTTTGGGCTGCTAGAGAGTTTCCTTTGCATTCACCATAAATGAAATGCATATCAGCATATTCTTCACTACTATAAATATGTCTAGGCATTTTAAAAGCTTACGACATAGAAAAAATAATGGTTTTAAGTAAGAAATAAACTATGTAATTATTTCCAATAATTGACATGAGCCTACTAGATGTGGTAGACCAATTCCAATAAATACTTAAATGTTAATACTACTGTCAAATTGAAACTTGAAGGCAGCCTACTAAAAGTTTTAAAACATTATCGTTCAGTAATGATTGAAATGAACTCCATTGCATGAACATAAATTTTATTTTTTATCACGAAAACGGTTGGTACTACGGCATTTTTTAAAGAGATAAAAAAGTTTTAGAATGAACAAGGGATTCAAAAAATATTTTATTATGAAATGTAAAATGAATAGATTTTAAAATATTTTTAAAAATATATTAGGGGTTGCCCATTCTACCCCTTGGTGAGACACTCAAGGGGGTGAAAAAAATTCACAAGATGCCTTTTAATAAATGTAGTAGATACGCCAAATATTGTGTTTGTTGAAATTTTATTTTTTGAGTAAAAAAATCATAACAGTTTTTAAATTACCCCTTTAAAGGGGCTGTAACTTGACAACGAAGGGGTATTTTGAAAAATGTTATATGAAGAACTCCCATTAATTTGGGCTAAGGAATCTTCAGTTAATTTTTTTCTACTTTGTTTCCGGACACCCTGTATACTTAGCGGGCCAAATGATGTGGCGGTGAGATGCAAGGGAAACGTCATACGCCACATTATTCCCCCGCCAGTGACAAAGTCACGAGAAACCTGATGGTAGAAGAAGAACGATGGATAAACTGGACAGGAACGAAGCGAGTACCCCACTCTTTACTTGACGCACTCTACCCGTATCAGCACAATCCTAGGAGAGGGGCTAAGCAACGCAATGATCGAGGAGTAAATAACTCATATACTCGAGCATGCTTGTGCGCGTGTCTCCGTAGGGTGTAGAGTAGGTGTAGAGTATGTCGTAAATCATGTTGCGTGTTCAAATCACGTCAATTGTATCACGTCGGGGTCACCAATGTGGAGTTAGAAAATATTAGCGTTTCGTTCCGTGGCTACTCCGTGAACTCGTCAGTAAGGCTGGAGTAGCCACTGCCTTATACGCTTTTCCAACGAACTTAATATCGATGCTCGTATATATACTTAGCGGGCCAAATGATGTGGCGGTGAGATGCAAGGGAAACGTCATACGCCACACGTCTCTCGTTTACACGATAATTTTTTAAATACGTTTTCCACTAATTTCGAGACTGATGTCTAAAATACCTTTCACGTTGCAAGAAATTTAAGAAATAATTTTAAATCTAATGCTCTGTATCTTATTAAGTAGCAATATCTTACTAGATCATAGATTATATTTTGATTTTGCGAACTTGCTACAGAAGAATATCGCATTATTTATAAAACATATGCTATATAGAATAAATCTATTTGATTTTATGCAGTTATTTAGATGAAAATAGTAAACCAATTAAACAGAATTCAATAGTATTAATAGTTTAATCATTTGTAACGAACGTTCTATTGCATTTTATAACATACAGGGTGTTTCACGAGGAAACGAACATGCTTTAATGGCAGATATAGAGGACACCAAGAGTAATCATAATCACCCACAGAAAAAGCTAGTTGGACCCTCCTTGTTGAAACACAGGGAGTTTTATGTATTTTAGCCAAAATTTCTATTGGTTGTTATCTTGTAAAGGAATGATATAATAAGTTAATATTTGGTACATATAATACACTAGTAATTTTGAATAAGTTCTTGTATCACACACACACAAAAAATCCAGGTCCAGACTCGAAAAAAAAATGTTCTTCGTTGTTCTTCAAAAGAACAGTACCCTCTATATGTTCTTTATTTTTTTCAATATTTATTTTTAAAAGTACATAAAAAACTAAAAAAAAGCGGTTTTATTAATTTCTTTGCCACACTTTTGCCTCATTCCAAATAAATTTCAATAAATAATGCAATATGAGACTTTAGAAAATATCGATGAATGATACGCGCAAAAAATGCTTCCACTATTAAATTAGGCATTTATTTTCTCTTAATCAATTATTATGTTTTAATCACCAATTTTTATGAATGGGGTAAAAGAAACAAAGAAAATATTTTTACAGGCCACCGAATCTACTGCATTCCTTTCACTTAATAAAAACTAGTAAAACAACAACATAATCTACTTATTAACAACAACATTAATGATCACTACCAACTTGCATAAAAATAATGTAAATTAGCAAAATACCAACAAGCTATATTCAGATATTGTTATCAAAACGTGTTTACAAATTAGAATCATAATTAAATTTTATGTTCAGAATGACCTCATTCAACTTCAGTACATTTTCTGATGGAGTTTACGAGATGTCCAGTTGATCTTCTTATCAGATCTGGATTGTTTCTAATTTCATCCCAGGAATCAACAATCCTTTAAATTAACTGATCCCTGTCATTAATGTCCACAATGTAAACCTCACTTTTCAACTGAGCCCATTAAAAATAATCTACAGGGTTGAAATTCGGAGACCTTGCCGGTCATAGATGAGGACCTTCCCGACCATCTATCTGTTTGGATACATATCATTTAAATGATATCTAATTTGGTTGGAGAAATGCGGTGGGGCTCCATCATGTTAAAAGAACATACCTCGGATGTTTAAATTTTCTTAAAGATTCGGTAACGTATGTTGTAGAAAATTAAGATAAACTTTACCAGTTAGTACTTACTACCTTAAATAGAATGTGGTCCTAACAAGTCACCGCCTACAAGTCCAATCCGAGCGTTGATAGAGAATCTATGTGGTAATCACGTTTTGCATATGGGTTTCTCTGGGACCGTATGTGAGCATTTCTAGAATTATTGATACCATTCCTTGTAAACTGCGCCTCGTATGCGAATAAAGTTCTGTAAACTACTCGTTGCTTTTCAGATACCGAACGACAAACAAAAAGTCAGGCGATTGACTTCATCGCCTGGTGCAAGACCAACGTACTAATGGAATGTGGTACAGGTAAAACTGTTCATTTTTCAGTATCCTCCATATTCTAGTTAGACTTGAATTTTGATTGACCATATGTAAAATATTATATTCGTCTTACCTTATGTTGAATTATGGAATTGCAGCCGTAGAAAACTTGCCATGTTCTCTGGAATACTGATATATGGACCTAAAAGTTTTATGGCGAGGCCTTCGCCTGTTAGGAAACCGAATTTGATATTATCTTTCCGCTGCCCTGTAAATTTAATAGTGTAAGCATTTTTGTGCATATCATTCATTTATATTTTCTAAAGTCACGGATCTCTTCTTAAAATTCTTTGAGTAAGCTACGAAGCATGCTGTATACTATTAATTTAATTTTTCTGCTTTGTTTTAGACAGATATGAAACATTAAAATATTGAATCTATCACTATTTTAATATTTCATATCTGTCAGCCATAATTGAATCAATATTTTATTATTACAACTTACTAACTTTTCTTTTCTTACATTTTGTTGGGTATTTTGCCACTGAAAAATATTAAAAAAATTTTAATGAACATACTTCTGCGCCAAACGGATCAGACAGAGGTTGGTTCTTGAATACTTGACTGTTTCAAAAAGTCTCACACCTAAAAATATATAAACTAGAACAATGTTATAAACTGAAAAATGAAAATGAAAGCTATAGGCAGTTAACGTTTCGGAAGATAATCTACTTCCATTCTTAACACTTTTTTGGCCGTCAACCATGACAATTCTTTGTTTATGTATTTCCATAGTCACGTGACACATTAAATTATATTTATCTTATTTTTACTTACTTCGTATCTAAGGATGGGCAATCAACTAGTACAAAAATCTATTGAATAATTTGAAATGCATCTATCCTCGTCATGGTTGACGGCCAAAAAAGTTTTGAGAACGGAAGTAGAATTTCTTCCGAAACGTTAACTGCCTATAGCTTTAATTTTCATTTTTTAGTTTATAACATTGTTCTAGTTTATACATTTTTAGGTGTGAGACTTTTTGAAACAGTCAAGTATTCAAGGATCAACCTCTGTCTGATCCGTTTGGCGCAGAAGTTTTTTCATTAAACATTTTTAAATATTTTTCAGTGAAAAATACCCAACAAAAGGTAAGAAAATCTGAATATGCCACAAATAAACAATTATAGACAATAACTTACTAACTGACCTAAAATGAGCTTTTCTAATATATTCTCTGTAATTAATGCATTCAAATTAAATGTGTTGGAACAGATACGATTTGTTGACAATTGTGCTTAAATCACACGTAAATAAATTACATACTTTTATTCGGGGCAACAATCAATTCTGGATTTGTTGTCGTTGTCATATTTAAAAAGCCATTGCATTTAAAATCACAAAAGTTGAAAGCGCCGAAAATCCATTACCAATATCTGCATTATTTCTGAAGCTCCTTCAACGCCAACTTATATAATGAAAGCCGTTATGACGTCAACAATGGCTTCGGCGAGACACTTTCACAAAAGCTCGGCTGCCGTGCGTTTGACAGATTTTAAAAAGAATACGACTACTGATAACGGTCTAAAAAGTAGATGTGGGGTGTTCGAATTTAAAGTACGTGTCTACGAATTGTTAAATATTATGTCAGATTCATATCTCTTAAACAAGAACTCGAATATAGAGGAGTTGCACAAAAGCGTTATAATGTGTTCTTTGCTAAATAATTTTCATTTTGAAAATCGAAATATAAATTTTTGTCCATAACTGTCTGCATTGATTGTGTCATTATTATAGAAATACAAGAATCAAATAAATACTTCTTTCAATTCATTCTCAGCAGATTATTTGATTAACTCAATAGCATTCGCATGTATCTGATGCGGTGTCACATCAAATTTCATCAAACAAATCTCCTGTTTAAAAAATAGGGTCCAATATATTGATATACTTAATGAAATTAGTAATGAAAAATATTGCTTTCGGAATCCCTCAAGGGTCAGAATTAGGACCACTTATGTTTATACTTATAATTTACGTGAATGATTTATCTTAACATTTTTAAAACGGCTTTATTACATCATATGCAGATGAGAATTTACAGTGGGGACAGAATCCTAAAATGTACAAGAATGTTTTAATATTTTAATCATCTTATTAATGAACCTTAAAAGGTACTAGAATCTCATTTTGCGACATTTTTTCTGTTGTGCTGAAATGTTATGACAATTTCAGTCTAGCATTTGCATATTATTTTTCTTTGTTAAATCATTCCAAAGTATTTCTTTTCTCTGTCATTAACACGCACAAGACGGTTTTTTTATTTTAATTGAGTAATTATCGACGCTTGAAAATGCTTATGAAGTTAACAATATCCGCTAAATTTAGCAAGAATTTCTTTTAGCGAAATGACTACAACATTTTATCCTGTCTTTAAACCCCTCAACTTTTTTGCTTTTCAAATATAAAAACCTTTTATATGCGGCTCTACAACTAATATATTGTTGCGCCCCTAGGTACGGGTAGCATGAATTAATAAAGTAGTAGATATTGCAGGCTACTGTATTATTATTAGAGACAGCCACCCTTTTAAGGAAACCTATATGATGCTACTAGGGAGTTTTAACACAGAAATGGCGCTGGTGGTACAGTTTCTAAAGAAGGCCGATCGAGACTTTGCTTGATTGTTCCAGGTACCTACCTATACGAGAAAGTTATGGAAAAGTGTGGACCATTCCGGAATTTTTTAGAGACATCTGTGAGGTATATAAGGCGACCAAGTCACGGCGGGAAGGTACTTTTTGAGTGAGTTAGGGTTCAGAGAAGTTCGGATAACCGAAGTGATCCTGAGTGATTGGTAAAATGAAGTATCAAATAATAAACATTGTTTAAGGTTATATTAATCTAGTAAATGTTTTGTGAATTATAGTCAATAAATAATGTACTGTTAGTATATCGTGTTATAGTTTTCCAACGACCCAAACCACAGTTTTTGGGGGTTGTTTCCCAGTGGGTGAAAATCCATGATAATATGTAATCTGATGGCCGAGAGAACAAGTTATAATGTGACAAAGAACTTATTGAATGAGGAGCGGATTAGTATCTTGCATATTACATTATTTTCTGAAAGTCCTTAGTATATATCTTTCCTCAATTTATAGCTGTAACATAGTTTAGTAAGGGGTCCAAAGCTTTAAAAATTGAAAAGACCCATTCCAACAAGGTAAATGATTTTTGGAAACGAATTCAGGAAGAGGGTCCTTAGGGGCATCAGAAATGGCTTGTTGGACTTTTGTTGGCGCTTGCGCAACTTCTCCACAAGAAAAAAACATGGCCGAATGTTATCTCAAGAATTTGTGTTTTTAAACGTTTACCTCTCGCTAAAAAATTAACTACTTGCGATATCGATCTGATTTTTTTATATCTATATACTACACATATGAGCGCATCTATCTGTACTAATAGACCTTCAAAATCACTTACGGTTTTTTTCGAAATAAATCCAAAATCACATGAACGAATTTTGTGTGTTTGTAATTTCGACGTGCGGGCAACTATATTAAATATTCGAATTTTGTATCTATTACATACGAATGAAATATGGTTTAAAGATCAAAAAAGTTTTTGCAAAAAAAAATTAGCTCGATATCTTATACAGTTTTCGAGATACGGATTTTTAAATTCGACCGTAAACGTGACAGCTACGGCAGGGCTCGTTCTGTGCAATTGTGGATAGATCATATATTGGTCTAATACCTAATTTGATTTAGGTGTTACATTATTCTTGATCATTAGATCACTCATTGTCTAAAAATTATTAAACAATATTTCGGTGCAATAAATACGTGGTTTTAAATTATGATGTAATTTGTTACATGTAATATACTGCCATCCTAGGCCAAAATGACGTACTTCAGTATACGCTCCTCTTGAGATATTTGACATTTTATGCCGCTAATCTCAGCACATCTTGTTTTTTAAAATAGTTTCATTCTATTTTTGGATTTAATTCTATGAGGCAGATGCAAAAATAATGGTTTATTGATTATTGAAAAAAGTCGATCATTTAACAAGGAAACTTTGAACTACGTCCAATTTGCTTAGGAAATTTTAAGTTACGTCATTTTGGTTTAGGACAGTATATCTAGACTTGCAAATAGAGTACGAAATCGTTAATAAGTTTTAATAAATTGAGTTTAAAAATAAAAATTGACCTAAACTTCAGATTTAAAAAAAGTATGATATGACTTAAGAAAACAAGCCAATCATATAAAATACATTTCTGAATATTGGTGCAAATAAGGACAAATGTTGCCCAATAATGTGAACTTGGATTCCTCCCGCCTAGCATAAAATTTGAAGTGCAGTCATGAATAAACGAACACAATAATATTTACGAAAGTATGTTTAATTTTTCTAAAATAGAAAAACTACAAAAGTTTTGTGGGTATACGACAACAAAGGGTATTTTATAGTATTCACGAAACCAATAAATAATTATTTAAAAAATATGAAGAAAATATTGTAAATATTGTTTATTGGCAGTCTATGTATTGTGTGACCTGTCAGTTATTCTTTCCGAAGGGGAAAAAGTGAGCAGTTACAGTTGCATTAAATCAAACAGGACATCTAAACAGTTTGACTAATCTTAGAGATAACTGCGATGCAATTGGTGATCTTGTGATTGAAGATGGTCGTAAGACCTATGTGAATCTGTATGGCCATAGCGAGTTTAATTAGATTCACCAAGGTAGCATTTATTTTTCATAAAGTTATTAGACATACGTTCGCTAAGTCCTACAAGAGAGCTTACTTACTGCATTTGAAACGGTCACTAAGTCCAGTAGTTTGGTATGCTTAGCTTAGCTTGCAACTGAAGTACTTAGCGAAGCAGGGTCAAACCCTGCTTACTGCAAAATAATTTTAATTGTAAAAATTATTCACAAGAAGTGGTTTAGATTCTCCTATACTTTCCTTACCTAACACAAAATCCTGGATTTTAAACAAATTACCTCGGTGACTTGAAAAACGGTTAAGAAAACACATCACACTCTTCCAGAAAATTTGGATATCTGATAGAAAATAACCAAATAAACCCACAAATGATGACAAAAAACCACAAGTGGTTAAAAAAAAACCAAAAAGTGGAATTGTAAAGTAGAGTGTGACTAAAAATATTGATGTTCTGTTGCATGTGCATGTGCATGTGGCCTTTCCTACAATTGTTTTAAGGGCAGAAATAATACAGAGCAGTGTTTAACAGACAGTAATTCTTACTAGTATAGTAGTGCTTTGTCGATGCTTACTGAGCTGTGTACAATTATGCATTATTATTATTATTACTTATAAATTACACGTTTTGTGTACGTGTTTATATTTTATTTCTATATTGTATAATGATGGTATATAATAAACATCTCCATATACAACACCTTCATAACCTATAGATCTAATAAATCCTATGCCAAATGAGTTTCATTTTACATATTAATATTTTTGTAAAATTATAAATAATAATAACACAATATCAAAAATGTATTGGCTTACTATCTTGATGCATTACAATTAACCAGATAGCAGTACGTGAGATAATAGCCGCATGGTAATAGGAGTATCACGGACCTAAATTATGGTTTAATTTGAAAAGTCTGTAACTCAAAAATTGTAAAAGATATGGAGGTAATTTTTTTTGCAAAAACTTTTTTGATCTTTAGACCATATTTCATTCGCATATAATATATAAAAAAATTAAACATTTAATATAGTTGATCGCACGTCGAAAATTCAAACACACAAATTTTCTTCCTGTGACTTGGGATTTATTTAGAAAAAAATCGTAAGTGATTTCTATCAGTACATATATATGCGCTCATGTCAGTAGTATACAAATATAAAAAAACAGATCAATATCGCACGTAGTTAATTTTTTAGCGAGAGGTATATGTTTAAAAACATAAATTCTTGAAATAACGTTCCGCCATCTTTTTTTCTTGTGGAGAAGTTGTGCAAGTGCCAAAAAAAGTCCCACAAGCCATTTCGGATGCCCATTAGGACTCTCTTTCGATATGCGAGTTCAAAATTTATTTACCTTGCTGGAATGGGTTACTTGGGGATTTTGACGGCTTTCGAAGGCGTGGGTGGACCCTCTACTAGTTGGTGTGATTTCATCAACGGAGGTTATCGTTAGTGGTTATTATATGTTGCCTAATGTTGTTGTCTAACTTAAATAACTGAAGGTGGTGCATCTGAGCTTTCAAATATTTATTATAATAACTGAACAAAACTACGCGGATGTCGAAATAATTAAGAAGTTTCTCACTTGATGAGTAGCAACGTCAATGTTCATAGAATTAATAACATAAATGGACAATTTATTTTGATGCTACTATGGATAAGATGCTCGATAACTATTTCAAAATAAGAAAAATAACTGGATCTGTTCACCTATAAAAAAATAATTACTGTGCTTCTAAAAACTATATTTTGTTCTAGAAACCCATTGTTGTGTAAAAGATATTGTGTATGCACATTATATAAGAATAATTTTCTATTAAGGTAGAGACAAATAGATGGAATGAATGCGTCAACATTCTTTTCAGAAAATAGCAGCCACAGTTCTTTCTTACAGTGAATCTCCAGAGAACGCGCGCTCGTTACAATAGGGCTTTTCTATTCGAAAGCTCGCTGTTGTATGACTTTTACGTTTCTTCCTATAGCTTTAAAGAACAAAGCTCATTCTAGGAGCTTTTACGTTATTCAGTTCCGATACTGATGACAATAATACTCGTTTTATATTATGGTCGTATTGAAATACTTTTGTCTGTTTCATTTTAAGCAGAATTTATTCTCATTTTCAAATGGTATACTATTATGATATGAGTTTTCCTCTCTTCATACCTTTGTTTGTATCGTAAATATTGTTTTGACAGCCAATTTTTATAACGTTTAAATTTATACAAATTATAGGGGCTATTAGCTCACACAGTTTCATAGTCTAGTTCAAGATTTCAGGTTAGTAAATCATTCGTAGTATTTCTGTATAATTTATTGACTACATTTACAAACAGCAGAAAAATCTATCTATGAGAACTAAAAGAAAAACTGTTTGTAAAATTATTGATGTACAATCTTTGCATTCTTTCGATAACCTGAACTGTCTTGCGCACAAATAAGAAGAATCTCGGATTGAGCAAAATGCATAATTTTTTTAAACATCACAGATGAATAGATCACTAAAAAACATTATTTTTCCAGTATTCTATTTTTTTAAATGTTCTGATTAAACGTTAAAAAAATTATTTACCGCAGCTGTCAATTTAACTGCGTTTAAATGGAGAAGTTTCCGCGCTACTTGTGTGTGACGTCAGCGGGCACATCGCACCGACCGAAAACGTATTGTGATTGCGAATGTGTACACATTATTTATGTTGTGCTGTGGAAAATACAAAGAAAAATAACTATAAATATTGTATTGTGTCCAAATGTACAAATACTACAATAAAAACTCCAGAAAAGTTATTTTTTAATGTGCCAAGATGCGATAAAGTTAGGAAGAAATAGTGCAGAGCTATGAGACGAGACGACCGAAATGCAGAATTATCGCCATCCTCAAGATTATATTGCTGCCAGGATCATTTTGATGTAAATTTACCCATTAAAACTAATTATTTAATAACAATATTATGAAAATATGTACCTAACCCTTATATTATTGTGATAATTTGTTTACATATTATGGTGAATTTGGTCACTTTCCTATTTATAGGAATACAAAAGTTTATTAACTTCTGTTAATAGGAACCTTGAATTAAAATGCATAAATGTATAAGAACGGTGGGAATAATGTAACTCCTCGACGTTCTACATATTATCCAGTTATATATTTATATATACCTATCTTTGTATGTTAACAGTTATTTACTATTAATGTACCTACCTACCTACCTATAAGTATGTACTTAGTAAGTGACGGGAGGTATTTATTATATAAAAAGTAAAGCATTCTAAAATGAAAAATGTTAATTAATATAACATTAAAATATTGCCCTGTTTACCTATTTTGAGGTTAGGTACATAAATAATTTGTTATATTTAACTACAGTAAAAGGATAAAAATGGGCACAATTGAATTAATATTTAGAATAATGAATGACACATACCTTGTTGCTTTAGTACCTCTAATTTCTGCACTAATAAAATCAGCATTAGTAGCAAAAAAATTTGTCATCATAAACACATTAACAACGGGCAAATTGTCACTCTGGTCCCGTAAAAACCCACTGTCCGTCTTTTTTACCACTTAATAATTAAAATAAATAAATAAATGAATGATTTCTTTTATGAAAATATCAATACACATTTACAAAACACAAAACAATTTACGATTTAACGCTTTGCAGATAGACGACCATTAGACATTATGCCGAATGACGTCACACCAATAGCGTGGGGTTTTCAGTCATGTGGATATGTTCCCATAAAATTTTGAATTTCAAAGTCATTTATTCAGGTTACACCTTTCTTTATACCTTTTCTTCATTACTTCCTCAACTTATATAACATAACGAAAAAATAATAAATTATTGCATTTCTAAAATTCATACATATGTTGCTCATTGTAGTTGACAGTGTTCAACTTATTTGTTTTTTTTTTAATTTGTGGTGATTGTGGCTAGGAAATGCACTCCTCCATTATCTCAGTGTGGCAGACTCTTCATTTTTTTAAATTATTTCTGGGTCATTTTGTACCTTTTAGTTTCACATTTGTGCACTAAAAGGAATTTTTTTTCTGTCTCCAACTTTATATACGTGTATATATATTTCTAATATTTGTTTATTGTTATGATACTTATTACAACTTAACCTAGATATCTCTCTCTCTATTTCTATTATTATCACAATTATTTTTTTTAATAAGTAATTAAGTACGTACGTTTTTTGTTTTTTTCACTTCTACTTATTTTTCATGTATAATTTTTTTTCAGTAATTTTTTGGAAGAGAGAACGAAGACACTATCATGACTAGGGGTCTGTCTAGTCTTACGCACAAATAAGAAGAACCTCGGAATGATTTATGTTACATTGGGAAAACAAGAAGATCACTTAATACATGAAATTTAGATAATTTTCTGTTTTATGTTACAGTTTTATTCCTAGATTTTTTATATGAACACACAGTAATTTGTATTATTTCAAGGTTTTTAGAGCCCAATAGTTGCACTAAATTAAATAGCAGGCATATTTTTGATTTGTACATTTCTTTAACAAATTCATCAATTTTGTCAGATTTAATTCACAGTTAAGAAGTATATGCTCCGCATCACCTAATTTGCAACAGTCACGATGAGGACTGTCCTCAAATTTCAATTTATGTAGGTAAGTAGAAACCAGTATGTGATTGAATCTGAGTCTACATATATTTTCGATGCTATTTTTATTGAATTTACTGTCTTTGAACTATGGCGTTTTGGTTGTGGTTGGTTGTATATTTTTGTAATACATTCCGCTTAGTTCTTGCCTGTAAGCGTTTTCCCGATCATTACATGTTTTTTCTCTATTAGTGGGGAGTATCCTCACATCATCCTCATTTTACCAATTCAACGCTGCGCTGTTAGTTGCCTAACCTATTCTCTGTGCTTGTGAATGAAATGAATTTTATTTAAAATTTTATGTTCGAAACATTTATTTAAAAATCATTGAAATTGTTAACACTTATTTCTATGTCCCCAATTCCCTATTTCCAGCTAATTATATTAAAAACTAATTACAACATTATCAAATTTATGCTTATTTGCGTAGGGGAAGTCTTATTTACTAAATACTGTTTGTCACTCTATTATTGTTGTAAGATTACTTTTATAGGTTACATTTGCTGTTGAATTTATTAAAAACTATTTCAAGTAATTGTTTTAAATTCTTACTTTGCATTTCGGTTGTATATTTGCTGATATATTGCATAAAATTGTCTGCTTTGTTAAATATTATTAGGTAAGTTATACTTTTTGAGTATTAACTTGATTATTAAACTCTTTCGTCCTTCTTGGAATAGTTTCATTCAATTTTCCTATTAAATTTCAATTTCTTTCAGTATCCTTCTGAAAATCCACCATCTCCAACTCGTTGTTGATGTCTTCTCTTCTTTTTTTTTGTTCCTAGGATCAAGAAACTTTTCATTTTCAGAGCCTGCTTGTTGCAATTCCCAGACACTGTCATTAGTCCAAAAAATTATATGTTGTCATTCGTTAATGCCAGCCTATGACATTTGTCCTGAATTTCAGCTTGCCTGATAAATTTTTGTCTTGATTTTCCAAAGTATTATTATTTTCCCTATTTTTGTTGAACTGTTGTGGTGAATTTTGATGTTTGATGCTTTTTCCTGATGTCCTCCTGTTTATGTCAAGGTAAGTCTCATTTCAGAGACTGTCCTTTTCTACTTACCACAAACACTGTCATGGCACTTAGTTTTATTGCACTTGGGTTTTATATCGATGTTTTGTTTAAATTTTGCACTAGCAGCTTTTTCTCTAGTCTCGCTGCTCATTTCTTAGTCTATTTAATATAGTTTTAACAAAATACTAATGCATAATTAAAGTTACTTAAATTCTAATGAAATTTCTTCCTTTTTCAGCATATTCCCGCCTTGGATTTGGATTCTTATGCAGCAAATGAATTGAACTTGTGCCCTGAATCTGGTTTTGTGATTTTACAGTGATTTTGTTAGCGATTATTTTATTCACTTCAAATTCTAAGAGTTGAAATTGAGCTGCCGCAGCTTGCTTTTTGTGTTTTTTAGCGTTTTCCCGAATTTATTTAAAGTACCTTGGTACTTTAAATAAATTCTCTAGGATAAACACTGACTTTTGTCATTTCTTTATATTTTATACCATTTTTGTTAATTTCTTAATAATGATTTTACTAGTTAAAACGACTACATTCTAAATTTCCTATTTCTAGTTTGGTCTTTCTTTAATTAGGTGTTTTCACTATATGCAAATTATCTTTTTCGGTATTATTAAAATGAAGTACCTAATGTATTAAAACATTTCCCTGTATTGAAAAAGCAATCTGTCGTCCATTAAATTAATATTGCAACAAATAAATAACACAACATTTTTATATTTGAACAGCTACGTGACACTGGTGACGTCATCGATTACATCAAACAATAATATCGCATGTACGTAGTATATAAACATAGCATTTTAAAGACTGTTTGTACGTTCCTACCTGTGATTTAATTCGAAAAGGCTAATACAGGATTCGTAAGAGCTACTTCAGGAAATTTACCGGCAGTGGATGTGTTCATGATCGCAAAATTTATGAAGAAAGATGAACGTTTCAACATAGTAGAAGTGAGCGGCTCTAAAACTGCAATATAACGACTATATTTTTTTATTTTCTTTGTATTTATCTATTTTTACTTTAACGTAGTCTATTGATTCCTATATTATGATTATTGTATATAAAGTATAATTTTGCTAAGATGACACTATCGGCAATAAAACGACAGACAAAGAGAAATGCATATATCACCTTTTCTCGCGCCTGTCCTGGCAGAGAACGATTGCAGCCCCGCCCCTAAGTTTGTAGATATACGTGGTTTAATTTCTTGTCTTGCTCTTGCTCAAGAATTAAATAAGGATTTTGTATCTACACTTTCAGAAGTTATCCTTATCTAATTCTTGAGCAAGAGCAAGACAAGACATGTAACTACGTGTATCTATAAACTTAGGGGCGGGGCTGCAATCGTTCTCTGTTCGAATAGGCGCGAGAAAAAAAGGTCAAATATGCATTTCTCTTCGTCTGGCGTTTTATTGCCGATAGTGTCATCTTAGAAAAATTATACCATACTTGCTCAATATAATATATATACAAGGTTGATATCGAGGTTGATATTATAAAAACATAACCTATAAATGTCGGTCATAAACTTGTAATGTAAAGAGGGTTAGGTAGCTAGTTATTCATTATTTTAGATTAATACTCATGTATGGTAATGAAGTTTTAAACTTACTTGACTTACTCAGTTTACTTTGAAATGATCCTCACAGCAGAAAAATAATATTGATGCTGTTGTAGGTGGATCATGTCTAGCGGTTTTGTCACTATATTTTGTGTAGTTTTTGTTTTGGTATTGTCACGAAAACCTTTTCAGGTGCGTTCTTGGATGTATTTTTGCATTCTGGCACAAAACACCACTTATTTTTCATTATAAAACGTTAAAGTTTTGCAAAATAACGTGCATTTATAATACACAACCCATGTTTGTTTACCGATAATGTAACCTCTAACGTCATCGGTGCGGGATACGGTAAGGGCCTATTTTAAGGAATAAATCGATTGCTCGGCAAAATTCATTTTCTTTTAACCATAATTAAGTATTATCTTCACAGTCAAAGAGTATTTAAAATTTGTGAAAACACCGAATTCTACTATTATTTTACTTAACATTATTTTGTTAGCTACCTATAAAAATGCATATCATCATACATGTATTTATGCTTAAATAAATAACATTAAAAGGCAACGAACTCGCGTTTCCATTCGAGAATATCTGGCAATAGTGCTCACAAAAATAAATAATGAGACACTTTTTAATCCGAACGTTAGTTTGTTAGTACTTCTGGCAAGAATGTAATAGACATTGCTTTGGAGAGTTGGGAATAAAATAAAGTCTTTAGAGACGTAATCAGAGTAATGCATGGAGAGGAATGAGTAGTAAAAGGATAATTGAAAAGGTTTGTCAGGTCTATGTAAATTTTACGACACTTTGACTATAACAATGTAATGTGACTCAGATATTTGCCAATTTATATATAACGGTTTTTACATAAATTATATATGTATGTATATAGTGTGTTTCACTTGTCACGGTAGAACCTTCGTAACATTGTTATTGATACATCGATTTATTTTAAAGCTGGTTAAGTCGCGCACCTCTGCAAGGTAATTAAAGTCACATATACGTATTTAATTTAGACGCACAGATTGTGGGGGTGAAAATTGAATCAGTTCTTAGGTAAATCATATTAGGAAGTTTTTTGCCAAGAAATATTGCCACCATCTTACAGGGTATTCTTTAAAACCACATTGTAAACCTTAATATCTAAAATCGATTTTGAGAGCAAAAGTCGATCGATATTGTTATTTTATCATTATTACATCGACCTAAAAATCGATATTAGCGAACAAAGTTCAATCAACCGACCGACGCAACGGTGTTTGTTTCATAATTTTTAGTGACGACGTTTTTAAATATGGTTCAATTTTTTCAAAATTTTTCACCTATTGATTTCGAAAGTACTGTCGTGGACAATAAATAATAGGACATGTCTTCTAAAATTTAGTTTTGTACATCCAACTGTAATATTTGTGACATTGTCATTCATTATTTCCACATGCACGTAGTGGATTGGAAGTATAATAATCGGTAAAAAAATTTCAAAACTTTTTTTTCTTGAAATAGGTTTAGTATGTCATGAAATGTCGAGATTTTAAATTTGAGCGAAACAAAATTTCTGTCTGTCTGTAACTTTTTTTTTGTCCGCACGTTTTCTACCCAACGGTTTAAGATGTTAACTTGAAATTTTGTACACGTATATATTATAACGAAATCTAGAACTGGATTGCTCTTTGAACATCTCCGGTGAAGGGTTTGGGGGCTAAATAGGGGTAAATAAGGGGAAATAAGTAAAGCAAGCTGGTAAGAGTACGGAAATTTGAAATTTGGTGTATGTAGTAGAAGCCAAAACCAAAATTTTTATAATATTTTCCATCCACCCACCACCCCCCACTATAATTATTAAAGTTGTTGATAAAATAAAATTGAGATATTCACTTGAAATTTGGTATATTATATGATATATGATATATGATATATTATAATGACATCTGGAACTAGATTATATTTTGGGATTATTTCATTGAAGGGTTGGGGCTTAAATATGGGTTAATATGGGATAATAAGTAAAGCAACTGGTAAGAATACAGTAACTTGGAATTCGGTGTATGTACTAAAAGCAAAGGCCTCAAATTTTTTTATAGTATTTTTGGGGTTATTCTGAAATAAATTATGTATATAGGAAAACACAAGTACGGATTTTATGTGAATGAGATCTAGACCAAAAACTGTAAATTCATTAAATAATTGATTTGAGGTGTATAGTATGTTTTTAAATAGTATAACTTTTATTAAATATTTCTGAGTAATTTTAAGCATTTCTAAATTTGAAGGATATGCTCCACCCCAGATTGAAATTCCATATCGCAGTACCGATTCGCCCAAGACATAATACACTGTCTTTAATATGGGTGCAAGTAAAATATTTAAATATTTCGCGGCTCATAGAACTTCCAAATAATTTTACGAATTTTTATATTTATATTTTTTAAATGTCCAGTCCATTTCAAAGTTTGATCTATAGCAATACCTAGGTATTACATATTATCTGTGGATTTTAATAGTTGGATACAGTGACAATTTAAATAATGCGTTTAAATCTACTGTTTGAATATTTGTTAAAAAATTGTTGCAGTTACATGCATAAATTTGGTTTTATCTAAATTTAGCACAAGTAAATTTTCAGTCAGCCACTGTTGTATTTTGGAAAAGTCTAACAATCCTTTTACCTGCTCCCAGTCATCTCCTTCCACTAATAGAACAGTGTCGCCAGCGGCAGCGTAAGATATGACTTTGCACTGTGTTAATATAAATTGAGGATAATGTTGGTCCTAGCATAGTGTTCTGTGGGATTCCATAATGCAGTTAATGTTTTAAATCGCCCATAAATTGTCCTATTTTTACACACTGTTTTCTGCAATCCAGATAGCTATGAAACAATTTGTTTACTACTACTTGAATACCGTATGCAGTTAGCTTTTCTATCGTTATTTTATGACACACTGTGTCAAATGCCTTGAGCAAATCAAGAAATACTACGATTTGTTTTTTGGTTTTATCTAGTAAATTGTACAAAGTTTTAGTTACTTCATACATTGCATCCCAGTATTTTCTCTGAAACCGAACTGAAAATTAGATAATTATTCATTATCATTTAAATGTTTCACCAGCTTGATTTTCATATATGCTTCTAATAACTTAGCAGTGTTATTTATGGCAGATATAGGTCTATAATTTTCCATTGCGCTTTTATCACTTTTTTGTATATAATCACAACTGATTTTTTGAATTCCTCTGGAAAATTACCTTTAAGAAAACATAAGTTGAAACAAGTTAATGGGTCAGCTATATCTTTATTAATATTTATCAAAATTATTGTTGTAATTCCATCAAAATCAGGGACAGAATTAATTTTTTTTTAAATTTTCATATTTTTAATTATTTCATTTTTTATAATAGGTGACAACGTTAATTGATTACAGGTAATTTTCAAATATTATATTACGCTCAATTTCTTCAACCATATTCTTATCAACATTTACCTCCTCGGTAAAATAATTTTAATTTTCTTTGATTTTATAATTTACATAATTTATTCTTTCATTTAAACTTTCCTTCTTCGTTTTTATATCATTTTTATTTTCATTTACTTTGTTGCAGTAAGAGTCCCTTACAGCTTTTTTATCAATTTATTTGTTTTATTTCTGTAATCTTTATATTTTTGTAAAATATTTGAGTCGTGTTTATCCCAATTTTAAGTTTATGTCTGATTCTGATTGAATTAATTAGTCCTGTTGGAACCCAGGGTTTGATTCTTCTTTGTTTTGATGTCAATTAAGTGTATTATATTTGTTACATTCTGTACGTGTTGTAATAATTTGTTAATAAAGTATTTATAGGCTAAGTTTACATATTCTATATTATATACCACTACCCATGACTCATTTTTAATATTTTCCTCTAATTTATAGCCTATGTACACTGCGTTATAACATTAATCAAAATTCGGTATTTAACGTTTACATAAAGTGGAAAATAAACGGCACGATTAGTAAAAATCCTGGATCAGACCGACGAAGGATATTAAATCAATAACAAGATTTGCAATTGGTGAATACTTTAAAATAACATTTATTGCACTCAGTTATTCAAGCCGGTATAGAAATTAATTTTCCTGAATCAAATCGTACTGGTCGCCGGTGAGTAAGAGAATCGGAGCTACAATGTTATTCAGCAGCACAGAAATACTTTATTAAAGCAGAGTATAAAGAAGGGTGTTCTATTTAAAATTTAAAGGAACGTATCGATTTCCGGTATAACCGAAAGTACCATATGATTGTAATTATTTAGGTTCGATTGGCCACATTGACTTTAGTAAGTCCCATTTTTTTTAAATATATTTTTATCTCAATATCGATCGATTCAGTTCCCAGTGAGACACCCTGTATGCGAAATAGACCAATAGAAGTTATAAATAGAACTGGAGCAATAACCAAATATCAGTTTTCTAAATGTCTTTTATAATATTTCAGATGAATTCATTGAATTTTTTGATTTCCACTTTTTTAAACTGTTAAATACCGAATATTTGTTAATGTTATAACTCCCTGCAATTTTTTTTCATTGACCGCACCTTCTACTATAGCATAACTCCAACCTTACCATATCCGCTTAAAGATTAAAAAAAAAACAGCTGCCTAAGGAATCACTACTTCCACATCCAGATTTTTTCATTCAAGTCACTTTAAGGGAAACATCTTGACTAGATTTGCACTCTAGTATGTGGAAATTATTGGTCATAGAATTTAAATAATATTTGAAGCAGATGTTGTAGAAAAGTTTGAGGCGTTCGTTTCTACCATATAAGTTGAAAATTAAGTGTTTAGTTTACCCTACTTATTTTCCCCTATTAACAACCTACCACGTCCCACCCTTCAATGGAATCATCTCAATCAGATGTCATTACAATACATGCGTGTAGTAACTTTCAACTAAATATTTCAATTTGATGTTATCAAACCCATTAATAATGTAGCGGAGATGGTGGTGTTTGAAAAATATTAGAAAGAAATCTGAGGTCTTGGTTTCTAGTACATACACCAAATCCCAGATTTCTGTACTCTTACCAGCTTGAGTTACTTATTTTCCCCTATTTACTCCTATTTAACCCTCAACCCTTCAACGGAATCACCGCAAACTAAAATCTAGTTCCAGATGTCGTTATAATACATACGTGTCCCAAATATCAAGTGAATATTTCAATTTTATTTCATCAACCCCTTCAATAATGGAGTAGAGGTGGTGAGGTTGAAAGATATTATAAATAATCTGAGACCTTGGCTTCTAGTACGTACGTCGAATTTCAAGTTTCTGTACTCTTACCAACTTGCTTTACTTATATTCCTCTCTTTACCCCCATTTAACCCCCAACCCTTCAACGGAATCATTTCAAAATATAATCTAGTTCCAGATGTCGTTATAGTACATTCGTGTACCAAATTTCAAATGAATATCTCAATTTTATTTTATCAACCCCTTTAATAATGGAGTTGGGGTGGTGGGGAGTTGAAAAATATTGTAAAAAAATTTGAGGCCTTGGCTTCTAATATATACACCGAATTTGAAGTTTCTGTATTCGTACCAGCTTGCTTTACTCATTTTCCCCTATTAACCCCTATTTAACCCCCAACCCTCCACCGGATATCTTCAAAAAACAATCCAGTTCCAGATCTCGTTATAATATACAAGTGTACAAAATTTCAAATCAATATCTTAAACCGTTCCGGAAAAAGCGTGTGCACAAAAAAGTTACAGACAGATCGACAGACAGACCGACAGATAGATACAAATGCTTTTTTCGCTCAAATTTAAAATCTCGACGTGCCATGACATTCTAAACCTATTTCAAGAAAAAAAATTTTTGAAAATTTTTTACGATTACTATACTTCCAATCCACTCCGTGGATGAGGAAGTAAAATGGTGATAACGTGTGTTTTATTTCGGCAACTCATAACATTTTCAAATCAAGATGGATTTACACTACTAGAATAAACAAGTTAACTAGTATTTATTGTTTACGACGGTACCTATTTGATTTGAACCCGCACCTCCGCCATAACTTGAAATAGTCTTCAATGTTGTAACCTGCACCTTCGCCATAAATTGAAATTGTCCCCACCCCCAGTAGGAAAGTATTTTTTCTTTTTAATTATTATTCACCTTATCCTAGACATAGCTTGATAAAATAAATTGAGAATTGAGAAGCGCGTCCCTTTAAAAAAAATTTAAAGTCGGTTAAAAGAGCAATCAATAACGTGTTTGTATTTACATTTTATGTTATCATGACTAAGATAATATTAAAATTCAACTAAATGAAAGGCATTGAAACGTTTTTGTGGCAGAATTATTATTTCATCTAAATAACATATTTATGCTAGCTGAGTAGGCACTAGGTAAGTAATCTCGGAGATATGTTGAATAGATTTATTGGCATTGGCAAAGCGGCTGCATTCAAGTAACATTTTCAATTCGTATTCGCATTCGGCAACGCCCTGCCGCTACTACATATCGTGAATCTGGATTAACTTAATAACGAATAGAGCGTATAATCTAATTTACTTATCATCAGTTGAAATATTAAAAAGCAGCTTTTTCAAGAATTTATAAATACATGATATTCAAAGACAGGCAATATAGAACTCAATCCAGTTCACACCGCTCCTCCATTCTTCACGAGGCGGATTGCTTATAGAGGACTACAACCGTCTTAAATGTATGATCCACCTATTAATGTCATAACGTAATTTCGAGGTGCGATGCCAATTCATCACAAACCCATTATGTTAACAGGCAGCCCAAGGAATAAATGGCGAAAAATACCGAATCCTCGCCCAATAACGAGCTGGCTTAGCATTTCGGCACGTCACAAATCTTAATATGTGCATTAATATGTCACCAGGAACGCAAAATCAATTTATTTTCACCTTTCATAACTAAAATCGTATTATCATTTCAAGTTGTAGAGAGAATTTATCATGCAAATGAATGCGCGTGACGGTATTCGCTGATCTTAGAATTATGTAGGCATATAGGTGGTTATGAATGCTTACATAATGTACGCGTCGTCCTAATGAATTTAGTGCTCGTAATATAAAATTCACACGAATGTGTCCTCGCTCTGAATGGAGTTCTATAGAGCTGACAAATATTCAGAAAACTTACAATAAATAGTTTCTATTTTATTATTTACAACATATACTTATTAGGCCAGTAGTCAGTGCTTGTCGATTAAAGTATATCTTTAAATAAAAGAGAATAATAAAAGCTCATTATAAATGCAGATCTATAAAAACATAGTCAGAGTGCTTATTAGTAATTTGTTTCTATTACATATTATACAGGGTGACTATTTACGTATGTACAAATTTCTTGCATGAAAATACTTCTTTCTAATAACAGAAATAAAAAGTCTTATAAAATGTACCCTTTACTCCGCCAGTTTTTCTTTCATTAAATATTTTCTAAAAATACTGTTATGTGTTTTCAGCCCTTAGGAAACCACCATTTAAAATCCATGGGTTTAAAAATAATAACAAGAGATAAACACCAACACGATTTATCTAATAACTTCACAATGCTTTAATGAACTAAAATACACGTTTACTGTCTAAAATAATCTTTAAGAGTGGGTATGCCGTCTAAAAATCAGAAATAAATTAGTCTAAAACGCCGCACCGTCCCCGACAGATTATAATTAGACCACTGCAATTACGAAATTTGTACAAGCGATCAATAGAAGAAAACATATCAATCTAGGTTTGTATCGTTTTAATATTTTGAAAAAATTTGGTATCAATTAATAAGATTTGTTTTAATTAGCAGTAAATTGCGAGATTTTATGATTTTTAAAAAAATATTTAGAATCAAAATATGAGAAAATGTTTTTCCAAAAAACATAATACTTTTTGCAAAAACATGTATAGCACGGAACCGTGCAATCGCACATTTTGCAACAAATGTTACACTGATACGAGCTTCCTCTGGACTTATTATAGTTTAAGCTCCGCCCTTCACCCAGAATTATTTTGTGAATGAGAAAATACAACGAGGGAACGAAATAGGAAATTAAACCAAACCATTTCTAATAACACGGGACGCCCAATAAAATACCAAATTCCATTAATTTACTCTTATACTAAACGAGTACTCTACTCTTTGATTATACTACAAGTACCGACTTATAACAATATTGTAACTAGTTATATGTAGTCACCCATGTACTAACAATGTTTAATTGTATTTCAATTCTTCTTCTTAAAATGGTGGTATGCCGGTATACTTGAAAACATTTATTGGGCAATACAATTGATATTAATTTTCAAAGGTTTC
This sequence comes from Stenurella melanura, assembly GCA_963583905.1. Classification (NCBI taxonomy): domain Eukaryota; kingdom Metazoa; phylum Arthropoda; class Insecta; order Coleoptera; family Cerambycidae; genus Stenurella; species Stenurella melanura. The sequence goes on from OY757311.1 coordinate 139,980,771, forward strand.
TTCTTGTCGAAAACACATGAATATAGAATTATAAGGGGCAATGCGATTTGCAATGAAAGGAGTTAGAAACACAAAAGTGAAGCGCACAGTTTTCCTATTTTCTCATCAAGTCACACGCATCAGTTTATTGCATTAAAGACCAAGCGCCAGAGACGAAAACAGACCTAATTGCGTCAATTGAGGTAGAAGGCCGCTAGAATCCATGACTCTGAATAACTACCCACAGCCAAGAGAATAAAAAAAACAGGATTTTTCGTAATAACTTTTATTTCTTGGAAAAATAGAAGGAAATGTTTGAGATAAAGACTGTGGGCAGTAAAGTTATCTATCGATCTGTCAAAATAATGAAATCTAGGCTCAAAATTTAAAAAGAAACAAAGAAACCAACTTACTCCTTTAAACCTGAAAATGTTTTCGAGAAAAAAGCAACTTTCGTGAAAATTTAACAAATCAGAGCTAAAAGTATTGTCCAGAAGGTGATGAGAACCGATTTTGAAAATATTTTCTTTTTGAGATCGCACACCAATGTAGACGTTCTGAGACTCAAGTTGCAGGTTTTTGAATACAAATTTTAGCCATCTTTTTTTACTTTGAAAATTTTACAAATTTTTAGAATCACTGTGACATTCGTGTTTTTAAGAAATGCACTATTAAATTTCATTGAAACAAATAATGGAGGCTTTGGATTTTTAAAATCTGAGCAGTAAAAACAGAAATATCCATATTTTATATTTTTGAGAAATAACCTATTATGTCTAAAGTTATTAATGAAATTTTGATGCGGGGTTTAGTTTAAAACATACATTAAACTTTTGCCTACTATAAAAGCAAATTTATAAGTTCTCCCCCATCCACATATTTTTTAAGAAAATATGAATAATAATTGGTAAAACTAAAAGTGTACACCAGGCAAGTTATTTTATATAATATGTGCTAATATGTGATATGTGCTAAGTATATAACCCTAGTTCATTGGTCAAACCCCTTGATATGTGATTTTGTCGAGAACTACTACTCCTAGAAAGTAAAGTTTCAAATAAAAGATTGCCTCTATCCTTGATCTTTATTTATTCTCGATATACTTACTTGTTACTGACACTTCGAAAAATTGGCATTTGCTTGCTACATTTACGTCTGCAAATTTCCATTTAGGATTGTAAAGAAATTCTTATTTTATATTATATACTATCAAAACAGTACCTGAGAGGTCAACCACTTGTAGAAATTACATGAACTGCCGAGACTGCCTTGCCTGCGGCGCTTGCGTAACTCCAACCAGACTAACTTGCCGGGCTTTCAATTATATTACCGCCACTGCCATGGCTGCCGACAGCCTGCCTAACATTCGGAAAACGAGTGCCGACGGTGGTTTACCCCTCGATAGACAACTACTGACTTTCTGCGAACTATTTCTCTTATTCTCGGCGTCTATTGGATGCATAAAAATAATAATTAAAATTAGAAAACAATTATTTTTTTGTTTAACTTGCCATAATTCAAAACACGAAAACATTAATTGATCTCAATTTTGCTGTGTCATCACTACATATTTATTAATGAACTGTGGTAATATGAAGGTCAAATTTTAATAATTATGATAAATATGATTTTTTTCAAAAACCATGTCGATGAAATGTGAGCATTTGCAGGGGTCAGTTAACGAACGGAAAACTGTTTAAGTCTATGCTGAGAAGAAATAAAGATGGAGACACCTTTTTTATTTGAAACTTTTTTCTAAGTTTAACAGTTTTTAAGAAAATCGCGCATAGGCAAATTAGACCAATAAATAACTAATACTATACGCATAGCATTTATTGGATAAAACAACTTGCGTGGTGTATATTTTTGGAATTGGATTGGAAAAGTGTCAGTCTATGTCTTGGGAAACGAATCAGGCTACCATAAAAATGTATGTATACAAGATTTCAATCTAAGGAAGGCCTAACTTATGTGTGTAATATACATAAAATCTACAGCCATGGTTAAGCATGTTTTCGCTCAATCCTGCTTTCTCACATACTCTCCAGTTTGCGTCCAATTTAATAACATTTTACTCGAATCCAGAACTGTTCGCTTGACACTGATTTTGTTTAAATACACAGCCAATATTTTCAATTTCTCTTTATAAAAGTAGACAGTTGCAATCGGCACCGTCCGACTGCAGCTTTCACTCGTCTCGTAATGAACTTATTAAAAATAGATTAACAACATTTTAAAGTAAAACTGATATATTATCTAGACTACAATATCGTGCAAATCTGAGAGACACACACTATACATATACTACAGTCTCGATACGTTGTTCACCTTCAGAATTTTGTGTGTTTAATAGAAAGCTTTAGAAACACGATAATTCACGCGCCTCTGGTGATCACCTCGTATAATGAATATACCCAACTTCTATAGGGAATATTATATAATTAAGAATTAGAAATAATTTATAATTTTGTTTAGTTTCATTCAACTCAAAATATCTTAATACATACCTATATAATTCAGGATATTTGGGTAAGTATTCTCAAGACCGAGAGTTTGTATGAAGTCGCTGTAAATAAAGCTGCAAGCTGCAAGTGGCAGTAAAATAATACAAATAATTATTTGTGTTGTAACAGTGTTATGTGTATTCGATATTGGGATTTGAGTAGTGCCATTTCCTGCATCAGGTTGTCATTTCCCTGCATTGTTATAGATAGATGGCGTAGTTAACAATGCATACAATTGCATGTGTGGCTCCATTGTTTACCATTGTGTCCATTGGGCCGACACAGTCCAACTATTGATACACTCAGGCTATAACAACTATAGATTAACTATTCAGTAAACGATACACCCATTACCAATGTAAATTGATTGTTATTTGCAATTGTGTAACAGACTATCGTGTATTATCTTTGATGATATCTATTAAATTTCAAGTATTTCAATTGTTTGTCATCATACGATTTAGACATAATATATTACCTTTGGCTATATGAAGCAACATTTCTTGCAGCAAATTAAATAATTAATAATTTTCAATATATTCAGTATATGCGAATATTTATGTCAAGAGTACCCTATCGATCTTAACGTTTCCAAAATTGAATTTTTATTAATTATACATAATAATAGAAAGTACATTAACAATGTTGTAGATCTTACTTATTATATGGATTTGCTTTATGTTTTTGTTATTAAAGTTGGATATTAAAGGTACTTAGTTTATCAACAAGTAGGTCTTGTACAGTCCTTCCTGTCTGTCAAACCTATTATTTAATTAAAATAGGAAGTATAAGTATAATAATTCATAAAACACAACTTCAAATAGTGGATATAAATAAATAAGAATGGCAGTAATATAAAAAAATAGTTGAGGTAAATTTAAACAAAACTAATTAATATACAGGGTGTAATTAGTTTCATGTCATTAAAAAAAACTGGTGGTAGGGAACGACAAGACAAACAAAAAAACCATATATAACATGGGGTCTAAAGCTCATAGTTTTGGAGGAAAAAAAAATAAAAATTTCGCAAATTTTCAATAAAATCTTTTGAGAACTGCTGGAATATTGAAGTAGGTTTAAATCGTCGCGCGTGTCTTTGCCTATGATACTCAATATTTGTGTAGATGGCAATAAAATGTCGGCGGTCTTTAGCGGTGCGGTAAATAAGATGAAAGACGTTGACGTTTTCTGAGTGTTTAGTAGATCTGATCTGAAGAAAACTATACTTTGACTCTCCCTTGTGCAATATTTTAGTTTCTGTGGGTGTTTCGTTATGTACACACGTTCAACCCGCCCGGTCGTTGTTTTTGTTATTTTTGAATTTCGGGTCGCTGTGTATTTATAGTGAAGATTTATTTTATTGACTTTACCGTTCAAGTCGTTAAATTCTTGATTACGTACAGACACAACTTACTTGTTCGTTCTTTTTGTATTCCGTTTCAGATTTTGGACCAAGTTTTTCTTTTATTTTTCTTTATTGACAACGTTAGTTGATAGTTTATTGTTTAGTGTTGAACGGAATACGTATGTCCTTAATTCGACGTACCGAACTGTGTATTGATGCAGATGCAGATTTTGAATAATTTACTTAGGTGGTAAGCTTTTAACCCAGAACACTCATTTATGTTACAAACATTAATAAATCACATTTAAATATTCTAAATTATAAACATTAATTAAATATTTTGTTCCAAATTAAAAGACACACATGTAAAGAAATGCTCTGTTTAAACTTCTACGGCCATTGCAGTTGCAGTTGTGCAGGAAAAGATAACGAAATACTTACCTCTTTATAATTGCCGTTGTGCGGTTGAGGCGGTCCATCAAAGGCGGTCGATGATCCAAGGCCTTTGCACGTTTTTACGACAATTTAAAAGTTGTATAATTGAGAACTACAAGTTCATTGACCAAGAAAAGCAGTGGTTCTCAATTATTTTCTACATTAATATTTAAAAATATTAAAAAAGTTGACCTAGGTCACTTTTTTTAAAGTGCCCCTAGCGGGAAAAGTCATAAAGGTTTTTTGTTTGTCTAGTCGGTCCCCACTACCATTTTTTTTTTAATGACATGAAACTGATTACACCCTGTATATGTATAGATACATGATTCGGGGTTTAGAACAGGTCACAGTTGTGCGGGTGCTCTCTTAAACGTTACTGACAACATATTAAGGGCTATTGACGATGGTATGTGTACAGTGTTGGTCTTGTTAGATTACTCTAAGGCATTCGACACCTTACATCATGACACCTTGCTAGTCATTTTAAAATTTATCGGATTAGGGGACTCTGCTGTTACTTTTATAAAAAATTATTTCCCTCCATTCTGGATTACTGTAACGCGCAAATGTATGCAGACGATACACAAGTATATTTTTCATTTGACCCGAAAACCCTAGTCAACAGTTGCCAAATAATAAATAGTGATTTAGAAAAGCTGTACACAATTTCACTTGAACACTCCTTACGTCTTAATCCCAGTAAATGTGCTGCAATGTTTTTTGGTAGACGGGCAGACAGAATCAAACTAGCACACAATGTGCAAATAAAAATTAATAATACTGCTATACCGTTAAAAGATGAGGTAAAAATTTTGGGTTTAACAGTTGACACTGAATTAAGATTTCAGAAGCATATATCTCTCTGCATTAGCAAAGCTATTTCTAAATTAAAACTTTTATATAATTCTCGACATACACTTAATTTCAATTTAAAAAAAACATTGTGCGACTCTTTAGTTCTTTCCATATTTAATTATTGTGACACCGTCTATGGACCATGTCTGTCAGCTGCCACTTCTCAAAGAATTCAAAAAATACAAAACTGTTGCTTAACATTTATTTTTGGTATCAGAAAGCGAGACCCAATTAGTCATAAATTGAATGAATCCAAGTGGTTAAATATGAAAAATAGACGCCTTCTTCACCGTGGCACCTTGTATCTTAAAATTATACATTCTTGCACACCCCATATCTCTACAGAAAAATTAGGTTCCGAACTGACGTTCATAATCTAAACATAAGATTTAAGGGTACTCTTACTCCGCCTCGTCACCTAACTGCAATGTTTGAAAGATCTTTTTCTTTCAACATTGCTAAATTTTACAACTCCCTTCCTCTGCCTCTAAAATCCCGGTCTGTTGTGAGCTTCCCAAAACATTACAAACGTCTTTTGCTTGGTTGATGTGTTGTAGCATAATATTCATTCATTTTGATAGGTTTTCTCTATAAAGCAGAATAGATAAGGCTATAGTCATCCAAATACATATTGTGTGTACTTACGTTTTCTTTAAGATTACTCCATCTACTTCTTACTTGGTTAAGTGTAAAAACAGCTGTAAGCATTGTGCTCTACAGCTGAACTTCGCCATTTCGATTTATAATATATTATGTTGTTATATTATTTGCATTTGTAAATTTATTGAATAAAGTGTATTATTATTATTATTATTATTATTATTTAAAGCAAAATAATAATAACATGATATGGCAAGTTTAACGTTAAGACTTAAAGGATAGTTTGATAATTTCAAGTAGAAAGCTGTTGATTTGGTGAAAAAAATTCCAGATAATTGCTATAGTTGTTAGCTAGTCTGGAGAACTTAGCAACAAACAAATTAAATCCATAATTACTTCTATGAGCTGGTTCGTAAAATATATTCACTAACGGGTAGTTCTTCATAAAACAGAAATGCCAAATTCTGCATAGTAATTTAAGATCCCTGTGTTTGCGATAATACTATAGATAATTGGAATGAATATCAATTTTAAGATTTCTTTTCAATTTAAAAGTGATATAGTGCAAGAATGTATCTGGATAATGTGTAACTTGCTCCATATTCTGAATGTTTTAGTATGGATTCTAAATACATGGAGCATATTTAGAATCCATAAGAGTGACCAAATAAGTGATCAGTAAAGTAGTTTAATAGAAGTAATATTAGTAATAATCACGTTTTTAGTGATTTGGTAGAAGATTGAGAACTGCGATATGTGAAAATTAATCATAGTTCTATTATGATATTAATGTCTATATTAACAGAAACGTTATCAAATGGTATGTTATCAATATAGTAAATATATTAAAGAAGATTTCCTTTACGAGAAAATGACATAATATGGCATTCGCTTGCATTAAGTTTCGTTCAGTTATGATTAAAATGTGTAATTAGATTATTTAAATCTGCTTGTAATCTATTGCAATCTTCAACGGTAGTTATTGTGGAAACCTATTTAACATCTTCAGCAATAATAAGAAACTCCAATGGGCATATACTCGTGACTGTGCCAAGCATGCAAAATTGTTAACTGTTCTATATAACTATGGAATTAGGGGACAACCATTAAACTGGATTAATTCATTTTTAACCAATCGTCGACAGTATGTGAGTATACAACATGTTAGTGAGAATATGGTATACAGAGCCAATTCTGAGTATTCTTTTTTAAGTATGGGAGTTCCACAGGGATCAATATTGGGCCCATTGTTATTCTTATTATATATTAATGAGCTCGATTTTGTTTTATGTAATAATTTCTTATCAATGTATGCTGATGATCTTTCTATGATTATTGCAGATCCTATGCATAATGTGTTAGAAAGTAAATGTAATAAAGTTGTGGAAAAGGTATCTACGTTTTTCAGTCAACATCAGTTGTACTTCAATACAGATAAAACTCAGTTAACTCTGTCTCATAATAGACAGAAATAATGCGAGTCTATTTCTTATCAGGTCAATGAGTCAATGAGAGTATAAAATTTTTGGGTTTACATATCTATGAGTGCCTGACTTGGAAATCACATTGTGAACATCTGATTTCCAAGCTGGCATCAATTTCATTTTTATTTAATAGTATTAAAACCGTGTTTAACAGGGAGCAATTAGTTAATTTATACTATGCCCAAGTGGAGTCTAGATTAAGATATGGTGTCTGTTTCTGGGAGAGCTCCACTCTATGACAGAATGTTTTCATTGCTCAAAAACGGATAATGCGTTGTATAGCTCGTGTTTCTAGTACCCATTCTTGCAAATAGATCTTTAGAGAATATAATATATTAACTTTACCATGCTTATACATTTTCTAAATGTGTGTCTATGCTTATCGAAACAAGAATATGTTTACTGCGAATAAAAACATTCATAATACAAATACTCGTAGAAAGGAAGAGTTTCGAACACCTTATGCAAGACTCAATTTGACCTATAATTCTCCAAATTACATGGCTCCAAAATTGTTTAATAACTTACCCTCTAAATGTAAAGTAGCTAGAAACTTACTAAATTTCAAAACTGAGTTAAAATTGTTTTGCTTTCTAAATGTTTTTACACTGTATGCGATTTTTTACCTAGTTTTTAAGGTATATGTTATACTTGACTATTCCTATATAATTGTAATGTTGTCTTTATTATTATTATTATTACTACAATCGATAAATGTATTAATGAACGAAGGTCTCAAATATGAACCTTGTGGTACACCTGACGTGAATTGAATTTGAAACAATCTGTTAGGTCAGCTACTGAGCTATCAACCCACTTAAAATGAGAACCATTTACTTCTAGAACGTCTAACTTGACCAACAAAGACCGGTGGTTGACTATATTGAAGATTTTTGAAAATTCTGTATAAATGACACTATTATGAAATCCATTTTCCAGAGCAAGCGACAGGAAGTTGATGTATGTGAGTAAATTCAATTCTTCGGAATTTTAACAACAACAAAAATTTAAAATGTTTTTATGATTACGTGGCTGCGGAAGTAAAACTACGAATTGCAGCAGTTCTTTATTATAGTTTTTTTTTGAGGTGAGGAAATAGAGAATCTAAATAAATGCTCTTACAGTGTTGTATAACTACATTTCATACGAACAATATTAATTTATTTCTGTCACGATTTAACTTATAAAAGCAGAGATATTAATGATAAACTGAACCGGAAATAAGTCAATATAGCAATTCATCAAAAGAATCGAAATAAATAGGGTTTCCGATCATTGCCAGCTGAAAAATATTTGGGTTTGGACTCTCTGATGGGTAGAACATATATTTTTTTAAATGGTCTATTCCAAGATTGTTATGAAGTCAGGAAAATTTTCCGGTACATGACTACACTAAAATGCGTACCTCTTGTCAAAAGACAGGACGAGACGTATACTTTTCGTTCGTCTTATTGTAGCTCCAGAGCATGGTTAAAACTGATTTATACTTTAAGAGCTCCATTTATATTCATAGTGGCCTAAAACATACTTCAAGCATTTAAATTTATTCAGCCGTTTGAATGAGAACTGAACACGCACCGCTCAAATTAATTAAGACTAACTCTAGACTTTTTAAAGCTATAAAGTCGTCGTTTATTTCACGCGACATTATTTATATTGCTCACTGACATAAAAAGTAGATGCACTTCTTCATGTAAATCGGGAAGAAATGGAGGGAATTTATTTCTCTCCGCCTGAGCAGTGTCTTAATTACAGAAGTGTATTATCTGCTATAAAAATGGGGCCATAAATTCATCACATCCTAGTTTAATCAATCCGCAAATATTCCCTCTTGATCAGATATTTAATGCTTTGTTTGTATAACACGATATACAATTGAGTATAATAAAATATAATGGCTTTTCATTACTATATTAAACTTGGGAAAATTTTATTGTTGGCATAAAATGGGATATTATGCCGTTTATAAGAAAATGTGACCTTAAAATTTTAGCACAAAGTTGTTTATTTATAGAAATATTGTATAACATTTCACACAAAGTTCCTTTAATTTGGAATATATAAGAGTAATGAATACGGCACTGAAAATGTATTTAAAAGCTACGTAAGGGAGAGAAAACAACATATAAGAAAAAATATCTGAGCAAACATCAAATTATTGATTGTGGTGTATACAAGGTGCAGTGTCTGAGCATATTCTATTTAGCATATATTTTGACGATTTATTCTCTATCAATGTGGTGGAAGAATACTTAGTTTTGCGAATGATACTGCCATAATTGGACGGAAATGGAAAAAGAAACAGTGTGAAAAAGCATATAGAACAAATTAAAGATTGATTTTATCACAATTTTTTATCAGTAAATTTTAAAAATAAATAATATCTGCCCAAGTAAATGTGATCGACAATATATTTAGAGCCCTGGATAACAATCAAGCTATAGCTTTAGTTCTGCTTGATTTAGCAAATGCTTTCAACAAATTAAATCATCAACTTTTATGTGCACTATTTTGTTTTTTCCGACATAACTGCAAACATCAAATCTTATCTGTCTGGCAGCAATCGGATAGGTTCTATTGAAAATAATTATTCTCGTAACAGTTAATACCATCCGGTGTGCCTCAATGCTCTGTGTTGGAACCATTCTCTTTTCTCGTCTACACAGATATGTTTGTAAACATACAGTACTGTGCAAGCAAATGCCGATGATACACAACTTTATATCTTGTTCGATCCTAACAATTATCGCACAGCTACAAACTACATAATTATTGATATACAAGAGATTTATAATTTTACTACAAAACATAATTTAAAAATTAACCCAAGTAAATTGACAGTAATGATTTTTAGTAAAAGTATGTATCAATAAATGCTGTGTGAAAATAGAAATATTTTATTATATAATAGTAGAAAGTCAAGAAATTTAGGCATTATCTTTGACTTAAAACTTAGATCTTTAACACATGATAACAAATTAGTACAAAAAACATACGCTGCACGCAAACTTCTTTATGTCAATATACACACAATTAAGTATAAACTAAGGAAAATACTGTGTGAATCTTTAGTTTTAATTATTCTTAATGATGGTATTATTGTGAATTTTTATGTCCCGACAAATGTATAATAAATCGTTTACAAGAACTTCAAAATACCAGTATTCGTTATACTTTTGAACTAAAGAAATTTCAGCATATTTCAGAAAATCGTTTGCAATTTGAATAACTTCATCTTGAGAATACCTACCAATATTACCTACTGATGTTTTTTCATAGAGTTCTTGCCGGATCATCTTATGCTAGTCGAAAAGTATATAATGTAAATATAAGATCTACTGATATTTTGACCATGCCACAAAATAATACTGCTATTTTTGGGCGCTCCTTTTTCTAAAACACTATGCCAAATTATAATCCACTTTAAAATTGTTTGAAACATTTCTCTATTTAAGTGTAATATTTAAAAAATGTGTTTCATATAAATTGTTGGTTAACAATTTATGTGATATGTGTGTAAAATATATGTATTTATTTTCATTTTTTAGTGCACAACTTATTTTGTATATGTAACTCTGTATCATTGTTAATAATTTTTATTCAAATTTTATAATTATTATTTTTATTATTGTTATTTGAAAGATTTCTATTAGTTTTATATAAATAGCTAGTTAGCGCAAGCATCTTTTCTCGTGTTTTTAAGGACATAAGTGGTAGAATAGCTACTGAGTTAAACTTTGCCCTTTAGGTTGAGGAAACTGAATTTTTTTTTTTAGTAAAGACGATTTGATATTATTGTTATTTTTATATTGACCCTTCTTAAGTAATAACTCACCTCTAGTTATCAAAAATAATATTAATACATTACACGAATAAAATGAGATATCTTGGAATTGTAAATAGTAATACTAAAATATCATTTGGCTCTGTTCTATTTAATGTGGAAATTCATAAATGATAATATAATAGTTAACAAATGATGACAAATAACATAGATATATCACGAATATCTCGAAATACAGACCACTACTAACTCAGCTCTCATCAACGCAGTTGGTATGAAATTTAGAGAGTGCACTATTCTATCTGCCCATCCTTTGCTGTAGGCGCGTCTAACAGAATCACTCCATATATCACAGTTAGCTGTTGTGGGTGGCTGCACAGTTCCACCAGAGCTCTTTCTCATAATTCCCTGTTAACATCAACCTATCATGCTGAAACGCACTTTCTTCCACTTATTATATTATTTTAACTAAGCCATTAACTGTTCTATATTGTTTAAAATGGAATTATTTTTTGTTTGCTTATACTTGTAATAAAACATATTCTTTATAGGATTTTGCAAACCGCAGAAAAAAACTATTTGCAAAATTATTGACTTAAAATCTCTGCAATTTTTTTGATAACCTGAATTCTGGTTATGCCAGCAATTAAAATCCTAAAATCAATTTGCCTTTCTTATTGGACAATTATCATTCTAACACTGATCTCTTCACAGTCCCCTACGACTATGCAGAATAAAGCAGCATCCACATAACCCCCTACGGCTATGAAGATTCAGTTAAAATGAGAACAAAGGCCTAAAATTAATGTATTTACATACCTTCTTTTGGAAAAAATTTCATTCAAATGGATTGCATTTTCATGAAATCTATCATTCTGTTTTTTTGGAAATGCTTAGCCTTTGAAACGTTTTTCGCACTTACCTAGCTAGGTAACACAGAGGTGAAAATTTGTTTTGAAATTTGAAACGTTGGTAATTGCCTTGGTTTTTGCATGGAACATCATGTTAGTGCCTTTGTGCCCTTCTGATGAGCTCAGAATAAGGGCGAAAAACGTTTCAAAGGCTAAGCATTTCCAAAAAATGACAGATTTCATGAAAATGTAATCCATTTGAACGAAACATTTTCTAAAAGACGAGGTATGTAAACAAATTCATTTTAGGCCTTGTTCTAATTTTAATTGAATTTTCATAGCCGTAGGGGGTTATGTGGATATTGGTTTATTCTGCATAGCCGTAGGGGACTGTGTAGAGACTAGTGTTAGAATGAGAATTGTCCAATAAGGAAGGCAAATTGATTTTAGGATTTTAATTACTAGCATAACCAGAACTCAGGTTATCGAAAAAATGCGAAGATTGTAAATCAATAATTTTACAAACAGTATTTATTTTAGTTCCCGTAGATAGTTCTTTCTCTGTTGTTTGCAAAATCTATAAAGAATATGTTTCATTACATGTTCTATATTGTGTTCTCGTCGTTTGATGTGACCAAGAAATAATAGAATAAGCGATGGAATAAACTAGAGTAAACATTACAGTCCTTGCCAATTTTATGTAATTGTTGCACATTTTCTACAATATTTAATTTTTTTAAATAATGCTAGTTTTAAACATTTTTTTGACACTAGGATTTCAACTTAATTGGTGACACCCTTGTCAGTATAAAATAAACTCAAAAAAAAAGATTAACATCCATCCCATCGGGGGCGTCGAAACTGCGCTTTTTGAATTTCAAACCAAAATCTTAATTTCTAAATTGTCATTCGGCATTAAAAAAATATTTATTATCCATAATATAATTCATAAAGTTCAAAATTGGAATAATTAGGATGAATTCTAAATTTAGTTTATTTTATGCTTTTAAACTAAACATACAACTATCACTTATTATCATATCACAAGGTCCACACAGAAATGTTTAAACTCGAACAATAAAGAAAAGTTGTAGCAAGGAGTCAAACTAACACAGGTGTTTCTTTTTTCCAATTTCAACTTAAATTTTTCCAGGGTGTCTCTCAAGCCAGCTATATTGAACTGTCCATCTTCTAACACTCCCGAGTTACCTTCCGCTCCAAGTTTTAGTTCAGCAGGACGCCTCCGAAGTTCCAATAAAAAAAACGATACTTTGCTTGAAACTTTGGAATATCTAAATTATTTCAAAAAATCAAAAATTTCATCCGATACTAGTAGAGTTGAAATGAATTGAATGAAAAATCCAGGGGATAGAAATGTTGGAGTTAGATTAGGGTCAGGAACGTACCAGGAATGCACTAATGATTTTCGTACATCTAACTCCTGCAGCTTACCTTCGAAAATGTACCTTTTTTTTATTTGGCTGTTTTTAGTCAACAAAAAATTCACTCTTCCTATCAGACCAGCCGAATTGAAACAAATACATATAGAATTATGTAGATACAATAGACAAATATTTCTAGACTGGTTAGTTATATGCTTTAGGTTCACTAGGTTACCACAAAAAAATTAAAAACCAGCAAAATTGGGGTAGTATTTGTTTTGCTGATACTTTTTAAAATTTTGTAAAATTAATTAACGATCTTATAAAATATAGTTCTTAACACGTTAAATCGGCCTGCCAACTTTCAGCTACCCAATTGAAACAAAACTGTCAGAAAATATACTTCAGTTAATAAAATAATCCTATTCAGGATCACCAAATACATGGGATTTTAGGTAGTGGCATTTGACAGATTATGGCTCACTGAGATTCATTATTCTGTATTTTCGAAGCCACGGAGATAGCTTTCATGTGTATTGGAACAAGTGACATTCAACAGATTTAGCTCTCTGATCACGAGCATTCATGGGCACAAAGTCTGTTATTTAGTATTTTTGGAGCTACAGAGCGTAGAACTTCTATTATTGGTTACTGAGTATTAGCCATTTCGGCACTCTATAGCACCGAAAATTGTTAGCTTAGTGATGTGTCACTAAGCTAACACTAACCTGTTGAACTTGCGACCACGGAGCCCCCGGTTCAAATCCTGGCTAGGGTAAGAATATTTAGTGACGTTTGGAATGTATTGCAGAAAGTAGCTGTGACCTAGACCGCTATTGAATCAAGCTAACCACTATACTGTTCGCCAATTTACTGCACTTTTTATATAATTGTTGCACATTCTATAGGATACTCTTGGCAGTTTTTTGTAAATAATATTAGTTTTAGACATTTTTGGTTTCATTATTATACAATAATTTTTTTTTATTTAAAAAATTAATAACTTTTTTGTTTATTGATAGATTTTGCTTAAAAGCAATAAGGTTCTTCTTCTAGCTAACAGTAATAGTGGCAGCGGTACACAGAAATGTCTGTCATTTTGGGAGGGAAGCATGAAATTTTGTACAGTTATTCCTTAGACCCAAATAGACGATTTGACCCGCAGCACCCCTTATTTCAACTCTTAGGATTCAAAATGGCGGCCTATTTTGAAAAAAAAATCCTCTTATTTTCCAGTTTAAATATATGTATTTTAAATCTGTTAAGCATTTTTTTCATGTAATTCGAGAAGGCAAATATGGTGGAAACACAACAATTCCAAATCTCGAGCAAATCGGACGCCATCTTGAAATTTGACCATAAAATTTATTTCTTTCCATTGCTCAGAATTTGGTCGTGTAAAATAGCATTTTTAACCATTTTATATGCAGGGAATAAAAAATAATAAGAAAAAAGAGACAATGTTAATATTTATTGATATTTTCTTATGTTTGTGGATTCGTATATTCGGTCTGATGTCTCTCACTAAAACTTATATTATTATTATTAATTAGCCTTGTATTGAATGGATCTAGTGATCAGTAAATTGCTTTTTGTGTTGATTATTTTTATCTTTTATTTTCACATTCTCCTTTACAGTTCCGGCAACTCAGAGTGCAAGGCAACATATTTTTTCTGCAGATGCAACGAATAGTCCCGCATTGTGAAAGACAGCCACATTTATCCAGTTCCCCGCATGCGTCCCAAATTTCTGGCAGTTGAGTTCAGCATGGGATTCATGAGCCCGCATGCAACTTCCATCCCCAATTGTTGGGCTCAGGAACATCATGCCACACTGATTTGTGAGCTCGTCTCCATATCTGTCCAGCTTGATAGCTAGCTCGAAGAATGTGCTCATATAGGGCAGCTGATGTTGATGGTATGAGGGTCAAAGGTTTATTATCTGTAGCAAACATGTGTTTACTTGCTAGGTCTAGAGTCGCAAACTCGGTTTCTGATACATACCATACATGGATACAGTGTACCTGTCTAATGGCCGAACAGTTTCATCATCTGGAGTTTGTACTTCCCCTAAATCTTCACTACGCTTATCAAGAAGTTGTGCAATCCGACCATAGCATTGCTTTTTTAATAGTCCCATCCGAATAACACAAGTTTCTTTCAGTAGGGTAAGTTCTCTTCGCATGTACAAAAGCAAATCGGAAAATGCAAACCCTTCACATGTTATGTAATGTCCTCAGTACAGCTCTTGATACACTTAGCTCTATTGTAATGCCTGGAGTAGCACAATCGATGGTACTTTGCTTCTTGAGCCACAAGGTCTCCATCACTAATAAGCATTGCCAGAAGTCTTGTATCACCCAAAATGTCTGCATAATTTTTCAAATTCTTAAACATCCCATCTGATGCACAACGATTCAGAGTTTCATTGGATTTAGATGGTTACATACAAATAAAGCATATATTATCTTTCGGATTAATAGGGTTTATTATGACTGAGTCGAGCGAGGTATTGATTGATTCTGGCAAAAACAGGGAGAAGGCTCCGGTTGGGAGTGGTTAATTTAAAGTGTTTTAGCTCTTTTAGCAATTTCTCGAATTTGGTACTGTATTGTAGAATGAATGTTTTGTGCCATCTTGCCTCTTGCCTTATTGATGTAGCAACTATGCCATCTCCTTCGTCGAAGGCACTAATTTTTACACCACACGATAAAGAATGGTCGTACGGAAGCAGCTTAGACAAATTAGCTGCAAGTGTGAGATAACCTTGATTTCTAGAAGACACGTTTGGGTGATTGGCAGGACAAACAAGTACACCACCATCATTCTGACAGACGATACATTTACTCCAATCTAGAACTACAGGATTTACCGTTTCCAGTGAGACAGCTGTTGCCTGTGTCAGCTTCTTCGGCATAATAAAAGAATCTTATACACACGAAAATAGAAACTGAAAATAAGAAAAATCAGAATATAGTAAGAAATGATACCCTACCCGACCAAATTGTGAAAGAATGCAAAAAAATCAATTTTAAGTTCAAATTTCAAGATGGCGTCCGATTTTCTAGAGATATGGGGATCGTTGTGTTTCCATCATATTCGCCGTCCCAAATTATATGAAAAGTGTCTAAACAGATTTGAAATACACGCATTTAAGCAAAAAAAAAAAAAAAATTAACTTGATTTTTTCAAAATAGGCCGCCATCTTTAATCCTAAGGGTTGAAATGAGGGGTGCTGCGGGTCAAATCGTTTATTTGGATCTTAGGAACAACTGTATAAAATTTTATGCTTCCCTCCCAAAATGACAAATATTTCCAAATTTGTCGGTGTACCGCTGCAACTATAACTTACTTTCCAAATTTCAATACAATCTGACTTTTCATTCTTAAGTTATCGTGCTTATAAGATATGTGACTCACGAACATTTTGAAAGTTGTTCATAATTCGATCACCAACACAGTGACACGAAATTTTTTCTCTACGAGCAATATTACCGGTTTTAGAAATGAGCCGATCTAATGCAATATACTCTTCGTTTTGTATTTTCGAAGAGTATAATAAGGTGCTTAAAAAAACCTATTATTGAATACTGAATATTAGCCACTTAACCACTCCGTAGCCTCAAAAGTATCGAATAATGGACTTGGCGCCCATGAGACCTTTTGACCAGGGATCCATAATCTGTCGAATGTCACTCGTTTTGTCAATATTCACTAAAACTTAAAATTCCATGTATTTAGTACGGGATTTAGTAGTATTTAAATAGCATTCAAGCACTTAAATTATATCTGAGGAAAATACACTGGAAGTGTGCTGCTAGAAGCCAAATCATGGTAAGCATAAATCGAGGCCGCTCGTAGTAAAGCTCTGTGATGTAAATTCCCCGGCAACGAGGTGTAAGGTGGCAAGGTGGGTAGGTTTTGTACATACTCTGTATGAAGGCTTCCATTTTCAGGACGTGTTGTATCTTCTTGCACACGAGCTTCTAATTTTTGTAACTGTTCTTGGCTGTATGCAATAGGCATTCTTTCAGAAGGAATGGTAATAGACAGAGGATAGGTTGTGCTTACCAAAGTCGATTTTTGCTCCGCTGGTAGTCCAGGGAATGATACTAATGGTAGCGCATCTGAAACAAAATTAAAACGTTTTCAGGGTGTATAGACAAACATGAAAAACTCTACCGAAATATTTTAGTTTTGAAGTAAAATGGCATGATTCTCTTTTGGCTTAATATTTACTATAACTCTAATTTTGAAAATGCCGCATAAGGAATCACTATTACTTCCGCATTTAGATTTCCCAGCAGATGTCAGACGTAATTTTAAAAAAAATCAGACGTTGACTTCTAGTATATACACCAAATTCCAAATATCTGAACTCCTACTACCTTGCTTTTATTCCTATTTGCCCCGTTAACCATTCAACGGAATTATATAATATAATACGTATGTGTACTAAATTTCAAGCGTATATCTCAATTTTATTAGCCCTTTAATAATTGAGTGCTCGAGGTTGAAGACGTCTTAAAACAATTTGAGGTTTTGGCTTCTAGTATACCGGGTGGCCACGAGTCAATGTACGCCCCCAATATTTTGGTTGTTTTTGTATTTAAAAATTTGGTTTTTGGTACAAATAACTTAGACAATAATAGGCTACTTTTAGACTAACAGTAATGAAAATATCACTTCCGGTTGAACCGGAAGTGACATCAACTTTTTTTTCTTAAATGGAATGACTATATTTTTTTGATGGTTTCTCATTAAGCATAAATTTCTAAGTGCAACAGTTTTTTCAGATTTAAAAAATTCCAAAAACTAAGTGAGATACGAACAATTTTTTAATTTTTACAAAATGTCAGATGAATGCGATGTAAGCAAATTACTAAGTAGGCTATGGAAATTACTAGTAAGGTTATAGACTTGTCTGTAAAGTGGAAAACAGTTGTTTGAATTACTGATAGGTACCAGTATTTTTAGTTTTTTTTTTAAAAAAAAACGGAATTTCATTTTCATTTTCATATCCGCAGGGTTACTATGGATTTTTTTTAATGGAACTGTGCTACTTCTTTTATTAATCAGAAATAATGATCCATAAACTATAATTTTTTCCCCATTAATCATTTCTTAACGATATCCTTCGTAATAATAGAAGTATTTTTAAAAAGTAAACACAAATTAAACAAGAAATAATTTTAATAGGTATAACGTTACAACCATGAATAAATTGCCAAGAATAACAAAACTATTTAAAACCTAAATTATAATAAACCATTATAAAAATTGTTCAAACTGTTCACCGTTATGATTAATACACAGAGTAGTGCGACTTATCGTTGCACGTCTAACATTATGTAATTGTTGAGGTGTTATTTGTGCAATTTCGTATCGAACTCTTACTTCCAGATCTTGCCTTGTGGTTGGAGCAATCATGTAGACTCTATTTTTCAAATGCGCACAAATAAAAAAATCGAGTGGGGTTAAGTCAGGCGACCTTGCAGACCATCTGACTGGACCATGGGTCCCAATCCAACGATCTGGAAATAATTGATTTAAGTAATCCCTAACGATAATAGCATTGTGTGGTCCAGCCCCGTCTTGTTGGAAGTAAACCTCGTCAATATTGGTATTGGGAATTTGATTAATCTGTGGAACTATTATATTTTGTAGAAATTCTAGATATCTTGGTCCAGTTAGAGTTTCGTTAAAAATTATTGGACCTATGATATGGCCGCCCAGTACGCCTAACCAAACATTGAAGTCAGACCGCTCCTGAAACCGCCCCTGTCTCATAATGTGAGGATTATCAATTGCCCAATATCGAGTGTTGTTTCGATTAAATAACCCAAGGTTTGTAAATCTCGATTCATCAATGAACAAAATATTTGTGATAAAATTCTCATTTCTTAATTGGCGTAATTGTAACCAATTACAAAAGATTATTCTTCGTTGATAATCATTCTCATACAAAAATTGATGCAATTGATATTTATAAGAACGATAGCCGTGTTTCTTTAAAATTTTTCTGGCTGATTCTTTGGAAACTGATAATTCATGTTCAATTTGTCTTATCGAAATGGTTGGGTCAACATGCACTAAGGCTAATACATTAATTTCCGTTTCTTCATCCACAATAAATCTTTCTTCAATTTATACATTAGGTTCAGTTCTAAATTGTTGCTCTAACCGGGCGAAATAGTTTCTCGGAGATTGTCTTCTTTCTGGATATCTCCGTCCATACAGACTTTGTGCTCTAATTGCATTACGTCGAGTCTCTACATAAATAATAATCATGTCAACTGTTTCATCTCTTGAATTATTTTCAGCCATTTTATATTAATTTTCTTGTTTACAACAACTTTAATACACTTGCTTCAGAAAATTAGTGAGTAAGTCAAGACTAATTCAATTGTTGCGAATGTCTGTCATTTTCATGGCTATCTGCAATTTTGGATTTAAATTTAGATAGGTACCTTATTAAAATGATTTGTTGGCGCTTACTTTTTAAAAATGCTTCTATTATTACGAAGGATATCGTTAAAAAATGATTAATGGCGAAAAAATTATAGTTTATGAATCATTATTTCTGATTAATAAAAGAAATAGCACCGTTTCATTAAAAAAAATTCAATAGGTCCCCTACGGAAATGAAAATGAAAATGAACTTCCGTATTTTTAAAAAAAAAACCTAAAAATACTGGTACCTATCAGTAATTCAAACAACTGTTTTCTTCCTTACAGACAAGTCTACAACCTTATTAATAATTTCCATAGCCTACTTAGTAATTTGCTTACATCGCATTCATTTGACGCGGCCATTTTTAAAAAATTAAAAAATTGTTCGTATCTCACTTATTTTTTGGAATTCTTTACATCTTAAAAAACGGTTGTACTTAGAAATTTATGCTTAATGAGAAACCATCAAAAAAATATAGTCATTCCATTTAAGAAAAAAAAGTTTATGTCACTTCCAATTCAACCGGAAGTGACATTTTCATTCCTGTTAGTCTAAAAGTAGCTTATTATTGTCTAATTTATGTGTACCAAAAACCAATTTTTTAAATACAAAAACAACCAAAATATTGGGGGCATACATTGACTCGTGGCCACCCGGTATACACTAAATGCCAAGTTTCTAGATTGCTTTATCCCTATTTGTCCCCCAGCCCTTGATATATATACATAAACTCAAAATGTAATATATTTCCAGATTTCGTTATAATACATAAGTGTACCTTTTAAGTCAATATCTTAAATATTAAAAATAATTGTGGCTTGAACGTGAAGCTTAACATTTTCTAATATTTTTGTATTTTATTGCGAAAGACACTAATATTAAATACTTTCATATGAAGTTTATCTTCAAACATGACGCCCAATTCACGAATGATAGACCTAAATAAGGTAGTAATCATTTACAGACATAACTTATTTGTAAAGGACTTAATATAACATTTTGAAAAGATTATTTATTTTTTGTACACCACTGATATATTCTAAGAAGACTTTTTTGTATGTTATCATATCAGCTGTAATGTTAACAGTGATAGTCGAGTAGATTTTCAAATCATCAGAGTAAAATACTTATGAATCCACTCCAGTGTCATTTATAAATATATTAATTAACCATAGACCCAAAGTGAAGCAGAACAGAATTGTAGAAATTTTCTACCTGCCTAACATCATGATACTGCAAAGTTCATAGTATCATGGCTTAACATTTAATGAATAAGACAGTCGCTGCGTGACGCCCCTTCGGAAGGATATATACCATCTATGCAACTCCCGCCTAAGATTACATAACTTTGCCACCAGAAGAGAGAACGAGAGGTAGGTCACTAGACGATAGACGTGGCGTGGCCTTAGTACATTATTTATATCTTATCAAATGTGACAAACATATTTTTTCATTAACCACTTGAATAAAGGTATTATAGAAATCCCTTTCTTTAACAATTAAGAAATAATTATTTAGTGTTTAAAGCATTTTTACATTTCTACCGCCGACGTCTGGATTCCATAAAGGAGATTCCGACTTTACTCCGAGTTTTCGTTTTTATGCTGTCCCAATTGAGATTATATATAATACATATAGCTTGATTCGAAAATTATATAAATCTATACTGTACGCATATCTCATACTTTTACTAACAAGATAAGTGAAATCTATTTCTATACTGAAAAGTGCACTGTATTGAGTCCTGTTTTATCGTGGCATTATTGCAATATTAATTTCTATTAGTATTTGATAGAAATAAATATGTAATAAATATCAGCGTTAATATGAATAACGTAGGTAAATATCACGATATGCAACTAGACTAATTATTTATTTTTATGCAAGGTCGACTTACCGCTCACATTACTCTGTCCATAAAAGCTCCTATTCAAAGCCAACTGAACCGTGTCACTATATCCTGAGATATGCCCAACATTTCTCTGGTTGTCTCTCTCGAACTTAGGCTTCCGCCTAGGTCTGTACTTATAATCGGGGTGCTCCAACATATGCTGACTTCTTAAACGTTTCGCTTCGTCAATGAACGGCCTCTTTTCACCTTCAGACAGCAGTTTCCACTCTGCCCCAAGCAGCTTGGATATCTCAGAGTTGTGCAATCTTGGATAGTCGTGAGATATCCGTTTTCTTCTTATTCTAGACCACACCATGAACGCGTTCATCGGACGTTTAATATGCTCAGTTTCAGGCATGGCGCTATTAATATTGACGATGATGTAAATGCATTCGAGAACAGACTGATTGAAAGGAAGCTGCCTGTGTTTAACGCTGTGTAAACACTGATTTAAATCTCATTGTGCCATTGACAATATGGTATTGTGGAAAATCTATTGTCACTTTAGAAAAATGGTTTTGTTGGGAATTAAAATTGTGTGTGCTTTAATTGTAGTCCAGTGAATTTTGTTTAATCCAAGTGAAAATCTAAATATTTCTGAATGTTTTATACTTTATAAAAGTATTTAATTTTGTACTTATTATACATATTTCATTTAATCAAGAGGCATATTATAACAGGGTATTTTTTCCAAATTAAAACATTTTTTGTAAAGTAATTCGCTTTATAACAGGTTGAACCCAAATATTAAATAAAAAATGTGTGTGTGTGTGATGGTGTGTGTGTGTGTGTGTGTATGTTGGTGGATAGTTTCTTGTATATAGATACAGTAGCTTCTTTTAGACTTAAAAGTTATACTTTCAAATTTGTCACGTATGTAAAATAACACGATTGAATACTTACCTTATACAAGGCTATCGACCACACCCGACTTTATCTTCTACTCGTTTGTACTCTTCAGCGGTTAGTTAATAATAGTAATAATAATAATAATAATAAAACTCTTTATTTCAGTAGACATGCATTACATAAAAAAACGTCACAATAATATAGTATAAAGATAATGGTTTTCAGTAACTAGATTATAACCTAGTCAAAACGTAGGTATGGGGAGCTACCAAAAACAGTATTATTCATAATCTAGTCAACACAAAATCCCTGTAAACGTAATAATAATAACATAATTAAACACTTTTTTTATGAAAAGAGTAAGAAAAAGTCGATATATGAAAAGAAATAATATAAAACAGTAATACAATATTTGTCACCTGTGTTAAAACATTATTGCAGACTCTAAATTGCATTTTGCAATATTTTTTTAATTTTAATTGAAACAATTTTAAACCAGCTATTTCTTTCAAATTATTAGGGAGATGGTTGTATATCTTAATAGGCATAACTGTAACATCATTACTAACAGCAAAGAGATTGTGTTTAGGCAGTAAAATGTCATTCGTGTGTCTTAAGCTATATTGTATATTTCGATCGGAAAACTGGATAAACTGATTAACATTTGACTTAACAAACAAACAGCGTGATAAAATATATAAAGCTGGCAGCGTTAGTATTCCAAGCAAAACAAACAAATCTCTACATGAATGGGTAGAACCTTTGAACAACATAGTCCTAATTATCTTTTTTGTATGATCAATAGATCACTAACTTTACGGAGTTGCCCCAGCAGAGAATGCCATAATTTAATAATGACTGCAACTGTGCAAAAGAACAGATTTTAAGTATTTGTAAACGCACATAAGAACGAAGTTGCCGGAAAAACTGAAATTTTTTTGTTAAGTCTTCCATATGTTGAAACCAATTTAAATTACTATCAATAGTTATGCCTAATAGTTTTACAGAGTGGCTGTTTTCTATATATAAATTTCTTTTAATAATAAGCTATAATCAGGACTGTTATTGGCAAATATCATCATTTCAGTTTTGGTCCCATTAAGTTTTAGTCCAAATTTATCACAATAACTATTCATAAGTGAGGTGCAGATGTTTGCTGACAACTCATGTACGTTGTCAGCTGTTGATGCAACTGCCACGTCATCAGCAAATTGAGTAACATGGAAGGCATTTCTTACTTTTAAGTGGCTTTGCACATTATTCATAAAAATAAGGAAGAGAAGAGGTCCTAAGGTGCTACCTTGAGGAACCCCCGTTGGTACCAGCTCATCATCTGATTGATACGATATGCTGCCGACTTTTTCAGTACGTTGACTTAGGCAAGACCTAATCCTGGAGTTAGGTACTCCTCTTATACCATAAGCGTGCATTTTATTTAGCAATTCGTGATTTACTGTATCAAATGCTCTTGATATGTCAAGGTAGAGACATTCACACTTCTTTTTCTGGTCAATATTTTGAAGTATAAATGTGTAT
The DNA here is from genome assembly GCA_963583905.1 of Stenurella melanura. Taxonomy (NCBI): domain Eukaryota; kingdom Metazoa; phylum Arthropoda; class Insecta; order Coleoptera; family Cerambycidae; genus Stenurella; species Stenurella melanura. Next base: position 140,004,720 of record OY757311.1, read on the forward strand.
AAAGAAGTAACTGCATCCTGAGTGGAGTGTTCTTCCCTAAAGCCATATTGACTAGAAGATAGTATATTATTTTTATTAAGGTAAACTTTTAATTGACCAGCATACGCAAGTTCAAAAAGCTTAGAAAACACAGATAGTAAAGAAATCGCTCTGTAATTTGATATTAGTTCCTTTTCATTTTTCTTATGAATGGGTACCAGCGCTGCTTTTTTTTAAAGAAGAGGGAAAAGTGCCTTCGACAAAAGAAAGATTTATTAGTTTACAAAGTGGATCTTCTACTGCTTAAAAATATGTGTAAATTACTGAAAGGGAACATTTGTCCCCATATCGTATTCAGGAGTTCTGTATATTAACGACTTATGTTAAATAAAAAAGTGTTATTGTCAAGATGTAAGTATTTTTTAGAGTCTTTCTGTACAGATTTTGTTCTTGGCGTATTCATTGTATCCGCAATTGGAACACCATCTTACCACCTATCAAAATGGTTAGTTAACAAGGTAGTTATAAAATTTACCTAATGCATCATTTCTTAGTTTTTCAATAAAAAATCCGAAGGGATTTATTAATAAAATTTATAAAACAGAAGGCGAAATTTTGATCTCTTTAAATGTTTGTTCATTATGTCTAAGCGTGTCAATCTCACAAATTTTGGACTATTTTAAACTCATTTATAAGCGAATATGCTCATCAGCATGCTGGTCAACATCGGTAGCGGTAGCAAATTCTCTTGTGTATGGTTAAGTTCGTTAATATGCTGCCAAGTAGCCGGCTTGTGGGTAAAATCTTCTAATGGGACGATTTATATTTTAACACTCAATGTACTTTGAATGCGAAGGCCTCGTGAAGAAAAAAACATGTAAACCTCCCGAAAAGTTCTAAAAGGGCACCGCAACGCGCATGGGAATATAGATGACGAAAAAGCATGTTTTGAAAGTGGTGCTTCGTCTGGTCTTATCGTAAAAGCAGCCGTTTACAGTGGTGTTGATCATATAGATTTAAATGGAACTAATAACCAGCTCATGATGAATGCAAATGGACTCAATATCCATTATAGTAATTTAAACTATCAAAAAAATCTCACAGACAATATATAACAACTTTTTGGGACAATCCGTTCGGTATCGCGTGTTCTATTTGTGATAGATTTTGGATTCAATATGATTTGAAAAATTCCAATGCTGATGTTTCATTCATTACTCTAATAACCTATTAATTCTTGCATAGAAGTTTCACTTAAATCACGTGGGTTCTTACCCACAATTTTTTTTACATCAAACAGTAATAATTTGTAATGTCCTTCAATGATAGAAAAGATTATTGGACTGAGTTTGTTTACCTATTGCCAATAAACGTCTATCTACATTAACACATTCTCTCATTTGAGTAAGTTTGCTCTCATTCATATTGTTGCGCACAATTAGAAGTGTAGAAAATGCAGTATCATTTATTTTATGATAATTCTGGAAATTTTTAGGCACGTTTGATTACAATTCACGTAACAAGTTCATATGACATGAATTTTTGACGATTGAGGAGCCACCTCTTTGTCCATACTGTTCTCTTATTACACTTTTTCTTTTCCTTCGCCATCGCTAAACCCATTGCCAGTACAAAGACTGATTTCTTTGAAAACTTACTCATTGCAGCCTTCAACTGAAAACTGAGGGTAGCGTGTAGCTAATAGTAAATTTGTTGATCTACATGCTTATGAACATGTTCACCAATGAATGGGATGCTTTAGGAATGTAGTCGTTTGCCAGGCAGAAGTTAGGGAATGTATTGACCTTACTAAAGTTTGAGAATGATTTTAAAATGTACATAAAATACTACCTAATCATTTCCGCATTTTGACTTGAGTTTTTCTAAAAATTATTTGGTTTATTTGCAGGTTAATTACACAGGCACCCAAAATAAGAGTCGAGTACGAATAGTCAGACCTATGTATTCTCATACATTTTGACCTGCTGAACATGAATCCAATGCTCGTCTTTCCTGATTGGCTCTTGCATTCTTCCTAACCTCAAAATACCCCGTCAAAATGTACGAAAAATCTCAAAAAAGTAAATAAAAAGCTTAAATGAGCTGACTACCATTTCCGTGCTTATTATGGGGTGCTGAGACCAAATGTGGGCGGCACGATGATCTATGGTCATTTTTAAGGGAGATACATATAGTAGAGTGCTCGCGTTGACAAAAGTCGCTTAGTTTTCGATCCCGTTGGCACTTTTAGAGTAAAATGTATGACCTTGTCAGATATGTTACTTATGCCCTGTGGATTACGAATCCACTTGTCGTCAAAGAATCGTCATGAATATAAGGGCGCAAATCAAAATTTTCTAATTAACTATACCACGCGATAAAGTCAATCCTGAAGCGTATTTTATCCAAAAATCATTAAATTCTCTGTAGAATTTCTATTTTTAAAATAAATAAGAAAACGAACTTTTGCATAGGCTTATATGGCAGTAAAAATCAAAAATCCTCATTTTCTCTGTTCGACTACGGCTGAAAATTAATTATTTTTCGTCTACTTTTCCATTCCCACGACGATATCTCCCAAACTATTATATTTATCAAAAAAATATATTCTTTATAAAATATTTGCCATATATTCCAGATTACAATGGTTTTTAAATCAGATTTTTTGAGAATTTAATAAGAAAAATATTTAATAATGTGTAGCGTGATATCAATTTTCGAAGCTTATCAGCGGCATGCGTTCGTTGCAAATTCTCGCTCTCCCACTCTTTAAAACTGTTTCAACACACCCCACTTCGCACCCGCTCTGGCCAACCGTTGGATAGATTGGCACATAGTAGCTCTGGTGGTTCATAATATTTTGAAATTTATATCTTGAAAATGATTATTACTACGAAATAAATGTAAGTAGTATATTTGTAGAATATTAATTCAGTGTTACATGGACTTAAATAAAAATTATGTCCTGCCTAAAATTATTGTGTAATAGATTAACACATTATAAAAAACTCCCTATATTTCACTGTTTGCAAGATACTTTCAGCTGGTATGTATTTTAAATTTTCTACCATATAGGTAACTGATGTATATGCTTTTTAGAAGAAATTAAAATGAAAAGTACTACTGATAGCACAAGTTCTGAAAGTGAGATTGAGAAAAATATAATTGAATGTAAACCAGATTCGTAACATATTAGCTTAATTTGTATGAAACCGGGCCCTGTAATCAAAGGTTTTGAGAAATCGTTTGCAACATTTACTGATTGTTTAGAAATCTATGAAAAAATAAGTAACCAAGGAGAAGATGATCTATATCCTAGCATTACGTCATTCAAAAAAACAAACAATTATGACTGGTTTGGTACCGAAATTGCTATTCTAGTTTTACTAGCCAAAGAAATATAGAACATTTAAGAACATAAATAGAGAAAGAAATTGAAAAGAGTTCAGATGGATTCAATGCCTGTCCATCAACTTTTTCCTATGTGTATTTTCGTAAAATAATTTTTTTAAATAGAGAAATGTGCTTTTGTCAGAAGTACAACAATAAAGTTTTCTCAAGTAATGACCACGGAACCAGAAAGAAAAGTAAGACTACTAGCCCACCAGAATCCCATAATTTTCGAAAAAAATTGTGCTAACAATTTAATATCTATAGAAATTGAATGTCATATTTCATGTTTCTAAAGTCGCTATATAAAATGCAGAGGTCTATCTAAGAATAAAAGTGGAAAACGGACAGACAACGAACGGAGGGAGTTCTACTAAAATATGTAAAATTCTTGAGAAACGGTTTTTAAAGCAAAAAGGGTATGGTATGTCGTCAATTTATGATGAGAAGTATCTAGAATGGATAGATATAGGTCTAAAATAGAGATCAGTAGACTACTTATAAATACATTTACCGGCAAAGGATTCAAAATTGTTAAATCTACAAAGAGAAACGAAAAATATGTTAATTCAGAAAACGAGGCATGAAACTTTGCATTTTCTATTGTGACTTTGGAAATATTAAACATGATATTTAGTTTCTATAGCATTTAAATCGTTAGCACAAATTCTTTAGAAAATTATGGGATTTTGGTGGGTTAATAGTCTTATTTTTCTTTATGTGTTCCTGGTCATTACTTGAGAAACCTATTTTATTGAAAAAAAAAAATCATATTACGCAAGGACACGCCTGAAGAAGATATTGGACATGCACTCCATCCACCTGAACTGTTTTTATTTTTTTTTCTCTTTCTCCATTTTTCTCCTTCAATGTTCCATATTTCTTTTGCCAGTAAAACTAGAACAGCAATTTCGGTGCCAAACCAAGCAGCCAAAATGATTTGTTTTTCGAAATCGCATAGTTCTAGAATATATATCATCTTCTCTTTGGTTAGGTACTTATTTTTTCACGGAGTTTTAAACAATCAATAAATATTGCAAACGATTTATCAAAACCTTTGTTTACAGGGCCCGGTTTCATACAATTTAAGCATAATATTTTACGAATCTATTTTTCTTTAAATTTTATTTTTGTCTCAATCACACTTTCCGAACTTGCGCTATCAGTAGTACTTTCCATTTTCATTTCTTCTTCATTTACCTATATGGTAGAAAATTTAAAATACATACCAGCTGAAAGTATCTTGCAAACAGTGAACTATAGGGAGTTTTTTATAATGTGTTAATCTATTACACAATAATTTTAGGTAGGCCATAATTTTTATGTAAGTCCATGTAACACTGAATTAATATTCGACAAATATACTGACATTTATTTCGTAGTAATAATCATTTTCAAGATATAAATTTCAAAATATTATGAACCACGAGAGCTAATATGCGCCAATCTACCTAACGGTCGGCCAGAGCGGGTGCGAAGTGGGGTGTGTTGAAACAGTTTTAAAGAGTGGGAGAGCGAGAATCTTTAACGAACGCATGCCGCTGATAAGCTTCGAAAATTGATATCACGCTACACATTATTAAATATCATGGTTATTAAATTCTCAAAAAATCTGATTTAAAAACCATTGTAATCTGGAATATATGGCAAATATTTTATAAAGAATGTATTTTTTTGATAAATATAATAGTTTGGGAGATATCGTCGTGGGAATGGAAAAGTAGACGAAAATTAATTAATTTTCAGCCGTAGTCGAACAGAGAAAATGAGGATTTTTGATTTTTACTGCCATATAAGCCTATGTAAAAGTTCGTTTCTTTATTTATTTTAAAAATAGAAATTCTACAGAGAATATGATGATTTTTGGATAAAATACGCTTCATGATTGACTCTATCGCGTGGTGTGGTTAGTTAGAAAATTTTGATTTGTGCCCTTATATTCGTGACGATTTTTTGACGACAAGTGGATTCATAATCTACAGGACATAAGTAACATATCTGGTAAGGTCATATATTTTACTCTAAAAGTGCCAACGGGGGGAAAGATAGAAATTAATTTGCACTCTACTAATACCGTCAAAAGTCCGAGAATTTCGCTTCGCCGCGCGCCGGCGACATGGGTCCACCTCGGGAACAACTGCATCCGAACGAGACAAAAATTATGACAAAATTCAGGAATACGCAAAGTGAACAGAGAATCTCGGACACCAAAAAAGCTATAAACGTATAGTTTGCGCCATTCTCTTACCATTCTATGCACCCCTGATTTTTTTCAGTTTTGAAGGTGGATCATCTAAAAAATGTACGCGACATCTCTTCAGACTTCACGCTTCAACTTTTGCAGACAAAAATGACCTCCTACTTTTGAGCTTAGTCGATTCAAAATTAAATTTTCTATCCGATGATGGGCGTCACGATGATCTAAAATAATTTTTTTGCGAGATACAAGCCGCCAAAGTAAGAGGTCCGAGGATTTCGCTCCTCGAACGACACGACCCAACCTCGAGGGCCGCTGGACCTAAATGGGGAACCCTAAAATTCTGAAAAAATTCAGGAGTCCGTAAAGAGATGTGACAAATGGAATAGCGTAAACCAAAAGTCCATAGTTTTTTATATTCGAGATAGAGTCTCGAGAAGTGGGGAAAGAGGGAGATTTTCTACTTCCGATGACTTTGAGCGGCCCTATCTCGGAAACGAAGTACCGTAGGGATGTCTGGTTTCCGCCATTTGATTTCTATCATCTCTGATTATCTGTGAATTTTTTTATAATGTTATAGTCCCTTGTTCGGATGCAGTTGCTCCCGAGGTGGACCCATGTCGCCGGAGAAGCGAAATCCTCAGACTTTTGACTTTGGCAGTGTGTATCTCCCTTAAAAATGACCATAGATCATCGTGCCGCCCACATTTGGCCTCAGCGCCCCAAAATACGTATGAAAATGGTGGTTATCAGCTCATTTAAGCTTTTTGTTTGGTTTGTTGCAGGCACCCAAGGCCCCAGTTAAACAACAAATTATAAACACTAATATCATTACAACTAAGTCGAATCAAGGCTTGTTGTTGAGACAGAAATATTTATTTATTGCAAATAAATATTTGTTCACTACATATAAATCAAAGAAATTGTATAAGAAGTCTTGTTTATGACAAACAAATATTTATCGCTCAAAAACAAATATTTCTTACGCATGAGTATTTTGATTTATTTGACAATAATAAATATTTAGTTTTCATTTTCAAATAAATGCCTTGGTATCCACAAAGAAATATTTTATTGGCCAAATACAAATAAATCGTTTCTTTCGTGGAAATAAAATTTGTTTCTCTCAAATAAATCATTCTCTCAGTGTATATGTACCAAATTTGAAGTCATTATCTTAAACCGTTCCTGAGGAAACGTGCGCACAAAAAAGTTACAGACCGACCGAGAGACAGAAAATTATTTTTCGCTCAAATTTAAAATCTTAACGTTTTATGACATTCTAAGCCTTTCAACAAAAAAAAGTTTGGAAATTTTCTTGTGATTACTACGGCTTCACTACGTGGATGTAGAAGTAAAATTATACGTAACACTATAATAATTAAATAGTAAGAATTAATAAATAAAAATTTAATAATTACAATTAAATAATAATTAATTAGTAATAAAATATTCACGCTTTTGCTGTAATTTATTCACCTAATACATATAATTTAAAATGATAATATTTTAGGCTATTGCTGATGATATTGAAATGCTCGAGATAATGTATTTATAATATTTCACACGTAATTATACAAATTACCAAAAAAATTATTAGTTATTTGTAACATCCGGAAAACATTATAATCGCACATGGCATTGACAATAGCTAGAATTAACCAAAGTGTAAAATAAAAATAACACCAATTATTATCGCATACATCAAACTACATAATAAAAATATAATAAATTATGAAAATATAAACATTTGACAACAAAACCGGCGATCAACACAATGCATATAACACATAAAAATATGCGTAGTCCAGTTAAATAATTTCTTGAAGTATAATTTAAATAAATTATTTAAATATTATATATGCAGTACTCAATTTCATAAAACATTTACACATATTTTTTCGAGCTGGCCCTCAAAACTTAGATATGCAGTTTCCTGGAATATTACGCTCTCTATATGAGTTAACAGCCACACACACAAAGAAAATGGTTTGTACCTGAAACCAGATCATCACTTTCCCATGCATTTTGACATACTAACGAATCTTTCTTTAATTTTTCTTAAACTATAAAAGTTGGCGCAGAATAATGCCTGTCTCACGATTTAAAATGAATTGAGATAAAATCAAGCAATTTACACAACTGAGTCAAACTACTCTGGATGCCAGAACATGAGACATTGATGAATTTGCTAGGCAAGCAGCCACTAACTAACACGTTCTTCCGCCCAAACCTCGAGCTGGGGATGATAAAGGACTGGGTCAAGAGCATATACACAGTGGCGTAATTTGGGAGAGCCAAGGGGTGGCAGTTGCCACCCCAGAATTGTTCAACATAGTATTTTTCCACCCCAGAATTTTGAAATAAAAATATCAATTATTTACAAACAATTGTACAATAAAATTTTACAAGCTCGGCACTTTCTTGATTGATTATTAATCAAGCCTTATTTAACGCAGAAAAACAAAATGTTTATTGGAACTTGTATATTATCATGTTAAATAGAAATAGTTTGGCTATTTATTAAATTAATTAACAGTGAATATTTTAGGGTAAATGGAGAATGTTATTTTGTGGTGAAAATAATCTGAAAAAGCTTAAAAACCAACAATTTAATGCTAGTTTTTTAAAATTCCCGGACGTCCCTTACGCGTGGGGGCTTTCCATACCCCCAGACTCCTGGACCCGGTACGCTTTGCCACCCCATTTAAAAAACTGAAATTACGCCCATGCATATACAGGAACCACTGAAGGAATATTAGAGAAAATCGACATAGGAACACTGATCAAAAGTTCATGTGCGTAGCAAACTGAAGTACTGCTCTCAAACAACAGAACGCTGCGATATTAAGAATAATAATAGGACTTCTGGCAGGACACTTTCCTGTCACGAAGTAAGATTGCAGATTATGCGGCATGGAGCTGGAAACGGTGGATAACATTATATTCAACTGTGAGGTATTATATGTGCTGTGAGGCACTGATCAGCGTAAGATATAGCAGATACGGGCAAACACGAAGAGGAATTCATTAGCACTCGCCCAAGCTTAGACCTGTATCACCTGCTTCAGAGTACAGGAGTTTTGGTGTGGGTAGAGTGAAGCATGATAGGGAGAGTACAATAATCCCAGGAGGATGCAGTGCGCTCGTAGTTTTCTACAGAGGAGCTGTGGAAAAAAAAGCAATTTGAATACCAGATTTATTTTTAGTATGTCAAAACACATAGAAAAATGATGGACTATAAAAAATATGATGAGTGCTTATTGCTCATCTTCAATCTAAATTTACTCAAAAATTCAATGCAATTCAAAATTGTTTTATTCTATTTGGTAATAACATTGCTTTATGCAGTGTCCCAATGAAAACTCCCAGGCCGGGTATATTCTAAATGAATAGAGATATTTTAATTCTTTATTTTTTGTAGCGGATAAAGAGAGCTTCATTTTTGAATATAATTATTTTTTTAATATATCAGTATATAGATGGCGCTGTGCTCTAAAGAAATATTTCGATGGAAGAAACTTTGAAATGGGGTTTATGTGAAAGAAAATGCATTTCTAAGATTTCTGAGTCCAAATATTGACATTTGCCAATATTGGATAATTGTAATCTCTTCAACATCTCAGTCCTTTAAGTGGGACAATCTGTATTTAATTTACAAATTTTAGAAGAAAATATTTAAAAAATTTTTCATGTTTTGTGAATTAAATATGTTTGAAGTAACCCTTGGAAAAAAAGAACTAAAAATATTATTTATCATATAATTCAAACATTTAAGCAATAAAAAAATAATTACGAATATAAAACAATTTTTACGAACTAATGAAATTAAAATAACTATTTTTATAGGTGTTCAAAATTATTGCCATTTTCATTAACACACATCGTAAACCTATTAATTAGTTCAGATTTACAAACTTTTAATAATGTATGCGGATTAATGGCGGCAACACTAGCATAAATTTTATTATAAAGATCTGCCATGTCTTCTATTAGTTCTTTGTTTACTTCGCTTTTTAAAAACCCCCTATAAATAAAAATCTAATGGAGTAATATCAGGAGACCGAGCGGGCCATCTACGTACTCCATTGGTAAAAATTTATCTTCCTGGGTATGTTTGATTTAAATAATTAATAACGTTGTGATGATTATGTGGGCCTGCTCCATCCTGATGAAACCACATATTATTCAAACTGAGCGGGCAAATTCCTTAATAGTACTTGTAAATCATTTTGCAAAATTGTAAATATCTTTCACCTGTTAAATTCTAATGGTACAGGTATGGGCCAACAATGTAACCATTAACGATACCACACCAAACTTTTACTCCAGGACGATTCTGGGATCTGGTATGTCTCATCCACCTAGGATTCTCTTGAGACCAGTAACGATAATTGTGTGTTGTGATTACTCCATTGTTGTGGAATCGACTTTCATCACTGCACATAATTGTATCTAAAAGATTTCGATTTTCTTCTAAGAGAATTGAAAATTGCGCCAAAAAATCTAATCTCCGCTCATTGTCCCCTGGAATCAAATGATGAACTAAATGAACTTTATATGGAAAAAATTTGTTTGTTTTAAGAATCCTGTGGCAGGTGGAACGTGCAACATTTGTTTCTTCTATCAAATTGCGTACTGACATGTTTGGGTTATTTTCTACTTGATGTAATACCAATGCAATATTTTCTTCAGTTGTAGTTCTTCTTCTTCTTGTTGTTTTTGGTTTCTTAAAACCTCCATAATTTTTCAAATTAAAACGCAAACTTACAAAAGTTTTCCGATTTGGTAAAGGTCTGTCAAGAAAACTTATTTCACATAAACTTACAGCTCTTGAAGCATTTTTACGACATTCCCCATAAATTAAAATCATGTTTAATTTATCACCAATAAACAAAATGTGATTGAAATTGAGAAATGTCAAAGCTATTATTCCAAAGGTAACTTTGATTGTATTTAATGTATAAGGTATAAGGGTTATTATACTCACTAGATATCAAATATTTTTAATCAGAATCTAACCTAATAACAAAGCAATTATATGAAAAATTCTTTATATATTTTCTTCTAAAATTTGTAAATTAAATACAGATTGTCCAACTTAAAGGACTGAAATGTTGAAGAGATTACAATTATTCAATATTGGCAAATGCCAACATTTGGACTAAAAAAAATATTTCGAAAACGGTTAGTTTTATGGTATTTTTTTCAGAACATAATCTGCTTAGAAATGCATTTTCTTTTACATAAACCCCATTTCAAAGTTTCTCATATCGAAATATTACTTTAGAGCACAGCGCCATCTATTATATATACTGATATATTTAAAAAACAACTATATTCAAAAGTTAAACTCTCTTTATGCGCTACAAATTGGCTTTTACAGAATTAAAACATCTCTATTCGTTTAAAATACATCCGGCCTAGGAGTTTTTATTGGGACACCCTGTATAGAGTGATTGCGGCTTTTTTTTAATTTTTTTTTTTACATGTTTGCATTCAAGGTCAGATTCGTGTTCTTGAAAGGGAATCCCTACTTCTTATTGCAAATTCTAATTGTCTGACTAATAATAGACCACCTTTTTTCGAAACATCTTTTCTGAAATTTTCATTTTTTTCAGTTATCCGGCGAGGAAAGATCTAAATTTTCGAACTTTTCGTACTCGAAAAAGAAGAATTATGGAAAAAAATTGCAAGAGGCAAAAAGAGTTTATAATCACCCGGGGAATATTTTCAATTTTTTTCGGAATTCAAGTGCATCAAAAAGGGCATCGGAAAATTCATAAAAAAAAATAAGAATATTGCCTGGATAGTTCTAAACTCTTTTTATCCAAACTTCTTCTTTTCCGATAAAAAAATGTTCTAAAATTTTGACTTTTCCTCGCCGGACAACTGAAAAAAAAATGACTATTTCAGAAAAAATGTTTCGAACAAAAGTAGTTCATTTTTAATCATACAATTCGAATTTTCAAGAAAAAATAGGGCTTTCCTTTTCAAAATACGAATCTGACTTTGAATGACCTTAGCCCTTCCATGCAAACAAGAGAATTCAAAAAACCGCAGTGATTCCCTATTCCAGTCTCTTTACGAGCATTTAAAAAAAAACTTCAAGTCGATATCTCAAAAATTGAGCCTCAGAGCGAATTTTGTCTATTCTGCCACACTGTGCGCCATGGCAATTGAATGGTTGTGGTGAATATAAAACTTAAAATAAACAATAATAATTAGACTCCTATCTCTAAAATAAAATATTTACAAAAGTTGATAGCAAAGTTGAACATATAAAAGTGCATATTTAAAATAATTTGTAAAAAATGTATAATCATATGGTTAAAAAGACAAGCTCAGTCGTTGGTGGGAGACATATGCAGGCGAGTGCTAAAACGTCTTACCCGCTCCATGCAATTCATTCAAGACTTATAATGCTAACAGCCGGCAATGCCGCAGAGTTTTTGGTTTAATATAATTCACTCAAGCCTCAAACTCAAACGAATTGGCTACCTTAAACCAAAGCATTATTTTTATCGGAATTGAAATGTACTTGATATTTTTTAAGAGCGGCGCCAGAAAACCTAACAACGCAAAAGTTAGGAGAAAAACTTTTAATAAAAGTGGTTTAGGGGATCTATCTTATGAAAGATCACAATTGGACTCTTTAATCATATTTGTCGACTTCTACCTATACCTATATTAATTCTCTATCTGCTGTGGTAGTAATTTTTGTATGAAAAATAGAATATCAATATGCAGTGTCTCGAAACCTTCATATTAAGTAGATGTTTTTTGAGCAAATGTTGTTTACTTTATGATAAACTAACTTCTCTAGCAGTATTGACCGATTTATTAAACACCTTTTTGTTTAATTTTGCGTTTAGTCTATTCATAACTATATAAAATGATGTCTCTTTCTGAGAAACAAGAATATAACAAATGTTGGGATTTATCATTTTCGGTTCATACTCTCTTAGAAAACTTTCCTGGTTAAACACCACTTTTACCTTAAGACTAGTGCGTGCATTCAAGTCTTAATTCATTCATTCGCGTCCTTTTTAAACGACTAATTGCATTATAAAATAAAAGCACAATAGGTAATGCATGATAGGATAATTAGCAGGATAAAATATCCTTAGAAAACAACTGCTGCAGTGCCACACGGGTTCATAATGCCAATCTAAAAACAATGGAATAAAAATGGCGGTTGCAGGGAGAAAGCGTTAATTAAGAAAAGCATTTACACATCTTGATAATTAAAAGAGTCAAATGCAGACGTAAACACCAATATTGTGATTGGTTTATCGCGGGTAGATGTCATAGTGGGTATCACGTGTCTGTCCGGGCGTGATAAGAAGTCCCCCGAGATACTCGACGTTGTTGCTCCTGCATATTAAGGCCGAATTTACATTCAGGGGAGGGTGAGTGAGCTCCATCCTATTATCTCTATCTAATTGATATTGGGGTGTGGATTTTTCGAAGAAAAAAGGATTATTACGTGTTTAGTGAGCAGATGTAAACAATGGCTGGATTAATACACTCATTAATGTGACATATATGTATATGTTGCACTAATGATGTTTTAATTAAAAACAGAGACGGCTAATTTAAGTAAATTCCTGCACTGTTGCAATGAAATAAATGTGTAATGTTGATAGGTATGTAACTAAAAATGTTATTTTTTAATACACTAGACTACCATAGTTTCTCAAAGTGAACAGACGCTTCGAAGAAAGTTCTCGAAAAAAAGCTCAGAAACATAGGTTAATACACCGCTAAAGCGTTTAAATTAGGCACTATAAATATCAAAACAATATACAGGGTGTGCGGGGATTTCTCTCGGGCCTCTGTTTTATTTGCAACTCGCTGTAAAAAGCTATTTTACTGCGATAAAAATAACATAATAAAAAGATTCTTTTACAGCAAGTTAATATAGATCTTCAAAAACAAAGCAAATAAAATGGACACACTAATACAGGACGTTGGAACGAGAACACACCAATTACTGTTACACAAAATCGACAGCGGCTGAAACTGCCTATATGGAGCATTGAGCCACCAACTGGAAGGAGAAAATATAACATCACAGGCACATACCAATGCAACGAAAACCCTACGAAAACAAGTAGCTGATTATATCGAAAATTACTTAGATCATTTCATGCCATTCATGCAGGCATGCATCCATAAATTAGCACCCCGTTACAATAGATACAACTCTAATACGGGAAAAATAAATTAGTTCATCCGAGATCTGAGAAGAGGAGGATTTTGGGGGGGAGGGTGAGTGGGGTAGTAAACAATTGCGGCAACAGCAAATATGAAAAACAGGCCAATAATAGTACACCAAGAAGGAGAGCACATAATCTTCCATCCTACTAACCAACAGGGAAGAGAGAACACACCACTAGAGATAGCATATAGGAAGCACGGAAACGAAAGAAATCACTACGATAGCGTGATTATTGCACAAGAAAAACATGAAGAAGAACAACCAGAAGAAAGACACGCTCGAACTGGGGCAATAACATCCCGCCCAGAATTAGAGGAAGCAACGCACATAAGCATGTATCAGATATCACAAAGAACAGAAGAAGCCAACAGTCAAGAATTACAACACGATGACATCATTCTGGCGACATGGAATGTCAGAGGCTGCATAACGAGAGAAAAGAAAGAAAAAATCGATGAGACTCTAATGATGGAACACATACACGTTGCATGCATACAAGAGGCACACATGATAGACGGAACCGCAGTTACTCAAAACTACAAATGGGGACAAAGAAAAAACCAGCAGAGGAGTCGCATGGGCAATAAGACGGAACACCCCTATCCAGACAAAGACAAGAATAGTAAGCGAAAACATAACCACGGCAGACTTACAAATTGGAAAGGAAAACATATGCATATTAGGAGTACATGTGCCCTCCAACAAACGAGCAGGACGAGTATTCAGACAGATCACCCAAGAGACTAGAAGAAATAGGAATAGAAAAATGAACATAATAATACTAGGAGACTTCAACGCGCATATAGGAAAGGACGACGAAACACATGAAGACAAGAATATCATAGGAAAAACCTTACTCCACACATGGACAAAGGATAATGGAAGCTTGCTAAGAAACTTGGCACATATGCTCGATCTAACAGTTAGAAACACTTGGAGCCAGAACCTAACCTGCCTTAATACCTGGAGTAAAGGAAACATCAACTCTCAAATAGACCATATCCTAGTGGATAGAAAAATAAGGGACAGGGTTAAAAACATTAAGGCGAAACAAGCAACAAACGACAAAACAGATCACAAAATATATGGAACACTAGTAATAAAGAAACAAAACTCACAAAAAAGAAGATACAAACGAAACAGCAAATGACACATCTCCCTGCTACAGAACGAAGAAATCAAAAAGAAATACCAGGAGGAGATAGAAAAACAATTAACAGGAAAGGAACTAAATTGGTCACCAATGACACGAAAACACTGCAATACGATGGTTTGGACAGACGACGGAATCAAAAATGAAGAATGCAGGAGTCAAACAAGGATGTACCCTATCCCCTCCGATTATTCACCACAGTCCTGGACCAAGTGATAGAAAGCACAATAAAGGAGCCGAGGAAGAACAAGGTATCGTTAAATTTCTAAGAAACATGACACCACATCTGGATTCCTCCGGAATGAAAATAAACTTCAAGAAAAGCCTAATAATGGTTCGAGACCCTTTGGCAAATACACGTCCAACAAGTGGGGAAGAATACAAAATACGAGACTACAGAACCACAAATATAATGAAATGCCTAGAAACATATATACACATATAAAGATATACACGACCACCATAATGCCTACGATGATATATGGAGTCAAAAACGCAGCAACGACAAAGGCCCACAGAAGAAGCCTGAGAAGAGCTAAAAAGTACATTATCCAACTGCTAGCAAAAACCACAAAAACGACAGAAAACGCCAACATTACTAGAGGGAAAAATAATAATCAAAAGAATAGAATCATAGGCAATGAAATACTGGAGACACGTACAAAGATGAGACACGACACACCTACTAAAGAAAGCGCTACGACTGAACAGCAACAAATTGAAAATAGGGAGGCCATGCTACACATGGATAACAACAATCGAGAGTATTATAAATAAGCTAGGAAAGGATTATACACACTGGGAAAAATCGACACAACAAAAAACGGACTACAATAAAGAAATATTAAGGATATACACACTGCCAGACTCAGAAACAGAAGAAACAGAAAACTCAGAAGTGGAATAGGAGAGAAGATGATCACAGACAGAAACTAAAAAGAAGCATCTCACAAAAAACCTGAAAGTAATAAGAAGCACGAAAACTTAAAAGAAGCATCTCACAAACGTCTACACTTTCCATCCGATGAAGACAGAAGGAAAACAAGAAGAAACATCATACAAACACCTACACGCTCCATCCTATACTCCTACCCCATGCGTCATGCTGCTCTCGCTGCTGACAACAAGCATGTCCAATGTCCAATCCAGCGTATATAATCTTCTTCTTCTTCTGTTACTGCATAAGTGGCAGTGTTTTAATTTTTCTCATAGCGCTTATACATTGCTGTGCAATATTTACTATTCGTAGAACATGCACAAGGCATTCGACATTGTGTTGCCGAACTATGAGTAAATTCTAGTTTAATATTATTTTGTTATTTTCACAGTCGTAATTTTAAGTATCTGGCACCTCATATGCGGAGATATAATCCACTCTACATTGAAAATGGGCCCTAAGCTAAACATGTCAAAAATCTTTCAACAAGAAGTTTTATCGTCTCGTCAGAAATGTCCTCTTGCTTAAAGATAGTAAAATCCAGGAAGTTTCGTAGATTTCAACTAAACGAGTTGATTAAATATATCTGAAATGGAAAGGAATCTACTACGAAGTAGCTACACATACAAGCTAACCATTATATTCTTCGCCGATTTACTACAGTTGTTGTATAATTGTTACACATTCTATAGATTTCTCTTTGCAGTTTCTTTTGTAAATGATATTAGTTTCAAACATATTTTGTTCAATTACAAAATATACAAAAGAATTTTTATAATATAACAATCATGAAGGAGCTAATTCTAATACTTCGTGTAAGTCAACCATATGGAAAAGACATACAAATTTCTGTTCACAGTCCGTATATAAATGTGTCTGAGCTCCTGGTTAATTTTTATGAGCAATTGCCAAAAAAGTCGTAATAGCAACCAGTCGAGGAAAAACTGAAAAAGAAATTGATATAGAAAAAGTCGCCATATCATTAAGTATCGGACACATGCATCTGTAGAAATCATCAGCAATACTGAAATCGCCTGCATTGTTGGGAACTCTGAACACTACTACATAACTCGAAGACAATTTTCATGAATTAGTATGTTTGCTCCATAAAAATGAAGTAATAAAAAGATAACTGACTGTTGCCTTCCACCAAAAATCAAGGAGATAACCTAGCACCCACAGTTGATGGGTTAGGGCTTGATTGTTATTTTATTTTAGGGTCCATTATATTGCAAGAGTATGGAAAAGTACGAATGAAAACATCCAAAATTTTCCAGGTGCTGGTCTCTGTGTGGAGAAAAAGTCACGAATAGGTAGAACCAGTCTCCATGCTTAACCCACATGCCTGAAGAGCTGTAAACCTAACCATGTCAAATCTAGCTGAAAGAAGGCGAATAATGACATGTTCCTAAAGAAAAAACCGCTGCCTAAGGAACCACTACTTCCACATCCAGTTTCTTCATCCAAGTCACTTTAAAGGAAACATCTTGACTATATTTGCACTCTAGTATGTGGAAATTATTGGTCATAGAATTTTAATAATAATTGGGGCAGATGTCATAGAAAAGTTTGAGGAGTTGGTTTCTACCATATACGTTAAAAATGAAGTTTCTAGTTTACCCTACTTATTTATTTCTACTATTCACAACTTACCACCTCCCACCCCTTCAATGGAGTCATCTCAATCAGATGTCACTACAATACATACGTGTACTAATTTTCAAGTGAATATCTCAATTTGATGTTATCAATCCCATTAATAAGGAAGCGGAGGTGGTGGAGTTTGCAAAATATTATAAAGGAATCTGGTTTCTAGTATATACACCGAATCCCAAATTTCTGTACTCTTATCAGCTTGATTTACTTATTTTCCCCTAGTCAATCCTATTAACCCCAACCCTTCTACGGAATAATCCCAAAATATAATCTAGTTTCAGATGACGTTATAATACATACGTCTACCAGATTACAAGTGATTATCTCAATTCCATTTTATCAACCCCTTTAATAATGTAGTAAGGGTAGTGGAAGTGTTGAAAAATCTTATTAAAAAATTTGAGGCCTTGGCTTCTAGGACATACACCGAGTTTCAAATGGCAATACTCTTACCAGCTTGCTTTACTTATTTTTCCCTATTTACCTCTACTTACCCCCACTCCTTCAACGCAATCATGTCAAAATATAATCTAGTCTCAGATATAGTTATAATACATAAATGTACCAAATTTGAAGTGAAAATTTAAATTTAATTTTATCAACTCTTTTAACAAGGGAGTGGGGATGGAAAATACTAATAAAAAAAACCTGAGACCTTCGCTTCTAGCATATACACCAAATCTCAAATTTCTGTACCTTTACCAGCTTGCTTTACTTATTTTCCCTTATATACCCCTATTTAATCCCCAACCCTTCAACGGAATCATCTCAAAGTATAATCTAGTTCCAGATGTCGTTATAATACATATGCGTACTAAATTTCATGTGAATATCTCAATTTTATTTTATCGACCCCTTGAATAATGGAGTAGGGGTGGTGGGGGGCTGAAATGTATTATTAAAAAATCTGAGGCCTTGGCTGCTAGTACATACACTGAATTTCAAGTTTCTGTACTCATACCAGCGTGTTTTACTTATTTCCCCCTATTTACCCCTAAATAACCTCCAACCCTTCAACGGAATCATCTCAAAGTATAATCTAGTTCCAGATGTCGTTATAATTCATACGTGTATCAAATTTCAAATGAATATCTCAATTTTATTTTATCAACCGTTTTAATAATGAAGTAGGGGTGGTGGGGGTTGAAAAACATTATAAATAATCTGAGACCTTGGCTTCTAGTACATACACCGAATTTCAAGTTTCTGTACTCATATCAGCTTGCTTTACCTATTTCCCCCTATTTACTCCTAAATAACCCCCAACCCTTCAAAGGAATCATCTCAAAGAATAATCTAGTTCCAGATGTCGTTATAATTCATACGTGTATCAAATTTCAAATGAATATCTCAATTTTATTTTATCACCCCTTTTAATAATGAAGTAGGGTGGTGGGGGTTGAAAAATATTATAAATAATCTGAGACCTTGGCTTCTAGTACATACACCGAATTTCAAGTTTCTGTAGTCTTACCAACTTGCTTTACTTATTTTCTCCTATTTACCCCTATTTAACCCCCAACCCTTCAACGGAATCATCTCAAAATATAATCTAGTTCCAGATGTCGTTATTATACATACGTGTACGAAATTTCAAATGAATATCTCAATTTTATATTATCAACCCTTTTCATATTGGAGTTGGGGTGGTGGGGGTTGAAAAATATTATAAAAAAATCTGACGCTTTGGCTTCTAGTACATACACTGAATTTCAAGTTTCTGTAGTCTTACCAACTTGTTTTACTTATATTCCCCTATTTACCCCAAATTAACCCCCAACCCTTCAACGGAATCATCTCAAAATATAATCTAATTTCAGACGTCGTTATAATACATACGTGTACGAAATTTCAAATGAAAATCTCAACTTTATTTTACCAACCCCATTAATGGGGTAAAGGTGGTGGGGGGTTGAAAAATATTATGAAAAAATCTGAGGCCTTAACTTCTAGTACATACACCGAATTTTAAGTCTCTGTACTCTTACAAGCTTACTTTACTTATTTTCCCCTTCACCAGATATCCTCAAAAAACAATCTAGTTCCAGATCTCGTTATAATATATACGTGTACAAAATTTCAAGTCAATATCTTAAACCGTTCCGGAGAAAACGTACGGACAAAAAAAAAAGTTACAGACAGACAGACAGACCGACAGACAGACAGAAATTTTTTTTTCGCTCAAATTTAAAATCTCGATGTTTTATGACATTCTAAACCTATTTCACGAATAAAAATTTTTGAAAATTTTTTTGCGATTACTATACTTCCAATCCACTACGTGGATGTGGAAGTAAAATGAGTAATTTGCATAGAAGTCTGTCAGTGTTCTGCAGGAAACTTCTTTTGTGCAAATACCCCAGATTCGATCATAGAGGAATATAAAGATAAATCAGGTAAATTACTGCATTTTTACTTTAACATATTGCGAAAAACTAAGAATATTTTTTAGGTGATGACGTGCAGATAACTTAAGAATTATTTTAAATCGAAGAAGAAAATTAAAAATGCAATTTAGATCGTTAGATTATCATATTAGATTATGTCAAACTATTACTTTATGATGTTATGATATTAATAATAAAATAACATTTATTTAATCCGCCGTTTTGGAAAATCTCTAATTCTTTACCACTAAAACATGTACAATATTTCTGACATGGCCTGCATGCAATTCTTAGCTAAGCTGTATTATCGACTTTAGCTAAAAATTGCATCTGTGAGAAAAAAACTTGCATATAAATGAAAATATTAGGAGCAATGAAGCGCTTCTATATGCATCCTCGCCACTTCATACTTCATAACCCAACTAGCACCAAAGTGACAGTAACCGAGATAGGAACTTCGTATGAGTAACCATTACGTAATTGCGACAAAATTTACGACTTTGGTGTAAAAATAACTTCATTTGACAAGTCTACAGTCCCTGCCTCGTAGTTTCTACCACTAATGATTACTTTATAGTTATGCAACTTCTACGTAGCTTTCGTGGTACATGGGAACGTGGTAGTTATCAGTGGGACGACTTTCGGGTTTTCAGAACTTGAAGGTGGTAAACTATAGTAGCAGCGACTAACTCGCATCACTGAAATGTGACTTCAAAGTTGCAATCACCTTCAAGTAGCTTTAATAGTTGCCGCGACGTTCTGGGAACCTTCACTATTTCTTTAAAGTAGTGGAACTTGTAAGTAATATTCATGGGTGTTAATGACGTTACTGCTACCTACAGAACTGTGTACGGCTACTACAAAGTGCACATCACCTCTGAAATTTACCATGAAGTAAATTTCCCCATCTAGTTCCCAATGTTGACCATAGATAAAGTTAACGCAACAAACCTAACCTATATAATACGTTTGCCTAACCTAGACTAGAATTATATGCTGCTATATTATGCTATGCAACATTTTATGTTCAAAATAAGGCAACAAAATTTAATATTTCAACACAGTTTTATTACACCTACCTTTTCTTCTATGTTATCTATCACTGTAATAGTATATTATACCAACAAGGTTTATGTTTAATAAGTCGTTGATATATGGCATACAAGTAAATTGCGACAGCTGATAGGTTTTTCAATGTGAAGTTAGGTAAATGATAAACAGCAAAAGCTAGGAACGCGTTCAGTCTAGACCTCAACGTACGGCTAACACGTACGTTCCGAATCAATATCGGGAAAAATGTAACCATGAAGTGGCACCGGCAACTTTGAAGAGGTAATTTGTGGTAGTCACAACTTTGCTACGACTTTGAAGTGATGCTACAGTTCCATTCGCAGATTTGTGGTAAATATAACTTTAAAGTTACGTATTTGCAGTTTTCGTCACTATCGCCAAGTAGCAATTACTTTCAAGTAGCATTTCTTAGTGAAAACGACCTTAAAGTCACATTTTCTGAAATACGCCATGTTGATGGCCAAAATTATCGACGCCATTGTTATAACTCATGAACCATAATTTCACAATTGACTAATAAATTTAATTTATCGCCATTTCTTCACCAAATACAACAAATTAATACATAAAACCGCTGCCTAAGGAATCACTACTTCCACATCCAGATTATTCGTCCAAGTCACTTTAAAGGAAACATCTTGACTATATTTGCACTCTAGTATGTGGAAATTATTGGTCCTAGAATTTTAATAATATTTGGGGTAGACGTCATAGAAAAGTTTGAGGAGTTGGTTTCTACCATATACGTTAAAAATGAAGTTTCTAGTTTACCGTACTTATTTTCCACTATTTACAACCTACCACCTCAATGGAGTCATCTCAATCAGATGTCA
This sequence comes from Stenurella melanura, assembly GCA_963583905.1. Taxonomy (NCBI): domain Eukaryota; kingdom Metazoa; phylum Arthropoda; class Insecta; order Coleoptera; family Cerambycidae; genus Stenurella; species Stenurella melanura. Next base: position 140,026,547 of record OY757311.1, read on the forward strand.
CTACAATACATACGTGTACTAACTTTCAAGTGAATATCTCAATTTGATGTTATCAATCCCATTAATAATGAAGCGGAGGTGGTAGAGTTTGAAAAATATTAGAAAGAAATCTGAGGCCTTGGTTTCTAGTATATACACCGAATCCCAAATTTCTGTAGTCTTACCAGCTTGCTTTACTTATTTTCCCCTATTTGCCCCTATTTAATCCCCAACCCTTCAACGGCATCATCTCAAATTATGATCTAGTTTCAGACGTCGTTATAATACATACGTGTACCAAATTTCAAATGAATATCTCAATTTTATTTTCTCAACCCTTTTCATATTGAAGTAGGGGTGGTTGGGTTGAAAAATATTATAAGAAAATCTGACGCTGTGGCTTCTAGTACATACACCGAATTTCAAATTTCTGTAGTCTTACCAACGTTTTACTTATATTCCCCTATTTACCCCAAATTAACCCCCAACCCTTCAATGGAATCATCTCAAAATATAAACTAATTCCAGACGTCGTTATTAATACATACGTGTACGCAATTTCAAATGAATATCTCAACTTTATTTTGTCAACCCCATTAATGGGGTAGGGGTGTTAGGGGGGTTGAAAAATATTATAAAAAAATCTAAGGCCTTAACTTCTTGTACATACACCGAATTTCAAGTTTCTGTACTCATACCAGATTGCTTTACTTATTTCCCCCTATTGACCCCTAAATAACCCCCAACCCTTCAACGGAATCATCTCAAAGTATAATCTAGTTCCAGATGTCGTTATAATTCATACGTGTACCAAATTTCAAATGAATATCTCGATTTTATTTTATCAACCCTTTTAATAATGAAGTAGGGGTGGTGGGGGTTGAAAAATATTATAAATAATCTGAGACCTTGGCTTCTAGTACATACACCGAATTTCAAGTTTCTGTAGTCTTACCAGCTTGCTTTACTTATTTTCCCCTATTTACCCCTATTTAACCCCCAACCCTTCACCGGATTTCCTCAAAAAACAATCCAGTTCCAGATCTCGTTATAATATATACGTGTACAAAATTTCAGGTCAATATCTTAAACCGTTCCGGAGAAATCGTGCGGACAAAAAAAGTTACAGACAGACCGACAGACAGACAGAAAATTTTTTTTCGCTCAAATTTAAAATCTCGACGTTTCATGACATTCTAAACCTATTTCACGAATAAAAATTTTTGAAATTTTTTTTGCGATTACTATACTTCCAATCCACTACGTGGATGTGGAAGTAAAAGTAATGTTAAGTTCCGAAGAACAATAAAAAATAGGTTTTGGTATCTAGTGTGTCATGTTCTCGCATGACATTAAATGTTTTAAAAACAATATTTTCATTAAGAAATGCAAATTTTATTATTATTATTATTTTTTTGGGGAAATTACATTTGCATATTTACGAAATGAATACCCTGTATAGTTTCCACTTGGCCCATATTTTGCCTCTATTAAACGACATCATTTTAGAGAAAATTATTTGCATCACGTAATTATTACCAGAACAACATTCATTCGCAAATCCCCAATACAACTGTCCCACATCTTCAATCAATAGATTATAAATCTGAACGGATAGAATCTCTTGTGTATCAAGCGTAGTGTATGCAGCACACAAAACCGACAACTAAGTTATTAACTAGAATATGCAACAATGCGATTCTGTAATGAATATGTAGTATTCACAGTACACCTGCGATACTCTAAATTGGTAATTAGCGGGTGAAACCGGTGTGAAATCCGCCGCAGTTCTCACAGCCGAACGGACAATAATATAATCGCGCCGTGGATGGGGCGACAGCGCTGATCCCTCTAAGCCGAAGCACCACGTTACCGGAAGCATTGAAGCTTTATTGCTGTTTAATGTACTCATTTTTATACCAAGGTCGCATATCGTCATCGGTATTTTTTCTATATGGCAACCTCGATTTTTTTGAGAAAATGTTTTACTTATTAGCGATTGAAAAATCATACGTTTCGATTTTCGGTTTAGTTTAACAGATATTCTTGTTCTTTAATCGATCGAAAAGAAGATTTTTCTGGACAATTTCAGTGCCAGACGATGATGCTTTACAGACTAGTCCGGAAAATAAGTATTTTATGGGCTTACAGTACAAAAAAGAAACTTTCTACGCGTGAAAGTAGTATAAAAAGTACTTACACGTCTTGTTAAGGTAACGCATTCACATCTACAAGAGTTGTTTGTAAGTTGTAAAGCGGGTTACGCCATTGTTACTGATTATTATTTTGTTATTTTTCTTTTATTTTGTGACTTCCTATCACATGTGGTTTTACTTCTAAATAACGTCCGAGGAAATTATAAAATGGTAACATCGTAGCTGTATATTTAACATACACAGTTTACAAGATTTTCCAAAAAACGTTTTGAGAAAGCAAACATAGTAGTATTCCGAAACGTTAGAGAAACACTTTGTTTTTACATTTTTAACATTGGAAATGTTTATGTTTTCGTATATGGGGTAGAGTTACCAGTTTTTGTTCAAGGTCAAAAGACAGCGGTGTCGCGGCACAGTATAGAGAAGACCAGTAGGCAAGTATGTGAGCCTACTGGTTTTATTTTTTATGAATCCACTGCGCATCCGATATTTGTACGCTCATCTACATATACGCTGCTCGAGCTAGAAAATGCTAATAAACTGGCCAACACTTACAATGACACTAAGTTATTTTTGTTCGAAGATAACCTTGGCAGATGATTTATTTTGCGATTGAATTTAATGTTTACTGATTAATCAATAAGTAGCGAATTAAAATTTGACCTGCCTTTACTTAAAAGGCCGCGCTACTATCGATTAGGCTGCTGCGCTTGCCAATTGCCTACCGTGTCGGCAGATTACCTAAAAGTTGTACAGCGATGCTGACGGTAGAACACAAAAGTGTACAGCTTGCTACAAATAGGTGCCTGCTTGCATATAAACGATGTGTTAGAATTTCAACTAACTGATATAGGTTGTCTGTTGTACAAATTGAGTGACAATAATAATATCACTTTATTTCAAAGTAATGTGTCGCGGTCGACTGAGACTATCGTATGCAACGGCTGATATACGCAAATGTAATATGGGTTGCATATATCACAGGGGGTCAAGTTACCAGTTTTCATTTAAAGTGGAAATACAGCGGTGTCACGGTCGAGTGAGACTGCGTATATGCAACGGCTGATGTACGCAAATATAACATGGGTTGCATATATCACAGGGGGTTAAGTTACCAGTTTTCATTTAAGGTGGAAATACAGCGGTGCAGTGGATCGTGCTAAAAGTGTAAAAAGTTGAAAAACTTTATGTTTTATGTATGGTGTTCATTTCCAATGTCCCGATGATTGCAAGGATTGCGAAATCTGTGAATTTTATTCCTCTTTGTGTAGTTTCTCAAAATAACGCCCTGAAACTGTTCCTTTGCTGTAGAAGCCTCAGGCGTAGAGGTTATTTCCCATTTAAAATTGCGACAGGAAGTCCGGAAGTTTTCAATAGTAGAAAATTACCACGTCTGAAAATTCATTTAACTGGATTCGTAAGCTTCTAACCGTTACTTAGTTACTTATCGAGAAACATAATAATTTTCTGTACTTAACAAGTAATGAGCCATTTATAAGGAAGCCAACTGGCAGAATCTTTGTCAGATTGAACTGGGTTATAACAACGAGTGGAAAAATATTCAATAAGGTCTCATATGACAAACGATATTCCGCTTTCACAATGATACAATGCACTGGATTATTCTTGACAAATTCTGCAGCTTACTTAGAAATTAAAATCTATTAATAGCTGATGAACAGTAACTAAAATACACTACACAAGAAGTTGGGGAAACCCTTTGGAAACATTAACTTATGAACGGAAGATGAAAACATTTAAAGGTGTACACCATACAAGATATTAGAGAATTAACAAGACACAGAAAACGAAATACACGAAGATCGTTGTTAACTCCAAATTAAAGGGACACGACATCCAGCGGAAACGGTTTTGGTATTTGTCTGGTGCGCACTAAATGGTCTTGACCAAGATTACTAAAAGACAGGTTGTCTCATAGGAATCAGCAAGTACCACGTCACGTGTAGATCTGCATGGCAGCCGCGTGTGATTATTTTTTCTTCATTTGATAAAATAAATTACAGAAGAGAAATTTCTAATTACCGCCCGATAGTAATAATAAATAATTTCGCCAAGGCATTTGAAATTCTCCTACACCATTATATTTTTAACCACGTAAAGCATCAAATATCAACAGCTCAACATGGGTTCTTCAAGGGCCGTTCAACAGTCACCAATTTAATTAATATTACAGAATTTATTTCTGATTCTATTGACAGGAGTGTACAAACAGACGTTATATACACTGATTTTTCCAAAGCTTTCGATACACTGAATTACGGTATCCTCTTACAAAAATTTGAATGTTATGGCTTCTCGGACAACCTTATTGAGCTTTTTAAGTCCTATCTAACTGATAGAAAGCAATATGTTGTATACCATGGTGTTAGATCTATTGAGGTTTTAGCCACGTCAGGAGTCCCCCAAGGTTCAAACTTAGGTCCACTTTTCTTTAACTTGTTTGTAAATGATATAGTAGATAATCTAACTGTTAACTGCCTTCTATATGCGGATGATTTAAAACTCTTTTGTAATATTTCAAGTGAAAAAGATTGCTATGAACTTCAAAACAATATTGATCGTATTAATACATGGTGTGTGATAAACAAATTACCCTTGAATGAAACAAAATGTAACGTTATGACATTTACAACAAAGCAAAATATTATCATGCACGATTACAAATTAGACAATCATATGCTTTTCCGGCCAGACACTTTTCGGGACTCGGGTGTGACATTCGATAAAAAACTAACGTTTGTAAACCACATCGAACTTGCTATCACCAAAAGTTATAGAATGCTGGGTTTTGTTATTAGAAACTCCGCACATTTTGAAAATGTACGCACATTAAAGCAACTCTACACTACTTTCGTTAGACCTCACCTTGAATATGCTTCAATAATATGGTGTCCAACCTATAATGTACACATACAAAATTTGGAAAGAATACAACGCCGTTTCCTAAAACATGCGACTTTCAAGGCTGATGGGACTTATCCAGCTATTGGTTATCCACATGAAGAATTGCTCTCTAGGTTTTGCCTAGATAGTCTAGAGATCCGTAGACACCGATCGCAATTAACTTTTTTATACAATATTTTACACAATAACATCGACTGTGGAGATATTTTAAGTATGCTTAATTTTCAAATTCCTAGACCGGCATCTAGACACAACAATTTATTTCACTTGCCTTTCTCAAGGACAAACGTAAAAAGATTTTCTTGTATCCAGCAGATGTGCAGTATGTACAATAATTTAAATAATCGATTAGATATATTCACTTGTAGTCTTACAGACATAAAGAATCTGTCTTTAACTTAAATTTTGTATTTTGTTCCTTTTTGTTGGCACAAGTAGCCTCACCGTGTACTATACTTCTTGTATAAGCTGTATATTTTTTATGTATGTATATTGTATATGTATATTTATACTAAAGTGTATTATATAAGTTTAGTTTAGTTAGTTGTCTCTTGGATGAATTCACATGTATTCATGTATTTATGTGTGTATATGTATTTTTCACAAGTTATTATTTTTAATTTTAGTTTTTATCTCCTATTCTGTAATTGGGTTTTTTAACCTGTTGAATAGTGTATCAAATAAATAAATAAATAAATAAATAAAGAGAGAAGTTATTGGTTTACTTTCGGTCCTATACGAATTAAAACGATACCTAATATATAAACATAGAATTACTTGAGGCTTCATGTGACGTATGTTAACAAGCACAACCTGTTTCTTTAGTAACCTTGGATTTAGAGTGTTTAGACAATCAGCTGAGTTTTATTAGAACAGTGTTGTCGATTTTTCACAATTGGTCTCTATGTCTAATTTTTACCTGCTCCGCCTGACTGGCACATTGTGTCAACTGCTCGATAACTCCAATGTAAATGGTGAGGTCAATGGTGCCATTACTAAAATATCAAGGGTTTTTTGCCGGCTGTTATATCTTGTTAATTCTTTAATCTTTGGCCATAGTGTTCATGTCCATTCTGTTCGCCAGTAAAGCGTTTGTCAAGTCTGAAACTCAATTAAGAAATGGAAAGGTTCTTGTAGTGACTACTGAAAAAGTCATACTGTTGCTTATAAACAACAGCATAGCTGCAAGTCACTGCAACATTTTTTTCATTGCATCTTGAATGACGGTAGTTTAAATCCTTTCTGGGGGCATTAATTAATAACATTGACAGGAGTTTCAAACTCTAAGTGTACAACACGATATTTGCCAATCATATCATTCATAAAAATGTAAATCCGGTTAGTTTCTATCTGTTTTTTCAGCATCCTACGAATATAGGGGTGGCATGTCGCAATTCTGTGGGGATGGTTTTCAAGCACAGCGTCGAACATAGTCTAGTTTCTTCTCACTCCAACACAAGGCAGGTGTTTCGAATTTTATAGAAGTCACTGTAACTTTTTAACATAGGGGGTAGTTTTCACATACTCTGAGGGTTGACACTGTAGGACGTTAATGGTGCGTAAGTAAGTTCAATTAAGAGTACTACGCAATTTCAGCCAATCATAGCATCCATGAAAATAGAAATCCTGTTGGATTTTACGTTTCTTCTTGTTTTTCTCGCATCCTTTAAACTTAGGGGTGGTTGTTCTCAACCTTATAGGGGCAGCCTATGAAGATTACTTCGGATCTGATGCAGTTTCTTATGACTTTAACAATACTGGATGGTTTTGGATCAGAAGCTACTTAAATGACAGATATCACACCGTTGAAATTAATGGTCACCAGTTGCTGACCTTAAAAAACATCAATGGGTGTACCACAAGGGTCTATTCTAGGCCCGTTGCTTTTTATTATATATATTGTTGATTTAAATGCATTTTTAAACTTCGGTAAAATAGTCATGTTTGCATGTGATACCAGTATTTTGGGATTTGTGTCTGATACAGTTACATTGCAAAAAGAAATTGAACAAACTAATTCCAACATATTTGAATGGTTTAATGGAAACAAATTAAAAATAAATCGAGAAAAGACTGTCTTTATAAAATTTGCCTTGACCCCTCATTTAAGTAATGAGAGCTTGCTAATAAAGTTTAATAATAAAAGTATTCAGGAAAAATTGTCCCATATGTTCCTTGGTCTGGAAATATATAGTCCAGTGAAGTGGAATAATTACATTAGTAATGTTTGTATCAAAATATCTAGATTGTGCTATGTGTGACAACAAAGAAAATTTGTTAACAAATTCGTTTTAAAATCGTTTTATTACGCTCAAATCCAGTCGATCATGTCATATGGCTTGGTTTGTTGGGGAGCACAAACTGACATATCTAAAGTGTTTATTTCACAAAAGAGGGCACTACGAATTATGTTTGAAATAGATGCACGAGCATGCTGTAAAGATATATTTAAAACAGAGAACACACATAAAAATATAAACAGTTTTGTAACCCTGGTCATACTCATTAACAAAAAACTGGAAACGTACAAATCTTAAAGATCCCCAACCATAAAACAGCCTTCTAAAAAAATGTCCAAAATACAATTGTATTAAAATACATAATCGTTTACCAAATGAATTTAAAACGCTGTCAGTCAATAAATTCAAAACGAACGTCAAAAAGTACTTAATTGAAAATGTATTTTATTCACTTGAAGATTTTTTAAATATACCAACTAGGGCCTCATATAATTTTTATCTAATATAATGTTTATTGCTTTTACTTGTGTATTTTCACGCGTGTGTTGTATCTACTCATTTTATTGTCAGTATGTAATGAAATGTACTTTTTCTTTATTCTTATATTTTAAATAAAGCCATTTTAACGTGTAAAAGACATTTTTTTTTGACTTGTCATATATCTGTATATGATGTAGCAACTTTTCTCGTAACTTAATCTTCTTTTTACCCAATTCCAGGGGTTTTTTTACTCTAGCTAATGATTATGGAGGTGTACATTTTTTCTTTGGCCTAGGATTTGGATTCAGCGACCAAAAATACATAGGGATACATAGGTCTGGTTCGCTGGTATGAAATTTTTTCTTGTGAGGCTGTGTAATAGTTAAGTTTTAAACTGCTATTAAATGCGTCATGAAATTTATATTCTGAAGTTGTATTCAGTTACAGTTTTCTGAATCGAGACACTAGGATTTACGTTAACCCTATTTAAATGTTTGTTTCAATAAGCCTATAAATAAGTTTTGAAATACACCTCAATATTAGACAGAGAGCCAGAAGAGGTACGTACGCACTACCTTACCAGAAATTCATAAAATGATATTTATATTGGAAATTGGTCATATTTTAATAAAAAAGTGGTATTGTTGCTATTCATCTGTATCCGTTACTTCTTGAAATAACGAACTTTTCGATGTAAAACTAAATGATTTTCTATATTTTTCACTTGCGAAATTAAGTTAAAAATTATTAACAACATAATAAATTACATACATTTTCAAGACAACTCAATAATAAACAATGGCACCGAGACGTTCCATCTTAGAAATACCATTACCTCAGTGAAAACCCAATTTTTATTGGATGTCTGTAAACGACAAAACACAATGTCCATTAATTGATTGCCAAAGTAAATAAAATCTTGAAGATTTCATTTATAACAAGTTTCAATTTCAGCCTGAATCAGAAACCTTTCAGGTAATCACGGGAGTTTTCAGATCAAACGATCCAGATTAAATGTGGTAGTAAATTGCGAAGAACCGATTTCATTTTATAATTGCTGAAGCCTTGTGCACACTTACTTATTTTAAGAGACCCGTCGCGCCGTGAAAAACAGAGCTTGCTGGGTTTCCGTGAGCTATAGCAAATACCGTCTAAATTCATTAATTTTTTCAGGGGAATAAATGAAATTGAATTGTTGACTCAAAGCTGATTAGAATAAACAAACCGCGGGTGTTACACTCACTATTGACTGTAAGCCATGAATTAATGTGTGCAAAATTGAAATATTATAGTTTTAGTGAACATGCAGTATTATTTGTCACGTCCTATTTGTATAATAGACACCAAATAGTACGTACTACATTTGGTCAATCTGAAGCTAAGTTAATTAAGTCTGGAGTACCTCAAGGTTCTATATTGGCCCCCAATGGGGCAGCGATCACAGATTGAATTTGCTATTTATGACGGGTTTCGCTAGGTATTTGTAATGAAATAAGTTGATTGTTTCATCCCTCTGTATTTGGCTCGAGGGACCAATGTTCTTATGTTAGTTAACTTTCATTTATGATATTTTCTAACCACATCACATTTTGTTTTCTGCTATCAAAGTCAATTTTTTTCCGTTTTTAAGAAATAACATAATAGCAATAGTCAAGCATTTTATTTACAAGTGGACATAGTAAATACATGCCTCCAATAAAAACAAGAAAAAAATGCTCTCCTGTCGAATCAGGAACTCTGGGGTCGAGTTTCTTCCGCTGAACGAATTCTATTGCGGATATAAGCACTGGATTCTACTTCTTTAGGGTTGCAATAAATTTAATTTTTACTTCATTGTCCGTAGATGTGGTGTCACAGCCAAAAAACGCATAGATGAACAAGATCTCTAATAGCGCGCCCCATACTTGATACTGGATGAGAATTGTAACAGATTAGAATTTTGCTTCAATAGACACAACACAACTTTGACGTACCATAACATTTGTAATATTCATGCCACAGTAACAAGTTATTAACTTAAACCGTGAAGAATTTCATACTCTAAACTATTGTCCTAATTTTTTTCTTCGGCTAAACCGAAAACGAAACATTTCGTAAAACTTGACTAGACAGCTTTTCTCTATATGGCGGCTGAAACTTGGGTTTACACTCGGAGCTGCCCCTTCTTAGTCCATAAATAAAATAGTTTCCACAATTTCTTGCAATACTAAACTCCCTATTGATTCTGCTATAGTAATGAAATAAAATTAACAATTCAAATGTTCTCGATTCCATATTTTCAAAAGAGAAATCCATTTCTTGTCATCTTTATTGAATACATCTTTCTATGTAAACCTTTAAATCTACTTTTGTCAAAGGAAAAAACGGAAACTCGTATTATTGTTATATTCCCTAGATTCCTTTGATGAGTGTGTTTATTTGTTAAATATAAAATTATATTTGAGTCATCATTGTCAATAACTTTAACAAAATTTCATTATACCTTCATAGCTAATATGATTTTTAAAGCTTTAAAGGAAATCACTTTTTTATATTCATTATTTGAAATACTTTACATAACATGCACAACAATATTCGGGAGATAAAAGAACGTGAATAATACTTTTCAAGATAAATGCTATTGAATGTACAAAGTATATTTTCCATTTGAATGTTATGAAGTTGTCAATAAGTAGATTACATTTCTGAATTTTCCTTTGAAGATATATCTAATGATTGTTGTTTGTAAAGTAATATACACACAGGAATAAAAGGATTCCAGACCAGTTCGCAAGAAATAAATGTCATCCTGGAGTAGTAGTGAGACACCAGTATTTAAAAAATATGTTTATGAAGAGGATTTTCCAGTAATGGTAATGTTGTGCTTAAATTGAATAGATGACACTTCATACCTAATGAGGGAACGGACTGTTGATGTAGCTCGGAAAAATAGATCGCCTACGTTGTAGAGCATTGATAGTAACAAGATCTTTAAGGGTGGTTGAAGGTGACGGTTGAAAATAAAAAATTATCCTATAATCAAAGAGATGGTAAATGAAACTTCTTATACTAGTAGATGCCAACCAAACAAAAAAATTTACTTCAAATATTTATTCGTGTTGTAAAACGGAAAAATCTCTGAAAGAAATATGTTTTCTTATAATGTAAAGATATGGGCACATGATGGAAAACAGTTCATTTATTGTTCATAAAACCAAAGTACAGATCCAGCAAATTATCCAATAACTATCATGCGTACAACATTAGCTAAATTATTATAATCATGATAGTATATTCAATCAATATACAGTTGCAGTGTTGCTACGTAGTTGCTTTTAACTTCATGTTTCGTTATCAAAACGTACCTACACAAGTTTTTGTTCGAGATCTACTAATTTTACATCGCTCTCTGCGTCGATTCTATCCGCGAGAGCGTTCGTTTTCACATGCTGTTTTATCGAGAACCTAGGAAAAAGTTGAAAATAAACAAGTTTTGTCCGTTTTTTACATTTATTTCTTCTCAGAGTACTTGTATCTAGTTCTAAAGACAAAAATTTTCCAGCTTACTATACTTATCCTACAAATACTCACATTTTAACAATTTAACTTAGTTAATATTTCATTGTAATATTGTAAGTATTTTATTTCAGTATCTCTAAACGACATGTTAATATCCGGAGACACTGATTTAAGAGAAAATTGTACAAACATGTTCAACCATATTTTTATAACTTTAAGTTAAAGTATATTTTTAAACACCGAGAAATACTTTTTAAACATGCCGTTAGTATGCTAACAGCTGAATTCAAAATGTGGAGCTATAAAAAAAAACAAAAAAAATATACATAATTTAAGCCAAAATTAGCGATAACGTTTTAAAAACACTAAATGCCTCCTTACTTGAATTAATATACTGTCTTAAATTGTTACTTATCTTTTGGTTTCCAGGTGTATAAATTAAAAAAAAAAAATTTTAGTAGTTTTTTCAAATAAAAGCTTTTTCTTTAAAATATTTTTGTTTATAATTTTATTTTTTACTTTTTAGTCTGCTTATTTTACAGACACTGACTCTTTTTATTGTCAATTTTTCTCGGTCGGAATATTAGAAATAATAAAAAACTGTAAACCCCCACTTGTGTTCCCCCGGTAGAAGTGCGGCACTTTCATGGTATTATTTGTACCGAACTTCTTATACCACTAATTATGAAAGTGTAAATAATTCCTTCTCTTTCGGCACAACGCAAGCATAGCATGGCCGCAGGGGTTTAAATAGGATTTGTTTACATGTGTTTTTTAATTTGGAACAAAGTTATTGTAGCTTTTATTGTCGTTTATAAGAATTTATAAAATTTAAAACTGGTTTATTAACATTTGTAACATTGTGTTAAAAGCTTAAAGAATTAGTAATTATTTTATGAAATTGTGAAATGAACAGTTAGACGTCCGAGATACGATAACAGAAAATAGTTGTGTATTTTAAGTTACGAAAGAATCTGATTTTTTTAACGGATTGAGCGCATAATTTTTCTCAATCAAGTATCGAAAACTAAAAATCGAGTCTTTGGTCTCTATGAAAATCAATGTAAACATTAATAAACAGATCAAAATGAGACAGCGAATAATAATAATAATAATAATCATACCTTTAATGCCCAATAGGTAACACCCAATAACTGAACAATTCTTTTGAATTTTTCACAAAAATTGTTCGAAATGACCTCCATCTCCACGTATACACATTTCAGCACGTCGAACTAAGAACATACGCACTCCGTTCAATACATTTGGTAAATTAGGATAATTTTTTATGGTTTCTATGCACATTAAAATACGTTGTTGCAATTGTTCTAAAGTGTCAATTGGATCAAGGTAAACCAGAGATTTAAAATGCCCCAAAAATCTAGCAGGCCATGGTACTGGTAATCCACGTCCAATCCATCGTTGAAGAAACTCTCTGCTCAAAAAAATTCGAACAGCTAAACTAAAATGGCCTGGCGCGCCACCGTGCAAATACCACATTCTTTTGCGCGTAGCCAAGGGTACATCTACCAGCAAATTTGGCAATGTTTGTTGCAAAAAATTTAAGTATACATCACCATTTAATCTAGCGGGTAATTCTATAGGTCCAATTATTTCATTACCGCAAATTCCTGCCCACAAATTAACGCTGAACCGTCGTTGAAAATGCGCCCTTCTTATTACACGTGGATTTTCGTCTGCCCAATAGTGCATATTTTTAAAATTAAACACTCCATTTCTGGTAAAACACGACCCATCGGAGAAACACAGAACGTTTAAAAAATCCTCATTTGCCGCGTGTTTTCTTCAAATCCACCTACAAAATTGCATTCGCTCTGCAAAATCTTGAGGTTGTAGTGCTTGGACACGTTGATAGTGATAGAGATGTAAGTTCATATCTCTCAATGTCCTCCATACCACATAATGGGGTACGTCCACACGGTTCGCGATATCGCGGGTGCTTAAAGTTGGATCCTCTTCTACAAGTTCCAAAATTTGAACCTCTGCGTCAATTACCCTTTCTTCAGATTGTGGACCTCGTTCTCCTCCATGTCTATCGAGACGACCTGTTTCTCGAAGACGCTGGTCAATACCAACAAATGTACGAGCACAAGGATGACGTCGATTGGGGAATCTTAAACGATAAAGCTCTTCCACACCAGCTGCATTTCCACCACTTTCTCCATACACCAAGTGGATATCCGCGAGCTCTGGATAAGTTTAATCTCCCATAATGTCAAAAATCTGCGTTTTAAAACACCACACTAAACTGTGATTTAACGTTATCAATAAAGAAAACAAAAAGAAAAACTTGGTCCAAAAGTAACACAAAAAGCACGAACGAGAAGTAGTGCCTTATGTAACCAAGTACTAACGACTTGAACGATAAGTCAATAAAATAAATCTTAACATAAGTGGCACAAAGCCAAGGAACGGCTAGGTCGCGCGCCGTATGTGCGTTATTTACCAATTAAGGACACAAACTGAAATTATTACTTGAGAATATTACAAGGGACAGTATAGCACTCCCAATAAGATAATTTGGCCGCGAAGAAGCAAAAAACATGGCGGTGTCCTCTGTCGGTCGCTTTTAACTGCTTCGTCGGCATGCTTTTTGATGATCTCTTAGACGCACCATACCTATTTGCAGGAGTATGCCAGCAGTTCTCAAACTATGTTATTAATTATTTTGTCAATTTTTGTTTATTTTTTTCTCCAAAACTATGAGCTTTAGACCCCATATTATATAAGGTTTTTTTGTTTGTCTTTTCGTTCCCTACCACCAGTTTTTTTTTAATGACATGAAACTAATTACACCCTGTATAAATTTATCAAATAATTAACTTTTTTATTTATTGATCGATTTTGCTCAAAAACAACAGGGTTTTTCCTCTAGCTAACACTAACCTACTGTACAAATTTCCCTACAATACGACGTTTCGTTCTTAAGTTATCGTACTTACAAGAAACGTGGTGAGCGAGCAAAAGGACAGACAGACGGACAGACGGCTGGACGGACAATTTGAAAGTTGTTCAGAATTCGATCACCAACACAGTGATATGAAATCTTTTTCCCTACGAGCGATATTACCGGTTTTAGAAATGTGTCGATCGAATGCAACACACTCTTCGTTTTGTATTTGCAAAGAATATAATAATAAATAGGAAGGAACATGCAAAAGAAAAAAAAGTCTTTAGATATATGTGGCTGATCGATACGTGAAAACTGTTGATAAAAGAACTCGTTCTAAGTAATTACAAAACGAGAGAGCGGCTATGACAGACCTCACAATTTATGATTTAGAATATTAAGATTTTTTATGTCATTTTGGTATTTAACGTAAATTATGTTTGGCAAGAGAAAAATTTAGAAAAATTAACAAGAAAATAGCAAACAGATCCGAAGTATAGAAAGAGAGTTAAAGATCAGAAATTGTGTGTGACAGATTTCATAGGTCATATCCCAAGTAACAATTTAAATGCTATGTGGACTTGAATAAGTTTTGTTAAAGCCTTATTGAGGATGTAAGTTTGCTAAATGGCTTTATAGCGGTAGTATAGCATTCCAACAACTCTTTCAGCCTACGTAGTTTTATTAAGAATTGTAACAACCTCCTGGAGGCTGGGTTTCAATACCATTTAGCATTTGTTTTAATTCAAGTCTATTGGCATTTGTAAAGGTTTTATGGTGGTGGTCAGCACTGCCATGATAAAACCATTTGGTCTAGGAAACCAATTTACCTCAGAGACAACATTCATAAAACCAGTATGCCTAAAAGTTTTAAAGGGGCACCTGAATATACTAATCATAAAACTGCATTAAAGCTGTATTGGCTTGTATAATGCCAAATGTAACATAAGAACCATTTAGTCTGGACAAATTACTTCATAAAACTGCAAGAGTTGCAATTTGACAGGTGGACAAATAGATGTTACTTATTTTAGGTTAAATTACTTATGTGCCCATATGCGAAGTACCTCAAGAAATGGAAGACACATTTTTTACAAACATGGATGAAAATAAAAAGGAGTGGTTACTTTAAAAGAAAAGCCAGAAGTAACTACTTGAAAATAGTAAATAATACACCATCAGTTTCGATTAGTAAAACAGAATATGATGATTCGTCACCAGCAAACACTCAACAATTGATAATTGAGACCACCTGCCATTCATCAATTATAAGACAAACGTAGGTAGCACTTATTGTAAACAATTAGAGCCACACCACACATTTGACTATTCAAAATATTCAAATAAATGTGAAAGGTTATCTTCTTCTTATTTATATCTTTTTGGGTAATAGGTTTTATGGTGGTTGTTAATAAATCCAAGAAATCTTAATATAGGTCAAATGGTGTTAGACAAGATCAACTGGTATTAGACAATACCAAATGAACTCACATAAATGTAAGAGGTCTTAAATTGGTTGTAATTAGTAGCAAATGCTCTTGTACGAGAGGATTGTGACAATCTTAGGATTAAATACTCTTATTGTGGTATTGCCGGCAACCAACAGGTTTTAATCAAAAATCGCCATTTTTCTACAAAGATATCTTTGTAAACAAAAACTGCCATGTTGGAATTATTCAAGTAAACAATTAGTTACTTGCAATTTTTGCAACAATTTATGAGTAATAAGGACTAAAATCATGATTATTATTACTAACGTGTGATTTAAGTTGATAACAAAAAATAAACCTTTTTTAAAAAAATTAATTTTAAAATATTTTTTTAAATTTCTAAAATTTTCAATATTTTTGAAGGGCTTCCGTATTTTTCAGCCTACTAGTTCTGATATCATCAGTACAATTTAATGCGCAGCTAAATTTTCACTCATGGTGGGTACTTATACTGAACTTGATATTTTTAACCAGTATGGAGAGACTAGCTGAAAGTTGAACAACAGCAAATGCTTACTATAACATCCATTACCAACATGCGACTAATTTGCCAACATTGCCAACTTAGTTTTAATATGATGGCAAGCATAAAACCTTTTTATTAAAAATAACCATATTAATAGAGCAAACAGCATTTTTAAGTGCAATTCTAAAGCATTTTAGTTTTATGATGACTTTAGGAAGTGGTTTTATAATAGCTTAAACAACGGTTTGTAGATAGTCGCGTAAAGCCAAAAGTATGTTTTTAGGATATATTATTGGTTTTATGGATAGTTTTATCAAGGTCTTCACAACGTTACAAAGGTTGTTTAGAATAAAACTAATTGGTTTTAAAACGACTTTTAAAAAAGGCCCTCAGAACTCTTTTAAGAATGGTCCCTCTTAGATTTATACAAGCTTTATATAGGTTTAATAGCGTTTGTCAAAGATATATGGTTTTATCAGAAGTTTTATTAAATAGGCTTCAAGAAGTTCTGAAGATCACGATAAAATTTAAATTGTTACTTGGGATAGGTTGTCGGAAAATGGACAACACTTGGTATAGTAGTTTGCGTTTTATACGAAAGGGTCCATTATGCTCTCTGATTTGAGTAATGTTGTTTATAAGTTAAAGTGCTCGAAGTACTAAGCATCTACTTTAAAAAGTGCTTGTAAGCACAGTGCCTTCGAGCTCTAAAATATTTCGAACACATTTACAACCACAGAACACTGTGCTATGGGGCAGCCCTGATTGTTGTATATTTTCATTTCTTCCAAACAAAGTTTTCTTTGAAAATGACAAATAATTTAATACACCCTACTTAGCTATTAATATAGTATTATCGAGTAATATCTTTGTATGTACATTGTACAGTACACGCTGACGTTACCATTGTCATTTTGAAGTAATTCCAATAACATTAACCGGGGCTCGTTCACGTATAAAAACCCAGGGAGCGTAAAATATCCTATTGATCTAAAGTGCAGTCTTATTTGATAAAAATATTAATTTCCATAACGTAGACATTTAATATCAAAGGACCCAAACAAGATAATTCTATATGAAATACGGAAGAAGAGAGGATCATTTGTGATTGTGCGAGCGGCGTGGCCAATCCAGAAAGGGAGAATGCTTTCCGCCAGAATAATTGTTTTATGCGCGCACAAAGGCAGAACAGCATTTCTATCTGTTGTTCGCCCCCTCCTTCGCAACCTGCCCAACCCTTATCTGCACCCAGGTGTTATAATGCGCGATGTAAGCGATGAAAATGTCAACTTTAATTTTTCGGAGGCCTTCTTTTAACGAGTTTAACGACTGTGATATGGATTTATTTGCAAAGTACGGTTATTAGACAACGTTATTTATTTAGCGAAGTCAAATAAATTCCAAATCATATAATACAACAACAATTTGTTTAAAGAAGTTATTAAAGAAAACTAATATTTAGATTTGTTATGAGCATTGAATTTTCTTTTAATAATTGTAAATACTAGCCTGATTATATTCTCAGTGCTAACAGTGTTCAGGATTTATAATTATACAGGATTTATAATTATACAGAGTGTTTGGAGTATACGTACAAAGATACATTGGCCCAAAAGAAATAAAAATATATTGTCTATAATTGTTTATTTGTGGCATATTCAGATTTTCTTACTTTTTGTTGTTTGATTGTTTCAAGAAGTCTCACACCTAAAATATATAAACTAGAACAATGTTATAACCCCTGTAGCGCAAACTGATTGGACCAATATAGGATTCACATATTGGGCCAATATAACGAACGTAAGATTTTTGCAATAAATGTCCAATATTGCAATCACATATTGGTGTCATATTATATACCAATATAGATGCCGTATCGAATCCCAACATTGGTGCCATATTGGACACCAATATTGGTATTATATAAGATAGAACAGAATAACAATATAGATGCCATATTGGATATCAATATTGGCAATATATTGGATACCAGCATTGGTAGCATATTGGATAGCAGCATTGGCGCCCCATTGCTACACAACATTTAAAATATATAGAGTGTGACGAAATTCTCACATTTCCCTTTAGACACTGATGCTACATGCAAAAATAATAAAAAAAAATTCTGTGTCTGGAAATATTTCCTGCGGAACTTACAACCCTCAGAGGATGGCGCACTGCTTTTATTGGGACGACTTTTTGAGACTTGGTTCACTATTTTGCATTATTAAGGCTTATTTCTGCACACTACTAACTAAATCTAATTTTATTCACAAGCGGAGAAACGAGGGATAGTCAATCTTTGTCTCGTTTCTTTATAACGCTCATTACCAAGGGAATCATCTCAATATTTCGTTTAAACTACTTTCCCTTGAAAACGGAAAGTCATACATCTAATTATATAGATAACCATCTTTATGTATGTATTATCCTGGGAATCATAATTAAGTCTTAAACAATTGAAAATGTAAACCTGAAAAAAGGATCACTATCCCTCATTTCTCCTTCTATGAATAAAATAAATTTTGGTTGATATTGTACAAGAATAAACCTTTATAATGTAAAATTGAGTTTCATAAAGTTGGGTGCCATCCTCAGAAAGACTGTTCCATTAAGAAGCATTTTCGAACACATTTTTTTAGGAAGTTCTCTCACCACTATTGCATGTAGAGTCAAGCCTAAAGGGGAATGCAGGAATTTCGGGACAACCTATTTATTTTTAACATAAAAACAGCAAAAACATTGCCTACATATATAAAATAGGGTGGTTTTAAGAGGTACAACAGTGGGACAGAATACCTTAAAACTTATTACAAAATTACTAAATAGCTTTAAATGAGTAATTTGTTACTAGTGGTGGTTTACTTTGGAATACTAAAAAAAAAGAAAATATACATTTTAGTTGTTTATTTCTTACAATAAAGAAGCGCACAAACTGCTATAGGTTATATAAACAAGTTCTTCAGAGCCAAAGTTTTTACAAAGTTCTGCGGTCTTTTTACGATCCGATCGTTCACTGCTTTCATCAAAAGATAGATTCTGTCTCCCTGCTAATCCAGAAGTGCTGGGTAAATCATTTTCCACCTCAACATTTTGATACAAATTAAATTTTGCTTTCAGCCAGTCAGCATTAACTTTATCCATTTTTGTTCATCGTTCTCCAATTTTGCTACAAACTCGATATATATTATGTCGTGTACATCATTTTGATTTATTTCTGGAAGTTCCGAAATATGTGGCTGGTATAAAATTACATTTACAACGTACTGACACTTTATAGAAAAATCACAACCAGATTTCTCTTTCCATATTTGAAAAATATGGATCCTACTTAGTCCCTTTTCAGTTCCACCTGATGTAAAAAAAATATTTAGAATGCAGCTAAATAGGATAAAAAAGTAGAAAGAATGTAATATTCTTCTAAAAGTAGATTAAAATATTACATAAATTAAAATTATTTAATTTTCGCTTTTTCTCAGCATCTAACACGTAGGAGTTTAATATTACATAACTCAAGTGCCCAAAATGTTTGTATTTGTTTTACAATGAATTAGGTTAAAAAATTAACGCGAATCTAAGCGGGTCTTATTTTATAACTTAACGGAAGTTTTGTTATTTAATAATTAATCTTTGTCCACGACTATTAAATAATGTACTCATTATGTATGTATTTTCTCAAGGATAATGCTATGCATTATTCCCTGCAGTGAATAATGATTTCATTATTCACTGATTGCAGTGAATAATGAGGACAGTCAGTTGTTTATAAGAAATGACATTACTGACTTTTTACTAAAAATTTAAAACGTCAAAATTGCAGCAACGAAAAAACAAGTGTTGTCTTTCTAAGTTTTATAGGAAACACTCAAATGATACACGCAGAAGAGGTACTTTAATGAACAGTCAAAAGCTACATTAGTAAGTTTTTTTCCAAGCATCATCTATTAGCAACACGCGGCAATCCCCATTGTTTTTGAAACCATTTAGCTACGTGTCTACAAACTGTATTATTTTATTAGTAAGCCATGCCAATGTGTCAAAGCGTATTCTCTAATTAATTTGAGACGTCAAAATTTGTGCGATTTCAACGCCAACGTTATTTACAATAATTTTACATATTAGGGACTCAAGAAGAGTAATATAATTAAATAAATTGATACTGACAGGGAAGACGAGATTTCTTTGACACCATCAGAGATAAAGGAAGCTGCAAAAATCGCTTCATTAAACTTGTTACCCGAAAAATCGAAAAACTATATATGGTGACTTATGAATCTTTCTTGTGTGTGTGTGTTTCAGGTTTGTTGACTACGGTTACAAAGACCATTCGCCAAGTTTTCTAGTATAATAATTATTTTTTTTATTTTATTTCTTATCACATTATTCCTTGGTTACCAATGGGTACCATTTTTTTTAACTACATATTTTTCTATTGTATATAACAAGCATATAAGTATTTACGTAAACGAATAAGTACAAACATACAAACATATATCTTTTCTTTTCGTGTATTTTTTTTATTTCATTTAATGATTTTTTTATCTTTTTTTTTTTCTTTTTTTTTTTCAACTTATAATTGGGAACTGACAGTGATACAGGGTCCGTATAGACGATTTTCACACATACTGACTAAACCTCGGATAACATGGAATCTTTCTTAAATAGGAGAAATTAAATGAAGATGAATTAAATAAATATTAAATACGTATTTATTAGTCGTGGACAAAGTATAGTATTCTACTCGCATATAATGGCTATTATTCACTCTGGTGATTTACGACACTCGCCTGCGGCTCGTGTCAAACTTCACCATCGTGAATAATAGCCATCATTATATGCTCGTTGAATAATATACTATTATCGGCGAGGTTCATTGAAATAAAGAAATTATTATACATTTATAAAACAATATTATCCATCAATGTTAAGCAGCGTTAAAGAGTACATACCCTGAGGAATTCGATCCATGTTAAAGAAATGTTTTAAAGCACAAAGTCCAGCGTAAGCACATATAATCTTTATTAAACTTTCACAGCTATAACAATAATTCTTGTTTAAACTTAAAGTTGACATAGTAAAATATTAAAACAGAAAAGTTACAGAATGATATTCCAACGATTTTGCATCGGGAAGATAGAAAGGTCAAGAAAATATCTATTTTTTTCATTCGAAAGATCGATAATCATTGATATTAAAGGATATTAATATTAAACTTGGTTTGCTAATGTTAGAAAAGTATTGGCTCAATATTGCTACAATTTATATTTATAGAAGGATTAGGTACCTAAACGCATCAACATTTGAATTAATGTAAATTACAATGGTAAATATCTTAATACCATAATATAGTTAACTTGCAAACATTCCTGAAAATCGTATATCCCCAGTACAACAATTTCTATTAAACAGAACACAAGAGGCGACAAATACAAGAAGCGTTTATAAACATGAGGAAAATTACCTGAAATAATACGCCGTTTTCTACCAATCATTACTTGAATAGGATCATGAACATTCACCTATTAAATTTGGAAAAGTATTGGCTCAATATTGCTACAATTTATATTTATAGAAGGATTAGGTACCTAAACGCATCAACATTTGAATTAATGTAAATTACAATGGTAAATATCTTAATACCATAATATAGTTAACTTGCAAACATTCCTGAAAATCGTATATCCCCAGTACAACAATTTCTATTAAACAGAACACAAGAGGCGACAAATACAAGAAGCGTTTATAAACATGAGGAAATTTACCTGAAATAATACGCCGTTTTCTACCAATCATTACTTGAATAGGATCATGAACATTTACCTATTAAATTACTGCACTTTTCGCAAACTGTACACTATTTTTATTAGCAAATTGGCAAATTTCTCAAGCACCACAACACGTTACTGCCATAACCCAGCATTTGCAATATGGTCGAGACAGGCGCACTACCGTTTGTAAATTTGTTACGCGCGGCATATTTAAAATACAAAATATACAATTTGTACTACTTAATATATGTAAATTAATTTCATATTAAGATAAATATTATTGTAATTTTGTTTTTCTTAGAAATATAGATATTTTCCTCTTTTTTATGTGTCTGTTTGAATGTTTGTTATAACCATATCTACCTCGAAAATAGCCTAATATGTTTTGATAAAATTTTGTAAATTTATATACATCTTTTCAACTTCGACCTTAGGCTAGTTTACCTCGAAGGTGATAGGGGATGATAATGGCAAAAAGTGGAGGGAAAGTGTGGAAATATTATGGAAAACGCGAGGATAGTGAGAGGTGGTGGGAAGATAGGGGAACAGTGCCTATAGTGGAAATTGAGGAAAATGGTGGAAAGGTGAAAAAAATTCTAGAAGAGGATGGGAACATGTACATGAACGAATAGTTAAAGTAAAATGATAATTGAATACTTAAAAGTAATAAAGGAGTTATATTTGTCCAATATTCAGAACCAATATCAGTTTCTACACATTGCGCCAATATTGGTTAAATAATGTTAATATTGAATCTGATTTGCTAATATTGGTAAATTGTTGACTATATCTTGGGAGAAAATATTGAAAATACAGCTGATAACCATATTGGTACAATATTGGTTAAATCTGACATATATTGGCCCAATATACAATATAGGTAACACATTGTACCTATATTCATCCAATATCTTGTGCTACAGGGGAAACTAAAATATGAAAATGAAAGCTATAGGCAGTTAACGTATCGGATGAGAATCTACTTCCGTTCTCAAAACTTTTGGCCGTCAACCATGACAGTTCTTTGTTTATGTATTTTCATAGCCACGTGAGAAATTACATTTATCTTATTTTTACTTGCTTAGTCTCGGTTATTTTATTAATCGAGGATAGATGCGTTTCAAATTATTCAAAAGACTTTTGTACTACTTGGTTGCCCATCCTTAGAGACGAATTAAGTAAAAGTAAGATAATGATGAGATGTCTCACGTGACTATGGAAATACATAAACTGTCATGGTTGACGACCAAAAGTTTTGAGAACTACTTCCGATTCTCTTCCGAAACGTTAACTGCCTATAGCTTTCACTTTCATTTTTTAGTTTATAACACTGTTCTGGTTTATATATTTTTAATTTTTTTTTCAATAATAAACAAGAAGTTAGTTTTAATCTCATCATCATAATTCGTGTTAGGGCAAAGTATATTCTAGTTCTAGATCTCGTCATGGAACATATGTGTACCAAATTTCAAGTCAATATCATAAACCGTTGCTGAGAAAACGTGCGCACGAAAAAAGTTACAGACAGACCGACTGACCGACCGACCGTTTTATGACATCCACTACGTGGATGTGGAAGGAAGTAATAAAAACAATCACGGTTTATTTCAAATGAATTGTGATGTTTGTGAAAAAGTGCTAAAATATCTTTAAGTATAAATGAAAAATGAATTTCAGTTGGTGCTTACGATTTAAAACTGGTTGAATAATGTAAAAGTAAAACAATGTCCTAGTTCCCCTTTTGTTTACAATTGTACTATTTACTCTGAAAATCTTGACAATTTCTAATAAATTTTAAACAAAAGAATGGGGAAAGGTATTTACACAACACTTCCCTCTTTACCTATACAGGTCGGTGGCTCTAGAAAATATTAATTAAGAAATGACATAACGAATAATAATCGGAATGTAGTTATCACTATTATTACAAAGAAAACCTGATAACTTTTGGTCAAAGACAGCAAAAATTAAATATTAAATAATCAAATATGGAAGGCTTGCGTAGAAATAGGTACTTTTACAAATTACCACCATAGTCGAATTACTTCTTAGGACGACGACCCTGTATATTTTTAAATAAAACTATAATAGGTTTCGCTGCAGTATCCAATTTAGCCAGTAATTGACTGATCATCTTATTTATGTCCTGCATCTGGGTCAAGATAGGGTCCTGGTTCTTCTTTTCCGGTTGCAATCCTTCACTAGCCACAGCTCGCACTTTTGGACTCTGGGTGTCCTAAAAGACAGCCTCCACCTCGAGTGCATGCACCAACGCTTCACTCTGTTCTGGTATCGAGATAACCTGAGGATTAGCCTGATCTCATCGTCCTGTATACTATCCAGAAAAGCCTCTACTGCCAGTCTTGGAATTCTTTCGGTACAACCGGGTAAGCCAGGTGAGCCAGGCTCCACACTGCCGGTTCCAACCTCTTGCAAGCTTTCCCCAGCCTCTTGAACACGTGATTTCAGCTGGGTCTGGTACACTTGGACAAGGTGTTGTTCATCATATCGTAAGTATAATATAATATATATATAATATAAGTCTAGGGCAGCTTCTAAAACTTTAAAATCCTGTTGTTGCTCTACCGGGATTGTCTGGAATATTTCCAATGCTAGGCCCCTTAACGCCACGATTAACGCCATAGCCTTCTCTTCGTTACTCCAACATTCACATACGCAGCTGCCTCAAACTGTCTCTTAAAAATGCTCCATGAACTTTGGCTGGCAGGTTCGAACAGATGACTTGATATTACCACTTGCTGGCTTCCTCTCTCTATCCCACAACTGTCGCTTAAGCAGGTCTATTTCCTCTTTGATTTCTTCTTCAAACTTGTTTACTTCCTTTTTGACTTCACTTACTTCTCCTCGATGCCTTCTTTCTAGCTCTTCCAACACTTTCTGGAATTGTGCAAATAAGTCCTGTATTTGCTTTTCGGATGCCATGCTTCTGGTCGTTATAGACATACGACTACGTTGAAATCAAGTAACTTCAACAATCACGTCATCGATGATGGGACTGTTCAGAGAAACCTCAAAACGGCACGAGAAAGTCTTATTTAAAGTCTTTGTCGCTATCCAACTACTCCAAATATAAAAGTTTCGGAAAGTTCACGATAATGCACTTAACAATACGAGAAAAAGTCTTGCTCAGAGTCTTTATTACGTCTCAGTCCAGAGTTTTTAATTACTACCATTATTGTCCTAATAAAATGTTCTACAATGTCTTAAAAATGCACTTAACACTATTCTTCTGTTCGAAAATATCCCTCGAACAATGTCCAGTAAATCAGTCCTCTGTGTTAGGCACTAACTGTCCCAGTCTTATCAAACACTTCCGAAAAAATCTTCTTGTTAAAATTCCGCATCTGATACCAATTTGTTACGTATTTCTCTGTATATTCTCCAGTGAAAGTCTAACCATTTCTTCACTGGCAGTAGCGTCAACTACCTACCAAATAAGACTGTTCTCCACCAAGCAGTTTTTTAGTTAATACACCAACAGACAGACAACAGACTGACAGACAGACAGACTGACGGCGATTTTTTTTCTCGAATGCAATACTTCCATTTGGTGCGAGGGGAGTAAAAACAGACTTGAGTTAGAAAAACCTTTATAAGAATTTTATGCTTATTTTGGACCAACATACCATCGCCCATCGTGCAAGTTATTTGTACGTATACAGCAGACTCTCTATATTGTCAGAGATTCCATGATATAACCTTAGGACTGGTGAATAATTTGCTGAAAGTGACCAGCCGAAAGTTTGCAGAATATATTTTTTTGTACTTATAAAATGTATCGATCGACTTACTGGGCAAATCCAGTCCTAAGTGCACCCCTATTTTAAATTAAGTTTACTAATCCTTTTACAAAACTTATTTTTCTCTCAGTGCATACTAAGGTGGTTATTTTGTTAGTGCTTGAAGATATGCCAAACACTGGTTCTGGTTTGATAAACGATCCTCACCTTCCGTGGCTAAAAATCTCCTGTGTTAGTGTGGCCTGATATCTAGATCAAAGTCAATTTGTTATTTCTGCGAAACTGGTTAGAGCCTACTGGCAGTACCAATCCGGTTTAGAGCTGCAATAGGCTCCCGAAGGTTTAGAAGCTGCTTGGCTATCCTAGAATATTTTTACTGATCTGTATCTGTGATGCATCTATTCCAGTTTCATTTCATACAGTTCAAGAGGATAAATTTCAGCATGAAAGACAGTCGTGTTAATTCCCATCCTCGAAGGTATCATTACATTTAGGTTGCAACTGTGCAACTCCGGCTGTAGTTCGTTAAGGAGTTTTGGAGCCATCTGTGAACCAACAGGTATCTGCCTTTTGTACTACGATCTTATTCTGATCCCATTTGCTTCCACAAGGAAAAAGCACGTTAAAATTCAGGTCGTAATTGCTATTGCATTCATGCTAGTTCTGAGGAACATGTCCCTAGGTACCTCATTTTGGGTTTCAATGATGTGCCGTGGCCCTCAAGTGTTGATAGATGCCATTACAGAAGAGGTGCATTTAATAGAGTGAGAGCTGTTGGCTTGAGTTATGAATGAGTTCTGGGAGACACTTGAAACCTGTATTCGGGAAGATGGCTGCCACCTGAATGACATAATTGTTCAAACTTGACTATGGTAGATGGTAGATGTTATTCATTTTGTAAAAAATAAAATAACGTTTTCTTGAAAATATCAACTGGGTCCTATTCATTGCAAAAACGTCCATTTCCTGCCACAAGTCACCTTGCATATCGCATAAATTAATCCAAACGAGTTGGCTCAACATATCGCTTTTGCATTTTGCAAATTTTTCCACATATCCATAGCTTGAATATTCGTTTTAAGGGTACACTTGCTTCTCCCTCCTCATCGTGCAGAATTATTTAAACGATAATTTACCTACCAAATTACCAAATTTTATAGTTCTGTACCATCATATATAAAAAAGTAAAACCCTACGAGCTCCTAAATCTAGTAGGTATCACATTTAAAAGCTTTTCCAAGACTGCTACTACTATTAATCGTGTTTTGCTCCATGATGCATATTAATAATGTGTGTTGCCCACCTAGCCTCTTTCTCCAGGTAGATAAGGCGAAAGAGTAGACGGAGAAGAATTTTCAGAGCAGCTGAGGGTGGTATTTATTGCACCAATTTCTGTCATAAAGAGACAAGCAATGTCTCTTTAAGCCACTAATCTGTAGAGCCGTACGCTACCATTGGTCTAACTGTAACGTATATCCAATATATTTGCTAGGAACCAATACCACAGAATTTTCTGCATATTTTTCAACATCTTCACAAAGACAATCTCGCTTTGAGGATTAACATTTCCAAGTGGGAATTCTAGTGAAATGGTTTACCTGGTATAATATTTCATTTTTCTCAACATATGGAATAATTTTCCCAAATAAGAAAGGTGATTCTATGGTGTTCTTCTTCCTTCTGCTGATGAAAGCTACTATTACCATGTTGTGGGTGTTGATACGCATCTACACTTTCAAACGCCAAATGTTTACAGCATCTAGTAATGTTTGAAGGGTATGACAAAGTAGAAGTTCCTCTAGCCAGAATAACAAGATCGTCGGTATATGCATGAGCAAAATGGTATGCTCTCAACTTTGTCAAAAAAACATTACATTGATATTATAGTCACAGGGCTGAGACTTGTTTATTAATAACTTACTTGATAAATATGATCCGAAGGTGATAAGGAAGGAAAACATTCTCTAAGGATTATCATAAATATACCCAATACTAAAATACTTATTTTTTGGGTAGACGTTAATTACTTTCTATGACAGAAATAGTAACTATTATACCACCAAAATTTGTTCATACTGCTGAACGAATGTATATATAGTAATGGAATTTCTAGTAGAGGAAGAGTTCGTATTCCATTATAAGCTGTAGGGCGTTTCTCTTTATCAGACACAAAATCATTCTGGATTTTATAAAATGAAGGTACCTCGATAACTTGAGAACCGGTTAAGATTAAGAAAACATTAAGAGATAATAAATGAAAAATATTGTTTTGATTATTAATTTAGCAGCATATACCTACTCAATATCTAATGTCTAACATAAGAGAACAAAGAATTTCCTATTTACAGAGATACCGCTGTGATACAGGTGTGATAATAAAAAAGAATAAATAAAGAAGCACTTTTGTTAGAATCGGTTTCGTTATATTAGAATAAATAGCTCTAAGTTGTTTTGTGAAATGCTAAACACTATTTTCAAATCATATACCTACCTACTTATATTGACCATCATTCTATATACCCACCAAGAGATAGATTAATTTTTATACAATTAAGAAAAAAAGTATTTTTATGAAGGCACACACTAGTTTAAAGAAATCATAATATAATGTATGAATTTTATAATACAAAAATAGAGTTAATTATGTCAAGTACATATTGATTATTGGCATTAACATGAGTATAAATATGTTTTGAGCCATACATTTAGTATGAGACCGTGTGGCCTAATGGATAAGGCGTCGGACTTCGGATCCGAAGATTGCAGGTTCGAGTCCTGTCACGGTCGCAGCTTTTTTTTTGTCTTGATTTTCCAATATTTAATTTATATTATTTTCGTAATTTTTATATTACGTCATTTGATTTAAAAAATATAATTCTAATAAATTATATTTTACTCGTATTTGGGGTTTAAAATGTGTAGCTTGCGCCATCTATTTGAAAGCAACTAAACAAGCACCGTACACTAGCATGTGGAATAACCCTGCGCACCCTAACACGAAGGAATTTACAGCCAGAATGAAACGCGATGTAAAGTAAGTATAGACTTCTCCATTATAAATACATAGCTGCTGTCGACATCTGTCACCAGAGTACCTACCTAACTAACAGAGGCAAAGTGCAGAGATAGAAATAGTTTTCTAATTGTGGACATTTATTAAAGTACATTTGTATTTAATGTTACAGAGACTATGTATGCTCAATACTCATGCTCTTTACATAATACTATTTCAAAGTGTATGTGTAGCTCAAGGATAATTTTATGACAATCTCTAATCGTATGTAATGATTCCTGTTTCGTATTCAAACATGAATCCAGATTTCACTACATAGGCAAAAGATGGCAGCACTGCTATGTTATTTTCGACAAAACGTTTTATGTACATTTATTTCAGTTATTTATCGTCTTGATAGAGGACACTCAAATGTTCTTTTCAAAAATCTATTATCTAAATAATTAAAATGGCATAGGCAACTCCATTTTAATTAAAAGCTCAAACTTTCGGAATAGTACATATACACTTTCGGCGTATTTTACAATATTGACTGATAGCTATTGAAACGCTAAACGAGACCAATCTACCACAGGAACAAAATTACTAAACTGATTAATTTGTTCGTTCAAAAATTGGACTAATTACTGATATTCAAATAAACTCATGTAATAACTAATCAACAAAATGGATTTGAATGCGCTATTTACAAACAAAAAAGAAAAACCTATAACTATTATGTCAACATATATTGTACAATTAATCTATTTACCTATGTATTGTACTGGGCGTAACAGGATCATGATATACTCCCCTTTCTCCTTTAGTTTTGAAGATAATTTATTGAAATTTAGGATATACTGCATACATAATAAGCGACACTTATTGACATACAATTGATTTTTTTTCATTTCCGGTTTCGTCGGAAGTGACACTAACTTTCGATTTTTAAATGGAACGGCTGTATTATTGCATTTTTGAATTCAGTATAATTTTCTGAATCCAACGATGCCAAATAAGTGACATTTCAAACATAATTTTTTTTTATAATATAATTTTTAGTTTTCCATTTAAGTGTGTCATGACGGTTCCAATTTATTCCAAATGACCCGTGTAATGCTACAAAAATCGAAATCCCTTTAAAAACACTAAATTACGTGATTTATAAGCAAATAAAATTCACCAAAATTGTTTTTGGGGCAAAACACAATTTTTTCAAATGAAACCATATCTGTACCGTGGCACCATTTATTAGTACTATTAATAAGGAATTTAATATTTGTCGTATTTAAAATGTGCGATAAATACAAACAGAATTACAGCTAAAAGAAAATAAGAAAATACAATTTTGTTCTAATTAAATGTTAAGAAGTAACTAAAGTGGCTTTGAAAACAATGGAATATTTAACTTGCCAAACATTTATTTTTGTAGCATTACATGGGTCATTTGGAATAAATCGGAACCGTCATCCCACACTTAAATGGAAAACTAAAAATTATATTAAAAAAAAATTATTTTTGAAATGTCACTTATTTGGCATCGTTGGGGTCAGAAAATTATGCAGAATTCAAATGCAATAATATGCAGGGTGTTCCTTTTAAAAATCGAAAGTTAGTGTCACTTTCGACGAAACCGGAAGTGAAAAAAAAATCAATTTTATGTCAAGTGCTGCCTATTATGTATGTAGTATATCCTAATGAAATACTTTCAGATCTGAAGGAGAAACGAGGGGGTATACCACGATCCTGTTACACCCGGTATAGTTTATTATACGAAGTTAATAATAGAATTAAAATATATCTCTAATTATTATTATTATTATTATTTATTATATAAAAATATATATGCACATTATTTATAAGTGCATTGAGGAAAAAAAAAATTACAGTATCAAGTAAATATGTATTTAATTGTGGTAAACATTTTTTATAAATTGTATCAAGTGAATATTTACTCTAATATTTTTATTGCTTTAAACGACTATATCCATTCAATCTAAATATTATGTATTCCAAATAAATAAAACAATTACATAATTTTACAAAGGTAAAATTTAGTATTTCCATTTACGTGAATCCGAATTTTTTTTTTCTTAGTGTGAGGAATATATGTGAAAATAGTGAACAAAGTGGTACAAAATCAAACTTTTTCCTTATTTTTTCATTATAAATGGGAAATGTAAGTTGTGCAGCACAAGTTACAAAATAATATATTCGTTTTTTTTTACATGATCCTTTAAATATCATCACTCGAGATATATTGCCCAAAATTATTTTTCTTCATCGTCGTCATTTTCGTCTGTATCATCTAAATATCATCATTCCATATATGGCTCAAAATTCCTTTTCTTCATCATCGTCTTTTTCGTCCGGCTGATTAATTCAATTTTCACATCATCGTATTTTTATTCAATTATTAACTTTGAATAATGAACTATACCGGGTGAGTCACGAATTGCACTCGCCCCGATATTTCCTAAAATATTTGGAATAGAAAATTGAAATTTGGAGGCCTTATTACACGACTAAAATGCCATCTTTTCAATAAAAAATCAAGTTTGGTGCACATCCGGTTTAACCGGAAATGCCCACAACTTTCGATTTTTAAATGGAACACCCTATATATTTTTACATTTTTGGAATCTAGAGGAAATTTTGAATACAATACATCCATTTTGGTCACTTTTTGATAAACATTAAAAATTTTATTTATAAATATATTTCTGAATCCAGAGTGCTGTGGTGCCCAAAATATATTTTAGTTTGTGTGCTACGTTACTATAAAAATAAAAAGAGCAATATGATTGCATTACTTAATTCTCTAGATGCGTTTAAAATTTTTAAATGTGATTTTTACCCACTAACTCGTTTTTTTTAAATGGGAATTTAATCGTTCACCAACATTTTTAAATACCTCATTTTCATACGAATCTAATGATACCAAAATTTTGAAAATCCGCTCAGAAATATTTGAGATTTCAGACAGACTCGTGTAGTTATAGGCAATCTTGAGCTATCAAACATTTAATAATTGTGAGCGCAAAGAACGTTACAATTAAGTTTAGCATAGGTATGTGGAGGTAAACACAATTACATCCACAAGGACATTTGCAATAGAATGCGACATCAGTTCGGTTTTCAGAGTTTTATTTAAATGAACATAAATATCGGGCCTATAATTAAATAATTTTCTTTAATTTTTACTCAAAGAGATTTCCGCAACGCTTTATTTTGTATCTGTCTGACAGCTGATATTGTTTTATTATATTCAATGGCTACTATGATTTTTCCAATGTTATTAGGTTACCAGATTTACACAGAAATGTGCCATTTTAGTTTCCAAAGCCCACTAATCTATTATCTATTAGCCGCATGTTTCTAAAAGCTTGGTTGCGTTGTATTTTGGCTGAAATTTCAAATATTTCTGCGCGGATTTTCAAAATTTTGGTATCATTAGATTCGTATGAAAATGAGGTATTTAAAAATGTTGGTGAACGACAAAATTCAAATTTAAAAAAACCGAGTTAGTGGGTAAAAATCACATTTAAAAATTTTAAACGCCTCTAGAGAATTAAGTAATGCAATCATATTGCTCTTTTTATTTTTATAGTAACGTAGCACACAAACTAAAATATATTTTGGGCACCACAGCACTTTGGATTCAGAAATAGATTTTTTAATAAAATTTTTAATGTTTATCAAAAAGTGACCAAAATGGATGCATTGTATTCAAAATTTCCTCTAGATTCCAAAAATGTAAAAATATATAGGGTGTTCCATTTAAAAATCGAAAGTTGTGGGCATTTCCGGTCAAACCGGATGTGCACCAAACTTGATTTTTTATCGAAAAGATGGAATTTTAGTCGTGTAATAAGGCCTCCAAATTTCAATTTTCTATTCCAAATATTTTAGGAAATATCGGGGCGAGAGCAATTCGTGACTCACCCGGTATACCTAGCCCCGCAGTTTACATAGCGTTATCATGTATATTGAAACCGCTTGCCACTCTTCGCGCTGTATCTCGAGAATGGTTCATGATACGAAAAAGTGCTTGAAATGGAAATGGTAGATAATTTAATGATCTAGTTTTGTAATAACCTTAAATGATGTATTTCGCATAGGACACAAGATAATTGCGAAAAACCGATTGGACCTCGAATATCTTGGGACGCAGACACAGGATAATTTGAGACTTTTTTACTAGTCTTCAGAATTCCAAAACAAAGATTTATACTTTAGAACTGAAAGAAGTAATTGCAATTTTTTTATTCTTAGTGTTTGGAAACTAATAGTTTAAATTCGGTATATCTCAAGGGTCGGTACCCGGGCCCTTGTTAAACGACGTACTTTCAAAGCTGAATCATAAAGTGTTGTCTCATTCTGATGATTTGAACATTTTTACTGACATCAAGAGCGAGGAAGTTATCAAGAGATTGCAGAATGTCATAGTCACTCTCAACTCCTCCGGTGATAACAAATTACCACTTATGTTATAGGAGCCAGCGTTCAATTATCTGAGACATTTGCAACAGCTAGAGACATGATCAATCCGTTGCCTTACGTCTTAGAGCGCAGCATTAAAGAGAAGTAATATGAGAATTTTTTTTAGTGGTGCAAAATTCATATATAAAAGAACTTTATTAGAAATATCATCTGGACACTTACTAATTATGGATTAAAAGTAGACACCTTGCAGATTCAAAATATCTGCAGCTGTAGCTCCAATAATCGATAAGTATGTCTCCACTAACCGATATGAATGCCAAATGTATTTTTGTATTCACCAGTAGTCGATAAAGATAGGTATTCACTTGATGCATACTTGCAACAGTTGTTCAGGACATTTTGAGCTGTTTAGTGAAGTTTGCACCTCAGAGAATTTCTAATATAACTTTTCTTGTCTGTTATGCCCTAAGGCAAAATATTAATCTAGTCTCTATCTGTTACAAATGTGACAAATAATTGCCCCTATATCAACACACATAGACAAATGCTAGGCTATGACATTTAGTATTAAATCTAATATATCATCGAATATTTACACAATAAGAGAGATATGACAAAATGCAACCCCCATGTTGTCTTTGGTTCTAAATTCTTCTGACCATATCTTTAATATAACAGCTATTTCGTCTGGAACATAGACTAACTCATAAATGGATGGAGTGATGGTATGGTAAAGGCAAAGGTGGCAAATGAGGGAGATTCAAGTCAGTCAAAACTGGAGAAGAATAACACTGCTAAACACTGTCCACAAAATTCTGGCTCACATAATACTTGCGAAACTATTCTATTCTTCTACCTGAGCAAGCAGGTTTTTAGCCCCACGGATCATGTATTGATCAAACAAACAGTCCTTAATAATTATAGAACAATCAGTTAAGTGGCGATATCCTAGTGTTTATAGACTTCGAACATGCATTGATAGTATACAACATAAAGAGCTTTGAAACGCATTACAGAAGAAATGAATTCAAATAAAAATCATTTTAAAGTACAAGAATGGCCAGAGTAGGGTGTCCCAACAAGGATTACAGATCATAACAATAAAAAGAGGGCTATACAAGGATGTCTATTATCTCATCTTCTTTTTAACATAATGCTAGACGAAATCATCAGAAGAGTCACCACGGGGCAACATTGCATATGGTGGACAGCATTTGCCAGACTGGAGTACTTTGATTATGCTCACGACATTTGCCTGCCACACATAGCCATGCTGCTATGACAACTGAACTAAACCCATCGAGAGTTACAAGCTATATCGAGTTTCGAAAGATACAGCTTACCAATTAAATCAGAGATTGGAAAACATCCTGTATGTACAAGCCGCATTGTACTTGTTCATGTACATCTATACGATTGGATTCAGGTGGATCGATGGTATGCTGAAAGGCAGGATGGTATTCACCACTATGATGGGCGAAAACCTAAGCGCGTCAGTTGCAGGAGACTGTCCGCAGGGGGGTGATTTGTCCCCCCTGCTATGGAATCTTATAGTTGGCAACCTATTACGGAAACTCACAATTGAGAGGTTTGAAGCCGAAGGATATGCTGACGATATAGTCATCATAGTTAGGGAAAAGTCAAATAACATAGTCAGGGATCGATTAAAGATGGCATTGAATATGGTCAAGAAATGGACCGGTGAGAAAGGGAAGATAGTCAGCCCATCAAAAACCCACATCGTCCCATTCACCACAAGAAGTCCGGAGGGCTTAGGTCCTTTAGTCCTTCAAGATGCACAACTGCAGATGTCGGGAGAGGGCAAATATCTTGGAGTTACTATTGACTCCAAGCTTGCCTGGAACCAACACATAGACAGGATAATATCTAGATCGGTAGCCACATTGGCAACCTGCAGGCTATTGTATGGTAAAACATGGGGTCTCAGGCCTAGTGTATTGCACTGACTGGTCTGGTGGTCAAAGACAAGGCAGACTACAGCGGCGAATAAGCTGAGCCGGGTACAACGACTGGCTAGGAATTACCGGTGCTATGAAAAGCAGCCCCACGGCAGCCTTGGAGACCCTATTAGACCTCCCCCACATAGCATAGTAATCCAGGGAGAGGCCAGAATGGGAGCATATAGGCTGCAAAACTCATATATCCCGAATCTCCACGGAGCTAGATCGGGAGGACACTTGAGGATAATAAACACTGTAGAAGATCCTGTATTGAATATGAGGTCAGACTACATGATACCAAAAATCACTTTTAAGACGCCCTTCAATATTACCATTGGAGATAGGAAGGACTGGTTAAAAGAAGCTCGTATCATACGACTTAAGAAAATAACCTGATATACTGACGGCTCTAGGACCAACACAGGAGCTGAAGCTGGAATACATGGTGAAAGACCCAGAGCCAGTATAAGTCTTTCCCTTGAGCAACACGCCACTGTATTCCAGTCAGAAATTCTGGCTATACTTGAATGTGTACGCGAGAATGCAAATCGACAATATGTTAACCGGAAGATCTCCATTGCATCAGATAGTCAGGCGGCACTTAGAGCACTAGCCTCTAACAAAGTGTCATGCCGACTGGTATGGGGCTGCCACGAAGAGCTGAAAATTCTGGGTGAGCAGAACAGAATCAAATTACTCTGGGTGGCAGAACACTCCGGAATTGACGGCAATGAAGAAGCCGATGAACTTGCTAGACAAGGGGCAGCTAATATATTCTATGGCCCAGAACTCGCGCTCAGCCAGAAGGACGATTAAAGACTGGGTCAAGAGCAAACACAAAAATTACTGGAGGAACCTTCCAGGAAATCGACATGGGAAAACACTCATTAAAGTTTCATGTGCAAAACAAACTGAAGAACTGCTCTCAATGAACAGGACGCAGTTAATACTAATAACAGGACTTCTAACGACATTTTCCGGTAAAGAAGTAACTGGATATAATCGGCAAATTTGACGGCAACCTCGACTGCAGACTATGATGCAAGGAGCCGGAAACGGTCGATCATGTCATATTCAACTGCGAGGCACTGGCTCGCAGAAAATATGGTATCTATGGGCAAGCACGAACAGACCCGGAATTCATCAGCACCCGTCCGACCATGGACATATACCTAATTAAGAGTACAGGGGTACTGGAGTGGGTGGATTGGAGCATGACAGGGTGAGCACAATAAACCCAGGAGGCTGCAGTGCCCTCGGAGTTTTCATTAACAGACGAGCCCTGAGAATAAAAAAAATGATTGGATTTAGCTTTGTAGAGAAAGTATTTTTCTTTTATATAATGTATTAAAGTTATCCGAAGTAACTTCGGAACTGGAAATCCCGTCATCTATAGTCTTATCCTTGTGTTAGTTTAGTTTAGATTTAATTTTATCTTTGAAAGTTCCGTCTATTTATTGACGTAAAAGATTTCCATTACATCTTACTTTACAGTTACAGTAGTGGTCGATTCAGCAGCGCGCTATTTGCAAATAGAACCAATTTAAAAGTCTGAAAGAACAGAGTTGCAAAGAAAGAAATACGTTATTTGCATATTTGTTTTGTATTTATTGTATTCAAACATTGTCTCCTAGACGTTGCTCTTTTTTTATATAGTTTTTTTTATAGAGTATACTTTGGTTATGTCAGATTTTACTACATTCATTACAAGGGACGCAAGGGATATTACCCGCAGAAAAATACGTTGAAGCTCGGTAAGTCAGAACAGGAACATTGCATGAAGGTAAAAATAGTCGGGCAAATCTGCAGAAAAAAACAGGGTCGAAAAGTGACTGCTCCGAATAAAAAAAATGTTTTTGCCACTTGTAAAGTTAGGGTCCCTCCATCATTTTGACGAATTTTTACAAGGCGGAGTCGGCAGGGGGTGGGGAAAACGACCCATTAAAAGCAAGGGAAAGCAGTTTTTCCGATGTATCTCCGTAGGTGTTGGTATCACAAAAAAATCATACTCACCAAAAATGATGAACTTGACAACACACGTAAGCTCAACAAAGTCAACATTTTTTTTTTCTTGAAATAGGTTTAGAATATCATGAAACGTTGAGATTTTAAATTTAAGCGAAAAAAATGTTCTGTCTGCCTGTAACTTTTTTTGTCCGCACGTTTTCTCCGGAACGCTTTAAGATATTGACTTGAAATTTTGTTCACGTCTGTATTATAACGAGATCTGGAACTGGATTGTTTTTTGAAGATATCCGGTGAAGGGTTGGGGAGTAAATAGGGGTAAATACAGGGAAATATATAAAGCCAGCTGGTAAGAGTACAGAAACTTGAAATTCGATGTATGTACGTATGAAGCCAAGGCCTCAAAATTGTTTGTACTTTTCGTCCCCCCACTACCACCCCCCCACTCCAGTATTAAAGGGGTTGATAAAATAAAATTGAGATATTGTCTAAATGTTATTTGTGGCATTATCTTAATTTTTTTTCCTTCTTCAATTCTTTGGGACTTCCTGCCACATGTATGTTTTCTTTCTAAGCGGTGCTAAGAAAAATAAAAGAATCCGCGATAATATTATTGAATGAGGATAATTGCGTGTCGAATTGTTCCGTAGATGTCTGTACAACTTGGCTGCCAATGTTAAAAGAAGAACTTCACAAACTTAACATTGTATAGAAACTAAAAAACTGTTAACTATATCAACAGTTCTATGTAAATAGTAAGTATCTATGGATATTGAATATAACAAACATTCTTAGAGCTGTGTATTTGTCATACACAGCAAAAAAGATTTTTCAAAAAAAGCCTTGAGAAAGGAAACAGATTAGATTTCCGAAACGTCGGCGAAATATTTAATTTCAAGTTTTTATACTTATTTGTGTTGTTTATTTATCAAAACCAACCTTTAACTGATCCTTTGACGTAAACGTCACGGGCGTAGAGGTTTTTTTTACCAGTAACATACTGGTTATCCCCTAGCACCGCTTAGAAAGAAAACATACATGTGGCAGGAAGTCCCAAAGAATTGAAGAAGGAAAAAAAAATTGAGATGTTTACTTGAAATTTGGTACACGTATATAATATAATGACAACAGGAACCAGATTATTTTTGGGATTAATTTGATGAAGGGTTGGGGGTTAAATAGAGGTAAATAGGGAAAAATAAGTAAAGCAAGCTGGTAAAAGTACAGAAATTTGGGATTTGGTATATACTAGAAGCGAGGGCTTTTTAATAATATTTTCCATCCCCCCACCACCCGCACTCCCTTTTAAAAGAGTTCATAAAATTAAATTTAGATTTTCACTTGAAATTTGGTACACGTATGTATTATAATGATATCTGAAACTAGATTATATTTTGAGATGATTCCGTTGAAGGGTTGGGGGGTACGCAGAGGTAAATAGGGAAAAATAAGTAAAGCAAGCTTCTAAGAGTACAAAAACTTGAAATTCGGTGTATGTCCTAGAAGCCAAGGCCTCATATGTTTTAATAATATTTTCCAACCCCCCTGCCACCCTTCATTATTAAACGGGTCGATAAAATAAAATTGAGATATTCACTTGAAATTTGGTAAACTTATGTATTGTAACGACATCTGGATCTAGATTATATTTTGAGATGATTCCGTTGAAGGGTTGGGTGTTAAATAGGAGTAAATAGGGGAAAATAGGTAAATCAAGCTGGTGAGAGTACAGAAATCTGGGATTTGGAGTATATACTAGAAATCAAGGCCTCAGATTTCTTTCTAATATTTTTCAAATGCCACCACTTCCGCTCCATTGGGATTGATAACATAAAATGGAGATATTCACTTGAAAGTTAGTACACGTATGTATTGTAATCACATCTGATTGAGATGATTCCATTGAAAGTGTGGGAGTTGGTAGGTTATAACAGCATCTTTAACGTATATGGTAGAAACCAACGTCTCAAACTTTTCTATGACATCTGCCCCAAATGTTATTAAAATTCTATGACCAATAATTTCCACATACTAGAGTGCAAATCTAATCAAGATGTGTCCTATAAATTGACTTGGATGAAAAATCTGGATGTGGAAGTAGTGAATCCTTAGGCAGCGGTTTTTTTGCTTAATATCAGAAAAAAAAAATTTATTTATAGAATGTATTTCAAACGCGCGTTCGTCTATGCCGTCGCTCTATCTTAGGCTGCAGAGTAAATTCAAACTGCTTATGTTGGCTGCATTGATTAAGACAAGTGACGAGTTCACAAGTAACTGTAGGCTTGTGCCTTCAAATCAGAAAATGTTCTCACAATTTCTCTTGTACTTTTTCCATTTTAAACTGCAATTTTCTTCTATTTTCCCCTTTGAGAACTTGGAGGTATATTTTATTTGAGGTATTAATATTAATATTTGAACAAATTTTAATAAAACACAAGGAGTGTTTTAGCTGGTATCGACAATCCTAACATCTGATATAATATAACAACTAACAGATAGAGCAATGAGAAATTACAGTGAAGACATCAACTTCGTCAAACTAAAGACAGTAAGGCTATAGTGATAGTAATACCATACAAGTCGGTATTTCTTCTCTCTTTATATTAAAGCTGTATTTTTAAATATAGTATGGTAATGTTATTTCAGTGAATATCCCCCGAATTCTTCCTTTACCTTTAATCCAGTATTATAAATATCACGTTAAAATAATGACTATCATACTAGTAATACCGACTACACAGTGTTCGCTACTATGCTGCAAAGTGCGTCAGCGGGCCATTTTCAATAATTTTAGTGCAATTTGTTAAAATAAATATTTAAGTCCTACGGCTTTAACGATTCCCGTATATACAACTTCAAAAGAAAAGTAAAACCTTTCACATCCGCTTCGAGAAAATTTAAATGTTTTAAATACGTTTCCGTGTTCTCTATAAGCAAGTAGTTTATCATTTATCCAGGTTTTTCCCAGGAACGATGAACACATTAACGTAATGCATTTTCGCTATACTGAGTTTCGTTTAATGGCATTCTAATAGGTAATAGATACGAGGTACCTCCATTTTGAGATTGCTTTGCTTGCGAGCAATAAATATACTATACGTTTAAAACATAATGGTTTATAAATACATTTAATCTTGGAAATTGTGGGCACGGAATTAAATATGTAAATAGATGTGTACTTTATGCATCTTTGAATGCTTTCATTTAGATATTAATTACTGTAATTACTGATTAAAAGAAAGTTTATTCACAGGAAATAACCTGACACAAATTTTGAGAACTGTCCATTCTTTACAAAATAAATACATAAATAAAACAAGGTCCCTAATTTGACAAATTCTTGTAGTTGGAGAGACAATCAAAGAATTAATTTGAAAAAATAAAATAATGCCAAAAATAATATTTAAAAAAGCTATTATAAAATGTTCTAATAATTAAAAAATATATATATTTCACACATCTGGAAACCAAAGTCATTGGGGGCGGTCAATTGTGCAATAGTAACACTATTAGTATGACCGTCCCCAAAGCTTTTGTTTTCCAGATGTATGTATTTAAAAAATATATATTTTGTATACTACTTTTTAGTACATTATAAGTACAAACAAAGAGACAGACAAAACTCGTTCATTTGATGCCAATATCAGCATTGTGAAAAATAAGGTAAT
The DNA here is from genome assembly GCA_963583905.1 of Stenurella melanura. Lineage (NCBI taxonomy): Eukaryota > Metazoa > Arthropoda > Insecta > Coleoptera > Cerambycidae > Stenurella > Stenurella melanura. The sequence continues at coordinate 140,067,253 of OY757311.1, forward strand.
TCGCCAGGGCGTCCGCCATATTGGATTTAGAACGATATACTATATTGCGTTGTCATCAGACTTATACACGTGTGCAAAATTTCAAAGCTCTTGCTTAGTTCGATCTAGTTGAAATTTTGATTGCAAGATTTCGCCTAAATATACAATAAAACAGGTGAAATTAAATAAATACATTTAATAACAACGATTTTTAGTATAGAAGTATAGTGTATCATTCGCAAACCTCAAGTTAGAAATCATGGCTCCTCCTAAAACTACTCTACCCTGCCAGTCACTCATATCATGACACCGACTCCTCACAGTGCGATTAAATGACATATCGTTTTATTCGTCCTTAAAACAATAATCGTAATTCATGTAATAGTATAACATATGCCGACAAAACAGAATCTCTGTAAAAAAATAGCGCATTTTATAAAAAATAAAATATATTATGAAAAACATTTTGGTTTCAAAAACACAAAAACTTTGCATGTTTCCGCAGATCCTGCACATGTTGATAATCGGAAGGAATATTCAATATTACAGTCAGAGGTTTTGTCAATTTGTATAAGATTGACTGAGTGGCACTAGTGAATCCAAACAGCGTTTTGCCTCTTAGTGAAACTCTTTTTTGTATTTGAAAAAAAAAAATTTTTGTAATATATTTTTTTTTAAATAGATATCGGACTTGGTGATTTTAATTGATTTCAAATATTTTTGGAGATAACACATTTTCCTGTTTTATGTTTTTGTAGCGAAAATAGATATTTTCTTGAACATAGTGTACGTAGCGCTATTTTTATACAGAGAATCTGTCATTGTGGGAATTTCATTACTTCTTGTAGATATTATTCCTCTAAATAAACACGCGTGCTTGCTTATTATTTCTGTGAGAGTTAAAGATGTTGGAGTGAACTTAGCGCAAGACACTGCCGTGTCTTAATTATATGACACAATTTAACAAATAAATATAGTATAATATTATTTAACGATCGATAATGTAAGTAATCACTCACGCAGATGAAGTTTGCCGCGCGAGACGTAGGCGAGTGCTGCAAAAGTGTTATTACCATTATCGCAAATTGAATACTATATTTTATCTATGATAATAAAAATAAATATTAATATACTAGTTTGACAACGTCCAAACTATTCAACCATGTCAAATCACGTTCCTCACTTCAATAATAGCGGACCATTCTATTTTGCTTTGCGCGTTACATCGATTGAATTGGCTAGGCATAAAGACAAAGGTGATTGGTGTAAGAATAAATCATCAGGGAGTTATAATAAATCACACTATTTGTTTATGGTACTATTACATATTTAAAAGCAGTTTATTAATTAATATACAGGGTGTTTGGTGCATCGTGTGCCAAATGGAAATGGCCGACAGAAAGGGTTCTCTGCTATCCTTTCAGGCCCCTTAATACTACCCATGCCCTGCGGGATTTTTCATATCGACCTTTTATCTTTTTAATGAAAAAAATCCCAAATTCTACATTAAAATTCAAATTATAAAAAAAGTATTAGGCGTAGACTGCGAATTTCATTTTTATTTTGATGTGTATTGTTAAAGGGTTCTTTTAAATCCTAAATTACTGGCATTAGTCATCTAGTTGTTTTTTTATTCACTCGCAAACTTTCGGAATAGGTAACATTTAAATTTAAAATTAGACTTTACATGGCTATAAAAAAAAACTCAGAGCAACCGGGATCTTGCAACTCCCTCAAAAATTCTCTAGTCTATCCTCTTGCTAGTGATGTGTCACATGTCATAAAAATCTTTTAATAACTTCGTGAATTCGCTAAATTAATGAATCGGGTCACATAAGGCTAATATTCAAAATTCCGAATAAAAAATTATTTTTGCTTAAATTATGCATGGGAAACAGGTAAAATCTGTTATCTCACTCTTGCGAAGTAAAATCTATCTTCTGTCTCTTTCTGTTCATTGGTTTTCTTGAAATAAAGAAACAGTTACATTTTTATCATTTATTAAACAAATTTAAAAATCTTGCTCAAAGTATTGGTCTCTGTTGCGAATGCAGGCCCGACATCTGCTTCGTATTTCGACAGTTGTTGTATGAAGTCGTATTTCCTCCCTAATTGTACCGAAAGCCGTTTCTATGCGTTGGACAAGAGGACAAGTTCCTCCCTAGGCGCAACCTCCGTCGTGCACGCGAGCACTTTGGCACGTCCCCAGACATAAAAATCCAACGGAGTTAGGTCTGGGGAACATGGAGGCCATTGAATAGGGCCATCCCGCCCAATCCACGCATTTGGGAACACATTGTCTAGATATTGTCTTACAATCAATCGCCAGTGCGCGGGACAGCCGTCATTTTGGCCTCTACGTTCCCCAGATCTAACTCCATTGGATTTTATGTCCGAGGTCGTGCCAAAGAGCGACGGAGGCTGCGACTAGGGAGGAACTTGTCCTCTTGTCCAACTCATAGAAACGTCTTTCGGTACAATTAGGGAGGAAATACGACTTCATACAACAACTGTCGAAATACGAAGCAGATGTCGGGCCTGAATTCGCAACAGAGACCAATACTTTGAGCAAGATTTTTATTTTTTTTTAATAAATGATGAAAATGTAACTGTTTCTTTATTTTAAGAAAACCAATGAACAGAAAGAGATAGAAGATATATTTTACTTCGCAAGAGTGAGATAACAGATTTTACCTGTTTCCCATGCATAATTTAAGCAAAAATAATTTTTTATTCAGAATTTTGAATATTAGCCTTATGTGGCCCGATTCATTAATTTAGCGAATTCACGAAGTTATTAAAAGATTTTTACATGTGGCACATCAGTAGCAAGAGGACAGACTAGAGAATTTTTGAGGGAGTTGGAAGATCCCGGTTGCTCTGAGTTTTTTTTTTATAGCCATGTAAAATCTAAGTTTAAATTTAAATTTTACCTATTCCGAAAGTTTGCGAGTGAATAAAAGACAGCTAGATGACTAATGCCAGTAATTTTGGATTTAAAAGAACCCTTCAACAATATACATCAAAATAAAAATGAAATTCGCAGTCTGCGCCTAATACTTTTTTTATAATTTGAATTTAAATGTAGAATTTAGGATTTTTTTCATTAAAAAGATAAAAGGTCGATATGAAAAATCCCGCAGGACGTGGGAAGCATTAAGGGGCCTGAAAAGATAGCAGATAACCCTTTCTGTCGGCCATTTCCATTTGGCACACGATGCACCAAACACCCTGTATAATCTAATAAGAGTATATAAAAGCTATTTGTACCGGAGCGCGCTTTTGGTACATGTTTAAAATCACTCAGAATTTCATCAACAGAGTATCATCAACATTTTTCAAGTGACACGCTATTGACCTGGTGTAAGCATCAGCCTACGAATATTGAGATCCATAGTTCGATCTCTGAGCATTCTCACCGAATTTTCAACAAATATAAACTTAATATTTGTAACAAAATTTAAGAGGCCACAGAGCGAACAGGAATCCCTGGTACGGGTCCCAGAAATAAAAATATCAAGTCATACGGAGGCCCTATTGTGAACGGTGAAATGGGGCCCTGCAAGGCCTTATGGGGGCCATGGTGAAGTCCTATGGGTGCCATGGGGAAGGCCTACGGGGACCTCATTCTGGGTGGCGTAGTCTTGTCCAAAGTGCCGCAATACCTACCGTGCATCTTTTGGATCTGATCATCATCAATGAACGTCGAAGTTAGTGGGACAAATCGCATATTTATACGTTTAATGAAGAAATAAATTCCTGCATTTTAGAGTGCAAGGGGCGTAGCTACGCGTTGCTATGCACGCATCTTCGTTAATATGTAATTAATATAATTGATTCTGGTCTCAGTGGATAGAGAATTATCATTTTATAAATGTTGTAGCATTTGAAAAGGTTACATTAATAAATTTATGTTTGAATACAGTAAATTAACTCAGATTAATTCATTTGTTTGAGTATAGAGGTATGCAACCCACGATCTAGAATTCGATAGTAAATAGTTGCCTATCTTGATGTGAAATTATGGGTAGTAAACATGTTTTCTTTAGGTACAATTTTGAGCTAGAGGTGTTAGTCGTATATTCTTGTTGTTGAGATATTACATAATTGTGTAATTCAGTCTTTTAAATGCAAATTCCTTTTTTGGCGCATTTTCATTAGTTAGAGAAAGTGTTCTCTAGATGCTCAAGTTGGCAACACTGAGAACTGTTAAGGAGATTTCCGGCTGGTAGCTCGTTTTCTTGGACAGCGACGAGATAGCTGAAAGGCGGCGGTCCCGAGTTTTGTATTGAAGAATTTGGGTCTTACATCGCTTACACTGAAAAGGGATTTGATTTGATGTACCCAGTGTTTCTTTACCGCCCTGCCAAAAGTATTTTGTAGAGTCCAGGAAGGAATTCTGTTGGTTGTCGTAAACTTATCGCCTCGTGTTTCTTGAGGTTATGTAATACTCTCTATATGAGGTGAGCCTTCATTTTACTTATTTGCAGCAGTCTCCAAGAGATTTGGGCAGAATTTTGGGAGTGACACGGAGTCTTAGTCGCAAGCAACGTCGAGAACGTCTATGAAGTGGTGACAGGTCACACTGCAGTCGTCACAGAAAATGCCAAAGCTCTAATCAGGTTTCATTGTTTCATTTTAGTTACATAATTTTCAGGAAATTATGATAATTTTACTCAGTGATTTTTTTGTTGAAATATTAAAGTAAATTACAAAACAGTTTTGGAACTACATACCTAGCATGATGAAATATCTTAAGATTTTTTACTGTAAAGTAACGCATGGTACCACGTGATACTAACTTACCCTCTACTATGTCACATATGAAGTATTTTTAATAGAACATACTTATTTTAGATCATTCTTTAACATTCTAGTGCACACAACGAGCATTGCAAAAGTTGGCTCACAGAATTTCGCTTATTACATAATATTCTAGTGATGAGCTTTAATTTTAATCCATTGTAAACCTTTAACTCGCTGTTGTGAATCTAGAACTCATTGTTGGTATCACATAAATCGTAGTTGCATTTTCATAAAAAACTCTAATCACTGAAATAATTTTAGATGGGGTCATATACATATTCTGAATTTCTTTTGCGTATATGGATTATGTTTAGGCGATATTTGTGAAACTATTTATTTTTTATTGTTGTACATCTCACCTGTGTTGTAATAAATGTCTAGTGTCTACATGTTCTTATTATTTGCACTGGTACACCTGACATTTGTTTATATTTTGAGATTTCATAGAGTAAAATAAGAGTTTTGATATTATAGATGTATTTTGAGAATTCCATCGCATGGTTGCTAGTAAATTAATTTTGTTCCTGGCTGGCAAAATTATTTAAATCATATTACGTAACATACAGCCGGTGGCGCCCTTTGAGTGTCCACACAATTTTAACCCACGGTCCTATGCTCTCCAAGAAAAAATCAGCTGCCGTTCTCACCGATGTAACACGTTTTAATATTTAGGTATTAACATTGTTACAGTGTAACTAAGCAAATTCTTAGTGAAATCTGTATATTTATTGATAAATTTCAATTAAAAAATTAGGTGGCGTTGGGGTTAGATTATTATCTACCTGTAAAGATGCACGGGTGCGCGCTTATTATTTATGTGAGCGTGGAGGATGTTAGAGTGAACTTGGCGCGAGACACTACCATGTCTTTCGATCGAGTGTTATATTTAGAAGCATAGAAATTTATGACACACCAAAATAGGCCACTATGTATAATTTAAAATATAGAAACTATACACTTTTGTGCCCTCTTATACTATGTTTCTGGTCATTGTTCATCTCTTATGATAAAGTTAGGATATTTGTACAGTGCTGAGATACACAGTATATTTATTATTATGAAACAAACTGATCAATATTTATTATTAGATTAATCATTTAGTACCTACAATTGTTACCGACTGTGAACCGTATATCTTACTACACAGATTAATTAAATAAATCAGTCAGGTTTATTTAAGATACTGAAATTAACCCATCTAATAATATAGAGTTTGCTCCAATAAATAGGCTAAATAATCACAAATATACGATTCCGTTCGGTTAGGTTACCGTGGAGTTGAAATAAACCCACATAAATCACATGGCTGAATAATTAATAGAGATGATCGGTTGCAATCACGTTTGTTCCATGAATCAACCGCCCGGAGCTAACGATCTATATTAGTTTTTGGTGTTGCGCCAACGGCAAATACCTTCAGGTAAGGTCGGGCCCTTCCGCAGAACTACTCACGCCAGCGTAATTGTACTTCATTAATTATAGAGTGAGAAATAGGAACTAGTAATAATTCCCTATTTGTAGAACACTTCTGCATATGTGGATTATGAAGTGTACCTGTTGTAGTCGTGATCGGTACCGAAGAAATTAAGGAACGTAAAGTTAAGCATTAAATTCTTCGAAGTTGATATATTTTTATATTCCTATTGTGTATAAGAAATATCAGCCAGTGAAGTAAATAAAAAACAATTGATTTTTATAGCAATCAACAGAAAAGAACTCATTACTTTGTTAAAATTCTAAAAATTGGACAACAAATTTATTTTTCAACAGTTAGTTACGCAATAATTGGTAAATTAATAGTTAAGAGCAATGAAGATCAGAGAGAGTAGAATGTTTTATAAGACTACGATATACTGCTCCGTAGAAAAGTATCAGTATTAACTGCGAGTTGAATGTGAAACTAATTTCCTTTACTACCACCCTAACTGGGAAATATAAACTCAAAGTAACCAAGCCTCTGCAACTGAATTTCTTAAAAACTGAAGTAAAAGGAACAAAATATATATGAATATAACAAATATACATTATATCAAGAAAAGACGTAGCAGGATAAATATGGGATAGTTGCCCTTTTTTCAAAATTTCGAGGACCCTTTTATACATATAAAAGACAATTTGTATGAAAATTTCAGATTTCTCTATTCCTTAGTTTTTGAAAAAAATCATTTTTTATAATTTTCAAAAATATGTTTTCTTAATTGACTCAATCAATTGATATTTCGAAAAAAGTGAATTAAATAAAGCGTTCCAGTTATTTACGGCAACGGGATCACTTGATGAAAAACTAATTTTTATCCTGATTTTTTTAAATTAGGATATTCTGCAAAATGAAACTTTATTGTAACCTCACAAATATTGTATCATGTCTCAATTTTTGCATCAGATAGCGACCATTCACGGAATATCCATATGCATGGCTTACCCCCCAAGTAACAATTTAAATGCTATGTGGACTTGAATAAGTTTTGTAATAGCTTTATTGAGGATGTAAGTTTGCTAAATGGCTTTATAGCAGTAGTATAGCAGGCCAACAACTCTTTCAGCCTAAGTAGTTTTATTAGGAGTTTTAACAACCTACTGGAGGCTAAGTTTCAATACCATTTAGCATTTGTTTTAATTCAAGTCTATTGGTATTTGTAAAGGTTTTATGGTGGTGGTCAGCACTACCATGATAAAATCATTTGGCCTAGGAAACCAATTTACCTCAGAGATAACATTCATAAAACCAGTATGCCTAAAAGTTTTAAAGGGGCACCTGACTATACTAATCATAAAACTGCTATAAAGCTGTATTGGCTTGTATAATGCCAAATGTAACATAAGAACCATTTAGTCTGGATAAATTCCTTCATAAAACCGCAAAACTTGCAATTTGACAGGTGGACGAATAGATTTTACATATTTTAGGTTAAATTAGTTATGTGTGCATATGCGAAGTACCTAAAGAAACGGAGACACATTTTTCACAAACGTGGATGAAAATAAAAAGGAGTGAGTGGTTACTTTAAAACGAAAGCCAGAAGTAGGTAATTACTTGAAAATAGTAAATAACACACCGTCAGTTTCGACTAGTAAAACAGAATATGATGATTCGTCACCAGCAAACACTCAACAATTGATAATTGAGACCACCTGCCATATTCATCAATTAAGACGAAACATAGGACTTATTGTAAACAATTTGAGCCACACCACACATTAGGTTTGTTCATTTGTGTTGATTTAAAGCAGCTTCAAGCAGTTAAATAAAGATAGTGCTATCACAAGTAACGTGAGTGTGAGAGAGATAACATGCATCAAAGTTGCTATAAATCAACACAAATGAACAAACTGATTGACACATTTGACTATTTAAATTATCCAAATAAATGTGAAGGGTTATCTTCTTCTTATTTATATATTTTTGGGCAATAGGTTTTATGGTGGTTGTGAATAAATCCAATAAATCTTAATATAGATCAAATGGTGTTAGACAAGATTAAATGGTATTAGACAATACCAAATGGACTCACGTTAATATAAGAGGACTTAAATTAGTTGTAATTAGTAGCAAATGCTCTTGTACGAGAGGATTGTGACAATCTTAGGATTAAATAATCTTAGTGTGGTATTGCCAGCAACTAACAGGTTTTAATAAAAAATCTCCATTTTTCTACAAAGATATCTTTGTAAATAAAAACTGCCATGTTAGAATTATTCAAGTGAACAATTATTTAGTTGCAATTTTTGTAACTATTTATGAGTAATAAGGACTAAAATCATGATTATTATTACTAACGTGTGATTTAAGTTGATGTCAACAAATAGCAAACTTAAAAAAAAAAAATGAATTTTTAAATATTTTTTTAAATTTTCAAAATTTTCAATATTTTTGAAGGGCTTCCGTATTTTTCAACCTACTAGTTGTGACAGCATCAGTACAATTTAATGCGCAAGTAAATTTTCATTCATGGTGAGTACCTATACCGAACTTGATGTTTTTAACCAGCATAGAGAAACCAGCTGAAAGCTGAATAACAAATTCTTATTATGACATCCATTACCAACAAGCGACTAATTTGCCAACATTGCCAACTTAGTTTTAATATGATGGCAAGCATAACACCTTTTTATTAAAAATAACCATATTAACAGAGCAAAAAGCATTTTTAAATGCAGTTCTAAAACATTTCAGTTTTATGATGACTTTACGAAGTGGTTTTATAATAGTTTAAGCAACGGTTTGTAGATAGTCCTTTAAGGCCAAAAGTATGCTTTTAGGATATATTGTTGGTTTTATGGGTAGTTATATCAAGGTCTTCGGAACGTTATAAAGGCTGTTTAGAATAAAACCAATTGGTTTTAAAATGACTTTTAAAAAAGGCCCTCAAAACTATTTTAAGAATGGTCCCTCTTAGCTTTATACAAGCTTTATAAAGGTTTAATAGCGTTTGTCAAAGATATATAGTTTTATCAGAGGTTTTATTAAATAGACTTCAAGAGGTTCTGAAGATCACAATAAAATTTAAATTGTTCCTTGGGCCTGGTCTTATACAGCCAGTTCTTCCTACAATATTAAACCACATTAAACTAATTACCACTGATAGAACAATTGGAACAGTAAAATAATTTCATTTAATGGCCTCCAATAAGTGGCATCTCTTAGTCATAGCTTCTTCTGACAGTAAATCAAAGATATTTTATAAAAACTGACTTGGTCTCGGATTGCCAGACTTCTACAATTAGCAATGTAGCAAGAACTTGGCATTTTGTATGATTGTATTTATGTATTTTTCTCAGAAACACTAATATTATGAAGAATTAATTCAGTCGCCATTTAGCACCTGAGGACTTTTTTGTATGCCGGTGTTATCAACGTCAAATAATATCTATATATTAGTCCCTTTCTTATACTTTAGTTATAAAATATATCTACTTGAACGGTATCTTCATCGTTAATATTGTTACGTGTTTCCGCCACTAGAAAACACCCTGTATGAGGATCCGTGGGTTCTAAATAATTCTAACAAGAGATAAACACTAACACTTTATTTAACAATTTACTGATCATACACACAATTAACCAAAATAACCTTTACACTTTGTGTATTTGATATTTAACCTCACTTATCGCTACCAACTTCACTTTAGTAAAGAGTTCTTCTCCGCCGTCGATTTCGCCTTATTTATCCTGAAATTGCCTATAGATCCATCCAGACATTTCCAATTCCAGAATAATATAGAACTCTAGAGTCATCTACAGACTTCCAGAAGAGGTGTATTACTGGTTGCATAACCATTGGCAGCTATTAGTAGTCATGGGCGTATCACTCGCCAGGCCTTAGGGGGTGGTAATGCGTAACGATATCATAAGGTAATATTAATTACGCCATGTGTACTGAAATAATTTCATGTTTCATGTTTCAAATCATGTTTTCCTTTTCTTCTCTTGTACAGTTTAAGAAACTTATATGTGCTTCTTTCTTTTTTTTGTTATTTTTTCTCACTTCTCAATATAACTTAGTGCTCTATAGTTATACAAGTACAAATGCCATATCCTTTTTATTAAATGTTCTGTTAATTTATTTTTTGTGCTAACCAAAATAATCTCCCAGAACAGAGGTCAGTAGATTAATGTAAAATTAATTGATTAGTTTAAGTTTAATTTATGGTAGTACATATATGTGTGCGTCTATATTATGTAAACCTTGAAAGATAGGTTCGTGGCTAAAACACAAAACTCATTAAGCCAAAAAATGAGATTAAACAAATTAGTTTAATTTAAATTTATTTTACTAATAGGTTATTTAAACACGGTAACATGTTTTTCAATATTCTTTAAATAAATATTAATATTTTTTAATGTTCGTTCAGAAATAACTGGAGTAACGTCACTAACTACCTATTTAATAAATATACGCACATTCTTATAATTTTAATAACTCTAAAATAATTTCAAATCAACAAGTTGACCTTTCGTATGACCTTTGAGCTAACGTTCAGAGTTTTCTTATATTATGCTGATATACATCTAGAAATCCACAAAACTTAACATTAATCTCTCATAAATTTTCCTTTTCAAACATAGTAAACAAAATCATCCGCCTATAACTATCAAGAGTGAAAAATGATTCTGAAACAATTATAGAAATCCTATAAAAATATCCATCGTAGATAATAGTGAAGAGATTCTTCCAGAGATTCACCAGAGTAGTCATCATCAAAAGAGAATCAATCATAATATATCATACAGAATTATTTATCTACGTTTTCCAATAGATATTTAATGCGGTAAGAAATTATATTTTAAATTTACGGATTGACAAATTAATTAATCAAAGGTTTTATTTTTCTCAATCGATTTTTTCATAATTAGTCTAGGACGATGTATTTCTAACAATATTTTTAATTCTGTATCAACGAACATATTTAAATTTTTAAATACAATATCGTTGACACTAAACAAACCTCACTAGTATCAAAAATATAAATGTAACAGTTTAAAATAGATACATGATTGCTTTTATTTACAATCATATAGTAATAATCAAATTGTCTTACACGTTAATAGTTAGAAAGTATGACATTTCTAATTTGATAAGACAACTGAACTGAAATATGACATTTCGGGTTCGAAAGTGATATGTCGGGTTGGAAAGTAATATCTCGGGTTGGAAAGTGGCCACTTTCCAACCCGATTTCTACATGTTTGTCACCCCATAACTATTGTAGACTTGAATTCACTGCCTTCACTATAATGCGACAATTTGTTGTTTCTACAACTGTAGAGGCAATCAAGTGTCCACGCACTGAACAGTTCTCCTCCAACGCACCCACTAAAACATTTGCTACTTTCTCACCAAGCACTGGTGGTTTCGTCCACATTAACACATGTATTTCCCAGTAAGCTTAGAAGAAACTTTTTGTCTAATATTATCACACTCCGTTGATAAATATTTTCTTCTGAGTGTCGTTTCCGACGGCACCTGAACATTGTTATATTTGCCACTAATACACTTTGCCAAAAATTGTCTAAAAAGTGGTTTATCTAGTTTTGACCACGGTATGTTACATCCCACCATCACTTCCACTAAATCTAAATTAAAACTGCATTGACTGTCATTATCAGTAGAGCCACTAGTGATAATATGCTTTTGTGAGGAAATATATCTGTTAATATTTGTTGTAGTTGTCCAAGAAATTGTTTTGTTGCAGCTACTAAAATAAAGATCTGTTCCATCAGACTGCACCAAGCTTGTAGATACATACGTACGTACATTTGACTAGATTTATACTACGGTTTGCAAAACTGCGATCTGGGATGGTCTACCCTTTCCTTTTATTTAATGTTGACTTAAATGTCAATCATTGCCACGGTGTAAGTGAAAAGGTATTTTGAAATGTTTCACAATTTCGGCGCTGTCATAATTAAAGGAGATAAAGCCGTAAAAAACATAAAAGTACCTCTGTAAACTATAATTTATTGTTGACAATCGGTCGTGGTCGAATGCCTTTAACACTGCAAATACAAAAAATCAATTATATTTTTAGGTAATTGTCAGTATATTTAACAAATGTAGTAAGTAGATTTCCAATAAAAGTAGGTTGTACGTATTAACATAAAAAGAAATATACACGCCACACATTAAACAGAACAGGAAAGTGTGTTTAATTCAAAATTACGAAATTGAGTAAAACACTACAATGTTTTTTCCACTATATTTGCACAAAAACGTGACTGCAGTTTCGACCTGTTTTAGGTCATTTTCAAACAATGATTCAATTAAGAATGAAATACAAAGATTTGGTCCCTATTTAAATATGTTTCTGGATTTAAACAGGTTAGAGAATTATGAAATTATACAGGTATTTTATGATATCCTAACTATCTAAGGGTGGGGTTTCTCAGAAATTTTAATTACATCTTGGTAGCAGTAAAAAGAGGTGAGTACATAACATCTAATTGATCATTTAACAAAATTAAATCATCTTTATTATTGTATTTGTATATTTCCAATGCTTCTAACAAATTAAGTTTAAAACCTTTGCTGGCATAGTGTAGGATTTCCATATTATTAATATCAGGGAAGTTATGTCCACTCTCTAATATGTGATTAGAAAAAGCAGAATCTGTTTTTTGTAGTCTGAAGGACCTATCATGATCGAGGTATCTTGTTCTAAAATTACGTCCAGTCTGACCTATATATACGCTATTGCACTCCGAGCAATTTAACCTATAGACTCCAGATTTTTCGTATTTATTTGTTTTATCCTTGGCGTTGTAAATTAAATTTGATAATTTTTGTTGGGGTTTAAATGCTATCTTGATATTATGTGCTTTAAGAATATTTGATATTTTCTCTGTCAGTGTATCACAGTATGAGAGTGTAGCGTGAGGTGTTTGTTTTTCTTCTCTGACTATGGGATAAATTGCTTTAAAAGTATACTGGTTTTGTTTCTTGTTTATTAATTTTGCGATAACTTCTGTGGGGAAGCCATTGTTCTTGGCTATTTTTTGAATTATTGAAAGCTCTGTTTTTATTTGAGTTTCTGATAAAGGCAATGAAAAAACTCTATGTAGCATTGAATTATATGCTGCCAGTTTATGTGCGTATGGATGGCAAGAATCAAATGGGATAGTTATATCAGTATATGTAGGTTTTCTAAAAATATCAAATTTGAATTGATTATTTTTGTGTGTGATAGTTAGGTCTAGAAAATTTATTGTATGATTTGTTTCCCGTTCTAATGTAAATTTAATTTTTGGGTGTATGTTATTAATAGAATCTAGAAAAGTGTGTAATTGTCTAGTAGTACCCTTAAAGCATGCTAAAACGTCGTCGACATATCTATACCAAAAATGAATGTGATTCTTGCCTGGTTGCGAATTCAGTATACTTTCCTCTAAATTAGACATAAAAATATCCGCTAATAAAGGGCTTAGAGGTGATCCCATCGGTAGACCGCTGTTTTGAATATAAAATTGATTATTGAATTGAAAGTAATTTTGACTGACGCATGTGTCGAAAGCTAGTAAAAGTTCTGTTGATATAATGCTATTTAATTTACTTTTATCTAATAAATTTTGAATAAGTTTTAAACATTCATCTGGGGGGATATTTGAAAACATGTTTTTAACGTCGAATGATACCAGAAATGAATTATGTGGGGAATGTGTATTTTTTAACTTCTCTGCTAATTCTAAGGAATTCTTGATTCCATGTTTAGGTTTAAAATCTGTATGTTGTTTAAAAACTAGATTTAATTTCTTACCTAGTTCTCTAGTTGGACTATTGATATATGATACTACAGGCCTAATGGGGTTATCCGGTTTATGTGTTTTAATTAATCCGTATAATTTTGGAGCTAAGGGATTCATGTTAATTATTTTTCGCTTTTCGTATCCCGAAAGGATTGTTTTAATTTTGTTTGATATTTTTTAGTGGGGTCTTTATTAACATGAGTAATATCTTCTGACTGTATGAAATTATTTACTTTATTTGTATAGTCTGTTTTGGTGAGAATTACCGTGGCATTTGATTTATCTGCTTTTGTTACTACTAGATTGTTGTCGTTGATTTTGGCTGTGATTGATTTTATAGTTTGTTTGTCTATTTGGTTATTATTTTTTGTATTAGCGTTTTTTAGAAGTTGTTTTATTTTTGCTGAAGATATATCTTTATTTTCTACATTTTTTAGAGCAATTTCACTTTCAATAATTAAAGTATCTACAATATTTTTGTTGTTTAGGTGGGGGGAAAATTTTGGGCCTTTTGATAGTAATTCAGTTTCTCGATCGTTGAACACTGTATCAGAGATATTAATGACTCTTTTACTACACTGGTTAACTTCTTCGTTAGTGTTATTTAATTTTGGTTTTTGAGCAATTAAAAGATTGTTTAATTTTTTGGATTGAATTACGAATTTTTAATATATTATTTTACTAATATTTTGTCTAATTTTATCATCTAATATGTCAAATTCTATAGGGTGGAGTTTATAAGTTAATTCAGAGTGCAATACCTTAATATAGTTTTGTAGGATGAATCTCTTGGAGTATAGCTGCTTACATTCCTGTTTCAGCCATATTTCTTGAGCTTTCTTCACAGCAAACTTGGCGGGGTTGGATGTATTTCTTGTTTTGAGGTTGATGTATTTGGGTATGATCTTCTGACGGAGGCATTGTTGATTGAACCAGAGGTTCTGACACGCTCTTCTGTATTTCCTGTTCAACTTGAAGTAGAAGTTCGTTGGGTTGCTGTACTTGCTTGTTTCAGGAAATTGATTGAGGAAGCCGTTACTCTGTGGTAATCCATGACAATAACGAAATTGAGTAAAACACTACTATGTTTTTTACCACTATATTTGCACAAAAACGTGACTGCAGTTTCGACATGTTTGTATTTCATTCTTAATCGAATCATTGTTTGAAAATGACCTAAAAAGGGTCGAAACTGCAGTCACGTTTTTGTGCAAATATAGTGGTAAAAAACATAGTAGTGTTTTACTCAATTTCGTTATTGTCATGGATTACCACAGAGTAACGGCTTCCTCAATCAATTTCCTAATTCAAAATTGTCTTTTTACTTGCTAGATATATTTTACTTGTTTTTGTAAGAACTATTGCCGTTTTTAAGTTAAATTTATTAGCAAAAATACAATGTAGCTGGCAATAATAAATATTTCACCACTTCGTTGTTTTTCTGATTGTTCAGTATATGTTTGTAACATAATATTACGTATATATATGAAAGCCGTCTCTGGCACTGAGATAAACTTCCCAATCTCTATTAATATATGAAAAATCCGCCGCAACGATACTTCCCATATTTATCAAAAATATAATGTGGGCCGCTATTTGCCTACAGATAATGTATAATTTTAATATGAAGTCGACCACCAGTTCAAATTATATACGCTTCGATTAACCACAGTAATTCACCTGATTAAACACATATGTTAATGCGTACATTAATATTACAAATCTGAATTCATGATATATTTCGTAAGTATGTGGGCTGTTGAACTGCAAATATGTATCCAGTATATTTAAACATTATAAATTAAAACGTTAGCTTCTAGAAATTCAAATTTGCCCTCACGGTGTGAGGTATCCATGTAAATATTAAAGGCAGCATTAAATCTAAATGGCTCGTAATTACGTTTGCACTATCGCTGTTGTCTATCACGCTGAAATATGAGCAAAACCAGCCCTACAGATAAATCCATATGATTAATGAAGACAATCAAATATTTGCTACAGTGCGTTCCATCACCCTGTGTTACGGCCATTCATGACGCGATAGCGTAATGTGCTCGCAAATTTTCTGTTCCGGGAACTTCATATACATGGGCTTGGTCTTTTGGAATACAGTGTCTAAACGACATACAGGACCGTCCAACATAATGTGAACGCGATGCACACCTAATATGCAAAGAAATTGTACCAATTGGCGCTTGCCCGTTAACGGCGTTAATGCCAGGCGCTAATAATATCACAAGGAGAAAAAATATTGTTTAATTTAAACAAAAATATATTTAACGGGAATTAATAAAAGTATATCCACAACCACAAGTAAATATATATTTCAGTCGAATAAATACTTTCATTGATTATGTATTTTTGTTGGATAACACAGCCCCACAAAAAAAAATGTTCTGACCTAGCAATGAGACGAGTATATCCTTATGTATTTTTGATCGTTGATTCCGAATCCGGGTTCAAAAAAAGTCGAACACCCCCAAAAAAAAATTTTAGAGCCATAAAAACACCTCCTGAATAGGGTATATATGAGATAACGCTCTGAAAATGATATTATCATTTTAATCAATAGTTTTGTTTAATATTTTCGGGAAAAATTGAATGTATTACGATAAAAATTAAGGTAAATTACAGCGTTCACCCTATCGGTATGAAACGCACCCCCATAGAGGGTGAGAACCACCCTCATCTGCCATCAAACCAACTGATAACGACAATGACTGAAAAACATCTAAAAATGTTTAAGTTTCGTTAGGTTTGCAATAAACTGACGTAGAATTCACGTAATACCCCAAAACTACCCCTATAACGTTATGAGAAACAACCCTTAACTTCAATTACATAAAATAGAAAGGAAAAAACATGAAATTTGATAACAATTTCGTTAGGTTTGCAAAGAACCGCACCATAAATAAAGATTAAAAAAAGAAGAATTAAAAGCTACTAACGTAAGAGAACTTCTCGCCCCCTTCAGGGATGCGTTTTATACCCAAATGGTGTTAAGATTGGTGACAAATGACTGCTAATATCCTAGCCATAAGGATCTCTGCAAATAAGAACATCCATATAATGAAATCGTTATCAAATTTTATGTTTTTCCCTTTTTTCTGTAATTGAAGTTAAGGGTTGTTTTTCATAACGCTATAGGGATAGTTTTGGGGTATTACGCGAATTCTACGTCAGTTTATTGTAAACCTAACGAAACTTAAACATTTTTAGATGTTTTTCAGTCATTGTCGTTATCAATTGGTTTGATGGAAGATGAGGGTGGTTCTCACCCTCTATGGGGGGGCGTTTCATACCGATAGGGTGAACGCTGCAAATCACCTTTATTTTTGTCGTAATACATTCAATTTTTCCCGAAAATATTAAACAAAACGATTGATTAAAATGATAACATCATTGGAGGTGCGTTTCATACCGATAGGGTGAACGCTGCAATTCACCTTTATTTTTGTCGTAATACATTCAATTTTTTCCGAAAATATTAAACAAAACGATTGATTAAAATGATAACATCATTTTCAGAGCGTTATCTCATATATACCCTATCAGGTGGTGTTTTTTGGCTCTAAAATTTTGTTTTGGGGGTGTACGAATTTTTTTGACCCCGGAATCGGAATCAGCGATCAAAAATACATAAGGATATACTCGTCTCATTGATAGGTCAGAACATTTTTTTTTGTGGGGCTGTGTAATCATTTTGATATCTTATATATTAATGAGCATCTATAATTTAGTTTCAAATTTTAGCAGACTAAATAGCATTCATGGCGGCGTTGCAATTTTCTGTAGAAAAACATATCCCTATAACAACTTCCATTGTGAACTGTCTGCTGTTGTTTGTGACAATTTTAATAATAATATTAATAATAATAAAGTCTTTATTAGGAAATCATGTACATACAATACATCCTATCGCTAAGGCGAAGTCTAGCCAAAGCTATTCAACTTAACCTTATCTAACCTAAAATTCCTAGAACTAAAAGTAGTAATAATAATAATAATAATAATACCTAAAGTACATATCAACAAACATTAAGATATAGTAGAATATTTATGTGAATAAAAAAAAAGAAAAGAAAAATATGTGGAAAAGGAAATCGTCAATAAAAGAATGAGCAGTATTTGCATTAGTATTTATCAGTTTAGTAGTGTCAAACAACGAATGAGCCACGTACGTAAGATGCAGATAAAATTACTGCATAGAAAAGAATTTCATTTTCACTTTTTTGCGAAAACTGTCTACATTTAGTAATTTGAGGGTATCATTTATGTTGTTATAAATTGTGACAGAGTTGTAAGAAAAAGATCTACGAAACAGGGTAAGACGATAAGTTGGCAATGATAACTTGTGCATATGTCTCAAATTTAAATTGTGGTTGTTATTCCTAGATATCAATTTTTTACGAAGATATGATGGCGAGGAGGTGCATAGGATACGGTGAGTAAATACGGACATATAATATTTATAAACACTTTCCACTTGTAGCCAAGCAAGTTCATTTATTTTTGAGGAAGTGCGCTGGTATTTTCGAATGCGGTAAACAAATCGACAACAACTGTTCTGTATTTTTTGCAGACGGTTTTTTGATAGTTTTTCCAAGCAGCTATAATATACAACATTGCAATAATGTAATATAGGTCACACCAACGATTCACGTAGTTTTTTTCTTAATATAAAATTAATAACATTTATATTATTATAAAGTAGCTTTAATGCTAGATACGCTTTTTTGACTAATACATTTAAGTGTTCTTTAAATTTTAGATTTTCGTCATAAGTTAAACCTAAACTTTTTACTTTGTTTACAACAGTTAGGGCTTTATCTGATATCTTGAGTTTTATATTTGGCTTGACAAAACTTATATTTTTTTTATTAGCAAAACATATTACCGCACATTTCCCAACATTTAATTTTAAATTATGCGAATTCGAATAACGCTCCATAGAAGTTAGATCTTGATTTATGTTAACAGATGTGCTCCTTATATTATTAGGGTCAAAAGAACATGTTAATTGTGTGACTATGTGTAATCCGCATAACATTGAATTTGTGTGTAGTTTACACTATTGAACATGTCAGCTGTATATATTAAAAATAGGATAGGCCCTAAAACAGAGCCCTGGAAAACACCTGAGATGATTTTGGTGGTATTTGAAAAGGCATTATTCATTTTGACAGTTTGGTATCTATCGCTCAAGTAGTACCTATGCCATTTTAATATGGGGCCACTCGGCACATACATCAACAGTTTTCTCACTACAAAGAAGGGCCGTCAGAATCGTTGCTTGGTTATCATATAGGGATGATTGTAGGAATGCTTTTAAAAGCCTTAAGATGCTTACCTTACCCTGCGAATATATTCTACAGTGCCTTGTATATATTAAAAGTAACTTAAATAATTATACACAACGTGTGAAAGTGTACATACGTACTCAGCTGGTAATATGGGTAATACATATTTTGATTTTTTGCGACTTTCAAAAACCAGAATTGGGACATGCTATTACGCAGTAAAATTTATCAATGTTTTAGAGGTGTTTCAGAATCTCATGAGCCGCGAAATGCGCAAAAGGCAAAGTTTAATCTGAGTTATAAGTATGTTTTTGAAGACACTGGAGGCTGCCTTGCTGTATACATAAACAAAAGCTCGGGATAAATTGTAAACAATAAATGTAATATTTTTAAGAAGTGTAACTGAGTCAACAGGACGGATTATGTCTCTGCGCATATGAAGGTCACGGTTCATGAGGTTTTAAAACACCTCTACCGATTGCTGTACAATCACTTGATTGCATTTGTTTCAAATACGTAATTAAACGATTCCTCCTTGATAGTGCATTGTATGATTTTGACGAATTCCTGTTGACTGATTTTTCCCGTTTAATTTTATAAACCTATTCTACATATGAAGTAGTTTCTTGCGGGTTTTGCCGCGGTCGTCGAACTTGACTTGACGTTTCGCTGATCATGCTGTCAGCTTCTTCAGAAGGGCTCCAAAGACATTTTGCCCATTAATGTGAATGCAGTAATTAAATCTTTTTATTAATTCACCATTCACTTTACGTAATAAAGTATTCCGTCGAATAGAATTACTTCCATTTCTTATTCTATTTTTTAAATCCTCATTGTTCTGAGGTTTGGTGTTATACACAAATCCCTTAAGACAATCCCACAAAAAGAAATCCAGCGGATTTAAATCTGGTGATCTATGTGGCCATTGCACAGGTCCGGTATTGCCTATCCACTAGTTTCCAAAAATTGTGTTTAAATAATTAGAAAAAATATGGGCGTTATGTGGAGGAGCACCATCTTGATGAAACCAGATATTTAATCTAACTTGCAGGGGAATTTCTTCTAAATAGTTAGGTAAGTCATTTCGTAAAAAATCTAGGTAAATTTCGCTATTTAAATTATTTTCAAAAAATGTGACACTATTAATCTGCCACCAAGTATACCTATCCACACATTGACTTTATATTTTACCTGAACATTTCTTTCTCGCGTCCATCTAGTATTCCTATCACCCCGATGGTGCATATTGTGCCTGATATACTACCGCTTTCATTGAATGTCGCCTCATCGCTCCAAAGAATTTTATGAAGGAAATTGTATCTTTCATTCAGTACGGACATTCGTGCTATAATGAAGTTGCCCATCATAATCTCCTTGGTGAAGCTGTTGCATCAAAATTATTTTATAAGCATGATAACTTTTGTCTTTGAGGATTCTTCTGACAGAAGTCGAAGAAATTCTTGTCCTAGTACTGATTGCTGATATTGAGGTTTGTAGATTTTCATAACAGCAGCGACAACTTCATTTATATTAATATCGTTCCTCACCGGTTTACTTCTGTTTCTCTTTGGTTTGGTAAAAGAACCATATCTTTTAAGATTATCAACTAATAATTTTATGGTTTTATGGTCAGGACAGCGCATATCAGGAAACCGTCGAAGATAGACTGTGCAAGCTTTTCTAACATTACGTTTCTCCACGTTACGTTATTCTCCATAAATCAATAAAAACTCTGTTTTTTCCAAAGTTGAAAATGGAACCATGTCGAATTATTAGTAGATTGACGAGCGAATGAATGTTCAACAGAAAATAAATACTGTGATTTATTTTGATTTGACATATTAAAACTTTCATGGCTAACTTAGAAAATGTGAAATATTATTAATGACAAAGCTATTGTTAATTTATTAAATCTGAGCAACTTAAATATCGAAATAATAAAACAAAATAAACAAAAGTAAGGAAGTTCATGACATTGAATCATGATTATAAATTGTTTTATTTAAATATCTGTAGAGCCACTAGAAGAGCAACCAAATTTTATTAGCAAGAAATGTGTATTACATAAAAACATGCACTTATTAGCAATGGGATCATCAAGTGATATCACAAAAGAGAGAAAAAAATGTTTCCTTTTATTTCTTGTTGCTGTTTTGTTACTTTAAATATTGTTTATTATATGCCTTTTACAAATAAAGCTTAAAATTATTATTTACATTCTTTTCAAATTTATTTTAAGAGAATTCAGTTTGGAGTCAAAAAGAGAGTTTTTAATTTTTTTCCCTAAAACACAATTTGAAACTAATTAGAGCCTTTATAAGAAAACATTAACACAGTTCATTGTCAGAGTGAGGGAAATAGTATTCAAGGAAATTAAGTTTAATTTCGTAATTATTATTTCATTTTTTTTTAAATCACTATGTATGCATACTTAAAGGACTTAAAAATATCTACAAGTTGATGTGCCGACCATGGTCGTAGCTTAAAAAAACCGCTGCCTAAGGAATCACTACTTCCACATCCAGATTTTTCATCCAAATCACTTTAAAGGAATCATCTTGACTAGATATGCACTTTAGTATGTGGAAATTATTGGTCATAGAATTTTAATAATATTTGGAGCAGATGTCATAAAAAATTTTGAGGCGTTGGTTTCTACCATATACGTTAAAAATGAAGTTTTTAGTTTACTCTACTTATTTTCCCCTATTCACAACCTACCACGTCTCACCCCTTCAATGAAATCATCTCAATCAGATGTCATTACGATACATACGTATAGTAACTTTCAAGTAAATATCTTAATTTTATGTTATCTAACCCATTAATAATGGAGCGGAGATGGAGGTGTTTGAAAAATATTAGAAAGAAATCTGAGACCTTGGTTTCAGGTATATACACCAAATCCCACATTTCTGTACTCTTACCAGCTTGACTTACTTGTTTCCCCTAATTACTCCTATTTAACCCTCAACCCTTCAACGGAATCACCTCAAAATATAATCTAGTTCCAGATGTCGTTATAATACATACGTGTCCTAAAATCTCAATTTCATTTTATCAACCCCTTTAATAATGGATTAAGAGTGGTGGGGGGGTTGAAAAATGTTACTAAAAAATCTGAGGCCTTGGCTTCTAGGGCATATACCGATTTTCAAGTTTCTGTACTATTACCAACTTGCTTTACTTATATTCCTCTATTTACCCCTATTTAACCCCCAACCCTTCAACGGAATCATCTCAAAATATAATCTAGTTCCAGATGTCATTATAGTACATACGTGTACCAAATTTCAAATGAATGTCTCAATTTTATTTTATCAACCCCTTTAATAATGGGTGATGGGGGGTTGAAAAATATTATAAAAAAATCTGAGACCTTGGCTTGTAGTACATACATCAAATTTCAAGTTTCTGTACTTTTACCAGCTTGCTTTACATATATTTACCCCTAATTACTCCCCAACCCTTCACCGGATATTTTCAAAAAACAATCCAGTTCCAGATCTCATTGTAATATATATGTGTACAAAATTTCAAATCAATATCTTAAACCGTTCCGGAGAAAGCGTGCGGACAAAAAAGTTACAGACAGACAGACCGACAGACCGATAGACCGACAGACAGAAATTCTTTTTCGCTCAAATTTAAAATCTCGACGTTTCACGGCATTCTAAACCTATTAAAAAAAAAAATGATATTTTTTTTACGATTACTATACTTCCTATCCACTACGTGGATGAGGAAGTAATAAGGAAGTTACGAGTCTTGGGAGTTTTAGGTAGCGGATCCTTCATACGATTTTTTTTAAGTACGTTTTGTTTGTAAAATTTTCTGCTCTTTAATTTTCATTTCTACGATTGCTTTGGTATTTTCCATATTTTAAAAGTTATTTCCAAGAAGAAAGAAAATAAATTGTCTATTTCCGCCCACTCCCACGGTGGCAATGATAACATTTTAAATGACTTTTCTACTACTAAAAACGTACCAAAAAAATCAAAAATTCTCATAAGGTTATTTAATCCTAGCTCAAATCCGCCTGAGGATTGTTCTAATTTTAAATCCACTAAGAAATTGTTTACTTCTTAAATATAGTTATAATATAATATAACAATTAGTTTCTTGAATACAAGCTTTTATAAATTTATAAAATTATGTGGCTACTTAACCATAACAATCTTTTTATATTACAGTACATAGTTCTCTAACGAACTTTCAGTTTATTAACGAGTTTTCTTTGACGTAATTATTCCACAACTAATGCTTTAAAAAGAAACTATAAGCCTCCTTGCGGTAAAAACTCCCACCTCACGAGTTTGAAACTAAAAATATACATTTTGTTCTGCATCCTACCTCTTATCATATATGTTTTGTTTTAAAATTCCTTGTACTTCTCAGCTCCAAGTATCCCATTTCTACACTTAGTTGAAATTCAAGAGTGTTGTTGGAAATTTTTTACATGAAAAACTTTCCCGTAACATCTTGTATCTGCGAGCTTAGAAAAGGTCGATCTGGAAACTTTCTGGTATAATGTAAAGCGTTATCTGCCTAAAACAAACTTATATTTCTCTGTCCGAAGCCAATTTCCTGCAGATCCCTCTAAGACAGACTGAGAAAAGCTGAGATTGTAAAAACCCGACCGATCTAGATAGCTGCTCGCTGCCCACTGCAATTAACACGTTTGCAGAGAAAAATGCCGCAGCCAGAGATTAACCTAACCTATCCCGTTATCGTCCCAGACTTAATACTAACTTATTATTTCCATTTATGTGAGATTCGGAGATAGAAAATGCAATTAATTTTATAAATACCCAGTTTTAAAAAACTTTATTGCTTTCCTACATCGTTTCGTGTTGATGAAAAATAAACATTTAGGTGCACGAGGTCTGACAATAATGAGGAGCGCTCTCTCAACGATACGTGAATTTATCGAAATTGGCTTTAAATGTTTTCCCCATGGATATGTAATAAAAGCGATAGAACGCTTTCATGTTAACAATTTTTGTAGTACAAATTCCATTCTTTTTACTGATGATACTTCTTTACTTATCACAACCCAAAGAACTGCTGATTTAATTTCAAAAGCAAATGAACAATTTAGTCCAAGAGCCGACTGCACGAATGAGTGGACGGGATTTAGCAGTTTAGAATACTGCAATAGTATGCCCTAAACTCATAACCGCTGGTCGGCCGATCACGGTCCCTGGCGGTAATGAGTAATTACGGTAATTGTTTATTGGGGTAATGGGGCGATTGAGGTGACAAAGTGGACGATTTTTTTTGTAACTAATTTGTTTATTATGACCCAATGAATGGTGAAACTGTCATAAGTGTTTTTGCAGACAATTTAAATATATAAATAATTGAATTAATTAATAATTATGAAAATCTTACATTTCAAACCGTATAATTTTTCATTTTGCAATTACTCGGAAATGTTATAATATTATCAACTCGCATATTTTTTGTTATAAAGTCGAAGATATTGTATGTTGAACACGATAATGATATTGTATGTAATCAGACTACATAATATTGAAGTTATTTTTCAAAAATCAGATTCCAAAAGACGTTGGAACCTCCTTAAATTATGATTTCAACACGAACCTAGAGAAATCCCATGCTGAAAGTCACCAGATGCACCAGATTATTAGATGACGATGAAAACCTTCGTAATAAAGTAAGTGATAACATTTATTGTACAACCGTAAACAATTTTTTTAATAAGAGTATCTTTAATGTAATATAAACAAAGTATCAGATTTGATTACATTTGTTTCTAATAAATACTTAAAGTTCAAGTATTGAATTTTTTTATTGCAATAAATATATTACGATATTCGACTTCAATACAATCCTTTTATTTCAGCACATTTTTAAAGAAATCAATTTGTTTATTACTTTCAAATTCATTTGATAGCATTTAACGGGGTATTATTCCAACAACAGAATGAAACATGGGATTTTAAAATTTGTTTACTCAAAATATGTATAATTTGTTTTCTATAGAATTTCGAAACGAATATCTACGTTTATGAGATTATAATAAGGAAGCACGTTTTCCTTCGGTGTGTTGTTGATGTCCGGATTTCACCAAATGTGGCCTTGATAGGCCCCTGGTTAGTGCCATTACATGTTCTTTTATAAACAAAAAAACTTTAATAATAGGACCAGTTTTTCCTCGGTGAGAATCGTAAAAGTCACTAAAGGGGTTTCTTAAAAAACCAAAGTTGGTGACCATATCTTACATAGGGTGGCCTTAAAGGCCCTTGATAAATGTCATCATATGTGCCCTTCCAAAACAAACAACTTTCATTCGGACAATTTTTTTCTTCGATCCAAATTTAAAGTTATTCCAAGCGTAACTTCAAAATGAAACACGTATATTTATTTCACTAAATGGTATATGCATTTTTTTAACTAACATCTTAAATATTTTTTTTCAAATGTAATTTTATAAAAGCAAAATGCCATCATAAACACGCGATGAATTCCGATCATACAGTCAGAAAAAATTTACTAGTTTTAAGTAAATCCGTTTATTTGAATCAGAT
This sequence comes from Stenurella melanura, assembly GCA_963583905.1. NCBI lineage: Eukaryota > Metazoa > Arthropoda > Insecta > Coleoptera > Cerambycidae > Stenurella > Stenurella melanura. The sequence continues at coordinate 140,093,133 of OY757311.1, forward strand.
TTTATTGAATCAAAGTTATTTTTTCCTTTAAAACAAACAATTCTTTATTTACTTCAAGAAAATTGATTTATTTGATATTACGTAATTTAATATCTTAGAAACAATTATAATAAAAAATCATAAAATCAAATAAATAATTTACTTGAATTAAGTAAAATCTTATACAATTAAATAAATGATTTACTTAAAACAAAGAAACATTTCATAGGTTCATATTTAAATTAGAACGTTTTCTTAAACCTATAGAAATTTACCTAAAACTATATATAGTACACTTTTCTCTGAGTTCAGTTGCTACAACATTTATCACCCCCCTCTAAGGGGGGGAAGAAGTTATAAAAGTGAAAACAGTGAGGTAATAAAATCTCTTTTGATAATTCACCCTTTCGAGTATTCCAAGACCGATCTGCTAAATTCGTGCGTGAGGAAAGGCATTTACAATGTTGCAAATGGTCGGCCAAGGACATCACCAGGGGTGGGAGTCGGCCGACCGGGCATTTTAGACTCTCGAGATTACAATAAAAAAAAAGTTTAAACAAAAAATCGTCCACTCTGTCACCACAATCCCCCCAGTGCACCCCACGATAATTAGTGTAATTACTCATTAAAGCCAGGGACCGAGATCGGCCGACCGGGGTTTTATGAAAGGAAAAATTTTGTTCTTTCGAATAGACCAAGTCCGACCTGGTAACTCCTTGGGGGAGGCTAGGCATTAAAAATTGCATTGTTGTTAATGGTCGGCCAAGGCTATCGCCAGGGGTGGGGGTTGGCCGACCGAGCATTTTACATTCTTTGGATCATAATAAATAAATTAGTTATAAAAAAAACCGCCCACTTTGTCACCACAATCGTCCCATTGCCCCAATAAACAATTACCGTAATTACTCATTACCGCCAGGGACCGTGATCGGCCGACCAGCGGTTATGGGTTTAGGGTATACTATTGCAGTATTCTAAACTGCTAAATCCCGTCCACTCGTTCCCCACATAAATGTGCAGTCGCCTCTTGAACTAATTAGGATTGGATTACCGAAACCATAGGCTTGTACTAAATATCAATAAATCCGTATTTATTCAGTTAAATACCAGAAAAACTAATGTTAACCAGTGCCTCTTAATTAAGTCTAATGAGGGATCCTTCGGCGAAATTTTTAGGGTTGCATGTTAGTAAGAACTGTACTTGGGCTGTACATATAGATGAAATCTGTAAAAACATAGCTCCAATATGTTATAGTATGAGTCAATTACGGTCGATTATTAGTAAATCAATATTAATTGCATACTATTACGCATATTTCGAGTCGACTACTAATTACGCCGTAATTGCTTGGGGTTCGTCATCTGATATGTTTAGGGTTTTTAAATTGCAGAAGAGAGCTGTGCGCTTAATAGCAGGAGTAACCAGGCGAGCTATTTGTAAAGACATTTACAAGCAATGTGAAATACTTACGCTACCCTGTTTATTCCCTTTTAGTCTTTTGATATATGCCAGATCACAAATTAAAACTGTACAATAAGAAAGACAAATTGATTTTAGGATTTTAATTGCTAGCATAACCAGAATTCAGGTTATCAAAATAAAGCAAAGATTGTAAATCAATAATTTCACAAATAGTTTTTATTTTAGTTCTCATAGATAATTTTTTTCTACTGTTTGCAAAATCATATAAAGAATATGTTTCATTACAAACACCATATTGAAAACATAAACTATAATAGTCTGGAAATTCTCGGAATTTCTTTAGGAATAGATATCATAACAACTTCCTTATAACTTTTGTAGTAAGTTTGTAATGCTCATTGAAAAAACTTTAACATACCAAAGCATATGTAGAGTATTCTATGAAACATCTAAAAGGTGCGTTCTCTTAAAACAAGAGTAATTATTATCAAAATTTCTCAAGGAAGCTACCACAAATTCATACAGTATATTATAACGAGTTTCTCTCATGACAAGTCTGCAGAACTTCACAAATTAAAGAGCTTTTCCATTACACTACTTTTTCTTTTCTCTTACAGATTTATTACACATTTAAAATGTATGTTGACAAATAAAAATTACTGCTACAAGAACTTCAAGATTTAGAGCAATTTTATTGCGTCACAATCTCGTTTTAAATTCTGCTCACTGCTGACTGTCTATCTGCGGTCAGTCACTCTTTAGGAATCGCAATGAAGAAATGGGATCCCTCGCAAATTCTCAATTTAACGGCAATTTATACTGCACTGGATGTCTGATAAATTTTTAACAGTATTCTAAAAACGCGCCTTAGAAGTTACAATGTAATCAGACTACAGAAAAGCTCCCTTTCTGAAGCCTTTTTCTGTGGAAACTTGCTATATTGGTCACATAGGTACGTAAATCGAGACAATATCGTTAGAAATTCAAATTGTTAGTTAATAACTCAGCAATATAATACATCTATATATTATCCTTAAGAGGGAACAACACGTAAGGCTAGTGGGGAGAGAGATAAAGCACCAAATTAGGAGATATCTCCCTTATAATCAAATTTTATCCAAAAATAGTCTTCAACAATCCTGTAGTATTTATTTATGTACAACTTACACATATTTTCAGTTAAATAACATCACCCAATTTGCAAAAAACAGTTTATTGTTAATCATTAAAATTATGATTATGATTTATCAGTTTTTGGAAATTTTAATATTTTGATTTTTTCTTCCATCGCAATTATTGTTAGAAATTTCCAAAAATTCTGAAAAAATTCACAGTTATTCTTTGGCCTCTTTCAAACAATTTTTGACCCATACATTTTTTTGTATTGTAGTTAAAAAATCTGAAAGTTTTAACATTGACGATATTTTGACCCACTTTTACTGAAAAAGGTTAACTGTTTAGAAAAAATCTCAAGAGACATTTTTTTAATTCTTACTCAAAAAACAAAACGCCGTCCAAAAATTAAAAAAGAATAATTGTTTTCAACGTCAAAAATTCTTTTGAAAAATCTTTTTGTCTTTTTTAGGGTTAATTCACCCATAAGACATTAAAATTATAAATTGTGCCACTCAGATCCGTAAAGTAGACATTTTTTCCGATCTCTTCTCAACAATATTTCTGAAGCTCCAAATTTTGGAGAAGGTTGGGTCACATTTTCAAAGATAATGGGCCCATGAGTATTTGAAAATGAATCTCAAAACGTTATTGCTTGTTTAGAATAAGATTTTAAACATACTTAAACTTCTATAATCAAACCTAAACTTGTAAAAAATGTAATAAGAAATAAGAAATCAATACATTGGAGAAGGAAGTGACTAAATATTATAGCTAACCTATGGGCCAGGACAAAATTACACTCTATGAGGGGTTGACTTTTCCTTTTCTATGAAGGGTCAAGTGGCACAAGAAGCACGCTACAAACCGAAATAAAGCGTAAGATTAATACAATTTTATGTCTGCACACAAGCTACACTAATTCGCCTGATGTGTTAGACCTTCTGAGGGGGGGGGGGGTAATTACCACCTCTACCCCACCTCGCATTATCTACGCGCTTGTCTATTAATTTACAGAGTGGATCAACAATATAGTCTATAATGTCTGCAAGCAACGAATATGGAACATTGCCAGAACCTACAAAATGTATTATTTATGTATTATTATTTTGTTTTTTTTTTTTCAAAAAATTGCTTATATCATAGGCGGTAGCCGCAATGGATTAGCCTCGTGTATAGACGTGCTGTAAAAGGCTCTCGAAGGAAACCGCTAAAAAGGCGGTAAAAACCGCGTTAAACTCGATAAAATTTAAACCACCGATACATCAAAAATTTCTTCGTGAAGTGAAACGCCGTAATAGAAAAATAAAGTTCATATGGAATTAATAATTAAGCGTACAGTTTTTTAAATAGAATCAAATAAAGCAAGTGTAAGTATCTGTCTACACCTACGCTAAGACGACCGAGCACCATTTCCCAAGCGCGATAAAATAAATATCTGGTAATATAATACACCATTAATGAAAGGCAACGGACTGGTTTTGTAACGAGTGGAAGTAGTAACACAAGCAAAGCAAAGGATGAACAGATAAGTTTTATTTTGAAGTTCTATTTATTGGTTTATTAATCCTTGTCACAGGATAGTTTATTACCCAACAGACAAAACATTTAGGGGTAATAATGAAAAGGTATTAAATAGGTAATGAAATAGAACATACCCGAAATTGGAAAGCGGTAATTGAAAGTAATTTCTGTAGAAACAAACTATTATACAGGGTGTGCAAAATATTCTCTCGGGCCTCTTTCTTATAACCAACCGACCATAAAAAGCTTTTTTATCGCGAGATAGGACATTTCCACCGTAAATGGTTATTTACCCGTGGAACGGTTAAAAAAAGCTCCCTGCGGCGAGCGAACAAACACCTACACTTATTACTATATTCCTACCCAATGCGTGATGTGGCTCTCGCTGCTGACAACGAGCATGCCCCATGGCCAACCCAGCATATGCAGCCGATCCGGCGGTATATAAAACATCCGAGATTTGGTTCCGGCACGCGGTTTGGCCATCCGTTGGGCGTGTCCGGCGGACGACTAAGCTGGGTGTTGGAACGAACCTTAATGGATGCCCAGAATCAATCAATCAATCAATCAATCAATCAAACAAACAAACAAATTACTTATATCAGAGGCCACAGTGGGTGCAGAAACATATTACTCGAATAATGCATATCTAGATGTGTCTTAACATCGATATTCATTGTTGTATACTGCCGAGTGGTAGTTATTAATTTTCTTGAAATAAAATATATTTAATTAACTAAACACTTTATTGAATTTTTAATACGTTAAATCACAGGTACAAAACTCTACTATCTACTAATACATGTACTCAAGGTTTTTTACGCTAATACTTTTTATAAAATATAAAAGAAAGTTTCTATAAAAAATCAATATAAAAATGATAAGACTAGAATATATTACATCATTCCCCCCTAAAAACAATTTTTCACGAAGGTAAAAATCTGTCTGGTTTTTTAAGAGTATTCCTCGGTCTCAAATTTCGTGAAAAATTATTTATACCAGAAGAACTAGATTCACTGTCATCTAAATTATTTTTTTCTAACAAATTATTTCCCTCATTTAGTTGATTCTGAGAATATTCACTATTACTTCTTCGAGAGACTCTTTCAGTAGTATTACTATTATTATTTATACTTTGTCTTTTTGTTAAATGGAATCTGTCACCACTATTAGGTAATATTTGATTAACATGTTTTTTATTTTCTAAATTAGTTTGTTTATTTTTTGTTAAATAATTTCTATTGCCTAAAATTTTGATAATAGTGGCAGGTTCCCATGTTGGCTTTTTTCCTATACAATATTCTCTAGTGAGAACATCATCTCCTAACTCAAATGTTACATTTCTGCTTCCTTTATAATTTTTTATTTGTTTTTGTTGTTTTTCAAGTACAAAATTATCATTTAAAGGTGACAACAAATCTAAACGGGATCTTAATTTTTTTCCTAATAATATTTTGGCAGGACATTCACCTGTGGTGATATGTTCTGTATTTCTATAAGTAAATAAAAATCTATTTATAATTAAATTTATATCCAGATTTGGATTTTCAGTTTTTGCTCGTGTAATAGCATTTTTCATAGTTTTTACTGCATTTTCCGCAGCGCCATTGCTTTGTGGATGGTACGTAGCAGAAGTCAATTGTTTAATTCCATTCATCTTTAAAAAATGAGAAAATTCATTTGATACAAATTGTGGACCATTGTCTGTTACTATAAGTTTTGGTAAACCAAATTTTGAAAAAATTTCTCGTAATTTATTTATAGTTGAAATAGAGGTTATATTTTTCATTTTGTAACATTCGATCCATTTAGAAGTAGAATCGACTAAAACTAAGAAATAGTAATTATAAAATGGACCAAAAAAATCGAGATGTAACCTTGACCAACACTCTGTAGAATAATCCCAAGGTTTCAATACACTTTTTTCTGGAGTTTTACTAAATTTTTGACAAATATTACAATTTTTAATTAAATTTTCTATATCACTATTAATCGATGGCCACCAAACATAAGAGCGAGCTAATGATTTTATTTTTACAATTCCCATATGAGATTCATGTAATTCGTTTAAAATTGTATTACGATATTTATCTGGAACAACAACCTTATATCCCCACATGAGACACCCATGTTCAACACTTAGTTCGTTCTTACGTCTGACATATGGTAAAAAGTCGTCTGATAATTTTTTGTTTGGCCAACCGTGTAGTACATGATAAATAACTTTTGACAAAACCTTGTCTCTACTACATGCTATTTTTATGTCCTTAGAATTGATTGGCAAAAATTCTTGTGCATAGTTAAAATACGATACATTATTTAATATATCTTCTTCTATGTTTTCTAGTGGTAATCGTGATAATCCATCAGCTACATTTTTATTAGAAGATATATATTCAATTTCGAAATCATAGGCTGATAAAAAATGTGCCCATCTCTGCAATCTATTTGCAGCTATGATAGGAATGCCTTTTTTAGAACCAAAAATACTTATAACTGGTTTATTATCTGAAACAATGGTAAAATGTCGACCATATAAATATTGGTGAAATTTAGACACGCCCCATTTTAAAGCTAGAGCTTCCTTATGGACTTGACTGTATATTTTTTCGTGAGCTGATAAAACACGTGATGCAAAACCAATTGGGCTATCAGGTAGACCATTTTCATCTTTATCTGACATTAATTCCTTTTTTATTCTGTCGAAAGCATTTGCACATTCTATATTCCAATCAAATTTTGTGTTTTTCTTTAACAAATTATACAAAGGAAAAAGAATAGTGGCTGCATGTGGAATAAATTTAATATAAAAAGTTACCATTCCTAAAAATGCTTTTAATTCAGAAATATTCTTAGGAGTTGGTGCTAATTTTATGGCTTCAATATTTTTTGGTGATTTATGTAGACCATGCTTATCAATGACATGTCCTAAAAATTCAATTTTATGTTGAAAGAAAGCACATTTTTCTTTTTGTACCTTAAAACCATTTTCTCTTAATAATTTTAATACTAATTCTAATTTTTCCAAATGATCTTTTTCTGTTTTACCAGAAACTAATATGTCATCAATAAAAATTACAACACCGGAAATATTTGCAAAAATGTTTTCCACAATTTTCTGAAAAATACTTGGACCACTGGTTATACCATATGGTAAACGAGTATAACCAAATAAACCTTTATGAGTTGAAATAGTTAATAATTTTGAAGTTTCGGGAGTTACCGCTACTTGCTGATAAGCTTGACTTAAATCAATTTTGGAAAATGCAATTCCACCTTGTAATTGTGAAAATAAATCATCTATTTTGGGCAATGGATAACTTATATTATCCAGGACTGGATTCAGAGTAATATTACATTCATATTGTCCATAAGTTGTTGAATAGTCTCTAGAAAGTAGTGGTTAAATTCATGACATATGCTTATTCATTATAAGAATTAATATTGGAGCCATTTTCGTTAATAAATCTGTCGACGTTGAATCGTTTACTTTCGGCAGTATTATTGTTATCATATATGATTTGTCATGCTTTACTATTTTTATTAGATAAAGGTTCCATCATTGTACTATATGTTTTTTTTTGCATTGCATATCTTTCTTTTATGGCTATTTTTTAGAAGGTTATAATCATCTTTTATTTCTGGGTGAGTTATTTTACATTTAACCTTATGTAAAGGAAAGGCAATGTCTATTATTTCATTAATTTTAGATTTAACCTTATGTAAAGAAAAAGCAATGTCTATTATTTCATGAAACCTGTTTGAAATGTTTAGAGTAGAATTCAATATTATCCCACCATTCTCTTTCGATGGAAATGGTGCCTAAAATATTCAATATGTGTAAGTATTATTAAATTCTTTTTATAGATAAATATAAATAAATATATATAAATCATCTTCCCATCATTAGATGCTAAATTATGGAATACCCTTTGTACATAGTGATCGGAAAGGCCACACATTATCACCTCAGGAGCTAGCTCATTTTCATTAATATTTGAAAAAATGTTATCAATGATTGATTTAGCACTACCTTGTACCCTGGTATAATCATATATGTATTGTTTAAAGCCAACCATTATTGTGAACATTTTCAGATCCACGGAATTTTTTCGTATCATTAACATTTTTTTTCAGTGCATTTTATTAATAGTTTTCAGTTGGATTTAAAAGCGTATTTTTTATTATTCTTTTTAAACTATATATTTATTAGTACTTAAGGTCTCTATAACCCGTCTTTAATACTATTCTCTGCTGTTATAAAATAATTTATATTAGTCGAGTCAATGAAGAATAGAAATCGTCAAAAGTTCTTATTCCTCAGGGACAGGTACGAGTTTGATTTTTTTAAATGTCTGTTTGTTAATATTATTCAAAACCAGAAACAACTCAAGTGGCGCAAATAATTATTTACATTTTTAGGGGTGGATGTCACCCATTCTCGGGGAGGAAATTGGTAAACTCAAAATGAAGGCAGAAAACGATAGGGGGATGAATTATAAGGAAAAAATGTTCTATGAAGATTTTTCAAGTTATTCGCGATTAAAAATGTTGATTTCTCATTTAAAAAAAAGCATGTTTTATAGCGATTTTTCACGAATAGCTCGAGAATTTTAGGTTCTACCAAAAGAACGTCATAAGCAAAAACCGCTGCCTAAGGAATCACTACTTCCACATCCAGATTCTTCATCCAAGTCACTTTAAAGGAAATATCTTGACTATATTTGCACTCTAGTATGTGGAAATTATTGGTCATAGAATTTTAATAATATTTGGGGCAGATGTCATAGAAAAGTTTGAGGGGTTGGTTTCTACCATATTCGTTAAAAATGAAGTTTCTAGTTTTCCCTGCTTATTTTCCACTATTTGCAATCTACCACCTCCCTCCCCTTCAATGGAGTCATCTCAATCGGATGTCACTACAATACATACGTGTACAAACTTTCCAGTGAATATCTCAATTTGATGTTATCAATCCCATTAATAATGAAGCGGAGGTGGTGGAGTTTGAAAAATATTAGAAAGATATCTGAGGCCTTGGTTTCTAGTATATACACCGAATCCCAAATTTCTGTACTCTTACCAGCTTGATTTACTTATTTTTCCCTACTCCTATTAACTCCAACCCTTCTACGGAATCATCCCAAAATATAATCTAGTTCCAGATGTCGTTATAATACATATACGTCTACCAAATTACAAGTGAATATGTCAATTTTATTTTATCAACCCCTTTAATAATGTAGTAAGGGTGGTGGAAGTGGTGAAAAATAGTATGAAAAAATCTGAGGCCTTGGCATCTAGGACATACACCTAATTTTAAGTTGCAGTACTCTTACCAGCTTGCTTTACTTATTTTTCCCTATTTATCTCTACTTACTCCCACTCTTTCAACGCAATCATGTCAAAATATAATCTAGTTTCAGATATAGCTATAATACATAAATGTACCAAATTTCAAGTAAAAATTTAAATTTAATTTTATAATCTCTTTTAATAAGGGAGTGGGGGTGGTGGGGAGGTGGAAAATACTAATAAAAAAACCTGAGACCTTCGCTACTAGTATATACACCAAATTCCAAATTTCTGTACTTTTACCAGCTTGCTTTACTTATTTTCCTCTATATACCCCTATTTAACCCCCAACCCTTCAATGGAACCATCTCAAAATATAATCTAGTTCCAGATGTCGTTATAATTCATACGTCTACCAAATTTCAAATGAATATCTCAATTTTATTTTATCAACCCTTTTAATAATGAAGTAGGGGTGGTGGGGGTTGAAAATTATTATAAATATTCTGAGACCTTGGCTTCTAGTACATACACCGAACTTCAAGTTTCTGTAGTCTTACCAGCGTGCTTTACTTATTTTCCCCTATTTACCCCTATTTAACCCCCAACCCTTCAACGGAATCATCTCAAAATATAGTTTAGTTCCAGATGTCGTTATAATACATATGCGTATTAAATTTTAAATGAATATCTCAATTTTAATTTATCAACCCTTTTCATATTGGAGTAGGGGTTGTGGGGGGCTGAAATATATTATTAAAAAATCTGAGGCCTTGGCTTCTAGTACATACACCGAATTTCAAGTTTCGGTACTCATACCAGCTTGTTTTACTTATTTCCCCCTATGTACCCCTAAATAACCCCCAAACCTTCAACGGAATCATCTCAAAATACAATCTAGTTCCAGATGTCGTTTTAATTCATACGTGTACCAAATTTTAAGTGAATATCTCAATTTTATTTTATCAACCCTTTTAATAATGAAGTAGGGGTGGTGGGGGTTGAAAAATATTATAAACAATCTGAGCCCTTGGCTTCTAGTACATACACCGAATTTCAAGTTTCTGTAGTCTTACCAGCTTGCTTTACTTATTTTCCCCTATTTACCCCTATTTAACCCCAACCCTTCAACGGAATCATCTCAAAATATAATCTAGTTCCAGATGTCGTTATAATACATACGTGTACCAAATTTCAAATGAATATCTCATATTTTAATTTATCAACCCTTTTCATATTGGTGGGGGTTGAATAAAATTATAAAAAAATCTGATGCTTTGGCTTCTAGTACATACACCGAATTTCAAGTTTCTGTAGTCTTACCAGCTTGCTTTACTTATTTTCCCTTATTTACCCCTATTTAACCCCCAACCCTTCAACGGAATCATCTCAAATTATAATCTAGTTCCAGGTGTCGTTATAATACATACGTGTACCAAATTTCAAATGAATGTCTCAATTTTATTTTATCAACCCTTTTCATATTGGAGTAGGGGTGGTGGGGGTTGAAAAAATATTATAAAAAAATCTGACGCTTTGGCTTCCAGTACATACACCGAATTTCATGTTTCTGTACGCTTACCAACTTGTTTTACTTATATTCCCCTATTTACCCCAAATTAACCCCCAACCCTTCAACGGAATCATCTCAAAATATAATCTAATTCCAGACGTCGTTATAATACATACGTGTATGAAATTTCAAATGAATATCTCAACTTTATTTTATCAACCCCATTAATGGGGTAGGGGTGGTGGGGGGTTGAAAAATATTATGAAAAAATCTGAGTCCTTAACTTCTAGTACATACACCGAATTTCAAGTTTCTGTACTCTTACAAGCTTGCTTTACTTATTTTCCCATATTTACCCCTATTTAACCCCCAACCCTTCACCGGATATCCTCAAAAAACAATCCAGTTCCAGATCTCGTTATAATATATACGTGTACAAAATTTCAAGTCAATATCTTAAACCGTTCCGGAGAAAACGTGCGGATAAAAAAAAAGTTACAGACAGACAGACAGACCGACAGACAGAAAATTTTTTTTCGCTCAAATTTAAAATCTCGACGTTTCATGACATTCTAAACCTATTTCACGAATAAAAATTTTTGAAAATTTTTTTGCGATTACTATACTTCCAATCCACTACGTGGATGTGGAAGTAAAATTAAACTTATACCAAATCAGTTGGTTTTTCCTTATTTCTGTAGATGCAATACGAGTTATGGCTCGTTGAAAGTGAATGTTTGTTTTCCGAAAACTGAATTCGAAACTTTCAACTTTAAATAATGGAATAACGACGACTTTTTGGAGCAAATCTTATCAGACCGTTTTTAAAATACTTGATCTTTAAAACGGTTTTTGCGCCACTTGGAATGTTTCTGATTTTGAATAATATTAACAAACACATTTGAAAAAAAAATCATCAAAATCGGACCTGTCCCCGAGGACTAAGAAGTAAAAACCTTCATTGTCTCGACTATATACGCTATATTTATTTCTAATTATGGATACAAAGTCCATTCGCTTTTATAAAGGAGTTAATCACTACGATTACCACAGAACAGTTTTGAATACACATTTAATTTGATTTGAGAATTGAACAATTTCAAATAACTAATGCGTTATTTCTATTCACTCCCTCTACCTTAGGAGTCTCTCCTCATGTTTTATTTTAAGCAGGTAAACGCAGTTGTACAGTAATATTCTATTTCATTAACTTGTTCGTCTACTAGACAGTGTTTCAAGTTATAAATTTCATTCAGGTTTCAAGCTTCTAATTGAAATAATAATAAATCTCCATTGCAACTCTGCCTCGAGCTAGATGATGCACGCCTGTGTACATATATTACTCAGTTAGCTTCCGGAAGTCAGGTCACTGTCACAATTTTTAACTGCATAAATCGTAATAGCGAGAGCCTCAGTCACAGGTGGAATAGGTTTAATAACGTTGGTAACCAGAAATATATTACCGAATTAAAATTCCATGTCAAGCTTTCAACAGATGCAATTCAGTAACGAACAAATTGATTTTTGTGCTTTTCCTTTAACTTGGAGCTGCAGAAATTCACTTGCAGGGTTAATTGTTGTCACATTTGATAATAAATTATTCTGCGATTTTTCTGATTTCAGTCAATTCAAGTTCTTGCAATCAAAGTGTAAACTTTACATTTTATATCGATTCCAAGTGAACGCGATTATTGTTAACGGACTTCGAATTTCTAATGAATTTTAAATTTATGTGTAAATTTGTATAATGTCAAACTGATATTGAATATAAATTAGATGTTCCTATTGTACTTACTGTATTTATTTAACAAAGTCAGATAGATAGATAGATAGATACAGTGTGCTGATAATAAAATACAAAAGTACTTACACGAATCAAAAGAACAAACAGTAATATTTTAAACAAACTGAGGCATAAATATATTGAAAATAAATAAACGGATAGAGTAATTTAAACAAAAAATCGGTAAAGGTATATACACAGAACTTCTCTCTTAAAAAATTAATAATTACGAAATGACATTGAAAATAATATTCGGAATGTAGTTATCACTATTATTACAAAGAAAACCTGATAAATTTTGGTCAAAAAAATATACAGAGTGCTCATCCAACAGCAAAAGTTCAATACTAAATGACAGGTGCCAAATATGGAAGGCTTGCGCAAATACCTTTACAAATGTCCACCATGACTGAATTATTTCTTGGGATGACCACCCTGTACATTTTGCAATAAAAGTAAAATAGGTGCATATGCCAAATATTATTGCCATCATCATAGTGGTGGTTAAAAAATTTCATTGTTTTTTGAAATTTTTCAAAAATGCTGGTAAAAAAATTTTCAATTTTTGTTTCTTCTGAAATGGGTTTAGAATGTCAGGAAACGTGGACATTTTAAATTTGAGCGAAAAATAAAGTTTCCTTCTATTGTATAGTAGTGGTAAAAAAATATTACAAATTTAATTTTTTTTTATAGGTTTAGAATACCATGAAACGTGAAAAATTTAAATTTGAGCAAATAAAAAAAATTTCCATCTATTTTAGTGGTAAAAAATGTTTCAATAATGTTTTGGTGAAAAAAGTTTTCAATTTTTTTTTTTTGCTCAAAATAGGTTTCGAATGGCATGAAACGTGAAAATTTTAAATGAGCAAAAAAAAATGTTTGTCCGTCTATTCTAGTGGGTAAAATTATTTTCCAAAAAATGGTAAAAAAATATTGCAAATTTTTTTTCCGAAATAGGTTTGAAATGTCATGAAACTTTGAAATTATAAATTTGAGCAAAAAAAATTCATCCATTCTATAGTAATGATAAGTAGATTTTGAAAATTTTTTAAACATTCTTTTAAAATTTTTCAAAAAATTTTGAATAGGTGTAGAATGTCATGGAAACGTGGAAATTTTAAATCTGAACAAAGAAAAAAAATCCATCTGTTTTAATGGTAATTTTTTTTTTTTAATCGGTAAAGGTATTTACACAGAACTTCCCTTTTTATTTGTGCATGGCGGTCACTATAAAAAATTAATAATTACGAGATGACATTGAAAATAATGATCGGAATATAGTTGTCACTATTATTAGAGAGAAAACCTGATAGGCTTTGGTGAAAAAGATCTACAGAGTGCTCATCCAACAACAAAAGTTCAATACTAAATGACAGTTGCCAAATATGGATGGCTTGCGCAAATACCTTTACAAATGTGCACCATGACTGAATTATTTTTTGGGATTACCACCCTATACATTTTTCAATAAAAGTATAATAGGTGCATATGCCAAATATGATTGCCGTCTGTCACATTTTCAATTCTACATTCAAGTAGTGGAGTGGAAGTATAGTGGTTAAAAAATTTCATTTTTTCAAAAATGTAGGTAAAAAAATTTTCAAATTTTTTTCTTCTGAAATAGGTTTAGAATATCATGAAACGTGAAAATTTTAAATTTGAGCAAAGAAAAAAAAATTCCATATTTTAGTGATAAATTTTTCAAAAATGGTGAAACAAATTTTCCAATTTTTTTTTTCTGAAGTAGTTTTAGAATGTCATGAAACCTGAAAATTTGAAATTTGAGCAAAAAAAAATTTTCCGTCTATTCTAGTGGTCAAATTTTTTCCAAAATGGTAAAGAAATGTCGCAATTTTTTTTTCCGAAATAGGTTTGGAATGTCATGAAACGTGGAAATTTAAAATTTGAGCAAAAGCAATTTTTCATCTATTCTATGTAGTGATAAATAAAAAAAAATTCAAAAAATTTAAAAAAAATTTCAAATTTGTTTGAATAGATTTAGAATGACATGGAAACGTGAAAATTTTAAATCTGAACAAAGAAAAAAAAATTCCGTCTATTTTAGTGGTAAAATTGTTTCAAAAATGGTAAATAAAATTTTCTATTTTTTTTTTAATAGGTTTAGGACGCTATGAAACGTGGAAATTTTTAATACGAACAAAGAAAATAATTTCCATCTATTTTAACGGTAAAAAATTTTTGAAAAATGTTGGTAAAAAAAAATTTCAAAATTTTTGTTGTTGTCTTCTACGTATACGAAAAATAAATCTAAGACATGAATTTTGCACCTTCTGTATAAGTGATTTAACTGATTCTGTTATGCAAGAGTCATATAAAGAGTCACAATAATTGAAACACGATAATACTAAAGAATCACACAGCAATATTTTTAAATCTCTACTAAGACAATACCTATTTGCATATAAAATTTTTAAATTGCAGTAAGCTTTTTGTTTGCGTCGTGCTAAATGTTCTTCGAAGCGTAAATCCCTGTACAATAAAACACCTAAATTTTTACATACATTGCATTTTAATAGAACCTCTTCTCCAACATTTACTTCGAATTCCTGAGTAATTGTGTCCCTTATGAACCTCTTCCCGAATAATATAAAATATGATTTTGAAGATTTAATTTTAAGTACATGTTTTTTAGAGAATTCCACAAGATTCTCTAAATCTGAATTTATATTAGTCATTTAAATGATTTTGTGAATAATGAATATAAATTTGGTTATCATCGGCATACATATGAAATTTACAATGATTTAAACATGAATTAATATTGCAAGTCTATATCGAGAATAATAATGGACCTAATATAGACCCTTGTGGAACTCTTTGCTTTACATCTATGGAATTAGAGGATTTTCTTTCATAAGTAACTATTTGTGATCTATTAAAAAGGTAATTCTCTATTAGTTTGATAGCTTTGATATCAAATCCAACAAATGAACGAATTGAAAGCAATATTTTGTGATTAATGGCACCTATCGAAAGCTTTGGAAAAATGTAAAAGAGTCAGTGCAGTTAAGTTACCATCATCTGTAGCTCTAAACATGTCATCTGTCATGTCGAGAAGTGTAGTATTGCAGCTATATTCGGACCGAAAGCCAGATTGCTTTACGGGTAAAATATCATGTTCTTTTTAAAAATCTTTAATTTGATTTTCCACTTCTAAAATCTTGGACATAGTGCACAGTATACTTATGAGGCGAAGATTCTTTAGATCTTTAGGATCTGTTACTTTAGGATGTGGTGTCACCAATGCTTTCTTCAATATTTCAGGGAAAACGCTATTTTTTGAACAAAAGTTTACAATTTGTGTAATATAGAATATCAAATGAGGGCAGCATAATTTTAAAAGTTTATGTTTATATTATCATATCCAGTGGCATTTGTTTTTAGCTGGATAGAGTTTGTTTTTTGTTATTTATGTAATAATTAATGAGTTCTGCGTCAATTGAAAAATTATTATCTGTACACGAGTTTAAAAAGTAGTGGTTTATTCGATTTACATCTTGTAAGTTATCTGGAATAATACTATTTTTGGTTATATTTATTATTTTCAGTTGATAAATATCCATCCAGATTTGACCTGACCTACCGCAAGTTGAAATCTGATAATCCAAGTACGCTTTCCTCTATCTATTTATACTACTTGTAACTAGATTTTTCAAAGATTTACAATAATTCCAGTGTCCTGGAATTTTGCTTTTCTGGATTTTTTTAAGGGCGTTGTCTTTGAGTTTTATCATGAATTTAATATTATCGGTTATCCACGGTTTTTTCTCCTTTGATATTCTAAATTGTTTTAATGGTGCATAAATGTCAAACAAAATATTTAAGTTATTATTAACAAAAGTTATCAATAGTATCATCCATATCAAATATTAAAAACCATGGTACCAAGTACAAATCTCTGAGAAACATATTACGGTCGAAAAGCGAGAAGTCCCTACTAAAATTAATATTTGCTGTTTTATTAAAATTTTTCAAAGAGGCTATGCAATAAATTAAATTATGATCCGATATATCACAGTCTATTATTATTTTAAATTGTGCTATTATTCGAAGTTAAGTATTTATCTCAATTTCATTTTGTCAGCCCCTTTAATAATGGAGTTGAGTTGAAGGGGGGGGGGGGGGGGGGTTGAAAAATATGATGAAGAAATCAGAGGCCCTGGTTTCCAATATATACACGAAATCTAAGATTATGCACTCTTACTAGCTTGTGTTGCTCATTTTCCCCTATTTACCTCTACTTGCCTCCACACCTTCAGCGGAATCATCTCAATAAGTTTTTGTACTCTTTTCAGCCCCCAATCTATCACCGGATATATTTAAAAGCAATCCAGATCAGATCTCATTAATATACATACGATTTGAAAACCGTTCCAGAGAAAACGTTCGCACAGGAGAAATTACAGACAGACAGACAGACATTTTTGGCTCAAATTTAAAATCTCGGCGTGTCATTACATTCTAAACCTATTAATTAAACAAGCTTAAAAAAAGCTACATTTTGATATGCTTTTTATCCCTATTGGGATGATTCAGACATTTTCAGCAGAGGGTCCCAAGATGACTCAGTACATTTTGACACGTTTTATTTTTCGTTTTTCTCTTTTTGCATTGACTAAAGTAAAGGCTAACTACATTTTGAAACACAGAAAGGGCATCGGTTTTATTTTTATTTAGTAAATGAAAATAACGAAATGAAAATGTAACATTACATTATTTTTTTGCACCTACATCGCACGGAGAATTTATCAATTTGTAATATTTTTTAAAATAATTCTATGGATTGCATTTTCGTAAATAACTCGTTTATTTTAAATTTTTCGAAAAAACTCTATTTCAGATTTTTTGTCCAAAAAGGTCTGTGCCTTATACTGGTTATAGAGATTGATCGGCGGAATAGTTAATTTTCGATTTTTATTAGGAAACTGTTCGAAATTTATAGAATTTATGAAAAAAATCAAGTTTTCCAGGATTTGTAGAGTCGTTTTTGATTTATCAAATTTTCAGAAACGTCAACTAATAGACCTAATCGAGCCCTACAATTGCCATTTTTGAAAATCAGAATCGGACCTTCGGTTCGGGAGTTATTAATTTCTTTGAAAAATCATACTCATACCTGGAACGGATTCGGGCCGCAATAGGCTTATTTGTGGCCGTGTACCTTTGATCCCACCAAGTCTCATCGATCAATATTCTGGAGAGTTTTCCTACTTCCTAGCCCGATTTCGAGAAAGCCAGTTTTTTGCAAAGAAATTCAAGTTTCATTTGTTTTCGACATAGTCTCTCGTATACTTATTTGTAGAGCTTTGCCAGCGGCACCATTTCTTTTTGAAATATTTCGATCCGATTGCCCGTTACCGAGTTATTCATTTTTTCCCGAAAAACTCGAAACGTCTATATTTCTAACGACCTCCAATGAATCACCCAAGTTTAATCGAAATCCGAAAACGGATTAGGGGGGGCTGGGCGTGACAGACAGACAAACAGACCGACTGACCGACGGACGCAATTTTGAAAATTCGCTCGCGAGTCGATAGATACAACTTTCATTTCGATCCGACTCGCGATGTTTTTTTCGAATTTCGATGGTCCACCGGAAAAATGAAAAACCTATGCTACATTTTTTTTCAAAATTTTGAAACTTCTTTTACGATTAGTATACCTGTACTGCGCCAGGTGGATGTGGAAGTAATAGGGTTATAAAGTAAACAGAGGCAAGCATATTCATATTACGATCCTTGAATATCAAATCATATCGTAAAATTTTAATTGTGTGTGAATATTATTCTTTTCCCATTTCCAGTTAAATAGTCACGACTTTACTCTTATTATTGCTGTAGGTGATGAAATGCCGGATCGCCTAGCGTAATAAAAGATTCATTAAGATTGGCTCTCTTATTTCCCAACTTTCTTCACTACTTGTGAATTACTTCCCGCAATAAAGTTTCCTAGACTGACACGGCAGGCACGGTGGCTGTGTGGACATTTTTATCTACTAAGCAATTATTTAATCCTCGGTAAAGTCGGCAACTCCACTCTGCAGCGTTAGGTGGAGGACATTTTTATTATTTAAGTTCTTTTGGAATATTGTGCTATTATAAAGATAAACTGACCCTATTTTAGTGTATTCTTTATGAACTAAGCTTAGTTCTATGAAGAGTAATCGGTAAAAAATACTTTGTCTAAATCTGTATTTTATTATAGAGAAGCCTTCATATTCGTATGGCATTTTTCATGAACATGTAAATAAAAATTATGATTAATCAGTATGAGGCCCAGTCAGCAAATAATGGGCCTTTTCACTAGGTGCTCAATTTTTAAAGTAAATGTATTTATTAGAAAACTTAAACATTGCAGCGCATTTTGAGGCATTAAGTAACGTATAATATTTTTACTTAGACGTAGAAAAAAATATTTATGTGTTTCCAGTTTTAGGTCTTTCTTTAGTACTTTTACCATTTTAAACCACAATTTTCTTCTATTTTCCTGTTTGAGGAGGTAAAGTAATATTTTGTTTGGGGTATTAACATTACTCGTTAGAAATTATGTTTTAACTGGTAAACACAATCCTAACCTATCCTTCTGGCATCTGTTGTAAAATGACAAGACCTTCCAATCAAGACAGAAACTTCGTAAAATAAAATTGAAATAGTTGTAGTGACGTCATTCAAACCGGCGTTTAAAGGACGCGCTAAATTTAACGTTTCAAATTCGTTTTCTCTGTGAAGCTGAAATGTTGTAATAAAGGGAGTAGAGACAAAGTAGAGCAAATAGGGGAAAGCTGTATTTTACTTGTACCTTCCTTTTGTGGTTCTAAACAACATCCCAAAAGTCCCCATCGAAATGTGTGCTACTAATAATGTTATTCGGGGTCAAAGGTCACAAAAAACAGGTTTTCATGAATATCTCGCTAACGGTCACCTTAAACGAAAAAATAGTAATTATCATATTTGTAACTCTCCTACAAAAAATATAATATTACTTTCTTTCGCAAGACTAACGGTATTCAAGAAAATTCGATTCAAAAAGTTGTGACGTTTATGTTTCTCATAATACGTGCACTCATTTCCATACCACCTTTGACATAAAGTAAAACCTACAAGATGCGTTTTTTTAAGTGGTGTTTTTCATTTTTATTTGAAAAATTATTATTTATAAAAAATTATAAAAATGGTTATAAAATAATAAAAATAAGAATAATTCATTTATTTTTGTTTTTATTTAAAAAAGATTAATGTTTTTATTGTTATTATTACAATTTTTTGTTTGTTTAAAAAACGTTTATTTCAATAACAACAATTATTATAAAATGGTTATATAATTAATTTTTTATTCATCAGGGCAATTATGGTCCTTCTTCAGATTCCATTTCAATTTCCATCTCCATCTCTTCATTATCTTCTTCTTCTTCCGTTTCCAGTATTTCCATAGTTTCAGTCAAGAAACGCGATGGATCTACATCTTCAGCAGGCTCGTCATTATTAACGTCATTAAATGCATCGGGTGAAACATTCAAACAATCCTGACCATGGCAATTACCATTAACTGGCGAACAGTATAACCCAACTTTTATGCAACCATACTTCAAGGTACATCCCTTGGTGCAATTACAAAAAATAGAGTTAGTATACTATCCATTACGCATATTGTTTAATCTTACCTTAAAAACCAAGACATTTCCTAGTTACAGGAAAAAATCCAAAGTTTGTCCAGTATTTAAAAGTGGTGATAGAACATTGATTGATAAGAGCTATTTCTGTTCTTTCAAATTTTTCAAAGATTCTCGAAATTATTTTGTATGATTGTATCTACCTGTCTGTTAGTAATCAGATATCGCCTAATCAACACGCGTTTATGAGTAATAGATCAACAGTTACAAATTTAGCTGTTTTCACATAATATGTTGCCAATATATTAGACTGCCAGAGATTTTTCAAAGGCCTTCGACAGGATAGATCATGGCATCTTACTTGGTAAACTAACTAAATTTGGCTTTCGTTCTAGCGCTATTGAATTTCTTGAATCTTATATATGGGAAAACAATGGTTTTAATTCATTTTGTTACACTGTTACTTCGGGTGTCCCTCAAGGATCTAATCTTGGCCCCCTGCTTTTTCTGTTATTTATTAATGATTTAACTGTTGTAATCTATTTTACGCTGATGAGTTGAAAATATATTCCGTTATAACTAGTATTGACGACTGTAGGAAGCTTTAAGTTGATTTGGATTATGTTCGGTCTTGGTGTGCAGTTAATAAATTAGGCCTTAATGGCTTGAAATGCAATATTACTAGCTTCTCAAGAAAGCAGACAATATGTGAATTTGAATATCATATTGAGAATAATGTGTTATCTCGTAATTGGTCCAACAAGGATCTGAGAGCGCTGTTTGACTGTAAGTTTTCTTTTATTGAGCATATAACTTTAAAAGTTGCTGAGGCAATGAAATTTTATGGATTTATCGCAAGAAACTGTAAAAATTTTACTGATATTGGGGCTTTAAAAACATTATGTTTCTCTTATGTCCTCTCTAAACTTGAATATGCAGCACTGATTTGGTATTCATACTATAATCATCAAAAAATAATGATAGAACAGGTTCAGAGTAAATTCTTGAAATATTTAACGTTTAAAGTAGATGGTATTTATCCAGAGATAGGAGTAAATTATAATTATTTAACTAGTAGATTATCAGCATAGATTTAAGAATAATTTCATGTCATTAATATTCTTGAAACGTATTCTTATACGATTTTGCAAACAGCGGAAAGAAAAACTATCTATGAGAACTAAAAGAAAAACTATATTTAAAAATATTAATGAAATCTTTGCATTCTTTCGATAACGTGACTTCTGGTTATGCTAACAGGTAAAAATTCTTATTTGCTATTCTCATTATAACACTAGCATCCAACATAGTGCCCTACGACTAGGCAGATTAAACTAGTATCTACATGATCCCCTGCGATATGTAAATTCAGTTAGAAATGAGAACAAATGCCTGAAATTAATTTATTTACCTACCTAGTCTTTAAAAATGTTTTCATTCTAATGAATTACATTTTCATAAAATCTCATTGAGTTTCTTGGAAATGCTTAGCCTTTGAAACGTTTTTCGTCCTTATTCTGGACTCATCAGAAAAGGCTAAGCTGATTGTTATTTATTATTAAAAATACCTCTACTCAATAAAATAACTTTACAGAAATACAAAAGGTAGTATGTTATTGTTATAAATAGGGATAATATAAAGGTGAAAT
Organism: Stenurella melanura; assembly: GCA_963583905.1. NCBI lineage: Eukaryota > Metazoa > Arthropoda > Insecta > Coleoptera > Cerambycidae > Stenurella > Stenurella melanura. Next base: position 140,115,042 of record OY757311.1, read on the forward strand.
TACAATTACAAGTTCACAATTGTCAAAACGTAATATTGTTGTTACAATATTTCTTGAAAAATTAAATGTCAAGTCAAGTCCGACTCTGTTAACGCTGAAAAATTCCGATCCTCGGTGATTAATAAACAGGGTGGACACGTTTAAACAAATACTTAACGAAATAATATGATGGAGGACAATAACATTTCACATGTAGCTGATACAACTCTCAAGCTATACTTTTAATGAAAAATCTACAAGGTGGATATTTAAAAAAATTACTAATAAATTGTGGATGAAATAATAGTTGGAGTATTTTTTCTTATTCACAATGTCTTACCAGTCGTTTTATTATTCAGTAATTATTATAGTTGGCCTCCATATACTGTACAGCATGTCTGATGGTATCATGCCATCTGTAGCAGTATTCTGTTAGGCACATAGCCTCATTTGGAATACACTTGATATTAAAAGCGTAGAGAAAGATTGATACATTTTTAGTGTAAAATATGCAAGGTCATGAAGATTCAGTTAAAAATGAGAACATAGGCCTAAACTGAATTTATTTACCTACCTTGCCATAAAAATGTTTCATTCTAATGGATTACATTTTCATGAAATCTATCAGTCTGTTTCTTGGAAATGCTTAGCCTTTGAAACGTTTTTCGCCCTTATTCTGGAGCTCATCAGAAAGACATAAAGCCAATCATAAATATGTTTCATGCAAGACCAAGACAATTTCCGTGGCTGTATGAAATAATTATATTTGACATTGACTGATAAAAACAACAGATCTTCACCTATCTGTTATCTAACTGGTATTGGAGCCTATATACTCTGGGGGTTATGTAGATACTAGTTTAATTTGCATGGCCCTAGGGAACTGTGTGAATGCTAGTGTTACAATGAGAATCGTCAAACAAGGAATTAGACAAATTCATTTCAGGATTTTAATTTGCTGGCATAGCCAGAATTCAGGTTATCGAAAGAATGCAAAGACTTCATTAATATTTTTACATAGTTTTTCTTTTAGTTCTCATAGAGAGTTATTTTTTTCTGCTGTTTGCAAAATCCTATAAAGAATATGTCTCATTACAATTATAAGCAAGCAAATAATAATCTACTTTTAAACATACAAGGTTGTCACTTTATAAAATAATTAATTAGGAGATGGCGGAGGAAAACAATATTTGAACTGTCAGGAAGAAAATCTGATATATTTAGTTAAAAAAATGTACATGGTGATCGCAAAGGAGAAAAAAACATGAATAAATTAAGGGTATATACAGAGAGGGAAGTTTTGCGTAAATATCTTTACAGATTTTTTAACGTGTTGTAGTTTGCGTAAGAAGTGTTTAAGACTCATCTTATAGGATGTTTTCAATTTAATATTACTGTTAAGTTCCGACAGTAAAACCTGAAACACCCTGTACATAAAATCAATGTTTCCCATTTCGTCTGTAAATATACTTTCACTCAACTTATTTACTAAAGAATAAAATGTGAATACAAATAACATAACTTTCCCAGTGGTTCGATTGAAGATAGGGCGGTCTATTAGGGGATAGTCGCTTGTTTATTTAGCCAGCATATGAAATAAGTAGGTAAGGGAGAAATAAGTATAAATCCGCTGGTTTTATGTAGCGCTGAAAGAAACCGAGTGAACTGAAATCGGTTTATGGTACTCCAGTGTGCTGTGTCGCTCGTAAAATGCTGATTGGTGACAGCGAGGTAGGCTGGGAGATGACAAATGCAGGTTCACCGCCTCCGATGATCTGTGTTAGCTAAAGGATATCGCCTCCACCTAGCAAAATTTTAATAGCGCAGGTACTGTGCTTAATAAATTGCACTAGTTTAATAATAATGCGTGTTTAGGGATATCAATTGGAAAACTACATTTATTTTCACATCCGCGTAGTGGAGTGGAAGTATAGTAATAGCAATAAAACAGTTACATTTTAATGAATTAATGTTTTAAATAAGTAGAGCAGGCTAGTAAGAGCCTGTAAATCTAGGGTTTGGTGTACACAGGGTGTTTGGTAAAGCTATGCCAATCCTGAATAAGGAAGTATAGGACGTCCTTTGGTATTCATTGGCATACTCACACATTTCATTAAACATCATGAGTTTGGGTTGTGGCAGAGAAACAAAATCGGTAAAGGTATTTACAAAGAACTGTCCTCTTTATTTAAACCGGGCGGTCACTCTAAAAAATTATTAAACCACATATGAGAATAATAATCGGAAGGTATTATTACAAAGAAAACCTGATAACTATTGGTCAAAAAATATACAGAGTGGCCATCCGATAGCAAAAATTCAATATTAAGTAAATGGTGCCAAATTTGGAAGGCTTGCGTAAATACCTTTACAAATTTCCAACATGGTTGAATTATTTTAAGGATGACCACCCTGTATATTTTTCAAGAAAACTATAACAGGTGTCTTTCTTGCCAGGTGCGTTAACTATATGTCAAATATTATTGCCATCTATCATATTTTCAGTTCCATATCAACCTAATGGAGTGGAAGTACAGTAGTAAGAAATTTAAATGTTTCTTTTTTTTTAAATAGGCTTAGGATGTTATGAAATGTGGAAATTTGAAATTGGGGTGAACATTTTTTTTCTATCATCTATTCTATAGTAGCGGCCAAAAAATTTTAATTTTAAATTTGCGCAAAAAATTTGTTTCCACCATCTCTGTTCTAGGTGTGGTAGTTGTAAAAGAATTTTCAAAAATGTTTTCCTCTTGAAATGTTTTTTCTGAAATAGGTTTAGAATGTCAGGAAACTGGGAGGGAATTTTAAATTTAAACAAATCAAAATGTATTCTGTAGTGGTAGGTAAGAAAATTTCAATTTATTTAAAAAATTTTCAATTTTTCTTTTTGAAAAGTTTCTTTTATGAAATAGATTTAGAATGTCATGAAACGTGGAAATTTTAAGTTTGAGCAAAAAAAAAAATCCCATCTTTCTAGGTACTTGTAAAAAATATTTTCAAAAAGTTTTGAAATGATTTTTACTTCCCTCGCATACCGAAGAGAAGTATTGCATTCGAGAAAAAATCACCCTTCGAGATTTTTTCGGATTCTGACGTTTCAGAACACGTAGATTACGAAAATATAGGTTTTTCAATTCCGTCAGTCTGTCTGTCTGTCTGTCTGTCTGTTGGTGCATTTACTAAAAAAACTACTTGACGGAGAGCAGTCAAATTTGGTAGGTAGTTGACGCTACTGTCAGCGAAGAAATGGTAGAAATTTCACTGAAAAATATACAGGGTGGATCGTCTAACCGGAATAATAAATTTTTTGCTCAAATTTCAAATTTCCACGTTTCATGACGTGCTAAACCTATTTCTGAAAAATAAAATTTTTGCAAATTTTTTTCACCATTTTTGAAAAATGTTTACCAAGATGAAAAAAAATTTTTTTTTGCTCAAATTTAAAATTTTTACATTTCATGACACGCTTAACCTATTTCAGGAATTTTTTTCACCAATATTTTTGAAAAATTTTTTACTAAGTACTAAAATGAAATAATTTTTTTTTTCTTCAATAAAATTTTCACGTTTCATGGCATTCTAAGCCTTTTTAAATAAAAAAAAAAATTGAATTTTTTTTTAATCATTTTTGAAAATTTATTTACCACTAAAATAGATGGATTTTTTTTATTTCTTCAAATTTAAAATTTCCAGGTTTCATGATATTCCAAACCAATTTCGGAAAATAAAACTGCAACATTTTGTTACCAGTTTGGAAAAAAATGTAACACTAGAATGCTCAAATTTAAAAGTTTCACGTTTCATGACATTCTAAACCTAGGTATTTCAGAAAAAAAATTTTGAAAATTTTTTTCACCAACATTTTTCAAAAAGTTTTTACCACTAAAATAGATCGAATTTTTTTTTATTTGCTCAAATTTAAAATTTTCACGTTTCATAGCATTCTAAACCTATTTTAAAAAATACATAATTTTTAATTTTTAAACTTCCTTTTTGCTCAAATTTAAAATTTCTACGTTTGACATTTTAAACCTATTTCAGAAGAAAAAATTTTGAAAATTATTTTACCAACATCTTTTGAAATTTTTTTTAAAAAATTAAATTATTTAACCACCGCTATACTTCCACTCCATTACGTGAATGTTGGATTGAAAATGTGACAGATGGCAATAATATCTATTATACTTTTATTAAAAAATGTACAGGGTGGTCATCCCAAAAAATAATTCAGTCATGGTGGACATTTGTAAAGGTATTTGCGCAAGCCTGCCGTATGTGGCACCTGCTATTTAGTATTGAACTTTTGCTGTTGGATGAGCAATCTGTATATTTTTTTGATCAAAACTTATCAAGTTTTCTTTGTAATAATAGCAATAACTATATTCCGATTATTATTTTCAATGTCATTTCGTAATTATTAATTTTTTAGAGTGACTGCCATGCACAAATAACGAGGGAAGTTCTGTGTAAATACCTTTACCGATTTTTTTTTTCTGAAATAGGTTTAGAATGTCATGAAACGTGAAAATTTTAAATTTGAGCAAAAATTATTTTTCCATCATATTATTCTATAGTACTACAAACATTTTTTTAAATTTTTTTTTTGGCATTTCAAATTTTTCTTTTTGAAAGATTTTTTTATGAAATAGACTTAGAATGTCATGAAACGTGGAAATTTTAAATTTGAGCAAAAAAAAATCTTTCTACTGGTAAAAAAAGATTAAAAATTCTGAAATAGGTTTAGAATGTCATGAAACGTGGAAATTTTTTATTTGAGTAAAACAAAATTTTTCATTATCTATTCGCTTTAGACCGTCCACCCTGTACATTTTCCAGTGAAAGTCTAACCATTTCTTCGCAGGTAGTAGGGTCAGCTACCTACCAAATTTGACTTTTATCCACCAAATAGTTTTTTCTATAATGCACCAACAGACAGACAGACAGACAGACTAACAGACAAACAGGCAGATAGACGGAATTGAAAAACCCATATTTTCGTAATCTACATGATCTGAAACGTGAGAATCCAAAAAAATCTCGGAGGGTGATTTTTTCTCGAATACAATAGTTCCCTTCGGAATGCAAGGGAAGTAATAGGGTATTTATTTTGCAAAAAAGATTAATTCGTTTAATACTTAATTTATACTCTAATGAAAGCTGTAGACCGATTTTCAAGGAGTAGAACGTTTAACCATACCGAGCGTGTATATTTTTATATGTTTAATGCACTAAACAAAATAACGACAAATTTGTTAAAATATCGGATAACTATTCTTATAATAATAAAATAATAATTAAAATAATAATAGCGACATCTTAATTATTCCTAATCAGAATACTAAAACATTTAAGCATTCTCCATGGTACAACTCTGTTAGTGTTTATATAATGAACATTGCCCAACACTGTACGAGAAATCAGCAGTACTAAACGATTTAAAAATAAAGTTAAAAACATTTTAGGAGAAGGCGGTTTCTACAGTATTGATGAGTTTGTGTCCGGGATCTTGTAGCTGCCACATTTTTCAAAGAAATTCTGATTATTTATTAGATTAATTTATTTGACGTTTATATTACATATTATATATAAATATGAATACGCATCTATTTTTTTATATGTTTATCTAGCTACTTATTATTTATGTTTATATTTATATCGTTTGTATAGTGGCATGTCATATGTACCTTTTGTAACTCGGTGTGGTTAATAAATATTAACATTATCATTATTATTATTATTATTTTGTTTCGCACGTCTTTCGACGGAAAGTGATAGGTACGGTTTTTACAAACAAGTAACTATCAATTCTATTAAGGAATGTTGAGGTGGGACCGGACTATTGCTGTGGTATTGAGGACAACTGACTTCTGGAGTTGGATGTAGGTATTATTATTATTATTATTATTATTATTATTATTATTATTATTATTATTATTATTATTATTATTATTATTATTATTATTATTATTATTATTATTATTATTATTATTATTATTATTATTATTATTATTATTATTATTATTATTATTATTATTATTATTATTATTATTATTATTATTATTATTATTATTATTATTATTATTATTATTATTATTATTATTATTATTATTATTATTATTATTATTATTATTATTATTATTATTATTATTATTATTATTATTATTATTATTATTATTATTATTATTATTATTATTATTATTATTATTATTATTATTATTATTATTATTATTATTATTATTATTATTATTATTATTATTATTATTATTATTATTATTATTATTATTTTATTTATTTTTTTTTTTTATTTTTTTTTTTTTATGTCACGGATATTTTCCGGTTTGTCAGCAACAATCGGTTGGGTGAACAAGATTGATGCTGTTGGTGCCTATGCTTCCAAGAATGACCTCACGATGTGCGTCGCATCAAGTATAACAGATTTCTGCATGTTCCGATATATATACTCCGGTATTCCAATTTCACAGAGGGATTCTTTCAATTTTTTGGGTATCAGTCCCATGGATGATAAAATTACTGGAATGATCTTAACAGTGCGCATGTTCCACATCTGTGCTATCTCCCTCTTCAGATCATTATATTTATCTACCTTTTCCGCGTGCTTGAGTTCCAAATTATTGTTGCTGGGTATGGATACATCAATGAGTGTAGCAGTTTTATGTATCTTATCTACAACCGTAATGTCAGGTCTATTGTGTCTTATTGTGATATCCGTTATTATTCCCTTGTCCCAGTATACTTTAACATGCTCATTTTCTACTACAGGCGGCGGTATATAGGCATAGTATGGCCGTTCATCTTCAAGTGGAATCTTGAACATCCTAAGAATTTCCATGTACACTAACGCAGCTACCTTGTTATGTCTGTCGAGATATTTAGTACTAGCTAGGGACGGACAACTGGACAATATGTGTTCGATTGTTTCTTGGTGCTGGTTGCACTTCCTGCAGTTGTCAGTTGGGATATCCTCTTTAATTATGTACTTTCTGTAGTTTCTGGTGTTCACTACCTGATCTTGTATACTGACCATGAATCCTTCTGTCTCCGGGTACAGTTGGCCGCTTTTCAACCATTCTACCGAAGATGCCATATCTACGACCGGGTTTTGGAGATCATATAAAAATCTTCCATGGAGCTCCTTCGAACCCCACTTCTGTATTTTTTGGTCAGTTGTTATAACTGGGAATGGTTGGTGTACTCTAGCGTCTAAGTTGAGTGGAGTGTAACCTAAGTCGGCCTGTACTATCATCCTATGTAGATCAGTGGTTCTGGAATAAAAGTATTCTCTAAGGCTGTCGATCTGTTGTTGGCATGCATTTACCACGTCTGTGATTCCTCTACCTCCGTTCTCCCTGGGCAGCGTGACCCTTTCCATTGATGACCTTGGATGGTGCATCCTGACTCTTGTGAGCTCTGTTCTGATCTGTCGGTTGATTGCTTCCAGATCAGTGCCTGACCATTTTACAATGCCAAAGGAGTATTGTAGAACAGGGAGGGCATAGCTGTTGATTGCCTTTACTATATTTTTAGTTGAGCTGGTCTTCAAGATGTTACGAAGCCTTTTCCGAAATTATTATTATTATTATTATTATTATTATTATTATTATTATTATTATTATTATTATTATTATTATTATTATTATTATTATTATTATTATTATTATTATTATTATTATTATTATTATTATTATTATTATTATTATTATTATTATTATTATTATTATTATTATTATTATCTCTGTTGTTCTCAGCTCTTTCTATGCTGGCAATTTTTCATGAGGTACGGGCCAAGCCAAGCACCCTCATGTTTGATTCAAGAACTTGCGGACTATTCTTGTTGTTCCTAGAATCACAGCTTTTTGTAAGTTTATATAAGTACCCTTGTGTAAATTTAATTTTTTGATGTTTTCGTGTAAACTCATAGGGATGACGCCGGTGGTTGACAGTACAATGGGTACTATATATACATTGTCCATACCCCACATCCGTTTTATCTCTTCCATCAATTCCGTGTACTTCTGATGTTTTGCTGTTATTGTTTTTTGGACGTTGTTAGTGTTTGGGATAGCAATATCTATTAAGTAGGCGGTCTTTTCTCTTTTGTCTTGAAGGACTATGTCAGGTCTGTTATTATGGATAGTTCGGTCCGTAATGATAGATCTGTCGTAGTAAAGTTTGAACCTATCAGACTCTAGCACAGGCTCAGGTTTGTATTTGTAATATGGCAAGCTGTTTTCAATCAGGTTATGCTTGATGGCTAGGTTCTGGTGTATTATATTTGCAGCCTGATTGTGTCGGTGAAGATAATCAGTTTGTGTTAGATGACTACATGCACCAGTAATGTGTTGTATAGTTTCCGCCTTTTCACCACATCTTCTGCACCTGTCATCTTCGATAAGGCCATTTTTAATAATATGCTTTTGGTAATTCCTGGTGTTAATTACTTGATCTTGGATGGCAGTCAGGAAACCTTCCGTTTCTGGGAAGAGACCACCATTCATGAGCCAAGCGTTCGACGCTATTTTGTCGACTTCTATATTGCTCAGATCGTGGGGGTGTCTCCCGTTTATTATTATTATTATTATTATTATTATTATTATTTTTTTTTTTTTTTTTTTTTCTCCAAAGCCAGTCGCCCTTCTCTCTGTCTCCGATGCAACCAGAGAGGGTACGCTGGTAGTACCGGTAACCACTCTCTACGCCGTAGAGTCAGTGATTACTGGGTCCGCGAATCGTGTGCTCTGAGTAGGCGCAACGAACCAAGAATGACGGCTTTCTGCATTTTTCCGGCTAAGATTTCTGCCGAATTTCGGCATGCCGGTATTTTTCTCAATTCAGAGAGCAGTGTGTGCCTCACTCCACCGAGGGATCCTATTATCAATACGACAAACTTAACAGAGTGGTCTGGATAGAGTCTGCGGAGCTCGTAGAGAAGATCTCGATATTTAGTCCGTTTTTCCTCCTCCTTCAAGACAATGTTTGTCTCCGCTGGGGCGGAGAACTCAATAACAAACATTGTTTTGAGCTGGTGGTCGAGGAGGACTACGTCAGGCTTATTAGCTTGTATTTGCCTGACGGTAGGAAAAGAGTAGTTCCAGTAAATCAGGCACCGCTCATTCCCCACAACGGACTCAATATCCCCCGGAGCATATGGCAGCACTGGTGTCTCGTCTATCCCATACGAGTGCCGTAGATGATAGTACAGCACTCGCAGTGCTCCATCATGTCTGTGAATATAGGCCGAGGCTGCGTATGTCGGACAAGCCGACAACAGGTGCATCAGCGTCTCCGGCGCCCTTCGGCAGGCCCTGCAGTTTATATCAGGGACCTCCATACCCAAGACATGACTTCGATAAACGAGTGTGTTAAAGACACCGTCTTGACAAGCCATAATGAACCCTTCGGTCTCAGACTTCAGCCCAGCTGACCTTAAGAAGGCAAAGGTCAGCTTCTCCGATAAGCCCCGGTCCTCAATGTTCTTGTAGAAGACTCCGTGTAAGGGCTTATCTTTATGCAGCTGCAGAAGTTTTCTTTGCTCTGCTGCTTTTGTGTGGGCTTTCAGTTGGGCAGGTTCCAGCTCGATGATAGAGCTAGGATTTATCCGCCCAGTGTCGAAGTCGAGACCAAGTTCATCGGCTGCTCTTTGTGCTGCCTTAAACAAAAATGCTCCTACCCCTGCGTTTTCATGGTCACAAACCATGCAGAGGAGGGGGTCCGAACTCTTGATGACCTTACAGGCTCCATCCAGAGCAGACCTGTTATGCAGATACTCCAAACTCAAGAGTCCACGGCCTCCGTGTTGTCGGGAAAGATATAACCGTGGAACGGACGATTTTGGATGCAAACTTCGATTGAGATGCATCATCTTTCGGGTTCCTACATCGAGTTGACGCAGCTCGTTTTGCGTCCATTTCACTACCCCAAAGGAGTAGAGAATGATCGGAACGGCAAGCATGTTTGTTGCAGACACCTTATTCTTCCCCGACAGTTCTGAAGACCAGATCTGCCGGAGGAGGTGCTGATACTTGCCGCGGAGAGCGTTTTTCACCGTTGACACTTCTTGGGTGGAGCGTTGCTCAACACCCAAGTATGTGTACGACTCTCCGGCATCTAGATGGTGCAAGATGCTTCCGTCTACAAGTTGCGCGTCCTCTCCGTAGTTACCGCATCGTCCTCTCTTGAGATGAACCAGTGCACATTTGTCCAAGCCGAACTCCATACCAACAGCCTGAGTGTACCCCTGTACCACCCTGAGAGACTGATGTAAGTCCCTCTCGCTAGAAGCATAGAGTTTAAGGTCATCCATGTAAAATAAATGAGTGACCTTATGCCTCCTATCTCCGGGGGTACCGCAATTGTAACCACGGGTTCTGCGAAGTTCAACGGACAACGGCAGTAGTGAGATGCAAAATAGCAGGGGGCTAAGGGAATCACCCTGAAATACACCCCTTTGAAACACAACCGGCTCCGTCTGGACTCTGACATTACCTGATTTTATAGTAAAGCGAGTCCTCCAGAGCGGCATGAGTTGTTCTATGCACCTCACTACGGGATCAGGCACCGCAAGACATTGGAGCAAGTGGACAATTAGCTCATGTGATGTCATATCGAATGCCTTGCGGTAATCGATCCAGGCCATAGAAAGGTTCCGCTTATACTGCACGGAGTCCTGCGTGACACATCTGTCAATAAGCAAGTTCTCCTTGCAGCCAGCGACACCCCTCTTAGACCCACGTTGCTCGTATATCCGTTCATATACCGGGCCAATTGCTTGGAGTACTCGCATGTACAAAATACGTGTGAATATCTTGTAGTATGCGTTTAAACAGGTTATCGGTCTGTAGTTTTTTGGATCGGACAAATCTCCGCTTTTAGGGAGTAGCACGGTTCGCCCCTCGACAATCCAGGAAGGGACTTGCTGCTCTCCATTTAGCCAGGAGGTAAAAATTCTGGCTAAATGGCGGTGGGTGCCTGATAGTTTTTTCCACCAAAAGTTGTTGATCCCATCAGGACCAGGAGCAGCAAAGTTCTTGGAGCCTTCAAGGGCTCTTCGAACCTCTTCCGTCGTTACCAGTTGGCACACTGCTTGAGCTTGCTGAAGCTCTTGGCAAAAAGCTTCGAAGTGTGCCAGGGCTGGAGTATCTAGGTTTAGCGGACGCTTCTGTTCGTAAAGCGTCTTCCAGAAGTTTTCCACCTGGTCTACGGTCGGCGGATTCTCAACAGTACGCTCAGGCGGTTGGAACAGACGAGACGGCTTCTTGCGGAAAAGGTTGTTTTCTGCTACCGCCCTCGCCCGCCTTACTAGCGACTTTTTGCAAGTCACTAGCATCCGTATCCGATCGAGAAAATGTTGCTTGGTGGTAAGCAACACTGTCACGTTAAGCGTGTGATGGACTCGCCTTAGGTTGGCGGCAATTCGCCGCACTCTTGGCGTAAACGGCCTGTTGTTCGCCATATAATCCATCACACACTGGATACGGGAAGCGTATTGTCTCGCCGACCGGATCTTGGCCTCCATCTTTCGTATGCGTCGGTCAGCTCTCTCCTGCGGTGGGGCAGTATTGATCCGCCTCTCCACCGGAGAGAGCCGCAACACGGCGTCGTAAACGGCACAGTTAACGTGCCAGATGTCGGCCTCTTCCGGAATAGCTTCACGAAGTTCTGCGTCCACTCTGGCCAGATCTTGTGGCCGAGGGGGCTTTTGGTGGTGTAGCCCCCTTCTGGTTCTGATGCCCTCTGATATGGGTGGAGCGTCTAGAACCACTTCCTCGGCCGGTTGATCGAGCGGTCTATCGACCACCTCTTCAACAGGCCTTAGAGCGACTCTGACGTAGCCTCTGCTACGGAGGTGGGATACATAGTCACGAAGGTTTTGTTTAGAGACTTCGCGATACTCTGGGTGGATATCACACCACAGAGCATGCATCCGCGTCATGTATCCCCTCCGCGCGGGCTCACTGCTTTCGTAGCACTGCAGAAGGCTGTCTCTTAGCTCGTCGGTCCACTCAAAGCGTCCTTGTACGTAGCGTTCGTCGTTACCGGGCGGTCCATCCTGTTGGGCCCCACCACCTTGCCCATGACCCCTATCCGCACGGAGTCGATCGTGGGGGCCCTGTCTTCGGCCTGCAGGAACCGGAGAATGAAGCTCATGGGTGGTTAGCCCAGTAAGCCTACGGCCGACACCAGAGGGGAAGACGCTTTCCCCTCCCGGGTGCACTGGTGCTGCCGGTCCGATTTTACACCCCCAGCTGGAGTAAGTGGTGGCGCTACTCACCAAAGGCTAGGCAGATATAAGTTAGCCTCTCCTGCTTATTATTATTATTATTATTATTATTATTATTATTATTATTATTATTATTATGTAACCAAACACACCTATATGAAGAATGCTACGGTTTTCTTATATTGACGATTTTGTACTTTTTTCTTAAATTCACAATTTGCATCATTTATGTAAGTATTTAGCATTTTGACTTTTGATTTTCTGATTTTTTTTTTATCCGAAATAAAGAAACTACCAACAAAAAAAAAAATCTGTAGAAAGAAAATTAAATTACAGTTATAGGAAAAAAATTGTAAGGTAACTTAAGGTGTTGAATTTGAAAGACTAATAAATTTTTTTGAAATGTCGCCTAGGTATTACAATTATTTTGAAAACTTCTAGTAATAAGTAGCAGGTGTATTTCGAGCCATAAGAAGTGAAACTTCTACTTAAGGTGATAGGTAAGGTACGATGCGACACAGAAGCACAGAAACATGAAAATGGGTGGGAGGGGCGAAAATGACTTGGAGAGGGTGGGATCTCTCTGTTTAGGCTGGAATCTTTTTAAAAAGGTATACTTATGTTCACAATTATTACGTTTCCAATGATTTTTTTTTTCAAATGAGAATGGGGCGGAAATCGGGCCTGATTGACCCTCCTCGGCCGAAAATACAGAATATTCTTTTTTCATCATTTTTTATATCATCTGGTAAACCACAGTTTGAAAATGAATGGCCGCTATGCTGGAGTTACTTCTCAATAAATTTTTACCAATACCGAATTTATGTTGCCGCACACCCAGTCTATAACCAGCATAGAAGAGATATTGCCTTTAGGGGAAATGTTTCTTAATAATTAAAATAAGAAGAAGAATTATTTTTTTAAATAATTTTTCCCATACTCCCCTAACAGTTAACCAATAACCCCTCGAGAGAAAGTGAATCGTATCTAAATCACGACATATGCACAACAAATTTATTTAGCAACGAATTTTTGGGAAAAACTTATAGAAAATGGACTATGGAACCTGGTCAGATAATTAAATTTCACTCAAGCTAGGCAGCTTCTACATAATATTTTAAATATACGCTCATCTACGACACTTTGTTATGTTATATTTATACAATACTCTTTAGTATTGATCTCTAGTATGAATATTTTATAAATGGTTGATGTCCGGTTTAAATATATACAAAGTCGCAGCGACTGTACTACAGCCATGCCCTAAAGATTATATCAACTGGTTGCGAAAATTCTACAAATCCTCGTCTACCTACCACATATCCGACTTATCAGTATTTTCAGTTTTATTCAAACAGGATATATTCCGGTTTACATGGGTATATTGCGGACTATTTTACAACGCAATAAAAAGCATGACACTAACAGTTTATTAACTTCGTTGTGGGTTATCACATCTCGAAGTAATCAAACGAAGAATTACTCATAAATTTTCTTTTATTATGCATTTAGGATGCTGAAATGTATAAGTAACATCGTCGAATTATGAATGTTACATTACATATTCAGGTCAAAATGTAGGTGTACAATATATATGTTTGAGATCAGTAAATTATGATAAAAGTATAAAGACTATTCGATTTTTTTTACCAAAAATTATATTGATAAATTAATTTGATTTATCCCGGGCTTAAGATGAATATTCAGGTTATTTTAAATTCTACATTTGCATCAGTTTCAGGCAAGTTTTGCGCTTTCTACATTAAGATAATTTAAATTTCAATTCCAATATTAAAACTAGAACACAAACTGTATACAGATATAACTGTATTTTCTCAGTTTCAATTTCCTAATATTTTACCGTTTTTTAATTCTAAATCAATATGTAAATTAACAGCCCAAAAAAGAATTCAATAAGATGGGAAAAAATAATAATTTAAAACGATTTTGTTTACAATATATAATGTGCATAAAAGTCAATTTTGGTTTTAGATTCCGGACGCCTGTATCGTTAAAAATGCAACCATCATGCTGCCCCGATGGGTAGTGCGTCATTACCGCTGAACCAGTCACTCCTCCAATCAACCAACATTGAGATATACAGCGGTCGTTATTTTCGTAATGTTGTATTGTCACCAGTGATGCAAAATTTAATTTTGAAAGTTTCAATTTGAAACTTCTGAAAATTTCGATACTCTCATAAATTTTTGAAATATCTGAATTTTATGAGAGTTTCAACTGCAAAATCTGTATTTCCGTTACATCAAACGAAATTTTGCTCGTTTTTTTAAACTTGTTTTTAACCAATGAGGATTAAAGTCTGGTTTTGACATTTATTTTAGAGGTTCGGTAGCTAACCAAACCTCTAAAATAAATGTCAAAACCAGACTTTAAATATAAGAGTCCTGCTTTTCATTTCTTTCGTTCCTTTCTAGGTTCCTAGGTTCTATTATTTTTGCATTAAAAGAAAAACTTATTTTGAATGAACAAATATATCAATATAAGTTGTAATGGTAATGTATTGTGTTAGAGTTTGGATTTTAATCTGAATCTACCGCGGACAGGGACTATATCCTAGCTAACAATTTAGGTGTCATTTGACGTCGACTACACGTCAAACAGGTGACGCCACCCATTTTGATAACCTAAATGGTGTTTTTTGGCACGTCGTATTGACGTGCAAAATAAGTTAAACAGGTATATTTGACCTATTAGACACCTATTCAACGTCGTCGATTACTTATTTCTCACCATTCACACCTTTTATTTGCCTTCACAATTCTGTTTGGTAAAAAACAAAACTTAATATAATAAAATGGTTCATAATATATTATAAGATACATAATTCTACGTGAGTTATGTGAGCATCCTTATCTACATTTTGCTGATGTTACCTAATGGCCACATGATGCATGCTGCTTACTAGACAATAAATACCTAGCTTATAAATAGGAGTTTTGCTATAGAGCTCATTAGATTTATATCCATTCTCGAACTTGCCACATGTGTTTAATTGTAACACTATAAAATAAATAAGTTAATTTCTTTGAGTTGTGAACTTTTGACTTTTTAAAATCTTTTTAAAAACGTCTTTTCCAAAGCGAAAGACTTAGCTGGCGCAGTCGGTGTAGATTTAAGTCCGTCGGTCCGTGCATCGTGCAGAAATCGACGTGAAATTTTGATTTCTTAAGACTTAAATAAAAGAACCTCGTGTTGTAAGTGCATAGTGCAACTTTTCCATCAAGGAAATTGACAACAGCCACTGCAAGTTGAATTGAGTAGATTTGCAAGAAGAACCAAGTGCAGTTCCAGGTGGATAACTTCTCCAAAGGCAGCAGACACCTCTTCCAATCAAGGTAAGTCGAGTTTGTTTTCCTTTGTTCACTTCCTGGGTATATATCGTATAAACCCAAGAAAAGTTTAGTTTAGGTGAGAACATTTCTGTTCAAAAAATTAATTAGGTGAGAACATTTCTGTTCAAAAATTTAGTTAGGTGAGAACATTTTTGTTCAAATTCACAATCACGTGAAACGTAGATTTAAGAAGAAAAAGTAATTTTAAGAAACTTGAAACCTTTATTAATTTTTCACACATCGTAAAATAAGTGAACCGTTTCCAAATTTCAAAGAACCATCATAAATAAAACAAGTAACAATTTTTGGCATTATTTTATATTTCAAAAATAAACAATTCTTGATCAGATCTTGTCAAAATTTTATCATTTACAATCAAATTTAATTTTTATAAGAAAACATTGTAAAATCATATTTTTCATCTCATGAACGATAATAATCAATTAGACTCAATACTTTGTTCACTCAGTTCTTTATCATTAGATAAACCTGAACCAGAAAAAACAGAAAGTCCAGAAATGGCTACTGAAAATGTTATAAATATTAATGTTCTGAAATTGTATGCAGACTCAATAGCACCTTATGATGGTACGGAACTCGAATTAGAACCATTTATAAATGCGGTTGACGAATTTTATGAACTATACGGAAATACCACAGATCGCGGATTAAATAAATGTGTCGAACGCATAATAGCGGGTAAACTAAGACACAGGGCCCGTATGTTAATAGGCGCTCGTCCAGAATTAAATTCATGGGCACTAATTAAAGAAAATCTCAGAAGTACTTTCGGAGACAACCGATCTTTGGACATTTTAGAACAAACATTATTTACCATGACGATAAAACATAATGAAAATCCTATTGAATTTGCTAGACGGATTCAAACAAACCGTAGTAAATTATGTTTTAAATTAAACTCAAAACCTGTCACAGAAATTACCCAACAACAAAAATTAATTTATATAGATCAATATGAGTCCCAAAGTCTAAAAGTCTTTTTACGGAATTTAAACATGCGAACTTGTGATTTTATTAGATCTAGAAATCCTAAAGCATTAGAAGAAGCCATAAATTTGTATATTGAAAATGAAAACTTTATGCAAACTCAAATTCAGACCCAAAATTCAATTAACAAACAACCTGTTAAAACACAAATAACGCAACAAAATTCTAACAAATTCCAGACTCAAATACCATATAAATATAATTATCAAAACCAATTTTTGCAATTTCCACCACAGCAAAATTTTCCTAGTCAACCTATACCAATTCAGCCTAGACCAAATATGAATATTAGATTTCCCACAAATAACCAAGTTTTTGGAAATCAACAAAAACAAAATGTGTTCAGACCAAATCAGAATAGAACCCCTCAACATGCACCTGAACCCATGTCAATACAATCACGGCAAAGTTTCCCCACAAACAGAAACTATCAAAATCACCCACAGCCGAGACTTACCTCTGGCCAGGTGAGACAACAGTTTCCTTGGGTACAACGCACCCAAAATCCAAAATACACTGTTCAGGAGCTACACGCAATAAATGACGAACCATCCGACGTCACACATGATACCGAAAATGCAAATTACCTTTATTCTGAAGAACAAAATAATGAAAATTTCGATAATCAATATTCAATTGCTGAAAATGAAATGTATCAAATACCCGACCAATACCACAACCCATATAACCAAGAATACAGAGAAGACCCTGTAGATAATTATGATCCAAATCTCGAGAATCCAAATTTTCTCAAACTTCCTCAAACAGACAGACAGACATAACATTTAATGCATATATAAACGCTTTACCATACATACAAACAACAAATCCCGATTTAAAATTATTAATCGACACCGGTTGTAACGTTTCCATGTTGAGACCAATTGTAGCCGAATTATATTTTCCAAATTGCATGTATAAAGCACCTTCATTATTACAATCGATAGGCCAAGCTCGCGAAGCTGTGTACAAAGCAAAAATACCAGCTTTTAAAGAACTACAGTCAGATAAAGAAATAGAATTTACGTTATATCCTTTTTCAGACTACTTCGACGGAATTATAGGCCTAGATGAATTACGAAAATTAGATTTACAAATGCATTTTACAGAACAAGTTTTATACAATGATAAAGTTCAAATACCGTTCAAATATCGCGAAGAACATACGCAAACGCATGTAAAAATTGAAATACCACCCCATCAAACTATTAATAAATTATTTTATGTAAATAAACGTGAAGGAAATATTTTAGTTCCCGAACAAAATCTTTTCGGACTATACATTCCTGAAACTTTAACTTATGCAGAAAACTTTCGTGCTAGATTTGAAATTCAAAATAATACTGATCAGGCTTCATGTGTAGAAATTAGAACACCTTTTGATGTCACACTTTATGATCCTGAACAATTTGAAATTTATAATATTGAAGATGCATTACCCGATTATTCTAGTCAAACAAGCCAACATAAAAATTTAAATGACTTAATTAGAACCAGTCATATGAACGAGGAAGAACGCGAACAAATATTAAAACTTATAAATAAATTTCCCGATATTTTTCATCACCCTGATCAAAAACTATCATTTACCAACAAAGTAAAACATGAGATAAAAACTAACGACGAAATCCCCATTCATGTAAAAACTTATCGGTTTCCACATTATCACAAAACCGAAGTAAACACACAAATAAACAAGATGTTAAAAGACGGCATTATTAGACCAAGTCAATCACCCTGGTCCAGTCCGATTTGGATAGTCCCAAAAAAGGCTGACGCATCCGGAATAAAGAAATGGCGTATTGTAGTTGACTATAGGCGACTAAACGAAAAAACTATAGACGACAGATACCCGATACCAAACATAGACGATATACTTGACAAATTAGGCAAGTGTAATTATTTTACAACTTTAGATTTAGCTAGCGGATTCCATCAAATCGAGATGCAACAAAACAGCATCGAAAAAACGGCATTCAACGTCGAAAATGGCCATTACGAATATTTGCGTATGCCATTTGGCCTTAAGAATGCTCCAGCCACGTTTCAACGTGTGATGGACCATGTTTCACGAGAACTTCAAAATAAAATATGTTTAGTCTACATGGACGACATAATTATTTTCAGTACTTCCCTTCAGGAACATATTCAAAATCTAAAACAAGTATTTTCAAAATTGAGAGAGGCTAAATTAAAAATACAATTAGACAAGTCGGAATTTTTAAAACAGAACGTCGAATTTTTAGGACATGTTATTACACCACAAGGTATAAAACCTAATCCCAACAAAATCCGAGCCATCAAAAACTTTCCTATTCCTAGAACAGCACGTGAAATAAAATCATTTTTAGGACTACTTGGATTTTATAGGAAATTCATAAAGGATTTTGCAAAGATCACAAAACCCTTTACGAAGTGCTTGAAAAAAGGCGAAAAAGTTATTCATTCACCTGAATTTTTGTCAGCATTCGAGACCTGTAAAAACATACTTACGAACGAACCACTGTTACAATACCCCGACTTCACCAAGCCTTTTATACTCACCACCGATGCTAGTAACTACGCAATCGGGGCGGTTTTATCACAAGGAACTATGGGTAATGATAAACCAGTAGCGTACGCTAGTCGCACCCTTAACCCTGCGGAAATAAACTACAGTACTATAGAAAAAGAGTTATTATCCATCGTTAATTTTACAAAATACTGGCGTCCAATCCTATTTGGCCGAAAATTCACCATAGTCACAGACCACAAACCTCTACAGTGGGTTAATAACTTGAAAGAGCCAAACAGTCGCCTTATGCGATGGCGTTTAAAATTAATGGAATATGACTATGATATAATATACAAAAAAGGTAAAGAAAATAAAGTAGCAGACGCTCTCTCGCGTATTGAAATTCAGCCTGAAATACATCCAATAGAAAACAAATCTATTGATGGCAATATAGACGATTCGGATCAAAACAAATTAGAAACCGATTTCCCTGAATTAACATTAGATGATTTAGTTGATCTAGAATTTCGATCAGACGAGGATGTTTCCCCCGCCGACTTAACAGTGCAGAACACTCCGAAAATTAATGTAATCTCGGATACGCAAATTTGCCCCCCTAGATCACAGGCGTCAAATGAAACAATACATTCTGCAACCGAAAACCCAATATTAAATATTCCCATTTCAGAAAATGCAATAAATACATTTAAAAATCAACTAATGATTACAGCTAGTAAAGATAATACCTGTACCCACGTGAAACTCGCAAAACCATTCGGAACAAAAACTAGATATCAGATAGTTTTTCCTAGTAGAAATAAAGACATGTTTGAAAACGAAGTAGTGAAAACTTTTAAAGAATATGTAAAACCTAAAACACTATACGGAATACTAATTGACGAACGGATTATGCAAGAAATAATTCCCATTTTGCAGCGACATTTTCAACATACTGCTTACAAATTAGTACAGACAAATAACTACGTTGACGATATCGAAAAACCAGAATCGCAACAAGAAAAAATCAAATACCACCACGAACAAAAAACTGTACATCGCGGTATTAACGAAACCACCCTCGCCCTGCGAAATCTGTATTATTGGCCAAATTTAAATAATGACGTAATAAATTATATAAATACTTGTGTCACCTGTCAGAAAACAAAATATGAACGACATCCACATAAAATTGTATTTCAGTCAACCCCTATTGGACATCGTCCTTTTGAACATTTGTACATAGACACATTTGTTGTGAGCAAACAGAAATTTTTAACTGTAATAGATAGTTTTAGCCGTTTTGGACAAGCTTACCCTATTTGCCTTACAGCTACTCATGTTTGCGAAGGTTTACTAAAATACATGTCACACTACGGTATCCCCAGAAAAATCACTTGCGACCTAGGAACCGAGTTTAAAAATCATTTATTCGAAGAATTTTGTGCTAAACATAGTATCGAATTACATTTTACAACTGTAAGAAATCCCGGTAGTAAATCCCCTATAGAGCGATTTCACTCTACTATACTAGAAGGACTACGTATATTAAATACGGGACTAAACAAGACACAAACGATCGAAACGTTAATGAGTTACGCGATTTTAGGATATAATAACTCCATGCATTCAGCAACAAAATTCACACCTTTTCAAATTATAAAAGGAGATTTCGATAATAAAACGGCATTCGAAATGTCCGAACACGACATTATTAATGATTACGTTAACAGACACAGTACAAACTTACAAATAATAGAAAGAATGGTTAACGAGAATAACGAAAAGAGTAAAGACCTTTCGAAAGTCAACGAAAATAGAAATGAACCAGAACCGATTACCACGCACAAAACCGCGTATGCAAAATTAACTCTCAGAAATAAAATCGCTACTCCCTACGAATCAGTTATGGTCGTTCAAGACCAACAAAATAAAATATTAACAACAAAAGGCACACGCCACAAATCTACGCTTAAACCAGCCAGAAATCTAAAAGGAAAATTACCTGTTTCAGATGCTGGGACTACTAGCCATATTGTACCTGACGTCGCTAGTACAAGCACAAATCAAGATAGATAAAATTTCTAACCCTATCCTTCCTTTTTCGTTAGGCAAAGCCCGAACCACTTCACAAAAACATTCATTTATAAAATACGTTGATTTAACAAATTTTGATGCCCCCATATTAAGCATAAAAATAAATATGAAAACAATAAAACCCATTATAAACGTAAACGACGAACTATATCCGCAATTAAATAATATATATGAACATCTAGAATACTTACTAAATCAAGCGGAAAATAAACTGAAAAACGTGAAACCGTTAGGAAATACTCGAACAAAAAGAGGCCTTTTTAATATAATTGGAAAAGCTTCCAAATGGGCCTTTGGCACCTTAGATTCGGACGACGCAAAACGATACGACAACGCTATATCCATCCTAGAGTCAAACCAGAAAGAGATGCATACAGATTTAGAAAATTATTTAACAATTACAAACAATTTCATGAACGAAACAATATCAACATTCGAAAAAATCACTATTAATCAAAATCAAATAAATACTAGAATAAGAACGATTGAACAAAGCTTGAATAAATTTACACTATTTTTAAGATTGCAAAATTTTCTAGACAATATGATTATAGATTGTTTATCGTTAATTACCATACTAGACAACATACAAGATGCAATATTATTTGCACACCTAGAATCAATACATAGTGCTATTCTACCTATTAATGATCTAATTGATCTGACAAGGATAATGAATACCCTGTATATCGAGGGAACCCCAGAATTTAAAAACATTCAGAGTTATTACGAATTAATAAAAACAGAAATTTATTATGTAAAGCAAACCATATGCTTCATATTTCACTTCCCTATTTTGAGCGAAGGTTTATACGATTATTACCACTTATTCCCTATACCCGCTCTAAATAAAACCATAATCCCCCTAAAACCATTTATCCTTGTAAACTCGACTTATCACCACTACGAAGAACTACCATGCCCACGTATCGAGGACCTGTGTTTGTATCATGTGACACAAACCGTATCACAAGGAGATTGCCTACCCCAAATACTTAGCGGCGCTAGATCAGCACCCTGCCAAACTACAGACGTCGTCATAAAAAATGACATTGTGGAACGAATAAACAACGCCTATGTATTAGCCATACCAACCACTAAGATGACAATAGAAAAGCAATGCGGAGAACACGGTTACAATATCATTGACCAACCCCATCTGATATATATACCCCAAAAATGTAGTATATCTATCCATGGACATGAATTCTACAACATTGCCGGTTTCATCCCTGGAACACCCTTGGAAATCCTCCCAGTGAGAACATTGTCCACCAAGGAGAACAACAAAGAAGTCATCCCCTACAAACAAATAGAAGTGAATCGACTCGCAGACATCAAACGCATGGCTGACGAAACCCATTTACACGAACTAAAGACACTTAGTGACATTAACAGAAGTGATCATACGGACTTATATATATGTTTATCTATAATTATCGTTATTTTATTAATTTGCTTTATCAAATTTATCTACCCTAAGAAACAAAAATTGTTTCACACATTGTTCAGCTTTAAGAAAGATGCCGAACGAGAGAACCAGGACACACCCCCTGAGAATTCATCGAAAAATACTGAAAAAACAAAATCCTTTATTTTTTCAGCTTAGGGATGGAGGAGTTATGTGAGCATCCTTATCTACATTTTGCTGATGTTACCTAATGGCCACATGATGCATGCTGCTTACTAGACAATAAATACCTAGCTTATAAATAGGAGTTTTGCTATAGAGCTCATTAGATTTATATCCATTCTCGAACTTGCCACATGTGTTTAATTGTAACACTATAAAATAAATAAGTTAATTTCTTTGAGTTGTGAACTTTTGACTTTTTAAAATCTTTTTAAAAACGTCTTTTCCAAAGCGAAAGACTTAGCTCGTGACAAGTTTCGTTAGCGGCTCGTTTTTTACGCATGATTCGCGATAATTTACATGGGAAAGATTTTTTTTCTGTTAATATTATATATTGTACCTTGAAATATTACAAAACCTGTCCTTAAAAACATCAATTATCATAAATTTATAAAACATAAATATAAATTGTGACAACCTAATTTTTCAATTTTCATTTTTGTAAATTTTTCGTAATCCATTTTGTTTTAATTTAAATTTAATATTTATTAATATGTTTAACGATTATTTATGAATTAAAATATCTTCACAAACAAAGTTTACATTTTCATGGCGAGTTTTCGCCATTCCGTTTTTAAATAAGTATGGTTGCTCTCTGCCTATATTACTTAATAAGTGACATGAAGGGGGACGGTAGCTCAGTGGTTTAACGCGTCTAGCTTGCATACTGGCACACCTAGCGAATCAGGTTCAATACCTGCTCACCACGAAATAATTTTAATTATAAAATTATCCCTGAGCTGTGGTTTGGACTCCAATATAAACTGTAGGACCTCGTTTCTTTTTACCCAACACAAAATCATTCTGGATTTTCAACAAGTACCTCGAGTTACCTCGGTGACTTGAGAAACGGTTAAGAAAACATTTTAAGAAAAACATTTTTAAGTCATCTTGGCTTTTTGGTGAAAATTTAAGGACTTCTGGGATCCTTATTACATACCTAAGAAGTCTTGTTTAAGGAATACGATTACCTATTTAGTAATTTCAATACATTTCACCTATATCTTCTAATAGGGTCTAACGTTAACTTAACCAAAATTATTTAATAAGTTATTTAATAATCGTATTACTTATTAGGTGACAATAATATACCAAATTTTTCCCAATAGGAGGGAACTTAAACATTACGTAATTTCGACCTGCTTTGGTCGAATTTCTTTTAGATGAAGTCGTTAACACTTAAATTGTTAGCTGGGATTCTTAAATGAGGGAGTGGAAAATGAAATATTTTATGTCTTTTTCTTGCTCCCGAAATGAGCATTCTCTCCAGTGGACAATAGGGGTCCATGAGATTTTGAAAATATATTGACACATTATCCACTCATGTATTTTAAAAAATGTATTATTATTTTTACTTTTCACGAATATAATTGTAAGTTTTAATCTTATCAAGGAGAAAACAAAATATGTTTTTTATATTAAAAGGACACACTGAAAAGAAAAATGTATGAGACTAGTTCCAAAGTGGGATTTATTAGTCATTAACCAGCGGATATTAAAAAAATTACAATTACAATTACAAAACTTAAGTTTCATAT
This sequence comes from Stenurella melanura, assembly GCA_963583905.1. Classification (NCBI taxonomy): domain Eukaryota; kingdom Metazoa; phylum Arthropoda; class Insecta; order Coleoptera; family Cerambycidae; genus Stenurella; species Stenurella melanura. Next base: position 140,139,379 of record OY757311.1, read on the forward strand.
CATTTCATGAAATATTTCAATGAAATTCCACTTAACCTTCATAATATCGGGGAAATAATGAATTAAGTTTAATAAAATAAAAGTTTCATTGAAATTTCACGAAAGTTTCATGATGCTTAATGTTTAATTTTATGTTTCAGAAATTTCATAAATTTTAGATGAATTTCAAAAAAATGTCATTGAAAATTTCACAAATTTTAAGTTTCATGAAATTTTGCATCACTGATTGTCACTATATTTTCAGGTAAAGTAACGTCGCGCTACGAAATGCTAAAAAAACCATTATTATTATCATTAAAATGTGTTTGCTTTATTTATCTATTAATACATTTCAAATAGGCATTTATGATTTATCTCATTCACATTTTATTTGATATGCAATTCTAAATATAAATTTTCTGTTTATTACATGTACAATATGTACACATACATGGGATAGAATGGTTAAAAAAATTAATAAATTTATTTTCTTAGAAGAACGTGGTTTATATTTCAAGTACACAGGGAAATCGAAATCAAACCCAAAGCCCCGCTGCATATATAGATCGGTAGCACGAGAAAGATTCTGGTGAACAATTAGCTAACGTCTGCGTCTCATGGAGACCTTTCTTAAGCACGTAAAATCGACTACGAGATATTTTTTATCATTGCCACTGGCGCAAAACAATTTTTAATTTATTTTTTATTTTGTAAAATAAATGCATCATTTTTGTCAATTAGTTCACGTCTGCGGTGTTAATATTAGTTTACTTTAGGAAAAAAAAGTGACGGGTAGCGCAATCGCAGACGTGTAGGTGGCGCACTAGTCTTTGAAATCGGCAATCGCATTTGTATCGAAAACCGGCTTTTAAAAACAATCGGTTCACGTCTGCGAAAGGTGTCACCCCTTATATAATGTCTTTTTAAGTACCTGAACAATCTCCCAGACGATTTGGCTGTGTATGTGATGTTTTTATACATTTTCGATAATGCTACCGATTTCGATAATTTTGTACGATTGGCTAACGTCTGCGAAGTGCATTATCAAAAACTTTAAGCCAAAAGCGTTGTATCAAATTATTCCCAGACGCGTAGAACAAGCCCAGACGCTTGTCTGTATGCTTTTACTTTGTAAAAAAAATATTTTTTTTTGAACACTTAGTTTAGATCTGCGAATGGTTTTTTATGCAAAGTACGTCACTTTCAGGCCACGAGATTATTCGCAGATGTGTATATTGTGCATAGTTGCTTATATGAGTACGATCGCATGAATTTTATTTGCGGTCGCTTAAAAATAATGCTTTCAAAGAAAGAGTTTTTGTTTGATTTTATAGTCGGTCAAACAAACATTTAACTATTTACTACCGTGACAATGGCAAGAAAAAACTAATTCTTATGAAGTGTGGTAAAGACAAGGGGGATGGACGCGGCAACACCCACGTCACTTGTTGAAAGCATTTTCGTTGTCGCCAGGATGTAAAATAAACGATTAGGCCACAATGGGTGTTAAAAACCAAAGATATCTGCATTACAAAAAAAAACATGTATTTGTAAATTATCTTGAACACGAGTAAAACATTCATTCATTCGTCGTCATCGTCATCATCATCATCCAGTTCAACGCAGCTCTCCTCATCCTCATCCACAGCGATTATACTGTCGTCCTCATCTGTTGGTAAAAAAAAATTGCTTGTATTTGCTTCATTATTTTGCAATTATTTTATCGTACGTGGAGCTTAAGATTAGTCGAACATTAAGCTTTCTTAAAAACGTTTGTGATTATACGTATTAAAATCAATTAATTGAGAACTGTAGTCAGTTTGCTTGTATGTGTGTATTAAAGTTTCGACAATAACTTTCATGTAAACACAGAATGTAATACTAATAACACACAATCGGCAAATGATGCCCCTTGCACATGTTTAATTTTATTGAAGTTGATAAAATAGTTTAATAAGTCTCATTGAAATACAACTCTTAATAAAGTATTTTAACATTGGAAATGTTTAAGGAGTCGGGAATGTAATGGTAGATATAGGGGGACATATACATCGAAAGTGAAACATATGTTCGGGCGTCACCGCTCGACGCAGGGGTGATCAGATCGGAGTGATTTGAGTGGCGTTGTGTAGGTTGGACCTCTGTGTATCGAATACAAGTTATCCGGGCATTCGAAGTTTTCGGGGGCGGCAAGGGGGAGGTCAATAGTGAAGATCTGCGTTTTGACTATTTTAATAAAATTATGCCGAGGTTTAAGTGCGATATAAGAAAATTAGGGTGGTCAGATCGGGATGCTTTGAGTGACGTTGTGTGGGTTGGACCTTTGTGTATCGAACAAAAGTTGTCCGGGCATTCTAAGTTTACGGGGGCGGCAAGGGGTAGGTCAATAGTGAAGTTTTACGTTTTGACTGCTTAAAATCATTGAATGGTTATAAAAAATAAAAACTTTTGGGCATTGAATTGGACGTAGAACGGGGCCATAAGACCGATGCTCATTTTTGAGATTTTTAGGGAGGGAAGAAGGGCGGCGGGTGGCAAAATGGGATGCTAGCAGAGCAGACAGGTAAGTAAATATAAACAATTTAAGTTAGGTAGCCCAATATTAGTATATTTTACAGGGTGTTACCAGAAAAAATGTCCATTTGTGCAGAAAAATCACCTGTATTTCCTACAGATTTCCTACAATTAATCAACAGTGGTACACTTAGTAAATTATTGTTGTTAACTTGCATCTAATTATATTAGACTCTCCACACATATAAGACAAAAAACTTGTACTAATCAAGAGATACGTATATGATAATGAAAATTGTGACAGTAAAACCGAAGTAAGTCATGTACTATAACTGTTTTTTTTTTTTAATTCAAAATCAACGCTCCCGCAATGCTGCTAATTCGATGGAAGGCGCTGCTTATACATCACACTTATGGAGCTTGTCTCCTCTATTTGTTAAACTCTTTGAACCTAGCACGCTCGAGGACTAATAGGAAAAATGACAACATCACCAAGAAGGAGCAGTGCCGCCAGTACCGGATCAAAGGAATACCTTTCAACGATCAGTGGTGGGAGTATAACGGGTGCTCTCATTGAAATTGGGCAAGACACTACGAATCGTTCGGTATATGTTTTACACAGATGTTTCAAACTATTAATGTGTAGTGTAGACGGTATTTACACACAATTCATATATTTATATAGATATACATGGTAATTATAATACATTTCATGACAAACCATAGAATACACTAGCTAAAATGATAACGTGCGGAATGTTCGTGAGCACCTGATACATTAATTTTATTGAAATCTATGCAAGTGGTAGGCGTCTGCAAAATTCACTATGAGTAAACAGAAATCAATTATTAACGCGGTTTGCACACACAGATGTAAACTGATCGTTCCACTGTGTATATGGTTTTCAAAATTCTTAATGTTAATGTTAAAAATATTTATGCGGACGCTAAACGTCTGTGAAAAATATTTTAATATTGTTATACCATTATAGCAATAAACAAGTTATTCGCAGACGTGAGTTGATCAGTAAAAAATGTGTGTTATTTTTTACAAATTAACTTTTTCTTTACTTACACTTATACACGCGCGCAACGTCTGCGAATGCGTCCATAAGTATCGGTATATCAAAAAATTTGAATATCTATTTGTGTGAAAAGTGAGCTTATTGTACAAAGTTACCGGAATCGATAGCATAATCGGAATTGTATAAAAATATCATGTACACAGCCAAATCGTCTGGGAGACTATTCAAGTACTTAAAAAGACATTATATAACGGGTGACGCCTTTCGCAGACGTGAACCGATTGTTTTTAAAAGCCGATTTTCGATACAAATGCGATTGCCGATTTCAAAGACTAGTGCGCCACCTACACTTCTGCGATTGTGCTTCTCGTCACTTTTGCGCCAGTGGCAATGATAAAAAATATCTCGTAGTCGATTTTACGTGCTTAAGAAAGGTCTCCATGAGACGCAGACGTTAGCTAATTGTTCATCAGAATCTTTCCCGTGCTACGGGTCTAATATTGTATCACTCGTTAAAACTGTGTGTTTCTAAGTGAGTTGATTGCTTCACGATGCACATGATGTCAGCGGGAGGAGTTTACGGTGCGTCACTTGGTTTGTAAGTTTCGATATCTATTTTTAATTAAATAATGTTTTCTCTTTAAATATTTTTTGAAGTTAATAGAAAGCAAATTTGTAACTCGTTTCTTGTTTGCTTTTTGTTTTTCTTTAAAATAATTGTAAGTGGTAGATATTTTTATCGATTTCTTGGAGCCTTATTTCATAATTAATAAGTAGGTTAGCAATGTAGTTAAGTGTGCAATACAGAATACAAATTTCATAAAGCAGTACGTCTTTCGATTTCTAAGAAACTTATTCACACTGACTCGATGTCTTTGCTTACTTATTCATTCAATTGGTGGCAGTGACTTGATGTCTTTGAGTTTGAGTTTCCGTGTAAGGATACCACTTCTACCGGGAGATTAATTCACCCATCCCACTCGGAAACTCTTGTATGGAAAAATACACTGTAGCCTTTTCGGGCTCCTCACTTTTTCTAATACTCTCTAGCTCTCTTATCTTCTATTTGCTGAGAGAGCGGGGCAGTGGTACAGCAATCTCCTCTTCTAGATTACATTCTCCGTACTTGGAATTGTGTGCAATTCTCAACATATCAGGGTATTTCTTTAGTCTGTAGTAAACCTACAAAAAGTGTAGTTATTCCTAGATAATTGCCTAACATAGGATTGAGTGTTGCTAAAGCTACTCTGCCGTGTGTCAATAGCTTTCTACTTTTGATCATTCCAATAGGCACAATAAGGAGTGGAACTAATATGATTCCAGCACTGTTCTGCTCTTCTACTCCTATGAAAAGTTTTGTGGGGAATCGATACGCTGCTGAGTCAATTAAATAATTACACTCGATGAAAATAGAGGATATATATTGCTACACTGCTGTACGTTAAGTTCTGAGCCAATAGGATCTTACATCTTTGTAGTTATTTATATTAAATTATCATATTTTGCTGTATATAATGCACATTTCATGGGTTGAATAACCATATTATGATATAAATTGTTGAAAAAATGTGATCCAGGAAGTCTTTGCTATGTGATAGTTCATTTATCAAAGAACAGCGAATAAAATACTATTATGTTTTCTATCACTATATTTACACTAAGTTGTGACAATTTGGCCATTATCAAACAATTATTCAAAATATGATGTATTTTGATATGCACAACTTTGTGTAAATATAGTGGTAAAAAACATAACTGTTTCACTCGTTATTTTTTTTAATGTAAACATTGTTTCCTAGCGAATTTATTACATTTTATTTGCAAACAATAATTTGTCGTTAATATCAAGAATATTTTCGATTTACTTAATAGATATAATATTTACACAAACCATCAAATGCTCTGGCAGTCGGTAAAGATCAAACGCCGGAATATTTGCCTCCTAAATTATTTGTTTGATTTTTTTTTTTCTGAAGATATGCCGATATATATTATGAAAAAGCTTCGTTTTTTTATAACGAGCAGCATCATACATATAAAGTATATGGAACTGGAATGATGATGGGCTACACAAAATTAATAGCTACTCTTGACTATTAAAATAGTGTATTAAGTATTAAGGTCAGTGAGTGTTCTTTATTGGTTGAGGATATCGAGAAAAAGTATTTTCAAAATTCCGGAATTTTTTCTTATAAAAAAATTAATATTTGTGTTATTACGTGATTATCTGTTTTGGTTGTAAATTAATTGATGACAATGTTCTTTGGTACTTCAATGATTTAGTTGTAATGAAACATATTCTTCATAGGAGTTTGCAAACAGCAGAAAAAACTATCTAAGAACTAAAAGGAAAAATTATCTGTAAAAATATTAACGAAATATCTTCATTCTTTCAATAACCTAAATAGGGATGTTTTCTATTTTTTAATTGTAATAAAAAATGATAGTTCTAAGGCTACAGAAACACGTAATAACCATTAAAACGCCTAAAATCTTTTTTGTTGAAAATAAACTGAAAATAAAAACTCCGAAATTAACGAGGCTAACAAACGATCCCTGCAGAGAGAGTAGCGCGCGTGATGTCATAATGCTCATAGCGGAACTCGTATACCAACGTGATTGGATTGTTTGTTTCAGTATTGTTTTATCTCTGTTTTTGTAATGATGGGAGACTCAAAAAGTGTGAAAGTTAATAGAAACAAGTGTTGTTTTGTTCCTGGATGTAAAAATACATCAGTAAATAACCCAGAAAAGGTTTTTACATCTGTGCCACAAAATGTAAAAAGAAAGAAGCTTTGGTCCTTTATAAACCAATGATATTTTTTAAAAACCTTTGTTACCTTGAACGCATTTATCGAAATCGGTCTCCGATTGTACAATATTATCGCATCCCTGTTTCCAACGTATCAAAGCACATTTAATATAGGACACACTGTATAATGTACTACTAAAGGTTTGGAACTATATAGTACTTATTACTTGTTTATATAAAACAGTACTTAGTGCTTCGCTTTTACACCACTAGATTGAGGCTGATTGATGTTTATCAAAAGGCCAAAAATTCTGAAACCATGATAACATCCACAGTTAGCAGATTATGCGAGTCCGCCTTTTGAAAACCTTCCTCCATTTTAGAAGTAGTATGCCTTAATTAAAATAAAAGTCGCAAAACGAAGAACTACTTGGACACAATTCGCAGAAGTCAGTAAACGCAGACTAATTCTCATTAGGGAACATCCATAAATTACGTAAGACGAATTTTGACGTTTTTCTGCCCCCACCCAACCCCATGTAAGAAACTCTAAGATATAATTCTTCATCCACCCTCTCCCCCTATTTCTTACATAAGATATTCAATGAAATCTTACGTAAAATCCTTTTCAAATACCCACCCAACCCTTATAAGATTTTATAAGATATTAGCAGAGACTCACCCACCCTCAAATAACTTACGTAATTTATGGATGCTCCCCTGGGGATGGCAACGATGTATCGATATAAAATAAATATCGATATATTAATCCTAAACCATGAATATATTCATATTGTTTTTTGGTTGCAATATATCGGGTTAAAATATCGATATTTTTCTAAATATATCGAAAACTTGCATATTACCCCCCGCTCTTTGAAATTTCAATCGAGATAGAAATTGTATTGCGAGAATATTACCCCCGATCTTCGAACTTTTAAATCGAGATAAATATTGTACTTTAAGGAATGCCACCCCCCCCTTTCCGAAGTTATGCCTTAAGCAATATTCATTAATTTTTGACATTAAATGTTAATTTACAAAATATACCGATACATAGAAATATCGATAATTTTTTGTTGACATATCGAATATATTGATCTGAGTCTTGTGATGTATCAAATGATTCATATATCGATATATTATATTTTTTTGCCATCCCTAATTCTCATATGAAAGGTGCATGAAAGCTTAGTCACTATATTCACACGCGTTTAACTATGAACAATATGACGTCACGGAGCGTTTCGCGCATTCAAATGAATATTCTTTAGGGGTTTTCCCACAGAACGGATTTGTTGATTTTTGTAAAACTTTGTGGATATTATTATAAGACTATTTTTAACCATTTTATGATTTTTAAACATGATCTAATTTTATTGAAACATTCTTTATAGGATTTTGCAAACAGCAGAAAAAATAACTATCTATAACTAAAATGTTTTCTTAAAATGTTTTCTTAACCGCTTCTCAAGTCACCGAGGTAACTCCTTGAAAATCCAGAATGATTTTGTGTAAGGTAAAGAGAAACGAGGCCCTACAGTTTATAGTGGAGTCCGAACCACATCTTGGGGATAATTTTATAATTAAAATTATTTCGCGGTGAGCAGGGATCGAACCTGCTTCGCTAGGTATGCCAGTATGAAAGCTAAACGCGCTAAACCATCATCATCATCATCATCAAACATATTTATTCAGTTTTTAAAATACAATTTATGCCTCTCCGGATCATGACCCGGAGCCAACCGTACAACCACGTCGCGCAGCGTCGTGGTGTTAGTGCGGTTGGACGGGTCTTGACCGGTTCGGCTCAATAAAATTTATGAAAAAGATAAAACTCCTGCCGCCTGTGGCGGCTTAAAATTATCAATTTGTTTGTACATGTTAAAAACTTAACTAAAAACAATGGATATAAAAACTTAAATCTATTTTGTGGGAAAAAACACTTTTTAAAATTTTGTTGCTTAGATGGAGACGAACTCAATTGGAAAAGCTCCATTTAAACAAGTTACCCCAACAGTCTGCTCGCCGCTGGGAAATTTTGGTTGTGGGAAAGGAAGATTGAGTTTAAAATGATTGGAATTTTTACAAAGGTTTATCGGTCTAAATTGGATTTTTAACAAAAACGTACAAAATGACAAAAATTACAAAAATACAAACATATAACAAACAAGAAGAAGGAAAGAGATAGATACAGAATCTTATAACTAAAAGAAAAACTTTGTGTTGAAATATTAATGAAATATTTCTACACAAAGTTTTTCTTTTAGTTATAGATAGTTATTTTTTCTGCTGTTTGCAAAATCCTATAAAGAATGTTTCAATACAATTATAAGCAAACAAATAATAATTCATTTTTAAACATGATCTAATTTTTTTGCGAACATCCCTATTCTGGTTATGCTAGCAATTAAAATCCTAAAATAAATTTGTCTATTTCTTATACAGAAGTTATCTATCATTCTGTTTTTTGGAAATGCCTTTGAAACTGTTTTCGCCCTTATTCCGGAGCACATCAGAAAGATTTTTTTTGTTCTCGTAGATAGTTTTTTCTGCTTTTTGCAAAATCCTATAAAGAATATGTTTCATTGTGAATGATTTAGATTCTGACATCGTGAAATCAATGACAATTGGTCGGTTTGCTTAAACCCACTTTTGTGTAATTTCCTGCAATAAACTATATAATAATTATTTATTGTAAAAATCAAATATACAAAACATTTCAATTGGTACATTAAAACTGTAATCGTTATTTATTTTTTTAAATTTACGAGCTATTTTATACATGTGCGGTTACCATTATGTTGGTTATTCCCACGGAATGCTCAATTGTTAACATCTGTTGCGTTTTATTTTTGATTTAATTGAAAATTAATTTGAGGGGTGGAGTTAAAAATGTAATTGGTTTGGTTAACATACATCAAACAGATTTTGTATCATTACTGACTGGTGAAACCAAGGAGTGATGATGCATAAATATTTCAAAGGCCGTTGCTTAATTGTAAATTTTAATCAATAAAAGCATTAAAATACCATATAAACTTAAAAATTGTTGAAGATAAGACTACTGAAGAAACTAAAATTAGTGGTTTGAATTAAGAAATCTCACAAAACTCTAATTCTTCCATGGACCGTTGTAAGAAATGAATAGAAAGATTTTGAAAATGATTTTATACGAATTTTATTTCTTTATTCCCGTTTATTTATTTATTTATTTATTTATTTAAATACACTATCCTACAGAACATAATTCCAATTACAGGACAGAAACATATAAATAGCAAAATATAAGAAACACGAAAAAAAAAGTTCAAACAATATAAGCAAAACAATTACTAGTAAAACAATTATATAGAACGGTAGTGTTAATTAAATGACCAGTAAATGGCTGAAAGATTATAATTTAAGTAAAATAACTATGTAATATTGAGCATAGTAGTAATTCAATAAGGCAACTTCAATAGAGCAAAAAATAATCGTATTTAAAAATACAGCAAATTTTATCAAAAATTTGGCTTTAATTTCCTTTATCTTACGGCGGAATATATCAATAGTATCCTTGATCTTAGAATAATTAGAGCAAGATTGAAACATTTGCGATGTTTCCAATAAGTTTGTGCTAGGAGTGGGTAAATGAAAAATCTCGAGAGCACAATGATAATCTTTGGTGAATGTAAAATTTGCGGACGGTGAAACATATGCCTAATGAGTGCATGGATCGTCTTTCCTTCAGCGTTACAAAGTCCCTTAAACTTAAATTAATTGTAGTTGTTAGCAGGGAAGCGAGAACAAAAGCACAATCTCAATATTAATGCGAGAATGTTATCAGAACCTACAGTTATTTTTGGTTGTGATTTTCGAATATTTGTTATCACCAAGGGTCGGAATTTTTCAGAGTTAACAGAGTCGGTCTTGATCTGATATTCAATTTTTCAAGAAATATTATAACATAAACATTTGGGTTTTGACAATTGTGAATTTGTAACTGCCGAATAAAAGATGTAATAAAAAACCACTGCCTAAGGAATCACTACTTCCACATCCAGATTTTGCATCCAAGTCACTTTAAAGGAAACATCTTGATTATATATGCACTCTAGTATGTGGAAATTATTGTTCATAGAATCTTAATAATATTTGGGACCGAGGTCATAAAAAAATTTGGCCACGGTTTTTACCATATACGTTAGAAATGAAGTTTCTAGCTTGCTCTACTTATTTTCCCGTATTCACAACCTATCACATCTCACGCCTTCAACGGAATCATTTCATTCAGATTTCATTGCAATACGTATACATACATGTACTAATTTTCAAGTGAATATCTCAATTTCATGTTATCAATCCCTTTAATAACGGAGTGAAGGTGGTAGGGGTTGAAAAATATAAATAGGTCTCATGTATTGTCAGCACATGTAGATCACCAACCTATGAATTGGCTAGATATGTAGCTAATATACTGCAACCTTACATAGGCAAGACAAGTAGCTACGTGAAGAACTCAGGACACTTCGTGGGAATTCTAGAGGGTTTAGAAGTAACGAATAATGACATCATGGTTAGCTTCGACGTAGAATCTTTGTTCATGAACGTATCGATTGATGAAATAGTTAACCTGATACGGCGTAAACTTATACCCAGAGGCCTAAGAGAAGACATTCCGGATCTGGTCCGCGTGTGCTTATCGGTGACTTATTTTCTATGGGATGGTGATTTCTACGACCAGAAGTATGGAGCAGCTATGGAATCACCACTTTCACCAGTCATCGCCAACATACTCATGGAAGAATTTGAAGAACAAGCTATACGCTGCAGTGAGAAGAAACAGAAATGTTGGTTACGCTACGTAGACGACACTTTCATTATATGGCCCCATGGAGAATCGCCGTTAACTATTCTCTTCGATCATTTAAACAATCGCCATCCAAACATTAAGTTTACGATGGAGACCGAACAAGGGGGAGGTTTATCTTTCAAGCAATGGTAAACTGGCCTATGGAGTTTATAGGTAGAAAACACATACTGATCGTTATCTGCATGCTACATCACACCACCATCCACAACAAAAGAGGTCGCTGGTAAGAACTTTATTCCACAGAGCTACAATAATATGTGATGAAAAGAGCGAACCCGAGGAACTTAAAAACGTCCAACAAGCACTAGAAAAGAATGGTTACAAGCAAAGAGATATGCAACGAATTATTAACAGACAGAGAAGAACAATAACTGAAGAGAAGGAACAACCTACAATATATTCGTACTTACCACTCGTCGCCGGAGTCACGGATACTCTAAGAAGAATTCTATTAAAAAAGAAAATAGATGTACGTTTTCGAACAGTGAAGAAAATACAACAGTTGCTTCCCTCAAACAAGGATCCCATCCCTAAACTGTTGTCGAAAGGTGTTTACGAGTTGGACTGTATATGCGGCAAAAGTTACATCGGACAAGCAGGGCGAAGTATCCAGAGCAGAATCAAGGAACATCAGAGATATACTAGACTCGGATACACAGATAAGTCGGCTGTAGCAGAACATGTTCATCACAATGAGAACCATAAGATCAAAGACGAGAACGTTAGAATATTGAACATAAGTGCGCGTCATTACCTAAGAATTATTAGGAAATCACTGGAAATTATGAAAACAAATAAGAACAATTTCAACAGAGAAGATGGGTATCGTCTATGCAATACATGGAGACTGGCTTTGCCAAGTACCAGTAATGTAATCGGTCACGATCAACGGAGCACGACGAATGTGCAACCAAGCGTAGCAGAGCCCAGGTATATAACGAGTATATAACGAGGAGCCGAACTCAACAACTTCAGTCTTTGGAACCCTTCTGAAGAAGCTGACAGCATGATCAGCGAAAAGTCAAGCCAAGTTCGACGACCGCGGCAGAACCCGGAAGAAACTACTTTATTGGACGACGGCCGTAAAAACCTGCATTGCACTATTATAAGGTTTGTCCATACCTCATTTACTACATTATGACACACTAGTACAATAAATAACTATTAAAATAAATGTTGATGAGAATCTCTTAGTTTAGCGATTTTCACAAAATTGCTCGATTTGCCTCTCCTGAATTTTGAGAAGAAAGGAGTGGACTAGAAATAGAACTAATATAGATAATTTTTGTATAAAATAGAATTTTTTATCTTTTGAGAAAAAAAATCCTAACTGCAACCGTTAGCAACCTATTTGTGGAAAAACAATTTCAAGGTCATAGCGAAGAAAGCTCACAAGGGATCTTTGAGAAGTTTTAGTATGTTAAACTACACGTCAAACTGAGCATCTGTACGAAAATCCAGCTTTCTATAATTTTTCTCCTATTATTCCTATAATGACTGTATTATAATATAAACAAGACAGTTAAATGAGAAAATAGTAGATAAATAAACAATAAACTGCTAGTAGGTAGGTATACACTCTTTATATTACTGTAAATAATATAATTCTATCGGTAAAGGTTAAAGCTATTAGTGACATTATGATTTTTTCTCAGTTTTATTTAGTATACCAATGGATTTGAGGCGGTCCTGGGAGATTCTACTTATATGATTAGGTAAACTCTACTCAGCTCAGAACATAAACAACTGCATGCTTAATTGAGACTACATCCATCAACTTTAATATTGCATGCAGAACTCCACAGACCCCTTTACTACAATGCTTCACAAAATTGATCGCATATTAATCCAATTAACACACACAATCGCTTGGTTTTCAATTTCCAATTTCTGAAATCAAATAATCATAGCGCTGTTTTCGAGCATCAAATAATTTAGCACAACCATATTCAGTCAGTATCTGTAAACACATCCTAAATTGTCGTAAATAATCTAGTAGGCAATGGCGAAACGTCAAACACCATTATTGGACATATATGCCGTTGTTAGATGACTGCATTGGTGATAATCCATCACCAAAGAGACTAGAGCATATCATTGTTCGATTAACAATTAGGGAATGTGATTTTAATCCTGGATTTTATCATCTAAATTTATGGCTGGTCATAAATATCCAGTCTAACAATAGTCTAGATTTTATTTTCAAAATTAACTACGTATTTGTACGTTTATTAATAGTAGTAATATTTCGTTATAAACATCTATGAAATCGGTTTATCAGTGCTATATAAATACATGTTATATGTTATGTTTCCATAAATAATATATCGCTTGTTTTGTACTCGTAAATTTATATTAAATTCACCTAATCCGTTTTCATCAAATCGGACTGTCCCCAGTGTTGCATATTAAAAACATTCGTAAACGAAATTGTCAACCTATTTGTTGTTTAATATTGGAGTCTGCAGTGAGAGATTCGATGTGCACAGCGACATTATTCACGAATTTTGTACGCGGCGTTCGCCATTTTTACAGTATATGCCCAATTTGAATTTATATGTTGTCATAAATTTTTGACAAAATATAAAACGGTACATGCTACACTATAACGACTTTCAAGGGGAAAAAACATTACATATTGAGTATTTAAATATGTGTTCTATTTAAAGGTGAATTATTGTTTGTTTGCTTATAATTGTAATGAAACATATTTTTATAGGATTTTGCAAACAGAAGAAAAAACTATATATGAGAACTAAAAAGTACAATATATAGTGTGAACCTAAATAAACGCCAAAAATTCATATCTTTGGTAGGTATGCGCCATTTGTCAAAAAAAATCCTCGAAAGGGTCGATTTTAGTTTTGTAAATGCTACATTTTGTCACTATACCAAAATTTGTGACGTCATTGGCTTTTGAGTTAGGACATCATCAAGTTGCCTAATAAAGTATGTAGGAAAAATAACAGTTAAATAGTATTTAATTTACATAATTCAAGAATTTAGAGATAAAAATCACTGGGAAATATAAATGCAACTGTTTTAAAGTAGATGAAGTTACCTTGTATAGATCATGATGAACTGATTACAAATCTAGCCCCAAAAATGTTGTGACAGGTGAAGTTTTCGAGCTATTATAACCTAAAAGTTAATAATCTTTAACAATCATCTTCATCCAGGGTGTTACGATCTATTTTCGCATATGTTCATTTAAATCTAAATATCGCAATTATTCCAATGTTATCGAAACTACATAGTATAACTAGTTGCCTACCATTGTGCTCCATGTGAGCCATGCATGGTGATGAAGTTAGGACTATCAAATTGCTGGCAACGCGATGCATCACGGAGGTCGTTCATTAATTTTTTAGGGAAGCGAGTTCCTAACGTCCGGTTATAACCTTTTCAAGATCGTTATTGTGGATTAAACTTATTGTTTTGTCAATGGAAATATGAATATGATATTATGTGTGGGAAATATGCGTCGTTAGGGAGATTTATCAGATTTGTAGTTTACGCTGTGTAGTGGCCACTTTGAACACACCCATGAAGAAGTTCGGTCATCCTTGGATTTTTGACAGAGGTTTCCGGCTTGGCCATTTTTTGGTGACTTTTTTGTTTGCCTGCCGAAGATAAGTTGTGTCGCTGAGCATGTCCATAGAAATTTTGTGAGTTTGATTCTTTAATGGGATTTGGCAGTATTTTATTTTGGTATTTGAGTATAATTTTCTGTTAGGAAGTACTGCTATGGAATTTCCGGATCAATCAACTTGCTAGAAGCACATGGCAAAGGAATTCTTTAAGCCCACTCAACATCTAAGGTATATGCCTCTAAAATCTCTTTGGAAAATAGATTTGTAAGGTTCGTTATTTCTTTATTGCAATTTTACTTTCAATTCTACTTTCGATTTTACTTTCAAGTTTACGTTTTACTGTTACCTTTATTTTTGACTCTTACTGGTATTGGTTCCTGTAGGTTTGACCCTACGTCTTACCTTTTTCGTTAGTTGTAAGTCTGAGTCTAGATAGTACGTGAACTGTGGTTTTGCAGAAACTTTGGTTGTCAAGCTGTTGGTTGACTATGGAATCCTGTGTTGCACCTGTGAGACTCTCCTGCGTGGTTCCGTTGGAAGTTACGCTCCCCTGGTAGGCCTACTCTAAACATTGTGAAATCTGCTGGAGGTAGGCGTCTTTTAGTAGCATAACGAGGGACCTGGTACAACATCCCACCTTCCACGTGAGGCATAGAGAGCCCGTCAGGTTTTTGCGGTACTAAATTGTAATTTAATGGCCGTCATTCGACCCACGTAACTATAGTTTCTATAACTATTTTATTTAATATTTTACAAATTAAATTGTCAGTTTTATTTAAATATTTTGCATATAACCAATTGAATTTTCAGTAGATTTGAACACGAAGCTTGCAGCTGTTCACTTCCTTTGTCAATTTAACCTATCGTCACTTACCTAATTCACCTTATCTTTATTATTCAGTAGTTTAATGTAATCTAATCCAGTATACTCTGTGGGTCATATAATGCATAGTAGTAGTTAAGGTTTTATTAACTTTAAGTTGTCGTACATTTTGTGATAGGTTAAGTTTGGGCCACACATCCAGGAATATTGATTGTGTGTAATACTATTTCTGTGGGATATTGTTAATAATCGTACCTAAAATTCATTATTAAATCTGTTTCTAGTAAGACACTTATTTGTTTTCACTAGCGTACATCCACCACCCCAATTCACCGAAGCCACCCCCAAAGACCTGACGGCCGTGTGAGACTCTTTCGCCACCAATTGAATGCAGAGAGGGGACTACACACAAAATACGAAAATTTTGTTCAGGGCACAGGGTGACCACCCTACCCTGCAGTATAACTGATACATCAGCATCAGCCTCTAAAGTTACAATTTCTGTACTACTTCCCTTTTATCTGGGAGCCATGTAACAATGGGGTATCACATTACATTGTTATGATCTGACTTTTTTCGGACTACTCTATCCTACCATTCATTATTTTTTATTTTCAACCCGAGACGGTATACCTACGTGTTGATAAAGTACAAGGAGTCATAAATATTTAGAAAATAGTGTTTTTTAAAAAAAACTGTAGATACAAAAATTGGAACTAGAGGTTTCTTTGAATTTAAACTTTCTGTCAAATTCAGCGATCATTTGAAAGTCAATCGTTTAAAAGCCAATACAGACAAGATAATGAAATAATAATAAATAACGTGTTGTACTAGTTGCTCTTGAGGTCTATATTTCTTTTTCAGATTTCTTTAAACGATGCGCAGTTATTTTGTAGTCTATGAAGTATGGAAAAATTTTGAACTTTTCAGATCTTTCGAATCGCTTTATGCTGTTTTAATATAATGCATGAGTTATGGAAAGAGTCCTTGATTGTCATTCAGATTTTCAAAGGCTTTTTAAATAATGAAATTACAATAAACATATTATTATTAATACATAATTTTATTTTTTTTTGTCCAACAAAAATTTTTTGAAATATTTAGGAATCTTTGTCGATCTACATGTAGGTATACCCTTTCACATTAAAAAGAATCAGTGAAGCCGAAGTCATCTATTTTTCAGTTACTGTTTTTTTTTTAATATCTCGCTTCTATTGGTAAGATCTGAGTGAGTCAAAACCAAATGGCTCGAAACAAATCTTATTTCACAACTATGCACTATGACTCTTTAAATGAATGACATAACATCAACCTTCTGTAAATTACTTCGTTTGTAGCGTGTAAAACTGGATAAAATTTTCGAAAAAATACTTCTTACTTACTTCTTACAAATAAAAGATGTAAATTAAAAAAAAATTAAACGGCTAACGACAGTTCGCTTAGTGAATTATATTTGGGGAACGCATCGTAGAATAACGAACCTTATATTAATGTATAGGTTTTTTATGATATTATGATATTGATATTAAAGATATTAAATTCCCAACTTGCAATTTGATGCTTTGTAGAAGCTGAAAGAATGTTTACAGAACGTTTCTTATAAAACGAGATTGTTGATATAAACATTTTAAAAACATTTATACAACTCTTATAGATGCAAAATGGGTACAGTTTATAAAATAATGTAGTTCATTAATCTATTTTATTATAGCTCTCATATATGTTACAAGATAATTGTATAAACGTTTACATAGGATTCAAAAAATTAGTAGAGGATAATTATAAAATTATTCGAGATACGACAAAACACTTTTATAAGCATTAAAGCAAGCAAGTAAAAATTCTTATTTGCCATTCTCATTATAACACTAGCATCCAACATAGTTGGATAAATGTTCGTAAATTGACCAAGAAGTGTCGGGGTCATTACTATAAATCTGTTATAAATCATTTGTCCTCCGTGAGCTAAAACATCCTATAGTAATTGCTGTACAGACGTTTATAAAACAGCGAAAAAAAATTCTGTAAAATGTTTTATAATTTAGCTGTAAGTGCATTCTTAGGCACTTGCTTATATGATGATTTAGTTGCAAAGACTAAATAGTCACTTTGGCGGTTTTAATAAAACAAAGATAGCCTTTGCAGAGTAGTAATGTAACAGCAATAAAATAAAATTGTAGTATTTTTTTAAATTTATAGAGCAACTTTGCTAGTTGGGTTGTATTATTATTATATAAAATATAAACCAGCTTAGTGACTCATTGTTTATACGATGTTAAATTTGAGACCACGGGGTTCCAGGTTCGAATTCTGGCTAGAGTATGGAAGATCAGTAGCGTCTTTAGTATGTTACAGTGGTCTAGACCACTGGAGTAGCACAGCATGTCTAGTCGCTGTTCTCTCCTGAATTCAGTCTCGGCTGCGGTAGATGGCAATGTCCCACAGAATGGTTGTTGTGTTGTTGTCTCTGTGCGTGTGTCCCAGTTGGGAGATGAAGTAGCTATGGGTAACTTCGCCGTTAATATAAACAAGGCTATAAGCAATTATTTTCACATACTGTAGTGCAAATATAGTATCGAAATATTCTTGTTTCAAGAAGACTTGTATGGGAAATCTGGATGTGGAAGTAGTGATTCATTAGGCTGCCGTCTGTATACATACATTACACAGGCCTTCTAAAAAACAAAATTTTCTGCTCCAAGGACTAAACCTACCATTTCTTAAGTATTTTTGTGCGCTGAATCCAAATTTTTAATTTAGAAAATTTTCTACCTCGCAGATTTCGAGTAAATTCCGGTTTTTTCGTCAAAATACGGTTTTTGCCAAATTTCGACGTAAAATATGTTTACATGAGGGATCCTTACCCCAAAACATAATAAAAAGTACCATTTCCTACGAATTTTTGGGCGATGATTACGAGTCCTTCCTCAAAAAAGCCGCTCTGCCCTCTAAAGGACAATAAACCGAAAACTCAATTTCATTAAAAGAAAGAAGTATGAGGTGTGTTTTCCCATGTATTTTTTAATGTTAAAAAAGGCAAAAACTCAATTCAATTGAAAAGATAAGTGCGAGATGTTAAAAAAGGCACTTCTTTCTCCAAAGGGCGATAAAGGGCTAAAAAGGGCCAAATATTAATCGTTTATTGCTCTAAAGTGTAGTGTTTTTTATGACTAACCTAACCTGACTTAACTAGTGTAAACTCAAGCATGCGCTGAACCTTTGGAAGGGCTTTAACTGTTCGTAAGGGTCCTATCAGGTGTTTATCTCTTTTGTGGCCAGCCACGAACCTTGATTGATACTAGTTAGGGCAGGTTAGGCTATTCATAAAAACACCTTCGAGCAATTAACGATTAATATTTGGCGCTTTTTGGCCCTTTGGGGAGCCGAGTGCACTTTTTGAGTTTTTGCCCTTTCTTGCCCTTTATTGCTCCTTGGAGGGCAGAGTGCACTTTCTTAACATCGGACTCGGATTCAACAATAAAACATACATAGAAAAACACACCTCGCACTTCCTCTTTCAATAAAATTGAGTTTTTGCCATGTTTTCCCTTTATTACCCTTTAGAAGGCAGAGCGGCCTTTTTTACGAACGGATTCGTAATCATCGCCCAAAAAATACGTAGGAAATGATACTTTTTTATGTTTTGGGACAAGGATCCCACATGTAAACACATTTTACGTCGAAATTTTGCCGTATTTTCATGATAAAAACCGGGATTTACTCATAATCTGTGGGGTAGAAAGTTTATTTGAATTCTGATTCAGCACACAAAAATACTTAAGGAATTATAGGTTTAGTCTTTGGAGCAGACAATTTTGTTCTTTTGTAGACCAGTGTTATTTGCGCCCTCTTATTTTGTACGAAATGATTTTTATTCATAATTTGCATGAAAATTGGAAAATAAAAATATTTTCAATGCCCGTTTTTGCACAGTTTTTAATGAATGCGTGAATCCATGCAAACACTTCTTTTATTTCAATTTCCTGGTGATTGAATGCTGAATTTACCGGTCTATGTTCCACTTCCTCGCTAAACCGCATCGTTTTATAAATTTAATGATAAAACTTTTACTGTCACAAAACTGCACTTGGTCTATGAAAATTTCAATATTCTGCAAGCGCAACAAACTTTTAAATATTTCATTAAAACTATCCAACACGGAAACGAACATCCATCCATTTCTGGTTAAGCAAATAATAAATAGGTTGTCCCTCCGGTTTACAAACTATCCGACCAGTTTAAAACGCACCAACATTTTGCTAACAGATAAAGCGGTGAGGATACCACTTAATCAAGGATAAAAAGGATTTCGATCTTGTAGAGTTTATTGCAAGGATATGTCATGCGTAATGACCACTGCGCCCAGCTAATTTTACATGCTTGCTGGAGTTACTACAGACCATTTCTAAAATTTATGACATTTGTCCGATGACGAACTAGAATTTCTTCGTTTAATTAACAAGTTTTACGAATAATATGGCGTCAATGATGTTAAGACAAGAAAAATAATATTAGCTGTTATGTATCTTAGAGAGAGTAAATTAACACTTGCCATTACTAATAATATTTTAAATAAACAAGGAATATTAGGCGAAGAAGTGGTTACAGCTTATATAGGGTTGCTGGTGAACACGTACAAATAGTTTACATTGGTAAAAGAAGTAAGAAAGTATTAAAAAGTATTTGATTTGATAACAGTTTCTCTTATAAGTATAGCTATAAGCTCAAAATTGCATGTTATTTCTTATGTAGGTTAATTCTGGTAATTTTTGACTAATATTCCGCCACTACTTTTAAGCTCCGCCCTCGGGAAGGTTCTATTGGTTGTGGGATGTAGGATGTAGGATGTAGGATCTAGGCTCTTTTTTATTGGGTGAGGGGGCCTAGGCTTAATGGCAGATGGCGTTTAGACTCTCCCTATTGGTCAAGGGGAGCAATGGAGGCCTAGCAAATCAGAATACAGCAGGGTGTATTTCAAAGATGGTGGCCCTGGCTTTAGGCACTTACTATACTTACTTCTAATAGTCTTCGATACTTTTCTCTTTAAGTACTTTATCTTTTTCCAATACATATGGTGCCTTGAGTGGCTTATACGTCTCGAAAGTTATTTTATTAGACACCATTATTAAATTGGTCTGCATAACTCAAGACAGGTCTGTAAACAGGTCTGTATGACTTTCAAACAGGGTCTCTACGATTTTCAAATAGGTCTGTACGATTCTGAACAGGGTAAGAGAATAGGGATAAATCGATGATGATTAAGGGTTAGACGAAGGGTAAAATGAGGGCAATTATCGCAATTATCCTCGTTTTACTCTTAATTATCCAAACCTGTTTGAAAATCGTACAGACCCTGTTTGAAAATCATGCAGATCTGTTTACAGACCTGTATTGAGGTATACACACTAGTTTAATAATAGTGTCTTATAAAATAACTTTCGAGACATATAAACCCAGGGTGAAACAATATCTATTGGAAAAATATAAAGTACTTAAAAAGAAAATTAGAAAAGCATTGAAGGCCATTAGATGGAAGTATAGGAAGAGTCTAATACCAAGGCTACCTTCTTTGAAACACCATTCACAATGCTGTATTCTGATTTTATAGGCCTCAATTGCTGCCCTCGATCAATAGGGAGAGTCTAAACGCCATCCGCCATTAAGCCTATACCCCTCGCCCAATAAAAAGGAGCCTAACCAATAGGATCTTATGCCCCTCAGCTAATAGACACCTCAGCCAAGAGGATCCCACGTCCCACAACAAACAGGACCTTCCCAAGCGGAGAGCCTAAAAGTGGTGGAGGGAAAATTAGTCAAAAATGACCAGAATGAACCTCCATAAGAAATAACATGCGATTTTGAGTTCGAACTATCATAGCTATACTACTATTATATATTTTCTAAAATCACAACATTTTCGATAACGATGGCCAAATTAATCCAAGTTCAATGCTGATGATGTCAACTTTAATTACGAGTATTAACAATAAAAAATGCAACATACCTTTCGTTTTGCATTTACAAAGAGTATAATAATGATTAAACACTTGTCGACAATGTTCAGTGTTTCGGTAGTTATCAAAACTACTTTAACATCTGCATCACCCTACTTCATTACTATATTTTTAATCAATTCACATATTTCTGAGTCGGGTGTTTATTATATGTCTCTTTCAACGTAATTAAAAATTAAATTAAATTATTTATTCTCTATTAATCTGTATAATAACTCTATATTAATTTGATATATTTGAAACGACAGCTTATAGGTACAAGTTTATAAAATGGCATTTATTGCCTGAAGGCTTTAACTAGGTGACATGTTATCGATTTGTAACAACTAAAACTCGTATTTAATTTTAATAACAGCTCATTTTTGCAAATTAAAATATTTTTTCCGTCGTTAAATTTTCATGTAATTGTTTAAATTATTCATATTAGTTTCATTTAAAATAACTTTTCGTATAGGCAATAAATTGAGTATAAATACCATAATGTAACTTTTAACTATGTGTATAAAAACAACTTATTTTCAATTGGAAAATGATTTCTATCAGCAGGATTTCGGTATGGCAATGGGTTCTCCATTGTCACCGATTTTAAGAAATATATTTATGGAGGATTTTTAAACTAGACATGTTCAAAATTGTGCATACAGACCGGTTTTCTGGTGATATCTTTGCAATCTGGCCTTACGTCTTGAGTTACTAGATAGTTTTTTAGAACATTTAAATAATAAAGAACCTTCTATTATATTCACTTTAGAAAAGGAAACTAGAAATGAGTTACCATTTTTAGATGTTTTAATTAAAAGAGTAAAAGGTACACTTGAAACAAGTGTGTATAGAAAACCAACACATACCAACAGATATTTAAATTTCAACTCGTCAGTCGATGTACGTTAAGAGGGGTGTTATAAAATGTTTGTATGATAGGGCCAAAATCATTTCTTCTAATGATGAAATAATGAGAAGCGGTTTATAAAAGATATTCTTATAAATAACCAATACCCTGAGGGTTTTGTCGATAAAACCTTTTTAAATATTGACAATAACAATCAGGTACGACGAAAATCTGAAGAACGTTGCACAGCGTTAATTCCTTATGTATGCGAATTATCCGAAAAGTTGCGCTGTATCAGTGATAGATTTGATATTAGGACGGCATTTGAAACAAATAACACTTTAAGATCTATTCTGAGAAAGACGGAACCGAAGAACCACGAGCAAAATTCAAAGAACTGCATTTATAGTATTCCGTGTGAGTGCAACAAACATTACGTGGGTGAGTCATCCAGATCGTTTAGTGTAAGATTGGGGGAACATCAAAATTATACCAGAAAAAATGAAATTCAGAGGTTCAAGATCTGCGAACAAGCATGCGAGAACGGTCATAGAATAAACTGGGACTCGGCAAAAATTTTAACAAAAGAGGCAGATAGCAAAAAAAGAAAAATTGAAGAATCAGCGATAATATTATTGAATGAGGATAGATGCGTGTCGAATTGTTCCGTGGATGTCTGTAAAACCTGGTTGCCAATGTTAAAAGAACAACTTCAGAAATTTAACATTGTATAAAAATAGAAAAAACTGTTAAATATATCAACAGTTCTATGTAAATAGTAAGTATCTATGGATGTTGAATATAACAAACATTCTTAGAGCTGTGTATTTATCATACACAGCAAAAAAGATTTTTCAAAAAGGCCTCGAAAAAGGAAACAGATTAGACTTCCGAAACGTCGGAGAAACATTTAATTTCAAGTTTTTATACTTATTTGTGTTATTTATTTAAAAAAGCAACTTCTGACTGATTATTTACCAGTAACATACTGCTTAATTGTGATATTTTGTAGATTCCCCGAGAACCGCTTAAAAAGAGAAAATACATGTGGCAGGAAGTCCCAACGAATTAGAAGAGAATAAAAACAATAATGCATCTCAAGAAAAAAAACAACTATTTTACCATCGTATGAAAATACCAAAAAACACTTGCCTTCAATTCATAAAAATTAATTTCCGTCATGGCATACTATAAGCTGCTCTACGCTATAATAAATATATCTAAAGCCTGAATTATACTCTTCGCAAATTCAAAATAAAGAGTATATTGCATTCGATTGGCTGATCATATTACTCGCATAGAAAAAATTCTCATATCACTGTATTGGTGATTGAATTCTGAACCACATTTAACATGTCCATCCGTCTGTCTATCTGCCTGTCCGTCTGTCACGTTTCTTGTAAGCACGATAACTTAAGAACGAAAAGTCCGGTGGTATTGAAAGGATAGTATGTTAGTGTTAGCTAGAGGAAGAACCTTGTTTTTTCACAAAATCGGTCAATAAATAAAAGCTATTAATTATTTGAACTTAAAATAGAAAATTAGGTTTTAAAATTAAACAAAAAATGTCTAAAACTAATATTATTTACAAAGAAAAAAATACTGCGAAAAATATCCTGTAGAATGTGCAACAGTTATATGAAAAATGCAGTAAATCGGCGAAAAATATAATGGTTAGCTTGTTTTTTAAACCTTGATCAGGAGGAAGTATTAATATAGAGTTAAAACTAAGAAAGCTATATGGCATCCAAAAGCTCTGAATAGATGGTGTATATGTAAGAAGAACCATTAACTAAAATTAGAATTAATTTTTCATAAGCATTAGTAAATACAGAAAGGTCAGCCATAGTCGGTAGTAACTCTACATTCTGCAGTCTAGTCGGCAGTGGCGGTAGTCTAGTTAATCTGGTTAGCAGTTCAGTGGGCACCATTTGCATCAGCGTTAATAGACATCAGTATTACAGGCTGAGAAATTCCCTGGTTGAAGACAACAAAACAATGGCATGGTTGCGGAAGAAACCTAATTTATTACAATTGTCAGGAAAAGATTTGTTGAATTTTCCAGAGATGGATGAAAAGCAGTTAAAAATGTTCTAGTTTTGTGAAAAATCTTGAATCATAAATATAATGTATTACTTGATACATAGAAGAACATTGTTCTTATGTAAAGTATGTTCTGGCTTGATTAAAATAAGAAAGTAGTGGGAACACATCTGTTTCAACTATAATTTCAAATTATTTTGATATAGTTACCCGACTCGCCCATACCGAAAATATTTTAGGATGTAACGGTTTACAGCAGGTATGTGAACCCTACCCGCAACAGAGACGAATTTAGTATTGTCAGTGTGTCATGGAATATCTAATTTAGTAGAGGTATCCACGCCTTCGAATGCCGTCAAAATCGCCAAGTAACCCATTCCAGCAAAGTAACTTATGTTTGACTTACCCTACCGTGAATCGTGCAGGGAGACATTTAAAAACGCACAATTATTTACTGTGACATCGATTCACCTCATGAAATTGTTGACCTTTGTTCATAATAATAAAAGTAAATTTCTAGTCAATGGTGACTTTCATGCCTACAGCACTAGAGGACGAAACAGAATGTGCACGATAAGGCACGATCAAGAGTATTTAAAAAAATCTCCTAACTATGCTGGCACAACTCTGTACAATAAGCTGCCATTGGAAATACAAATGTCGAAGTCTTGTGAGGTTTTAAAAAAAAGCTGAAGGCTTTGTTATTGACTGGTGCATTTTATAATATTCAAGAATTCATACATTCTTGCTCTAGTTAAGTGAATATAGGTTATGATTTTATGCTCCTTTTATTTATTATCTGTTTGCACTATACTGTCAATTTGCATGTATTGTTTGTTGTATTTATTCTTGTATATTTATTTGTTATATATTATTTATGTATTTTGGACTTAAATGTTTAGTGTGTTATTTTCATATTTACATTTGTATACTATTATTTTACCATTTCTGTTGACTTGCCACATGTACAAACTATGTATCTAAAGCGGTTAATAAAGATTATTATTATTATTATTATTAACTAATTTATCAGCTCTCATATCGAAAGAGGGTCCTAATGGGCCTCAGAAATGGTTTGTTGGACTTTTGTCGACAGTTGCACAACTTCTCCACAAGAAAAGAAGATGGCGGAATGTTATTTCAAGAATTCGTGTCTTAAAACGTCTATCTTATACAGAATCGGAAAATACACTTCGTGATATAGGGAATAAACTTCGATGTGTGTATAAGATGGACATGAGCTCGTATATGTGTACTTATAGAATTTCAAAATCACTTACGGTTTTTTTTTAAATAAATCTAAATCACAGAAACGAAATTTTTGTGTCTGAAATTTCGACGTGCGGACAACTATATTAAATGTTCAGTTTTTTCATATATTATATGTTTTAAAGATCAACAAAGTCTTTACAAATAAAATTACCTCGATATCTTATACAGTTTTTGACTTTTTAAAATAAATCATAATTTAGATTCTAGTCTATTATAGGACTCAAAAACGACCGCTCTCGTCGATGTCTTGCTAAGTTTTAAAACGCTTTATTTTATGTAAATATAAGCCAACGGGATAACCAAATGCCATGTCGGTATTTCTGAAAATGGGTTTTTCTCCAGTAATCCACAATTCAAGATGGCGACTAGGCCGATTTTTGAAAAAATCATATTTTTGGTAATAATTGACCAATTTTTAA
Organism: Stenurella melanura; assembly: GCA_963583905.1. Lineage (NCBI taxonomy): Eukaryota > Metazoa > Arthropoda > Insecta > Coleoptera > Cerambycidae > Stenurella > Stenurella melanura. Next base: position 140,165,497 of record OY757311.1, read on the forward strand.
TTTCAAAAAAACAAAATGCTTACAAAAAATGTTATTTACGAAAAAAAATGCTAGAGTTAAAAATATTTAATACCTAATGGAATATTCCCAAAAAAACTAAAATTTTTATTTTTTCATTTTATTTATCGTTTTTTGTCTTGAAAACAACAGGCCATCTTGTGCCTTATGGGCGCAGGTGATTTCCAAATGTCGCAATAAAAAATCGACAATAAGTCGATTTTCTCAAATGGCACCTACTATTTTTTCATTATTCGAGTAAATATTAAATTTTAGGGTGAGTTATTTGAGCATTCCCTATACCTAACTTCACTCCCAATCGAGTTATTCAATTAAAATCAAGAAATGCCTTATCTTGCTGAGATATTGCTTGGTTTTTCAAGTATGCTATGGAAACAAATAACAATACGGAAAATTGGATACATGCCAAAAAAATCTTATATGGCATATTTATAATTTAGAATTATTATGTACTCAAATCAATATGAAATATACTGGGACAAATGTTTGAAATAAGTGGATATCGAACCGACAAATCGTCAGAGGGCGAATAACTAAAGAACTTCCTCTTTTATTTATGGAGAAAAACATTTGGCAGAATTTAGGTTACCAGCTTCTTATGGAATCGCTAAGTGTTTATTGAAAAATATACAATATTTGCCGTTCCCTTCGACATCGTTCGATTATTCCTTGTGTTGGATCCAAACGTCCCCCAGGGCACGTCTCTGAGGAGAAGGCAGGCTTGTGTCCTGGCTGTATATCACTTTCCTTCGCTTCGCTCGAGAGTACACCCAGCCACAACCAAGGCATGTATAAGATATCTAGCTTTTTTTATTTAGCAACTCGTGTTGGCATGAACTATTTGTCACAATCTATTTCTGAGGAATATTTAATGGCGCGATATTTTATATCGCCCAAATGGAGCTAGCAAATGTTGCCCTTATATATTTATGCATTTTCAGATCCTGTTCAGTACACTATGAATAAATTACATGAGGAATTAAATGCAGACTCTGTTTACTTTCCATAAATTTCCTTTTGCAGGGAAAATTTATGCATTTTTACATGGCAAAATGTTACTTACAGTATGATTGCACTTCATGAGTAATATATTGTGGGCTATAGATTATTTTGTGTGCATGTTATATGGCTCGTTCTTTTACTTCTTATTCTGAACTTTGTTCAATAGTTGATGAAGTAACCGAGGTCGTTTACGGAAACTGTGTATTTTTCACAATATTGGGTCTAAAAAGTATCCTGGTTTTAAATTTTCAGCATCTACTTACCTGACCTTTCCAAATTATTAACAGGAATTTGTTCACATGAAGCACGAAGGTCATTCAATATTTATATGATAAATTAAACCTCTCAACCTATCTTTTAACTTTATAGACCATGTGGAGTTACTAATCATTCTAAAAATTCCTATATAAATCATTGAAGATATTTACATATAACTTCCCTGTTTATTTGCCACCTTTTATACGGGGTGGGGCAATAGTGTGTCGGACTTCGATAGCTCGAGTTCTATAATAACTGGAAATTTAAAAAGAAAATACGAGTAAACTAGGTAAAAAAAAGTCTATGACCAAAAATAATTTTTGAATATACAGAGTGAGCCGAGACAATATTACAGTATCAAGTGCGTAGGTGGTGGGGGAATGATGTGGTGTGTGACGTTTCCTTTACATCTCACCGCCACATTATTTGACCCACTAAATATTTATACGAGTGGTCATGTTGAGTTCGTTGGAAAAGTGTATAAGGCAGTGGCTACTCCAGCCTTACTGACGAGTTCAAGGAGTAGCCACGGAACGAAACTCTAATATTTCCAAGCTCCACAATTGGTGACGCCGACGTGACACGAACACGCAACGTGACTTACGACGTACTCTACACCTACTCTACACCCTACGGAGACACGCGTACAAGCATGTTCGAGTTATTTCTTCCTCGAGCATTGCATTGCTTAGCCCTTCTCCTAGGATTGTGCTGATGCGGATACAGTGCGTCAAGTCAAGTGTGGAGTACTCGCTTCGTTCCTGCCCAGTTTATCCATCGTTCTTCTTCTACTATCAGGTTTCTCGTGACTTTGTCACTGGTGAGGGAATGATATGGTGTGTGGCTTTTCCCTTACATCTCACCGCCACATCATTTGGCCCATTAAGTGTATATATACTAGCGGCCATATTGAGTTCGTTGGAAAAGCGTATAAGGCAGTAGCTACTCCAGCCTTACTGACGAGTTCACAGAGTAGCCACGGAACGAAACGCTAATAACATTTTTAAGCTCCACGCTACTCTTCAATTTTTTCCAATATAAATGTGAGGAAACATATTTTGGTTGATATTTTATTGAGGTTTATTCATAAATGTCGTAAATTTTATCTCAAAGTATTTATCGACTATTTTATAAGGAAATAGGTATTAAACAACACCCAAGAGAACCTGAAAATAAAATATGAAGCAGTTGTGAGAGCTTTCTAAACAACTACTTTCTAATTTTAATAATTTTTGTAACTTATTGTTGCAAATATTAGAGAGGAATTTATATAAGTATAGGAATTACTTAGTTATTAACTTCATACTTTTTTTAAAAAAGGGGACGTTCTCAATTCGACCAGTATGTGTATAACTTCCACATTCACATAGTGGAGTGGAAGTAACATCATAAAAAGAATACAGGGGAGTGCCTCAATACCTAATAAACAGGATAATAAAAGCATGCCTACACGAAAGCACCGTAATACAATGGTTTGGACAGACGACGGAATCAAAAATGAAGAACATAAAAGTCAAACAAGGATGTCCGGTATCCCCCCGACTATTCACCACAGTCCTGGATGAAGTCATAGAAAGCACAATAAGCAATAATCAAAATTTCAATGAAAACGCTGAAACGATGAGACCTCCCATCTAGTGGGGAAGAATACAAAATAGGAGACATCCTGAGAACCACAAAGAGAATGATATACCTAAGAATATATTATCTAACGAATCAATTGAAAAGAGGAAAGCAGTAAGGAAAATAATCAAATCGGCCTACAGAGTCACAAAAACTATAACACTACTTTTCATTGAGGAAAATAAACCACCATGGAGTTTAACTACAAAGATATACACAACCAGCATAATGCCTATGATGATATACGGAGTCAAAACCTCAGCAACGACAAAGGCGAATAGAAGAAGTTTGAGACGAGCCGAAAGGGACATTGTACAACTGCTAGCAAAAATAGGAAAATCACAAAAACGACAGAAAACGTCAGCATTACTAGAGGGGAAAACAATAATTAAAATAATAGAATCATACGCAATGAAATATTGGGGACACGTCCAAAGACAAGACACAATACACCTACTAAAGAAAGCGCTAAGATTGAATAGCAACTAACTGAAAATAGAGAGGCCATGCTACTCATAGATAACAACAATCTAGAGAATTATGAATAGACTAGGGAAGGATTATGCACACTGGGAAAGAACGGCAAAGGAAAAGACAATGCCCACCTTATGCTGGCAAATCAATCAGTCAATCAATATTTGGCATCCTTCCACTACCCATAAATAGCTCTCAATATTTTAATGCGACATTTCATATACTTATATCTTCGATGGGTTGTGTATGACTGTGTGAAACGAATAAACGCTCCGCCCCACGGAACGAGATTAATATCTCGTCAAAAGTTAGTTAGAAGTTATTTGTCACATTTTTGGCAAATAATTTCTTCTATTGAAAGCATTTCAGCATATCCTTTTTTAGCCATATAGGCTACGGGAATAAAATTAATGCACGAAATGAAATAGAGCATTAAAATAAAATTAAATAATTCTCAGAAATTAAAATCAACTAATAATTAGTAATAAATAAATTATTCTCATTAGAAACGAAATAAAAATAGAATTAAGTAACTCTCAGAAATTAAAATCAACTAATTATTATCAGAAATAAATTAACGAAGTAGGGGTTCAAATAAACCACCTTCTTGTGCCAAACAATACCCAAACCGATTATAAAATGAATCTCTCATATCATTGAATTGATTTGGGGTAACGTTTGCACAACGTTGGAAGTTTTTCCCGTAATAGAAATAAATTATTGGCTCGTTCAAGACATGTTTTTACGCGGTTTCCTTTAAAAGTCCCACAGAAAGAAGTCATAAGGTGCTAGATCAGGTGACCTGGGGGGCCATTTTAACATTCCCCTCGTTCTTATGAAACGATTGGGAAATGTTCTTTTCAGAAAGTTAATAACCGTTCCTGTATTGTGACTTGGGCATCCGTCTTGTTGAAACCAAATGTTGTCAAAGTTGACAAGAAGATTTTGAACTGCAGGAATTATTTGGTTTTCTATATATTTGGTATAAACTGTCGGCATTTTAATGAAATTGAGATTAATGTATTTTATCCCACGTCTTTACGGCTAGGCTACTGAAAGCAGGATGCGTGGTATCAACAACGAAGCCAAGCGGTGGTGCTATGAACGAATACCAATGCCCTGCGTTCATCTACGACAAGGCTGCTCAGATACACGCCAATATTCTTGACTGTGATGACGGTCTCGGATGATTAGAGGTCGAGCTTGAGCTTCTTGCTCCAATCATCGTTGTAGACCTGGACCGGCCTCGTAAGGGGTGGGCTCGCTTTTTACGACTAGCCCCCCCTGCAAATGCAGACGGTGTAGGCGAAGTTAGCAGAACTCCCCTGGTCCTGGCTTTTGGACCCTGCCAGCTGGGTTGCTTCTTCTGTCTTGAGTTTATTTCTTCGCTGGCATGTCGGCTCCCGGGAGCGTCTTTCGTCTGTCGTGAGAGGGAACTGCTGTTGCTGTACCGTCTCGGAGTTTGGAAGTGTTTGGAGGTGTGTGCCTAGTCGGAGCCGAGGGTGCCAATTGGCATCATGTGCTCCGATTTCGTCGCAAGGGAGTTTTGGGCTGTGTAGCTCAAGGATTGTGTTCGGCCAAGGACGCTTGTTTTAGCATCGGGGGCCGTCACGGGCTAGGGTAAGGGTACCTTGTTTGCTAGATACTCCCGGGATCGGGTGATTTGGGTGTTTTGGTCATTGTCTCCTCGCGGCGTGGCTTGAAGATCGGGCTGAAAGGAAGGCTAGTTATACTTACCCATTATTCAGGATCTGGAGCTTCGGCCTCTTGTGTCTAGGAGCGTCGTTGGGGTCGTAGTCAGTCGCCTGTCTGACCAGCGGATTCCCATGCTCGCTCTGTCCTGGATGACTTCAGTTACTGGGGTGTATTCCAGGTCTCTGAAGATGTCGGCGTTTTTGACAAACCATGGTGCATCCACGGCGCACCTGAGTGAGACGTTTTTCACGGCTTGTATCCTCTTGAAGTAGGTGGCGTAGGTCAGAATGGGTGCAATGAGGGCCCTGATGAGCGTGAGTTTGTTCCTCAGGTTGAGTTGGCTTTGTCTGTCTATCATTGGATAGAGCACAGTCCTTCTCGTCCTCGCCTTCTGTATAATCGCTTCCGTGTTTTGTTTCCACGGTATCATGCCATTGGATGTTGTCGCCGTTCATGGAAACGTGTCCTGTGGGAGTTTGCTTTCTGACTCTCTTGAAGAGTACGGCTTTGCTCTTCTCCGCATTGATTTTGATTTTTGACTTGTTGCACCACTCTTCCAGAAGGGATGCTGCTTCCTGGAGGTTGCAGGTGGCAAGTCTTGCGCTCCATGATCTTGCGATGATGGACGTATCGTCTGCGAAGAGCGCCAAAGAGGTCCTTGCGGTTCTTGGCATGTCGGAGGTGTAGATGGTAAACAGATGGGGGGAGAGTACCGATCCCTGCGGTACGCCTGCTTCCATTGGCCTGTACTCACAGATACACATTTACATATTACCAACTACAAGTTCCGAATCTGTATAGTCCACTATACTTTAACTTGGCCGGCCGCTTCGCCGGCTGAACTAAGCTTTGTGGACATATGTGAACAATGCTATCGCTTTGGGTGCAAGAGATAGTGAAATCGTACGCGCACTTATTAATTCATACACAAGACAAGTTTAAGTTTACTCGACTCAAGTAAAAGTTCATTCATATCTAGTGAGCGGCAGATTTTTCTAACTGTAAATTTTTCAAATGTGTTTCCTGGTATTTAAGAGCCTAATTAAATTATTGACAAATATATGCATATTAAAGCTGACTTTATAAAAGAAAGTTGCATGCAGTTACGATACTCTTTTCAACTTAAACCAATTCCTGAATAAAAAACAAATAGTTTGCCATAAAACTTCGAAGAGAAATCCTACCATTTCAGAATGTTTCGTGTTCAATCTAAAGAAGAGTGTCTATAATAATAAAAATAGAAACAGAAAATCAGTTAAAAATGATAGACATTGAAATAAAGTTTCTCCACTTTTAAAGAGTGCTGGAAGAGGTCCCGCACTACATCAACCTCTAAATTGGGAAAGTTTGTAGTCGCCCTTGAAGAAAACAATGAAGAACTTGCCGTGTTTACTTCGAAAGTAAATAAACAAGTGCTGGAATTTAATTGTAATTTAATTAATTATTAATACTAGAGCATGTTGAAATAATTTGATTAAAATTTAATTAACTGGTTGGTTTATCTAAAAATTATTTACTGTGATAAATTTAATGAATCTCTTCAACATTGCAGTGCAATTAAATTGCATTTCCTATTACATGGTGAAACTGAATACAACAGAAAAATCAACATTTATTATTTCATATTATGGAACATACAGCGAATTTGCTGGTGCTACCATTTTAATATTAAATACAACACCCTTATATTTCTACAGACTTGGATGTAAACATATTATGAAAAAATGCGAGGTCTTGGCTTCTAGTACATATACAGAATTTCAAGTTTCTGTACTCTTACCAGCTTACTTTATTTATTTACCCCTATTTAACCCCAACCCTTCAACGGAATAATCCCAAAATACAATCTGGTTCCAGATGTCATTCTAATATATACGTATACCAAATTTCCAGTGAATATATCAATTTTATTTTATCAACCCCTTTAATAATGTAGCGGGGGTGGATATGTTCAAAAAACAATCCAGTTCCAGATTTTGTTATAATATATACGTGTACAATATTTCAAGTCAATATCTTAAACCGTTCTGTAGAAAACGTGCGGACAAACAAGTTACAGACCGACAAACAGAAAATTTTTCTCGCTCAGATTTAAAATCTCGACGTTTCATGGCATTCTAAGCCTATTACAAGAAAAAAATGAAATTGAAATTTTTTTCACGATTACTATATTTCAATCCACTACGTGGATATGGAAGTAAGATAATTAGGTTTCTAGCTTGGTCTACTTATTTTGCGCTATTCACAACCCACCACCTCCCACCCCTTCAACGAAATCATCTCAGTCAGATGTCATTGCAATATATATTATGTGTATTAACTTTCAAGTGAATATCTCAATTTCATGTAATCAATCCCCCTTAAAAATGGAGTGGAGATGGTGGGGGTGGGGGGTTGAAAAATATTATAAAAAAATCTGATGCATTGGTTTCTAGTAGTTTCTGCACTCTTACCAGCTAGCTTTACTTATTTTTCCCTATTTACTTCTACTTACCCCCACTCCTTCAACGGAATCATGTCAAAATATAATCTAGTTTCAGATGTTATAATACATACGTATACAAAATGTCAAGTGAAAATCTCAATTTAATTTTAGCGTATCTTTTAATAAGGGAATGGAAAATATTTTCAAGAAATCTGAAGCCTTTGCTTCTAGTATATTCACCAAATCCCATATTCTGTACTCTTACTAGTTTGCTTTACTTGTTTTCCCCTATTTACCCCTATTTAACCTCCAACCCTTGAACGGAATCATATCAAAATATTATCTAGTGCCAGATGTCGTTATAATACATACGTGTATCAAATTTCAAGTGAATATCTCAATTTTATTTTAGCAACCCCTTTAATAATGGAGTAGGGACAGTGGGGTGGGGGGGTGGCGGTTTGAAAAATATTATAAAAAAATCTGATACCTTGGCTTCTAGTACATACACCGAATTTCAAGTTTCTGTACTTTTACCAACTTGCTTTATTTATTTTCCCCTATTTCCCCCAAATTTAACCTCCAACACTTCAACGGAATAATCCCAAAATATAATCTAGTTCCTGATGTCAATATAATGTATACGTATAACAAATTTTAAGTAAATATCCCAATTTTTTTAGTCAACCCCTTTAATAATGGAGTGGGTGTGGTGGGGGATGGAAAATATCATAAAATAATTTGAGGCCTTGGCTTCTAGTACATACACCGAATTTCAAGTTTCTGTACTCTTACCAGCTTGCTATACTTAGTTTCCCCCATTTACCCCCCAACCCTTCACCGGATATGTTAAAAAAACAATCCAGTTCCAGATCTCGTTATAGTATATATGTGCACAAAATTTCAAGTCTGTATCTTAAACCGTTCCGGACAAAACGGACGGACAAAAGAAAGTTACAGACAGACAGACAGACAGACAGACAAACAGACAGACAGAATTTTTTTTTTCTCTCAAATTTAAAATCTTAACGTTCCATGACATTCTAAACCTATTTCAAGAAAGAAAATATGAATTTCGTTTTACGATTACTATACTTCTAATCCACTACGTGGATGTGGAACTAATTTAAGGTGATGAGGCGAGCTGAAAACATACATTTTTTAATCGACCGGATCTTTCTGATTACGCGAACTCACTAACGCGTAATCACTCAATGATTTCAGTGGTTTGCAAAATAGCTAGATTTAAAACTACAAAATAGGAAGATTAACATAATATTTAAATTTAAATCGAGCTATTTTGCAAACCACTGAAATTATTGACTGAAAATTCATGTCAATAGTTTGTTATGGTTCTACTTAGGCACTCTTATAGTTTTTTTTAAATACGCGTAGTAAGAAAAAAACAGTTATGGGAAAAAGTAATAAATATTTCCCTATCGAATGTCTTTTTCTAGAGAATGGCCACCTTTAATAATTAATATATAATCTGAGTAGGTAAATAAATATTTAAGTTAAATATTTACATAACATTATCATATAAATTTCTTGTTTATAACTAACATATTTATGTATTTGTAAAAAATAAATGCATTCATAAAGTTTATAAATAATAATACTGATCGTATTTTTATTCAATTTTTGTATAATGAACTATATACCTGGCTCCGCAGTTTACATAGCTATATCCAGTATATGGATTTACAGCTTATATCCTTGCATTCCGAGGTTAACCCTTCTTTTTCCTAATTATACTGGAGTAAGAGGCCAAGTTCTCAAGACAATTTTCTTTATGACATCTGTCACCCCTACCACCACATCCAATAACCCCGGTCCATTATTAAAGAAGTTATCAAAATAAAATCGTGTCTTAGTATGTATGAGAAGAATAATTCTTAAAAAATTTTTGTACATCAGGCAACCCACTACCACCTTGGGGCAGCCGGTTTCTAATATTGAATTATTAAAATTCTTTGAGCAATTACTTCCACTTACTAGACTGCAAATATAGCACCAATACGCTCTTTTAAAGAAAAACTGCGAAATTTGGAAGTGGAAGTAGTGATTCCTTAAGCATAGATTTTTGGAATTATTGCAGAAATAGATTGAACTTTGGAGTGAATTTTAATTACATTTGTAAGTTATTCTCTGCTGAAACCTTTGAACAGTATAAAGATATCCTATTATATATTTGTGAGGCGAATAATAGTGACTACTCGTAGAGGCGAAGTACTTTAAAAATCTTTTATTTTTCACTAGCATATTATTTGTTTATTATACCTTGGATACGGTTACCATAAAGGCGCTCATAATGACCACGGGCATAATGAGCGGGCGTTATAGCCATAACGCCCTGTTATATGAGAAACAAAGAAAGAATAAATGTTTCATATTCCTATGGTTTAATGGTTTGGATTTGACCGGCAAAACATTTTCTGTGGCTTTTCCCGCATTATTTCGGATATTTAGTGGCATTTCCATATTAATTTTCCTTTTATTTTGTTAAACGTATTATCTACGTACAAAGCAAAGCAACATCAACAAACCTCAAAATATCAAAAAATGTCATAGACTACTTGGTAAAAAGGGTAAAAAGAAAAAGATAGCAGCATTGAACTAGGTAACTAAATTTGAAAGAGCACAACATACTGATAGATACAATTAATAAACGTCATATATCCACAAATGTCATAGACTACTAAAAAAATATATTTAAAAAATGAAAAGTCAATTTTTTATTAAAAAAATATAAGTATTCTTCGTGAAAAATAAAATATTGTATGCACCACGAGCGTTATTAGATTATAGCACCCATCAGGCAACATGCATTCCTCGGGCCAAAGGCCCTCGAGCTGCATCATGTTACGTTGTTCTGTGATGTTACCATCCATGCGTTATAATCTATATAACGCACTTGGTGCATAAATAACTATTACAGACCATGATATATTATTATACTTATATTGAGAATGTTTGCAGTGATTAGACTTTACTAGTGTAAACTAGTAAAGTGATAAGAATTAGATCAACCGTATATGATAGATAATGTCTGATTTTTTAAATATTAAATATTGCATATTGAGTATATATAAAGTATCTGCTAAATACTCAACATTACTATGTTGAGTATTTAGCAGACACTTTTGTCAATAATTATAATATAAATTCAAGCATATGGTTAACATAAACAAGAAACAATACAGATAGAGGTATAACACTTAATATACATTTAGAGAGCAATAAAAGCAAAGTGCCTGTTTACAGAAATGAAACATCGCGATACACGCTATACTTATCTTTCAGAAGGAAAATACATGAAAATACGATATCTGTATCGAAACTTGTAATAGAGGCCGGACTATCTCACGAAAGCTAAAGTAACCAGCCGTTAAGATTACGATAAAACCCTTTGTCTTTTGTCAGATTTTATTGCTTTCGGTGGGGTCATGAAACTGTAAAAAATATTACTGCTATCTACCGGGAAAATTATTTTCTGTTATTAATAAATGTTTTTATCTTAGCCTTTTATATCTTTAGGAATCAATTATTCTCTATGGTGGTATAATAATAATAATAACTTTTTAAATAACTCTCATCCTGTGTACCTGGGGCTCGCCTCATTTTTTTTTTTTTGGATTCAAAAGTTCTGAATATTCAGATATTCTCTACAATTATTTATTTGTAGCATATTCAGATCTTACGTTTTATTGGGTATTTTGCCATTGAAAATATTAAAAAATTTTAATGAAAATACCTCTGCGCCAAACGGATCAGATAGAGTTGGTTCTTGAATACATTATCGTTACAAAATGTCTCACACCTAAAAGTATATTATATAGTATATTGTGTCAAAAGGGTAGAAAATGGGCATTAGTAGCCCGCGGATATTAGCTGCCTGAGCAAGCGAAGCGAAGCTAGGGCAGCTGATAGCTAGGGGCTGCTAATGCGTTTTCTACATGTGTGACATACAACTGTTTTTCGCCTAGCATTAAACAAAACAAAACAAAACAAAACAAAACAAAAAATATACAACAAAAATCTTTTATATTATAAATACTGACAAGGAAAAATATCACAAAAATCACAACTTACTGTTGGGCCGCTAAACTGATAACAACACGATTTTGTAGATTTTAACATTGTCATTTGCATACTTTGACGTTTCACATAATTTTTCATTAAATGTCAATTTAAACAAAAATTTGGGATCAAAACAAACAACAAAGGGTGTAAAATAACAAGTTGTGATTTTTGTTATATTTTTCCCTGTTAGTATTTAATACAATAAAGATTTTTGTCATATTTTTCCTTTTTTTTTTTTTGGTTTTGTGTAATGCTAGGCGGAAAAAGATGTGTGTCACACATGCAGAAAATGCATTAGCATCCCTTAGCTATCAGCTGCCTTCGCCTTCGTATCGCTCGCTCGGGCAGCTAATATCCGCGGGCTACTAATGCTCATTTTCTCTCCTTGTGACACAATATACTATAGCTGCCCGAGGGACGATAAACATTAGTTTCGGTCATATTTTTAGGGCTAATATGATTCATTTTCACATATGCTATGCGCAGAACAATATATTATCAAATACAATCCCTAGATCTTTTGTAACGATAGGAGGACCTAAGTATTCATTATCTACCCGATAAGTATACTAAATGGAATATAGTTCCCCACTGAATGACATTACGTGGCTTCTTTAATTTTTGGAGGTAAATAATTTGCAATATAACAGTTATTAACCATTACTTCCATATCCACGTAGTGGACTGGAAGTATAGTAATCTTAAAAAAATATCAAAATTTGTTTTCTTGAAATAGGCTTAGAATGTCATGGAATGTCGAGATTTTAAATTTGAGCGAAAAAAAATGTGTGTCTGTCTGTCTGCCGGCCTGTCGGTCTGTAGGTCTGTCTGTAACTTTTTTGTCCGCACCTTTTTTTTCAGGAACGATTTAAGATAAAGCCTTGACTTGAAATTTTGTACACATATATATTATAACGATATCTGGAACTGGATTGTTTTTTGGACATATTCGATGAAGGGCTGGGGGGTACATAGGGGGGAAATAATTAAAGCAAGCTGGTAAGAGCACAGAAATTTGAAATTTGGTTTACGCACTAGAAGCTAAAGTCTCAAATTTGTTTATAATATTCCCCCCCCCCCTCAACTTAAAGGGGTTGATAAACAGAAATTGAGATATTCACTTGAAATTTGGTATACGTACGTATGTAATATTGACATCAAGAACTAGATTATATTTTGGCATTATTCCGTTGAAGGTTTGGGAGTTAAATTAGGGGTAAATAGGGAAAAATAAATAAAGCAAGCTGGTAAGATTACAGAAAGTTGAAATTAGGTGTATGTACTAGAAGCCAAGGCATCAGATTTTTCATAATATTTTTCAACCCCCACCACCCGTTCTCTACGATTGAAGGGGTGGATAAAATAAAATTGAGATATTCACTTAAAATTTGATACACGTATATATGATAACGGCATCTGGCACTAGATTATATTTTGAGATGATTCCGTTGAAGGGTTGTGGGTTAAATATGGGTAAATAGGGGAACATAAGTAAAGCAAGCTAGTAAGAGTACGGAAATATGAGATTTAGTGTATATACTAGAAGCGAAGACCCCAGATTTTTTTTAATAATATTTTGCATCCCCTGACCACCCTTACTCCCTTATTAAAAAATATGATAAAATTTTGTACTCGTATGTATTAAAACGACATCTGAAACTAGATTATATTTTGACATGATTACGTTGAAAGAGTTAGAGGGAAAGTAGAGGTAAACAGGAAAAAATAAGTAAAACAAGCTGGTAAGAGTATAGAAACTTGGGATTTGGTGTATTTACTAGAAACCAGGGCCTCAGATAGTTTCTAATATTTTTCAACCCCACCACCTCCACTCCATTATTAAAGGAATTGATAACATAAAACTGAGATATTCACTTGAAAGTTAGTACACGTATGTATAGTAATGACATCTTGTTGAGATGATTCCGTTGAAGGGGTGGGAGGTGGTAGATTGTGAATAGCGCAAAATAAGTAGACCAAACTAGAAACTTAATTTTTAACGTATATGGTAGAAACCAACGCCTCAAAATTTTCTATGACATCTGCCCCAAATATTATTAAAATTCTATGACCAATAATTTGCACATACTAGAGTGCAAATATAGTCAAGATATTTCCATTAAAGTGACTTGGACGAGAAATCTGGATGTGGAAGAAGTGATTCCTTAGGCAGCAGTTTTTTAAGGTATCTTATAGCCAAGCACAATCATAATATGACGTAATCTTCATATGTAATAAAAATACAATTTATGAAGTAAGTTACATTACTCGTGATAACAGTGCTACATTTTCAGACTTACAACAACTTACAACAACATGATACTACACGTATTGAATCCTATCGAGTAAAGTCAGTTTCTCCCTCAATTTGATAAGAAAAAGATAATTTTATACAGTAGTATCACTGTACGTGTATATATAAACTGTACGAATATTTCGTATATTCAATTGGACAGTGAGCTAAAAACACAAAAGGGAATTTGCTTAACAGGACTTCTCTAAAAAAGTATATGTCAATATCTCTCTCTATCACTACTTCCCCATCCTGATTTCACATCCAAGTCTCTTCAAAGGAAAATATGTTGATACTATATTCGCATTTAAGTACAATTATTTGAAATCGTCTGCCCCTAAAGTGATAATGGGGGTGGCTAATGGTAAAAATTCTTTTGAGACGTTTTATTCTCATACACACATTACATAAAAATTTTATTTTGTTAACTCCTTTAATAATGGAATAGGCGAGGTGAAGGGGGTGGCAGCTATCATAAAGAAATTTTCGATCTTGGCTGCTAATGCATACACCAAATACCAAGTTTATGAACTCTTACTAGCTTGATTTATTTATTCTGCCATATTTACCCCTATTTACCCTCGAACCCTTCAATGGAATCAGTTCAAAATATAACGTAGTTCCAGATCTGATTATAATACATTCGTGTACCAAATATCAACTTATTATCTTAAACCATTCCAGTATAATCGTGTGCACAGAATCTTAGACAGAGAGACTTAACGACAGACCGACAGACAAACAGACCAACTGACCGACAGACTGACAGACTGACCGACTGACCGACCGACATACAGAACATTTCTCATGACATTCTAAGCCTATCAAAATAAAATAAAATTTCTTTCTTAAAAGAAAGAAATGTTTGAATTTTTTTAATTAATATACTTCCAATTCACTATGAGGATGTGGAAGTAACTGAACTAGAAACTTAAAATACAGATGTCAGTAGCTGAGTTTCTAAACAGTGCGCCAAGGAAAGGCCTGTATAATGTTCTGTATTTATGTTTAATGACAATGTCCGTAGTTCATATCTCAAAGCAGTTTTCATACGGTAAATTGCCTCTGTATCCTTATGGGAGACATTTTCATGTACTAACTTCTGGTCTAGTGTAATGGCCGTAGCTCTTTACTTCCGCTTCCTTTGCTACAATAATGCCAGCCATCATCAAGCAGATATAATTGAAATTTAGAAAGCACCGCCTTTTTCATCAACTTGAGTTATTATTCTAATGGACTATCATTTTTCTATACATGACTACAATTAGTCTGAAACAGAATGACAATGCATTTACGGTAATAAGCGTTTCGACTGCTGCAGAAATACGAACTTACATCTATGTCTTTAGCGAAACAATGTTTTACACCAACGTATGGATTATACATAATATCTATGTTTCACTGTAATAAACTAATATAATTTTGGATTTTAAAAGCTTTGTATTACATCCCATTGTAAAATGGCAACTGATGACGTCAGCGGGGCAGAGGAGGAAATAACGTTATTTATAAGTCTTTTAAACGTCATTACTCAAAAGTACTCAATTAAGAAAGCCTATTAGCAAAAAGCAGATTTTGTGATTTAAAGAACTCAAAATAGCCGTTAATCATCGCTATTATAGTAAGTTCTGTATATAAATCAGCCAGATGAAAAAGTTGCAAAAAAGATTAAAGGGGACCGGCCGCAATTAGTTTTCAATTTGTGTACAAAAAAGGCCATGAAAAAGGCGTTCGGCTTCTTTTATTATCATCATAAATGATTGTCATAAGGAGTTCTAGTTGGGGTGCGGTCGAGAGTGCACGTGTGTGTTAATGCTCCCGGGGAAAACACGAAAAGAACCGGTTAAAACTCCATTAATCTCGATACATTTAAGGCACCGGTAGATTTATAAAAATCTGCATAAAATGAGGTTTAGTGGTGGAGGTACAAAGCACGCATCGAATTAATAATAATAATTGGAAATTAATGAAACGCGTTTGCTAATGGTCCCTAAAAATAAAAGTAAACAGAAGCAGTGTCTGTATTAGTGCACTATAGCTGGAGGGTCGTAGAATTTATACTACCTGTGACCCGTCACTTCTTCAAGTGTATGGTGTATGGAGAGCAACCTGGGCAATATAAACAGCCAGTCAGCCAGATGTGAATGAAGGGAGATGAGTTTTTTTGTTTGTATATTGCAGCATTATCATTGGTTTATTTATTTACCTCTTTATTAAAATTTAACCCTTAAGTACATTTGTTATGATGGTATTATACTTTTGTTTAAGTATAATATACTTCCCTATATTGGTATGTGATATAAATCATACACATTGAAAAAATAATACTAGGTGTTTGAAAAAAAATATATTTGGTAACTATAGATAGGAAATGTAACATAAATGCATATATACCGCATTTTGCGATTATGGAATAAAGGCATGAATGCAAAACGAATCCAGTTGTTTTAAATGTTATTTAAATGTTAGAAAAATATTAAAGAAGCGTTGGAATGAAAAAATGATGAACATAGCAATACATTTACAAACGTCAAAAATATGCTTCTCACATATCTTCCACGCAGCGGACGCATACCTTTTTTGTACATTGAAGGCATAGGTATGGGCTTCTTACGTGTGTTGCACAGGTATTTTGTCATTCTTTTCTTTTTACTTGTGCAAATGGAACATGGTTTTTCTAATATATCTTACTCAACCCAATCTAATGTTTTTTTCTTCAATACCCAAAACGCGGCGTATGCAAAATTTTATTTCTCTAGGAATATGAAGATTGGCTTCTCTCCTTCTCATATGCGGTTCAGCTAGTTGTATTGCAAGTTGTTTTAGAAAATTTTATTTTTCTGGTATTTTGGGATTATTTTTATTATCTACACTGGTACTGACGTGTCGTCTGCCGGACGACGTTTTACTTTCAGTTTTAAGTAACTTCGGTACTATTCGGTAATATTTCTTTTATACGTGCTGTATATCTTTGTTTACCTTTCATTTGAGAGTACACTAATATTTGGATTTAAATTTTGTTAAGTAAAAAAGATATCGACATTTATAAAATAGCGGTAGTCTGTCGGACGACATGTCAGTACTTAAGGGTTAAATAAGAACTGGAGATTAAAATTCAAAAGGTAGTAAACATAACATATAGGTGAAACTGATTGTTTCAAAGAAACGACATACCTACAGGGTGAGCAAACTATCCCTTCGGACCTTTTTTCTCATAACGCGCAAGAAAATATTGTTACCGCGAGATATGCCCCTTCCCACCAACTACACCGTAAATGAATATTTACCTGTGGAACGGTTTGTAAATAAAAACAAACAAAAATAAAATATAAAGCTCCCAGATTCAGAAACAGAAGATAGGGAAAACTTAGAAGAAGAAAAATAAGGAGATGACGATAGAGTAAAACTTAAAAGAAGCATGGAACCTGAAAAGAAGCATCTCGCAAAGACCTGCACACCCCAGCCGATGATGACAGATGGAAAATTAATAGAAGCATGGAAACTTAAAAGTACACCGACCTACCCATCCTGTATGTCCACCCCATGCGTCATGCAGCTCTCGCTGCTGACAACAAGCATGTCCAATGTCCAATCCGGCGTATGCAGCCGGTCCGGCGGTATATAAAACATCTGAGATTTGGTTCCGGCACGTGATTTGGCCGTCCGTTGGGCATGTTCGACGGACGACCAAACTGCGTATTGGAACGGACCTCTATGGATGCCCGGAATAGGCAGCAATGCCCACCTTACGCTGGCAAATCAATCAATCAATCACAAAAAATTGTCATAAATGTTTCCTAACGAGTTAAGAATGTGGACCAATCCCACTGAATATAATTGGTTGAAATTGGTCCTACCAAATAGATGGCGGAGTAACTGTTTCTATTTCATAAAAGTATAAGAATAGATTTATTAAATTTTTCACACTATTGCCCTGCGGTATGCGGAATTATTTTGTTCTGTAAATCTTTTCTTATTTCACACCATGGTTATTCTCCCGTTAAATTTGCTGTTGTCCTGTAATAATAAAATTATTATTTTTATCGTAAACCCTCTCTCTATAGATACTGTTCATTTTAGTGTTGGTGCTTTGTAAAATATCAAATAATCACATGAGACGCTTGTAAAGTACTTGCAGTGAATATCGGAGATATCGTTATATTAAATTAAGAAGCCCTGCATCTACAAATATGGTCATTGTCATTCAGCCACGAACTGCTCTCGAGCTTCTTGGCTCTCGCTATCTTGAAGAAAATTGATCAAAGTCGTCGATGAGGCCACCTTGTCAGGCTAGTTTTAAGGCAGCAACTTGAAACTCAAATTGATATCTCGCCTTCAAATTATGATAAGAATTAGATGATCCGTATATCAGAAAATTATACAAATTCTTAAAATAACGGTACCAAACTGTAAATGGTTATGTTATAATGATACATAGTGTCTGGTATTGGCATTGATTTATTTAGACATACATGGCTGTTATTGCCCAGCAAAAAAAGATAAGTTGGGACTTAGCCTTTTACAGATTTATAACATTTATTAAGTCACAGTTTTTATGTCACAAAATTATTTGTGTTAACGCTTTAGACTAAAAATTATTGTAAAAAGAATGCTAATAAAACATAAAATTATAAGGTATGATTACAAATAAACTAGGCCTAAGTTGCTATTACTTATTGAGTAAAAATATATAAATAGAACTCTGAATGTTCTCAATTTATACAACAGATTTCCAACAACGTCATTGTTACGTACTTTATTGGACAAATGAAATGTAAAACACCTGGTTCCAAAATGTTGTGCAAAATTTCTTCTATGTAGGTGCTCTAAATGAAACTTAAACAACTATACACAGTGTGTATTCAATAATTATATACACAATAATTCACTTTACCTCCTGGATCGGGACAGAGCTGTGATATCTATTTGTGCAAATTTCATGATTTCAGTTATTACCTAAAAAATGAGCAGTCAGAGCTTTGTGACTGACAGACAGACAGGCGGACAGAAAGACAGCCAAGCAACAACATTAGAGTTAAAGACCTCCGTTTTGACTCACTTGAATAACATTTATGATTAGGCAATAAAAATGTTATATTTAAAATGTGGTACTGACAGACAGACAGGCGAGCGGGCAGAAAGATTATTTTATTTCGATCTTTCTTCGTCCTTCTAACTCATAATTTTTAAACATTTTATAATGTAATAATAAGTGGGCAAGTTTTTAAGATAAGTGGCAAGGTTCGCTTGGCACTTTTCTTTACACCATCAAAGGTCAAAGTCGGCAGACGGAATCTTGGTGGAACATAAATTTACGAAATACTTCTTTTTTGAAATTACTGTAGTCGTTATCTAAAAACTCCTATTCTAGAATACTCACCTAAAAACAGAATGAACAAACCTTTACGTTGTGGCACTGGCATAAAAACACTATCCTAGGGTCGAAATTTTCAAAATTTCAAAAAATTGTCCATATCTCGAAAACCGTAGGGTTTTCAATTAGGCCAAGTTGTGATATTCTGATAGGTCATGATCTGGCCTATTTCCAGTTTCAGGATTATCCATTATTTACGGGACACCCTATATACACAAATACTATTAAAAGTAAATTAAGAAAAACAAAAACAATCGCTAGGTATTTAATTGTTGTTAACATGTTGTTTTATGTCATTAAGGCTGCAATTAAAAATATCGAAGTCGCTACATAATTTGTTAGAAGTATTTAAAATCGTATATAAAGGTGAATTATTTAGTAGTAGTATAAAAACTCGGCGTAGGTAAATAGAAAACTTGGTGATTATGAGAGGTTAATCTGGGAACATGAAAAGTAAGCTTGCTAATTATTTCAGGTGCTCCAAAATCATTGTGTAGTAATTTAAACAAAAATACTTGAGAAAAGTACGTACGCCTCTCCTCAAGAGTAGCCATAGAGTATCTTTCAAGTAAGTTACTTTGCGGAAAACCAATCACTGGATAGGTACCGTCGGATTTGAGCCACAGTAATTTAAGAAATCTACGTTGAACTGCCTCCAACTTATTCTTGTAAACATCATAACTGGAACTCCAAATTAGCAATGCTTACTCAAGTTTCGATCCGACGAAGGATTGATAAAGAATATTAAGAGTATAAGTATTAGCGAACTCTCGACTAGTACGAACGATGAATCCAAGGGCCTTGGAGACGTCAGACACAATGGTACCGATATGATTAATGAAGGATAATTTACTATTAAAAGTTACGCCGAGGTCGCGAAATGTTATAGGTCTTTGAATTATGACACTATCTAACCTGTAATAAAAAATGTGATGTTTTTAAAGAAAAGGACATTACGTTACATTTACTAGGATTCATGAATAATTTACTTGCTATATGCCATATATATTTTGTAAAGGCAAGTTTGAAGTTGAAAACCGTCATCGATTACATCAATTACTATGAAAATTTTTAGATCGTCGGCATATAAAAGGTGAGGCAAATCAATTTCGTTCACAAAGTCGTTAATAAATAAGTTAAGAAACAAGGCCCCAGAATAGATCCCTGTGAAACTTCATATGTGGCAGAAAATTTGATCGATTTGAACCCATTTAGTACAACGTCCTATTCATTAAATAAGATTTAAACGAAAGGAGCAAAGAATGCGAGAAGCCGATTTTTTCTAATTTATTAAGTAACAACTGGTGATCAAGTTTATCAAACGCTTTGGAGAAATCGGTATATATGACATCTGCCTATCCACGTTCATCTAAGGATTCAGAAATATATTGAGTTACACATAATAAATTTGTTTGTTGAACGCCCTTTCATAAATCCATGTTGGTTTATAGAGATTTTGGTGTTAATTGAATAATATATTCTATCATGCAGTAATATTTCTAAAACTTTACAGAAGTTACAAATTACAGAGATTGGTCTAAAGTTCTCAATATCTAGTTTGTTTCCCTTTTTGAAGATTTGACATAATTTGGAATATTTCCATAGGTCAGGAAATATGCAATTTTTTAAGATTAAGTTATAAATTAGAGTTAGTATATACCCAAGATGATAGCGCCATCCTTTAATAAAAAAGCTGGAATGAAATCAGGAAAAGTTGTCATTTTGTGTTTAATTCGTTTTAACCCACTCGATTTCATTTATGATTAGGTACTAAAAATGTTATATTTAAAATGTGGTAAGTCTGACCTCTTTAACTTTTTATGAAATCTCATACAAAACGTTGTTTTTCATAAACAACTTAGCGCAAATCTGCGATTGATTAATATTGCAGGTTTTTCTCAACAAATGATTTAATCCTTCGAAAAAACATGTTTAGACGCAAGTACACACTATATTCATTTCAACTGCATATCACATATTAATTTATGACGTTAGTCTAGTACTCACAATAGATTTTGCTACATTAACGTTAATGCAAAACTGACAGGTTTAGTTTCATAACAACGAAACAACTGAATGTGTTGATGTGTTTAATATTGTTATTATATGGCCCGTCAGTTTTTATTGTTCAAACTTTAGAACAATAAACCTGTCATATATGTTCTGATATACTATATACGTTTCAATAAAATAACGTTAAAAATTCACTTTGAAATACATACACATTGAATGATGGACGATTTATCAACTATAAAAATAAATTGATTCTTAACACCTAATTAGAAATATTAAAAACTGAATCATGACATCAATATTTCAACATATTGCGACACAGTTTTATCTACTGTTGTCTAAAAAACTAATTACAAATTATTACAAATAATTATAATGCTCCATTTTGTTCTTAAAAATAAATTAACAACATAATAATTTTGACAAAATAAATGTGTATTACTCTTGAAATGGCTGTGTTTACGTTTCTAAGAATGTGTTTCCATGACTGCACTAAATTAACTATAAAATTACAACAGCATTGCTAATTACAAAATAATTGTACGAGTTGAAGTCGAAGAAGTTTTCTTTTGCTGACTAGCATAAGTAAGAAATGTATAGAGAGAATATTCACGGTTGTCATTCGATATCTGTATTTCTTGATAAAGGTCAAGTGACATTGTGGGAAGTACTGCAAAAGAGGAAGTTTCACTGATACAAAAGTCACAACAGTACCAACATTTTCTTCTTGAAGTTTAAAATTAATGAAAAATATATTAGAAAGCACCAGATCGATGGCAGATCAATGGGCTCATTTAGCATGTTTTTTTATTATATTTTCTGAAAGATCATTTGATTTTACAACTAAATTCAAAATACTAGAATCTACAGTTTCTATAGACTTCAATATTAACCAAGAACGCGCTCTCATATTAACATCTGTGCGTTTACTCCTGGTAATTTAATATATCACAAAGTGTGCTTTTGCTGATAGCTGATATAAATATGATATAGTATAACACGAATTATGTGAATAATAATAACTGCTATACATATGATTTAATAATGTTAGAATGTTCCTTTCTTATGAAATTTACTTTTCTCTTGTCATTATTTATTGATCAAACGTTTTTATAGATAAGTGAGTTTGCTTTTATATAACCGTTTCGCACATAAACGTACCTTTGAGACAAATTTTAGGATTAAGTGACGTCAGAGGTCCCTACGCATCGTTTCATGTTTAAACCAAACATTGTCCAAAATAGGTGAGGAGCTACTTGACTAAGGTAAACAGTTTGAACTGATTTTGGATTTTCATATTTTTAAACAGTCAGTGGCAGGCGGGAGTACCAAATATACTCTAATTTTAAAAGCATCTTTTTTATGTCAATCATTACAAAGCCTTTCTACGTACAAGCATCTTTGAAAAAACATTTTTTTTTAATTTCTTCTCGGAGTCCCTAAATACTAAATTAAAAATAGAAAAATTTACTTTTTTAATTTAAAGTCAACATACACCTCTT
Organism: Stenurella melanura; assembly: GCA_963583905.1. Lineage (NCBI taxonomy): Eukaryota > Metazoa > Arthropoda > Insecta > Coleoptera > Cerambycidae > Stenurella > Stenurella melanura. The sequence continues at coordinate 140,188,257 of OY757311.1, forward strand.
CCCACCGAAGTTATTTTGAAATCAAAAAGCCGACCCAGCCTACTACTCAACTAAACCTCACGCGGAAACCACGTAAACACGTTGTAGGCAGTACTATGTTGATAACCGTGTTGTCACTATGTCGGTATGATTACTTTATATTTTCGCAAATAGAAAAAGATTACATGACTTGGACCTTTTAGAATAGACTGAAGCAAATAATTAAAGAAAAGATCTACCTATGTACTTTTTGTAACATTTTATTTATATTACCGCCCTCGCGGAGTTTAGTTATAGTTATTGCAGCGCTAAACTAGGACACGTATATGCTGACAACAACACAACAACCATTCTCTTTGACATTGCCATCTGTCGCAGGTGAGATTCGAACATCAGGAGAGATACCACTACGTGCGGTATCTAAGGATCTAAAAATCTAGTTATAGTAGGTTCCATAAATAATCCAGCGATACAAAAAAGTTCGCAAAAAAGCCTAAAGGAGACCGACCGTTTCTGATTAGTATACCGCCGGACCCGTGTAGTACATACTTTTATGACAAATAGCAGTTACTCCACCCCTGGAAGTCCACGTTGACTAGATCGCTTATTTCAACGAATGATCTATTTGGTAGGAAAAATTTCAATCAATTATATTCAGTGAGATTGGTCCACGTTCTTAACTCGTTAAGAAATATTTATGACAATTTTTTGTGATGATAATAAAAGAAGCCAAACACCTTCTTTATATGACCTTTTTGTACATAAATTGAAAACTAATTGCGGCAGGTCTCCTTTACTTTTTTGAAAGTTTTTCATATCGCTTAATTATCTATGGAACCTACTATACCACAAAATTACGCGAGGTGTCACTGACTGACCAAACTACTATCGGTGACGTAAATAATTCATTGAATACAAATCTACATAATTACTCTGCTATATTATTTCTATGAACTCATGAGTTTTAATTCAATTAGAATTATCGATTTTATTATTTGTTGCACCAGGTGACTATTTGTAGGTGTATAGCAAGAGAAGTAACAGATGGCGCTAGTATGCTCTTTTTCCAATCTAAATTTGGGATGGTGGTGACCAATGATATCAACGAGATTCCGGATTGAACTGGAAAATTAATTCATAAACTTATTAGTTGGTGGTTTAAGACTAAAAAAACCCATTGTTATTAAGAACAAAAATCAACAAGTGGCATTCAGGTAATTTTGAATGTCACAGGTTAAGCAGGATTTAATACTGGACAGTAGTTATTATTAATTGTCTAGTTGAAATACATATTTTATTTCTTTCTTGGTCCATGATTTCTATCATTTTTTAATTTTGATTAAAAATTTTAAAATGCATTTGCACACTGTTGAAATTTACGTAGCTCCTGGTAGACCAGAGCTATTTTAGATAAACTGTAGCGAGTAAGATAGTGAGATAAACTTGTATTTTTCAATGTGAAGCGAGAAATATAGCAATGTATAAAATTTCAATGAAGAACAGTTAGAATATTATATTCATTTTACTTGCTTTAAACTTTGTATTTCAAAAATTAATATTGATATTGAACTGCATAAATTAAGGAACAATGAAGTTCGCCAGTACAAATGTTGAAAAATTATACTTTCCAATTAGCATCAAAAGTTAAAAGTGCACCTACATTTGTTTTCGGAATCTCCGCAAATGCATAATAAATCAGTCCGGATGTGATGCAATTAAAGCCGGCTATGCAATGAAGTTCTAAAACTCGAAGAAGTTTTTAATCAAAGGCCCGCCGCTGATTCAATTCTAAGCCGCAGAGGCGCTATTGTCCCCTCTGTGTTATGCAGCGCCTTGCATGCAAACTTAAAATTACGTTGTTATCGAGTTAGGTGGTCTTTCTCATTCTCTCTCTTGCCATCAAGTCATCTATTTAAGTTACTCCCATTGTCCTCAAAAATTAATAATTATTTTCTTTAATTTATGTAGCAAACTAATCTTTCTAACTTTCTACATCAGGTGCCACTTGATTACTTAATTTTGCCACTGCTGTTTATAGATAAGAATGTATTCACCCGAAAAGATTGTTTGCTGTTTCGAAATAGTTGATCAATATATACAAATCAAGACTGCATCAACAAAAATGCACGGACTGAAACAAGTAATGATACCAGCAAAATATTTAGAAAGACAACTCTTGATAAGAATTTATTTACGTCAAATGACGTATAAATATTCAGAATGACCAATGGTACTATCTCCTATTTCTAACAATTTAAACATAATAAATACGAATGTTGTCTTTTAAGGCCACGTTCTTCCTTATATGGGGTGAGAAATTTTATTTTCCTGCTTGTTTTTTTTTGTCTTTTGTATATTTGCTGAAGGAAGCAACATTTTAGAAACAGAAGTGCTTTGTAGCGTTCTATAGTCAAAAGTAGAAAATGAAACCCTTGTAGAATGACTCGTTATCCGCCTGTCTCTCTGTCCGTATATTTGTCAGCCTGTCACACCGTTTGACAATTCCAAAGAACGGTTTTTGTCTGTGAACAAAAGTTCTGGTGATAAACATCATATGGAAACCAAAGTTCTTGTAAGGCGCAGCAAACTTATCAGATTATGTACCATTAGTAAGCTTGCAAAAGTTGGAAAATGTTCTTATTCAGGCAATAGATTGTTATATTCACTATGGTTGCATGAAGTTGAGATTAAACATCCTCAGGATGTATCCCACTTACCATGGCTCATACCGCTACCCGGCGTGTTCTATAAGAACATAGAGCTACTGAGTCTATAAACAAAACTGGTAATCCCTCCGATTGATGTGATAAAAAATGAGAAGATTCGAGAGAATGCGATCTTGTAGACTCTCTCTGGATGACACATTTCTTGGAGAATCGATCTGTTGGTGTTATGGGCTGTCCAAAGAACTCGCAGCCAATATATTGAGACCCATATTTCGAAAACATCAATATTTCGTCTGTCTGTCTGTCTCCTTCCAGTTCATGCCCCATCAGGGTACATGATAAAGAAAACTAGAACGACAGCACGTATTCACTATAGTTATTAAAGAGAATTAGTAACAAAACAGAGCTCTGTTTCACGCCATTGTCAACTTTACATTTCTTAGAATTACAGCTGTCTACTTTCACCAGGAACCTGGAACGTTTGACAAAATCGGACAGCTGGTAAAATACTTACATTAAATAGTTACTGATTGAATATGACTACTTAAATAAGACAAGAATAAATTCTCAGTATTATTGAAAACAGTATGTCACTTTAGCACATGATGAAGAATGAGAAAATTAAAACTGTTGTATGTCCGTTATCTAATGATTTTAGAGTTATAACTAACCAAATTTAAAACAAAATCAACTTGATTAAAGATGAAAATTCATGGCTACGATTATTACAGCAATTGTTACCTCGAATTCTTATCTCCAATCAGCTGATTTTGGTTTAAACTTGGTCAATACCATCCGTTCTTCAGTATATTATTTGAAATACTCACAAATCTTGAGCAACGTTAGTATAATGGCAAGAGGTCTTTTTTAATTTACATACACTCAATAAATATACTCTAATTTATAGTTTTAAACTAATGAATAGATTATTAATCAAACTCAAATATCAAATATAGATTTCCTTAGCAAATACGTAGTATAAATAAATATTGTTTAAAGTTTGCTTTGTACGGAAAACATAAATGTATAATATTTTCTGTATTAAAAAGTTGTTAAGTCGTCACTTATTATACATATTCCTAACTTGTGTAATAGTTTAATGAACTGAATATATATGAAAAAGTAATTCATCTCCATCTATTAAAAAAAAGTTATGTTATACTACATACTATAGAAATACAACAAAATTGGTCTAGGATGTTAAAAATAAAACCGCCGACTAAGGAATCACTACTTCCACGTCTATATTTTCCATCCAAGTCAATTTATAGGCAACATCTTGACAATATTTGCACTCTAGTATGTGGAAGTTATTGGTCATAGAATTTTAATAATATTTGGGATAGATGTCATAGAAAAATTTGAGGCGTTGGTTTCTAGCATATACGTCAAAAATGAAGTATCTGGACTGTTATTAGCTTGCTTTACTTAATTTTCCCTGTTCACAACCTCCCACCCCACACCCGTTCAATGGAATAATCTTAATCAGACGACATTACAATACATACGTGCACTAACTTTCAAGTGAATATCTCAATTTAATTTATCCACCCATTTAATAATGGAATGGAGATGGGGCTCAAGTTTCTCTACCCATTTGCGATCGCTTTATTTTTCTCTATTTACTCCTACTTACCCCCCACCCATTTGGAACCATCTCAGCATTATAATCTAGTTCCAAATGTCTTTATAATACATACACTTACCAAATATCAAGTGAATATCTCAATATTATTTAATTAGGCCTCTTAATAATGGAGTTGGGGTGGTGCGTGGGTTGAAAGACATGAAAAATTTTTATCTTCTAGTACCTATATATACCAAATCCCAAATTTCTGTACCCTTACCAACTTGCTTTACTTATATTCATCTATTTAGCCATATTTAACTCCTAACCCTTCAACGGAATCATCTTAAAATATAATCTAATTCTAGGTGTAATAATAAATACGTGTACCAAGTTTCTAGTGAATATTTCAATTTTATTTTATTAAACCATTTAATAATGGTGAGGGGGCGGCAGAGGAGGTTTTGAAAATATTATGAAAGAATCTGAGGTCTTGGCTTTTAGCATATACACCAAATTCCAAGTTAGTGTACTCTTACCACCTTGATTTATTTATTTTCCTCAATTTATCCTTATTTAACCCTCAACCCTTCACCGGAACTTAAGCAAAATATAATCTAGTTCCAGATTTCGTCATGGTATACCGGGTGACATAGGAGACATGTAACACCCCGTAGCATGTTTATTTAAAAAAAATGTTATTCTGGTACACTTATATAATGCGTGATTGTCCATTTTTAAGTACAAAAAAGTTTTGTCCACCACTTCCGGTTTAACCGGAAGTGACATCTACTCTGTTATTTTAAATGGCACCCTGTATATTTTTTTTACCTATCTGATTCGTTCCTAGATTCTCTTTTCAATCATGTATCGGAACATGGCATTTGTTTTTAAAATGACAGTTAATATCAATTTTAGTTTGTTAAGTCTAGGTGGCCCTGATATGAACCTTGGCAGATATTGATGCGTAGTGTGCCGTGATATCGAAAGACCTCTGGCCATTCAACTTTGTGCCTCATATTTTTTTGGGAATAACCAGTAGCTGAACAGACTAATAAGATCTAACGTATTTAAAAAAAAGATCTTCAAACAACCCACGATATCTTAAAAACCAAGATAGGAACCCCATTTTTTTACTTCACCTAGTTAAAAAATACTTATTTATCTTTTATTTTTGTCCAATACAATTGCTGTGCCTATCATATTTTGCTTTCTTCATTAAAATTAGTATCGAATGTTATTGCATAGTAATGAATATTATACTGCAACAAAAATATTTACTAAGCAGGCGGTGGAAATAAAAGAAGGTAAAACGACGCGTCATTTTGATTTGACAATTAGGAATTGTTTACTTGGCAGCAATTTAAGTATTTTTCATTAAATTGTACCTAAGTTATCACGTTTTTAACTCTATTTTGCCATGTATTCACGAAACGAAAAAGTAGATATGCTACTAATCTATGGCGAATGTAAAAAAAATAGCAGGCAGGCTGCTGATTTATATGAGAAAGATTTCCCGAAAGAATTCATCCACCAAACAACTATTTTGTAAGAGTTGAACGGCAATTCAGAAGTGAACCAGAAGTTCCGGAAAATAATTTCATTATCGATGAAGTGTCGGAAATCAATGTACTTGCAATTGTAGAGGTAGATCCCATGATTTTGATAAGACAGATTGAGGACCAAACCAGTGTAAATCGGGAATCAGCTCAACTCATTTTGAAAAAACATGAATTTAAATCATACAAGTACCAAATACACCAGCATTTATACGAGAATGATTTTCAAAGAAGATTGAACTATTGCAATTGGTTTCTGAACAGACACAATTTGGATAATAATTTTCATGAACAAATTTTATTTTCCGATGAGTCCAGGTTCACTAATTTGGGATTTTTTAATCGTAACAACACCCGTTATTGGGCACAAGAAAATCCCAGAAATATGAGAGAAAGTGCATATCAGGAGCGATTTAGTTTTAATGTATGGTTAGGAGTAATTGGCATAAGAATTATTGGGCCAATCATTTTTGATGCTCCATTAAATGGAGAAAGATATTTGGGATTTTTGCAGAACCAGATACAAGATTTTTTGGAAGAACTGCCACCTAATGTTAACCCAATAAATTTTCAACAGGATGGGGCTCCACCACATAACAGCAGAGTTGTGGTGAATTATTTAAATGAAAGGTTTGGAGAACACTGGATGGGAGCAAATGGGCCCGTTCGATGGCCTGCAAGGTCACCAGACCTTACGCCGCTTGATTTTTTTGTATGGGGCCACCTCAAGAAAAACGTTTATAGGACTCAACCAACAAACAGAGAAGACATGGAAATGAGAGTCAGAAGAGCAATCGATGGGATTACTGAATTACAGTTAGATAACGTGCTTAGGGCTACCGTCACAAAAACACGATTGTGCAGAGATAATAACGGACAACATTTTGAACATGTGTATTAAAAAAATGTTTTTTGTATGCAGTACTTCAGTAAATATTTTATTTTAAATGCATTCATTCGTTGTAAAAATGTATTACATACTGTAATGGTTTTTCATCAATTTTGTTCAAATGTGTTTTACTGATGTTTCTTATTTATTAAAAAAATCGTTTTACCTACTTTTATTTTGTTTCCACCGCCTGCTTAGTAAATATTTCTGTTGCAGTACAGTATTCATTACTATGCAATAACATTCGATACTAATTTTAATGAAGAAAGCAAAATATGATAGGCAACTGTATTGGACAAAAATAAAAGATAAATAAGTAATTTAGGTGAAGTAAAAAAAATGGGGTTCCTATCTTGGTTTTTAAGATATCGCGGGTTGTTTAAAGATATTTTTTTTATGTTAGATCTTATTAGTCTGTTCAGCTACTGGTTATTCCCAAAAAAATATGAGGCACAAAGTTGCGTGCCAGGGGTCTTTCGATATCACGGCACACTACTACACACTATCAGGGTCACCTAGACTTAACAAACTAAAATTGATATTAACTGTCATTTTAAAAACAAATGCCATGTTCCGATACATGGTTGAAAAGAGAATCTAGGAACGAATCAGATAGGTAAAAAAATATACAGGGTGCCATTTAAAATAACAGAGTAGATGTTACTTCCGGTGAAACCCGAAGTGGTGGACGTAAATTTTTTGTACTTAAAAAAGGACAATCACGCATTATATAAGTGTACCAAATTTCCAAATAATATATTTTTAAATAAACATGCTACGGGGTGTTACATGGCTCCTGTGTCACCCGGTATATGTGTTCCAAATTTTAGGCTAATATCTTAAACCAATGCTGAGAAATCGTGACAGACAGAAATTTTCTTTCCCTTAAATTTGAAAACTCGACTTTTTATAACATTCTAAACCTATTTCGACTAAAAATTTTCAAATATTTTTATGATCACTAGACTTCCACTCCACTACGTGGATGTGGAAGTAAAAGTACATAACTACGGTTAATGAGAAGATAATGGGTTAAAAATATTGAATGACTAACACATATTTAACGAATTAATAGTTCTTTTTTTTTCTTTTTGTAAGTATAATCATTTAAACATTTCATGCTGTACATTTTAAACTAACCATTGTCATAATTATTCCTTAATGGCTTAAACTATAGACGTACAAATATTTGCTTATAATTATTGAAATAATTCTTCGAACTGATAATTTAGCACGCTCCATAATATTTTAAACATTCTTGGTAAAGCAAACTCGCAGATCGTCGTACAACGTGCCGCTGCTGTGTTGTGTTGAACTAACCTCACTTTTTGTGAAAGTATTGCGACGTTTGTGTGCTTTGTGTGGTCTTTTGACACATTTCTATTTATAAATTATTATATAAACTTGATGAAGATGGGTAAGTTAAGCACATAATTTATTATTTTTGAGAAATTGTAGCAGTTTAGCTGCTTCTTGTATCCGTACTGAGAAGTTTACAATTTAGTTGCACGAACCGAGCCACCAAACTCTCGCTTGTCAGTTCATGCTTTATTCTGGACATAGGCGTAGACTGGATGTAGAAATCGGTGGAATATAATTATGATTTATTTGATATTTTAATTATCGGTGGGTTAGTTTCACGTCTGTATTTATTCGATGTCAATGTATTTATATTATTCGGGTGGTTGTACGATGTAAGTACCTAAGTACGTCGATGATGAGTGGATTCTAATTTTTATTTCGTTGTAGACTTGTTTCAGAATCTCATGAGCCGCGAAATGCGCAAAAGGCAAAGTTTAATCTGAGTTATAAGTATGTTTTTGAAGACACTGGAGGCTGCCTTGCTGTATACATAAACAATAAGAGCTCGGGATGAATTGTAAACAATAAATATATTTTTAAGAAGTGTAACTGAGTCAACAGGACGGATTATGTCTCTGCGCATATGAAGGTCACGGCTCATGAGGTTTTAAAACACCTCTAATATTAATTATCCACGTTGCTTACGATATGAATTATTATCATCCAATTGTTTTACTCTTCGCAAATACAAAACGAAGAGTATATTGCATTTGATCGGCACATTTCTAAAACCGGCAATATTGCTCGTAGAAAAAATTTTCATATCACTGTGTTTGTCAATTCAGGTTGAACAAATTTCAAAAAATCCGTCCGTCTGTCCGTCCGTCCGTCACGTTTCTTCTGAGCACGATAATTTAAGAATGAAAAGTCCGATTGTATTGAAATTTGGACAGTAAGTTAGTGTTAGCTAGAGAAAGAACAAAAGAACAAGAAAAAAAATCGATCAATAAATAAAAAGATTATTATTTTAATATTTTTTTTCGTAATTAAACAAGAAATGTTTAAAACTAACATTATTTACAAAAAAAAACTGCGAAGAGTATCACATAGAATGTGCAACAATTATATAACTAGTTACATTTGTACGCAACAGAGTTCTAATGAACTCACTGAATAGGTGTTCGTATTGGAAAGAAATAAATTCGATAAAATTATTATATATCGTTTGACAAAAAATCTCTCGGGCAAGTCGATTTTTAAATACAGTCGTCCATCTATTCATATAGTCCAGTTAGTACAGTAAACGAAGCTCAAAATGGCGGCCAAATGAGAAAATTTCGGATAGTTTGGGATATTTGGACCCTTTATGTAAAAGCATGCTCTCATCACGGGAAAACTACTAAAAAAACTCCAAACATGTCGCAACATGTTCTTATATACATATATATTTTGAACAAAAAAGTGTAAATATTTCGTATTATAACCATTTTTGGAAAGAAATACGAGAATAAAAAGTGATTAAAATCGTATTATCCATATAACCATGGTATTAGATTTGCAATTTTCCCTTTAGTTTTCCCGAAAAACGGAAAACTAACATGTATATAGTTTTCCACAATTATCTCGCTATTTATCCGTTTTTCCAAAAATGTATGGAAACAAAAAGCGTTTAGAATGGCATTTCTCATACGGCTATGCTACTGGATTTGCAATTTTATCTTTAGTTTTCCGGAAAAACGGAAAAACTAGTATATAAGTATATAAGGGTATAGTTTTCTTTGATTATCTCAATGTCTATGCATTTTTTCAAAAAAATTGTGAAATCTAAAAGTTTTTACAGTACATTTATAGTTTTCTAGTTTTCTTTGATTATCTTGCTATCTATGTGTTTTATCAAAAAATTTATAAGGACAAAAAGCGTTTAAAATTGCATTTTCTATACAGTCACGTTGTTTAGAATATTTTAAATTATATGTTAGTTTTTCCGTTTATCCGAAAAACAAAATTCTATTAAACTTAGAGGTGCGTTTTTGAAAACGGGGTGAAAAGGGTGGTTTTTTGGATTTTAAAATTTAACTCAAAAACTAAGCAGGATTCGACATCACTTTTTTCCAGAAAATTGAATTTCCTCTCGAAATTTTTGCGACCTTGAAAAAAACATTTTGATATGAAGTACAAGCATAAACAAATATGCAAAAAATCGCGATTTCTTTTTTTACGTCTTTGTTTATAACTTTTTCTGAGCAGAGAAGTTCACTTTAATGATTGAAATCTGTACTTTATTTTCTCGGAAGAAGTCCTTATACCTATCTTTGCTCAGAAAAAGTTATAAACAAAAATATAAAATACAAATTTTCGCATATAGAAAATTGTTTTTCAACATCGCAAATCCATTTCGGAAAATTCAACAAAAATGTACTTACTCTTGTAATGTTTTCGAATTCCGCTTAGTTTTCGATTTATATTAAAGAAACCACCTTTTCACCTCGTTCTCAAAAGTACATCCCTAAATCTAATAGCATTTTGTGATTTTACCATTTTCATGTGGATGAATCAATAAAAACCCTTTAAGTTAGGAAATGTGGTTACTACAATTTTTAGGTGCTTCATAAAAAAGATAAAAAAAAGTCCAGAAATCACGTCTTAAATATTCATGTACTATTTAGATATTTATATACAAATACCACAATCCAAAATATCGTAAACTGTTGAAAATGCAAAATATACTTTTGTGTATGCATGCTAGCAGGTAGTTAGTACAGATGTAATTCATTCATTCATTCATTTTCTTTACCTGAGTACTATAATAAGCTTGTTCCGAATAGATATCCACTTGTGAGATATTGAGTGTAGTTATATTCACCTTCGTGGTAAATTTAAAAATGTTTTTAAATAATGTGCACCTAAACTTTATGGTACTGCGTAACCAAAGTGGCAAATAATTATATTATCATTTTTAATTTACTAATACTGATGTACTGTCGTAAGCAAAAAAAAAATCGTTAAAGTTATTTACACAGAACTTCCCTGTTTATTTATGCCGGGTGGTAGTGGTCAAAAATTTAAAAAACTTTCAAAAGCATTTTCTTCTGAAATAGGTTTAGAATATCATGAAACGTGGAAATTTTAAATTTGAGCAAAAAAAAGTTTTCCATCATGTATTCTATACTAGTAAAAAATTTTCTGGAACCAGCTATTCAAATTTTTCTTTTTGAATTTTTTTTTTATGAAATACTTAGATTTAGAATGTTTTGAAACGTTAAAAGTTTAAATTTGAGCAAAAAAAGTTCCTATCTTTCTACTGATAAAAAATGTTCAGTTTTGAAATTTTTTTTAGTAGATTTAGAATGTCACGAAACGTGGACATTTTTAATTTGAGCAAAAGAACAAATTTCCCATCTTTCTACTTGTAAGAAAATTTTCAAAAAGGTTTGAAACATTTTTTTAATTTAAATAGGTTTAGAATCTTATAAAACGTGAAAATTTTAAATTTGAGCAAAAAAATGTTTACCATAACATATTCTATAGTAGCAAAAAAATTGTTTTAAATTTTTCTGACAAAATTTTCAAATTTTTCTTTTTGAATTTTTTTTTATGAAATAGATTTAGAATGTCATGTAACGTGGAAATTTAAAATTTGAGCAAAAACAAAATTCCCATCTTTCTACTGACAAAATAATTTTCAAATAGTTTAGAAACTTTTTTTTTCTGAAATAGGTTTAGCATGTCATGAAACGTAGACATTTGATATTTGAACGAAATAAACATTTTTTTCATTGTCTATTCACTTTAAACGGTCCACCCTGTATATTTTCCAGTGAAAGTCCAACGGTTTCTTCGCTGGTAGTAGTGACAGCTACGTACCAAATTTGACTATTATCCGTCAAGTAGTTTTTTTAGATAAAGCACCAACAGACAGACAGACAGACAGACTGACGGAATTGAAAAACCTATATTTTCGTAATCTGCATAATCTGAAACGTGAAAATCTAGAAGCTAGACTGGGATTTGCGCTTGAAAATATAATGCATGATGTAAATTTCTGGAACAATGTAATCTTTACAGATGAAAAAACTTTCCAGTCTACACATAGCGGTCGTATTCGTTTTTACTGACCTCCGAATACTCGATTCGATGAGAAGTATATATACAACAATGACAAAAGTGGTAGATTTTCCGTTAACATGTGGGCTTGGACATCAGCACGTGGTCCTGGTGTTTTGTGGCATATTGAGGAACGATTTAATAGTGAAACGTCACATTTATTTCCTAATAATGAATTCATATTTCAACAAGATAATTATTGTTCAGTTCATACTGCTCATACCGTGATTAACTGGTGAAGATAACAATATTAATGTTCCTAACTGGCCCAGTCATAGTCCAGATCTTAACCCTGTGGAAGACGTATGGGGACTACTCGTAAGAAGTATCCAAAAATGAAATGTGAAACCACGGAATGCCCAAGAATTACTGAAAGTAGTAAATAAGGCATGGGAAAATGTTATTACTAATGATTATTGTATAAGTTTATTTAATTCTATGCCAAATAAACTTATATAAGTTACAAATAGAAATGGTGCAATAACAAAATGTTAATAGTTAGTTTCTTGTTAAGTTGGATATCCTTTGTTGCCCTGATCCAGGATTTCTACTAATCGTACCGTTTATTATCCACTTTTTTAAATGGTTAAACACCGACTTTTTGTTATTGTTATAACGCAGTACAATATGACTCATTGACGATCCATTTTCTGCTTTAGCAATAACTACAGCATTACAGTAAAAAATATAATTTAAGTGCTTACTATTTTATTTCGGCTACTTATTACATATTCAAATAGAGACAGATTTACATTAGAAAAAAATAGTTATATTTTTTTGCTCACGGCAGTACGTATTTAGAAATTAATTTCTTGGTAAGTGGCTAACCTGAATCTTACTCTTTTCATTTATCCTGTTTATAGTGGCGTGTGTGAGTCGGACGAATGGTAAATATTTTGAGCCGGAATGAAATTACCTTCCCCCCCTCCGTTTTCGAGGATGCTGAATACGATGACGGTGTCAGAATTTCTCTTTGGGGTTACACAACCCCTCAAACAGGCCAAAAACCACCCCCTAGAGGTGTTAAACGCCATTTAATAGGTTTCCCTTCAGAAAATAGTACTTTCCTCCCGTTTTCAAGGATGATGAGCACGGTGGTAGTGTTTCCCATCGCGTCCGACCCCTACCAACCCCTCCACCGGCCAATACTTGCCCCCGAAAGGGGTACATTTTTTTTCTCGGATTATCAGCGGCAAATATATATTCCCCCCCGTTTTCAAGGATGCTGAGCACGGTGGTGGTGTTACCCATCGCGTCCGACCCCTACCAACCCCTCCACCGGCCAATACTCGCCCCCGAAAGGGGGGAATTTTTTTTCGGATTATCAGCGGCAAATATATATTCCCCCCCCCCGTTTTCAAGGATGCTGAGCACGGTGGTGGTGTTCGTAATCGACTCCGACCCGTACCAACTCTTCCACCGGCCAATAATCGCCCCCGAAAGGGGTAATTTTTTTTTTCGGAATATATATTTCCCTCCCCTCCCCGTTTTCGAGGTTGCTGTTTACGGGAAGAATAATCTTATTTCTTTTCTTGGTTGTAATGTCCTTTGTTTTCCGTTCATCTGAAAAAATATACCGCCAGTAGGCCTGTTGAATAATTGTTACATACTTTTATTTTTACATATAAATAATTGTGAACATTTATTGCGTTGCATGAAATCAAATTGCTACAGTGTCTTTTCTTAAATTACAATAATTGATACCTAAATATAACGTTATACTACTTAAAACTAAAGTCCGCTTATAATAAAATATATTTTTCGTTTATACCTTATCTCGACTAATTTAACCTACGCCTCTTACAAGTAGAATTACAAGGTTGATACTCTTCGAAAAAAAAAATCACCCTTTTCGGGGGCGAGTATTAGCCGGTGGAGGGGTCGGTACGGGTCGGACGCGACTACGAACACCACCACCGTGCTCAGCATCCTTGAAAACGGGGGGAATATATATTTGCCGCTGATAATCCGAAAAAAAAATTCACCCCTTTCGGGAGCGAGTATTGGCCGGTGGAGGGGTTGGTAGGGGTCGGACGCGATGGGGAACACCACTACCGTGCTCGGCATCTTTGAAAACGGGGGGGAATATATATTTGCCGCTGATAATCCTAGAAAAAAAATTCACCCCTTTCGGTGGCGAGTATTGGCCGGTGGAGGGGTTGGTAGGGGTCGAACGCGATGGGGAACACCACCACCGTACTCAGCATCCTTGAAAACGGGGGGGGGGTATATATTTGAGGCTGATAATCCGAGAAAAAAATGCACCCCTTTCGGGGGCGAGTATTGACCGGTGGAGGGGTTGGTAGAGGTCGGACGCAATTACGAACACCGCCACCGTGCTCAGCATCCTTGAAAACGGGAGGAAAGTACTATTTTCTGAAGGGAAACCTATTAAATCGCGTTTAACCCGTCTAGGGGGTGGTTTTTGGCCTGTTTGAGGGGTTGTGCAACCCCAAAGAGAAATTCTGACACCGCCATCGTGTTCAGCATCCTCGAAAACGGGAGGGGGAGGTAATTTCATTCCGGCTCAAAATATTTACCATTTTCGCGTTTTTTCCGACTCACACACGCCACTATTATATATAAATCAATGCAAATGTATAGGTCTGTACATATATTTAAGGCTCATAAAAAACCTCAAAGCTTTGCCGCTTACGTATAGGGGCATGCTACATATTCGTAGAAAATGGTAAATCATAAATATAATGTATTACTTAATACATAGAACAACATTGTTCTCATGTAAAGTATGTTCTGGTACGATTAAAATAAGAAATTCACGGAAACAAACCTGTTAATTATAATTTCAAATTATTTTGATATAGTTACCCGACTCCCTCCTACCGAAATTATTTTAGGATGTATAGTTTACTGCAGACTTAATCTGGATGTAAAAGGTGTCGGGGTCTTTAATCTTTACCGCACCGTTAAAGGCGTCGACACTTTTTATATCCGGTAGATAGATGAGAAGAAGTACAACGGTTTACAGCAGGTATGTAAACCCTACCTTCAACAGAGTCGAACTTAATATTGTCAGTGTATCATGGAATATCGAATTTGTTAATGCTCCGCAAATATATAAGATATTATTTCTGCCTTGATATAAGCAAAATGGAGTAAAATTTTTTAATTTACCACTTTACCGAATAACTATTTATTGACCAAAGACAGTACTTCTAATTTTTACTGTTATTGTGCTCAAAAATTTAAAGTGCGGCTCTGTGGGATATTCCATATCCTAACGAGACAGTGATTTACGGTCGGTTTTTATGGTTTTTTTATGTACCTTAAATATACAGTGTAACCCGTTTTGAATGGAAACACCCCTGTAAAAAATGTGTCTATTATCTGATTTTAACAGGGCTTTTTTAAAAAGATAGGCAATCGAACGCTCTAGTTTATGACAGAAATTTAGAGATAAATTTCAATGTTCAAGGCCTACTATGATTTTTTATTCAATGTCATAAATGGACATATTTGATTAGCGATTTCTTTTTATAAAATGTAACTATAGTGGAATTCAGAAACATCTCAAATGGGTAAATCCGAAATTTCGTGAAAAAATATTAAATAATGACAGATTTATGACAAAATTAATGTAAGTAGTATTTTATAATAACTTTTACAAGATTTTTTCGAAAAACCGAAGTAGCCCATGAAGAATAAACAATAGAAAGATAAATTATGTGGATAGATCTAATAAATATTGTCTTTTAAACAAACTCAATCATATTCGACTTAAAAACATGTGTGAACAATTGAAAGTAATAATAAACAAAATAACAACTCATTACAACATTACACTAAAACTAAAACACGATAATACAATTCATCTTAAATTTTTGTAGCCTCTACAAGACCGCCGTTTATTTCGATGCACTTGTCGAATTGTTTTTTAATATTCTTTACGACATTCTGTAACTGTTACCGGGTAACTTCTGCACAAGCTTGTCTTATTCTTGCATACAAATCTTCTCTATTGCTTGGGCTTGACCTGTAAACTTTATATTTTATTAAACCCCATAAAAAGAAGTCCATCGGTGTTAAGTCCGGGGATCGGGGTGGCCATCCAATTAACGGGCTACCTCGACCTATCCATCGATTAGGAAAGTTAGCATTAAGCCATCTGGTAACCACTCTGGCATCATGGATAGGGCTGCCATCTAATTGAAAGTGTAGATTTACTCTTTCTTGTATTGAAAGTTCATGTAGCATATTCAAAAATTCGTTTCTTAGGAACTGTAAAAACTGCATGCTATTCATATTACCTTCAAGAAAGAAAGGACCAATGATTGTTTCATTGAGTAGCCCACACCAAACATTAACATTTTGGAAATATTGTCTTTTACAATTAATGACCCACTCTGGTCTTTCTGTAGCCCGAAACCTACAATTTTGTGACGATACCACCCCATTTGTGGTAAAAGTTGCCTTACCGCTGAATAAAGTAGTTTTCAAAAAATTTCTGTTATTAATATACATGTCCTTGAGGCCACAAGCAAAATTCCATCTGTATTTCATCATCACCAGGTTCCAACGTATGTAAAAACTTGGGTTTGAATGGTTTTACCCTATTCTTTTTAAGGCATCGGCGAATATTTTCTCTAGGTATATTCAAATCTTTGCTAGCTACTCTTACACTGGCGTTTGGATTGTTGTTAAAATAATTTAGAACGGTCTGCTCGTACCTGGATCTTCTTTGTACATTATCCGTTCTTATAATATGCCTTGTCACAGCGCCACACTCATTAAAAATTTTGTTTATTTTAGAAACGGTACTTTTAGTGATGTTGGGACTATTCAGGTGGCTATTATTAAATATCTCACATACCTCTCCCAAAGTTCTGTCATTATCTACTCTAAGGCGCACAAGTTCAATTTTTTCTGTTACATTTAGAGTATCCATAATTTTAACTTCAAACTAATAAACTAATACTTGATATGGTACAGGCAATGAAGGCAACATTTTGTAAAAACCTCACAAAAATTAATAAAAGGATCATCTCCGGGATTTAAGTAGGTAATAACCTGTAGAATGAAATGATGCATTCTTTGTACTTCCAAGTTCAAAATTCAAAAAAATATTGAAAAACTTTATGATACTCGGTTTTTTTGCTCTAGCGGCTAAAATAATGAAAGTACAGAAAAAAGTATTCAACAAAATTTGTAGCTCGTCTCTTTCTCTACAAAAAAGGTCCTTACAAATTTTTGTCTTACTTAAGCCGTTTAGGAGATAAATCCAGTTTTCTACTTATAGTTTTGAGCCGCTTAGAAACGCGCGGAAAATGAGAATTCTCTGGGAGTTTCGTACGACCGGACAGATCGATCGATAATTCTTGCTATTCAGAGCCGCTAAAAAAATGAAAACAACACAAAATGTAGAGAAAAGTCTTAGCTTTAATGTGGAAGTAATCACAAAATTCACAAAAAAAATTATCATAGAGAAATATGGCTTAGTAGACTTTATACAGTTGATTGATTCATATCTTTGAGTTTTATGCATCCTGTCTATTTCTCCCGTAACAATGGATTTTTTACTACATGGATTCGATTCCACGCGCTTTAGCCTATATTTTGTGAAAATTTCATTGAAGAATGTTAAGAAACAAACAAGTTGTATATACACTGAACTGAACTTGTGGTAGGTTCCTTGTGAAACATCTTGAAAATAATTGTTAATAAATTAAACACTGCTTTTAGATGAATCAATCAATATATTATAAATACTCTACATATGTTTCGGCTTATTAGGCCTTTATCAAGAGTATTACATAGTGAATACTAAAGTTTCTGACGTGCTTATTCAATTTATACCTAAAAGTATTTATGTTTTAATCTATTTATGACTTAAGCTACTTAATATTTAATTTAACATCTTCAATTATTTGAATGTTTGGAGTGGACCAAAGCTGATTATATAAATCAAAGGATATTTCTTAACAATTGGTTTATTATAGGGGTGTTTAGGAAATTCTGCTGGTCATTTGTGGTGCAAGGGTTGTACTTGAAAGATTTTTTGATTTCTAGTTGTTCTAGCAGATCTAAACGTTTAGATCTGCTAGAACAACTAGAAATCAAAAAATCTTTCAAGTACAACCCTTGCACCACAAATGACCAGCAGAATTTCCTAAACACCCCTATAATAAACCAATTGTTAAGAAATATCCTTTGATTTATATAATCAGCTTTGGTCCACTCCAAACATTCAAATAATTGAAGATGTTAAATTAAATATTAAGTAGCTTAAGTCATAAATAGATTAAAACATAAATACTTTTAGGTATAAATTGAATAAGCACGTCAGAAACTTTAGTATTCACTATGTAATACTCTTGATAAAGGCCTAATAAGCCGAAACATATGTAGAGTATTTATAATATATTGATTGATTCATCTAAAAGCAGTGTTTAATTTATTAACAATCAAGTTGTATATGTTTTATTGTATGATTGTGCATTTTCTAAACGTGTATGAATAATGGAGACAAATTAAAAAAGTACTGGCATGCATTTAGAAAACTCTTAAGTCATTCAAAAGAATATGTTTTATTGTACCTATAATCCAAAAATTAAGACTGTGCTATTATTATTAATTAAGATATAGCGAATTCAACTCCAAAATTTGGCGGTGATTGATCGATGAGAAATATACCCTCTACTTTGATCGCAAGGCATATTTTTCCAACAAAAGTAATTCCAATAAAATGTTAATTGAATTAATATATCATTATATAAGAATATATAAGCAAAATGAATTATCATTCCAACGACTCCCGGGAAAGATATGAATATATCTGTGGATCAACTGTACAAAGTTTACTAAGCCATCTTCTGACACTTTTTCTTTTTTATGCAATTTTTTATGAATTTTGTGATTAGTTTTACATTATAGCTGAGACTTTTCTCTACATTTTATGTTATTTTCATTTTTTTAGGGGCTCTGAATAGTAAGAATTATCGATCGATGAGCTCGGTCGTACGAAAGTCCCGGAGAATTCAAATTTTTGCGCATTTCGAAGCGGCTTAAAACTATAAGTGGAAAACCCGATTTATCTTCTAAACGGCTTTAAATTTGTAGAGAAAGTGTCGAGCTACAACTTTTGTTGGGAACTTTTTTCTCCATTTTCATTATTTTGGCCGCTAGAGAAAAAAAAAAAAGGAAAATCAAAAAGTTTTTCCAATTTTTTTTTAATATTCGCGGAACTTGGAAATGCAAAGAATGCATCATCTCATTCCCTAGGTTACTACCTACTTAAATCCCAGAGATGATCCTTTAATTAATTTTTGTTACCCTAATGGCTAATTTGCCTGTACTAATATTATTGATCAATTTTATAATTTCAATAACAATATACTCTAAGTATATGCGTATTTTAAAGATTTGACGTCTGACTTTAAAATTTGTTTTCCATGGCACCCTATTATTATCTGTCAGTACTCAATAAAAAGACTATTTATTAAAACTAACCACTTAATTTGTCTGTGTATTCTTTATTTTTCATGGGCTACCTCGATTTTTTTTAAAAATCATGTAAAAGTTATTATAAAATATTACCTACATTAATTTTGTCATAAATCTGTTATTATTTAATATTTTTTCATGAAATTTTGGAATTACCCATTTGAGATGTTCCTGAATCCAGTGGTCCAGTGGTTAGATTTTATTTTAAAAAATCGCTAATCAAATTTGTCCATTTTTGACATTGAAAAAAAAATCATAGTAGGTCTTGAAAGTTGAAATTTATCTCAAAATTTTTGTCATGAAGTAGGGCTTTCGATGGCCTATCTTTTGAAAAAAGCCTCGTTAAAATCAGATAGTAGACACTCTTTTACAGGGGTGTTTCCATTCAAAATGGGTCACACCTCGGGTCACACTGTATGTAGCGAACTATAATCTCGCATTCATTTTCTAGTAATCGAAGAAAATTTGTTTTGGTGCCATTTGATTTAGACTGATGGGAATACTATTGTGAGTACTTTTAAGACCGTCCAATTTGTTTAAGCAATAGAAGACATTGTTGGAAATTCGGACCCATGAACTTTTTTTCATATTTTTTTATGTAGAATCACTCCTAGAAATTAATGACCGCATACCTGAAATGCCTTGTATAAAAACAGCAGTAAATCGGCGAAGAGCATTGTGGTTAGCTTATTATGCATAATACAAAAACAAGTTCTAAACAAAAGTTGATAACTTTATTTTTCTACAAAATAAATATGTTATTGTCTTTGTACGTTTTATATTTCGAGAGTTACGATGGTTAAGAGCATTTATTGCCCTTCAACCGTTATGGCAAGCTATACGAACTGTTTAAAGCAAGTTAAAAAAATACATACAAAAAGTACCATAAATTATAAAAAAAACTAGTTACTGATAAAGAAAAATTTTTTAATTAAACAATAAATGATTTCTTTAACAAAACAAATTGAGGTACATGATTTTATTTTGTAACTGTTTACTTACTGTAACAATTTTCAAATAAACATTTTTTTTAATGCACATTGAATCGAATTCCTCGTTGTCGAATGTTAAAGGCAGTATTCTTAACAATCGATCGATTGCATTTTTCACTCCCAGAAAGCGGTCCAGATTTCCAGTTTTTATATTTATTGCACTGAAAATACATGTTTAAGAAAAAGAATTACACACTAACACAAAAAAAGTTGAGATCCAGAGGGTAAAGTGAACTTCATATTTCTAAGTCAAATAAAAAATTCCCGACAAAGGGGTGAACACGGCGCGAGAAGCCCCAAAAAAGCCATAAAACTCGGCCATAAAAGTGTCAAAGCCGACGTCATTTATTGCGGCTCAGGACCGTACTTAAAATTATTGTGCCGTGAGTTACAATCTAATTAATTTAATGTATGGTTGATAAATAAATAGTTGTTTGTTACAGTGATAATGATAAATTTAAACAAATTATTCTGTTTTGCTTGTGTTAAGATAGGAATAATATTTTATATATTGGTGGAGCATTGATAAATTTTATTAGTTTATATTAAAATTATACCAAATATTCTTTTGTTGCTCAGTTTCGCCAATAATAATTTAATATACCTATCGAATTATTATTGTTGCCCAGAAAGGACCACGAGGAGGTACGAGCAATTCCTTGCCAAAAAATGTGGGTTCAGAGTTAAGGTTATCGATATTATTAAAATAGGTCAAAGAAATAAGGTAAATTTTTAAATTCATTAAATAAAGAAAATATTGAATTTATGTCAATAACCCGTAATCTGATTAACCCAGATTAAATAAATAAATTAAATTATATAAAACAAACAAATAATTGAAATAAATAAATTCAATTCTGGACAGCAAATAAATAACTATAAAATAAATAAATTCAGTTCTGAAAAAGAAACAAATAAATAATTATCGAATAAAATATGTATGCATATAATATAATAAATAAAAATCACGTTATGTTGCATTTGCGCGTATGTAAAACACTAATGAAACGATAAATTCACAATGTACACTAAATCAAATCACATATAATATTTTATTTAAAACTCTAATCACTACACTCACTCAAGACTTCACAACCACTTTCTAAATCGGTATCATCGTCGGTATCTGAATCTACATGTATTATTAAACGGTCTTGATTAGGGCTCATGCTTTTTTCTAACCTAATAAATTCATGTTCAATTTTAATGACGTGCTGAATACACTTTTTCCAATTACTTGGTGTTATTTCTCCCACTTTAACTTTAATAAGGTTGACTACTTTGGCATCAAATTTGGGGAAGGTGTTATTTTTGCGAATATTTCTTTTCAGCTGACTCCATATTAGTTCTATCGTGTTAAAAATGCAAAAATATGGGGGTGACCGTAAAACTGTATGTCCTTGAGCTTTAGCCATGCTATCAATCACATATTGTTTTGGGAAGTTTTGCTTTTTAACAATTTCCAAAAGATCTTTCTTCCTAAAATTTTCTTCAAATTCCAAATTATGTTTTCGGACAAATTCTTGAATATCTTTTTTCTTTGTTCCCGTATTTGGTATTTTCTCAATTTGTCGCGAATGATACGAAGCATTGTCTAAAACAATTACGCTGTTTTCTTCTATATTTGGTAGCAATGAAGTCTGAAACCATGCTTCAAAAATATCCGCGGTCATGTTTTGGTGATAGTCAACGTTTGATTCTTCCATTTTTTTTCCACTTAATTTGAGACCATTATGCACCCATCCATTTTCTGATCCACAATGTACAATTACTAATCTGGTTCCTTTATTTGTAGGCATATCAACTTTACATTTCTTTGAACCATATATCCAGCCTTTTTTCACTGTATCATGGGTATCATACCAAGTTTCATCTAAATAATAAATAGGTCGTTGTTCATTTCGATTTTTTTTTTATATTTTCCAAATATTCATTACGCCACTGCACAATTCTGAAGCTTTCCATAATACCTGCCATTTTATTAATAATCTTGAACCTAAATCATATCTTTATTATCCAGCGCCGAAGTGTTGCTTGACTAACTGACACTGCACCATTTGTTTTCAGTTCCATATGTATTGATTCCACCGTTGGTACCCATTTTCCATATACTTGCTATAAATTAAATCTCTTAACAATTTCACCATAGACGAATCTACTGCTCGTGCTGCTCCTTTATCCAATCTAACTTTTCGATTAGGTACCATATCCTTAATTATTCTATAGATAGACCGTTCTGAAATTTCTGTTAAGTAGGCCGTTTTTTTTCACGGCTCCTTTTTCACCTTCACTTTATTTTATATTTTTATAAACGTTTAAAACTACTTTTTTAATATGTTCGCATAAATGTTGTCTAGAACTTCTCTCTGTAATTTGCGAGCCATTACCATTTCCCATATCTTCGTCAAATTCTCTGCTGGTGCTAGGTTGATGATCTTCCCAAGGCCTGAACATTATTACAATATTATTTTACCACAGCCACTAAAAAACGGAAAACACTCGAATATTTCACCATCCGCCGGAATATTTTTACACTACATAAAATACTCTTAAACAAAGGGCAATTTCACTTATCTGTTAAAGTATTATACATTCTAGGCACTCACAATCAAAATAAAATGTAAACACTGAACCACACACTGTATTATTGTATGAAGCACGTAACCTATATATTCTAAATATAACAAAACTCGTTCGAAATATCGCGGAAGACTGTGGTCCGTCTCTGCTTAATACCTGTGCCGTTCTGCTTGCCCTTTTACAGCATTATGTATGTGTGTAAAAAATTAAGTAAACAGTATTGACCGTTAGATCGTAAAATATTTTAGGAGTGAGTGGCGTAAATTAGAAATTATAACTGAGGCTGGCGAATTTCCCTTAATTTCTTATTTTAATCCATGCCCGCTCTATCCTAGTGGTAATAAGCGACAAAGCTTTGAAATTTTTTATCTGACTTAGAAATATGAAGTTTACTTTAGACCCCCCCCTACCCCTATGTATTTTCGGACGCTGAAACTGAATATGACAATAAAAAAATTTTAATTATCCCATTTTCAACTAGCACCCCCTTATAACCCTCCTGGGGAGTTGACATTCCAAAAATATGAAAAAATTCAACAGTACGTAGGAAGAGGAGAGAAATCGAATGGCGGGCTCTCTAACTTCTTTCGTTTGGGACCGAGATGGGACCTCCGGAGGCGCGAAAAAAAATTCGATTTTCACTTTCCGGCCATTTTGAGAGTTGACTGTTCGAGAACGGAAGCCGATACGGGGCTACGGTTTGCGCCATTCGATTTCTCTCGTCGTCAACTCCCAAGGCTAGGGGAACTATGACTAGAATATTGCTTTTTTGTTTTGCGCTAATTTTTATCGATTTTTCTTCTCTTAGAACTATTTGAAATGGTATGGAATTCGGCCCATGGTTTAGTGATTTTTTACGCATTTTTAACTTAAGATTTAAATAGAATTTACAAACTCGAAGTCTATTTTTCTACATCAAAGAAAAAAAAACAACAATTATCAAGCAAACTGTTGAGCCATGAGTTATTATATTCTTCGCAAATACAAAACGAAGAATATATTGCATTCGATCTGCACATTTCTAAAACCGGTAATATTGCTCTTAGAGAAAAAATTTCATATCACTCTGTTGGTGATCGAATTCTGAACAACTTTCAAAATGTCCATCTGTCTGTCTGTCCGTCCGCCCGCCCATCACGTTTCTTATAAGCACGATAACTTAAGAACGAAAATCTCGATTGTATTGAAATTTGGACAGTAAGTTGGTGTTATCTAGAGGAAGAACCCTGTTGGTTTTCTTAACAAATTTGATCAATAAATAAAAGAGTTAATTTTTTAATTTACAAATACAAACATTTTTAATGTTTTGTAAAGAAATGTCTATAACTGATATTATTTATAAAAAATAACTGCGAAGAGTATCCTATAGAATGTGCGACAATTATATAAAAAGTGCAGTAAATCGGCGAATACTATAATGGTTAGCTTGTTTTCCTATACCCTCTATGTTGATGACGCGACGCCGACGTGAAGACTGAACTATCCGCCAGAGTTTTTAAGAATTAGGGAAAAGAATGTGCATTAATAAATTTTAGGGCTCTACTTATTGTAGTTTAAGGGTTTCATTAAAGCTTATACGATTTCATTTTGATGTGTTTTAAAATATCATGTAACTTTTATTATTATTTCAGGTTTTCAAACTGTTTCCAAGAAACAACTGGTTATTAAAGAAAACAATGATGATATCGAAATAACTCCAACGAAGTCTGAAACCTGTGACGATGTGAAGTTAATTTCTGTAGATCACTTAATCGATTTATTTACATTTGAAAAAATACAAAATATCAGTATAGACACGTCAAAAATAACAACTTTGGCATTGCCACAGTGCAATATAACAAATTTGCCTGAGTCCTGCAAAAACTTGAACTTGAAACATCTCGATTTATCCCGAAATAATTTAACAAGCATACCGGCGTGTCTGTATATGGGATTAAGATACTTAGAATATCTAGACTTAAGCTTCAATAAAATTGAAACTTTCGATATGGAGCCCGAGTGCCTACCGTATTTAAAAATAATTCTGTTAAACGACAACAAATTTGAAAATATTCCCAAGTGGTTTCTTACATTCCGGAGCACTAACTTGGAAGAATTTAACTACAGCCATAACAACGCTAAACACTACAAGTACCTGAAGAATAGTTTTAATTTAAATCTCGTGAAGTTGAAGAAATTAGAATTGAAGAACAATTGCTTAATAGATAAAGACTACAATTTCTTAAAGTGCTTCAAGTCTCTAACATATTTGGACCTTAGTAATGAAGGAGAACGTTTTTTAAATAGATTCCACGATTTAGATCATCTCTTCGTCAAACCAAAATGGAAAGAGTTGCATATTCTGAAACTGCAGAGCTTATCATTGTCTTTATTCCCCGAAGGTATTGCTTGGATTGAAACACTAAAAGAATTATATTTAGCAAAGAATTGCCTCTCTTGGCTACCAGATGATATTCAGTTCCTGGTGAACCTTGAAATTTTAGATATTTCCCATAACAGTATTATAGCTATCCCTAGTATTCTGGCGTCTTTAGAGAAACTAGCCGTTCTGCGTGCCTCAGATAATAGTATAGAAACTGCACCGGATTTTTCTGGAATGTCTAATTTACGTACTTTGGATTTATTTCATAATCTTCTGGATGAATTTTCGTGCAATTTGACTACTATTGATTGTGTGGATGTAGAATACAATTATTATGACACCAAGTGTATACCAGATTTTTCTATGTATGAGGAAAAGAGGAATCGCCTTAGAAATAAGTATTCTGACTCGCGGTTTGATGGCCCCAAGATAGCCTCGAACGATTCTTATAGTTCTAGCTCTTCAAGTTCGGATTCAGAGGACGGTTGTGTAGCGGCAGACTTTCGAACGACATGCTCAAATCAAATCGATGAAAGTGAAAACTGGGATTTACCTGTTATGATAAAGCCAAGAAACCCTGAAATTGATAGCATAGATGAAAATTGGCAAGGCTGGGATAAAACATTTTATTCAGATGATTCTGGTAAACAAAACAGAATTTATGTTAACGATGAGGACTGGATGTTTGTTGACTTTGAAGAAAGTTGACGGTGGGGTATTTTTTAGTTAACTTTTTAGATTATTTATAATTTTAAAATGTTTGTAAATAATGCTGAATTAGGTTTTCTTTTCGTATCGTGCATCGACTGATAATTAAAATTTTATACTTAATGTATGATATAATGTATAGAGCTTTCGTTTTAATCGCAAATAGATCAAAAACGGAGGAGCGGAAAAGTTTAAAAAAAATGTATGTTCATTTTTGTCTGTTAGAAACCGTATTTGAATAACTTAAGTTAAAATTTATACGACAAAATATACTTATTTTTAACGAGATTCTCGTCACATTAAGTGTTAAGTGATCATTTTTCGAAAATTCTTTTGAATTA
Organism: Stenurella melanura; assembly: GCA_963583905.1. Lineage (NCBI taxonomy): Eukaryota > Metazoa > Arthropoda > Insecta > Coleoptera > Cerambycidae > Stenurella > Stenurella melanura. The sequence continues at coordinate 140,214,767 of OY757311.1, forward strand.
TGGCAATTTTTCCAATTTTCTTCTCCAAATAGATCAAGTAGGTAAGTACCGAAAGAAATTGTTGGTTTTCAAGAAGTAAAGCGACGCGCAGCGGTACGAATAATAACTTTTTCGTTCAAAATTATCTAGATGAGCACTTGTTTGGCAACCGATTCGGATAATTTCTTTTTTAGGTACTCGTTATTTAATTTCCAAAAAGCGTAAGGGAGCCGATTTTTGAATTATGCTAACCAAAATCATTGAGTTTAGCCGACATGGCCATGTTCTATGTAAATCTTAATAAAACTTTTTTCTTATTCAACTTACATAAATCTTTATTAAGTTAATTTATTATCTTTATTAAGATTTAAATAGAACATGGTCATTTCGGCTAAGCTCAATAATTTTGTGCAGCATAATTCAAAAAACGTTTTTTAGAAATTAAATAACGAGTATTTTTTTAAAAATTTATCCCAATCGGTGCTCTAAATAATTTTGAACAAAACAGTTGCGATTAGTGCCACTTAAAAGGCTTCGAACGCATTTTATAGTAATCATAATTATTATTGCCTCTGTTTGTTAAATATCGCACTTATTTTCGCTTGAACAAAATTGCTAAATGTACATTAGTTCACGTCCTTGATAATAATTCCAAAGGTGTAAAATGAATTATGAAAAAAAAAACACTTCGACAAATGAGTCAAACCTGGTATGATGAAATTTTGTTTCACTATAAATTACCATAGCCTGAAAACCTTCTAGTCATCGAGAAATTTTTGTTCTGAAAATGTTTATGTACTTATTATATAATCAATTACTTGATCCATAATTTGAAATACTGAAAAGTCATGAGCTCCTGCTTTTGGCAATCACCTCGAAATTTTAAAATATGTAAAAATGTCATGGTACGAAAAAAAGCTGTGTTTCATCAACACCTAAAACTTTATTCACATAGGATGTACGTTTTCCGAAATATAAAGTGGATAAAGTTGATATGGTCAATGACTATCTAAAATTTTTAAATATCTTAAAAAGCATGAGGTCATGTTTTTGACAATCGCTCCGAAGTTTTAACATAAAAAAATATGTACGAGAAAAGCTACATTTTACCAATACCTAAAATTTCACATAGGATATACGTTTTCCGAGATATACCGAGGTTAAAGTTAATATGGTCAAAATATCCTTAAAAAGTAGGATGTAAAATGTAAGTTATTTAAATATGTGTGAAGTGATTTTATTCCGTTGCATTTAGACAGAAAACATCATAAAGTTTTTGAAAAAATGCACGAGTGAATATTTTTGCCCGAAATTGAAGACATGGGCAGAGCCTAAAACCAAAAACTCGGGACTGTACCTGCTGGCCTCCAGTCGCCATCTTGGAAAACGTGAATGACGCTGCATCTCCGTTCCTGTTCGTTTTTTCGAAAAATTTCTGAGAACCAAAGTTGTAGAAAATCATTTTATTTTTCATTTTCAACTTAACTGTTTTTTTGTACTATTGATATACTTACTGTATAAGTTGTGTTTGAAAAAAAAATTTTTTTCTTGTCAATTTTTCAACCATTAAATGAAACTTCCAGGTGTAAAACTATTAATAAAACTTATAGAAGACGTAATTACCTTTAATTTAAATGCTCAATGAAGTTCGGTGATTAATAGTTCCTAAGTTGTGGACGCGCGAATTTGGTCCCGCAGATTTCAACGCTTACGAGTGCCAATGTAGAATTATATTACCATTGATTAACTAGAAAATTAATCAATGATATTACTAACTAACACGACTTTATATCTTCGGATTAAAATAACGAGATCGCGACACGTTTTGTGGTACCTTGATTATAGAATATCTTATACTATACACAATATACTATAATTGTAAGTTCCTTCAATGCACATTTAATTAAATAAGAATGAACAACTGTTTAGTTTTCAATAATTTTATTAACTTAAGTTAACAAAAGGATACTATGTGATAATTTTGTGTATAATGTTTATTATCCTCTGTTGAATGAGTAATATTCAGTGATATAAGTGACATTTGTTGTTCCTACGTTAGAGTACAGCCGGTACTTGCTCCTTGTAGAGGCACGTGTTGAATGTTGGTGAAGTGATCTCATATAACATGGCTACCGTACAAGATAAGCTGATTTTCTATGATAAGGTTTGAGCACAGCTCCTTTTATTAAACCTATGTTCGGATATTCCCGAATGACAAACTCAAGTATTATTTGGTTTTCACTACTCTCTAAATAACAATATCACAAGCGTTAAACATAGACCTGTTGTCTCTTCTCATGCCATTGCAAGCATTAGCCAACATTCTTCGAGAACGCTGTAACTCCTTTGTCTGTGATTCTGGTTGGGCTAAAGAGAAATCAAAATACGACAGTTGTCGTAAAAACCATATAATCTTTGTGCTTGCTTTTGCCTTCTTATTACTAATGGGACATTTCTCAGAGTTTGTGTAAAATTTTCCATAGACCGAATTCGATTATCAACCTTTAAGAACACACGACTACTGTCGTTAAAACAATACTGTTTTTGTTGTTTATTATATCGCTGAACTTATTTATTCTACAAAGGTAAATGTGACGATTTTTCCCAAAATTCTTTTCACTATCTGAAATTATTGACGGTAATCTCAACCAATATTTGTTATTGATTCTATTGCATTTACTACCACGAATATCTATACATGATGTGTGACAATTATCTGATAATAAATGCATTAAAACGTTTTCTGACCTTTTTAAAGTACCTTACCTTTCAGTAATCAATACTAAGTATACATATTAGGTTTACAAAAAATTGAGTAAAATAATAATTACACAAAAATAAAAATAAACCAAATAACAAATCTGGTTCAGAATAATTATAAAGGGTAATGTGAAATAAATAAATCATCTCAAATAAAATGCAAATTCATAAAATAGATAAACAAGTGCCGAAATAATGATTCAGTGTTTAATTTGATCAATTAAATAATATCTAATAAAGTTCAGTAATAAATATTCAGTGAATAAATCTTTTCTAAAGACATTGATATCAATAAATAACATTTTTGAAAAATTTTCACGAGCGAAATGAAAATTAACAGTTACAATCTCAGCAATTGGAGTTGTTATATCACAGAAATGTCGACAAAAAATGCAGTGAAGGGGCAATATGGGCTCGAATGTGCGCAGCGGTTGTGCATGTGAGACCTTAATAATTATGCGTAGGACTAACTTTGCGGCTCTATAACTTTAGAACCATTAGTCGCAGAAATTTCGTTTAAATTTTAGGTAATTACGTCTTCTATAAGTTTTATTTATAGTTTTACACCCGGAAATTTCATTTAATGGTTGAAAATTTGATAAGAAAAAAAAATAGTTTTTCAAACAACTGTAACTTTTACAGTATCAATCCTACAAAAAAATAATAAATTGAACAGGAAATATAAAATGATTTTCTATAACTTCAGTTTTTCTAAATTTCTTTTCTAAATTTTTTTTTTCAGCAGGTACAGTCCCGAGATTTTGGTTTTAGACTCTGCCAATGTTCCTTTTCGATTCTGGGTAAAAATCTCCAATCGTGCGTTTTTTCAAAAACGTTATTCTAAATGCATTGGACTATTTACAATGGACATACAATGATCTCATAATTCTTTCAATTGTTCCTGCTTCTTCGTTTTTGAGATATTTGTGGTTAAAGTGAGGGCTGAATGTATTTGAATCGTATATTAGTCATGTCCGTAAGGTTGACAGCTTCGAATCAGATTCTTGATGTTTCTTCCATACCACCATTTTGTACTTTATTTGTAACTTATGTACCGAAATTCATAACTTTCCTCTTGACAGATATTTAAAACATACATTTTTGGTGTAAACTTTTCGAGAGCTGCATAATTATTACTGCTTTTAGTTTATACCTGAGCATCTTCTGGTAGGTAACTAATTTGCTAACTATTAATAATTCATATATTATAATAATATGTAACTATGTTATCCTCTATGATACGTATAAAGTAATATTTTCATGAGGCGGCACTTACTCCATCAAGTAAAAATAATTTTTTGTAACCAAAAAATAATTTGTACTGTAGTTTAGGGAAAATTGATAGAATTTTCAAACTTTAGTAAAACACATTAGGATTCAGTAGGATCAAAGTGGTAAAACATTTCGCAGCTTCCTGAATGTTTGCAACAAAAATAATAATTTATTATAATTCAATATTTATTAATTTTGGAATATAGATTACATATAGCGACGACTAACGTACTGAAAGATGGCATGGAACAAACATAAAAAATCTTATTTAACGCGGTCAACTTCATGGACCCCTAGTAGTCTGTGACAGATGAAAAATAGAATGCAAACTAGAATTTATGTTATTTCTGATTTTAAAATTTTTGTAAATACTGGATTAGTTTATTTCTTGTTGTATCGTGGATCAACTGACAATGTTTTATAATGTACAAGTAATCTGTTTCAGATCAAAACAAAAGGATTATACAAGTTAGAGTTTATATTAATTACCTTGATTTGTATTTATTTTAACTTGAAATTATTATGGAAAATCATTTCTAATTTTACTAGGTTTTCTTCTCTCTGTATCATGGATAGATAATGTATCGTATATGTAGCTATGTATTTAAAATTGCAGCGTATTTTCAAAGTATACGCAGATTGGGATACTTATAATCAAGTTGGAAATGAAGAAGAATAGTAAAAGCTCATTTTAAACTCAAATTTATAAAAAGATAGTCAGCTTATTAGTAATGTCTTCTATTATGTTATTTTATATTAGTGAGCTAAACTTTTATGACTATGTTTTTAGAATAGGCATTTATAGTGAGCTCTTTTTACACTTCTTCATTTCCAAATAGAGTCTGCAAGAATGCGATTGTTTAGTATTTATTTTAAATTGAAATAATGTACATGAACTTTTTATTTTTGGATTTCTTTAAGCAGAATAAATTCCATAATTTTTAACAGTACGTTTTTTATTTTTACCAAGCTCTTCCAGCAGGTGTATTAGATTATTCTTGCTTGCTGCAACTAGGGCGATGTGGAACTCTCAAGTTAGAAATCAGATGTGCATCTGACGACATCGATAACATCAGATTCGTAACCAGTAGAGATCGAGAGGCAGTAATAACTGACGCCAAAGCTAGGACTGGTTCTAGGTGATGTGCAGGGTTCGGATCTTAGAGAGAGCGCCACTTTATAATTTAAAAGGGGCGGAAGCTTCGGTTATATTTATCTGTGTTTGTCAAATGAAAAACATTCTTACAAACGCGTCTGACTACGCTCCTCGTAAATTTCAATAATAATAATAATAATAATGATAATAATAAACAGCATTCATCCTAGATCGTCCGTCTCTCATGTGTACCTGCCACGAGATCGGGGGCAGAAGGCTCTTGAGGTTGGAGTGTATGTATGGCAGAGTAGCACTGAGCATGGCATGTAATGTCCTTAGGAGCTCAGACCCGCTCCTGCAATTAGTGAGAGATCACGAAAATGCAGGGTGAATGCAGGATTGTTTAAGGCGGCAGAAAGAGCCGAAGATGAACTTGGTCTCGTATTCGACGACAGGCGAGGAAGCCGGCGCGCGGTGCTGATCCAGAGTCAGTCAATGAACTACAGCCGACTCGTCTGAAGGCCCAAATAAAAGCTGCCGAGCAGGAACGTCTGTTTAGGCAGCATGTCGTTACTATAGGAACGTAGAAACACTGGGTTTATCGACTAGGTTGACATTTGCCTTTTCAAGGTCAGCCTGGCTAAAGTCGGACACCGAGGGATTCATTGTGGCCTGCCAAAATGGTGTAATTAACATGTTGGTCTACCGAAGCCGCGTAATTGGTGTAGAGGTTCCTGATATAAATTGTAGGACCTGCCATCAGGCGCCGGAGTCGCTCATGCATTTACTTTCTGCATGTCCGGTGTACGCGATTTTGGCTTACATCCACCGCCATAACGCGACGTTACGGGTGCTGTACTATCATCTACGGAACTCGTATGGGATAGACCAAACACCAGTTACGTCCCCGGAGACATCGAGTCCGTTGTCGAAAACGAGAGGTGCGGATTGTGCCGAATTTATTGGAACTACTCGTTTCCGACAGTTACCCTAATTCAAGTCAACAAGCCTGACATAGCCCTCCTCGAGCATCAAACAAGGTAATGTTTGTGATCGAGTTCTCGGCACCTGCTGAGCCAAAAATTGCTTTGAAAGAGTAGAGAAAAACCGATCAAATACCGTGATCTCCTTTACGAGCTCCAAGTGCTGTATCCAGGCTACTCTTTCATGATGGTCGTCCTCATAATCTGTGTACAGGGAGGTATGAAGCCTACGTTGCTCTCAGGGTTGAAGATCATACCGGCCTCTCAAAAATCTGTTGATTGCTTGGCAGGCCAAATGCAGAAGGCAGTCATCTTGAGGTTCCTTCGCATACTTATAGCACATGATTCTGGAATCTACAGTCACTAACCCTGCGGGATATGGGGAGTGGTTGTGGATATTTTGCTGGCGCTCTTTCCGTGTGATGTCGGAGGCCACGGAAAGACTGTCCAGCATCGGGGAACCAAGAATAAAATGAATAATAATAATTATGCTTCATTTATCCAAGAAATTTGACAATGATATAGGATACGTTAAATACATTTCCAAAATAAGATAAGCTTTTGGAAAATATATGAATACATTAAAAATTGCTCTATCGAGTAGACTGCATTTTTCAACAGAAACTTTTTCAATTCTGACAAAAACTTGTTTACATTAGATATATTTTTAATTCCAACGACCAACTCATTGTAATTCATGTCTGTGTATATCGTACTGTAAATTGGATCCATACCGTACAGGAAATTGTGATTAATATTTAAGGAATTGAAGGTGAATACATTTTTTTTTTCAAATTTTAAATTTCGTGTACTACAGACAGGGTAATATAAAAATATTGTTTGATAAATGTCTGCTTGCATGATTCTCTATAGTTTAAATTAAACACATTACGAATAACTCTTTGTAGTAAGAACATCCCGTTTGATGATGGTGAATTTCCCCAGAAAGTAGTACCATAACGCAGTCTGGACTCTAAATTCGAAAAAGAGAATATCTTCATGGTCTTTATATTGGTTATGTGATATAATTTTTACAGCGCAAAACAGTGACATGAACATTTATTGTGACTTCCAATCCATTGTTAGCTCAGTATAGAGACCTAATAATTATTTAAAAATTAACACGTGTTCAATGCTTTTAGCTGTAAAAGCAAACTCGATATATAATGAGCTCTAACAGTAGGAAAGTGTAACGATAATGTTTCTTCTTGGTTCGTTACAATTTTTTTTATGGTGAAATAATTATGTTAAGTAGAGTAGAATTTAACTTATCATTTAGTTCTTGGATAAAAGGAGAAATAAAATTCATTTATATAATTATCCAAGTCATTCATGTAAAAGAAGAAGAGTAGCGGTCCCAAAGCACTACCGTGGGATACACCAATATTTATTGTTTTAGTTTCTGACCTCGACCAAGAAATCGACATACTGTTGTCTGTTGAATAAATAAGATTCTAGGAACATTTTACATCGCCCTCGTATATTTGCCATGTGTTTCAATAGTATCCAAGAGAGAATGTCGTGATTAACACAATCAAATGCCTTTGATAGATCAGTAGCCGCTCAATAGCGCTCTGGTATCCGAACCCCGATCGAAATAACAATCCTTTTTTCATCTAACTGCAATGAACTATAATGCAATTAAAAAGAACGCAATGTTCATCCTCGTTTTTTATTATTAATTTAATAGAACGACCTCATGTTTTTGGATTGGGACATAACCCAGTTTCATTTTGCCACATGTTCCCTGAAATAAAGTTGCGAAATAAATTGTGCAATAAATTGTTCGGAATCAATTCAGCTATAACATTCACATAAATTATATCGGAAAATTATGTTAGAAAGAACGGTTTGGTGAACAACAGCAATTGAGCAGTGCATCCAAATCGTATTATGCATTAATATAGCGGTCCAACACAGCTGCGCCTTTCCCAGTTTCAATTGCGGAACAATATTCACTGAATATATACTTGGCTATTGTCTGTAGACATAAAACTTAAACGGTAGACTAGTTCAAGATATCGTTAATTGATTATTGGCTTAAAACACTTTTATGCGTCAATTACCAAGACGAAAATTAGAAAAACTAAATCTTGTCTAAATGTTATTTGTGGCATTATCTTTTTTTTTCCTTCTTCAATTCTTTGGGACTTCCTGCCACATATATGTATTCTTTTTAAGCGGTGCTCGGGGAATCTACAAAATATCACAATTAACCAGTATGTTACTGGTAAATAACCTCAACGCTTGTGACTTTCACGTCAAAGGATCAGTTAAAGGTTGCTTTTTTTAATTAAACAACACAAATAAGTATAAAAACTTGAAATTAAATATTTCGCCGACGTTTCGGAAATCTATTCTGTTTCCTTTTTCAAGGCTTTTTTTGAAAAATCTTGTTTGCTGTGTTTGATAAATACACAGCTCTAAGAATGTTTGTTATATTCAATATCCATAGATACTTACTATTTGCATAGGACTGTTGATATAGTTTTTTTAGTTTTTGTACAATGTTAAGTTTGTGAAGTTCTTCTTTTAACATTGGCAGCCAAGTTGTACAGACATCTACGGAACAATTCGACACGCACCTATCCTCATTGAATAATATTATCGCGGATTCTTTAATTTTTCTTCTTTTGCTATCTGCCTCTTTTGTTAAAATTTTTGCCGAGTCCCAGTTTATTCTGTGTCCAATCTCCCAAGCGTGTTCGCAGATCTTGGACCTCTGAATTTCATTTTTTCTTATATAATTTTCATGTTCGCCCAATCTTACACTAAAAGGTCTGGATGACTCACCCACGTATTGTTTGTTGCACTCGCACGGAATACTATAAATGCAATTTTTTGAATTTTGCTCGTGGTTCTTTGGTTTCGTCTTTGTCAGAATAGATCTTAAAGTGTTGTTTGTTTGAAATACCGTCCTAATATCAAATCTATCACCGATGCGGCGCAACTTTTCGGATAATCCGCTTACATAAGGAATTAACGCTGTGTAACGTTCTTCAGGTTTTTGTCGTACCTGATTGTTATTTTCAATATTTATGAAGGTTTTATCGACGTGGCTATAGCCAGCAAAGTGTTTTGTTTAGAAATATATATGTTTCTGTACTTATCTATGATAAGTCTTTAATAATAGTTTGAAATAATTACGAATATTTTTTACTAGTAATATATTTATTTCCTCAGATTCTATTTTAGAGTACTCTTACATTGTAGGGAATTTGCATTATCATTTAATTATGTTTTATGTTCTATTTCCATTTCTATCTATCTCTAAAGAACTTGATTCGGTTATTTAAACTTACTTTTTTCTAACAGAAAAAATATGAGATAGCGTTATAATAACCTGCGTTTACTTCCTTTAATCACTTTTCATATATACGAAAATACTCTTTAGACATTTCAGGTTTAGGTGCGGCCTCTTATCATGAAAGATTGTGATTAATTCTGACATGTTTTTAATGAAGTGCGTTTCGTGCAGTCTCTGATATATCATCTCCCGAGTTAATTAAATTTCAGCACGTTTATGGGCAAGTGTTTATGAAATATTCGAATTCTGAACGCATTCCTCAACTTTATATCACACAACTGAGTAGATATTTATGTTGGCTGTGACGATGTCAGTTGGGAACGTGCAAGGTATGCTAATATATTTTTCTCTTAGTTTTAATGGCGGGATGTTTTGGATATTTATGTTTAAGCCATCTTGTACGAGTTTCACATTTTGACGGAATGAGAAGGAATAAAATATATTGTGCTTATTTAAGGACATATATACAGGATGTTCCTGAATAGGGTTATAGGTTTCATCAAAATAAGGAACACAGTTGTCATGGCCTCTACAGTGCTTCATAAGAGGGCTAGAGCCCTTGAAATGTGAATGGAAATATTCAGTTTTTAAATAATATTCTTACATGTTATCAAGTGAAAATTTATGATCTTAAGTTGTTTTTTATGAAGAAGTTGTTAATGTTATTGAAGCCAGTAAAACGATTCATTTGAAAAATATCCAAATTGCTAAGAAATTAAATTCAGACCAAAATTCCCATGAAAAAATTTACTTTGAAACATTATCACCTTAGAAAAGATCGGTAACTACCTTTGGCATCGTCTTTCATCGAAATCTGCATAGAAAATTAGTTTACTGAAAATGGCCGAAAAATAGTTTTAGAAAAATTTTTCGTTTCGAGGACGAAGGTCAATCGACTTTGGGCTCCGTCGTTCGAAAAATAAATATTTTTCGAAAGTACCAAAAAATTGAAATTTTTCAAGATGCACGGGAAGGAAAACCGCTCCTCCCCGACAAATTTTTCGAAAGTACCACGAATTTGGATTTCCGAAAGTACCACAAAGAGGATTGCACAGGGCAGAATCCTCAGTCAGGATGTAGCGAGTAGCTATTTTAAAAGTCAAAATTTAAGAAAAAATCAATGGGACGGTTTTTCCAATAAAAACCAAAATCCTCATTTAATTATTCTAAAAGTGGGGAAGAATAATTCATGTCCGAACCACAAGAATGTCTATAAAAATAGAAAAAAAATTCAAAATCGGAGAGTCGATTCCGACGGACCCAAAATCCAAAATCCAGGCCCAGGCGGGAATCGCCATAGTAGTCGCTCGAAGGCGAGTCGACGGAAAAAACGTATATTTGGGTTCAATGCCCTTAGTACGTTTATGCAAGCAGGAAAACCATTGAACTCATATAAATAGCTTCTTTAAGCATCCTGACAAAGATTTCAAGCAATCCGAAAATTTCAGTGCAACTAAAAGTGAATCATTTTCAAACAAATTCGACATACATCTTACCATCATAACTGACTGGGAGTCTGAATCTTCTTGTACAGTCGATTGCCAGTTCTCTCGACGATGGATGCGTTACGGTCCTACGGGAGGTAACGGCTTGCCAAGTGGTAGTGCTCTCTGATGTTTGCCTTATATACATTAGTTAGGTGTTGAATATTTATATTCTCTATATTTTATGAATTTTTTCAATAAATGAAAATATATCTTGAATTCGATTTCTTCTTCATTCACTAATTATAAGACTGGTGACCGACGTGCGATTCTGTGGCGTGAGTCGGATAGCTACTTACTACCCACCCCTTGATCCCGTCACGTTGTTATGCCTATCCGAATACTCATAGAATCCATCGACTGTCTTTCTTATTATGAAGTGTAGAAGTGCACCGCTCGACATCAGATTACGACGGAGAGAGTAGACTGTAGCAATCGCAGTAAGTATAATTTTATCTATTTTCGTCTTGGGGAGTCTGAAGGGTAACTTGAATCCCCCTTGTGAGTAGAGTTGATAGATATCATATACCTATTAACTATATACTGGTAACACACTATAAGCCACTATGTATGGAATTGAGGCTAGAGAAGGAGATAGTTTTCTCTCTCTGTTGGGAACTTGGGACCCAACACGCATACTCCGACAACACGATCTGATGAAGGAGTGCGGAAGCGCGCTGTATGTAACAGGCCAGTAACCAATTTCTCCTATTAGATTGTGACCATTTACCTTCTATATTCAGTTGAACTGTCACAATCTTGCGTCACTAAGGCATGTGCATCATACCTAGAGTACTCTTAAAGGATAGAGAGACAGGCTTTTCTTGGCGTCAAGTTACGAACGAAACTCATAGTATATAGTTAATATGTACCTATATGATAGATATCGTAGCGGCGACACGGCTTCGGCGTAATTAATATAAAATCCTTATCGCGTCCATCAGACGCGCGATACTAGGTACATCTACATTGACACCTCCCTCGTAAGTGGTAGTTTTTAAATGGTGTTTTATACTTTACCTATTCATTAATTCTGATTTTTTTTTTGCATTTCTTAATCGAGATACAGCCAAATTTAAAGGCTGTGCTATTCAGGAATAACAGGAACTGCCAGGCCCGTTGATAATTAATTTCTAACTACCTGTTTAAGCTATTGCAGGTTGTGTTTAACTGGTCCTTGAATGAGCTACATTTCAACCTTTACATGTAATTTTTGCCCAAAGAATCTTCTGTCTGAATAAATCTTAAGAGTCTAGCCAACACTTCATGATCTCGAAAAATAAAAATAGTTACAGATAGGCAATCGTCAGTAATTTTCATTTGCACATTATTAATAACATAGTGTATTACTATATATATTACTACAAGACACAGTGGGATGAAATTCTGTGAAACTGGCCAAAATTCTGAAACTCTCAGAATAAGTAGAAAATGTGTTCACTATTTGTAGAAAAATACCGGAACAATTTTAACTTCAAAACAGGGGTTGTGAAAGGGGTGAAATTGTAAGAACAACCAACAGTTTTGAAACTGAGAGAATGTATATAAGATATGAAATTTTAGAATAAAATATAAAAAATGCTTAAAAACTTCAAGCTCAAAATAACTGAGGAACATTCTTAATAAACATAGTCGAAATATACAACTATATAATAGGGGATGCAACAGAGGTATAAAAACTCGAATTGAAATTTTTTTAGATCTGTAATTTATTTACAGTACATAAGTATGCATATATTAAAAATAAAATAATCAGCAATCACTGACACTCCAACAATGCCATTCATAGTCCATGTCGTCATTGGAATCGGACGTATCTTCCAAAATAGACATTTTTTGTAAGTCTGTTGGAGCCTCGTCGGGCGTCTCCATGACCACTTTAGGTTTAGAGACGAGATCCAGAACTTCTTGAGGAAGACGCACACTGCACGTCGCATATAAAATTCTCAGTCCTATTATGTATGGATGAGAAGAGATCAAAAGACGACGGAATAAGACTTCGTTTGTTGTCTCACTCGACATCCTTCTTGTATGGCCTTTTCGATACATTTTTAAACCCTTGTTTCCACACTCTTGAGGTACACTCTTTTCTCGAAAGTTAGTCGCCAAATTCTGTACAAAGCCATCTGGAACAATAATTTAAATGGTAAACTTAATTGTCTTTATTTGGTTTTTTAGAGTTGTCTTTATTTTAATTTTTTGAAGTTCATTAAGCCATCAACTCATTAATAACAAAGTGAGTGACGGGTTGAAGTCTCAAAAAAAACAGAGGTGACTAGAGACAATTAATGTTTTTTTTAAATAATTAGGGAATTAATCAAGTTGCATTTTGTTACAAAGTTCTAAGCTAGGCACAGAAAGATATTTTTTGTAACTCACGTATAATATTGTGTATCATTTAGGGAAACAGCAACTTACACCAAATTTTGAAATAATGATTTCAGATTTATAAATACAGTTAAATAATCAAACGTAAATGCTGAAATGAAGTACTTACCTCGAATAATATCCTCCAAGTCAAACTTTGCAAAAATGTTCACACAAGATACAAAAATTTAGTCTCTAAACAACACGTCTTTTACACACACTTGCACGCTCTTGAACCTATCACATCAGACTACATATAATAATAATATAATCCTTATTTAGCACAGGAAAGAAAATTGCTATACTAACACATATATGTTAATAAAAAAACAGCAGTCATAATAGCAATACTAAATTCCATTACTATACCTAAACTACATATTTATCACATTATTATCAAGTTATTTAAATGTATTTCTTTTAGTCTTCTTAAATGTGTTTGTATTCATTGCCTTTATATTATATGGTAAGTTATTATAACTAATTAGAGTCCTAAAAAAACTGATTTTTTGGTAGATTTGTACTGCTTATGATCTAGTTCTAGTAAAATTATCACGATATCTTGGATGGTCAAAAATTTGCAAAATCCCATGAAAATAATCAGGCATATTTCCCTTTGTAATTCTGTGAATAAAGATTAGTGCATTTATTTCACTTAAGTCCCCAACCCCTACCCACTGAAGCTTGTGGAGCATCTCTCTAACAGGACTATATTTTGAACATTGCAATATTATTCTCATTGCTCTATTTTGGCATCTTTGCAGTATTTCCATAACCCCTGTATTTGACAGATACAAAATTGTTCCAGCAAAATAAAAATGTGGCAGTATAATTGTATTGTTAACTGTACGTCTGGTCCAGTAACTCAGTTTTTTGAAATTTCTTTGCTTGTATAGTCTACATGTTCCTTAAAACTTAATTTTCTATCAACTATTATACCCAAGTATTTGATAGAATTTAATATGTCAATTTACTTGCTTTCAACAAGCAGCCATTCGTCTATAATATCCTATTTTCCTAAAACAATTGCTTTTGTCCTTTCTGCATTCAATTTTAACTTATTTATCTCTAACTAATTTGCTATATTGCTTACGTCTTCATTTATTTTCATTTCAGTGTCAAATTGATCTTTGCCAGATATATAGATCATAGTATCATCTGCAAACAAGTGGAATTTACGAAATGAGAAACGTATGTAATATGAACAGGAAATTGACAAAAATAAAAATGACCCAAAAGAAATGTGGAAAAGTCTAAAAGATATTGTATCAACTAGAAGCAGACAAACATTTGGGACTATTCAGTTTGAAGGGCATGATTATACAGATAAAGAGATTATTACGAGCAAGTTCAATCAATTTTACATGGATAGCATTAGAGAAATATTGGAGAGTATACCACCTCGAAAGAATTATAAATATAAAAACGTGTAATACTAAGTTTAGTTTTTTAGATTGATAGATGTACAACAATTGCATTAAATTATTTTACATTTGCCAAATAAAAGTAGTCCAAATGACTTTACAATTGAAATGTGTAAATTGGCATTTGATGAACTGTATAATCCTATTCTAAATCTAGTGAATAGCAGAAAATATCGGGATCAAAAAAGATGGAGGAATTTAGACCTGTCAATATGTTACCTACGGAGGCAAAAATTTTAGGACAAGCAATTTATATACAAATATTAGACCATGTAAATGAAAATAAAATTTAGCAAAGTATCAGTCGGGCTTAAGAAAAGATTATAACTGCGAAACAGCCCTCCAGTATATACTTCATGAGTGAAAGCAAAGTTTGTATGAAGATCAAGTTATAGCAGTAATATTTTTGGAAGCGTGCATTTGAGACCACTGACAGAAATAAGTTATTAGAAAAATTATCAAAGTATGGGTTAAGTGATGTAGTTTTAAAATAGTTTAGTAATTATCTAGCTGATAGAATACAGAAAGTTAAATGTGAAGACGTTGAATCTAATGAAGAGTTGGTTGAAAACGGTGTCTCCCAAGGAAATATATTGGGTCCCCTTTTGTTTATATTGTATATACACGATATACAGCAGATTATAAAATACTGTAAATGCGAACAACTAAATGACAAACCATCCCAAATAGCATAGTTCACCATTTAAAGAGGGACTTTGGGGTAATTTCTTGGAACTTAACAAATTCAGTATTTTGGCCGCATTTCTGATATGCGGTCCCACTCTGCAAAAGTACAGTTATCTTTAGACACACTCGAGAAAAAAATTTAAAGCACAAGCCATATTTGCGCACGACATGTCACGAAATAAAACATAACATACATATGTTATATGAGTTTACAATGATTACAAGGTCATCTAGTCTACATTTAACTGATACAATGATTTACGATAAATGACCTTTCAACAGCTACCATGCCAATTGGTGTACTTCACTCACTCATCTCTTAAAGTTTAATAGAAAAAGTACTAGATACGTTTTAGATAATATGTAATGTCAACAATTATTCTGCACATTTCAGCAAAATTGATGCAGTTTGGAACTTTCGTCCCATCTTAGCTCTTAGCTATTCCCAAAAATTTACAGACCATCTCAAGACAAATTATTTTAAAAATGTTTGGAAAATTGCAGAAAAAAATTTAGTACCTACCTATTTGAAATTTCAATCTCGACTTGACATACTTTCACATTTTTTTGGAATTTTTACGATATATCTGAACATACCATGGGAACTTAATATTGCAGTAATTTTGCTAAAATAGGCAGTATACATTACCTTTTTCTGCGCTTAGAATTTGTTAACGGAATTTTTAATTCTAGGAAGATTATATTATTGTTAAGAGATTTATATCGCACACTTATGACCTTATTATATTTATTGTAGGCATATAAAGTGCCTAGACAAAGTGTAGAGAAAAACGGGTGCAGCAGAGATAGGACAACAGCTTCTAGATGCAGGAAATGATCTGGCACACTTCAGATGGGAAATTACTTTCGGTCAAATTGGATGAAACCAAATGCATATTCCCTTCTACAGATAAAGGTTGCCTTACTTGGTGCTCATTTAAGGTGGCCGTTGGATACTGACCATGATTTTTAGAATAATTGACAACTCTAGCAAAAGTTTTATGAATAGAAATTCGGCGTCCAGGAAATGTTTTTGGATATTCTCTCACAGCAGCCCGTCCATTGCCATCACAAAATCCATACACATAAATTATATCTGCATATTGACCACTTGAAAATTGATCAGGCATATTACTTTGTAATGCGGGTAATAATATTAATACAAATAACAAATATTTTAGAATAATAATACGCAAGTATGTCGAACCAGTAAATAAAAAATACCAAATACTAAAATTTTTAGCATTGCCTACTTGACGACAAAGCAGCTATGTTATAAAATCATCTCTTAAGTTTTAGTAAATGGATTATTCGGAATCGAAGCATTCTTAATAGATGTCTGTTTGCAGATGACGCACACTTTACAAGATATGGTGTTTATAATTTAAGAAATTCACATGTTTGCACAGAAAAGAATCCACATGCTACAACACAGAATAAATTCCGACATCGATTTGCTATTAATATATATGTATTTGGTGCGGTGTTTTCAACAATAATTCGATTGGGCCACATATCCCCCCTGATAGATTATCAGGTGAACTACATTGTTCTTAAAATTATTTTACAATAGTTCACTTACCTAGTCTAGAAGTGTAAGAATTGTCACTGGTGCAAGTTGAATTTTTTTTGTTAATTAAACCTTGAATTAAATATTCAAGTTCCAACTGTGTCGAGCATTTTAGTGAAATTGGATTTACGGCAAGTAATCAAGGTTGATGAATGAAATGCGCAAACAAATTAAGTGAGCTACTCCATTCAATTTTTTCCGCTTATTTCAAATATCGAAACAGATCTACAAAATATTATCATACAGGATGTTGATTTTGACATACAACATATTGTCAATTTTTTATTAAGCCGGACCTGGATTTATTTTTAGTTTATTATGAAGTTCTATCAAGTAAAATAAGTGAAACATATATTCTAAGTATGAACCGATTATCAGGGTGGTTCAATAGTTATGATCAAAAAAAGATTTGGCAAAAATCAGTAAAACATCCTGTATCTCAGTAAGGAAGAATTGCATTAATGCCGGCCAATTTGGAACCGCCAAAGTGCCCTCTATCCACAAGTGAAGTATGTACTACACATATCATGATGACTAAGAACGAAGATGATAGAGCAATAGGCCTGAACCCCTAATCAACCATAAAGAAGGAGGACTTAGAAACACGAGAAACATCTGTAAATTAAATAATGCCCCGTATCCTGATGGAAAGAGGAAGTAGTTGCAGGTCACTTTGGAAACACTGAAGAACGGAGGGGTTTTACCCGGTAATAATGCAGCACTACTCCTTACAGATAGTCTTTTTGAAGATTTCCCCTCCCCAAAAAAGGCATATAAGGTGCTCAATTGTAGTGTATCGATGACATAGTAGTTGCCCTGATATTTAAACGGTGATTGTGGCATATCTGACTGGAGGTGCCCCATCAGAAATCTATTTTGTAAATGGTTATCCATAAAACGACAAACTAAAATCATAGAATGAGGTTCCGAGAAAGTTACCAAAGCTCCTGGACTATTTCTTATCTGATGTTGATACTGAAGTAGAGGCAAAAGTGAATACGAAGTAACGTAGCCATATATGCTTTTGACTGACTTAAATATCAACACTATATTAGTATAAGATCGAATTATCCTGGTGAGTATGTAAATTTCACTTCATGCTTTTTACACGTTTACAATTATAACCATCGCTGCCCACCACTTACCCATTATGTCTTAAAGTTAAGGCTAGATATTATTATTATCGACTGAGGATTCTCCTTTCCCTTATAAAGCCGAGATAATAAATTTGCCATTATTATAGGGGCGGATTTCCAAAGGAAATCTATATTGCTAGACGGCGGCCATAGGGCATAAGATTACGCCATTGTCAAACGGCATTAGCCCGGATAACAAAGATTCTGAGCTTGTGGAGTCTAGACTGACAGTCTTCCTTGATATTTAACTTGCCGTAGTTCACGTGAGATACCGTACTCCACAGATTTTCCTTTATAATGTGTAGGTATAACGCTTTACTCAAATTTTCTGATATATTAAATTTGTTGCTATAATATTTATGTATCTTATAAATATGGCACATTTCGCAGTAAAATATACAAGGTCTCTCGATAGTCAGTGGACGTGTTTCCAACCCCTGGGAAACATCCCTAAAATCCGTGGGTCCGAAAAATATAACACGAGATATCCTGCTAACACACTATTTAGTGACTACACTATTTACAAAAACGTTTAATAAACTAACATAACTTTAACAGTGTTTATTACTTAACACTTCTGTTCAGTGATCTACACTTCCGATTTATCTGAACTTTACTGAACTGAAACTCCTTCCCACCGTAAATCGATCGTTATATATCCCACAAGATGGTGTCCAGAGCATTTCTGAACGGTCTACCCATTCCCATAACATTCTCGTACATGTATCTCGAGCAATATAGCACAGTCTCGATCCGTCATTTTATGGAAACCATAATTTGATTATAGAAAACTATTTATTCCTTAGCGCCACCTCTAAACAGATAATTGAACCATAGCAGCAGATTGGGTGTGGAAACATACTAATAATGAATGCAGTGGCGTGTCATCCATGCGACTTAATTTAGGCTAATCATGTTACCAGCACCTAGGGGATTCAATACGTAAGAATATGATGATTCAGTCCAAGTTACATCTTTGATATATCCTAGTTGAGATAGAGATATAAGGGTTTTCTTCTAGTAAAAAGCTGATTTTTTGTACACAACTGGTAAAAATTACAAACAACAACAATGTTCCGGACACTTCAAATCGTGGTAAGTCATTGTTTAAAACCCGACAAATATGTGATTTTGAAGCCATCTTTGCGTCTTTCGCTTATATATTTTTTCCCTTTGATCCCACAGAAAAACGACTCAATACTTTTTTGTTTTATTGAAACATATTCTTTATAGGATTTTGCAAACAGCAGAAAAATATCTATCTATAACTAAAAAAAATGCTTTGTGTAAAAATATTAATGAAATCTTTTCATTCTTTCGATAACCTGAATTCTGGTTATGCTAGCAAATTAAAATCCTAAAATGAATTTGTCTAATTTCTTATTTGACAGTTCTTATTCTAACACTAGCATCCACACAGTCCCCTACGGCCATGCAGATTAAACTAGTATCTACATAGCCCCCTACGATTACGAAGGTTCAGTTAAAAATGAGAACAAAGGCCTAAAATGAATTTATTTATCTACCATGTCTTAAAAAAAATTTCATTCTAATGGATTACATTTTCATAAAATCTCTCATTCTGTTTCTTGGAAATGCTTAGCCTTTGAAACGGGTTATGTGATACTAGTTTAATCTGCATGGCTGTAGGGGACTGTGTGGATGCTAGTGTTAGACTGAGAATTGTCAAATACGAAATTAGACAAATTAATTTTAGGATTCTAATTTGCTAGCATAACCAGAATTCAGGTTATCGAAAGAATGCAAAGATTTCGTTAATATTTTTACATAAAGTTTCTCTTTAAATATTGAACAGGTTGGGCCGTTACTTGATGAAAATCCATGATAATAATTGGGAAGAGAACTATATTAGTTTTAGACTCAACATGAGAATTGTTTCGCCACACAGTGGCTTCTTCGGATGTTGAGTACTGGTATACTAATTTTACAATGCACAAACTATATGGTTTTATAAAACTTCGACCCAATCCTAATCTTAATTGCTAAGGAGAAAAGTACAATATAATTTTAATTACTAAATGGAAAGGTAGATATATTTTTGGTAATTTATTGAATCTAATTTTAATAGTCTAAGTAAATAAATTTAGTAAGGGAGATGAGTTTGTTTCAATTTGGTCATTTAATAAAATATCAGACGACTTCAGTTTATTTCTTTCTAGAGATTCTAGTAAATCGAGTTTTAACCCTTTTTTCTCGGGGTGTAAAATTTTAAACTCTTCGTTGAACACGTGACCTACTTCTATTAGGTGGTTAGCATAAGTTGAGTCTGTTTTATTACTGGTGTAAGTTCTTTTGTGTTCTGATAACCGTTTACCAAAATTTCATCCTGTTTGCCCAATATATGCCTTAGGACAAGCACACAAATTAATAGATGTAATAAAAGAAAACACTAAATTCACCCCAAAATATAGTATAAAAAATTATTAGTTTTTCTTTTAGTTATAGATAGCTATTTTTTCTGCTGTTTGCAAAATCCTATAAAGAATATATCTTAATACAATTACAAGCAAACAAATTATAATTCATTTTTAAACTTTTTTGTTTGTTTTCAATAGATCTACAAAACAAGAAAAACCGTCTTTAAAAATATTAATTAGATGAAGAGCAATTTGGTGAAATAGTTTACGACTTATAGCCTTATAAACAAATTAGCCTAGTGTTTTTTTATAACACTCCATGTTATTTGTTTTATAATTTGGTAAATTAACTTATACAAATTCGTTACTTTGTGTTTAACTTTATGCAACCAGCAATGCTTCAATGTGCAGTGGGTTGCGGAACTAAATTACGCTAATATTAATCAGTCAGTTTGCAAAGTTGGCATTTTACAGTAAATTACACAGGTTATGACGTTGTCCTTCATTAGGAAGTTACTTAAAATTCTTCAATAGGTTTCTCGAATAAATTTCAAGTTCTATCTCCTCATGTTGTTTACAAAATTTATAAATACATTTAATTTAAATAGGTTCAGTAGTAACCTGAAGTTTCATCTCTTCTTCTTCTTTGTGTCCAAGTAACACAAGTATGTTGGCATCTTTTAGTTTATTAAACTTTTGACTGAGGAAGAAGTTTAATTTTTTATATATTAAAAATGATAAGTGGGAAAAGAGAAGCCACAAAAGCGTCCTTTTCAATTTTAAGAGCTTGGCAGAGCAGACGTGTGTCGAGTTGCTTAATTAATTTTTTGTCAGCCATGCTGCATTAAGGCGTCAAGCCATAAGCTTCGGCTTATTTTTAAGAGGCTGAATGCACCCCCAGAGGTTTTTTGGGGTAAGTTATTGTAAAGAAAATTTGCTCTAAAGTTGCTAAGGGTTATTTTTTAATTCCTTAGGGTTGCAAGTCTCCCTCGTAAGAGGCCCATTTTTTTAACATTTTTTATTGGTATGGACTCGAGGACTTCATGATTAAATACTATGTTTCCTGAGAGTTTCATATAGATAACAAGTCTGGAAGTTGCAAGCTTTCCTATCCTATTTTGGGAAATGGTTTCCATGAGTTCCCTAATACCTAGGGGTTTTTTGCTGAAGAAAAGGACGCTTTTCGATGGTGAATGGCCTGGAAGTTGCAGGTTATAAGGACGAACAAAGTTTTTCTTATGGACATGTAGAGACCGTTATGAAATGAAACTGTAACGAGCTGTTGTATGCCAACAGGTATTTAGAGGGTTACTACGATAATGCCTCTCAAATAAACTTATATTAAATTTTAACTTATATTGTAAAAAGTGGTACCATTTTATAAAATTTTCATTCATATATTTCTGGCTATGCATATAATTAAATTTCATAACATTCTTTAAATTAAACCATTGGTTATTAAATTCTTAAATATTTCAACTACGCTTATAGCACGATAGTGTATAATTATCATATGGTTATTTTAAATCTGTAATTACCAAATTGATGGGAATCTCCATTTTATAACATTTTCTTTTATATATTTCTGGCTATACATATAACTAAATTTTATAACATTCTTTAAAGTGAACCATTGGTTATTAAATCCTTAAACATTTCAATTAATCTTAAGGCAACATTAAAATTTATATAATTATCACACGATTATTTTGAATCTGTAATTATCAATTTGTTAGTGGAAATATCCGCTAAAGTAAAGTTGTGACTAATTAATATTGTGTTTATTTTCTCCCATTTATGACATTTCAATGGAGTACTGGTGAGCTATAACTATATTTTAACCTATGTATTGTTTTCCGTAGCTTTCACAATGCAGGATAACTTTTAGGCAAGCTATGGTGGCGCCCTGAATATCTTTTTAGCAAATTAGTTTAAAACTTGTATTTCTATACTTGTATTTATATCTTTAAATTTCTTTTAAAAATTATTGAGCAAATCGGTAAGTATCAACCCACGACTCTGCTCTCCCATAACCCAAAGGCTGCCGTCCGCAAATTGAGGTACCTGTCTGGTTTTAATCAAATAGGTGTCACAAGAGTGGCGCTTCCAACGTCAAGGGCCCGATTTGTTCAACTTTTTGTAGTATATCTAAGCCACCATTAATCTATTGATCTGTTGTGTGAGAGAAAAATGCACTAGTGTCAGTCGACATTCTGAATTTTTTTATTGGTCTATTTATCAGTCCATATTTGTGTGAAACTGTTAGGTTGACGCTTGGTAAACTGATCCATTATTATTAACAAATTATTTTACGTGAGACCTTATATATAATATTTTTCTGGTATTTAAATATTTTCTTCGTTACATAAATATTTTTACTTTGATCATGGAGCCTTATAGAATGAAGCCAATTCATCTTCTTTCTGATGAATTAAATTATGAGTTACGTATAAGAGGTGTCAACGCAGGTAGAAAAGATGCCCCAGCAAAACGTAAGATTTTGCATAGATTATTAGATACTGACCGTAATAGAGAGGTTGATTATGTTGATCCAAATTTTGAATATAAAGCTGAAAAGGAAATTATAGAAAATGCACTAGAGTCAATAAAAAATTTAATACATGATTTTGATGGTCCAGCTTCCGATTCTATGTATAAGCGAATTGAGACACGTCTTTGTCATCTTTATAATAGAGTTTTAAGAATGCCTATTCCGGAGGATGTAGAAATAGAAGCTAAAGAGTTTAAAGACGATTCTCATGCAACTTGTCTAGAATTAGAAGCAGATTTACAAGAAAAGGTTCATAAACCTGAAATTTCACAATCAGTCAATAATCCAGTACCTAGTACTAGTTTTCAAAATTCTGTTACAAGAAGGTCTGTTTCACCTAACCAACATTGTAGAAAATCTGTACCGGTCTACAAATGGAATTTAAAGTTTGATGCAAAAAGTATGAGTGTTCATACATTTTTAGAACAAGTAAATGAATTATCAGTATCCCGTAATGTTGATAAACAAGAATTATTTTCTTCAGTTTCCGATTTATTTGAGGGTTCTGCCAAATTATGGCTTAAAAATATTTTAAGTAAAAAGTTAGCTACCGACTGGGAAGGATTAGTTAAGTTATTGACACGTGATTTCTTACCAGAAAGTTTTGACGATAATCTGTGGGATGAAATAAAAAAAAGAACACAAGGTGATAAAGAACCAATTCACATTTATATTGCTACCATGGAATCATATTTTAATAGATTATCCCGTCCACCTGCCGAATGTACTAAGCTCAAAATAATCAAAGAAAGAATATTACCACGTTATACTTCTCGACTTGCTTTGGTAGAAATAAAAGATACTGATGATTTGTGTACTGTTTGTCGTAAGTTAGATGAAGCAGATAGAATAAAACACAATTACGTTCCTCCTCCTAAAAGCTCTCATGTAGGTCAAATTGATTTAGCGTATCTTGAAGAATCTAGTAGTTCAGCAGTTAGTTCTTCCACCTCAAATAAAAAGAATAAATATAGGGTTAAAACAAAAAACGTTTCTACTGTCACGTGTTGGAATTGTCAAAAACCTAACCACACATTTCAAATATGCAGAGAAAAACCTAGAATGTTTTGTTTTAAATGTGGGAATCCAAATGTAATTTCCAAAAATTGTACAAAATGTCAAAAAAACTAGTAAATCAAGCAAGCGTTATTGGTCGCCGCTTGTCTAATTTTAAAAAGACCACACATTTTATACGTTCAAGAACGGTTACGAATTCCAATCTTAGAAAGTCTCCTACATTAAATAGAAATTTTTCTTTGAAAGCACCTTATATAAGTAATCAAATTAAAAGTAGAAATTTTACTTCTAAATTAGAATGGCAATCCTGGCTAAAAAATGTTAAAAAATTTTATTTAGAAAATAAGCGTGATACTTTAGAAATTTCACCAGTCTTTGTTGAAAGGCCACATGACAATCGTCCTTACATAGAAATTAAGTTGTATGATCAACCACTGATAGCACTACTTGATTCAGGGGCAAACCAGTCAATTATAGGAAGTAAGGGTTTATATATTTTAAATAAATTTAACATAAAAATTCAAAGTTCCAAACCAAAATTTGTGACTACCGCTGATGGTCAAAAACAAATAATTTCTGGCTCTGTTTTGTTACCCATTTGTTTACAAGATAAATGTAAAATAGTTGAAGCCTTAGTAGTTCCTTCGGTTTGTCATCCATTTATTTTGGGTAGTGACTTTTTAAAATCTTTTGGTCTATTTTTAAATTTCATAACAAACACTTGGGAAATGGATAATAAGTCAGTGCAAGTTCATATAAATGTAGTTAATAAACATAATTTCTCAAACAATATCAATACTGGCATACAGACTACAGTTTCTCTGTCTCTTAAAGAAAAAGCACAGGTAGAAAATATCTTGGAGAAATTTAAAAAATTATCACCAGAAGGAAAGTTAGGGAGAACAAATAAATATGTTCAACACATTGACACAGGAGAAGCTAGACCGATTAAACAAAGGCAATATCAATTATCACCATATTTATTGAAAGAATTAAATAAACAACTTGATGAAATGTTGCGATTAGGTGTGGTAGAACCTTCCTTTAGTAGTTGGTGCTCACCTGTTTTACTTGTCAAAAAATCTGATAACAGCTATAGATTTTGTTTTGATGGACGTAAATTAAATTCAGTAACAAAAGCTGATTCATATCCACTTCCTAGGGTTGACTATATCTTAAATATGTTGAAAGGTGCAAAATTTATTTCTAGTATCGATTTGAAAAGTGCTTTCTGGCAGATACCTCTGACAGAAGAAAGCAAGGAAAAAACCGCTTTTAGTGTACCCGGCAGGGGTTTATTTCATTTTTGTGTAGTACCTTTTGGCTTGACAAATAGTGCTCAAGCACAGCAAAGATTGATGGACTCTATTCTAGGTCCAGAATTAGAACCTTTTGGATTTGTTTACTTGGATGATGTTATTTTAATAAGTAGTTCTTTTGATGAGCATATTAAACTTTTAAATGATGTAATTTTCCGCTTAAAGTCTGCTAACCTTACTATAAATTATGACAAATGTCAGTTTTTTCGTGATTCACTGAATTATCTTGGTTTTGTTGTGGATAAGGATGGTTTAAGAACTAACCCGGATAAAGTTAAAGCAATGCTAGATTATCCCAGGCCTAAAAATAGTACAGAGGTTAAACGTTTCCTTGGTTTAGCTTCATGGTATCGGAGGTTTGTTCCTCATTTTTCCACTTTAGTATCTCCTTTAAATGAATTGTTGAGAGGTGGAAAAGGGAAAAAACTTCCTATAGTATGGAATGATTTAACTGAAAAAGCATTCCAAGACGTTAAACAAGCCTTAGTTTCTGCTCCGATTTTATCTTCGCCAGATTTTTCTCTTAAATTTACCATACAGTGTGATGCTAGCCTAACAGGTTTAGGAGCCGTGCTTACTCAGTCCCAGAATGGTGTTGAGAAAGTAATTGCTTTTGCAAGTCGTAGTCTCTCTAGGACAGAAAGAAATTGGTCAACTTACCAGCGTGAGTTAGCAGCTGTATTGTTCGGTATAACAAAATTTCGGCCGTTCATTGAGGGCACTCGTTTTACTGTCATTACCGATCACTATAGTCTTTTGTGGTTTCACAAGTTACGTGAACCAACTGGAGTTTTAGCTAGATGGTCAACCCAGTTGCAACAGTTTGATTTTGATATAGTTCACCGCAAGGGCAAGCTAAATGTAGTGCCAGATGCGTTATCTAGATCACCACTTCCAGAAGAAGTAAATGTATTAGGTATTTTGCTTGAAGATCTAGAACCTTGGTATTTGAAAATGCGTGATAATATAAATAAACATCCAGAAAACTATCCACATTGGTCATTAAATGAGGGGTATATCTATAAATATTTACCAAAAAAAATCCCACTTAAAACAAACATTTCTGACTGGAAATTGGTAGTTCCTCTTTCACAGCGTACGCAAGTTATTAGTCACTGTCATGATATTCCTACTTCGGGACATTTCGGATTTTACAAAACGCTTAAAAAAATTACTGAAAATTTCTATTGGCCAAAAATGAGAACAGATGTTTTTAAATATGTAAGAAATTGTGATGTTTGCCATAGTCAAAAAATGCCTAATTCAACACCAATGGGTCTTATGGGTTCTGAACGAAAAATTTCAATGCCATTTCAGTGTATTTTTATTGATTTCCTTGGTCCATATCCACGTTCTCCAAGAGGAAATACTCACGCCATTATAGTTTCCGATTACTTTACGAAATATGTTATGGTGAAACCAGTACGTGCAGCTAAGGCAAAGGCCCTAATTTCATTTATTGAAAATGACATTTTCTTAGTTTACGGGGTAAGCCAATTTATAGTATGTGACAACGGTTCACAAATGACAAGTAAAGAGTTCGAAACTTTTACTAAAAAATATAAAGTACAGGTCTTATATAATGCACGCTACCATCCTCAAACGAATGCGGCAGAACGAAATATAAGAACATTATTAACATCTATTCGTTGTTTTGTAAAAAGACACAAAGATTGGGACCAAGAAATTTATAAAATTGCTCATGCCATGAGAGTTTCGACACATTACACAGTAGGGTACAGCCCCGCATTTCTAAATTTTGGACGAAATATTCCTATATCAGGTGATTTCTATGAAGGAAAAGCACATGAGTATAAATTTGAATTGGAGCCTGGATATGCAGATCCATATGCTCAAAACCTAAAAAATTTTCCGGAATTGTACAAAAAGGTGCAAGATAAATTAAATGTAATGTATAAGAGAAATTCAAAACACTACAATTTGAGAAAACGTGATTTTAAATTTAAAGTAGGTGACAAGGTGTGGAAACGTAACCATGTTCTTTCAGATGCTGAAAAACAGTTTTCTGCCAAATTGGCACCTCGATACGTATTGTGTAAAGTACGTACAGTTAAATCTAGAATAGTATATGAATTAGATAATTTGGATGGTACAGATGCTGGTGCTTGGCACATTAGTCAGTTAAAACCATATCTAGGATCGAATTCTGATTTATCAGAGTAAAATTTTTCTGTTACCTAGATATTTCTACCTTTTCTTTTTTATAAAACCTCTGATTAACCTCCCTAGTAAAATTCGTACTCTAATTCATATTAAATTTTCTAAATATTTTTATAGGATAAAACTTAACAATTGATGGATTTCTTAACTTAAGAAATCAGACCATTTGAGAATTTCAAGTGTGTTGTGTTGCATACTCATTGGAGTTAAATATCCGAACTGGATATATTTTTCTTTGTTATAATTAATTTTTAGAAGAAAACTAAAAATTAATTGTTTTTTTTTTATATTGCTAAAAATAGCATTATAATATTTTCCCCAACATACCTTGACGTCAAGTTTTCCTTCCGTCTGGTAAATATGCAGATAAACCCAGAAAGGTTTTGCTTATTAGTCCTGTTGTTTGAGCTTAAAAATGATTTTTTTGGGTATTCAAAAAGATAGATACTTGCTGTGTTTTCATTACTGTGTTTCACTACCGTGTCTTCACTTTATGTTTCACTCAAGTGATTGTTCATTGTGTACCCACTCAAATGAATGTTTACAGGAATTGAGAAATTTACCCTGTGTATATAGTTACCTATGTCCCCAAATGTAGCTACATATTCCCCTATCTCCCCTGTATAGTAAATAATACATACCGTACATATTTCTCTATATAGTACTATTTAAGTATTTTTGCTGTCTATTTTTTTAGAAATAGAAAGCTAGGCTAAACATTGGTTTAATAGTTGATAGTAATATTTAAGTTAGGCGTTAGGTAAATTAAGGTTTGACAATTCTTGTTAAAAGGAATGTTTTAGAAATAGGTATTTCGGGTTTAGGATTAATACTAACATAGCACGTAGGAATTTTCGGTAATGTAAGGAAGAAAAAATTTAAAAATTATTAGTCAAAACTTTATAAGGTGATAAAAATATATCCTTCTTCAAAGTATATATTTTTATTTGATGGTGGCGGGCAGTATAACACTCCATGTTATTTGTTTTATAATTTGGTAAATTAACTTATACAAATTCGTTACTTTGTGTTTAACTTTATGCAACCAGCAATGCTTCAATGTGCAGTGGGTTGCGGAACTAAATTACGCTAATATTAATCAGTCAGTTTGCAAAGTTGGCATTTTACAGTAAATTACACAGGTTATGACGTTGTCCTTCATTAGGAAGTTACTTAAAATTCTTCAATAGGTTTCTCGAATAAATTTCAAGTTCTATCTCCTCATGTTGTTTACAAAATTTATAAATACATTTAATTTAAATAGGTTCAGTAGTAACCTGAAGTTTCATCTCTTCTTCTTCTTTGTGTCCAAGTAACACAAGTATGTTGGCATCTTTTAGTTTATTAAACTTTTGACTGAGGAAGAAGTTTAATTTTTTATATATTAAAAATGATAAGTGGGAAAAGAGAAGCCACAAAAGCGTCCTTTTCAATTTTAAGAGCTTGGCAGAGCAGACGTGTGTCGAGTTGCTTAATTAATTTTTTGTCAGCCATGCTGCATTAAGGCGTCAAGCCATAAGCTTCGGCTTATTTTTAAGAGGCTGAATGCACCCCCAGAGGTTTTTTGGGGTAAGTTATTGTAAAGAAAATTTGCTCTAAAGTTGCTAAGGGTTATTTTTTAATTCCTTAGGGTTGCAAGTCTCCCTCGTAAGAGGCCCATTTTTTTAACATTTTTTATTGGTATGGACTCGAGGACTTCATGATTAAATACTATGTTTCCTGAGAGTTTCATATAGATAACAAGTCTGGAAGTTGCAAGCTTTCCTATCCTATTTTGGGAAATGGTTTCCATGAGTTCCCTAATACCTAGGGGTTTTTTGCTGAAGAAAAGGACGCTTTTCGATGGTGAATGGCCTGGAAGTTGCAGGTTATAAGGACGAACAAAGTTTTTCTTATGGACATGTAGAGACCGTTATGAAATGAAACTGTAACGAGCTGTTGTATGCCAACAGGTATTTAGAGGGTTACTACGATAATGCCTCTCAAATAAACTTATATTAAATTTTAACTTATATTGTAAAAAGTGGTACCATTTTATAAAATTTTCATTCATATATTTCTGGCTATGCATATAATTAAATTTCATAACATTCTTTAAATTAAACCATTGGTTATTAAATTCTTAAATATTTCAACTACGCTTATAGCACGATAGTGTATAATTATCATATGGTTATTTTAAATCTGTAATTACCAAATTGATGGGAATCTCCATTTTATAACATTTTCTTTTATATATTTCTGGCTATACATATAACTAAATTTTATAACATTCTTTAAAGTGAACCATTGGTTATTAAATCCTTAAACATTTCAATTAATCTTAAGGCAACATTAAAATTTATATAATTATCACACGATTATTTTGAATCTGTAATTATCAATTTGTTAGTGGAAATATCCGCTAAAGTAAAGTTGTGACTAATTAATATTGTGTTTATTTTCTCCCATTTATGACATTTCAATGGAGTACTGGTGAGCTATAACTATATTTTAACCTATGTATTGTTTTCCGTAGCTTTCACAATGCAGGATAACTTTTAGGCAAGCTATGGTGGCGCCCTGAATATCTTTTTAGCAAATTAGTTTAAAACTTGTATTTCTATACTTGTATTTATATCTTTAAATTTCTTTTAAAAATTATTGAGCAAATCGGTAAGTATCAACCCACGACTCTGCTCTCCCATAACCCAAAGGCTGCCGTCCGCAAATTGAGGTACCTGTCTGGTTTTAATCAAATAGGTGTCACATTTTTCAATCGGTCTGTACGAGCCGGGCCGTTACCCAAACTAATTTTTTTGTAGATGTATTTCATACCAAGGAACCACTGTCCACCAATTCTAAACAAAAATCTAAATTTTGCAAGTAAGGGAATTTTTCGAATATTTGTATTTATAAACAATTTGAACTCTACCATATTGCCGACATTTTTAATAACTTATCTTTATATGTATTGAAAGTTCATAAAAAGAGCTCGAACTTGACAAAAGAAAGTCGCGAGATACATTGGAAGACAACAGAGAAACAGGCTGTCAAATCGCCGCTCAGTTTTCAACAATTTAAGCAAGTAGCGATAAAAAAATTGTTTATACTCTCTGATTTACGTTGTTTTATATTCTGTTATATAGATACGCTTGAATATTTAATTTTTCCCTGATTATTACATTTTTTACAATACGTGAACATGAAATATTATTGAATAAGAATCTTCTATTGATTACTTAAGCTAAAATTGATGAGCTTCGTGCGATTCTGTGCTAAAAATCGACAACCGAGAATTACAAATCTGCTGTGATCCTATCACATCTGTTTCAGTGTCCTGATAGTCGATAGAAAGTTATAACTGTAAGAAGTGTCTCTATAGTAGACAACGATCTACGCAGAAAGTGGATCGCTAGTCTACATGATCTGAGGGAAAAAAGAGAGTAGCAATCACGGTAAGTAAACTTTTCCTTTCTCGTCTTTGGGATCTTTCCGAGCTGTAAAAATTCGCCCTGGAAGTGTAGAAATCTTCCGACCGCAGCAGAAAACACATCTGACGCTGTTAGTGATAAATTACTGTTGCGTTCTTCAGGTGAGCGGTGCGGTGTTGAATTTATCCATAAATAACATATTTTTTAGGAAAAAGTGTTCTTATGTGATGTAAGGAAATAAATGGGGTGATATTTTTAATAAATACCTCTTCAAATATCAATTTTTGCTAAAAATACAAAGAATATATACAATACAACCTTTTTATTGCTAATAATATTATCAAATCCTATAAATATCTTGTAATGGTCACTTTTAGGTTAGTTGTTATAACTCTTTAATAATGGTCGAAAGGCCGAAACATATGTCAGAGAAATCAGAATAATAATTGTGAAACAGTAATACCAAGTGTTTTTAATCCTTATTCTATTTACTATGTTTCACCAAGAACGTACCGCAGACTCAGTTCAATTAATAATAATATTTATTTTGATTTTTTTTCTAAAATTTTTCATTATTGACATCTGTGTCCAACAGAGTGTTGAAATCAGAGTTAGCCCGCAAATCTTCACAATCTTTTTCTATATTCCTTTTAGTGTAACGCTTACGTTTTGAGACACACTGTAATTTAATTTGTAAATCTCAATTATGTGTGCCAAAGCGATAAAGTTCGCGATTATTCCTTTTACTATTTAAATTTAAATTATAATATCTTAGCATTATACGCGTTTAAATTTTATCGGCTAGTTATGAAAAATGCTTGACCAATGGCGTGGTACCTTCTACGACTAAGTTTAGCTAATAGTAAGCGGGCATATTCCTACGCCAAGTCGGCAACAAGGAGAGAGGGTCTAGCAACGGCTGTGATAAGACACGGTTCAGTTGTTACTTAAGCAAGAACATTTAAAGTTTTATTATGGTGACGATTACTTGTTTGAGTGTTGCAGCTACCTTTTATGTTAAATTGTGCATCAGTGTAATAGCCCAGGAGGCAGCGACAGATTTTTCGCGTTGATATCTATAAAGCTAGATTTCTTCCAAAGAGAGTTTAGATAGTATCTATAATGAAGGTGCAATTCTATCAAACTCTTAGTGGTGCATAAATGAGTAAAAAATTAAACATTTATAATGCCGTTTTTTGAGTTGTCACGAATTATCAAAAAATGATGATTCGCCTTCGCTCCTGCCGGCCCCAATATTCGATTTTCACCTCCCGATTCATGTTGTACGGTCATTGCCGACCTTCTCCTCACCATCGAGACATAGAACGGGTCTCCGATCGCCGTATTTGTTCAGTTCTTACGTTCGAAAAATTGACTTGCAGTCGTGCTAATCGGAGAATATTTTTAAGTGGTTTCCTGAGTTCGAATGCCACTCGGGGATATTTTTTTTTCGTTTTCAATTTTTTGGCACATATTTTTGATTCTATAATTACGATTTGCTCCGTTCTATTGCATTTCTCGGAGAAGTTTTGCATTTTCCGCCGCGGAATATTAATCTGCACTATTTGGTTTAAAAATCACATTGTACCTCCGCGATAGGGTGGCTAAATCTTTGGTAGACGTTGCAAGAATGGCAATACGTAGTCAAATCACGACAATTATATTCCTCATTAGTATTAATGAACAGACAGTATGTTTATCGAACTGTTAATAAGCTTTTATTTACTCCATTATATTATATATTTCGGTAAGGAAATTTCTGATTTTTAATCGAAATAGTGTAGATTAATATTCCGCGGCGGAAAATGCAAAATTTTTCGGAGAAATTCAATAGAACGGAGCGAATAGCAACTATAGAATCAAAAACATCTGGCAAAAAATTGAAAACGAAAAAAAAAGTATCCCCGGGCGGGATTAGAACTCGGGAAACCACTTAAAAATAGTCGCCGATTAGCACGACCGCAAGTCAATTTTTCAAACGTAAGAACTGAACAAATACGGCGATCGGAGACCTGTTCTATATCTCGATGGCGAGGAGAAGGTCCGCAATGACCGTACAACGTGAATCGCGAGGTGAAAATCGAAAATTGAGGCCGGCAGGAGCGTAGGCGAATCGTCATTTTTTGACAATTCGTGACAATTCGAAAGACGAAATTTTCGTCCATCTATTTTTTTCTTTATTTTTTTTACTCATTTCTGCACCACTTAGAGATTGGTAGAACTGCACCTTCATTATAGATACTATCTAAACTCTCTTTGGAAAAAATCTAGCTTTATAGAAATGGTTTCACGAAAACTGTCGCTGCCTCCCGGGCTATAATGTGTAATTATTATTGTTATATAAACGGATTACAACAGCATTATGTGCCGAAGCTCCATCCATTTGAAAACAACATTAATTTTGAAATTAAGAGGTATGTCCTCGACATACTTAAGAAAATTATTATTTAAAGAATCATTCAGAGATGAATGATTGGAATGTGAGGACCACAAAGAGTACTGAAATTCTGTAGGACGAATTATTTAAGAACTATGAAGAGCTCAGATTCTTAATTTATTAAAGATAACTGATTCATTAAACATAAAATCTTGAGCTTTGGCCACAGAGTTTATAAACCAATATTCAAAAATTAATATGCCTTTCTGCACCACCTGATTGAATGCTTTGGAATGGAATTGGAACCTAAGTGGGACATATTGTGTAGGTTATCGTAACTAAAAACTCAAGGCATGCAGATTTCTTCATTCAAGTTGGATCACTTGGAGATTGTTTGAACAATCTTAATTTGTTTTCATAACCACGTAATGATGCTAACTGTCTGGACGAAAAGTGCCCTATTTATACTATTTACTCAGAGTTTGAGTTAAATGTTAATTTAGATCATTAGTTCCTCTGATAACACCGACCAGACTCAAAATTGTAAAATGATGTTTTACTTGAATTTCCACAGAGATTCATTATTTTAGAAGAGACGTCGAGACGGGGCCGTCTCGAAATATCCTGTATTGTAAATATTTCCTTTCAACATGCCAGTGCTCTCAATAAAAATACTAGTAGCTACCCGTAACGGTAGAAAAAATATAATCTCCCCCTTAAAACTGAATAATGCAGAATGAAAACATTTTTATTTGAACCCCATTAGAATAACGTGAAACGTAAGAAAAACATTTGCGTATTCATAAGAGCGTATATATCCATCTACTCTATATTTACGTAGAAACTCTAATAATATAATCCGGTTGAAAGAAACGTCGAGAGAAAATAAAATAAAATGTACCGGCTGAGAAGGAATGCGAAGGACCTTGCCAGGCGGCATTTCTAAACAGAACAATTTAACTGATTCAGCTAGAACGGTCTAAAATATCTGATTTCCATGAACGAGGTTCACAAATAGCGAGAATATATATCGAGTAGCACAGTTTGTATCTGAGGCAGCAGGCCCCTACTGATATCACTGCTGACGTGCCAAGAATATCCAACACCGTTATCCCGACACCTACTTTCATTTTCATAAACATCCTTTTTAAATTGCTTATATCGAGTAAAATCTTTGTCTTCTCCTCGGGATTATGCTGGATACGCAAGCGATACACTTCCTAATGTTTATCTGGAGTGAGCCAGGCATACTTAGGGAAATTACTATGGGATTATCTTAAATAAAAAATTAGCAAATAATTAAAGTTGGTATATATCTGCATCTATTTAGTTTTGCGAATTTTTCAAAGGACGACAGGAGGAAATGTAAAATATTAATTACAAAGGACCAGAAAATAAAATCGAAATACAGGGTGTAATTAGTTTTGTTATTAAAAAAAAACTGGTAGTAGGGACTGACTAGACAAACAAGACACCTATATGACTTTTTTCTCTAGGGGCACTGAAAAAAAACAGACCTAGATTTACAATTTGAATGTTAAGGTAGAAAACACTTGAAAACCACTGTTTTTCAGGGTCAATGGATGTTATAGTTCCAAATATTAGAAATAATAAAAAACTGTAATACCCGACATGTGTTTCCGCTGGAAGAAGTGCGGCACTTTGATGGGATCACTTGTGCCGAATTTTTTATACCACTAATTATGAAAATGTAAATAATTTCTTCTCTTTCGGCACAACGCAAGCATAGCCGCAGGGGTTTAAATAGGATTTGTTTACATGCGTTTTTTAATTTGGAACAAAGTTATTGTAGCTCTATTGTCGTTTATAAGAATTTATGAAATTTAAAAGTGGTTTATTAACATTTGTAACATTGTGTTAAAAGCTTAAAAATTAGTAATTATTTTATGAAATTGGAAAACGAACAGTTATACGTCCGAAATACGATAACAGAAAATAGTTGTGTATTTTAAGTTAGTAAAAAATCTGATTTTTTTAGCGAATTGAGCGCATAATTTTTCCCAATAAGGTATCGAAAACTAAAAATCGAATCTTTGGTCTCTATGAAAACCAATGTAAACAATAATAAATAGATCAAAACAAGACAGCGGATAATAATAATAATAATAATAATAATGATAATAATAATCTCTGTTTTGCATAAGAGAACCATCATATGCCGGTTAAAAAAGGAACCGAGAAAATGACTAGAAATAATAATAATAATAATAATAATAATAACAATAATCATACCTTTAATGCCCAATAGGTAGCACTCAATAACTGAAAAATTCTTTTGAATTTTTCACAAAAATTGTTCGAAATGACCTCCATCTCCACGTATACACATTTCGGCACGTCGAACTAAGAACATACGCACTCCGTTCAACACATTTGATAAATTAGGATCATTTTTTGTAGTTTCTATGCACATTAAAATACATTGTTGCAATTGTTCCAAAGTGTCAATTGGATCGTGGTAAACCAGAGATTTAAAATGCCCCCAAAAATAAAAGTCCATAGGATTTAAGTCGGGCGATCTAGCAGGCCATGTTACTGGTTCGCCACGTCCAATCCATCGTCGAGAAAACCATCTGTTCAAAAAATTTCGAAGAGCCACAATAAAATGGACTGGCGCGCCATCGTGTAAATACCACATTCTTCTGCTTGTAGCCAAGGGTACATGTTCCAGCAAATTTGGCAATGCTTGTTGCAAAAAATTTAAGTATACATCACCATTTAATCTAGCGGGTGATTGTATAGGTCCAATTATTTTATTACCGCAAATTCCTGCTCACAAATTAACGCTGAACCGTCGCGCATCGTTGGAAATGCGTCCTTCTTATTACACGTGGATTTTCGTCTGCCCGATAGTGCATATTTTTAAAATTAAACACTCCATTTCTGGTAAAACACGACTCATCGGAGAAATACAGAATGTTTAAAAAATCCTCATTTGCCGCGTGTTTTCTTAAAATCCACTACAAAATTGCATTTACTCTGTAAAATCTTAAGGTTCCAGTGCTTAGATACGTTGATAGTGATAGGGATGTAAGTTCGTATCTCTCAATGTCCTCCATACCACAAAATTTGAACCTCTGCGTCTATTACCGTTTCTTCGCGTTGTGGACGTAGTTCTCCTCCATGTCAATCGAGACGACCTGTTTCTCGAAGATGCTGGTCAATAGTAACAAATGTACGAGCACAAGAATGACCTTAAACGATAAAGCTCTTCCGCACCAGCTGCATTTCCACCAGTTTCTCCATACACCAAGTGCATATCCGCGAGCTCTGGATTAGTGTAATCTGCCATAATGTCCAAAATCTGCTTTTTGAAACACCACACTAAACTGTGAATTAACGTTATCAATAAAGAAAACAAAAAGAAAAACTTGGTCCAAAATCCAAAAAGTAACACAAAAAGCACGAACGAGAAGTAGTGTCTTACGTAACCAAGTACTAACGACTTGAACGATAAGTGAATAAATCTTAACACAAGTGGCACAAAATTCAAAAAGAACAAAAGCAACAGACAAAACCAAGGAACGGGTAGGTAGCGTCGTGTGTACGTTGTTTACCAAGTAAGGACACTGACTGAAATTATTACTTGAGAATAGGGAGAGAATAGCACGCGTAATAAGATAATTTGGCCGCGAAGAAGCAAAAAACATGGCGGTGCCCTGTCGGTCGTTTTTAACTGCTTTGTCGGCATGCT
Organism: Stenurella melanura; assembly: GCA_963583905.1. Lineage (NCBI taxonomy): Eukaryota > Metazoa > Arthropoda > Insecta > Coleoptera > Cerambycidae > Stenurella > Stenurella melanura. The sequence goes on from OY757311.1 coordinate 140,251,783, forward strand.
TCTCGATGACTCCCGTCGCAACGTAATTATCTCTTAGGCTCACGATACTTATTTGCACGAATGTTAGAGTATCATGTGCGACAAGACGCGAGGCAATAAAACCTACCCCAATATGCCAGCAGTTCTCAAACTATGTTATTAAGTATTTTGGAAATTTTTGTTTATTTTTTTTCTCCAAAACTATGAGCTTTAGACCCCATGTTATATAAGGTGCATTGTATGTTCTTGGAGTCGCTGAATCTGAATCCGAAACCCGTATTACCCCATCTCTGTTTTTTCTCGTAACCTTAAAAACTAAGAAAAAAACGTTGACATTCATTTTGCAAAAAAGTATGTGGAAAAATCTGAAAAAATTGAGGGGTGCGTAGGAAGGCGAGAGACATCAAATGGCGTAAACGGTACCTCCGTATTCTCATCCGTATTCGAGATAGGGCCTTCGGAAGTGCGGTAAGAACCGTAGCTCACATCCGAATCGACGTAACAAATTCATGCCCCACATCGTTGAATTGCTTTAATTTGCAATCCATCTAGCACAAAAATAAACGAAAATGAAAGGTTAAGTTTCTATTTTATTGTGCTTTGTGTTTATGGGGTTGAAGGATTAGGGGGTCCTAAGGTTATGGAATTTTTTGAGTAAAGGGTTTTAAGGTAAAAGGGTTATATTAATATGAAGTTATGTAATTTAAGTAGGTTGTCGGATTAATATTGTTGAGTTTTAGTGCGTTTTCCTAGTTTTTGAGGTTATAAAACCAGATGTGACGGGGCAAAACGGGTTTAGGATTCAGTTTCAGCATCCCCAAAAACATATAATGCACTTGGTCTGGTCAAAAGTACATTTCGATTTTATTTTGTGGTCCTGTGTTATGAATAGATGATTCCACGCATTTTATTATAAATATTTACTTAAAGAGGATATAGAAATAGAATAGAAATAGAAATAGAAATGTTTATTTGACCAAGTTACAAAAGAAAATTGTTTTTGGCAAGTTATTACAAAGTGTAAACCTGAAATATAGACAATCTAAACCCAAATAACGTTTAAATGTAAAAATTACAAAAAAAACAAGTACAACTGAATATTCACAACATAAAAATATAGTTACGTCAATTGTTGATGTAAAAGGTTGTATGAATACATCAATGAATAGTGATATATATTACATATTACAATTAGAATAATCGCGTACATAGCAAATAAATTACAGAACTAATGATGCCATGTATACAGCATGAAATGTTTGCTTTACAGTGCTTCTCAAGATGTGGGATAGAGTATACTGACGAGAACAATGGGTTACAAAGAAAAAGAAAAGAAATTTAAAGATTACATAATTGAACTCATAGAACAGGTTTAAACAGTATTAAAACAATAATTTAAGAAGTGTCTTTTCATATTACATTTAAAGCCATTAAATTTGAGAGATTTTATGTCATCAGGAATATGATTGTATAATTGTAGATTTAATGTATTTTTTCTTGATTTTGTTAATCTAAGACGAGGCTGTCTGAGTAGTGAGGCAGACCTTGTTTCGTAATTGTGAAAATCCGAATTAGTCGGGAATGCATCTTTATTTTTATGTATTTCTACTAACGTACTGTACATATACAAAGAAGGAACTGGCATTATACCTGAATTTTTGAAAATTGGTTGACAGTGGTCTCGCCAGCCAGCACTATCAATTAATCTGACAGCTTTTTTTTGCAATCGAAAAATTTTTATTGACTGCGATGAGCCACCCCATAGGATAATTGCATAATTAATGAGAGAATGGAACATGGCGAAATAACAATTTTTTAAAGTACTAGAACAAAGAAAAGTTTTTAGCCTACGTAAAAGAAAAATTGTACTTGATAATTTATTGGATAGATCCTCTATGTGGTTGGACCAGCTTAGAGTGTCATTTAAAATGACGCACAGAATTTTTACACTGTCATTAACAACTGCGTTATTAGTGGAAAATATAATCTTTTGAGTTTTATCCTCATTTAGTTTAAGTTTATTTGCAGAAAACCAATCACTGGCACGTTGTACTGATTTATGGCTATCGGAATTTAAATTACCAAGGTCAAAACTAAAATCCAATATGGAGGTATCATCGGCATAGGAAATACATTTTGTAGGCGACATAAAATGGAAGAAATCATTCAAGTATATAATGAACAATACGGGCCCCAGCACAGAGCCTTGAGGCACTCCGTGTTTATATATATTGTAATGATATACAATTTTAATGGTTCCGATGAAGTAGAAATTGGTAATTACTTTTTTTTTTAGATGCTATTCTACCACTAAACGAAGACATAACAACACAATACTCATTTATTGCAACATGACATTTCCATCTGCCCCAGCTGAAATTCGAAGTCAGAAGAGCAGTGTTGTCTCACTCATCTGTGGTCTAGCGATAAATCTCTATTCTTCATTTGTTAGTGATCATTGTGCTAACATCATCACTGTTATTTGAAAGCAGCATCCTTTCCGGAATAGTGGAAATTGTCGTTAATTTCACCATTGTCTAAGATAAAAATCTCCAACATTAGTCTCACTTAGGCCGGTTAGTATTATTGCAACTTTGTCGTAGGTACTAAAGGAAATTCATTCACTTAAAAGTTACGATTGTGCTATTGACAACGCAGCGTTCAATAGGACTTTCAATGATACTACAATGGATTTTGCTTATATTATGAATAACATTATTAGTAGGTAAGTTAGATGAAGACAATGTAACTACACTTATACTCTTGGACTTTCCAATAGTGTATTGCATACCAAGGCACGGAGCGGCGAGGTGAACTAATAGGAATGTTTTCTATTTTTTAACTGTAATAAAAAATTATAGTTCTAAGGCTAGAGAAACACGTAGTAACCATTAAAACGTATAAAAACTTTTTTTCTTGAAAATAAACTAAAAATAAAAACTCCGAAATTAACGAGGCTAGTAAACGATCCCTGCAGTGAGAGTAGCACGCGTGATGTCATAATGCTCATAGCGAAGCTCGTATACCAACGTTATATGGATTGTTTGTTTCAGTATTGTTTTATCTCTGTTTTTGTAATGATGGGATACTCAAAAAGTGTGAAAGTTAATAGAAACAAGTGCTGTTTTGTTCCTGGATGTACAAATACATCAGTAAGTAAATAACCCAGAAAAGATTTTTATGTCTGTGCCACAAAATTAAAAAGAAAGAAGCTTTGGTCCTTTTTAAACCAATGATATTTTTTAAAAACTTTTGTTACCTTAAACGCATTTATCAAAATCGGTCTCAGATTATTAGGGATGGCAACAATGTATCTGTATAAAATAAATATCGATATATTAATCCTATGCTATGAACACATTCACATCGTTTTAACCTCCCCACAATAACATTGTGGGAAGTTACTATTTTTGTTGCAATACGTCGGGTTGAAATATCTATATTTTTCTAAATATATCGAAAACGGACAACTTGCATATTACTCCCCCGCTCTTCGAAATTTCAATCGAGAAATTTTATTGCGAGAATATCACCCCCCTGCTCTTCGAAATTTATTTTAATCGAGATAAATATTGTACTGTAAAGAATGCCACCCCCGCTTTCCGAAGTTATACCTTAAGCAATATTAATTCATTTTTTACATTAAATGTTAATCTACAAAATATACCGATAATTTTTTGTTGCTATATCAATTATATTGATCTAAGCCTTGTGATGTATATTCATATATCGATATATTACATTTTTTGGCCATTCCTAATTCTCATATGAAACGTGCATGAAAGCCTAGTCATTATATTCGCCCACATTTAACTATGAGCAACGTGACGTCACATCAATCAAGGAGCGTTTCGCGCGTTCAAATGAATAATAAACAGGATTTAATTTTTTTGTGAACATTCCTATTCTTGTGACAGCAATGAAACTATTCACCAAGGTTTGTATACTATTTTATTCACAGTCATCCTCCTTAATGGACAAAAAGCCAATAAACCGTTTAAAATTCTTTTGATACGGACAGATGTCAAAGTGACGTGACGTCGTTTTTAATATATACAGATAAGAAAGTGGCCACTTTCCAACCCGAAATGTCACATTTCAGATTCAGTTGTCGAATGAAGTTGAAATATCATACTTTCCAACTTTGATTATTTCTGTATGATTGTGAATAAAAGTACTTGTTACGTTGAATCATGATTTATTCACGCATTGTGGCTTTGAGTCTGTTTCTGTAAATTTCTTTAACTTTTAACAACATTACCATCATTAAGAGGTTGCTCCAGACGGAATCAGTTTCAGTTTATCTTCCACCATATCAGGTGTTCCGCAGGGCCCCATTTTGGGTCCAGTTCTATTTTAATTTACACTGCCGACATTTTCAATCGTGTTAAATCCTCAGAAATATTCTCATACGCAGACGACGCACGGCTATCATACTCATTTTCTTCAACTCATATTGACGTTGCTTCTACGGAAGTAAATGTTGGCGAGACTGTGGGTCTTTGCATTTTACATTCTACGCACTCGTATTTGAAGGTCTTTATACATGCTCAACTTCTCAGTTCTTTGGAACATCACGTTAGCGGCATCCTTAATAGACACATCGACTCGTAAAAAGGGTTTTTCTACATTTCAGAATTAATAATTGTTTCCTCTAATTAAGTGTGTTGAAAGTGATCCATTATTATTAAAAAAATTAGTTCTCAAAGTAAATGGGTTAAAGTGGCGATTTTCTAGTATATTCATAGAATTATTGCACCAGCAGCATTTTTTTCAAGTGTCTCGACTTAGATCTTACATATAATTCTCCCTTCCCTTTAGAGTGGGTTCTATTTTGCCTATATGAAGAATTATGAAAGTTTAACCGCATATAAATGCTAAATAATGTTGTGTTAAAAGAAAGCACTATTTATGATTATGATTTAATAATTAACGATTACACTACGCTCCTCTCAACTGTATAAGAATATTAATTTTTTTTATCATATACTCTTTATCAATAAATCATATATTAGCTTATTTCTATGAAATATTCTTCTTGGATGCTAAATGTATTTTAACAAGTACCTTATTGACATGTTTATCCTAGTCGGTCTTTCAGCGTCAAATCTGGATCTAGACTCTCAAGCTTTAACTGACCCACTGCCCTTGTTTCCCTCTTTCCATCACCTGTATATCCTTTATCTTGCATTCTAATACCACATTTGAATATAAACGAGGAAATTCATAAAACGTCCCTCATATTGAAGTAGGATCGGCAGCCGACCGCTATCATACGAAAACGGCATTTTTAAAATAAAACTTTAGCAAAAGCATGTCTCAGCTGCTGTATAATCATTTAGTGAATATATCAGTGGTACTTTACCACAGCAATTGATATCAGCTCTGTGTTTATTTTAAACTTCCTAACCTTCATAATTACTACCACATCCACATAGGAAGTATAGTAATCGTAAAAAAATTTCAATTTTATTTTTGTTGAAATAGGTTTAGAATGACACGAAACGTCAAGATTAAAAAAAAAAGATTCTGTCTGTCTGTCGGTCTGTATTTTTTTGTGCGCACGTTTTCTCTGGAACGGTTTAAGACATTGACTTGAAATTTTGTACTTGTATGTATTTTAACGAGATCTAGAACAGAATTGTATTTGGAACTTAAGAGTACAGTTTGGGATTTGGTGTACATAGAATTTTTTTAAATGTTTAGAGACTGGATCATTTTGGAGTTAGAGGAAAGGTGCATGATTTGATTATCAGTTATCTGAGTGATAGAAAACAATTTGTTAAAATTAATGACAGTATCAGCAATTACAGAGTTGTGAAATACGGTGTACCCCAAGGAACCATGTTGGGTCCAGTTCTCTTTATTATTTATATTAATCATTTATTAACCATTCATAGCTCTGGCAAAATAATTAGTTTTGCAGATGATACGGCAATCTTTTATGAAGCACCATCTTGGACTGATCTAAAAGTAAAAGTACAAAATGATTTAAAAAATTTAATAAATTGGTTTGACCATAAACTGTTGACTATTAACTATAAAAAAACTACTTATGTTCCTTTCAACTGCAACAAAAGTAATTTACCTGGCTATGATAAACTTGAAATATATTCCAATGGTAACTTAATTGAAATAAGTAGTTCCGGTTTTACTAAATATGTAGGGGTCTACATAGATCAACATCTAAAATGGGACATACATATTAATAATTCTGTCACCAAAACACTTAGAAGCATATTATATAAATTTAAATTCTTAAATAAAATATTGGACATAAAGCAAATGAAAATCATATACCATGCACTAGTAGAGTCCAGAATATCTTATGGAATCTTGGGATGGGGTGGTGCTTTGAATATTCATATAAAAATGCTTGAAATAACACAAAAACTATTTCTAAAAATAAAGTTGAATAAAATTCCAACGTATCCGACTAACCTACTTTTTACAGAATGCAGACTCTTTGATGTTAGGCAAATATATTTTTTTCAGATTATCGTTAACCAATTTAAAAATGAAAATAATTTGGAGTTACTCAGCCATACATATACAACAAGAGGTAAAACTAATTTACAAGCAAAAATTCCTCCCTCTTCTAAAACTATAGGTCAAAGAAGTTATATCTTTCTTTCACCTCGCCTTTATAATATCTTGCCAACTGATATAAAACAGTCTACTTCATTAAAGCATTTTAAATATAAATGCAAAATGTATATTCTAAACTTGGACAGAGATTTTGTCCATTCCCTGATCAACACAAAAAAAAATTAAGAAAAATTAAAAAAAAAATTAATGTAATAGTCAAGTTCGCATTTAGATGCATTTAGATGTACTTTCAGAAATATTTTCAACAGTTATACTACATGTCTTGATCTTATATATAATAAGAAAGCACACAGATTCATTATTTATGAATAGGTGAACCCACGTACAAATTAATTTTTGTGGGTTTTTTTCTGTTTATTTATAAATATTACTTTACTGTAGTGTTTCTTCTGAATTATTATATGTTAGTTATTTAAGTATAGTTCTGTATTTATGTATCTACATATCTACTTACTCAAGTTTTGAGAAATGTGTATTTTTATATTATAAATAAACATATTATTATTATTATTATTATTATTATTATTATATCCCTCACCACCAGACCCCATTCTGTTATTAAAGGGGTTGATAAAGTAAAACTGAGATATTCACTTAAATTTTGGTACACGTATGTATTATAACGACATCTGGAACTAGATTCATTTTGAGATGATTCCGTTGAAGGTTTGGGGGTGCAATGCCGGTAAATAGGGGAAAATAGTAAAGCAAGCTGGTAACAGTACAGATATTTGGGGTTTGGTATATATACTAGAAGCGAATTCCTCAGATTTTTTAATAATATCTTCCATCCCCCACACCAACCCCCACTATATTATTAAAGGGGTTAATAAAATATAATTGAGAAATAACTTGAAATTTCTTACAGGTATGTATTATAACACGACATCTGGAACCAGATTATATTTTGAGATTATTCCGTTGAAGGGTTGGGAGTTAACTAGGGGTAAATAGAGGAAAATAAGTAAAGCAAGCTGGTAAGAGATATTTGGGATTTGGTATGTATACCAGAAGCAATATTTTTATAATATTTTGTAACCCCCCCCCCGCAATCCATTACTAAAATGATTGATAAAATAAAATTGAGATTTTCACTTGAAATTTTGTACATGTATGTATTATAACTAGAAATTAGATTATATTTTGGGATGATTTCGTTGAAGGAGTGGAGAGTAAGCAGAGGTAAATAGGGAAAAACCGCTGCGTAAGGAATTGCTAATTCCACTTCGAGATTTCTCGTCCAAGTCACTTGAAAGGAAACATCTTGACTATAGTTGCTCTCCAGTTTTTTTGCAGTTATTGGCCATAGAATTTTAATAATATTTGGGCAGATATCATAGAAAAACTTGAGGAGTTGGTTTCTACCATAGACGTTAAAAATGAAGTTTCTAGCTTGGTCTACTTATTTTGGCGCTATTCACAACCTACCACCTCCCACCCTTTCAACGTGTACTAACTTTCAAGTGAATATCTCAATTTTATGTTATCAATCCCTTTACTAAAGAAGAGGAGGTGGTGGGGGTGGGAGGGCTCGAAAAATATTAACAAAAAATCTGATGCCTTGGTTTCTGGTATATACACCAAAGTTTCTGTACTCTTACCAGCTTGCTTTACTTACGTATCCCAGTTTACCTCTATTTTCCCCCCAGTCCTTCAACGGAATCATATCAAAATATAATCTAGTTTCAGATGTCATTATAATACATATGTGTACCAAATTTCAACTGAAAAATCTCAATTTAATTTTATCAACTCTTTTAATAAGGGAGTGGGGGGCGTGGGGGGAATGAAAAATATTTTCAAAAAAAAACCTCAGGCCTTTAATAATGCAGTAGAAGTGGTGGGGGGTTGAAAAATATTATAAGAAAATCTTATGCCTTGGCTTCTAGTACATACACCGAATTTCAAGTTTCTGTACTCTTACCAGCTTGCTTTATTTATCTTCCCCTATTTACCCCTAATTTAACCTCCAACCCTTCAAAGGAATAATACCAAAATATAATCTAGTTCCTGATGTCAATATAATATATACTTATACCAAATTTCAAGTGACTATCTAAATATTTTCACAACCCCTTTAATAATAGAGTGGGGGGGTGGTGGGGGGATGGAAAATATTATAAATTTGAGGCATTGGCTTCTAGTGCGAGTTTCTAGAATAACTTTTTTCTTTCAAAAGTGGAAATACCAATACAGTCAGAAGTATATGGAGCAAGGTACAAATTGTTATCACTTAAACCCCCTGATGGTTGAATCTAGATGGCATGATGGTTTTCCTATTTCAAGACATTCTTATTCTAGTATTACAAGTTTGCAGCTTAATCACGGTAGACTTTCTGATCACTTATTTAAAATTGGAGTCCTAAATAAGGATTTATATGTTTGTGGACAGAATGGTGACCTATTCTTTATAAGATTTTGCAAACAGCAGAAAAAATAACTATCTATAACTAAAAGAAAAACTTTCTGTGAAATATTAATGAAATCCGAATTCTGGTTATGCTAGCAAATTAAAATCCTAAAATGAATTTGTCTAATTTATTATTTGACAATTATAAGCAAACAAATAATAATTCGTTTTAGACATGCATAAAGTATATAGGCTCCAATACTAGTTAGCTAATAGATAGATGAGGCTGTTTTTATCAGTCAATACCACTTATAATTATTTCACATTTATTCATAGAAATTGTCTTGGTTTTGCATAAAACATCTTTATGAGTGGATTTATGTCTGTCTGATGAGCTCCAGAATAAGAGCAAAAAACGTTTCAAAGGCTAAGTAAGCATTTCCAAGAAACAGAATGACAGATTTCATGAAAATGTAATCCAATAGAATGAAATTTTTTTAAGATAAGGCAGATAAATAAATTCATTTTATGCCTTTGTTCTCATTTTTAACTGAATATTCATGATCGTAGGGGATTATGTGGATACTAGTTTAATCTGCATGGCCGTAGGGGACTATGTGGATACTAGTGTTAGAATGAGAATTGTCAAATAAGAAATTAGACAAATCGTTTTAGGATTTCAATTTGCTACCATAACCAGAACTCAGGTTATCGAAAGAATGCAAAGATTTCATTAATATTTTTACAGAAAGTTCTTCTTTTAGTTATAGTTAGTTATTTTTTCTGCTGTTTGTAAAATCCTATAAAGAACATGTTTCAATTCATGTTTAAAAGTGAATTATTTATTATTTGTTTGCTTATAGTAATGAAACATTTTCTTTATAGGATTTTGCAAACGGTGGAAAGAAAAGCTATTTATGAGAACTAAAGGAAAAACTATATATATAAAAATATTAATAAAATCTTTGCATTCTTTCGATAACCTGACTTCTGGTTATGCTAGCAAGTAAAATTCTGATTTGCCATTCTCATTTTAATACTAGTATCCAACCTAGTCCCCTACGGCTAAGCAGGCTAAACTAGTATCTACATGATCCCCTACGATATGTAAATTCAGTTAAAAATGAGAACAAAGGCCTGAAATTAATTTATTTACGTACCTTGTCTTTAAAAATTTTTCCATTCAAATGAATTACATTTTCATAAAATTTCATTCAGTTTCTTGGAAATGCTTAGCATTTGAAACGTTTTTCGTCCTTATTGGGTACTCTTCAGAAAAGCCTAAAGCCACTCATAACTGTATTCCATGCAAAACTAAGACATTTTCCATGAATGGTATAAAATAATTATAATTGACATTGACTGATAAAAAACAACAGATCCTCACCTATCTATTAGCTAACTAGTATTGGAGCCTATATACTCTATGCATGTTTAAAAGTGAATTATTTATTATTTGTTTGCTTATAGTAATGAAACATTTTCTTTATAGGATTTTGCAAACAGTGGAAAGAAACTGAATGAGATTTTATGAAAATGTAATTCATTTGAATGAAAAATTTTTTAAAGAGAAGGTACGTAAATAAATTAATTTCAGGCCTTTGTTCTCATTTTTAACTGAATTTACATATCGTAGGGGATCATGTAGATACTAGTTTAGCCTGCTTAGCCGTAGGGGACTAGGTTGGATGCTAGTGTTAAAATGAGAATGGCAAATCAGAATTTTACTTGCTAGCATAACCAGAAGTCAGGTTATCGAAAGAATGCAAAGATTTCATTAATATTTTTATATATATAGTTTTTCCTTTAGTTCTCATAGATAGCTTTTCTTTCCACTGTTTGCAAAATCCTATAAAGAAAATGTTTCATGTTTCAATTCAATTATAACCAAACAAATAATAATTCATTTAAAAAAATGGTGACATTAACCATATTTTCTTTAATTGCTCTTTACGCAGCCTGAATCAATGATCCTTGTAAGTGAACTAAGACATATGGATTTTCAGCTAACAATGAATCTTAACAATGTTCTTTTAAGCAAAAATGTAAATGCATTTCAATTAATTCAGAATTTTTTATTTCGATATAGCTGTCGTTTGTCAATTACTTTTCTTGACTTGTGATATTTATTCCTAATATGCCTCTGTTTATATATCCTTCCAGTCCGCGGTCCAGTCTATGTGTAACAGTGTAACACTAAGAGTTTCTGATGGATCCCTAGTAGTAAAATGTGTGTATCCTTATTACTTCCTTCTGTTTCCTTCATCTGTGCAGCTGGCCGATGGAACCTATCTGAGGCCAAAATTAGGGAAAAAGAAGAATACATTCCTGGTAAGCTGTAATGTATTAAAATATACTAAAAAGTTTTGACGCCTCTTGTTGAATAATAATTATTCAAAATAACATGTATTAAACATAATCTTGTAAAATTAGTAACTAACTTAGTGAGTCAAATGGATGGAGTTAAGTCCTGAGGCATTGTTAAATTACACATGTCTACAAAATGAAATTTTGTCCGACTCGTCTGAGGGGTATATTCCTATATTCTTGTATAATAAGTAGGCAAGAAATATACACTTTGATTTAGATGTATTTAGATTGAGCTACTATTCCACCATACCATTATACGTTGTAGTACGTGCTCAGATCTTGATCGAAAATCCTCCAAAAATTATCGCCAACATGTAAAAACAGTATCATCAGCATAAGCAATGATACGCACACCATCAGTATCGGTATTTATAAACAGATCATTTGCATAATTTACATCGTACCAAGAACTGTTTGTAGATAACTTGTAGCACACTACACGTTACTGTGGGTTCTCTGCTTCTGTCATTATTTGTTACAACGTACTGTCGTCTGATAGTAATTTTTCCAAAAGCTTTCCATGGCTGATGGTGTCAAATGAACTTGATAGATCTAGTAAGTTGGCAGCTGCCGGTATACTTTTAATTACGTCACTATAGTTTTGTTATCAAAACCGCAATAACATTCTGGGTGTATTATTTGGCTTGAATCCAAATTGATTATTTGAAAGGATGTTGTATAATCCTGCAGTTATTGCTTTCTCAAAAAAAATGTCTATCTTGAATATGGGCGAGATTGGTTTACCATCTGATTATAGTTGGCACCCATATGGAATGATTTAACAATAGCGCACTTTAATATTTTAGGAAACATTCTCGACATTATTGATACATATATTAATTAGGTTAATGGTTTCACTATATATAATGATATTAATTTCATAGAGGCTGTTCGTATGCCATCTAATTCTGGTAAAATATTGTTATCTAGGCTGTTAATATAACTGGTCATTTTTGTTGAAGTACTGGTTACAAAAACAGTGAATCAGCAATTCGTTTTATTTTGCTATTAGTAGTGCTAATAGTTATTGGTTTATTTCTTGTACTATTTGAGCCAATGTTCAATATTACATTAAATCTGTTATTGCAATCCATCTGCCCAGCTATTGACAAATTATTTTTACGTTTCGCTTGACACAATCTCATGGTAAATTAATATAGCATTATATACGGTAACAGCGGTAGCCAAGACTTGCTATAATCTAAAAGATTTTGTGGAAAGTATACGATAAATACATTACCAACTCTAGAGAAAGTTCTTGAATTGTCAGTTCATGGGCATCTTTTGGAATATTTTGACTCACATAATCTCTTTTTAGGATGCCTGTCGGGCTTTCATAATAACCACTCATGTGAAATGGCAATTCAACTCACATTGTCTCTTTGGAAAAAAGTCGTGGATGATGATGAATTTATTGTGTCCATATTTTTAGATTTCAGCTTATAGAGCTTTTCATACGAGAGATGGAAACGTGATTAATAAGCTTATATACTACAGCATTACAAGTACTATGTTAAAAGGGTTTAAATGTTATCTTAGCTCCAGGAAACAAAAAACTAGAATTAATGTGACAACATCTGATGAAATCAATAATGACCTATGGGTACCACAGGGAAGTGTCTTGTAATGAAGCATCCTAAAGTCATACCTCATTACTAAGAAGTTTCAGTGTAGTGCCGTGTGCACATTTGCCACACGACGGCGATTCATACTCGATATACTAAATTTGCACACCGCCCGACTCCAACCGTCTCAAAAAGGAGGGATAGTTTCGTGTATAAAAGCCCAGCCGCGGATCGAGAAGAGCACTGGGTACATCTCTCCGTAAACTGCCGACGGCGCGCTGAGCCGAAGACAATTTGCTGATTTATGCACCAAGTGACGTGACTCTCCGGACCGAATATATCTTGACCTAGAGAAGTCTTACGGCGCGCTGAGCCGGGGACAGAACTTGTGCCAAATGTTATTTAGTCCAGTGATGTCCCGACGAAACCGACACGGAGCAAATATAAATTAACAGAGGAGTGACCCGGCGAGTTGAGCCGATAGCTTGCTCGAGTTGATAGTTATTAGCCCGCCGCCGTTTCCGCCGTCAAAACCCCTACTCGCCGCATCACTGCATTACACTCTCGTCGCCTCTCTCATTCATACGATTTAAATGTCACCTGATTACCAATAACCGTAAAAGATACGAACCTGAAAACCGATAACCTGTAACTATTGTATATTTTGTAAACCTGCATATTTTACCTGTTGAAGATAATAAAATTGTTAATTTTGATTGGGTTGTCTTATTAAACTAATCTGGATCCTGAACTAATCTCCGACTCCAGCTACCCAGAGCAAAACACCGTTACATAATTTGGCGCCCGAGCAGATTCCGTTACATAATTTGGCGCCCGAGCAGATTCCGTTACATAATTTGGCGCCCGAGCAGATTTTAAGACATTAGTTCATTCCGGATAACCCAAAAGGTGACATTGACAAACGAGAGATAGACAAATCGAAAGAGTGTAACATAATTTAACACCCGAAACAGATTTTAAAAGGTAGATTTACTCCAGACAACCCAAAAGGATACATTTATACTAGGAGAGAGATAGTAAAATATTTAGAGGGAGACACAAATCCAAGCCATAGAAATGAGTTTGTCAGACACAGATGGTGCTTATGGACTAGAAGTCGCAGATACCACAGTAGGATGGATATATAAATTAAAGAAAGATGAACTGCAAGTAGAATTATCCAAGTACAGCGCAATTACAACTGGAACAGTGGAAGAACTCCGAAGTAGACTAAAAAGTTATTTACGTAGCGAGGCAGCCAAGAAAGTTGATGCCACGCCCACCCAAATAAATCCTACAATACCAGACATATCATACATTATACCAACACCCATGGGTACGGTTTTAACTGAAGTTCGCAAATGGAACGTTCGTTTCGACGGCAGAAAAGACGTTTTCTCATTTCTAGAACGTGTAGAGGAGCTACAGTCTGGATACAATTTCAATGATGAACAAATGCTACGAGCCCTACCCGAACTACTACAAGGCGATGCATTATTATGGTACAGAAATAATAAAACATCCTGGAATACGTGGGATCAATTTGTCACAAAGTTAACAGCATTTTACGCACCCTCAGATTACCATTTAAAGTTGGAAGACGAAGCAAGGCTCCGTGTACAAAAAGGCAACGAAAATATAAAAGATTATTTAGTAGCAATCCAAACTCTACTGCGGAGGCTTAAAAATATCACTCCAGAACAGAAGTTATACCGAATATACTCAAATTTAAAACCAGAATACCGAAAATATATCAAACGAACCGATTTCCAGACACTCGATCAATTAATAACCCTAGCAAATGAACACGAAACTGTTTGCAAAGAAGAAAAGGCAGCTAAACCAAGCTTGCAAACAGGCACACCAAGATTAAGTTTAAATTACACACCAGACAGATATTATCAAGCACCGAATTATAGAAATAATTATGGAAACAACACACAAAACCACAATAGGCCGGCCACCCAGAATTATTCTAGATCACAAGATCAGGTACAGAGACAAACCGCCGCCGAGTACCCCAGAACACAAAACAATGCTAGAAATAACACACAAACAAATTCCAGGCACAGCGTAGTTAATAACTACAATAGAAATACAAACTGTTGGCGTTGTGGAAGCCAGGGTCACACCCGAGATAACTGTACAAACACACCCAAAATATTTTGCTCCCGCTGTGGACAACTAGGCATATTTTCCCGTGATTGCAGCTGCAAAAATGAGGCCTCGGGAAACGGCAATATGGCTGCCCTGCCTCGCGAACAGTCCAGCCAGTAAACAACTTCCCCGCGGCCACCGTCCAAACTCCAGTTTTCAATGTCAACGACCGACTGAAGCTCCCGATACAAATCGGAACCGAACACTTTACATCGCTACTCGACACGGGCTCAACCCGCTCTTACATAGGGGACGCTGTATACACGAACTGCAAAGCAAACTTACTAGAAATAAATTGTACCGGACATAATATTAAACTGGCGGATGGAACCGAAACACAAGTAAACAGAGAATTCAAATTAAATTACTACACAACAGGACTTCAATTAACCGATAATTTCTTGTACTTGCCAAATTTAACTTATGATATTATTTTGGGGATGGACTTTCTAAGGAACCATCACGTTACCATTGATTTTAAATTACTAACAGGGCAAATTATGGGAAAGATGATAGACTTTAATCAGAAAATAGAAGGAACAATACCACTCTCTCTAATTCAGCCCTCAGATAACGAAAAACAGATCCTGTCAAATTTTTTACAAGTCGAACTTCCGAAATTTGAGACAATTCAAGGTGTTACCCCACTAACACAACACAAAATTAGACTCCTGGACGACACGCCGATTAAACAGAGATACCGCCCATTAAACCCAGCCATGCAAAAAATTGTTAATACCGAGTTAGACAAAATGTTGGAAGAAGGTGTAGTAGAACCGTCTAAAAGCCCGTGGAATTCCCCAATTGTCATGGTAAAGAAAAAGGACAATAAATATAGATTTTGCATAGACTTCCGGAAAGTAAATGAAGTTTCGATGAAAGATGCTTACCCATTACCTTTTATAAACGCTATTTTAGACAAATTACGAGAAGCCCGGTTCATATCTACTCTAGATTTACGCTCCAGCTATTGGCAAATATCTTTGACAAATGAGAGTAAGCCAATAACCGCATTTACGGTACCCGGAAGAGGGTTATTTCAATTTAAAGTTTTACCTTTTGGCCTCCATTCAGCCCCTAGCACATTTCAAAGACTCCTGGACCAGATTATAACCCCTGATCTGTCATATGCATTTGCGTACCTGGACGACATCGTCGTAGTAAGCAAGACATTTAACGAACATTTACAACACTTACAAGAAATATTTCAGCGTTTAAAAGATGCAAACCTACAACTAAATCCAGATAAATGTAATTTCTGCAGAAAAGAACTAAGATATTTAGGACACCTGGTAAGTGAAGATGGTATTAAGACAGACCCCGAAAAAGTAAGTGCCATTGTGGCAATCCAGCCTCCAAAGAATGTCAAACAATTACGCCGTTTTCTTGGCATGACTTCCTGGTATAGGAGATTTATAAAGTCATATTCAGACACTGCCGCACCCTTAAACAAATTACTGAGGAAACATATCCGCTGGAAATGGACATCAGTTGAAGAAGAGGCTTTCACAAAACTCAAAAATGCATTAACAACGGCTCCTGTACTCAGCTGCCCCGATTTTACGAAAACTTTTTATCTCCAGACAGACGCATCTATACAAGGACTTGGTTCAGCACTGCTACAGAAAATTGACAATCAGGACCGTATTATAGCCTATGCAAGTCGCTCCTTGTCAGACGTAGAAAAAAAGATGTCAGCCGTGGAATTAGAATGCTCCGCCATACTCTTCGCAATCCGGAAACACATTAGTTACATACAGGGATATCATTTTGTTGTTGTAACAGATCACCAGAGTTTAAAATGGTTATATTCCACAAATCCCACCAATGGACGACTGGCTCGATGGGTAATGGAATTACAACAGTACGATTTCGAAATAAAATACAGAAAAGGAGTATTAAACAAAGTGGCAGACGCACTTTCCCGCCAGCCAGTTATCACCGAAGAAGGAAATAACACAGAGGAAGGTATTTTCGCAATTGAAAATTCAGAAAACTGTGCTTGGTACAAAGAGACCATTAAACTAGTACAAAGTAAACCCGAAAGAAAACCGGAATACTGCATTATCGACGGAAACCTGTACCGCCATATATGGAGCAGTAACAATTTTACAGACCCCGAATTTTCCAACCCATGGAAACTTTGTATCCCGCAACCGCAACGAAAGCAAATCCTGAAGGAAAATCACGATGCACCATGCGCAGGACACCTAGGTATAACAAAAACTATAACCCGAATTGCCGATAAATACTACTGGCCTAGGATGTACAGAGATATTGCAAATTACGTAAGACGCTGCCCGAACTGTCAAAAATATAAATCATCTCAACAACAGACCGCAGGAAAAATGCAATTCCCTAAAATAAACGGATGTTGGGATACTGTCAGCATCGACATTGTCGGACCACTTCCTAGGTCTAGCAAAGGCAACAATAATCTCATCGTGTTGCAAGATAGATTCACTAAATGGATAGAATGTCACCCTGTAAGAAAAGCAACTGCAGACGCCGTTTGCAAAGCATTAAAGGAAAAAATTATCGCCAGATTTGGATGTCCAAATTACATTATCACCGATAACGGGAAACAGTTTACCAGCAACGAATTTACTTCGCTGTTATCTGAATACGGTATTACACACCGTACAACGACGCCGTATTCACCCCAATGTAATCCAGTAGAGAGGACAAACAAAGTAATAAAGACGATGATTGCCCAATATACCGAAAACGACCACCGAAAATGGGACCAATTTTTACCAGAATTTACGTTAGCCATAAATTCTTCCAGGCATGAATCCACGGGATTCACACCGGCAATATTCAGTCGACCAGAATCATCAGACCAAGATGTGGCCACGAACTCCAAGTTTACCACCCGGGTACCCTGAGTCAGACGACCCGACGCCGTCTCCTCCACCACGCCCGATGTCACCGCCCGGACCAGGTTTGGAAAACCTGTACATATTCTTTGATCCTCCCAGGACAATCAACCCTGAGACGCCGCCACTCTCAAAAATTAGGGCAGAAACCCAGATACCAGCCCTACTATCACCCCTACCCCCGACGCCGGAAGCCAAAATCCTCCCCAGCCAGGGAAACGCCAGAATACCATCGTCGCCGCCGAGGTTAGACATGCCGTCCCTGCTGCCGTCCCCGAGGTGTCCCTCAACCTCCAGAGCTGAGCCGTCCCCCTCACCGCCAGTTAAATATGTGCCATCCCCGATACCGTCCCCTGGGCTACAAGCGATATCTCCACTGTCCAGGTCAATGGAAAGGAAGTTCAGGGAGTTATTTGGTGAAAGCCCCAGTCCCCCAAAGCCGCCGACCCCAGGTAGGTCAATTCCCTGCCTTCGGGCCTTGTTTCAGATAGACGACACAAAGCCGCCTCCTGCAGTACCAAATCGGAGACGAAAGTTCAGGCACCGCAGCAGCGACGGAACGACCACCCGAATCCCAGGAATCACCGCCCTGTCCAGCATCAAGCCCTGTGCGTCAATACCCTTGCCGCAGACGTCCACTAACGCAACCCCAGGAGTGCGCGGGAACGTCTAAGTGCGCGGCAAACGAGTGCGCGGAAAACTTTATCAGGCCGAATTTGTTATTACATTTTCCGATATGTAAATTGTGTTAATTTTGCTTTAGAATCCATTTGTTTTATCTTTTATACCAATGTTTTCTTACGATTTATTTCGATTTATGCCATACCTAGTTTAGTTATTTTTTTGCATAGTACATTTTATTTTCCCTGTTATCTCTACCGTTGTTTTACAGATAGATTCCTGTTGACAAAACTTCAAATTTTATATTCACATGTTTATACAGGGTGTTTACGAAATTTTACCATGTTTTCGTTAATTGGATAAAAATGTTTAATAGGTTAGAGTTATTTTAAAATGTTTTAAAATTGTTTATTCACATGTTTATACAGGGTGTTTACGAAATTTTACCATGTTTTCGTTAGTTAGATAAAAATGTTAGAGTTGTTTTAAATTGTTTAAAAATTGTTCCTGATGTCAATTTTTTTTTCACCCGACGAACGAGGGGAGTGTAATGAAGCATCCTAAAGTCATACCTCATTACTAAGAAGTTTCAGTGTAGTGCCGTGTGCACATTTGCCACACGACGGCGATTCATACTCGATATACTAAATTTGCACACCGCCCGACTCCAACCGTCTCAAAAAGGAGGGATAGTTTCGTGTATAAAAGCCCAGCCGCGGATCGAGAAGAGCACTGGGTACATCTCTCCGTAAACTGCCGACGGCGCGCTGAGCCGAAGACAATTTGCTGATTTATGCACCAAGTGACGTGACTCTCCGGACCGAATATATCTTGACCTAGAGAAGTCTTACGGCGCGCTGAGCCGGGGACAGAACTTGTGCCAAATGTTATTTAGTCCAGTGATGTCCCGACGAAACCGACACGGAGCAAATATAAATTAACAGAGGAGTGACCCGGCGAGTTGAGCCGATAGCTTGCTCGAGTTGATAGTTATTAGCCCGCCGCCGTTTCCGCCGTCAAAACCCCTACTCGCCGCATCACTGCATTACACTCTCGTCGCCTCTCTCATTCATACGATTTAAATGTCACCTGATTACCAATAACCGTAAAAGATACGAACCTGAAAACCGATAACCTGTAACTATTGTATATTTTGTAAACCTGCATATTTTACCTGTTGAAGATAATAAAATTGTTAATTTTGATTGGGTTGTCTTATTAAACTAATCTGGATCCTGAACTAATCTCCGACTCCAGCTACCCAGAGCAAAACACCGTTACATAATTTGGCGCCCGAGCAGATACCGTTACATAATTTGGCGCCCGAGCAGATTCCGTTACAGTCTTAGGTCCGCCCTTATTTATTATTTATTTTAATGATATTAATTATCTTCCTGGCAGTCATAAACTAAATTTGTTTGCTGATGATATGTTACTATATGTAAGTGGTGAGAACTTGGTCCAGCTTGTTCAGTCAAAAAAAATCTCTAAGAAATATTGAAAATTATCTTAGAAATAATAAATTATAACTCAACTCAAGTAAGAATAAGGTAATGATTATCACAACTCCCTATAAATATAAACATCTTGACCTTGATACTTTTATGCTGAAAATTGATGATGTTGAGATTGAACTTGTAAATGAAATAAAATACCTTGGCTTCATTATTGACAACAGATTGTCTCATAATAACCACGCGGAATATGTCATTAAAAAAATATCAAAAAAACTTTATTTCTTTTCAAGAATTTCAAACGATCTCTCCTTATTTGCGCAAGTTGCGTGTTTTAATTGTATTATACAACTACATTTTCACTACTGTGCCTCCGCTATGTTTTTGTTCAATCAAAATAAAATATCTCAACTACAGAAACTACAAAATAGAGGTATGATAATAATTTTGAAATATAACTGGTACATACCTACAGAATACAATTACAGTGGTTGTCAGTTAACAGAACGCTATTTTATCCTACTATGGTTTTTATTTAGAAAATGACAGAAGGTGAACAGCCGGATTACTTCAGAAGTTTCCTTATATCCAATAATCAGATACACAATTATGGTAGAAGATCCAACCATAACTTTCATATTGAAAGAACAAACGCCAGGTTCGGTATGACTCTCTATTTTTTAAAGGTTTGGCCAGTTATAATAAGTTGCCCGATAATGTAATATCAGCAAATAGCTTATCTAGGTTTAAAAATGAGATTCTAATCATTTTGAGGGAACAGATTTTAAATACAGTTTAAATGTTATTTTATATCATTTTCTGCTCTTATTTATTAATTGGAGTGTGCTTATTTTAAAATAGTATATGCAAATTATAGTCGATAGGTGGTTAGTTAGTTATCATTAAATGTTAAGTACAAATTAGGTTAATACAAAAATATCAAATGTTTCTAATGTTTCTATTTATTTATCTAGTATTTTATTATTATAATGTTATGACATACCAAATTTGTTGTGAAGATATTTTAAAATGTAATTGTTATTATGTACATTAGGCTTGCCTGCGTTCAATAAAGTTATTATTATTACATAAAGTTGCACTCTACCAATGAACAATTGAAGAAAATGTGTCCATTATTATCATTACAGCCAAAATGTAATTTACATATATCCCTAGCCTAATGCATTTAAAGTGTACTTTATGGGTATTTTCCATGTTTCCTGCACTCATTCTAGATCTCAATGTGTCATCCTTAATGAGTAAAGCCATTATCCCCACGCGCCGCACCCTGCTTATGTTTGTTTTGACACAGTTGGCAGCAATGCGAAGAACATTTCATCACAAGTATTAGAAGTGTGTGTCACTTCTTGCAACTTATCATTTCTGGATTCGAGTGTAGTAGGATTCTTTTTATATCAACCCTATTATATGATGTGATGAGCATTTTTGTGGATTCTTTTTTTGTTGTGTTCTCGTTATTGCGGCGTTAAAAGAATTATTTTTGTGATAAATCGTTTTCTTTGCACCACCACTTTTTATTATTAAATCTCTTGTATTGTATTTTTATTTACAATTGTGTATTCTCAACTAGAAAATTACATAGCGTCAGCTGTAGCAATTTTCTAATTCAGTTATTTGCAGGAATACACACCAGCCCTGCGAGCGCTTAACAAAGTTAGTTTCGTTTTTAAAAATAAAGTAAATCGGTTTACTGGAAAATTTCAGCGAAGTAGGTGGCATTAAGTGAAATTAAATAAATGATTATAAAAAACCTCTTTAGATGTATGAAATTGGAAACCACCCATTGGGGTAATCCATTGTTATGACTCATAATAATCGTCGTAACCTTTGTTCTTTGTATTTTTTAATTAATAATGGATAAAGAGGTTTAATGTGAGATAATATACTGCTTTGGATAAAAAATGTACCTGAAAAGCATCATGTATTTGAGTAATTTGCCACGTTTTCACTAAAGTTGTTGCTGTTGCAGTATGTCATTACAGCGAAATTTCGAAAAAAAAACACTTTATAGAGGGTAACCACCACAGAAATTTCCAAGTGAAAATATTGTCACGTGCTTCCACCCCTTAGGAAACATCCCTTAAAAATTCGTTCATTCTAAGAATTATAACAAAGGATAAATACTAACACACTTTATTGAATTAGGTATTGAAAACTTCACAATACTAATGTTGTGAAGTTTTCAATACGTTATTCAATAAAGTGTACTATTATTGTACAATACTAAAGTATTGTGAAGTTGTCAATACGTTATCCAATAAAGTGTGTTAGTGTTCATTTAAAATACACGTTTACTAAGTAAAATAACCTTTTAGAATATTAATTACTTGATATTTTAACTTTACTGTTCACTTTGTAACACTTCCGAATTATCTAACTTCAATTCATTAAGAACTTTCTTCCCTCGTGTTTACATTGGCTTATGTACTCTACAAAAGGCAGCCATACATTTGTAGTAAAGTACTGAACCATCTTCGTGCGGTAATCTAGACCAATGTAGCAGTTTCTAGAACGGTCTCTACAATAGTGTCTCACAGATGGCGCACAGTGGTGCGTTTTCTGATAACAGGCGAGAAAAGTCGGTTACGAATAGCCAATTCTAGATAAAAATCTACGAAACTTGGTAGAGTCGAGTATTTGGATATGCTAAATTCAGTCTTCGGAAATTGTTTTTTTCAATATGGCAGCTCCAAAATTAGGGTCAGAATAAGCAGAAAAGATGAGAAATTCAATGAAATAACCTAGCCACAAGAGAAAGTCCTGATCCTGGAACTTGACCCACGTAGTCCAATGTATTTTTCGATGCTGAATTCGAATCCCACCTCAGAAAAGCCCAAGCATCCTCAAAATTTTGAGCTAAAGCGAACAACGACCCTCAGAATACGGTAAAATCGCCTATTCCTAATGTACAATCCTAGGGTTTTGAGTCTGCTGATTTCAAACTCTAAATTTCAAAAGCCAAAATTTGATTCATAGGGTGAAAATCGAGCAAAATAGGGGTTGAAATGGGTGTAAAAATGAAAATTCGATAATATGCGTGATTTTCATTATAAGAATTTTTATCTAGGGGTTTTAGATGCTAATTACAAAGTTCAACATGCTAAAAGCAAAAAAATGATTCTTGGATTGAGAGTCGAGTAAAATAGGGGTTGAAAGGGGTGCAAAAATGAAGGTGTAACAAAATACCTGATTTTAGTTATAAAGAGGTACTAGGGGTTTTTGAGGTTGCTGGTTTCAAATTTCAAAATGCTTAAATCCAAAATTGATTTATAGAGTAAAATTGGTGTAGAAAGGGGTGTAAAAATGAAAATTTGACAAAATACGTACTTTTCATTCTATAACAGCTCTTTTAATGTAATACAAGCTGTTAATAGTCTTGTCAAGTTTCAAGCAACAAAACAGTTTTTCTAAATCTTTGACTGTCAGTAAATTTCTTGGCGAGATAGTGTTTGATGAAACTGTAACTATTTACCTTAAGTGTAGTATAAATAGTTGTATCAGTATCTTCAATATTTTGCAAAAATATTTATAACTCAGATTAAGTGGTTTTAATGTCCTTGGTCTACCATATGGTTCACTATCAGAGGAGGGCCAAGAGACCAATAACAAGATACTTAAAAAAGCTGGAGGATATTATAGCAGATTGTTTACTCTTTCCCTTTGCAATGAAGATATTATTCATTACATGCTTATTTGCTCAGATCCATTAATAAGCACCATCAGAGCTCAAGGTGATAAAGAAACTAAAAAATTGGAAGACGATGCTTTCAGGTTATTAAACGATTATGATAGTGAATATAGAACAGATGAAGAAAATGAATCTGACAGCTCAGGCTAAACAAATACTTTTAAATAAATGTAAAAAAAATTATAAAAATAAACATAAATCCCCTAGAAATATAAGGTTAGAATAAAAATAACGTATTTTGTCAAATTTTTATTTTTACACTCATTTCTACCCCAATTTTACTCCATTTTCACTATAAGAATCAATTTTTGGCTCTTACCATGTTGAAATTTAAAGTCAGCAATCTCAAAAATCCGTAGAAATAGATTCTTAGAATGAAAATCACGCATCATGTCAAATTTTGATTTGTACACCTCTTTCAACCCCTATTTTACTCGATTTTCACCCTATGAATAAATTTTTGACTTTTGAAATTTTAAAATTTGAAATTAGCAAACTCAAAAACTCTAGGATTGTACATTAGGAGCAGTCGATTTTGCCGTACCCTAAGGGTGGTTTTCTCGCTCCAGCTCAAAATTGGGAAGGTGTTTGGACTTTTCTGAGGTCAAATTCGAATACAGCGTCGAGAAATATATTGAACTACTTGGATCAAGTTCCAGGATCAGGACTCTTTCTTGTGGCTGGGTTATTTTTTTGGATTTTTCATCTTAAATTGCTTCCTCTGACCTTAATTTTGAAGACGTCATATTGAAACAAAGTGTCTGCCGTAATACTGAATTTGGTATATATCCAAATACTTAACTCTACCAAGTGTGGTGAATTTTCATCGAGAATAGGCTAGGTTACCGACTCTTGTCGCCTGTTTTCAGAAAAACCACCTCTGTGTTTCGTACACATTAGAGACGAGCAGGTATTGTAGTTGCCTATCGCCATCGCTACCTAATTTAATGTTTAATGTTTTAAATATTTTCTTAACCGCTTTTCAAGGGAATGAGGTAACTATTTGAAAATCCAGAATGATTTTGTGTTAGGTAAAGAGAAACGAGGACCTACAGTGTATAGTGGAGTCCGAACCACATCCTGTTGATAATTTTATAATTAAAATCATTTCGCGGTGAGCAGGGATTGAACCTGCTTTGCTCGGAATGTCAGTATGCAAGCTAGATGCGCTAAACCACTGAGCTACATCTAGTGAGCTATTAACATCAACTTCTAGGGGACGTAAACACGCCACAATATTTACTTATAATAATCTTAATACCTTCATTGCCAAATGACTATAAATTGTTTAGTTTGCGACCTCATAAAAGTATATCATCAAGTCGTATTATATTCTTTTTGACACTAAGTATATGTTTTTAAAGGTACTGTTGGCCATAATGATTTTTTTTATTTTATTAATTTTATTCGCATTTTAATTTTTTACTTCCCGTGCTTACCGATGAACAATGGTTCAGAAAAAAGTTTCTTCTTTCAAAATTGTCTAGAGCTCTTATTTTGCAACCGATTGGAATATTCTTCTTTTTTTTAATATTCGTGATTTAATTACGATAAAATCTGTCATGGCCGATTTTTGAAATATGAAAACCTGAAGACGGTTAATGTGTCTGAATGGCCATTTTCTATTAAAATCTTTCAGACACATTTTGGAGGCTATAAAATGCTAAGAAATGACAAAAAAAATTTTCGCAATTCTAAATAGGCTACTTTTAAGCATGATTGTAAAATTGGAAATCTAAAAAGGCTGCTATTTTTTAATTAATTATCGGTCATAAATATGCAATTCCATTAATTTTGTGCATTATATATCGTAATATTGACATTTTTCCATCAGCTAATAATACAATAAGTATCTAACACAAAGGTTTAAAGTTTTTGTGTTAGATGCTTATAGTATTGCTCTTGGACCGTGCCAGCTGAGTCGCTCCTTCTGGCGCTTTTCTGCCTGTGTCTTCTTTCTTCGTTGGCATGTCGGCTCCTGGGAGCGTATTTCGTCTGCATTGAGAGGGAACGGCAGTTGCTGAGTCCTTTCGGAGTTTGAACGGGTTTGGGGGTGTTGACTAGTCGGAAGCTCAGGGTGCCAATTGGCACCATGTGTTTCGAATCTGTTGGAAGAGTGAACTATGTAGCTCAAGGATTGTGTTTGAACAAAGATGCTTATTTTAGGGTCAGAGGCCGGCATGGGCTAGGGTAAGTGTGCAAAGCTGGTTGTTTGCTTGATATCCCCGGGATCGGGTGATTTTGGTGTTTATGGCCACTGTCTCCTTGCGGTGTGGTTTGAAGGTCGGGCTTAAACAGAAAAACTGTTAAGTTACATTTACCCGTTATCCAGGATCTAGAGTTTTGGCTGCTTGTGCCTCGGAGGGTCGTTGGGGTCATAGTCAGTCGCCTGTCTAACTAGCGGATTCTCTATTTGAACGAGAGGAGTCATATTTTAATGTTGTTTTTCGATTATAAGTGAAACATGAAGAAAACAAAACCAACTTCAAATAAATGTTGTGTTCCAGGTTGTCATGTTGGTGTTAGTGTTTCCTGTGCAGAACCATAACCCGGAAAGACGAGCAAAATCAAAGCATGGAAAAGAGCCAATTAAATAAAAGCATGATTTTATTCACAATTTATTGGGGACTTATTGCAGTATAGATTTAACAATATTTGGGAACATCGATGAATTTAGTGGAATGCGTAGTTTTCTTAAATCCAGAACGCAAAATTGTGTTTTTTATTATTGTAGGTTATACTATCAATATCAAAACAATTATATCTATCACTTTCAAATATAAGAATGACAGTTTTTACGTACCTTTCATAATATAAGTAATATTAATATCATATAAACACAACTACATTAAAGAATATTTATATTCTAATATATTTCTCCATAAGTGATACTGATGGACGGGGGCTCCTATTTTTATACCATTGGCCGCGAGCGGCGTTACGAGAAACCTTACACAAAGCCTATATAATAAAAATATACAATATATCATCCGAAGAAATAATTTAACTATAATAACTATATTCCAAGTATCATTCGCCGTCCCCGTCGATTCCTAATAATTATTTTCTTAAATATTAAACATTACACTTACGTATTAAACATTAAACACATCACACATAGTAGACCACCCTGCATATTTTTCACCAAATGCTCTAGCAGGTTTCTTCCTTGGCAAGTGTCGTGGCAATTGTATCAACTATATACCAAATACTATTTTCCACTATTAAAAAAATATACACGGCGGTCATAAAAAGTAACCAATAAATAAAATGTGCCAAATAAAGAGGAAAGTTATCTGTGGGTACCTATGCTGATTCTTTAATTTTTCAAGTGCTTGCATCTTGCCAATAATATTAAAAACTAAAAAGTTTTAACAGTTAAAAGTACACAAACAAAGCAACAGTTCAGATAATATGTCCTCTTTTGATAACTGGAAGCCAAGATATTATACGTTTTGTGTTTATGTTATTTAGAATTAAACTGTTCAATATTTAGACTCGAAACTTATAGTGTTTAATACTTTATGATTAGTAATTATCGAAGGGTAATTAATCTCGTTTTTTCTTGTAATGTAATGTTCCTGGGATTAAACAATTTCTTTGCGTCGCAACGCCATCTATAACTCAGATTGTCGAAAGAATATTTTTACTCAAAACTGAAGTCAATTATCGAGGGCCAAAACGCAGTACCTCGTATGTGACAATAATGTCGAAAATGAGATATTAACGCCATTGAATGTGAAATTGGTGGCTTCATCTGCTGGTAAAGGAGTTTAACATAATTATCTGTACAGAAATCTGTAATTTCAAATAAACAGTACCTCGTAAACGAAGTTCCAAAATTTTAAACGCAGGAGCTCGTACACTACTTAGTTGGCCATTACAATGCTGTCACCTGTAAATACGAACACGTTCATCATCTAGTATTCAAGGTAAAAATTAAATATAATATCGATATTTACATTTTGTATTATTCAATAGTAGTTCCAAATCCATTTTTTCAATATTTTCAGCAGTTTAGAATTGATCATAATTCAAGAATCTTGTTTTATTGTAGGTTAGGTCACTTACGAGGTACTGCATTTTTATGACTGAAGAGTGATAATAATATAGTCTCATACGAGGTATTGCGCTGAGGTTTCGTGCCTTAATATTTTTGCACCATGGCGTCGAGAACCGTAAAAATTATGGAATTAGCCAAGCAGGCATGCCATCAACAGCAGATACGCGAAGAGAACCAGTATAATAAAGAGAATATTATTCCAGTGAATGATATCATACAAAACAACACTATTCTTGCGGAACATATTGTACTGAATGATGCACTTAGTCCAGAAGATTTCAGTAAGCTTATCGACGAGGCAGAAATTGTGACAGGGATTCATTAAATAATCCCATGATGGAAGATTTAGGAAACAATAATAATTTTGCGGATATTGTGCTCCATCAGGACTCTGAACCTAATTATCCTATTAACAACGAATTAACAGGCCCTAAGTTATCAACTTCCTTGTATTCAAAAAATAAGACAATAGTCATAAATACAATTTGCAATAATTCGGCGTATGAAATGAATCAGGCTAGTTGCTCTAATAATATGGAAGTGGATTCTGATTATTCTGCAGAAACGACGTCAGAAAATGAAGACACCGACAGTGATACGGATTCATTAGAAGTCAACGAAGAAAGAAATAAAATTGTTGTTTCCGATAATCAAGAGGACAGTGGTTCAAATGAATTAGGAGGAAACGCAGAACTAAGTAATATTGATAAACAGAAGGTAAAGAAAGTTAAAGGCGTCAATAAACGTACAATTAATAAACAACTGAGAATGAAAGGTGAAGGATATGTAGGATTTACTAAACCACGAACGCAAAAAAATACATTTCATAACAAAAAACGGCCAGAAAGAAAATTAGGAAACCGATGTAACTGTAATAGTAAGTCAAAGACGCTGAGTTGTTCGGCCTTGACTGACACGAGTAGACAGACGATTTTTAACCAATTTTGGACAGATCTAAACTGGGATCAACGAAAAATCTATGTGGCTAATTATGTAAAACGTGTTAGTCCAAAGAGACCGAGAAAAGGTAATGAGACATCACGCCGTACTGGAACTTTGCAATATGAATTAAATGTAAATAATACAGCATTACGTGTTTGTAAAAAAATGTACCTAAATACTCTATGCCTTGGGGAATGGTCAGTTAGAAATTGGGCATCTGAAAGTACAAATGGTATGAACGACAGTTTCGAAAATAGGGTTTCAAAGAGGCAGAAAAGGGTAGATATTCACGAAGAATCAAGGCAGTTTCTTAGAGAATTTTTGGATAACTTAAACAAGCTACCATCACATTATTGCCGAAAGGACACTAAGAAACTGTACCTTGAACAGTGCTTTCAATCTTACGCAGAGCTCCATCGAGTTTATGAGGCTAAGTGCCAGGAGAATAATAAGAGTCCTCTGTCAATTGCAACCTTAACTAATCTATCAAACCAAATGAATATTGCATTATTTCATCCTAGCAAAGATCAGTGCGATACTTGTTTTCAGTATAACAATAATAATTTGAGTAAAGAAGAGTACGACAATCACATCAAGAAGAAAAATTTGGCAAGAGACGAAAAAGCTGCGGACAAACAAAAGGCACTGAATGGGGAGTGTCACGTCATTACTATGGATGTTCAAGCAGTTAAATTGGCCCCGCAAATTGAAGCGAGTGCATTATATTATAAAACTAAATTGTGTTGCCACAATTTCACTATGTACAACTTGAAAAATAATCCAGCCACGTGCTATTGGTTCAATGAAACTGAGGCGGATGGCCAAGGTGCGACCTATGCTTCATTCACAGTAGACTATTTAGAAGAACACTTCTTGAAGAAAGAAGATAAAACCTCTATCATTATGTATTCAGATGGTTGTACAGCCCAAAACCGTAATTGCATCTTGTCAAATGCATTACTTTTTCTCTCGGATAAATACCAAGTAGTTATAACGCAAAAATTTCTCGAAAAAGGACATACGCAAATGGAATGCGACTCGGTACACAGTACCATAGAAACAAGACTGAAACATAAACAAATTTATCTACCAAGTGACTATCTCAGAACGACGCAAGAAGCAAGATTGCAAGATCCTTATGTTGTCAAAAACATGGATTTTGATTTCTTTTTGAACTACGGAGATAAGTCAGTATTGAAGTACAGTTCCATAAGACCTGGGAAAAAAACTGGTGACCCCACAGTGACTGATCTACGAGTTGTACAATATTCTGAAAACAAGATCCAAGTTAAATTAAACTTTACAGAAGAGTTTCAAGATTTGCCAATACGCCCAAATACCACAATTGATTTAAAATCTGTGAAATTTCCGAAATTGTTTTCTTCAAAACTCCCGATTTGTAAAAAAAAAATATGACCATCTACAAGAAATAAAAATGATTATACCAAGAGATTGCTGGTCTTTTTATGACCAATTGCCCTATAAATGAAAAATTAGGATACCTCATCTACAGTTAATACTTTAAGAATATTTTAGTTAAGGCAGCAGTTATTTTCTTAATTTTCAACAATTTTGTTTTCTTTAGATTGTTTCTTTAATAATTATAACACCACTGATACGTTTTTTTCATTAAAAGCTGATTACTCAATCGTTTTCATTATTTTATAGTTTAAATTATTGCAACAACATTAACACGTAAGTAGCACAAAGTTAAAGGCAGCACCTAGTAAGTGGCATTAGGTTCATGAAAAAAAAAATTGGTTATAATTTTGTATCACGTAAGTGTATAGTGCATGTCATTTATACAATGTTTAAATTTTCATCCTGAAAGAGTGAGTTGATAAGTTTTAAATCGTTTTTTGTGCCTCCTGTAAAATTATCATTTTGTCACATACGAGGTACTGCGTTTTGGCCCTCGTTATATATTCTAGTGCATATTTCTTCCAGAATTCCAATGCAGTTTCGAGAAAATAGCCCAGGAGGTTTTAAGTGCGACATCCTATATACACAAATATGCATTTAAAAGGTTATTTATAAATAGCAAACGATACCCACAATTGTCGTGGCTATACGGGCTACGTTCCCAAAGCCATTTCCTTAGGGAAAAAAAAAAAAATTGCAAACGCAAAAAGGACGATATATTAACTTCCAATTGTGATAAGAGGATATTAATTACTTCCACATCCACGTAGTGGATTGGAAGTATAGTAATCGTAAAAAAATATTCAATTTTTTTTTCTTGAAATAGGTTTAGAATGTCATGAAACGTCAAGATTTTAAATTTGTGCGAAAAAAAAAAAAAACAACTTTTCTGTCCGTCTGTCAGTCTGTATGTCGGTCTGTCTGTCGGTCTGTCTGTCCGTAACTTTTTCTTTTGTCCGCACGTTTTCTCCGGAACGCTTCAAGATATTGACTTGAAATTTAGTACACGTATATGTTATAACGAGATCTGGAACTAGATTGTTTTTTGAAGATATCCGGTGAAGAGTTGGGGGGTAAATAGGGGTAAATGGGGGGAAAAACGTAAAGCAAGCTGGTAAGAGTACAGAAACTTGAAATTTGATGTATACTACAAGCCAAAGCCTCAAAATTTTTATGTTATTTTTCATCCCCCACCAACCCCCCAATCCATTATTAAAGGGGCTGATAAAATAAAATTGAGATATTCACTTGAAATTTGGTACACGAATGTATTATAACGACATCTGGAATCAGATTATATTTTGAGATGATTCCGTTGAAGGGTTGGGGGTTAAATAGGGGTAAATAGGAAACACAGGTAAAGCAAGTTGGTAAGAGTACAGTAACTTGAGATTTTTTTATAATATTTTTCAACCCCCCACCACACCTACTCCATTTTTAAAGGGGTTGATAAAATAAAAATGAGATATTCATTTGAAATTTGGTACACGTATGTATTATAACGACATTTGGAACTAGATTATATTTTGAAATGATTCCGTTGAAGGGTTGAGGGTTAAATGGGAGTAAATAGGGAAAAATAAGTAAATAAAGCTGGTAAGAGTACAGAAATTACGGATTTAGTGTATATACTAGAAACCAAGGCCTTCCTTTATAATATTTTTCAAACTCTACCACCTCCGCTCCATTATTAATGGGATTGATATCATAAAATTCAGATATTCACTTGAAAGTTAGTACACGTATGTATTGTAATGACATCTGACTGAGATGATTCCATTGGGGGGGTGGGAGGTGGTAGGTTGTGAA
The DNA here is from genome assembly GCA_963583905.1 of Stenurella melanura. Taxonomy (NCBI): domain Eukaryota; kingdom Metazoa; phylum Arthropoda; class Insecta; order Coleoptera; family Cerambycidae; genus Stenurella; species Stenurella melanura. The sequence goes on from OY757311.1 coordinate 140,283,712, forward strand.
TAGGGGAAAATACGTAGAGTAAACTAGAAGCTTCATTTTTAACGTAAATGGTAGAAACCAACACCTCAAACCTTTCTATGATATCTGCCCAAATATTATTAAAATTCTGTGACCAATAATTTCCACATACTAGAGTGCAAATCTACTTAAGTTGTTTCCTTTAAAGTGACTTGGATGAAAAATCTGGATGTGGAAGTAGTAATTCCTTAGGCAGCGTTTTTTTTTACATTGTTGCTTCTTTACGCACTTCTTAACTATATTAGTGCGTTTTAATATTGATAGAAATTCGCAAAAATACAAATGTTTAAATAAAACAATAAAGAAAATTAAATGCAAACAGAATTCTTAAAATTAATAAAATCGTCGCGACCTATCAAAAGTACTTTTAAAGATCTAGATTCTTAATAAAAATAATGTTTCTTTACAACTAGATGACATATTTTAATGTTCTCAAATTTTCCGACCGTTTTCTAATTTGATATTGGCTATGGTTGTCAACATTTATGAAGAGCATATTTTTCCAAATTTGTCTATGTCGGCACATTATTATTAAAGCTAAGTATATTAAATTGTTTAAGAAAAATTATATATTGATTTTTTAATTATTTTTAGGTTAAGTGCATATTTTCTAGAACTTTTGTATATCTAGATCACTTCGATATTTTTGCAACATAATACGATCAGTGATTTTTCCAGAAAATCAAGAAATTGAAAGTCTTGCGATTTCGATTGTTTAAATAGGCATGTTCTTCATGTTACCCCAAGTCCAAAACATTCAGCCATACTTCTTTGTATGTGTGCCAACAGACAAATCCCTTTCACAAACACTTTTTAAGAAATCTACTTTTATTTCACTATAAAAATTTAAAAACAAAATCATAGAGATTTCTATTCCAAAGTTATGTAACAATTATGTTGGAATATATTTGACCATTTATTAGGTTTCTAGTGCCCCAGGACATTAGATCTTTATTCAATTAATCAAAATATAAATCCCCTGATACATTTTCTAACACATATAACTATATAACATAGCATAAGTTTACGACTCTACTGTTTCTGCATTTTAGAAAATATGCATAACTTGGAACGACTGAATCATGCAAATCCTCCAAATTAATATTTATAACGGATTATATCAGGTAATTAAATCTAACTTGGAGACGTTAATGTTGCATTTTGCCAAATAGAGTAGCACGACTACTCCAATTCCATGCATAATTGATGCTGAAAGAGAAATAAGATACACCTAGTGATATACGTAATAATACAGCTCTCTGGCAATATGAGATACTCACTTTATGCCCTATTATATTATTATTATTCAACATCAACCCTTTGACATGGTATACTTAGGTTCCCCTTTCAATTACACACTGTTCGAAAATTCGGATGGCATTTCTGGAATGTAAATTAAACAGAAATTATAAACTGTTGTATTTTAACTTCGCCTACTTATTAAAAGAAAAGTAACATAAGAAAGGAGTGAATATATTCCTCAAGGTTGCAATATTAAAGACAATGCAATTACCTACCTAGTTTATTTATTTAACATGTATATTTTTTCAATATACTCAAGCAAGCAGTTGTAGTACTAGTTTATAAAAAAGGATCTACTATGGTGGTAGAAGAATATAGGCAAATCTCTATGTTTTATTAAAAATAATTCAAAAAATTATTGGGTGCTTTTCATTGAAAAAATAATGTATTTACAATTTTCCAACATGGTTTTAGATCAAACAAGTCCACAGGCTAAAGCTAAATCGGCTGAAATATATTGTAGATAATTTCTTCCTGATCAAAAGTTCTCATGGGTACAAGGTCGGAAAATGGACAAAGCCTAAAATGAATTTATTTATCTACTTTGTCTTAAAAATTTTTCATTCTAATGGATTACATTTTCACGAAATCTATCATGTAATCCATTAGATTGAAACATTCTTAAGAGAAGGTAGATAAATAAATTAATTTTAGGCCTTTGTTCTCATTTTAACTGAATCTTTATGATCGTATGGGGTTATGTAGATACTAGTTTAATCTACACGGCCGTAGGGGACCGTGTGGATGCTAGTGTTCGAATGAGAATTGTCAAATAAGAAATTAGACAAATTCGTTTCAGGATTTCAATTTTCTAGCATAACCAGGATTCAGATTATCGAAAGAATGCAAAGATTTCATAAATATTTTTACACAAAGTTTTTCTTTTAGTTATGGATAATACAATTATAAGCAAACAAATAATAATTCGTTTTTAAACATGCCTAGAGTATATAGTATATAGGCTCCACTAGTTAGCTAATAGATAGGTGAGGTTGTTTTTATCAGTCAATGTCAAATATAATTATTTCACACTTATTCATAGAAATTGCCTTGGTTTTGCATGTAATGTCATTATGATGGGCTTCATGTCTTTCTGATGAGCTCCAGAATAAGGGCGAAAAACGTTTCAAAGGCTAAGCATTTCTAAGAAACAGAATGGTAGATTTCATGAAAATGTAATCCATTAGAATGAAAAATTATTAACAGAAGGTAGATAAATAAATTCATTTTAGGCGTTTGTTCTCATTTTTAACTAAATCTTCATGATCGTAGGGGGTTATGTAGATACTAGTTTAATCTGTATGGCCGTAGTGGATTGTGTGGATGCTAGTGTTAGAATGAGAATTGTCAAATAAGAAATTAGACAAATTCGTGTTAGTATTTTAATTTGCTAGCATAACCAGAATTCAGGTTATCGAAAGAATGCAAAAATTTGATTAATATTTTTACACAAAGTTTTTTTTTTTTAGTTATAGATAGTTATTTTTTCTGCTGTTTGCAAAATTCTATAAAGAATATGTTTCAATACAATTATAAGCAAACAAATAATAATTCAATTAATAATAATTCAACTCAGTAGTTATATAGAATACGGAATTTAAAGAAAGATGAAGTGGGAGGAGTCACAGCAGCAGAGTATAGCAATGGGGGTACCTCAGGGAACTGTGTTGGGTCCGTTACCATTATTGTTATACATTAACGAACTCCTAACCATCTTGCCAAAACGACGTTTGCTTATGGTACTTTATTATCAGAAACACCTGAAAAATAGAAGAATTAATTAATTATCCTTATACTAGAAAAAGTTAGTTGATGGTGCAAGAAAGATAAATAGACACTTATTAATTATAGAATAACGTATTTATTATATGAATACGCCAACTATATGTCTCCATAATTGCCCATATATCAGAGGTACAAGGAAAGTAAAAGTAGGACATCGGCAAGTCTGATCTTTGTCCGCCTCATAAAATTTCTGTCACGCCAAATTTTGCTCAACTGTCAAGTTACCGATTTTGCCTTCTATGTTTCTTACTGACAATATTTCGCTTTTCGTCCGAATTCTTCTTTCTTAATATCTGCGTAGATGAAAGTCTGTCTGTCGGTTTGTTTATCGGTATATTGGTCGGTCTGTTGCTTGCCTCTTAGCGCTCTATCTAAAGAGTTATTTAACGGAGGACAGTGAAATTTGGTAGGTAGTTGGCATTACTACCAGCGAAGAAATGGGTATATTTTTACTGGATAATATACAGGGTGGACCGTCTAAGATGAATAAATAATGAAAACCATGTGACAGATGCCAATAATATTGATCAGAGGTAACACAATTGTCAAGGAGGACACCTATTATACTTTTATCAAAAACAATATACAGGGTGATTACAGTAAAAATAATTACTCATTAAAAGGTGATAAAATAGGGAAGTACTGTGTAAATACATTTACCAATTTTTTTAATAATCTATAAAAATTCTGTCGGTGTATGGATTACACGCACTACAGACCACCATAGCTTAAACTTATTAACTAGTCTCTAGACCGTCATGACTAATTTACCAGCACCATTGTGTTCCGTAATAGTGTCACTGATTCAACTTAGATAAATAATCCGAAACACTGAACATTAGACAATCTTCTTGTAGTAAATGAAAATTCTATATCTGATTATTTCCCCAACTGTGATAAATTGAAGGAAGATTTCCATTTAATGGATTCCATTGTGCGCTGTATTATTAGTTTCTAGTGCTAACTTAAAGTGATATAATCAGCTTCTGTGTGTATTCTTCTTCGATGCTGTTTCCTATAACTCCATTTCATGTAAAAGGAAGTTCATAAGACAAAATTCTGTCTAAGAATAAATATTTTAAAATAAATCAGGCATCATGGGAAGCACTAATATTGATTTCCTTCAATTCATTCCTTATAACTGGTTTATTTTTAATGCAACTAAAACAAATTGCGTGATACGTTGAGTGTCTATGTGGTAATTAATATTTGGCTGTGATGGTATATTAATACATATAAATAAGCCGAAAATAAAGGTGGAAAGAATCAATAATATAAATAATAAAATCTTATTTTCCTCTACATGATTAGTCAGATTATGGATATATTACAATAAGTTGTTGGAAATATAATAATATTACATTTCTTTTAAAACGACTTGATTTCTTTTAAAATGACTTGATATACCTACAAAGCAAAGAATTTTGGTTATAGGTGTAATAATACTTTTACACAATTCAATTACAAGTATTTTATGCATTTAGGCATTGTAAGATGTTAACCACTGACTATTTTAATTTATTCAGCCTAGTACTTGGACGGTAGGTAGAATGTTTGTAAGTATGCACAGTAAAATACTAACCCTGAGATCATATATTGTAACATAAAAACTAACAAAGTGCATAAAATACTATACAATCGTTAAAATCAACATCACAGATACATCAAGTACATCAAATAAGCGTGACTTACCGATTGCCACAAAAAAGTTGCTTAGCACATTTCACTACACATGAATCTTACAAATAGATACCTATATCTAGCATCCACAATATCTACCTGTGATGTTACATATTTATCCAACTTCTATTATGATAATATAAAATTTATCACAATATCTCTCTGACCTGTCATATATTTACTGAATATTCTATAATGTTACTATGCAGTCTACAATTTTTACTTAACATTAAAAAAAAAATTGCAGATTTTCCATTAATTTATTGATCATCAAAACATACATATTCTTTACTGAGCGTCTAGTATTTTTGCTCTTCATATTTTTATACTTGACAGAGTCAATTTTGAACTTAATATGTGAATTAAACATACAGGTCGACCATCCTAGAATGGCCAACGAGATTAAGATGCGCAGTAGTTGAAACCACCCCACCTTTAAGGATCTCACTTGTTTATGTTTCTTCCTCGTGTAAACATCGGATACAGTCTCGAGAAAAGTGCTTGTAGTGTATAATTTATATTTAATACATAGGTACCTATTAGAAGTATCTACTTATAAACATTAATGTTCACTCGAAAACATCAATTAACCCGTGACATACCCGGATTGTTGGTGAATAAGAGAGCACGTTTTACTTAAACTTCTTCCCCCGACTCTACTGCGTTCATAGTTAAGAAACCTATCTCTGTTCAACAGCGACGATATTTCTTCTCTCTCTGCGCGGCTGTTGGCCATCCTAAAATGGTTTACTTGTACAGTGTTATCCGCGGAAAGCGGATATTAGACGTTTCGTTGGAGATCTTGACGGTTACTACCCTTCGGCAAAACATCGATATCTTCTATCATGTAGCCAATTAAAAAATTCTCTTTTCAAACTTATACAAGTACCACATGATTTAACAAAAAGTGGCCTTATGTTTTCATAATGTTGTACAGGGCATAGTTTTAGTTTAAGTTGAATGTTTGTTTTCTTTGTATTAAACATAGGTGTAATTATTTTTAATTTACTCTCATTTAAATATAATGCGCGAATTATGTTAAGTGGAACAGCAGCTTAATTTTATAAGTTTTTATATTTTTATTACTCCTTTTAATATTTGTTAAAGTATTACTGAACTTCGCCTATTTTTCCATTTACTTATTAAATAGTTTTATATTGACTATATTCTTTTACATGGAAAATAAAAACCATATTATTATCATTACTACTATTTTATCCTCACAGTCCAACACTGCTTTAGGTCAAACATCGAATAATCATCTTTTTCAAATGGAACCCCTGTATATTTTCACATAATTTAATAGAGTATTAAATTCTTCATCAATTGATATGAGCATTACCTATACCTATTTCTCTTGCTTTCTTTTTTATTATGAACGAATTTTTGTAAATTATACATACAAAGTCAGCACTGTTTCTTAGTAGCCATTACAAGTCATACCTAACTTGTTTCCTTTTTTAACATAAACGAAAAATAATCATGTAGATAATATCATTATTTGTTTATTATCAAGATAATAAAATCAAAAACAAGAGATCATTTTATATTTGATTTATAACAAATACCTTCTAACACAAAATTAACGAACACATTTAATGCAACAACTGTTCAAATTGCCCTCCATCTTGCTTCAGACAAACCAATATGCTGATATTTATGGCACTTACAGTGGCTCGGCGAATTTCGTGGGAATTTATTTGCTGAAATGCAGCCCGTACTGTGTTCTTTAGATCCTCTTGGTAGTAGCCGGGGTGGCATGAACAATATTTTTGATATTACCCCAAAGGTAAATGTCCAAGGGGGTCAAGTCAGGGAATATTGCTGGCCACCTCTAGGATAGCCAAACCACCTATCAACGATGCTACTAATTCGTCACACATATCCCATTTATTATATGGTCCGCAACAATCCATTTGAAATACACAGAATTATAAATATTTAGAGGAATATTATTATCAATAAAAGTAGCAACTACTGTTAAAAAAATGTCCATGCATTTATTGCTTTTATTTAAATTCTCCTCGTACGTACGATACTTCAACTTTTTGTCTACTAATAAGCAGACAACGTTAACACTAAATTTGTCTTGGAAATTTGATTTTCTCACCGCATGAGAACATTGTTGTGCCCAGTGGTGTACATTTCGACTGTTAAAAATTCCTTCTTTGGAAAATTTAGCTTCGTTAGTTCAAATAATCTTTTTAAAAAAGTCGTTATTCTCTTGAAGACGTACGATCACATGTTTACAGAAATCTGTTTTAAGTGAACAAATACTATGTTCCTGTACTAATGTACTAATACAATACAATAATATAACATAATACAAAAAAGCGTGGGGTGCTTATTACTATGAAATATTTATACCAATTGATATCTCAAGCACCCCATGCTTATTTGTATCGTATTGTATTATTGTATTGTATCATTTCTTACTTTTCAGTTCGGTTTGCTATTAAAGCGTGTTTTTTCGGTTTTTTAAACTATTGATTATTTTCTATTCCTTAGTCTTTAAAATTTGGACCAGATAATTGTAATCTGGGTTCTCGATAACCCACAGATACCGATTTGCCGTCGAATCCGACGATAATTGATAAAACCTATCGGCCATGTTGAAGCAGCCATTTAAAATTTATTTATAAAGTTTTGATGAAATATTTGTTTTCTACTTGTCGAGCCCTTTCTTTTGATACCCATATCAAGAGGGTTGTAAAGAAAATGATAATCCGCCATCTTGGGCAATTTTGAACATATAAAATTAAGTATACTATATCGTATTGTCATCCAAGCTATATACAATTGCCAAGTTTCATGATACAACAAGTAGTGGGTGAAAATTACGTTAAAAGACTCCGTTACATTGATATATTTATAGATTGATAGATAGATACAGGTGAAGCGTGTTAAAAATATAAAAGATATAGACCTAATCTCAGTGGCACCATGAATTGCGTAGTCTTTGAGCGAAATGTTAATAAAATTCGCAATCAACCCTGTCTATATGCTACTTCCATTTGTTATTATTTGTTTTCGGTATTCTGCATTTTTAAATATTTTGCCTTATTATTTCAAAAATAATAATTTGTATCTTATACAATATATCTAAGGACATCTTAAACCTCTTAGGGGTTTACGTACACCGAATATATATATTTCTTTAAGAAGAAATATAATGAAATCATATAGTTATTTAGAAATTCTTATTATTTTATATCATAGTCGGCGGACCACTCGGAAAAAGTGATTTCCCCTCCCCCTCCCCCTCACCCTAGTTTGGTGCAATGAACAATATATTCACTTTTGATATCTCCAATAGCATATTAAAATTTCAAGAAACTCTGTTGGTGTACAAAAACCCCCAAAAGTTGTGAGATGTTCCTTATTCACCTAGAGGGTCCGTGGTTACTTAAATCATGTCTCGGTAGAATCATACGGTGCCGTCTTCGGTCCCTCGCTAATAGCTACTTATTGAGGCTTCTTGCTGCTTAAATGAAACAATTCAGTTAAAACAAGAAAAGGCAACAGTAAGGAGCTATCAACAAGAACTGTTAAGACAATTTAGAAAATATTTGGATATTTGTTCTTACTTAAATCTGAAGGATGCACCATTACTTATGAGCACCCCGTATAATATACGTTTCTAATTTTCATTTCATATAATCCAAATTCAAGTGTATATCGAATCAAATATAGATCAAATAAAAACTGTATTTAGTCTCTCCACTTTCTTATAAACTTCAAATTTTATTTAGAAGCAGCAAACTTGTTCTTGAATTGTTCTATGAATAAGAAAAATGTGTCACGCATTGCGACTAATTTTTATTTCAATTTAAAAGAACAATTCATCTTGGTAATCTAGAACAAAATACTTTAAAAAAGTTGATAAATTGTCAAGCAATCCTTTAATGTTTTGTGCTATTTTAAAAAGATCTTTTATAACTTATACAATGTATGAAATTTTTTGCTCTGTCTAGCAGTATTCTGTTTTCCAGATATGTATTCAGACAGTGCTGGTGATCCAAAAATGTTTGTATTTGACAGAGAAAGCTAACGAAGCGTTCAATCACGTAGAATTTCCTGCGGAAGTTGCTGGATATTTTTCGCTTCAGAAAATACTTTCACGAATCATATAGTTACCTGATTTTGTGGTTTTTCTACTGTTTCTTTCAGTTTGTATATGTGCGTATGAGGGTAATTAGGGCATTCTAGGGCGTATTTGATTACAACTTTTAATTGCAAACTACAAAATCGGCCGCTAAAATTAAAATTAGGTAAATAGAACGAGGTTTAAATGCCTCGGTCTGTGATGGAAAAGTTTTTAATTAAAGTACCTGAGTTTTACCTACATAGCGTATGTACTTGATTAAAAAATATATCAAAATTAAACTCGACTCATAAAACATTCATACTTTCATTGAGACGGGAGCTTGGAGTGGAATCCCATTATGGAAAGGGACGTATGGGAAAGAATATTTTTAGACCTTCAGGAGGTTTCAGGTACCTTAATCTCGGTGAATATGTTCCTGAATTTTAGGACGGAGAGGAAAGAATTATGCGTATTTTAAAAGAGTTTTTATTAAAAAAATATATTAATGTGTAAAACATTTTTATAGGACTCCTATCTTCGCGTTGTTCTGATAACCTATATTGTAGTTATGTCAGTAGATGATATCCGAAATTAATGTATTTCCAATTACCTGTTCATACATTTTTGAAGTGGGCAATAGTAAGTAATTATAGTCCTACTAATAATTTCATACATAATGGGCTATTTCAGTAGGAATTATTTATTACATTATTGGTAAGTACTCATTGAAATAACATTGCCATATTTTTTTTAAAATTTTGTAGCTTTAATTCACAGAGATAAAATATTAAAAATGTGAAATTTAGCGCGTGGTTGAAACGCTGATTTAGATGACGTCATTACAACTCTAATTTTTACGAAGTTGCTGTTTTGATCGTTAATTCCTCACTGCTCTATTTGTGAGTTGTCATTTTATATACGGTCAGAAGATTAGGTGAATTTGCTATATCCTAAGTGATAACTATCCATGTGTTATTTTTAAACCTTACCATACCGTGGTCCCGCTACTTTTTCTACGCCAAGATGGACCCCTTGATGTGAAACAAGTGTACATCCCGGTGGTGTATAGATTTGTACGCATTGCTGTATGTATAGGTGCATTTACACTTATGTGTAGTATGTATAACCATTGTAATATAGTTTTATTTTAGGAAAAAACGTTGAAGAAAAATAATATTTCGGACGTGGTTGCAGTATACCCAATGAAGTAAATCTGATGTAATTTGAGTGCAAAGAATATACTGATTGGAGACAAATCAGTGTTCCATTGCTTCTCTTAGTATTTTATCGACAATTCTTGGCAAGTCTGCACACGGATCCATGTAACTTCAGGTCCATTGGGGTTAGATCGGATCAGTTTATGTTCCACATTTGGGATATTGGTCGATAAAAAAATTATTGGAACCATAAAGGGCCAGTGTATGTTCTGTTGCTTTCTACGGATTTTGATCAAAATTCTTGGTAATCATGCATAAATGTAGATATAATTAAGGCCTTTAAATCGGGTCAGCTTATGTTCCACTGCTCTGTGTAGTCTTATAGATATTTTTCTAAAACTTAAACTGATTTCACATGTTGGTGTATGAAGATAGGTCAATTGAGATCAAATCGGTCCATTTCGTGTACCACTTCTTCTACAGTGTTTTATCTAAAAATTTTGATCGAGGTTAGATCAAATCAGTTTGTATTCCACTATATTTTATACTTTCATCTAATTCTTAAGATCTAAATAGATCATGAAATCGTTTTCTTTCGATTTTACTAGTTTCTTCAGGTTTTTAATCGCCTAATTAAATAACCGAGAAATTATATCAGTTTTGGTATCAAACACTGATAAAGAATCCATCGAGTCTAAACACCACTATTGTAACGTTTTGTTACAACCATCATTTTAGAGCATTTATTTATTTACCAAAAACGGTCAGTTTTCAAGATATTGACGAAGCAGCCAAAAAAGTAAAATTATTATGTTGCTATCATTGTTAATAGCATCTTAACCCAGAAAAAAATTGATATTTAGTTATACCTCGTAATGAGAATGGCACAATAATAAATAAATATAATACAAAGATGAATATGAAATAATGATAAAGAAACCTCTGCCTAAGGAATCACTACTTCCACATCCAGATTTCCCATCCAAGTCTCTTTAAAGCAAATCGTCTTATATTTGCACTCTAGTATGTGGAAATAATTGGCCATAGAACTGTAATAAAATATTTAAGGCCGATGTCATAAAAAAAATAGAGACGTTCGCTTCTAGCACATGTGCCAAAAACGAAGTTTCTGGACTTTCAGTAGCTTGCTGCACTTATTTCCCCTATTTAACCCCCAACACTTCAACGGAATCATCTCAAATTATAATTTAGATCCAGATGTCGTTGTAATACATACGTGTACCAAAATTCAAGTGAACATCTCAATTTTATTTAATTAAGCCTTTTAAAAATGGAGTGGGGGTGATGAGGGGGTTGAAAAATATTGTAAAATTTAGAAATCCTGGCTTCTAATATGTACACCAATTCCCAAGTTTCTGAACTCTTGCCAGCTTGCTTTACTTATTCTCCCCTTTAATAATGCCACGGGGGGGGGGGGTTCTGAGGTCTTGGCTTCTAATATATACACTAAGTCTCAAGTTACTATACTCTTGCCAGCTTGCTTTACTTATTTTTCCATATTTACCCCTATTTGAACCCCAACCCTTCGCCAGAATTAGTGCAAAATATAATCTACTTTCAGATCTCGTCATGGTACATATGTGGATTAAATTTCAATTTAATCTCTCAAACCATTACTGAGGTAACGTGCGCACAGAAAAGTTACAGACCGACCGACAGATAGACCGATAGACAGAAAATTTTTCTCGACGTTTTATGACATTCTAAGCCTAATTCGATAAAAACAAAGTTTGAAAACCTTTTTATGATTGCTGTAATATTTCTAATAACAAATTTGATGAGATCGTGAACCTAACATGTAACCACGCCATATTGCGTTCAGACGTGCCAATCAGGGAAAGAAAGCCAACTAAAATAATGCATATATCGCAAGATGTCGACTAAAATATTGTTATGAGCAAGAAGAATGGTCAAAAGGAATTTTGAGGTTACCTAAATTGTTTAATACGTTCTATTTTTTTATAGCCCAAACTATCTCTCAAATGAAGAGATATGTTAGGTAATAATAGATAATAATTAGACACATACACGTATGCAGATACATACACAGATAACTATCTATGCAAATGTTTTCGTTTAGTTCAGCATTTAACGTGAAAGAACATGTAAAAGTTTTCTTTTGTGTGAAAACTAAGTTTATAGCAGGTTATATAGTTGGAACAAAAGGGCAATTACGACTCACTTTCCTATCAAAGAGTTTTATGTCCAACGTACGAAATACAATTATCCACACTACAAAGTAAACAGGTCACTTTGACACAACTCATCAGCCTCGAAGTTCTAGTATCTCAGACTTGCTTCTTTTGTTACTGTTTTATTGTTTTTTAACCGTCGAAATTTGTTAGAGTTTAACTAAAACGATTCTTTTGTAATCCACGAAAGCTAAACAACTAGGAATTTATCGCATTACTGCGAGTTTATTTGAAATATTTTCGGATAAAAATACTAATTTTGCTACAATGTATCACTCACAACTTTTAGACTCATTCAAACTTCAAACATTTTATACACTGAAACAATGAAATATTTACATAAAATATTAAAGCCAAGTTGTCTTTCCTTTCTTTATGATCGACAGATATTATTATACTCTTCGCAAATACAAGACGAAGAGTATATTGCATTCGATCGGCACATTTCTAAAACCGGTGACATTGCTCGTTGAGAAAAAAAATTCCCATCACTGTGTCGGTTATCGAATTCTGAACAACTTTCAAAATGTCCGTCCGTTCGTCTCTCCGTCTGTCTGTCCGTCTGTCTGTCTGTCCGTCTGTCCGTCTGTCCGTCTGTCTGTCTGACCGTCCGCTACGTTTCTTGTAAGCATGATAACTTAAGAACGAAAAGTCTGATTGTGTTGAAACTTGTAAAGAAAGTTAGTGTTAGCTAGAGGAAGAACAGTATTGTTTTTTAACAAAATCGGTCGATATGCAAAAAATATATTTTTTTTAAACATAAAAAATTTACATAAATTTTTTTAGTGTTTTGTGAGTAAACTAAAAGTGTAAAACTGATATTATTTACAAAGAAACTGAGAAGAGTTTCCTATAGAATGTACAACAATTATATAAAACGTGCAGTAAATTGGCGAAGAGTATAACAGTTAGCTTGTTTAAGTTGTGTCATTTACTTAAATAATTAATAATATTAATAATGATTAATAAACATCAAAACTGAAACGCAAGTATTTAGTTTAAAATTGTTCACAAATGTCAAAATTAGAAATAAATAGAATACGTTTATTTACATTTTAAAATGATAAGTACTTACATTTAATTTTTCCACTTTATTGATTGATTTTTTTGTTATTTTCTCAAGTGTTTCCTAAAAGCAGAACATTTTATGTAATAGTTTGATAAGACATATTATGGACGCCGTTTTGGATCCTGATAAACCAATGCCTAAGGATTGGAATTTTTCCAGAATGTCTTAAATGTTCGAAAGTGATCCCTTTGCACAAAAAAGGCAGTTTAGATAATACTTCAAATCGTCCAATATCAATAGTCCCGATACTTTCGACAATACTAGGAGCAGAAATTAAAGACAGATTAATTAATTACTTTGATCTGAATGATATGTTTTCACAGGAACAACATGGTTTTTATGAAGATAGATCAACAACATCTGCAATTGTGGAGTTTGTTGATGTGGTGCTGTCCGCACTGGGGAGGGGGGTGTCTTACTTCTGTCACACTATGTGGTCTAAGAAAAGCATTTAACTGTGTTGTTCGTGAGATACTGTTGGATTTATTTAAGTTAACTCAAATATTATAATATCACAGGGAGTCCCTTAAATATAATTCGCACGTACTTATCCAACAAAACACAGTTCGTTGAAATGGCTGAGGGAAAGTCAGCCCTTAAGGAAATTTCTTACGGAGTGCCGCAAGGATTCTTATTACGACCAATTCTGTTTATCATCTATATCAACGATCTGGCTAGCGGTATCATGTACACACATCTAGTCGTCTATGTGGATGACACCACGTTAATTAATTGCAACAAGGATATAGGTTTGGCCGAGACCATGTCAAGTGAAGCTGAAACTCAAGCAGAAGAATATTTTTCCTCCATAAAATTAAAAATGAATACTAATAAAACCCAAAAATCACTACAAGTTTGAAACAAAGTAACGTAAAGACATAACCTGTAAAACTCCTTGTCTTTCATATTGACAGCAAATTTACTTCTGGTGCTCACACGTCGAGTTTATCCAAGAAACTCGCATCCAATCTTTTCCTATTGCGGAAATTGAGTTGTTGTGTCTCCCCGCACAGTCTATTTTGCATTATTTCACAGCCACCTACAATATGGCTTGTTAATTTGGGGTCATTGTGCCAATAAGGAAAATATTTTAAGAATGCAAAAGTCGGTTACAAATATCGCGGGTGTGAATATGAGAACTCACTGATGACCTTACTTTATTCAATATCAATTACTTACCTTACCATGCATGTACACTTACGAATGTCTTGTTTAAGTGAAAACAAATTTTCAGAACTATAAATGCCATACAGATATATACTCCTACTCTTACAATACATGAAATAAAACAAATACATAAAAAAAATATAAACTTACAAAAGCAATGAATGATGTAAACCACTTTGGAACAACCTTTCTTAAAAAAAAAGATCAAACTGATGGATTTGAAAAAAATTAAGTACAAAGTGAAAGAAATGTTATTTAAAAATGCATACTATGATATAGTTAAGTTTCTAAGTGATATTTTAATATTTTAAAGTTTTACTTCCCTCGCATACCGAAGGGAAGTATTGTATTCGAGAAAAAATCACCCTCCGAGATTTTTTCGGATTCTGACGTTTCAGAACACGTAGATTACGAAAATATAGGTTTTTCAATTCCGTCAGTCTGTCTGTCTGTCTGTCTGTCTGTCTGTTGGTGCATTTACTAAAAAACTACTTGACGGAGAGCAGTCAAATTTGGTAGGTAGTTGACGCTACTGTCAGCGAAGAAATGGTAGAAATTTCACTGGAAAATATACAGCGTGGACCGTCTAAACGGGATAAATGGTGAAAAAAAATTTTTCTTGCTCAAATTTAAAATTTCTCCGTTTCATGACACGCTTAACCTATTTTTACTACTAAAATGAAATATTTTTTTTCTTTCTTCAAATTTAAAATTTTGATGTTTCATGGCATTCTAAGCCTGTTTAAAAAAAAATTTCGAAAGTTTTTTTTTATTATTCTTGAAAATTTGTTTACCACTAAAATAGATGGAATTTTTTTTTGGTCCTTCAAATTTCTAATTTCCATGTTTCATAGCGTTCTAAATCTATTAAAAGAAAAATTAGACATTTTTTTTACTATTTTTAAAAAAATTTACCACTAAGATAGAATTTTTACTTCCCTCGCATACCGAAGGGAAGTATTGTATTCGAGAAAAAATCACCCTCCGAGATTTTTTCTGACGTTTCAGAACACGTAGATTCCGAAAATATAGGTTTTTCAATTCCGTCAGTCTGTCTGTCTGTCTGTCTGTCTGTCTGTCTGTCTGTCTGTCTGTTGGTGCATTTACTAAAAAACTACTTGACGGAGAGCAGTCAAATTTGGTAGGTAGTTGACCCTACTGTCAGCGAAGAAATGGTAAAATTTTCACTGGAAAATATACAGGGTGGACCATCTAAACGGAATAAATAGTGAACAAAATTATTTTTTGCTCAAATTTAAAATTTTCACGTTTCATGACACGCTAAACCTATTTTTGAAAAAATTTTTTTCTCTCAAAATTTAAAATTTCCACGTTTCATCGCGTTCTAAATCTATTTTACAAAAATACAAAATTTTTTAAAAATTTTTGGAAAAATTTACCACTAAAATAGATGGAATTTTTTTTCTTTGTTCAGATTTAATATTTCCACGTTTCCATGGCATTCTAAAATTATTCAAACAAATTTAAAAACGTTTTTGAAAAAAAAAAAAAATTGAAAACATGTTTAGGTAATCTATTTATCACTATTATAGAATAGACGAAATATTTTTTTGCTCAAATTTAAAATTTCCGCGTTTCATGACATTCCAAACCTACTTCGGAAAAAAAAATTTTGCAACGTCTTTTCACCATTTTGGAAAAAAATTTAACACTAGAATAGACGGAAAAAATTTGTTTTGCTCAAATTTTAAATTTTCATGTTTCATGACATTCTAAACCTATTTCAAAAAAAAAGTTTTGAACATTTTTTATATTTTTTAACCACTACTATAATTCCACTCCATTACGTGAATGTGGGATTGAAAATGTGGCAGATGGCAATAATATTTGGCATATGTACCTATTATATACTTTTATTGAATCATGGCATCCCAAGAAATAATTCAATCATGGTGGATATTTGCCTTTGGATGAGCAATCTGTACATTTTTTGACCAAAACTTATCAAGTTTTTTTTGTAATAATAGCAATAACTATATTCCGATTATTATTCTCAATGTCATTTCGTAATTATTAATTTTTTAGAGTGACCGCCATGCACAAATAACGAGGGAAGTTCTGTGTAAATACCTTTACCGATTTTTTTAAAATGTATCTATTTCTGTAAATGTTATTTTTAAATACCTGTTTTAATGTAATGTAACCTACGTAATTTCGAAAATGTGATTTGACAAGTGTACACAATTTGAATATTGTATTGACTGAATAATCTATCTATCTATCTATCTATGAAGGATTTTTTTACGTAACCTCATAAATAAAGAAATTTCCTCTTTTCCGCATAAAGAAAATTGGATTTCTTTATAAGCTGTGCCGCAAAATATGCGTAAAGCTGTATTGGCGATTGGTTGAAAAAACTGAAATCACGCATAGTTTTAGAAGAGATTTGTATACATTTTAAAGAGTATAGTATAGAAACAAAATTCGTGCTAGGCATTTGTTGGACGTATACAATGTGAACCTAAAGAAACGCACAAAATTCATAACTTTAGCATGTGTCATTTTTTAAAAAAATCCTCGAATAGGTCGATTTTAGTTTTGTAAATGCTACATTTTGTCACTATATCAAAATTTATGACGTCATTGGTTTTTGGGTTATGACGCCGTCATAATTTTTTTTTAATGGAAATAGACATTTTTGTTTACTGTTTTAGGCGGTATATTCCTTTAGCTTTTTGGCGATATAAAAAAAATGATATTACCTAAGCCATTCTTTTTGAAAAATGACATTTTATGTAAAAATAGCTTACCTTTCGCAAATTCACGAGTAATGTTCCACTTTCTTATGGACTGATAAATCTTGTTGCCATTTTTGTCTTAACTAGCATGAAAACATTTGACATAAAAACAAAACAAAGAAAATAATGAAAAAACAATCCACTGTAAGTAGATTGGTGGCTAGATATAATGAATCTGGCAGTGTACCTGACCTCCCTCGATCTGGTCGCCCTAGCACAAGCAACGAAACCAAATTAAATATTCTTCCAAAAAGTGAGAAAAACCACCATATTTCGATAAGGCAGCTGGCTTTAAATCATAACGTGAGTCAAACTTCTGTTGTACGTCTATTGAAAAGAGAAAAATACCATCCATACAAAGTGCAATTAATCCGCGAATTGCATGAGGACGATCCAGATCGGCGCTTAGAGTTTTGTGAACAGTTGATGACCTTGTGCGATGAAAACCCAAATTTTTTAAAGAACATTGTTTTTTCTGATGAATCTACATTTTCTTTAAAGGGGACTGTACATTAGAGTGGATCGAGAAATTTCAAAGTTACATTTTCGAATCGCTATACCGCGGAAAAGTTGTCTTAGGTGTATACTAGCATAACAAGAAAAAAATATCAAAATCGGACAACATCTTCCGATCGCGCAATGCGCAGAAATTAAAAAAAAAAACTACGAATTTGATAATCTTTTCGTATTTTTTTTTCAATTTGGGGTTTGTATTTTCTTCAGCGCTATAGTGCTGAAACGTTAGTAGTGGTATTGAGTAGCCTGCAAAAAAAATATCACCGCAATTAAAGCATATTTTCCGATCGCACAAAGCATCTGAATATTTGCAAAAATTGCAAATTTTTAATTTTTTCGTTATTTTACATTGGAATGTGGAGCTTTTCGCGTTCTTAGAAATAATCTACTTAATTTTAATTTTATTATCTAAACAACCCAGAACTTACCACGAGGAGGTGGCTGCACTTCGAGTTCCACCCACACCCTTTCCTCCATCCAACCATTAAGAGTGTGTACCGATTTATGTGGATTTTGCCGATGCCACTTTGTAATCTGCCTTAGTACTGAATTCTTTAATCACGTCTCTCGATTTGAATGTTGCTCTAATGTATCCGTCCCTTGATTGTGGACCGCATAACTTAAGTGAAGCTGCGGTAACTAGCTTCACGCAACGCTCAACGGCTTGAGTGTGACATATGAACTCTCTTATATCCCAATCAGGGACCTCACCCGATTGTATGAAGCTTTCAATTTCTTCGTTACTTATTCCACGGAGAAGAGGCGGAGGCGATATTTTTGTAGTCATCCAATCTATCATTTCCGTGTTATCTAATGCATCAAATTCGAGTGAAGGAGTATGAAAGTTCCTGATGCCTTTCCCAGTTGAACCAGGCTGTCTGGCTTTGAGTACTCTCCTGAGCCCTAACTCTCTAATGTGCCTCCTCTCATCAAATATCATGTCTATTAAAATGTTTTCAGGATGGGCGTAGAAAGAATTTCGTTCGATTACCGGGAATACCACTGCCTTCAATTCATCACTCAGGTATCTAGATGCTTCTATTGCCCGGTACACATGAATGAGTCCGTTTGAAATCTGATTGTCGCACTTAATTTTGAACCATAC
Organism: Stenurella melanura; assembly: GCA_963583905.1. Classification (NCBI taxonomy): domain Eukaryota; kingdom Metazoa; phylum Arthropoda; class Insecta; order Coleoptera; family Cerambycidae; genus Stenurella; species Stenurella melanura. Next base: position 140,302,570 of record OY757311.1, read on the forward strand.
TGGCATATATGATTTCAAAATGAAAGTGACAATGCTAATCAAGGCATTTGAAGGATTCGCAACACTAACATATAGCCGAAGGATTCTATTTGCACATGTGAGCCATCGGGCGTGTGAGATTGGGCCGGAGTCGCAATGTGCCAAGTCTTTTGGAAAAGTGCCAGATTTAATTGCGTGGGATACATCAAATAAGTATCTTTGATCTTTGCTCAGTAGTTTCTTATCAATGTTCGGGATCTCACAGTCAATCGGTTGAAATTCTACCAATTCTCGTTTTTCACAACCGCTTAAACTCTGTCCAATCGGTCAATTAAATGATCTTGGGCCAGTTGTTACCACATCTAAATATTGAAAGAGATGGTAACTCAATAAAATGTAGTACGCTAACAGCCCATTGCAATGGCCGTCCAATTTGTACTCAGAAATATGTTTTTCGGCACTGTGGCGTTTACGATAATACTCATACGGAACATTGAAAAAACATGAAATAATCCGCAATTTTTGTCAATATTCAGACGCTTTGCTAGGCTATTCAATACTACTACTAACGTTTCAGCACTATAGCACTGAAGAAAACACAAACCCCAAATTGAAAAAAAAAAACGAAAGAACTATCAAATTCGTAATTTTTTTAAAACTTACTGCACTTTGCGCGATCGGAAGATGTTGTCCGATTTTGATAATTTTTTTTTGCTATGCTAGTATACACCTAAGGCAACTTTTCCGCGGTATAGCGATTCGAAAATGTAACTTTGAAATCCTCATTGGACTCAAGAAGTGACGAGGCAAAGTAAACATGTGGGCAGGAATGATTGGGGATCATTTATTGGGACCTCTTTTTTTTAAGAAAATCTTACGGCCGCAAAATATTTACAGTGTTTGCGAGTTGAGTTAATGCCAGTCTTGGCAGTTATGTTTCCGAACAATGAAGATGATATTCCTGCTGAAAACGTCTGGTTTCAGCAAGACGGGTCCCCACCTCATTTTAGGATAGCACTGCGTCAGTTTTTAGACGACACTTTTACTGGAATTTGGATAGGTCGTCGAGGTCCGATTGAGTGGCCCCTGCGTTCACCGGATTTAACCCCATTAGACTTTTTTCCTTGGGGTTACTTAAAGTCAAGGGTGTATTTTAACAGACCGGATACCATAGAAGAATTGAAAGACAGAATTGGCTTGGAGATGAGACGAATTGCCCATGAAATGATTCAGATCAGCGTGCAATGTGTCTACATCCGTCTTGGTCAATGCCAAGTGGTTGGAGGGTCGCAATTTGAGCAATGGAGATAGTTTTTTTCTCACAATTACTTATGTAAGGTATCAGTCAATAAAAATATATTTTTCCAAAAGAATGGCTCAGGTAATATCAATATTTTTCATATCACCAGAAAGCTAAAGGAACATACCACCAAAAACAGTAAACAAAAATGTCCGTTTCCATAAAAAAAAAAATATGATAACGTCATAACTCAAAAACCAATGACGTAAATTTTGGTATAGTGACAAAATGTAGCATTTACAAAACTAAGATCGACCTGTTGGAAGATTTTTTTGACAAATGACACATACCAAAGATACGAATTTTGTGCGTTTCTTTAGGTTCAGACAGTATAAGTAAATTTTTATCTTTGAAATGTTTACATTACAACATCTCCGTCACAACAAGGGTTCAATCAATATAAAAGTAAAACGGAATAAGCAGTTTCAACAAACTGCAGAAGTGGTGTGGCTTAATACAATGCCAAAGCACTATTTCAAGGAACTTTGTTGGAAAGCTATTATAGTAGACATCGAAAAGTGGAATGAGATTTATAGTTAGCAATGCTTTTAACTTTTACTTTTGAATAATATCATAATCTTTCCGAATGAATGGATGACTGAATTTGAGTCCATTTACGTCTATCGACTTTGCGAGTTTCAGACATCGTCTGTTTGTCGAGTTTGTGTGTTCATACTAGAGATTTATACATTGTGGATAACTCCTAACTTGCAAATCAAACTTTGCTGTATATTACCATTTCGCAGACATATTTCTATTAGCAGTCATTTGTAATATGATTATCGTTTACAGCACCAAAATTGCTACATGAGATAAACTGTTTAGAATCCCCTGATCTTATGAAGAACTCATGAATCTCGGTTTATATGAAAATTATCAACTCTATATATCGCTATGGATATGAGACATCGCTTCTTATCATCGAAAGGTATATTATGAACTCCAATTGAACATAAATAGTTGTATAGACTATCTTTCTTTTTGATCAGTTTCTCTGTAAGTTGAAATAATTGCTGGTATTTTCTGGTAATATATCTATTTTATTCTATTATACAGATCAGAATTCAGATAGGTGGTGTTTGTATTTAGTGTTATAAAACCCATGTTTCATTACGACAGCAGTTTCTATATTAAACGATAGCTCTAGATATTTCAGACTATCAAGTATTATTTGAAATAATAAGTAAATCTCGTCAATATTTTGCTTATCTTATCTTGAAGTAGTAAACAAGATAACATAATCGGTTTCAATACACGTAACAAATTTTTGTACTCGTACGTAATTTGAAGATGAAGTTATTTTTCAATTATCGACCATTGCATAGAATACTCTTCGTAGCATTTAAATAATTAAACTTCCTAGGAATAATTGCTATATATTTAATAAGTCTAGTTGATGAAATGCTCGCCATATTACAACGGAGGCTATTTTCTTAGCATTTTTTTGAATGTCATAAACCTCATCACGGACATCCTTTTTGTAAATATTAAATTACTCTTATACATATGCTTTTTGCTTCATGATTGTGCAAGTCTTCTTTTGATATCAGTTACTATAATATATTATGTTTATATTAAGACATCTATACAGCTTGAACCTAAAGAAATGCACAATATTCATATCTTTGGTATGTGTCATTTGTCAAAAAAATCCTCGAACAGGTCGATTTTAATTCTGTAAATGCTACATTTTATCACTATAACAAAATTTATGACTTCATTGGTTTTTAAGTCAGGACGTCATCATGAATTATTTTTAATGGAAACAGACATTTTTGTTTATTGTTTTTGATGGTATATTCCTTTAGCTTTCTGGTGATACGAAAAATATTGATATTACCTAAGTCATTCCTTTGGAAAAAAATATTTTTATTGATTGGTACCTAACATAAGTAATTGTGAGAAAAAAATCATCTCCATTGCTCAAATTGCGACCCTCCGACCATTTGGCATTGACGAAGACGATTGTAGACACTTTGCACGCTGTTCTAAATCATCTCATGGGCAATCCGTCGCATCTCCAAGCCAATTCTGTTTTTCAATTCTTCTATGATATCCGGTCTGTTAAAATATACCCTAGACTTTAAGTGACCCCAAAGAGAAGAGTCCAAGGGGGTTAAATCCGGTGAATGCGGGGGCCACTCAATCGAACCTCGGCGACCTATCCCCCTTCCAGTAAAGGAGTCATCTAATAACTGACGCACTGCTATCCAAAATGAGGTGGGGCCCGTCTTGGTGAAACCAGACGTTTTCAGCAGGAATGTCTTCATCTTCATTGTTCGGAAACATAATTGCTAAGGCTGGCACTAACTCAACTCGCAAAAACTGTAAGCATCTTGCGGCCGTAAGATTTTCTTAAAAAAAAAAGGTCCCAATAAACGATAACCTATCATACCTGTCCACACGTTTACATTGCCTCATCGCTGTGTATGGGCTTCTTGAGTCCAATCAAGATTTTCGCGTGACCAATACCTATAGTTATGCCAATGTTCACAAAACTGTAAGCGCTGATCTGGATCGTCCTCATTCAATTCGTGGATTAATTGCACTTTGTATGGATGGTATTTTTCTTTTTTCAATAGACGCACAACAGAAGTTTGACTCACGTTATGATTTAAAGCAAGCTGCCTTGTCGAAAGATGGTGGTTTTTCTCACTTTCTAGAAGAATATTTAATTTGGTTTCGTTGCTTGTGCTAGGGCGACCAGATCGAGGGAGGTGAGCTACACTGCCAGATTCATCATATCTAGCTACCAATCTACTTACAGCGGATCTAGAAATTTGCTTTCCGGGATACTTAGCATTGAAATCATCACATGCTTCCTGATGAGTTCTCAGCCTATCACCATATCCAACCATTATAAAAAATTCTACGAGTTCTCCTTCACTTAAACGTGGCATTGCATGTACTAGTTTTACACTGTCTCAGATGTGTCACAAAACTGAGGTTCCACACGTGCCAAGAATAAAAAAGTTATCGATACTTTACACAAGAGGGCCTGTATCTCTCTGTTGTTAAGGTGATTGTTTGTTTATTCTTTTCTTTGTTTTGTTTTTATGTCAAATGTTTTCATGCTAGTTAAAACAATGTAGGCTGCAGGATATATCAGTCCATAAGAAAGTGGAACATTACTCGTGAATTTGCGAAAGGTAAGCTATTTTTACATAAAATTTAATGTTTCCAAAAGAATGGCTCAGGTAATATCATTTTTTTATATATCACCAGAAAGCTTACGGAATATACCAACAAAAACAGTAAACAAAGATGTCTGTTTCCATTAAGAAAAATAATGATGGCATCATAACCCAAAAACCAATGACGTCATAAATTCTAGTATAGTGATAAAATGTAGCAGTTACACAACTAAAATCGACTGTTCGAGGATTTTTTTGAAAAATGACACATACCAAAGATATGAATTTTGTGCGTCTCTTTAGGTTCACAGTGTATTTTTACCTAAACTTCTTATCTTCATTCTGCCAATGCCTCGTATCAATGTAACGATGCTACACTTAATCAAATATTTAGCAATCACAACTTATTCAAAATGTGCAAATAAGATTTATCTGTTCCAGGGTCGAGGTTCGATCAAAAACCTAAAATTATACTATGCATTGATGCTTATTATCTCTTTATTTCTAATATACAGCCTTCGTTTAAATACTTTAGCATTGTCGCCTATTATTACAATAATAGGTTCGGTGTAGTTCGCATCAAGACTGATATGGGACTACATAAATTCTCTTATAGTCCTAGGCAGTCAGAATAAAATCACCGTGGTGTACGCACCAGACACAAGTGCAATGAGAAGGCCAATAAGCTGGCCAGAAAAGGCTCGCTTAAGACCCTGCTAGAACCTGAACTCTTTTGCGGTGTGGTTAAGCTTTACACACGAGCATCCATTGATAAATGGGTAAAAATTAAATATATAGATTGCTGGAAAAGTTTCCCACGGCAGAGACTGGCCAATGAGTTCATTAAGGAGCGATCCGCCAAATTTAGAAATATCTGTTATGGTACAATAGAAATACCATTAGAATAATAGTGGGTCTTCTACCGAAGACCGCCGACTTAACAGACATATGAGTCTAACGGGTCTGGCAGATGATACAATATGCAGATGTTGCCAAGAAGTAGATTGAACCTCAGTTCATGTACTGTGTCATTGTGAAGGCTTAGCTAGGCGGAGATTCTATTTACTTGGTGAGGAATTACAAATAGCTGAAAGCTTTATTAAGGGGCCCTTATCAAGGCTGTGGAGTATGATACAAAAGACAATTCTGGACAAGGAGATCTAAGGAAAACAAGCAGGAGAGCCATAATAAATCCGCAGGGGTCGCGGCGGTCAAGGTCAATCATCCAGCGCGTCCTCTCCAAATCTAAATCTACAATAATAATAAATATGTAATGTATAGTACCCATTCCGTAATCGGTTTTATGTGGAATGGTGTAAGTTAAATAAATAAATAAAGATTTATTGATTGATTTTTTCAAAAACAATGCGTTCTTTCCTGTAACTAATTTAATTTAATAGTTCATTTCAGTGGGACTTGTTCTTCCTTAGTTATCATGCGGGCAGGAAACGTTACGGGCGGACGGATGGACGAAGATTTTGAAAATTAATGAAAAAAGTATTATTTTCAATTTTTCAATTTATTGATACGAAGAATCTTCTTAGACCGGCGATGTTTACGGTTTTAGAACTGGCAAATACGGCATACTGTGCGAAGAGTATCATAATGACAACACCTAAGTTGACAAATATTGAAGGAAATTCTATAAATATACAACAAATTTAAAATTACTCGTGTGATCGTTCACACATTTTTTCGTAAATATTAACGCCCCATCTTTCAGAACGCCATGCTATCGCAGATCATCTCTAGCAAGTGAAATATTGGGGAAGTATTGTTCGTTTTCCCTCTCCATCAGACGTGGTCCTGATGATGTATTCCCTGTAGTTGCAGCCTGTTCATAGCCTAAACATTTCAGTGGCGTAGTACAGCTGAAAAGGTAGGCATATAGTCTGAAAATAAATAATTCATAGTTTAAGTAATTAATAATAATTAACAAGTTAATCATAGTTTAAAATTGTAATGTTCTATGTCCTTTGTTTGTTTGATTATTGTAAAGATTGATTATTGTAATTTCTTCAGAGAATGACAAAAACCCGATTATTTTGAAAAACTGTGAAATATTGATTAACTTAATATTATTAATACTACTGTCAATTTAGGTCATAGAAAGGCCCAATCCGCGAGTTCTTCGGAAGAAGAGGAATTTTCACGAAAAATTTTGTAACGAGTTTCTTTCGTTCTCTATATCATCTTCCATAGCTTTTGATTGCACGGTATTGGGCGGCAATTGTTATAGCTAATTTTATTGTTGTTAATTTGTTACCTTATTATATTTTGATCAAACTTAAATTAGAAAAATATTTTCACGTAATTTGATGGAAAATAACCACTTTTTACTTTTGTCAATTTTTCTAAAACAAACGCGTGTTTGATACAGAGGATTGAAATTTTCCAAAAAGAGTAAAGGGGAAATCAAAAAAGGAACTGAAAAAAATTCCAGTCAGTTTATCTTTTTAGTACAAACCTTTATTTCCTAATATTTCCATGAATTGCAAATCTGTAAAGTTTTATCGGAAAAATCTATAAAAACAGGAACAATTTTGAGGGGGACAATCACTGATAAAAACATTTTCAATAATCTGAAAAATCAGATAAGGAGAACAAGGTTTTCATTACTTTTTACAATCTTTTTATGTTCCATGAGAATGCTCATTTTTCGAGCTATAAGAGTTTGATCAAACCCTCATAGCTCGGAAAAGTCGAAATAGTCGAAAAGAAACGCTAGGCGTAACAATTTAAAACTTGTGAAAATCTGCTCGTATATATTTTTTATAATTAAATTGATTTTGGCGCACGACGCAGGAGTGTAAAAAAACATATAACTGTTTTTGTCGAAAAAATTGTAAAAAAAATTCATTGGGTTGTAAAGAAAGGTAATTTTCAAATGGCTGCCAAATCTGACCACGAATAAACTTTTGGCAGCCATTTGAAAATTACGTTTTTTCCAACCCAAAAAAATTTGTGTACAATTTTTTTTCTAGAATAACGGTATATATTTTGTAGCCCTCCTTGGTGCGCCAAAATAAGTTTCATTGTAAATAGTACACACAACGAACATATTTCACAATTGTTTTCGACTTTATCGACACCCACTGACAGCCTATGCCTCAGCGCTCGCAAAAATATAAAATGAATATAAAATTAATAGTCCCACTGTTTTCCTTCAAGTGGCGCGTGTTAGGACTCGTGCGTTTTTCTCACATGGTAGCTCCGGGACTACGGTGAGTAATAAACATTGCTTGCGTATTATCAAATGTGTAACCCTTTTCCGGATAGCCTAGATTTTCGATTTGGTTGTCTACTATGTGTGGTGTGTATTTATAATCCATACTTATGGCCTTAACGTTTAATTTCATTTTCTAACTTGTGATGTCAGTCCCTACATGACATTATTATATCGTCCCTATATATTATTTGTGCTTTTAAATTTTATCCATAATTTTTTTCTCAAGCTAAATTTCCAACGAGTATCATAATGTAGGGGCAGTTTACCATCAAAGATTAAATCCCACGCACTAAGGCGCTCAGGAATTAATCAGATAATAGAGTGTCAATTTACACTCTATTGGGCAACTACACTTTCGAACAAATTTTACCATCCTAATTCTAAGCACTAGCGATATTACGTACGATTATTATACTCTTCGCAAATACAAAGCGAAGAGTATATTGCATTCGGCACATTTCTAAAACCGGTAAGATCGCTCGTAGGGAAAGAAATTTCATATCACTGTGTTGGTGATCAAATTCTGAACAACTTTCAAATGTCCGTCCGTCTGTCTATCTTTCCGTCTGTCCGTTCGTCTGTCTATCCGTCTGTCCATCCGGCAGATTTCTTTGAAGCACGATAACTTAAGAACGAAAAGTTAGATTGTAGTGAAATTTGAACATTAAATTAGTGTTATTTAGAGGAAGAACTCTATTGTTTTTGAACCAAATCAAATACATTTTTTAAATTCGTATATTTATATTATATAACATTGTTACATTACATAACCGGCTAATTAGGCAATGGTCCCTAATGTCTATCAACTTAACGGCAATAAATTTGTCACAAATGTGAAGAGTATTCTATAAAATGTGCAATTATGTAAAAAGTGAGAAATCGGCGAAGGGTATAATGGTTAACTTGTGTATTTATTCCCCCAAAATAAAACATTTAACATATCTAATATGTTTAACGTCATAATAATGATAATAAATATATTTCCATAATAATAAGAAATAGTTAAATAGTTGACAACAAGAAAATATGTCTAGAATATACAGTCACGCAAGCCCCTGTTTTGTTACCCTTTTCCCTTCTAGTAATCTTCGAGGCGCATCCGGTTGATTTCCCATTACACCTTCGTTTTCACCCTCTTTCTTTTGTTTTATCTGCGAATGCCCTAATAGGCGATGCTTGATGACATTTTGGTAAAATTTCCTTTATAATTTATATCAGGAACTGCGGATCAATAGGTTTGCACATATTTCAGTTCTAAGGCAATTTACACATTACTTTACGTTGAATATTAGCCCACATTAGATATTTAGTGCTAGGGGAGCAAATGTAATGTTTCGATAGTATGAAAGGGAAATTCATTAATTTACAGTTTATTTACTCTTTACGTCAATTGATATTAACCTCAATTTGATTAATATTTTAGTAATGCTATTCACAAGCACGAAAAAGAACTTCGATTTCTGAAAAATGAAGAATGTCTGAAATTCGGCGCACAGCATTTTCAAAGTATCTTGTGAAAAGAAAGGTTAACAACCCCCTAAATTCAAAAAAAATTGAGGTTAAATATTGAAAATTCCGTTTCTTATATATCGAAAAATATTGGTCGGATCAAAAAAAGTTACATTATTTTGTGAAGAGGAAATTTATTTAAAAAAATTTAATTTGTGTGCCGTTTTCCTTTTTGTATATTCTTCTGTAAAAAACCGTTTAATACATAACACGGAGGCTTCTAAATTTTATTACATCTTAAATATTTTTTAACCAAAATCTTCGAGATTCGAAAATACCAAACTTGTTTGTATGCGTGGGTGTTTTGTATCTTTTTTAAAGACTCAGTGTGGAAACTTTATGGTTAATTTATGAAACTTGAAAGGTCTAAAGAAGAACCAGGGTTCTATCTTGTTAATAATTCTACTATCTAAGCAAGGATCGCGGTGACTACTCCTAGAAAATTTGGCATATCTCTTCTCTTAAATATTGACATAAGTACAATATACCCGTTGCACAATAAATGCTTTTCGGTTTATTGCTAAAATGAAAAAGGATAATTCTCGATATTGTTATATCTAAAATGTTCCTCCGAATTAAATCTATTACATGTAAGTGATCAAACATCTCGAATTTCAGCAGTATTCTCAAAAAGAAAAGACGGAAAGTCTGTGAAGATAAAACTTGTAACGGAGTGATTTTCCGATGCCAAAAATTCAATTTAACTAAATAATTATCCTTCGTTACCTGATTGACTTGAGGTCGAAAACTGGTTGTAAATCATTGTTACAGATTCTTCCTAATCTAGCTAGCTTAAACCGTGGAGCAGATTTCTACTTTATATAGAAAATGTAATAAACATCGCTGCGAGAAGACTACCTGTAATATTGACCAAATTGCAAAAATTGACATTGAGGGCGTTGTCTAAGCCAGAGCTAATCATTCTCATTGAAGCCAATTTAAGATCAATTCCACTCCGCCTGCGCCTGTCTAATACTTAAGTTGACTATTATTTTCCGAACCGACGCGCGACGTCCAGTAGGTACATACCGATTAGCTATAGCCACCGTTTCTTACAAAGCTAAGGTCACTTCACTAAAATACGTATGTAAAAGTGATAATTTAAAATAATTCCGATTTAATGTACTAAAATATAACAACTGCTTTCCAAAGTAGCGAAGTAGATCAGATTAAATATAAATTATTATAGTTGTTGCGCTTTATTGGGGGCCTGTTAGATTCTAAAGATTTTATCTAAATAACTATGTTCCAAAGAATTCTCCGTAGGCTCGCACCTTGGGACAAAGAACATAGATGATATCTCCTGAGAATATCAGGAAAACTGTTTTCCGTTTATACTATTTTAACTTAGACCGTTTTTTACTATTTGATGATAGAATAATCTGTCACTTTAAAACAATTTTTTGCAAATTTGTTATAGTCCGGGAAATTAGTAGAAAATCTAGGCTTGCTGTAAAGTAATTAATCATCTTGATATTTTGATACTTTGGAATTTTCCGTATTAACAAGCTGTGGGGTTTGAGGCACTTAGCAGATACCTCATGAAGTGTTAATGTAATTTTACCATTTCTAAATCAAACCGAAATACCACCGTTATGGTTATTTCTGTCTCTCCATTTAGGCAGAATAATCTCCGCTGTAAATTGATACCAATCACAAATCGTTTTATTTTCCGATCCGAGTGTAAACTATGTTACACACCGCACCGAATCCGAAAGCCGTTTTATTTATTTGGTATCAGTTTTATTTAGTTTTGCCAAGTTCTTCACACTTACACTCTGATCGTTCATGTATGCATGACTATTTCTATAGATAATCGCTTACTACTGCCTGGTACTTGCACACCGCCTGCTTTTTTTACTACTTACTGTTGTTTTTACAGCTTACTGTTTTTTTCCGCTTATCCCCTTACTGCTCTTGCCGGTTTTATTTTTTTTACCGCTCTCACCGTCTCTTGCTTACCACCGCTAGCTTCTGAATTAATATTAGTAGCAGTTAATTGACTTCTCACCGCCTGCGCCGGGTCCCTCGTGCTCTTAGCTTTATATGTCACAAGTATTAAACTAAAATAAAATGACATATCTTAAGTTTTGATATTATTTATAATGAACTGCGCAGCAGTACTTTTGGTACCTTACCGTTTTGTTGTTGTTGAAACTTTTATTCTATTTAATAAACTTTTTTGTTTACTAACATGTACTGTTGAATGTGAGTGAAAATCTAATCTGCCGTACAGGACCTCTGGACATAACCGTTCCTTCACTGTAGCTATCTCAGCCTTACTGCAATAGACGGTGTTAAGACTCTAGTGTGGGATCTTTACCTCACGTAAAAATTGTAAAGGTGGCGGTCGAGAAAAACCAAATATAACCTAGCTCAGCTCTAAAGTGACGCTTCCACTTGTCTATACACTAAGCAGCTGGAACAAAAGCAGAAAAGATAAAATTTTCTTTTTAGGCTGTGAAAAAAGGTAACTTTCAAATGGCTACCAAAAATTTGTTTGTGGTCAGATTGCCTTAAAATTTTGGCTGTGCGTCAAGTACCCCCAAAAATCTTAAAACCAAATTTGGTGCACGTTTGAACCCTTTGTTGCAGTCTGACAACTCCTGGAAGTAAAGTGTACCTTAACTTTTCTTACACTTCAAAACATTTTGTTAGTAATTAAGTCACGAAGTTAAAAATACCTGCTCATAGAGTGTGGGTTACTCGAATTATAATTTTTTTTCGATAATGACATACATTGTGTCCATTTTATACATTCTTTTTTAGATATCCAAATATTGTGTTACTCTTCATTATCAAATCATTATCTTTAAAAATGTTGCAGTTACAACGAAGTATATTTAAGAAATAACAATAAAGTACTTTAAATTTTTTGACACTTCGCAATTATGTATTTAAAATAAACGAACATGGCGAGGCAGTTTTCCATACAGAAATCTATAATCTGCAAAAACTTTCATTGAAAGCCTTTTATCCATCTAAATTCCCACTAGATACGTTCACAAAATGACTCAAAAGCATCGTATTTCTCCTCATCCTTTACTGTACTTTCGTCATTAACTGTGAAGAGATAATACCGAACTTTTAATGGTTCAGAGAAAACCTGACGACAAAAGGTGAAGACGACGCGGTATAAAATATTGAGCTGATGTTACCAAGGAACTGGTGGGAAAGAGCTTTGGTCAGCCACGATAGATGGCATTGTACTATCAGTAATGCCATACAGCAAACGGTGGCAAACTATAAATAATACATGGATCAAACAACTTCTGCCAAGACGTTAGGATCATGTAAAAATGAATTATATTCAAAAATGCGTTCACTAATTAAATTTAGTCATCTCATCTCTTCAAAATGAGATTTTCTCTTGAAAAATATTTTGTTAATAACGATGAGGCTGTATATACTCTTTGCAAATAATATTTAAAGGCATTATTTAGCAGGCACCCCTCCAAGCGCTGCCAATGTTCACTATTATGCTGATTCTACATATTTCCCTAAATTGAACAATGCCAAACTCAGTAATTAGGCATAAAATTACGTATGGAATTACATCACACCAAATGCATTTACACCGTCAATATAACTAGTAACACGTAAATTTTTCATATTTATGTTTTCCTTGCTACTTCATCAATCAGAGTAATTGCTATATTTCACCAAAAAAAAATCTATAATCCGAAAACTCATAGAGGAAGTAAAGGCCCCATTTCATTCAACACCTGTGGTCCAGTTAGTGATTTATTAAGACTTCTTAACGGCCCTTTTAGGGGGCTGTTGACAATGGAATGATGTACGAGAGAAGCCTGCGGTCCGACCCAACATCCGTGAATCAACACTCATGTTTACCAGAGGCAGCAACATGCTAGCAAAAAGCCGGATTGCGACATCAACACCCAGATTTATGGTCTCATTATTTAGCACACCGAGTATTGTTCCGCAGCTGGCACTGTTCGATAATTACCAGTGTAGTTGCACTTATCGGAAACACAAAGTACCAGAGATTGTAGTTGGACGAGAGTAAGATAAACCTCCAATAGACTTTTGAATGTTTAGAGAACTTTTGTTTTCATACTTCCTTAACAGAGAGGAGAATGCTGAGTGTGCGCCGTATTCACAAATATATGTTTAGCCCAGTTATTTTAGGTAAAATAGACCGAGAGCTAGCGTTACAAGATGTACTATTTGTAAATGGACAGAATGTGCCTTAATAGGTTGTCGATGATCCATTGAATACCCGCCTATCAGTCTGCCGGGCTGGGAACGCTACGTTTGGCAGCGAGAGGCGGATTAGTCAATAACCTGACAGCGGTACTGTCACAAATGTCAAAAAAGCCGTTTCTGATTATCTCGTGCAAAGCCGAATTATCGATTTTGTTGTTGCAATTTACGACATCGACAAAACACCAATCTTTCTTTTTCCGTAGAGACATCACACGATCCTTCACTCGACGTATTTAGGTAGTTCTTAACGTTTGAAAAATTGATGTTTTGAAGTTTTGCCTTCTCCGACGAGATTATAGTCAATTTTATGGGATCCGCCGTAGCCGATCGTGCTAAGCGGCGACTATTTTTAAGTGGATTCCCGACTTCGAATCCCGCACAGGGCTACTTCTTTATTAATTTTTTTTTTTGCCTTTTGGCAGATGTTTTTGATTCTATGATTCCTCTTCGCTTATTTCTATGCGATTAACGTGTTCAAATTATAAATTTTTATATTTTTTTCTGATTTTTTGGCCAAAAAATCAGAAAAAATTATAAAAATTTATAATTTTAACCAGAGCTGTGACAAGTACTTTTAAAAAGTACTCCCAGTACTAAGTACAAGTAGTTTAAATTTTTATTTTTACTCCCAATACTAAGTATAAGTACTTCGAAAAAGTACTTGGAGTTTTAAGTACTTTACTTGAAATTCAAAATTTAAATAACCAGTACAAAGTAATTACTCTGTAAAGTACTCTAAGTACTTAAAATACTCCCAGTATTTTTTTATGTACAAGTAAAAGTAATTTCTGTTAATGGGAGTATTTTTAATGTACTGCAAGACTTTTTTACCACTAATTTTTAAATTGAGGAGTGTCCTACGCTGAAGTACGTACACTTTACACCCAAAATATTTAGTCGTTAGTAATAATCATGTTTTTCGTTTCAACGCAAATTTCAAAAATTTGCTGCTTTAGAAACCTGCAACCTGCAATCTGCATACTGCTCTATTACAGTTAAAGAAAAACATTTTTTTTTCTATTCATTTAGCTACAAACAGACGCAGCGTATAGAGGAGAAATTATCTGATTTTAACCAACTGTATACAGGGCACTCAAAACATTTCTTAACAGAGAAATGCTTCGTTACAGAGGTAAAATCTTTCGTGAAACCTAAACCTAAAAGTTATAAAGTTATATATGTAAATTAATAAACTGCAATACAAAAAAAGTGATGAAAACTAATTTCTACAAATATATTTTTATTTAAAAACTCAAATCGTAACAAAAATAAATATAATGTATATAATAAATGGGTAAATAAAACAATGAATGTACATACAACTACAAACCAAACTAAATATGCAATGTGCTGTTACTCTTAAGCCGCACAAGTTTTTCAAAATTAACGTCACTTAAAGCATGTCGTCTGGGTGCATTTATAATTTAGGCAAAAGAAAACAAGCGTTCAACAGGGGCCGACGAGGACAAAACTGAATTATATTTAATAAATAATTTCTTCTTCATTGGATGGTCTGTTAACATTTGAATATTGGATCTTGAGTCATTTAAATATCGCAATAATTCATATTGGTTTTGGTTTGAGGAGAATATCGATGAGACTGAAGAGTTGAAATCGAAGAATGGATCCTCTTCAGTATTTTCACCGACTGCCACCTCAGACTGTTGCACCTCATCCGACTCAAGAGCTGCCTCTAATACCCATGATTGAATATCTTTGCAAGTAATTGTAATCTTTTCGTCTCTCAACCCGCTGAACCAGCGCATTTTAAATCTTGGGTTCGTGACCGCTGCTATTACTGCCATTTTTGATTTAAGCGTAAACAAATCTTTGAAACGTTTTTGGTGGATAGAATCTAAAATATATTCTAAGGGCTTGGCCAGTTGCCTTATTTTTCTAGAGAGCTTAATTTTTCCTAGTTTTGTATACATGGATATGATACTAGGGAGAAGGTAACCATAAAATGTGTTTTGGTTCCCTTGGAGAAAGTCCAAAGTTTCAGCTAAAGGCTTCATAATTCTTACATATTCCTCCAAAAACAAAATATCGTTTTTTGTAAAAGAAGGAACTAATAGTTTATCACATAAATCCTTTAGTTTTTCCTTGCACGATACAATTTTTTTTATGGCGTCATACGTCGAATTCCATCTGGTGACACCAGGATAACTCAGGGTATGACCTAAAACTTATTGGACTATTTCAGCGGATTTTGGTCTCCTAGCCTTTTTCCACAAATTTCCACAAAGTTACAAGTAGGTAATTTTTTATATTTTATGAAAAATACTGAATGTTTACAAGTCCTTAGAGTACTTTTTATATAAAAAGTACTTAGAGTACTTACTTAAAAAAGTACTTAGAGTACTTTTTATATAAAAAAGTACTTAGAGTATGTTTTATATAAAAAAGTACTTAGAGTACTTTTTTAAGTAACAAGTATTACTTATTTCGAAATAAGTACAAGTATCCAGTACTTTTTAAGCAAAGTACTTAGAGTACAAGTAGGAGTACATGAATTTTAAAAGTACTTAGAGTAAAATACTTGTACTGACTACTTTACTTGGAGTACATTTTTGTACTGAGTACCTCAACTCTGATTTTAACACATTAGTCACATAGAAATAAGGGATGAACAATTATAGAATGAAAAATATCTGCCAAAAAGCAAAAGGAAAAAAAATGAAAAAGTAGTCGCCGCTTAGCACGATCGGCTACGGCGGATCCCAAGCTTAAAATTGACTACAATCTCATCGGAGAAGGCAAAACTTCGGTGATGTAAATTGCGATGGCAATATCGGAAATTCGGCTAGGCACAGGATAATCAAAAACGCCTTTTTTGACATTTGTGACAGTTCCGCTGTCAGGTTATTGACTAAACCGCCTTTCGCCGCCAAACGCTGCGGTCCCAGCCCGGCAGGCTGATGGTCGGGCATTCAATGGTTCATCGACTAGCTATTAAGGCACATTTGGTCCATTTACAAATAGTACAAATTTCTGTGACGCTAGCTCTCGGAGTATAAGTATGGCTTCTATTCTAAAAAAATCTGAACTTTTATTTTTTTGTTCTAATCGCTTTATCTTGTAATTTTAAGGTACTTATATCGAGAAAGTCGTTATTGTCACACCGTTTCCAAAATTTGATGTATACAATGATTTGGTGGATAATAGGGTAGTTTCCTTTAAAAAAATTTATAAAATTTTATTATACCATCAAAAAATATACTAAATATACATTTCATATATCATGTTAAAGAAAGTCCTAATAATCACATGCAATAATAAATTGGTTTTCAAAATAACAAGGCGGTAAATGAGGACGTATGTAATGTGAATTCAATTTTAGAGAATTTTCATGTTTTTGTTGATCATGTTGGTGGTAGTGATTGGTTGATTTGTTGTGTATTTGTTGTTTACATTGTATTTATCTTCCTTTGTAAATTATAACCTAAAAATTTTAAATTTTATTTTCTATTTTAAAACATATCTGCAACAGTATATTATTAATAGAAAATCATTTACATACGTTAGCTTACAGTGTAGTTCATATTTTAATCCGAGTTAAATAATCACAATAACAATAGTTTGAAGACAATTAATATAACAATGACTCACGTCGATCCTATAACGGTAAACGAACGACGCCCGTCGATTATTCCCCTATTTGTTAACTGCGCATGCTCTCACATCTGACCATAGGCGCCAATTCAAAATTTCCTAATTTAAAAAATTAATTTCACTGTTAAAATGAATTTGGAATGTAAAATAAAAAATTCGGGTCAAATAAAATTTTATAAATCACTTGAATATAAAATTTGGTAATTGGTCCATAATTTTCGGTTATGCTCTTGTTTTTTTACTTCCACATCCACGTAGTGGATTGGAAGTATAGAAGTCGTAAAAGAATTATTATTTTTTCTTGAAATAGGTTTAGAATGTCATGAAACGTCGAGATTTTAAATTTGAGGGAAAAAAATATGTGTCTGTCTGTCTCTCTCTCTCTCTCTCTCGGTCTGTAACTTCTTTGTCCGCACATTTTCTCCCGTTTAAGATATTGACTTAAAATTTTGTACACGTACGTATTGTAACGAGATCTGGGACTGGATTGTTTTTTGAACATATCCGTTGAAGGGTTGGGGAGTAAATAGGGGTAAATAAGGGAAAGTAAGTAAAACAAGCTGGTAAGAGTACAGAGACTTGAAATGTGATGTATATGTACTAGAAGGTCTCAAATTTTTGTATGATATTTTCCATCAACTCACCACCCCTACTCCATTTTAAAGGGGTTGATAAAATAAAATGGAGACATTTACATAATTTGGTACACGTATGTACTATAACGACATCTGGAACTAGATTATATTTTGAGATGATTCCGTTGAAGGGGTGGGGATGTAAGTATAGGTAAATGAGGGAAAATGGGTAAAGCAAGCTGTGTAGAGTACAGAAACTTGAGGTTTGATGCATATACTAGAAGCCAAGCCCTCAGATTTCTTTATAATATTTTTCAAACGCCCCCCCCCCCTCCCCACTCCATTAATAAAGGAGTTAACGAAATAAACTTGAGATATTCGCTTCTTGAAATATCCAAATTTGATTTTGAATTTGACAAATTTTGATACCCAGAATCATATTCTTGCATTTTTACGTTTCAACGCCGACCGACATCTAGGCTCGTTTTTGCAAAACTTGTGTATTTAATAAATTTTTATGCCTAGATTCATATTCTTGCATTTTTACGCCTCGACGACGACCGACGCCTAGCGTCGTTTTTCTGAAACTTGTGTATTTGATAAATTTTGGTATCTAAATTCATGTTCTTTAATTTTTGAGTCTCGACGCCGACCGACGCCTAGCGTCGCTTTTGTAAAACTAGTGTATTTAATAAATTTCTGTACCTAGATTCATATTATTGCATTGTTATACCTTTATTCATATTCTTGTATCTTTGCGTCTCGACGACGACTGAGGCTTTGCGTCATTTCTGTAAAACTTGCATTTGAATTTATATTCTTGCATTTTTACGTCTTGAGGCCGACCGACGCACAGTGTGGCAAGATACCTCAAATACTGGCATCAATTCATAGAGTGAGATTGTCAGTTTTTTTTGGCTGAATATAATTGAGGACGATTATTAATATGTATATATAAATCAATTTTATGATATTTGTTTGTTTATTGCAATACGTAGGCATATACCGGGTGACCCCGCGAAAAGGTCGGGTGGGTTTATTTCTGGTGCCTTTAAAGTGACAGGTTTAGAATTTCAGGATGTTAATTAGTATACAGGAGGATGTAATTCTGCATTATTGTCATGCCACAAACCCTCCCCTTGCCCCCCAGCTGCCCTTACTTCGAAATTTTAAATAACACGCTGTATTTTGTTTAATTATTTTTTATGTTAAAGATACACGTTCGGTAGTCTGATCCAATAGCGCTTGCAAAGTAACTTTTGCAGACGTTGAAGTGACAATTGTGTCGACTTTATTAGAGTAACAAGATCTTTCGGCAACGTGTATAACCTTAGAGGTATGAGGGAAATCTTTTTGGGTCTTTGGATCTTATCACATTATATTGGTGATTAGTGAGTATGGCTTCCACAATGGTCGAAACAGCCTCTTCCCCAGACATACCTTTCACCTGAGATTCTTCTAGTACCTCGTAAGCTTCAATATACTTTGATGCTCGTGTGGGTGAGCATGCAATCTACTCTATCAATTTTACTGCAATTGGTTTTTTCAGAGTTCGCAAACGCATTTCAGTAACATATGCTGTTTCTGCAAGCGAGGTGATCTCTCTAAGGTTTTTAGATTTTACTCGTTTGCTTCGAGCAGAACTCTCTTCAAAGTGTAATGGTCGTCTTCTCATGTTTTCGCAAACAACGGCATACAATTTAAATCTAATTTCTGTTTCTAGCCACTCTCCATCTTTTTATAGGGACCTTGTTGCTATTCTGTTAGCTTCAAGCCATTTTTCTTTAAAACACGACGTGAAATGCGAACCATTGCTATATAATTCACTTAATCCTTCTGTTGGGCAATTGGTGCAATTTTTAACGTGTTCTCTCCAAAAATTGAATTGTTCCTCAAATTTTTGGCACTCAAATTCCCTCATTAGGGTGTATAGATCAATTGTATTCATAAATAAGTCATTTGAACGCGACTCTGTGGTAATAAATTGTATACATGTATAGCACCAGTTATTTACTAATTAAGTAGTATGTTGTAAAGTCGCCGAAAAAAGCAAATAAAATGAAAATTTGTAAATATGTGTATTCGATTTAACTTTAGTATGAATCTGTTATAGTACCACTATATTAATATATAAAATTTTGTGTGCTAAAGCGTGAGGAAGTAAACTATTACTCTAAGGATTTTAGAAGAATACGTAAAAATTTAGCACTTTGCAAGGGTATTTTCAAAATATTATAAAAATCGTACCTTCCATTCACTAAAAATAAATCATTCGAAGTTACATTGTACATAGCTGAGGGTATTGAAGGTCCATTTTGAAACAAAGTGTTGATCGCGCGTTTAACAAAAAAACAAAATAATGTATTAAGAACATATTCACTGTACAAACGCACTAGTGAACAACAGTTATTAGGCGTTTATAGCCTGCGGGTTCGATGGATATGCAAGCACGAATCTACCTTAAGTGGTGGGGGAAATATGCACAAACTTGTGCTGATATTAACTAGTAACAATACATTGTTTGCTATGACACTTTATTTTTGTATTTAATGCCGGTATTTGAGGTATCTTGCCACACTGTGCGACGCCTGGCGTCGTTTTATAAAACTTGTGTCATTGATAAATTTTGTTATCTAAACTTTCGTTTTTGCATTTTTACGCCTCGACGCTGACCGACGCCTGCCATCGTTTTTGTAAAACTTCTGAATTTGATAAATTTGAATACCCAGATTTATTCGTCTCCACGACGACCGACGCCTAGCCTCGATTTTATAAAACTTCTGTATTTGATAAATTTTGATACCTAGATTCACATTGTATTTTTACTTCTCGACGCCGACCCACGCCTTGCACCGTTTCTGTAAAACTTGTGTATTTTATCAATTTTAATATCTAAATTCACGTTCTTGTATTTTTGCGTCTCGACGCTGACCGACACGTAGCGTCATTTTGTAAAACTTGTGTATATGATACATTTTGATACCTAGATTCATAATCCTGCATTTTTACGTCTCGACGCCGACCGACGCCCAGCGTGGATTTTGTAAAACCTGTGTATTTGACCAATTTTGATACCTAAATTCATATTCTTGCGTTTTTACGTCTCGACGCCGACCAACGCCTAGCATCGTTTTTGAAAAGCTTGTGTATTTGATCAATTTTGATACCTAGATAGATTTTTACGAAACCCATTTCTTGTGGAATATTAACGTAAAGCCTATTACAATTACTTCGAGTTGTGTAACTTTTAAATTTTTTATCCGCAGCTTAATAAAAGTTTGAAAATTTATAAAACTTTTCTTTATTTCTATCCCCTGTACATTTTGCAGATTTTGTAAATGTCATGCCGGGCTTGAAAGTTAGCAAAGTTCATTTTTAATGTCTTAACGAAGCTTGGTAAAATGCAACTACTGTATATTTTTTTATGACATCTGCCCCAAATATTATTAAAATTCCATGACCAATTATCTCCGCATACTAAAGTGCTAATATAGTCAAGAAGTTTGCGTTTAAAGAGACTCAGAGGAAAATCTGGATGTGGAAGAAGTGATTCCTTAGGCAGCGGTTTTTACAAATTGAATATCGATGTGAGTTATCTGGTCCTTTAGTAGACTTATATTAACATCTTGGCGGAGTTTATTCTTAGCTACGCCACCATTCAACCAGGACGCGTACACATAGATATGAAGACAACAACCATTCCTGTGACATTGTCATCTGCTGCAGCTGAGGCTTGAACTCAGGAGAAATAACAGCGACTAAACATGCTGTGCCGGTCAAAAGCGGTCTAGCCCATTGTTACCGTCTCGGTTACATTAAAAATGCCACTAAACATCCATACCCTGATCAGAATTCAACTCCGGATCTCCATGGTGGCTAGCCTAACACGTAAGCACTGCGTCACCGAGACAGTTTGATTTCTCTTAACGATTTCGAAGTATTGCCATTTCTGAACATGTAATGGAAAACGGATGCTATAATTGGTACCATCTCAAAAGTGATATGGATCTTCTTTGTTATCAGGTTTGAAATATAATAAATATTTTAATTACAAGCTAACAAAATTTGTTCATTAGTTGTAAATAAGTTTTAACGCATTTAAGAATATCAAATGGAAAGCCTTAAGGATGAATTCGTTTCAAATAACACGCCATTTAATTTCCTTTATTGGATAGCGATTCACGATAGCAGGTCTATCACACACCAGGGAATGCACGAAAGAGCCTATTAATTATGACCCAAAAAGTTCAAACGAAAATTGATATCAATATCATAAAAGGATAATGCATTTTATAACCTTGCTGCTCAAAAGTGAAAGTTCAAGATAACGGAAAATCTTTTTAATAGCTTTCTGTCATCTTTGTAACGACGTCCATAGAAAAAGTAACGTTGGGATTGTTAATAATTCGTAGATATTCCATAATATTCATTCAATGTTGTCTACGCTAAGAATCACAGTAGTCGAACAATGCGAGAGAACTCAACAAAATTTCAATCTTAGCACTTAACAATATGCTATCTTAGCAAACGACAGTCATTTGGAATGCACTATTGTACCTTATGATCGTACTCAATATTGCTAGCTACAGACATTGCCAAATATTAATATATATTTAATACTGTGTTTCTCAATAAAAGTGTTATATATTTTCTTATTCGACGACATAGTTAACTGAAGCAGTCGGTAGGATTATGACAAAAAGATCAACTTACATTAAGAAGACAACATAGTTCATTATCTGGGTCCTTGATTCTTTATTGATTTAAGTTTGTCACTTCAACAAAGATTTTTCGGTGATTAATTGTTGAGACAAAAGATGATTCGCGATGTATAATCTTTCATCGATATGTTCGAGACTGCGCCAGTTAAGCGTGTCGCTTAGACCAAAGTTGTTTTTTAAAAAACAATATAAGGTGAAATTTTATTTCTCAATTTTTAGTGGCCATTTTTCTTTAAGATTATTCAACATTTTCGTATTTATTTTCTCTTCAATTTTGTATTTTCCATACTTTCGATAAAATTAAGACTTCTTGAAATATATGCAGCTTTTGGAAGTGCAAATAATTAAGATGAAGTTACATCAGGACTGCATTCGTTTTGAATGATATGTTATTGTATTATTTAACACAAATATTGAAAATTTCAGTTTTTTGAAAATCTCCATGGGGTAGAAACCTATTATCCTCGGGCTATTTTGCCTTCAAGCACAGTTCTGACTTTTCCTTTAAACGACGTAATAATCATAGATGTAAAGGAATTTTACGTTTTTGCTCGGCGAATAAAATACATCTAATATAATACCGTAGTATAGAAATTTCAAATACCATTCGAGAAATCGTTTAGAATTTTATTATATACGGATGTATTTGACTCAAAGTATATATGGTTGCGATAGAAAAACTACTCAATATTTCAGTCCCAAATGTTTAATATATATATTTCTTGCAGTAGAAATATATATATATATATATAAATTCTTTTTATATGGTATTATACATATATGCTTTTATTGGATTCATATTACCAGCTCCAAGAACATAAGAGATTGTATATTTAGAATGTTGGTACAAAATATTCACTATACACTAAAATGAGAATAGAATATAAATGCAGAAAATTCATGAAAAAAATTAAACACGAACATTTATTTATTTACGATTTCGGCGCTATAATGCGAGATATGAGAAGCATAATTATGCACAGATATTAACTAGCTGACAAAAATTAAATTCAGCTCATTGTGCCCTCTTTGCTTAATTGCAGTTAAAATTTAGCGATATTTGTTAATTTCATATATTTTCTGCCTAACATAGAAACCTAAACAATTTTTCCCTACACTTTTGTGCTTGGCTTGATTAATAATCCTTCACATCCGCGAAGTGGAGTGGAAGTATAACCATAAAAAAAAATCAATTTTTTTTCATGAAATAGGCTTAGAATGTCATAAAATGTCTGTCGGTCTGTGACTTTTTTCTTTGTGCTCACGTTTTCTCAGCAACCGTTTAAGATACTGACTTGAAATTTGGTACACATATGATGTATCATGATGAGATCTGGAAGTAGATTATATTTTGCGATGATTCCGGTGAAGGGTTAGGGGTTAAATAGGGGTAAATAAGGGGAAATAAGCGAAGCAAGCTGGTAAGAGTACAGTAACTTGTAATTTGGTGTATACAGGGGTGGGGTGGTAGTGTGTCGGACCTAGATAAAAAATTGCACGTAAACTAGATAAAGAAGTCTATTACTGGAAATTATTTTCGAACATACAGGGCGACACAAGTCAAAGTGTCTCTTTTTAAATGGAATGTTATATCAGTATATTTTTTGAAGCCTCTTTCTAGGCTTTATTCATTCCTATATTGGCAAGTAATATCTCCCAACCACTTGGATGTAATTAATTTTTTTGTTGAAATAATGCAATATGCAGATGGATATTAAAAAAATCACTACAGTCACAATTATGGGTTTAAAAAAAAACTTATGTGAATACCAGTTACGAGACATCTAGTTAATGTTTTTGAATCTTTTTCATTTCCTAAATGTGAAAAGATTATAGCTGTAAGAATAATAAGCTACTTTGAGTCCAATAATATATTCACCGACTGGCAATTTGGGTTCAGGAAGGGTAAAAATACGTCAATGGCAGTGCTGCAACTGGTTAACTATATCAGTGAAGGCTTTGAAAATGGCAGTTCCACGCTGGGACTCTTCCTTGATTTGAGTAGGGCATTTGACTGTGTGTCTAAAGATATCCTACTAAATAAGCTCGAATTCTACGGCCTTAGAGGTATAGCATTTAGTTTGTTGAACTCTTACTTAACGGATAGATGTCAGTGTGTGTTTTACAATGACACAATTAGCAACATGCTCCCAGTTCAACACGGCGTCCCGCAGGGCAGTGTGCTGGGGCCGCTACTATTTCTAATATATGTAAATGACTTACCTGATGCCATGTCAATTTTCACTGTTCTTTTTGCGGATGATACCACTTTTGCGAGTCACATAATAGACACCGGAAGTACTGTTGCTGACTCCAAAAAGGATATCATCAATAAAGCATCTGACTGGTTCAATGCAAATAAGTTATGCCTAAACACAAATAAGACAAACACTTTGCTCTTCTCCACAAAAAATAATGCCTCTGAGACTGTAAAATTCTTAGGCCTTACTTTGGATAGTAGATTGGACTGGTACTCCCATATCAGTAGTTTAACTTCAAAACTATCAAAAAAAATATACGCCATCAGACAAATTAAAAAAAAAGTGAATCTAGAGGCTGCACTCATGTCATATCATGCACTGTTTCATAGTGCAATGACATATGGTCTGATTAACTGGGGTACATCAAAGCACATTCAAAACGTCTTCATTGTACAGAAGAGAGCCATAAGAACCTTGGCAGGTGTGAATCAACTTGAAAGCTGTAAACCATGGTTCATCAAATTCAAGATAATGTCTCTACCATCTGAAATAATATACTGACACTTGGTACATATAAAGCTACATTCAAGCGAACATACCAAGAATGGTGAAACGCACGACTACAATACTCGGAATCGAGACAAAATACAGACCCCCCTACAGAGATTAGCATATACAAAGCGTAATAACTTTGGAATCAGTTTGTTTAATGATCTCCCAACTAGTATTAAAGACTTGTCTCTAACAAAATTTGAAACAAAATTGAAACTCCACCTCTTGGCAAATGCTTACTATGATCCATCAGAGTTTAAATTCATGCAAACTTAGATTAATATATGTAATTAAGCATTTTATTATACTTAGACTATGACTATATCGCAATGTTGTAACTAATCTGATACATTTTATCTTATTTACTTATTGTTTATTAACCTTATGGTGACACACATTTCTTTTTATTTTATTCTGTATTTGCTTGTTGTACATAGCTTTAATTTATCCTGTATGTATATACATATACGTTTATAGTGTCATTAATGTTGTCATCTAAGGGCTTGACCATATTACGAGTATATACTAGCATCTATCTTAGATGTATGTACCCAAATGTTTTTCATTTCTATTTTTATTTATATTATATTATTTATATTCATGTTTATTTATATTATATTGTATTATTCCATATATCTACACTTGACATGTCAATAACACTACGGTGTAACTTTCTGACGAATAAATTATTATTATTATTATTATTATTATAAAACTGTACAGGGTGGCAAAGAATTATTTTTCACTTAAGAACTTTTTAAATTTAATTTTCTTAATTTTTTCAAATGGAAGACCCTGTATATTTTTCAACGATGTGATCTAGAAATGAAAAACGAACATTTTTTGTATGTACTGCTCTATGGCTAATTGCAACCAATTTCGTTTTATAAATAAATAAGTGTCAAATTCAAGAATAAACTTAAAAAAAGAGGTTCCCTCAAATAATTCATTAGTGTGACCATTTCTTCCAATCCATTGAAATGAGTAAATAGTATTTAACATGTCCTTTACTGTAATATTTTTTGTACATTTTCTTGCCGTTTTCGTTATTCGTCAAGCAATAAAACCTCAGTTTGACAGAAATTGTTTACTTGCCATTAGAATTAACCACCAACGTTATCCTCAAAGAAGGATTCCTGATGTTAGTAGCAACTTCCAAAACCTTCTCGTTAGATTTCTGGAAACTGGAAATATCGAATATAAAAAAAGGGAAAGAATAAAACGTGTTGGGGACGAAGAAAATGAGTTTTCTGTGGTGCTGGCAACGGTTGAGAATCCCCATGTTAGTCAAAGAAAAGTGAGCTCATTAGTGGAAATAAGTAGACGGTCTGTGGGTCGAATCTTAAAAAGAAATAAGTTGCATTCACATCATATTCAAATGCACCAGGAAATATCTGATGACGATTTTCAAAAGCGTCTACAATTTTGTAATTGGGCCAGAGGTAAAATGCAAGATGATGTCAACTTCTTCAATAATGTCTTATTCACTGATGAGGCAACTTTTCTTAAACATAGATTTGTTAATAGGCACAATTTCCATTATTATGGTTCGGAAAATCCTCACTTTTTTACGCAAGTTGATAACCAACACAGATGATCTATAAACGTTTGGGGAGGAATTATTGGAGAACATGTAATAGGGCCACATTACTTTGATGGTACGTTAACTGGAGCTATTTATCTTCATTTTTGGAAAACTATCTGCCACAATTATAGGTAAATCTCCCTGAAAGAATTCGAAATATGATAGGGTTTCAGCAAGATGGTGCTCCACCACATTATTTAAATGCAGTTAGAGACCACTTAAATAATGCCTATCCTCATCGATGGATTGGAAGGAATGGACCACTAAATGGCCTGCTAGATCCCTAGATCTTACAAAAATGGATTTCTCTTTATGGGGATACGTGAAGGAAATTGTTTATAGAGACACAACACCAACAGTACAAAATATGAAGGAAAGAATAATAATTGCCTTTAGATTTATCACACCGGCAGTTTTAGGAACAATGGGAACCTCGTTTCAAAAGCGCATAGAGATATGCGTTAATCAAAATAGGCAACATGTGGAACATTTATTATAATTATTTCTACTGAATTATTTGAAGAAACCTCTTTTTTAAGTTTATTTTTGAATTTCACAATTATTGCTCAATAAAACGAAAATGGTTGCAATTAGCCATAGAGAAGTACTTACAAAAGATGTTTGTTTTTCATTTCTACATCACATCGCTGAAAAACATACAGGGTGTTCCATTCCAAAAAAATGAGAAAATTCAATTTAAATAGTTCTTAATTGAAAAATAATTCTTGGCCACCCTGTAGGTGGCTGTAGTTTTAGAAAATGAAAATGATTCAAAAACATTAAGTAGATGTCTCGTAACTGGTATTCACATAAGTTTTTCTTAAAACCGATAATTGTGACTGGTAATTTTTTTAACATCCATCTGCAAATCGCATTATTTCAACAAAAAAATTCACTACATCTAAGTGGTTGGGAGATATTCGATGCTAATATAGTAATGAATAGAGCCTAGAAAGAGGTTTCAAAAATGTACTGATGTACATAGCATTCCATTTAAAAAAAGGCACTTGATCCTGTAATTTCATCTTGGCCCGCCCTGTATGTTCGAAAATAATTTCCAGTTATAGACACTTTTATCTAGTTTACTTAAAATTTTTAAAAACATTTCTAGCTATCGTAGAACTCGAGATATCGAGGTCCGACGCACTATTGCCCCACCCTGTATATTAGAAGCCAAGCTCAGATTTTTTTACAATATTTTTAATCCCCCCCCTACTACCCCTCTCCATTTTTAAAGGGTTTAATAAAACAAAATTGAGATATTGACTAGAAATATGATACACGTATGTATTATAACGACATTTGGAAATAGATTATATTTTGGGGTGATTTCGTTGAAGGGTTGGGGGTTAAATAAAGGCAACTAGGGGAAAGCAAGGAAAGTAAGCTGGTAAGACCACAGGAACTTGGAATTTGGTGTATATGCTACATGTCAAGGCCGCAGATTCTTTTATAATATTTCTCAACTCCACGCCACCCCTCCTCAATTAGTAGAGGGGTTGGTTAAATAAAATTGAGATAATCACTTGAAATTTCGTACAGGATTGTATTATAACGACATC
Organism: Stenurella melanura; assembly: GCA_963583905.1. NCBI lineage: Eukaryota > Metazoa > Arthropoda > Insecta > Coleoptera > Cerambycidae > Stenurella > Stenurella melanura. Next base: position 140,330,756 of record OY757311.1, read on the forward strand.
TGGAACTAGATTATATTATGATATGATTCTGTTGAAGGGTTGTGGGTTAAATAAGGGTAAATAGGGGAAAATAAGTAAAACAAGCTGGTAAGAGCACAGGAACATGGACTTTGGTGTATACACTGAAAGCGAAGGCCTCAGGTTTTTTTGTAATATTTTCCATCCCCCGCCACCCCCACTCCCTTATTAAAAGGGTTGATAAAATAAAATTGAGATTTTCACTTGAAATCTGGTACATGCGTATATTGTAGTGACATCCGATTGAAATGATTCCATTGAAGGGGTGGGAGGTTGTGAATAGTTGAAAGTATGTAGAGAAAGTTAATAAGAATTTAGAAACTCAAGTTTTAAGGTGTAAGGTAGAAACCAACGCCTCAAATCTGTCTATGACATCTGCCCCAAATATTAAAATTCTATAACCAATAATTTTCACATATTAGAGTGCAAATATAGTCAAGATGTTTCCTTTAAAGTGACTTGGATGAAAAGCATGGATGTGGAAGTTGTGATTTCTTAGGCAGCGGTTTTATTTGTATGCTCCTATTGTTACTTTTTATTATTAATTAACTACCTTAATGTACTGTTATTAACTAACATTAACTGAGTATCATTACATATTTTCTAAATTTGTCTTAACTATTTATTATTATAAATTGTTGTAAAAAAATTATTATATTTCATCTCTCACTATAAGCGCATTATTTTCTATATTTAGATGGTAATAAGTTATGTGCTGACATCATCACATATTTTAATACATAAAGAAAAATACAGACTATTTAAAATGTATATGGCTGATTCCACATCGCCATAAATATATTAGGTGGTAGTAGTTGAGAATACTTCAACTGACATGATACATATTTTCGTTTGTCAAAAGAACTGCAATACTTTAGTCCTGGTGTAAATAACACCCAAGTACGTGCGGAGAATGTCAGAATCGCCACGCTTAGAAACTTAGCTGGCAGCAAAGGCAAAGACTCTCAAGTGAAGATTGTGATATCTGAAAGAGTCGATCGCACACAACAATCAGAAAGGGCCATCATTAGTCGGCTACTTCTTTAATTACTTCCTTAAATAAATACTCGAAGTAGCTTCGGTAAGCCAAGAAAAACGTTAATACGGCGCTGAACTTCATAATTAACGTTGTTTAGATCAAATTTTCTTTCCAGGAGAGCTAAGAAATTGATTACTTTGGCTTGGGAGTCATGTCGGCGCTGTAATGGGCGCTTGTTTCTTTCTAACGAACATTCAGTGCTTTGTGTGGGGAATAACTGATAAAACCGTATAAATGTGGATATACAAATGTTGCTGATAGGCTGCGGTACCACGCAATTTTTTTTTTGTAACAAAAGTTTTATGAATGCCAGAAAAGTATTTTTATTACTTTTATAGGTACAAAATATATAGGGTGGACTTTTGAAAATAAGACAAACGAATTTTCGGGTAACTCAAAAACACTCACTAGAATGGGAACGATGGGGGTGACATATCTCATAAAAAACTGGAATATACACCAAGTGTTGTGTTTGTGGACTCTTACTAGCTTGCTTTTTTTATTATCCCCCATATACTCCTATTTACCCTCCAACTCTTCAACGTAGTCATCTCAAAATATAACCTAGTTCGAGATATCATTTTAATACTTACGCATAGTAAATTTCAAGTAAATACCTTAATTTTATTTTGTTAACTCCTTTTATAATGGAGTGAGGGTGGCAGAGGTAAGAAAAATTAGAATTCTTGACTTCTACTGTATACACCAAAACCCAAACTTTTCGACTATTACTAGCTTGCTTTACTTATTTTCCCATATTTACCGCTCAGCTCTTCAACGGAATCACCTCAAAATATGATTGATAGGCCCTTTAATATAGGTGGTGGGAGGGTGGTAGAAGTTAAAAATCGGTAAAGGTATTTACACAGAACTTCCCTCGTTATTTGTGCATGGCGGTCACACTAAAAAATTAATAATTACGAAATGACATTGAGAATAATAATCGGAACATACTTATTGCTATAATTATAAAGAAAACTTGATAACTTTTGGTCAATAAAATATACAGATTGCTTATCCAACAGCAAAAGTTCAATACTAAATAGCAGCTGCCACATATGGCTGGCTTGCGCAAATACCTTTACAAATGTCCACCATGACTGAATTATTTCTTGGGATGACCACCCTGTACATTTTTCAATAAAAGTATAATAGGTGCATATGCCAGATATGATTGCTATCTGTTACATTTTCAATCCAACATTCACGTAATGGAGTGGAAGTATAGTGGTGGTTAAAAAATTTCATTTTTTTGAAATTTTTCAAAAATGTTGATAAAAAAAAATTTTCAAAATTTTTTCTTCTGAAATAGGTTTAAAATGTCAAACGTGGAAATTTTAAATTTGAGCAAAACGGAAAGCTTCCGTCTATTCTATACTAGTGGTAAAAAAAGTTTAAAGTTTCAAAATTATATGTTTTTTTTTTAAATAGGTTTAGAATGTCATGAAACGTGAAACTTTTAAATTTGAGCAAAAAAAAGTTTCTATTCTAGTGTTAAATTTTTGCAATTTTTTTTTTCCGAAATTGGTTTGGAATGTCATAAAACGTGGAAATTTTAAATTTGAGCAAAAAAAAATTTTCGTCTATTCTATAGTAGTGATAAATATATTAAAAATGTTTTCAATTTTTTTTTATTTTTCAAAAACATTTTTAAATGTTTGAATAGTTTTGGATGTCATGGACACGTGGATAGTTTAAATCTGAACAAAGAAAAAAAATTCTGTCTTAGTGGTAAAATTTTTTAAAAATAGTAAAAAAAATTTCTGATTTTTCTTTTAAATAGATTTAGAATGCTATGAAACGTGGAAATTTTAAATTTGAAGAAATAAAAAAAAAATTAAATCTATTTTAGTGGTAAAAAAAATTTTAAAAATGTTGGTAAAAATTTTTTTTTTAAAATTTTCAAAAAAATTTGTTTTTCTTTAATTAGGCTTAGAATGCCATGAAACGTGGAAATTTTAAATTTGAAGGAAGAAAAAAAAATTTTTTCATCTATTTTAGTAGAAAAGAATTTTTCAAAAATGTTGGTAAAAAAAATTTCAATTTTTTTTTAAATTAGGCTTAGAATGCCATGAAACGTAGAAATTTTAAATATGAGCAAAAGAATTTTTTTTTTCATGGTAAAAAATTTTTCAAAAATGGTGAAAAAAATGTTCAAAAATTTTTTTTTCTGAAATAGATTAAGCGTGTCATGAAACGTGGAAATTTTAAATTTGAGCAAAAAAAAATTGTTTTCATATTTTCCAGTGAAATTTCTACCATTTCTTCGCTGACAGTAGCGTCAACTACCTACCAAATTTGACTGCTCTCCGTCAAGTACTTTTTTAGTAAGTGCACCAACAGACAGACAGACAGACAGACAGACTGACTGACGGAATTGAAAACCTATATTTTCGTAATCTTCGTGTTCTGAAACGTCAGAATCCGAAAAAATCTCGGAGGGTGATTTTTTCTCGAATACAATACTTCCCTTCGGTATGCGAGGGAAGTAAAAAATACATCGTATATATACATCAGTAGTATATACATCAATTCCCATGATTCTGCACTCTTACCAGCTAGTATTACTGATTTCTCCCTATTTACTCATATTTACCCCCAACTCTTCACTGGAGTACGCTCAAAATATAATCTAGTTTTATGTTGGAGAGCATAGGGTCGTGGATCATGAGTGTGGACATTCAAAGGACGCCACCTGCTGGATACTAAATGTAGTGATATAAATAATTTTGCCAGCCAGGAACAAAATTAAGTTACTAGCAATCATGCGATGGAATTCTTAAAATCTATCGATAATGACAAGATTTGCACTTTACTATGAAATCTCAAGGTCTAAGCAAATATCAGGTGCACTAGTTCAAATAACGAGAACATGTAGACATTAAACATTTTTTACAACACAAGTGAGATGTACAACAAGAAATTAATAAAACTTCAGATGCTACCTAAACGTGGTTCACACGCATTAAAGAAATTCTGTACACTTGATCTAATGAAACTTCACTGAAAACCGAACTTTACTCTCTGACTGAGATTCTCTTGCAACTACGATTCATCTGATACACAACTATGAGTTCTAACTTACAATAGCGAATTAAGATTTACTATAAATTAAATTTACAGCTCATCACTAAAGTATTATGTAATAGATGAGATTTTATGAGTTGACAACTGTAATATTCGCTACTTACACTTAGATGGTAATGAATTTTCTAAAATAAGTATATTCTATTGAAAATATTTCACCTGTGACATAGTAGAAGGTAAATTATCATCACATGGTACCATACGTTGCTTCACAGTAAAAATTTTAAGTATTTCATCATTCTATATATAAACTTAGAGTTCAATTTATAGTTGCAAGATTGTGGTATAATTTATTTTAATATTTGAACAAAAAATCACTGAGTAAATCTATAATAATTTCCCTTAAAAATGTATAACCAAAATGAAACAAAAAACCTGATCAGAGCCTTGGCATTCTCCGTGACTACTGCAGCGTGACCTGTCACCAGCTCCCAGACGTACTCGACGTTGACTACGACCATAAATGCAGGCCGGACACCAGACCTACTACACTAAATCTCTGGGAGACTGCTGCGAACAACTCTCCAACCAAAACTTCTCTAAATATCAGCAAGACACCTACGCAACTAATGTTCTGAGTAATAGACTTCCTCCTATTACTACTCCTCTGAATACTAGGCCCCACATAACAAAATTACAGCACCAAACCTACTGGGCTCTTACAAAATTGCCTGATCCAAATTGTCTCTGGACTAACCCAAATATGCTTCTCCCAAACATAGGCCTCTCCAAATACTCTGCAATAATTATAATTAATAAGAACTAAATAAAACACCAAACCAAACAAAGTAAAAGCTTACCTCAGTATTACATAACCTCACGAAACGTGGCGTCAAAATTACGGTAACCAAAAGAATTCCTTCCTGGAATTTACAGAACGCTTGCGGCAAATCGGTGAGGAATTTATGAGGACATCTATACAAATCCGCAGCTGTGACAACGATGTAGAACCCCAAAACCTCCACAAGAATCAAGATCGCCGTCCGCCTACCTCGTGTCTCTGTCAAGCGAGTACCGGAAATGTGCCAAAATTTCCTCAGTGTTACCACGCACTTGCGCACTCTTAGAACATTTTCTCTAGCCAATCATAATGCACCACTAAAGGATTCAATAATCAAAAGACTGAATTTCACAATTATGTAATACCTCAACTACAAGAATTTTTTTTTAATCGTCTTATTTATATTAACGTCATGGCGGAGTTTAGCTAATGCTATTACACCACTCAACCAGGACACGTACACATAGACATCAACACAACGAACATTCCCTGCGATATTGCCATCTACCGCCGCTGAGATTCGAACTCAGGATAGATATCAGCGACTAGACATGTTATGCCACCCAACATCGGTCTAGTACACTGCTACCATCTCGGTAACACATGAAAAACGCCACTAAACATCCATATCCTGGCCAGGATTCGAACCCGGGACCCCGTGGTCGCAAGCCAAAAGCCTTAGCATTGCGCTTCCGAGCCGGTTTATAAAATTAACACCAGTAACTCAAATTATACTTAAAGAAAACATGTTTACTTTCTGAATGTTAAGACACGCTATGCCCTTTAGAGTAAGAGTGGTTGCATGGCTCTCTATTCCAGTAAGTGAATTAATTTACTGCAAATAAGTATGATGAATAACTCATGTAGCTTTTTCAAATGCTAGAATATCTTAAACCATTTCAGAGAAAACATGCACACAAAAAAACAGCCGTACCGACAGACAGATACGACCTACCGACAGACGGATTTTTCTTCGCTCAAATTTAAAATCTCGACATTTCATGACATTCTAAATTGATTTCAACGAAAAAAAATCGGATTTTTTTACGATTACTATATTTCCCGTCCACTACGTGGATGTGGAAGCAATAATAATCATTGACTGTGTATGTACCGGGTGAGTCACGAATTGCGCTCGCCCCGATATTTCCTAAAATATTTGGAATAGCAAATTGGAATTTGGAGGCCTTATTACACGACTAAAATGTCATCTTTTCAATAAAAAATCAAGTTTGGTAAACATCCGGTTTGACCGGAAATGCCCACAACTTTCGATTTTTAAATGGAACACCCTATATATTTTTACATTTTTGGAATCTAGAGGAAATTTTGAATGCAATACATCCATTTTGGTCACTGTTTGATAAACATTAAAAATTTTATTAAAAAATCTATTTCTGAATCCAGAGTGTTGTGGTGCCCAAAATATATTTTAGTTTGTGTGCTACGTTACTATAAAAATAAAAAGAGCAATATGATTGCATTGCTTAATTCTCTAGAGGCGTTTAAAATTTTTACCCACTAACTCGGTTTTTTTAAATGGGAATTTAATCTTTCACCAACATTTTTAAATACCTCATTTTCATACGAATCTAATGATATCAAAATGTTGAAAATCCGCTCAGAAATATTTGAGATTTCAGCCAAAATACAATGCAACCAAACTTTTAGAAACATGCGGCTAATAGATAATAGATTAGTGTGCTTTGGAAACTAAAATGGCACATTTCTGTGTAAATCTGGTAACCTAATAACATTGGAAAAATCATAGTAGCCATTGAATGTAATAAAACAATATCAGCTGTCAGACAGATACAAAATAAAGCGTTGCGAAAATCACTTTGAGTAAAAATTAAAGAAAATGAATAATTTTAGTAGAAATGAAAAGGTCGATATGTTACTGATATATGGAGAGCGTCTCAAAAATTCAACTGCAGCTGCAGAACTGTATCAGTAACGATATCCCAACAGACGTCATCCAAGCAGACACTTGTTTGCTAGAGTGGAACAAGAATTAAGAAACGAACCCAATCAACAAGATGACCATCAAACATTTATTGTAAGTGATGACAAAGAAATTGATGTATTAGGATTTGTGATGGTACACCCAACAACATCAAAAAGGGCATTGTCAATGGAATGCGACATTAGTCAGCCTTCGGTTTGCAGAATTTTAAAGAAACATAAGTTTCCGTCTCATAAATACCAAATACACAAACATCTTTATGGAGATGATAACGACAGGAGGCTACTATATTGCAACTGGTTCTTAAATGCAGTACAACAAAACCCAGGTTTTCCTTTTCATATTTTATATTCAGATGAAAGTAGATTTACGAACCAAGGTATGTTTAACAGAAATAATACTAGGTACTGGGCTCAAGAAAATCCGAGGTTGGTAGGGCGGGGGAATATTCAGGAAAGATTTGGGTTTAACTGTTGGCTTGGAGTACTTGGAGATCGAATAATTGGACCCATATTTTTTGATGGAGCACTTACTGGCGAACGATATTTATTCTTTTTACAAAACCAGACAGCAGAATTTCTTGACTTGCTTCCTCTTGCTTATTCACAAAATCTGTTTTTCCAACAAGATGGTGCTCCCCCACATAATTCCAGAAGAGTGATGGAATATTTAAACAACTTGCATGGTGAACACCTTATTGCAAATCAAGGTCATATCAGGTGGCCTCCTAGGTCACCTGACTTAACACCCCTCGACTATTATGTATGGGGCACTCTCAAAAATAAAGTTTATAAAACTTCTTCAAATACCTGTGAAGAGCTGCAAAATAAAGTTGTACGGGCTCTTAATGAAATAACGCCGGCTGAATTGCGTAGAGCCATTCAAGCAACTGTACGCAGAGCCGAATTGCGTATAGAAGAAAATGGTGGACATTTTGAACAATATCAATAAATGTCAATTTATGGTTTAATTATATTAATTATTTTAAAGATACCTACTGTTACCTAGTTTAAGTTTAATTGTTCAAACGGAATTGATTTTTATTTATGTATAGGCCCGATATTTATGTTCATTTAAATAAAACTCTGAAAACCGAATTGATGTCGCTTTCTATTGCAAATGTCCTTGTGGATGTAATTGTGTTTACCTCCACATACCTATGCTAAACTTAATTGTAACGTTCTTTGCGCTCACAATTATTAAATGTTTGATAGCTCAAGATTGCCTATAACTACACGACTCTGTCTGACAGCTGATATTGTTTTATTACATTCAATGGCTACTATGATGTTTCCAATGTTATTAGGTTACCAGATTTACACAGAAATGTGCCATTTTAGTTTCCAAAGCCCACTAATCTATTAGCCGCATGTTTCTAAAAGCTTGGTTGCATTGTATTTTGGCTGAAATCTCAAATATTTCTGAGCGGATTTTCAAAATTTTGGTATCATTAGATTCGTATGAAAATGAGGTATTTAAAAATGTTGGTGAACGATTAAATTCCCATTTAAAAAAACCGAGTTAGTGGGTAAAAATCACATTTAAAAATTTTAAACACCTTTAGAGAATTAAGTAATGCAATCATATTGCTCTTTTTATTTTTATAATAACGTAGTACACAAACTAAAATATATTTTGGGCACCACAGCACTCTGAATTCAGAAATAGATTTTTTAATAAAATTTTTAATGTTTATCAAAAAGTGACCAAAATGGATGTATTGTATTCAAAATTTCCTCTTGATTCCAAAAATGTAAAAATATATAGGGTGTTCCATTTAAAAATCGAAAGTTGTGGGCATTTCCGGTCAAACCGGATTTGCACCAAACTTGATTTTTTATTGAAAATATGGCATTTTAGTCGTGTAATAAGGCCTCCAAATTTCAATTTTCTATTCCAAATATTTTAGGAAATATAGGGGCGAGCGCAATTCGTGACTCACCCGGTATTCGTGGTCGGCTATGCCTAACTTCGATTCGTTAATTAGTTAAAAACTTGCAGGTCATACGCAACAAATTGGGTTTGTGACGTTTTGGCAATATTATTGTCTGACATATATGAAAATTCAAATTCTCTAACGGCAACCACAAAATTATAACGCTGCCCGCGTCACGTGTATTCTTTCACAGAGTTATGTTTTATGCAACTGTATTATTATTATATAAATGTTGTGATATCATGGCGTGCAACACAAACAGCAATAAATTATCAAATGAGCTTGTATGACGCGACCAGGATTATCGATACTTGTTCTTTGTGTACATTTTATGCACAACGTTGGTGTACCATGTTATCTGAAATATGAAACCATTTGACAAGTAAATTAAGTTTGCGTGAGGATAGTATGCAAATATGCGACATTAAATAAGTACACACACCGCTCAACTTATATTTATGCGACAAAATTCTATGCAATTATGCATATAATTTCAGAGGTTAATTACTTTTATCTGCTTTGAATAAATATATATTAAAAAATTAATTGTTAGCTTGTTATCTTCGTATTTTTTTTTATAAAAAGAGCTGCTGTGATAAATGCGCAAAGGTGAATTAAGTCATTGCTATTTCCATTACCACGCCAAATCTTTTATTTATTTGTATATTTATTGAAATATGAATTTCATTCCTGAATAATTAAGGTCGTTTGAATGAAAATTCAAAATCTTAATATATTGCTTCAGAATAATGGATTTATAGCGCCATAAATACTACCATATATTATTGAAATAAAGGCTGATTTAAAAATATGTATAATATGCTGATAGTCAATTAAAATCAATTCACTAACCGACAAACTTTAACTTCTATTTTATATCGTTAACCAAAACCACTTATTTGTATTGTATTGGTCCCAGCTACGCCTGACATAGTCCTAAAAAAAAATTGTTGACCCTAAAAAATGTAATAACTGACCTAACTCACATATTATGGTATAAGTTTAATAAAAAAAGCAATTAATTACGTCATTCGAAAGAATATTTGCCATTTTGATATACAGTGTGTCCCACTTTTCATATCTCGCTCACCTGATATCCGAATGTTATGAAATTTTGGTGGTGAATATATAGCTACGAAGTGAGTCTTTAGACATAACCACATTCGACTGTAGTCAGAGGCGTTCGATTCTATCATGGAAAAAGAGGGTCGCTTTTTGAAAAAAAAGTATTAGCGATTTTATTAGAGAAAAATTAGTAAAATATTCCTAATCAGCACCTTCAGAAACTCCGTTGTACAAGATTACATCGTTGTGTGTTCAAAGGCGTTTGAGATATGGGCCCTTAAAAATCAATATTTTTCAACTTAAAATAATTTGTATCTGTGAAACGGATTGTCATATGAAAAAAAGGTATTCTTTATTTTTTGTTCAGAATAATGTATTATACTAGCATGAAATGGTTCTACAAAAAAATTACTATTTTTTTAATAAGGCAAAAATTCTAATTTGTACAAACCTACCATGTTTTTAACAAATAATCTTTAATAAAGACCTAAGTAAGCCATGAAAACAAAAGTTATTGCAAGTGTCAATGTATTGTTGAAAGTCAATACTTTAATACGTTCAAAATTTAATGAACGATGGATTAATTTTTATGAAAATGGCTCAACGTTTAACAATGCAAGAAAAAGTGGAATTGGTTCGTTTAGTCGGAGATAATGCCAGATCATTTAGAGAAGCTGCTGATGAATTTAATTTACGGCATCCTGGCCGTCAGCCTCCCATTCGCCATAAATTGGTAGCAACCATTAATACAAATTTTAACAATGGAGGAAATGTATGTAAGTTAAGACCAAAGAATTATAATTTACAAAATCGGCAAATTCAAAACGAGGAACGCATTTTACAATATTTTAGAGAACATCCAAGATCTAGCATAAGGCAAGTAGCATTAAATCTAAATTTTAGTAAAAACATCGTTTGGCGTTGTCTGAAAAAACATAGAAAAAGAGCATTCAAACCAAAATTTCTACATACCCTAGAAGATGGAGATACATACAGAAGATTAGATTTCTGTTTTTGGGCCCAGGGTGAAGTTTTAAACAATGTTAATTTTCTGAAAAACGTCATATTTACTGATGAAGCAACATTCACTACCAATGGGGTAGTATGCTCTCAGAATTGCCGTTTTTGGGCTGACGAAAATCCCCACTGGTTTATCAGTACTAAAAGCCAATATGTGTTAAAAGTTAACGTTTGGTGTGGTTTATGGAAGGATCAGATTATTGGCCCTTTTTTCATTCCAAGATTGAATGGAGAAGCTTATTTAAATTTGTTGCAAGGATAAATTGAACCCTTTCTCAATAATCTGCCTCAAGATGTCAGAAGATGCTTGTATTATCAACTGGATGGTGCCCCGGCTCATAATGTTGCAAGTGGTTGGCTAGAAGATACTTTTCCAGGTAGATGGATAGGTTTAAGAAGTCAAGTTCAGGAGTTTCCCCCGAGGTCTCCAGACCTGACACCACTTGATTTTTATTTGTGGGCTCGTCTAAAAAATATAGTGTGTAAGAACAGACCACGTAGCCAAGATGAGTTAATGATCAGAATTAGACAGGCATGTGTTGAAATCACTCCAGCCGAGATTAGAAAAGTTGTACGGCATGTAAGAAAACGGATTGAACAATGTATTCGGAATAATGGTGGTTACATAGAAACGCAAAGAATTGTATAATTAAATTATTTGTTAGAAACATGGTAGGTATGGTATGTACAAATTAGAATTTTTGTCTTATTAAGAAAATAGTAATTTTTTTGTAGAATCATTTCATACTAGTACAATACATTATTCTGAACAAAAAATAAAGAATACATTTTTTTCATATGGCAATCCGTTTCATAGATACAAATTATTTTAAGTTGAAAAAAATTGATTTTTAAGGGCCCATTTCTCAAACGCCTTTGAACACACAACGATGTAATCTTGTACAACGGAGTTTCTAACGGTGCTGATTAGGAATATTTTACTAGTTTTTCTCTAAAAAAATCGCTAACACTTTTTATTAAAAAATCGACCCCCTTTTTTCATGATATAATCGAACTGAATACAGTCGAATGTGGTTACGTCTAAAGACTCACTTCATAGGTATATATTCACCACCAAAATTTCAAAACATTCGGATATCAGGTGAGCGAGATATGAGGGTGGCTCCATGAAAAGTGGGACACACTGTATATTTCAAATACATGTTAAATAATATTTAATTAGAATATAAGCTCTTTAATCCAAAAATTTATCATCCTTCTTGCGCTTCTTAGCCTGTCTCTTATAAGTTATTTCTGGAGCATCTCTTATACATGTCCAACAGTAGTCTGCTAACATCGCAGTAATCCATTTACTCTGATATCTTTTTGCCATATTTGGAATATCCTGGTGGAATTTCTCTCGAGAGGCTCATCTGCATCACAGTTTTCTGGGAAATAATCTAGATGTGAATGTAGCAAGTGGACTCTTAATGACGTATTGCATCCTAATTTATGATAGCAAGAAAGAAGATGGGAAACAAGGTTTTTATAGTTTTCTGTTCTTTTGTTACCGAGAAAGTGTGTTGCTACCATTTTAAAGAAATTCCAAGCAGCTTTTTCATTACCTTCTAGAATGTTGTCAAATTGAGCATCTTTGAAAAGGTACCTGATTTGAGGACCAACAGAAATTCCCTCTTTAATTTTCGCATAACTAAGTCTGAGAAATTATTGTTTCAAATAACTGAAAGCATGTCCTTATTTGTCCAAGTTTTTCATAAGCCCCAGTTTTATATGGAGTGGTGGCAGTATTACCTTTTGTGAATCAACGAATGGAATGTCAGTAACATTTTTTACTCCTTGTTCAAAACCCAGTCTTGGCGGCCAAATTTTTGTTTTGTAATGTTCTCGACTGTCCCACTCGCAAAGAAAACAGCAATACTTGGCATACCATTGCTGCATGCCAAGTAAGATAGCTATCACTTTTAAGTCTCCAAAAATTTACCACTTATACTTGTTATATTCTATAGTTTGTAGCAATACATGCATGCTACTGTAATTTTCTTTCATGTGGACAGCATGGGCGATTGGAATTGATGGCAATTTATTTTCATTGTGGAGTAACACAGCCCTTTTCTGGTCCGGTGGAGTTGGCTCGCCGGCTGGGTTTGGAGTCCGTGACACTGTTGCGGATTCCAGGATCTGGTCGGCGGGCGAACTTTGCCGGGTGGGTGAGTTCCCTCCCAGACGCGTCTCCGGGTGGCGGATAGGAGCAAGGCCAAGTTGCCGTGAGGCGACCTGGTTAGTGACGATTATAAGGGAGACCTCTCGGAGTAAAAACCGAGCATGGCTCCTGAAGACGTCGCCGCGGACCAACTCCCCAAGCCCGGTTGTAAGCTATCGTGACCTTGGCTGCGTGGCACTGGGGAAGCAGTGTCGCAAACGATGCCCTTGGGATACCTGGCGACCTCCCATTGTATATAGCCTTACCTCCATAAGCGGGCTCTGTGGGGGTGGACCTCCCTTCCCGCTTACTCGTGGTACCTATATGGACCAAAGAAATGAAAAACAAGGGAGGCTCCGCAAGGGGCCTCTCCAAAGGCCGAAAATGGGTGAGAGCTCCTTGAAGGGGAACTCCCCTGCTTCAGGTTTATTTTTCTTACAGATCAATTTGCATCGCAGCGCCGCGGCGACCAATTTACTTGGTCGCCAGGTGTCTGCGATGCAAACAGATGTCATCCTCATCCAGGAACCATGGGCTCAGCAAGGACTCATCAAGGGACTGGACAGAAGAAATGGGAATGTCTTCTATTGCACCACAGAGGACAGACCCAGAACCTGCGTGTATGTAAGTAAAAATCTTAAAACATGTCTAATGCCAAATTTCTGTTCTAGGGATCTGGTCGCAGTTAAGGTGAGCTCGACAAAGGAAGGGAGTTGTGGAGATCTAATCATCTGCTCGGCATACCTACCGTACGACTCACCCACCCCACCCCCATCTGAGGAGTTTAGGAAATTAGTGCAATTTTCAAAGGAAAAGCGGCTGCCTTTGGTCCTCGGGTGTGACGCCAATGCTCACCACACAGTGTGGGGCAGCTCGGACGTCAACCCGAGGGGCACGGCATTGCTGGAGTTTCTCTACGCTTCAGATCTGGAGATTATAAACAAGGGGAGCGCCCCCACGTTTGTAATCCAAGGAAGACAAGAAGTAATCGACCTAACTCTGAGCTCCACAACAGTGGGGAACAGAATAAAAGGTTGGAGGGTTATGTCGGAACCTTCCTTATCGGACCATCGATACATTCGATTCGTCCTGGAAAGGAACCGACCAGAACCAATTACGTACAGGAACCCCAGATCCACTGACTGGATCTCTTACACAAGGGACCTGCAAGTGAATCTGAAGGATGTGCCCTGTAAACCAAGAAACTCGCGAGAAGTGGAATCAGCAGCTCTTCAGCTGCAAACTGCCATTATCTCCGCGTTTGAAAAAAATTGCCCCTTACAAGTAACTAAAGGGGATAATCGCACCCCATGGTGGAATAAAGAACTATGTGGGTTGCGTAAAGAAACGAGGAGGTTGCTCAATAGAGCAACCTTTTCTGGCGAGCCAGCGGATTGGGAAACCTATAAGGAGTCCCAACGAAGGTACAAAAGCTTGATAAACAAGCAAAAAAGAGAGTGCTGGAAGGCTTTCTGTGGAACCATAGAAGGCCTACCAGCAGTAGCTAGACTACGTAAATCTCTCTCAAAAAGTCCATCGTCGCGGCTTGATTGCATCAGGCTTCCAGATGGATCTTACACAAACAATGACCGTGAGACAATTGAGTGTCTAATTGAGGCTCATTTTCCGGGGTCAGAGATTGTGGAAACTAAACCCCTGGCGACGGAACCCAGATCAACGGCTACTGCCGCAGACTGGAAAAAGGCGTCAGAGGTTGTAACACATGAAAGATTAAGATGGGCCATATCTACATTTGACCCATTCAAATCACCGGGACTTGACGGTATCTATCCGGCCCTAATACAAAAGGGCGCGGCTGTACTGCTAAGTCACCTGTATCATCTATTAAGATCTTGCCTAGCTCTAGGATGTATACCAACGTCTTGGAGAGAGGTCAAAGTGGTCTTCATACCAAAGACAGGTCGTATCATATATGACCAGACTAAGGCTTTTAGACCAATAAGCCTCACATCCTTTCTTTTAAAGATACTGGAAAGGTTGGTAGAAAGGTATATAAAAGATGGGGTATTGGCGCTATCACCAATCCACCCCAATCAACATGCATACCAGGCGGGGAAATCTGCAGAGACGGCCCTTCATCAGCTTGTTGTCAGAGCTGAGAAGGCGCTCGAGCAGAAAGAACTTGCCATGGTAGCGTTTTTGGATATCGAAGGAGCGTTTAATAACCCCACCTTCGAGTCTCTCTCTCAAGCAGTTGCGGACCGCAATGTGGATGGTACCATTATCAGATGGATATCGTCCATGTTGAGCACCCGCGACATCGAGATCACGCTTCGCAACGAGACGGTCAGGGCCAAGGTGGGCCGAGGATGTCCGCAGGGAGGGGTACTATCTCCACTACTGTGGAATCTTCTGCTCGACGGGTTACTGGCTGAATTGAACGAAGCAGGTTTCTATGCACAAGCATACGCAGATGATTTGGCTATCATGATTAGAGGCCAATTTGAAACAACTATTACAGGGCTCATGCAACGGGCTCTCAACATAGTTCAGGAATGGTGTAACAGACATGGGCTCTCTGTCAACCCTGGCAAGACGGAGCTAATGCTGTTCACTAAAAGGAGAAAAATAAGCGACTTCCAGCTTCCTTCTCTTATGGGCACACGTTTGTGTCTTTCCCGCACAGTAAGGTATCTCGGGGTAACCTTGGACTCCAAGCTGTCATGGAAGGACCACGTTGAAGCTCAAACGAGGAAAGCGTGTGCCTCCTTATGGATGTGCAAACGCATCTTCGGTCTAAAATGGGGAATAAGTCCGAAGGTTGCTCTTTGGACATACACCACCATGGTGAAACCCCTAATAACATATGCGGCACTAGTGTGGTGGCGCTGCCAGGAGCGCTCCACAATTAGGGCTCGCCTATGTCAAGTTCAAAGGCTAGCTTGCCTTGGAATTACAGGAGCTATCAGAACCACTCCAACGATAGCAATGGAGGCCATTCTTGGACTCACTCCCTTGCATATCGAGGTGGAACTGGAAGCTAAAAAGGCAGCAAATAGACTGTTCAAAAATGGAATGTGGAATGGGACTGGCCGGGGATGGGGGCACACAAAGGCCCTGGATCTGCCGGTAAGGGACCGGGTCATCACCCAAGCGGAGGATGACCGGTGTCTCCCTGTCTATAATTTCACTATTCCATACTCAGCGGTGTTTCCCAAACTAGAGGACTGGGAGCGCGATAAAAACCGTCTTCTGAGTCCCAAAGGTCTCGAGTGGTACACAGACGGATCTAAGACTCAGGAGGGAACTGGTGCTGGCATACACGGCTGCAAACCAAGGGCTCGTATATCGGTGCCACTTGGTAGGTATCCTAGTGTATTCCAAGCAGAAGTATATGCCATATTGGTGTGTGCAAGCGAGAATCTCAGGAGAGGTATCGCTAACAAACATATTTATATATGTAGCGACAGTCAAGCAGCCTTGAGGGCTCTTGTGTCAAACAAAGTGACCTCAAGACTAGTTTTAAACTGTCGGAATATTTTGACAGAACTGTGCGAACACAACTCTGTCAAACTCATATGGGTGCCCGGTCACAGAGGTGTGGAGGGCAACGAAGAAGCAGACCGATTGGCGGGAGAAGGAGCAATAACTCCGTTTCCTGGCCCTGAGCCAGCCTTCGGTTTGCCAAGAAGTCTGATTCAATCAGAGTTACGAGACTGGGCCACTGCAAGGTTCAGCAACTATTGGACTCAGGCCCCTGGAATGAGGCAGTCGAGGCTCCATATAAAGGGGCCCTCGACTGACTCAACCATTAAGTGGCTGCTTGGGCTCGATAGAGAAAAAATGAGACGGATAGTAGGCCTATTAACAGGACACTGTCCTCTGAACAAACATCTTCACACAATGGGGTTGAAAAACAGCCCTATTTGTAGGATGTGTGGAGTGGAGGATGAAACCACCACTCATATCCTATGCAATTGCGCACCCTTAGGTGCGTTAAGGTATAGGCATCTCCAAAGGCAATTTTTACAGCCGGAGGAGTTACGGGATCAACCATGGAATAGACTGCTCTCCTTTGCGGAGAGCACTGGTCTCTTCTAGAAGATCCCACATGACGCGAATGCACAATGGGCCGACAGGCCTGAGTGCTGCGGATTTCACAGATCTGCTCGCGCGATAATAATAACACAGCCCTTTAGACTAAGTTTCAAGGCGTCAATAGAATGTCTCCAGTCACTAGGATCATGGGGAATGTATAAAGCAGTCATTAAACCGTTAATGTCCTTGCAGGCAACCAACTCACTTTCCATTTTGAAAAGAGGTATAAAATCTTTTTGGCAACTTCGATACATGGAAACTTTAACATTCTCTAGTAGTAAATTCCATTGTTGTAATCGAGATGTCAAAAACTCCGCTTTCGTCTTGGACAGATTAAGGTCTCTTATAAAATCTTTAATTCGCGTTGATTAATTTTGTGCGGTTCATCACCGGACACTTCGGCAGATAAATCGGGATCTTGTGATGTTGATAGCTGGACTAAGTCGTCATCTACATTATCATCTGATTGTTTATCAGAATCAAGGCGGTATTCTTGAGGTGGATTAGGAATAGGTAGTTCATCGCTATAGGGCACCGGGCGAATGGCAGATGGTAAAATTGAGATATTGTATTACCATCCTTTTTTTCTTGTTAATACCGTGTTTAGTAGAAGGTATCACGCAAAAATAACAATAGGTAACATGATTTTCGGGTTCTCGCAAGATCATGGGCACGGCAAAAGCCATTGAACGTCCTCTTCCAGTTAGCCAACTGCAAAGATTATTCGCACAATTGCTGCAATATGTATGAGGTGCGCATTTTTTGTCTTCATCTCCAGTTGTACAACCAAAATACAACTGGTACGCCTTCGTAATTTTGGGAGAAAAATTGCATTTTTGACGCGCCAATGTCACTTCACCACAAATATAACAAAAGTTGTTAGGGGTATTTACACAATCTTGTGGCACATTTTCAAAATAGCACTATTTACTTTCGAAAATGAACGTTTCATGCACAAGGAACAAATACGACTACCTAAGAATGAATATTAGTTTTAGTGACAAATAAAGTGGTAGGTAGTTTATACGATCAGTATAGTATGTGTATTGTTCGTAGAATTCTAATTCTACCTGTTAGTTGTAATAGGACCGCCCGTAAACTAGGGTTTATACCTACGTTACATTATGTTACCTGCATTGGGAAAACCAGAGCCAACTTGAACTTTTGCTTTTTATATTGTTATTTAGCATGACGAAGTTACTAAGAATTTGCCATTTTTACTTCCAATACATGTAGGCTGTCGGCTAGTGTTAACTTCTTCTTCATACTTTTGAGCCACGCATTATTCTAGTTGATCTCCATTTGCTGTATAGCATGTTTAACAGTATCAAGCCATCATCTATCGTGGCCACTTGCTACGCGCACAGCCTCAGGAAAACTCTTTCCCAACAGCACCTTGGTGATATTGTAGGTAAACGTAGTATCGTGCGTCTGAGGGACACGCCGGAAATTTATAAGAGACAGGCGCCAGCCATGCCTTGGCACCGATATCTAACTATATCCATCGTCAACAGGGATTCTAGTAACTCTTACGATGAAAATAAAGATTATACTTACTACGGTTGCTACAGTCTGCTTTCCGACGTATTTCTGTTGTCTGGCGGTGAGCTTCTGATCAGATCTTAAAAAACCGCTGCCTAAGGAATCACTACTTCCACATCCAGATTTTCCTTCCAAGTCTCTTTAAAGGTAAACCTCTTGACTATAGTTGCACTTTCGTATACGAAAATAATTGGTCATAGATTTTTAATAATATTAGGGACCGATGTCATAAAATAACTTACAGAATTTGGAAGCTTCTAGTAAAATAATTATAAAGATTTCCTTAACAAAAAAAATGTTATACGAGATTTTCCTTCAGTAACTGTTAGTGGAGGGATCATACATCACAAAACCACAAAAATCAGTTCCGGAGGGTACCGCACAACCCCCCAAATAACCACCCCTTCGGTGAAAAAAGCCTTATTTTACTGACAACTCGTTAACCGCTGAAGATATATAAAAAAAATTGCTCGTCATAAAAAAGTAAGCATGACTAATAGCCTAAAAAGAATCCTCTTGTAATATTCTTCTGTATGCCATGGTTTTCGAGAAAGTCGATGTTGACAAAAATAGCGAAATTTGTATTTTTAATGCGCACGAATTTTCGTTTATTTAAAATTTTTTGCGCGCGGCCTCTAGAAAAAATTGGATTGCTCGAAAACCAAACATGCTAGGAGAAAAAATCAAAATGGGCTTTAAACGTATTATAAAGTACTGTTTTGTGTTTCCATTTTTGACAGCTATTGATATCTATTAGTATATAAAAATAACAATATAATATAGTTACCTCTTAATTCTTTGCACTTTTAAATATTCACAGGCCACAGCCCAAAAGTAACCGACTTTAATATAAGTTATAAACGTATTATATTTTAGTTCAAGGTAGTAGTACTTCAATGCAGAAAAAGTTGGTAATAAAAATATTCATATCTACAAATTTACGAGAATGTTGAATTTAGCCATATTTTGGCCAATTTTTATTGTTTCCTAAAAATAAAAAAGGACCCAAACATCTTGAAAATTTAGCTCAATATTTTTTTTCTTTGAGTTTATGTATCATACAACTATTTTTTCTAATCATTTAGTAGTTAAAAAATTGTATTAAAAAAATATCATGAAAAATTTAATATAAAGCCTTTCTTTGATTTATTTTGGCTAAATTTAACATGCTGCTAAATTCATAAATGTGAATATCTTTATTCACTACTTTTTCTGCATTAGAGTACTAACTTGAACTCAAAAATAATACATTTATAATATATATTATAGTCAGTTATTTTTTATGGACCTGTGAATAGTTAGATGCACAAAAAAGCAAGAGATGACTATTTCGATTTTTCATCCTAGCTTGTTTGGTTTTCGAGCAATTAAATTTTTTCTATAGGCCGCGCGAAAAAAATTTCAAATAAGAGAAAATTCGCGCGCATTAAAAATACAAATTTTACAATTTTTGTCAATACGGATTTTCTCGAAAATCATGGCATATACAAGAAAATTAAAAGAGGACTTTCCTTTTAGGCGATTAGTCAAGCTTTCTTTTTTATGATGAGCAATTTTTTTTATATCTTCAACGGTTAACGAGTTATCAGTATCTAGTTACCAAAATTCATCAAATTCAGAAGTTTTACAACAACGACGCTAGGCGTCGGTCGGCGTTGAGACGTAAAAATGTAAAAAAATAGATTTAGATATCAAAATTTATCAAATACACAAGTTTTACAAAAACAACGCAGGGCGTCGGTCGGCGTCGAGACGTAATAATGCAAGAATTTGAATCTATGAATAAAAATGTATCAAATATCTCAATTTTATTTTATCAACCTCTTTAATAATGGCGTAGGGGTGGTGGGGGTTGAAAAATATTATAAAAAATCTGAGGCCTTGACTTTAAGTACATACACCGAATTTTAAGATTCTGTACTCTTATCAGATTGCATTACTTATTTTCCCCTATTTACCCTTATTTAACCCCCAACCCTTCAACGGAATAAGCCCAAAATATAATCTAGTTCCAGATGTCATTATAATATATACGTATACCAAATTTCAAGAGAATATCTCAATTTTATTTTGTGAACTCCTTTAATAATGGAGTGGGGTGGCTGTGGGGGGGATGAAAAATATTGCAAAAAAAATTTGAGACCTTGGCTTCTAATACGTACACCAAATTTCAAATTTTTGTACCCTTACCAGCTTGCTTTACTTATTTCCCCCTACTTACCCTTATGTACCCCCCAGCCTTTCACCGTATATGTTCAAAAGACAATCCAGTTCCAGATCTCGTTATAATATATACGTGTACAAAATTTCAAGTCAATATCCTAAACCGTTCCGGAGAAAACGTGCGGACAAAAAAGTTACAGGCAAGACCGACCGACAGACAGAAATTTTTTTATCGCTCTGAAAATCATGCAAACTTTAGACGATCTTATTATCTACAGTTCGGAGAACTCATAGAAAAATAAGTCTTCTACCTCCGAACATATTTGAGATTTATACACAAAATTAGGTACACCGCCTGGGCTATAGACCCTTCCAGAGAAAATTTGCTCACAAAAAGTTACAGGCAGACCGACAGAAAGACAATTTATTTTCGCTCAAATTTAAAATCTCGACGTTTCATGACATTTTAGACCTATTTCAACAAAAATAATTTTCGAAAATGTTTTTTCCCGATTGCTCTACTTCCATTCCCCTACGTAGACATGCATATGTGGAAGTAATAAATGATTTTATTATTTTGTTAACGAATATTTGAATTTGAATTTGAATTTACTTCATTACTGTCTTTCAAGTGAAAGACATGATTTACTGCTTCCTTTAGTTTCCTTTAGAAGTAATGGTAAGAAAATGTACCATAATATCGATACTTGCTCTGTTTTTAACATACATCCCTGTAAATCATATGCGAATCTGTCAGGTTTGCAAGATTTAGTACCAATTTTTAAATTAACCCATAAATCTAGTGAGAGAATACAGGAAGCATATTCTCTGTATAAAGTTGATTTTTTTTAGCGGAGAAAATAAAATAGCTTTTTTACGCCGTTATCTTAAAGGAAAAAAGTTTTAGAAGCCACTCCGAGATTTTCCCTTAGGGTCATGAAGTTTATTTGAGGTAACCGAATTCTTTAACTAGTTTGACCACATTTATGTCAGTTAAATTTGCAACAGGTAATACCAAGCATGTGTACAATGGTATAATACTTGTCATATTTGATGTTACATAATCCTAGAAAATTATAACGAATATAAGGTAGAGTGCAATGAGTAAACTTTGTACTCGAGCATTGCTGATTGACAATAATTGCCAATAATTACCTAGTCATAATTTTATTCTATACAGCTTACTTCGTAATGTCGTCATTTATGCTTCGAATTTTTTCCATAAAATAAAAGCCATTATGAAAGAAGGAATTAAGCAAAGTGAAAATATATTTTGTAAATTTTTGTTAAAATGAGAAATTGGAAAAATTTCCCAAAATGATTAAGGAATTTAACAAAAACAAACTTAAAAATTATTTGATACACAACCATACAGAAATAAGCAAATTGTCTTACATGTCAAAAGTTGGAAAATATGACATTTCAACTTCATTCGACAACTGAATCTGAATTGTGATATTTCGGGTTGGAAAGTGATATTGCAGGCTGGAAAGTGGCCACTTTCTTACTAGTCGAGTGTGCCTGGGATTTTCCCCAAAAATTTTCTATACCATTTGAGTTAGCCACGGATTTTTATAGGAAAAATTCTGCTGAACAAGATTTTCTTATGAAAAATTTTCCTAAACCGCGAGCTTAATTGTCAAATAATTGTTTAAACAATTTTCTTTCTTGCTTCTATTTAATAAAATGAAAACGGTTCGACGGATCCGACAAAATCCTAATTCAATCGAAAGATATTTTCAATACGCGTCGTTTGGTTCTAGGCACAACTCATTTTGTCAATCCATTCATTTGTTATAGCCAAAATAAATTTCTTAATTAACACATTGATTACTCCGAAACTAGTAAGATCAGGATAATATTTTTTTCAAAATACATGACTTTTATACCAAAGAATATACCGTTATCTCAGCACTTTTTCATTGTTTAAACAATTGACATAATTTGTTGATTAGCAAATAACTTCTTGTTCGAAAGTTTGATCGACTTCAAACCAACTTTAAACGATAAATATTGATGTCGGGCATAACCCCCATAGAAGTCTGCACGAATGTAACTTTTTGCTTTCGTTTATTTAAAATTTAAATTAATTTTGCAAATTTACATATGGAATATCTCGGCTCTGGGTAAGCGTATCGAAATGGGGTTTTGTGCATATGAAAGTGCTGGGCAAAAAAGAAATTTTGAGACCAGAAAGAACTTGATCGGATAACTGGAATCGGAAATAAAAGTGATATTGCATGAGAGGCTCTAATTTGTTTATTAACAACTTAACTTTTTGGACACGTGGTTTGGTGCAAATGAAAACTAACAAGTTTTTCCACCAACCACAGACAGTTCTACAACAAATATTCAATCCCTGAAGAGTTATATGCGTTTTTGACCCTTAAGAAATCTCTCCCACAACGTGGAAATAGTAAAATTTGACTCCAATGGGGTGGCGGGTTCGATCCTCGGTGCGGCCAAATTTTTTTTTTCATCAAATTTGCTTTTCTTTCATGGAACCAAGTATTTTTTATGATAGTAAATGTTTTTACTTTCTGAGAAACTTTTAATAACGTCGCAAATATTTGTTTTTGTAATTTTCATTAAATAAATGCCTATCTTGCAACAAACATATGATTGTTCTTGTCCAACAAGGGTTTGTCAGTAGTTTCTGTTTTTTTTTACTACTTTTTGTGAAAGAGAAGGCTTGTTTTACTTTATTTGAGGGGGTGCCTGTCAAAAAAGACCAAAAATAAAATAATAATGCCATTAAAATAGTTAAATCTTTTGATTCTTTCTAATTTACAAATAACAAAGTGTGTGTTTTTTTCATGAGACGTGAAATTTTTTCCATTATAAGAAAAAAGTAAAAAATAATTTTTTCTTTTAATTTTTGGTCTTTTTTCGACAGGCACCCCCCTCAAATAAAGTAAAACAAGCCTCCTCTTTCAGAAAAGTAGTAAAAAACTCAAAAACTACTGACAAACCCTCGTTGGACAAGAACAATCATATGTTTGTTGCAATATAGCCATTTATTTAATGAAAATTGCAAACAAAAATTATTTACGTTTTTAAAAATTTCTCAGAAAGTAAAAACATTCATTATCATAAGAAATACTTGGTTACATGTAAAAACGCAAATTTGAAAAAACTGCCCGCACCGAGGATCGAACCCGCCACCCCATTGTGCGTCAAATCTTACTATTTTCACGTTGCGGGAGAGATTTCTTTAAGGGTCAAAAACGCATATAACTCTTCAGGAATTGAATATTCGTGGTGGAACTTTTTGTAGTTAATGGCGAAAAAATTATAGTTTATGAATCATTATTTCTGATTAATAAAAGAAATAGCACAGCTCCATTAAAAAAATTCCATAGGACCCCTACGGAAATGAAAATGAAAATGAAATTCCGTTTAAAAAAAAAAAAAAACTAAAAATACTGGTACCAATCAGTAATTCAAACAACTATTTTCTGCTTTACAGACAAGTCTACAACCTTACTAATAATTTCTATAGCCTACTTGGTATTTTTCTTACATCGCATTCATCTGACGCGGCCATTTTGAAAATATTAAAAAATTCTTCGTATCTCACTTATTTTTTGGAATTTTTTACATCTGAGGAGACTGTTGCACTTAAAAATTTATGCTTAATGAGAAAGTATCAAAAAAATATGGTCATTCCATTTAAGAAAAAAAAGTTGATGTAACTTCCGGTTCAACCGGAAGTGATATTTTCATTCCTGTTAGT
Organism: Stenurella melanura; assembly: GCA_963583905.1. NCBI lineage: Eukaryota > Metazoa > Arthropoda > Insecta > Coleoptera > Cerambycidae > Stenurella > Stenurella melanura. Next base: position 140,355,329 of record OY757311.1, read on the forward strand.
CTGAAAGTAGCCTATTATCGTCTGATTTATTTGCACCGAAAACCAAATTTTTAAATACAAAAACAACCAAAATATTGGGGGCGTACATTGACTCGTGGCCACCCGGTATATGTGTATAATATGATATTTAATCTCTCACTGTGCGATATCAATATAATATAAGCCCTTGTAACGTGCCTTGTAGAAATTCAAGGGTTAATAAAACGTATTATTATTATTAATTAGTACATTTTTTATGATCTCGTTCTCCAGTGCGTAGCAGTTCCTGAAGCATTGGACTATTAGTAACAAACTGCCCACCTGGTATGTATTTCACAATTTTTCAGAAAAGTCCAACATTAACCTAGTTCTCGACGGTCACGTCTGGCAAACATACACTCCAGTCGCATATGGGCTCGTTCGAACACCCTGTTATGGCAGGCAGTGGAGAGTGATTCACTGCAGGATCCAGCAGGACTATATAATAGCACAGACCCGACCACGGCGCGGCGTACAAATACAACTAGCACTCCCTTGAGAATCGAGAAAAAATACTTTACCTTTTTGCCGAAACCCAACTTATTATATAGCCTTTTGGGTCTCTTTAAAGTTATTGGGGTTTTTCGGCAGGTATTTTATTAATAAGGGACAGTATATGTGAGGCTATTACGGGATTGATCCCGTCCGTTCCCAACTGCTTTTATTAATTCTCTTCGTATTTATAGTATATTTATAAGGAATAAAATTCATCGAAAACTGAATTAATCGTTTTCAGTTAGTATTCAGACTATGTCCTGAATTAAATAAAGTTCATATGTGTATATATAATTTTTATATTTGTATAGTGTAATAAAAATATATACAAACTTTTACATAAATATGTGTTAAATAAATCATTTTCTTAAGTTTTATGTTTCTCTAAAACAACGGGTATTTCTACTAATATTTGACTTAAAGTTGTATTTATTTATTTATTGTTATATACATTTACCAAACCAAATAATATTGAGGGCATTGAATTTCTATTAATTAATTTACATTTTTCTTTATCTATAAAAAAAACGCTACCTAAGGAATCATTACTTCCGCACTCAGATTTTTCATCCAAGTCACTTTAAAGGAAACATCTTAACTATATTTGTACTCTAGTATCTGGCAAATTATTGGTCATAGAATTTTAATAACAATTGGGGCAGAAGTCATAGAAAAATTTGAGTCGGTGGATTCTACCAAATGCGTTAAAAATTACTCTTATTAGCTTGCTCTACTTATTTGTTAGGATATACATCAAATTCCAAGTTCCGATGCTCTTACCAACTTGCTTGACTTATTTCTCCCTATTTATCCCTATTTCATCCCCAACCCTTCAACCGAATCACCTCAAAATACAATCTAGTTCCAGGAGTCGCTATAATACATACGTGTACCAAATTTCAAGTGAATAACTTGAACGGTTGCTGAGAAAACACGCGAACAAAAAAAAAAAAGTTACAGCCCGACAGACAGACAGACAGACAGACCGATGGAAAGTTTGTTTTCACTCAAATTGAAAATTTCGACATTTTATGACATTCTAAGCCCATTTCAACAAAAAAATATTTTTAATTGAAATTGGAAAATACGATTACTATACTTAAGTAATTACTTCTATGTATTTAGTCCGCTTTTTGACTTATTTTGAATTTCTGTGTGTCTGACAGAAAATCTAGCTCAAAAAGAAAATAGGACGTGGTTTGAAGGAACAGATATAAATTGTTTAAAATTCTGGAAATAAATTAAAAGATGTAGTAGATTATTTTCAAAATGAAAAATAAGAATTCTGCTATGCATCTCGCATAATTCTTATTTAATGTCATTTGTCATTTATGTACGGGTATCTGGAAGCAGTGGTATATTTTCATTTTCTTCTCCATTGACTTGATAAAAGAAAATTAGAAAATTTTCGATAATTTGAAGCAGGAGAAAAGCCCCTTTGGAAGTCATAATTCTTGACAAATCAAGTCGTTAGTGTAATGGGTAGGGAACTTGCAGCAAACGCCTCCAGATCTACATCTCGTAAGTAAAGACATATCGTCTGTTTGTCGCCTTAACAGTTGGTGTCACTGAGGAGTAAAGAAAAATGAATAAACCGGGGATGATATTTCTGCCATTAACTGGTAAGTTCTCGATTTTGTTATCTGTATTTTTCGTTAAATCCCTCATGTGCAGTTGTTTATATTATGCACAACGGTACCAATTTAGTATCTTACGATTATGTATTTTTAACGTGAGTGGATGCCTTTTTTGTATATCGATGAAATATAAAACTAATGTCAGTTGCTGGTAGAATTCCTTCAGCTCTACCTTTGAGAAAATTATGTTAAATCGGCTAACATATAATAAACCCCTGCCTAAGAAATTACTACTTCCACATCCAGATTATCCATCCAGGACTCCTTAAAAGAAAACATCTTGAGTATATTTGCACTCTAGTAAGTGAGAATAATTAGCAATAAAATTTTAATAATATATTTGTGGCAGATGTCATCAAAAAATTTGAAAAGTTGGCTTCTAGAATATACGCCAAAACTGAAATTTCTGGATTCTTACTAGCTTGCTGTACTTATTTCCCATATTCTCCAAAGCCATCAACCACCCTTTCAATGGAATTATCTCAATCAGATATCATTACCCTAATTTAACCCCCGACCACTGAACGAAATTATCTCAAAATATAGTCTAGTTTTAGGTGTGGTTATAATACATACGTGTACCAAATTTTAAGGGAATACCTCAATTTTATTTTGTCAACCCCTTTAATAATGGAGAGGGGAGGGGGTAAAAATATTTTTCAAAAATATGACGTCTAGGCTTCTAGTATACTTGTTTCTGCGCAGATAAACCACGTCTTGTCGTAGAACAATATAGGGCATTGGTCCATCGCTTGACCGTGACGAGTTGAGAACAGCGCGAGCGCACCCATTCTGCTTTTAATAGCGTAGCTGTTTAGACGTGTGGGAATAAAATAAATTAATCTGAATTTCGTTATTAAAATGCCGTGTGTTTATACAGCTGCAGAAAAAGTGCAAATTGTGAAGTGGTACTTCGGGGGCCATTCCACTGATGACACAATAAATTTATTTATTGTGGTATATCAAAACAGACCAATCCCCTGAGCTAGCATAATTTTATACATTATTAAAAAATTTGACAATTTCGGATGTGTCGTGAATTATTGTAAAAAATGCTGTCAACCCGAACCCGATCATCAACAAATGAGCGAAGAACGTGAAATTCGCGAAACTAATGTCTGTGCACTTGTTGAAACTAGAGAACCTTGTTCTAGTAGACAAATTGCTGATGAAGTTGACATGAAGGAAAGAACTGTAAGAAATATTTTGAAAAGAAATGGGTACAGCTGTTTTAAAGTTCAAATAACTAGCAAGAAATATTTCCCGAGGACAATTTCAAACGGATGGAATTTTGTGAAATCATGATAAATAAAGTGAACGAGAATGAAAACTTCTTAAAGAAGATATTGTTTACAGATGAATCATCCTTTTCATTACATACGAAACACAATCCATCCGTAGTACGATATTGGTCTCGAGAATATAAACATTTGAGTATTGCTGTGCGAACTCAGTATCCTCAAAAGTTGTGCGTTTGGACGGGAATTTTAGACAGTCATATTATAGGCCCACTGCTAGTCGATGGCAATTTAAATCGCAATAAATATTTAGAGCTTTTAAAAAACCAAATAATTCCTGCAGTTTAAAATCTTCCTGTCAACTTTGACGACATTTTGTTTCAACAAGATGGCTGACCAAGTCACAATACCTTAACTGTTATTAATTTTCTGGAAAGAACATTTCCCAATCGTTTAATAGCTACGAGGGGAATCATAAAATGACCCCCCAGGTCACCTGATCTAGCACCCCATGATTTCTTTCTGTAGGGCTTTTTAAAGGAAACCGCGTACAAACATGCGTTTGAGCGAGCCAATAATTTAGTTGAATTACGGGAAAAACTAATCCAACTTTATGCAAGCATTACTCCAAATCAACTCAATGATATGAGAGGTTCATTGTATAATCGGTTTGGCTATTGTTTGGCGCAAGAAGGTGGTTTTTTTGAATCCTTGCTTGATTAATTTACTGTTTGATAATTATTAGTTGATTTTAGTTTCTGAGGGTTATTTAATTTTATTTTAATGTTCTATTTTTGCAATTTAATAAGAACAATTTATTTTTTGATAATTATTAGTTGATATTAGTTACCGAGTTATTTAATTTTATTTTAATGTTCTATTTTTATTTCGGTTTTAATAAGAATTATTATTTTATTCCCATATCATTTATGGCTAAAAAAGAAACTGCAGAAATGCTTTCAATAGAAGAAATTATTTGCGAAAAATGTGACAAATAACTTCTTCGCTTTTGACGCAGACATATTTTCTCGTTTCGTATAGAAATTATTACCTACGTTCGCATCCATCCTTAGTTCATGCTGTACTAAATTCATTCATAAATTCAGTTCATTGTGTGTCTCTGCTTTCACGATTTATTAACTAGCGGGGCGTGGTCAATTACATCGTTATTCCTATAACCTAAACTGCTTTTTCCGAATCTGTATATACCAAATCTCAGTGCTCTTACGAGCTTGCTTCACTTATTTTCCCTTATTTACCCCTATTTAACACCCAACCCTTCACCGGAATTAGCACAAACCGACACAAACCGACAGATAGGCCGACATACAGATAGAAAAATTTTTTCCGCTCAAATTTAAAATCTCAACGTTTTATAACATTCTAAGCGTATTTTAACAAAAAAAAAATTGAAATTTTTTTACGATTACCTTCTATATTTCCACTGAACTACGTGGATGTGGAAGTAAAAGTTACGGTCTTGTTCCATATTTAAAGCAGGTACCTTATTATTGTCTGCAACATAGTACTCGGTGTAGGAATCACACTTGATTGTCTTAAAGAGCCTTTTTTTTAATTTTCCAGAATACGTAAATGTTTTGCAATTGTCTTTAATAACATGGTTGACATATTCGTCAAACATTAGCTGATAATTTATATAATCTTGAAACAATAGTATCGTACATTATTGCCCTTTATTTTAGATCTTTAACACGTTTCTCTCGAGCTACTTCACACTCAAAAGGCATATCTTGTTGGTGAACTAATGTCAAACAACGTTACACTATTTATCCCAAGTGATTTTAGAAAATAGTTTCTCCAGAATGCTATCCGTTATGCGGACTCCTGAACTACATTGCAAACAATTTATTTAAGATGTCGATATATCGTGTCTGTTTAGTACAGCATCACACCATTTTACGGGCGAATTTCCAGTACTAGTTAAATAACCACGTCTCTTTACCATTCAGATTCTTTAGTTTACGTGTGGAGGCATGTCTTTAGGTTTACTAATCTGGGTTTATGTGTTCTCCTAAATTAAATGAAACGCTGTTGCCGTGCGGAAATACATTTACACGTTAAGGTGGGTAAGAAAATCTATTACATCCACATTTTCCAAAATTCGTGTAACAATTTTACTTTTGATGGCAGACTATTATGATCAAAAATAAATATTGAAATACAAACATTAAGTTGTCGCAAGTGCTACTTATTTACTACACAATAACTTTATAATGTATTAGACATATTCATTTTCAGCTAGAATAATAATTTGAATGAAAATCCCAAGGCAGGTCAATTCTTGTTCCTAGTTGAACATATTGTGAAACAGAACTCCAACGTACAAGGTGGTCCATATTAGACTTCCGACCAAAATTTTGATATAATTATACCGGTTGCAACACAGTTACAACATATCAAGGTGTATTCCGAACACATTATGAATTTACTGGAAAATCCAGAGGACGTGAGCTTTTACTGTAACGAGGTGAATTTTTCATTGCCAAAAGTGCAAACTAAATTAATAATATACTTCGTTATTTGCCCCGTTTACGTTCGAACATATGTTAAAAATAATTGCTACAGATTTCTGCTAAATGTAGCTAGTTGAAACTGAGAAACAGATTTCTACTTTAAATAGGAAATGTGATAAACCTGGCCGTGAGAGGGCTGTCCGTAATATTAACAATAATTACAAAAATTGGAGCTGAGGGCGTTGGTGAGTCAGCCGTTGGTTTCTTTTCGACGTTTCTTTATTTACACCGATAAGACTAATTCACCAAAATGCATGTTTTAAAGCAATAATTTTAAAATAAATTCCGACTAAATGTATCAGAACATAATTATTATTTTCCGACTTAGACAAATAAATCTTAATTTGAAGTTAAATATTATCAAAGTAGGTGTGTTCGAATTAGGACCTGTTAGATTCTCCCGATTTCATCCAAATAGCTATATTCTTAAGCATTTCCAGAGGGAAAAAGAACATAGATGATATTTCGAGTGAAAACCAGAATACCGTTTACCGTTTATATTATTTAGATTGAGACCATTTGTGATGGTACCGAGATAAAATAATATCTGTCGTTCTACCAAATGTGTAGAAATTGTAATTACCGTGTATTTTATTTTAACTATTTCGTATTTAAACGAATTAAAATAAAACATGTCATCACAAAACAATTTTTGTGAAATTTGTTCTACTGAGAGAGTAGAACTTTTAGTTTATCGTTTATGTTGTTTCCAATATTTCGTACTGATACGAACTGAAACAAAACTCATTACTTTGAAATAACTTTTTAGAAATTTATTATAGTCCGGGATGGGAGAATAAAATCTAGGCTACCGTAAATAAATTAATCATCTTTATATTCTGACACATAGAAATTTTCCGCATCAACTCCGACAAGATCTCATGTAGCCGAACCGAAATTTACTTGCAACAGGCTGCGTTAGAAGGCTAATGTGAGACCTTTGCCCCACATAAAAATTGCAAAGGTGGCGCTCGAGATAACCCAAATATAGCTCAGCGCTAAACTGACGCTTCCGCTTGTCTATGGGCTAGGCAACCGGAAGAGAGCACGTCACATTACTGGCTTAAAAAAAGTAAAAATGTATCACTAATAATAGAGGCCTTCTAATTTTTAGAAATATTGATTTAAAGTGGTAAAGATACTGTTTCATTGCTATTTACATACCACAACAGAATTCGAATAATAGTTACATTGAGTTATTTAGCGTTTTACAGAATGAAATAAATAATATATATTTCAACGACAATACCCCGGTACACGCCCATGACCAGATAATTCACTGTGAAGAGTAAACATTAAAGCAAACGTACAGTGGGAAATTATTTAAACGAAGTTTATAAACAGGTGGATTGGAAGACGTGGAACTCTTGAATGACCACGTTTGTCTCCCGATTTGACCCTCTTGGTTACTTTGTATGGAGCTATTTATAATAACAGATGATTTGTATAAACTCTTTTTGGAAATGGCGAATGCGCCGGTGATTATAAAATATTTCTAATATTTTACTCCTATATCTGCCTACTTCCCTACTTTGTTCCTGATGATATTGTCGATAACTTCTCCTAGATTGTACCTTTGACATCAATTAAAACTTTGCTAAAATACGCTACGTTAGTAATTTCTAAATGAAAGAGACAGTTGTACTTGGCACCAACAAGAATGCCACACAGCATTATTCACGTACAAGGAAAATTATTTAAACGGAGTTTATAAACAGGTGAATTGGAAGATGTGGAACTCTTGAATGACCATGTTTCTCTCCCGATTTGACTCATCTTAATTACTTTGTGTGGAGCTATTTATAACAGATAATTTGTGTTGAAAAATGGCGAATGCGCCGGTGATTATAAAATATTTCTAATGTTTTACTCCTCTTTCTGCCTACTTCCCTACTTTGTTCCTGATGATATTGTCGATAACTGCTCCTAGATTGTACCTTTGACATCAATTAAAACTTTGCTAAAATACGCTACGTTAATAATTTATAAATGAAAGAGACAGTTGTATTTGGCACCAACAAGAATGCCACACAGCATTATTCACGTACAAGGAAAATTATTTAAATGAAGTTTATAAACAGGTGGATTGGAAGATGTGGAACTCTTCAATCACCACGTTACTCTCCCGATTTGACCCATCTTGGTTACTTTGTTTGGGGCTATTTATAATAACAGATAACTTGTGTTGAAAAATGGCGAGTGCGCCGGTGATTATAAAATATTTCTAATATTTTACTCCTCTTTCTGCTTACTTCTCTACTTTGTTCCTGATGACATTGTCGATAACTGCTCCTAGATTGTACCTTTGACATCAATTAAAAGTTTGCTAAAATACGCTACGTTAATAGTTTCTAAATGAAAGAGACAGTTGTATTTGGCACCAACAAGAATGCCACACAGCATTATTCACGTACAAGGAAAATTATTTAAACGAAGTTTATAAAAAGGTGGATTGGAAGATGAGGAACTCTTGAATGACCACGTTTCACTCCCGATTTGACCCATCTTGGTTACTTTCTTTGGGGCTATTTATAATAACAGATAACTTGTGTTGAAAAATGGCGAGTGCGCCGGTGATTATAAAATATTTCTAATATTTTACTCCTCTTTCTGCTTACTTCCCTACTTTGTTCCTCATGACATTGTCGATAACTGCTCCTAGATTGTACCTTTGACATCAATTAAAAGTTTGCTAAAATACGCTACGTTAATAGTTTCTAAATGAAAGAGACCGTTGTATTTGGCACCAACAAGAATGCCACACAGCATTATTCACGTACAAGGAAAATTATTTAAACGAAGTTTATAAACAGGTGGATTGGAAGATGATGAACTCTTGAATGACCACGTTTCTCTCCCGATTTGACCCATCTTGGTTACTTTGTGTGGGGCTATTTATAATAACAGATAATTAGTGTTGAAAAATGGCGAATGCGCCGGTGATTATAAAATATTTCTAATATTTTACTCCTCTTTCTGCCTACTTCCCTACTTTGTTCCTGATGAAATTGTCGATAACTGCTCCTAGATTGTACCTTTGACATCAATTAAAACTTTGCTAAAATACGCTACCTTGATAATTTCTAAATGAAAGAGACAGTTGTATTTGGCAGCAACCAGAATGCCACACAGCATTAGTCACGTACAAGAAAAATTATTTAAACGAAGTTTATAAACAGGTGGATTGGAAGATGTGGAACTCTTGAATGACCACGTTTCTCTCCCGATTTGACCCACCTTGGTTACTTTGTGTGGGGCTATTTATAATAACAGATAATTTGTGTTGAAAATGGCGAATGCGCCGGTGATTATAAAATATTTCTAATATTTTACTCCTCTTTCTGCCTACTTCCCTACTTTGTTCCTGATGATATTGTCGATAACTTCTCCTAGATTGTACCTTTGACATCAATTAAAACTTTGCTAAAATACGCTACGTTAGTAATTTCTAAATGCAAGAGACAGTTTTATTTGGCACCAACAAGAATGCCACACAGCATTATTCACATACATGGAAAATTATTTAAACGAAGTTTATAAACAGGTGGATTGGATGATGTGGAACTCTTGAATGACCACGTTTCTCTCCCGATTTGACCCATCTTGGTTACTTTGTGTGGGGCTATTTATAATAACAGATAATTTGTGTTGAAAAATGGCGAATGCGCCGCGCCGGTGATTATAAAATATTTCTAATATTCTACTCCTCTTTCTGCTTAGTCCCCTACTTTGTTCTCGATGATATTGTCCATAACTTCTCCTAGATTGTACCTCTGACATCAATTAAAACTTTGCTAAAATACGCTACGTTAGTACTTTCCAAATGAAATAGACAGTTGTATTTGGTACCAACAAGAATGCCACACAGCATTATTCACGTACAATGGGAAATTATTCAAACGAAATATATAAACAGGTGGATTGGAAGATGTGGAACACATGAATGGCCACGTTTCTCTCCCGATGTGATCCCTCCTGGTTACTTTGTATTTATTACTGTATAATAATAGTCCTTTCAAATTAGATGAAAAATCACTGATTTTGGGAAATTTTTCCTACAGCTAAGCCACAGTATAGAAAGTTGTCTTGGGGTTGTGTTAACATGTTTTTCACCAAGAGCATGAAAAAAAAGGGTTGTTTTTTAGATATAGGTACATATATGTCTTTTTGGCCATTTTGGCAGTTTTTTGCGTCATGCTGGACAACTGTGCATTTTTGAGAAAATATGACCTGATTTGATATTGTAGATCTAGCGATTCTCTAAAATTTTTCTTCTTTTTATTTTTTTGAGATTCCGCTTAGTTACGCCGCCAGAGCGCGCTGAAGTTTATGTAAATGTATACATTTTTTTTGGTGTTTGATTTTAAACCAAAACTATGCATGTTTAAATATGAATTATTATTTGTTTGCTTATAATTGTATTGAAACATTTTTTTATAGGATTTTGCAAAATCCTATAAAAAATGTTTCAATACAAAACTATGCATTTTATAAAAAAATATCAAGATATCAAACATTTTCGACAAATTTTGTTCTTTGTTTTTTTTCAATGTCGCGCGGTTTTGCCGCTAGAGTACGAGAAACATTTTTTCACTACAAAATATATAGCGCATATATTTTTGATATTCAGGCAAAACTATGCATTTTTTTAGAGTACTCGTCAATTACATAAAAATTTGGAGAGAAAAAAAAATATTTTTTTTTGAAACCCATCGTTCATTTCCTACACAACTGCGCATAGAACGGTGCATCTAATAGTATGAACTACGCGCATTCAGCTGTAGTGGTCGTGATGGACCTTTTTGTATATGTCATCCTTAATATCATCTATATTAGCTTAGCCGTTAAAAAATATTGAGTAGAGGGAGGTGGAGGGGCAAAATATTACAGCCGTTCACGATGCCTATATATTTTTTTATCCGCCCAAGATTATTGAAAAAATTTTTTTCGCCCTCTAGCGGCAAAACCACGTGACTTTGAAAAAAACAGAGAACAAAATTTGTCGAAAATTGTTTTATTTACAACTTTGATATTTTTTTATAAAATGCATAGTTCTGACTTAAAATCATACACAAAAAAAAATTATACATTTACATAAATTTCAGCGCGCTCTAGCGGCGCAACTAAGCGAAATTTCAAAAAAATGAAGAGAACAAAAATTGTAGAGAATCGCTAGATCTACAATATCAAATCAGGCCATATTTTCTTAAAAATGCATAGTTTTGCAGCTAAACACAAAAAACCGCCAAAATGGCCAAAAAATATATATATGTATCTATATCTAAAAATCAACCCTTTTTTTTACATGCGCTTGGTGAAAAATATGTTAACACAACCCCAAGGCAACTTTCTATATGGGTGGCTTAGCTGTAGGAAAAATTTCCCTCAATTTTCCTAATTTGAAGGGACTATAACATATAATTTGCATAAACCTTTTTTTAAAATGGCGAATGCGCCGGTGATTATCAAATATTTCTAATATTTTACCCCTCTTTCTGCCTACTTTGTTCCTGATGATATTGTCGATATCCTCTCCTAGATTATACCTCTGACATCAATTAGAACTGTGCTAAAATACTCTACGTTGGTACTTTCCAAATGAAATAGACAATTGTATTTGGTACCAATAAGAATGCCACACAGCATTATTCACGTACAGTGGGAAATTATTTAAACAAAGTTTATAAACAGGTGGATTGGAAGACGTGGAACTTTTGAATGACCACATCTGTTTCCCGCTTTGACCTCTCTTGACTGCTTTATATGGGTAAATTTGTAACTGTATAATAAAAGATTATTTGCGTAAACGGCTTTTGGAAAATGGCGAATGCGCCGGTGATTCTCAAATATTTGTAATATTTTACACCTCTTTCTGCCTACTCCCCTACTTTGTTCTTGATGAGACTGCCGATAACCTCTCCTAGGTTATATCTCTGACATCAATTAAAACTGTGCTAAAGTACGCTATATTACCCAATGAACAATTTTGCTCACTTAAAGTAACTGCTATGTTTATAAGTGGTTTATTAAGATTGTGAGTTTATAAAAGTGGTTTATAAGATTACTAAAGAGTTACGAAGTTGCATAGTAGGTATGTAAAATTACTAAAAGTTTTAAAACCTTAGGTTTTATAAAACAGCAACGGAAACATTTCCATCACAGACTTATACAATTTTTAGTAACTGTTGCTATAATTTATATAAAAAGTTTTTATAGAAGTTGTAGTCACAAATTTATAAAACTAATAGTTTTCATTTCCTCTATAGGGGTTGGCTCTGATGAATATAAAACTTCCTCGTCTCACAATAACAACAATTGTTAACATAACCGCAAATTCTCCTTTTTAATGTTTTTATTCTCATTTCTACACTAGAATCAGTGTGATATTCATAAACTCTCATATAGTATACACATTTTTTAATATTGTTGCTTTTTACAGGTTTGAAATTCAACTTATAATTAGCGTTCAAAGTCTGAATTTTCATGGTCAATGCAGGGCCGGATTTCGTTTTACTGCTATTTAATTATATTTAAGTTACTTTTACCCCAAAGTAATAATCGAGATAAGTGTAACGATGAAATAATTCACAAAACTTAATAACAATAAATATCTAAAATAACCAGGTACCAACGCAATCTAAAAGCTGCACTTTAAAATTACACCTAAACCACTGTCTTTACTATACGTAAGTACCTATAAGTAGGTAAACCTGGACATCAGTCTATAAATGAATACACACTCTAATAGCATTTGAAATTGCAGCATATCTGGCTTTCTGTTTGTGAGCGTCCAGAAAGAAGAAAGAAGAAAGGTCAACGATTTTTCTGTCATTTTAATGAGTATTACCAATATTTCATCGCGTTGTCATATGATTCGCCAATTCATAAAGTTATATTTGTAGCAGGACCGCTGACGTTACATATTTTTGTGGAAACGCTTTAATAAATTAATTGAATTTTGATAAATTTTATTAGATATTGATAAATTTATTCAAGTCCACCCCTGAAATGTTCAGGAAAAAATGCAACCACACTACCACACATTCTTGGTTATATAGAGGCACAAAAGTTCTATAAGAATCCTAGAAGTTTCTTTTTAGATTTATAGTGTCCTTTTGGTATTTTCAATATGGGTGCCGTATTTTCGATCCTGTCAGAGGACGCTATATTGATACTTTTAAGAAAACTGTTGAAAAACAGGTTGAATATTTAATATACCCAGCTGATACTACATTTTATGTAAATGTGAATATGTACCATAAGTTAAAAAGTGCAGTTTTTTATGAAGAATCGAATGTTGTGTGAAACGAAAAAAAAAAAAAAAAATTAGTTAAAATTTTTAAATATATATAATTTCGGTGGCGCCTTTATTTTTTCGAGGTACAAATGTCAATTTTACAGTAAAAATGCATTTGCATGAAAATTTCAGAGGCATGTTTGCTATAAAAGTCAAGTATAGTATATTTCTAACTGAAGTACGTATATTTCATATACAGAGTAAAAGTCTCCATATTGTTAGAAAGAAAGATGTAATAATTTCATAATCATCAACTAAAGAAAGAGAAAGCAGAGGTTTGTGGTGAAAGAAAGAGCGAGAAGGAGAGGTTTTGTATTTAAAGTTTATAAGGAAGTTTATAAGAGTAACAGTTACATTTCTATTACTTCTTACTATAAAACTTGGAGATGGGTAATGGTGACCCTTATAGAGCGCGCCATTTAAGCTCTTTAAGTGGTATAAAGTGGTAATTGAAAAGTTTTCACGGAAAATATACATTACTAAAGTTTTTATAATTTGGTGATGGTGATATTCAGAGTACCTTTACAAAACAAAAATTGTTCATTGGGTAGTAATTTCTAAATGAAATAGACAGTTGTATTTGGTACCAACAAGAATGCCCCACAGCATTATTCACGTTCAGTGGGAAGTTATTTAAACGAAGTTTTCCCTAACAAGTGGATTGGAAGACGTGGTCACGTCGGTCTCCCGATTTGATCCCTCTTAATTGCTTTCTATGGGGCTATTTTAAATCAAAAGTGTACGTTAATCTGCCAGACAATAATAAGAAATCCACAAAAGAAGCCCTGAGGTCACACAAAATATCATCCGAGAATTAAAATATCGCCTTGCTTGTTATCAAGAGGCGACTGGCGGTCATTTTAAATAAATAAGTTAATTATAAATACATTCAAATAAATTGGAAATACATTCTTAATACATCTCTCATAGTGTAGGCGTAGCTCGTTTTACTCTCAGACTAACTGTAACCTCAGCAAAAAAAATACTAGCATGTAGTTTACAATGTTTGGAAGCGGATGATATTATTTTGGGAAAAACATTTTTGGTGGAATTTGTTAAGGGCAGTCATAATTAGGCATGAAAACACATATCGTTATGCGATTGTTAGATTACGGAGTAAGTTTTTTAAATTCGAATGATTATAACTTTTTATTCATTTTAAAAAGGATTATAAAGACAGTATGAAGTAAAATATTAAACGATACACGTCCGGTAGGTCTCATTACAGTACTCGTTTATATTCCAACCTCAGCCCCTGCGTCATCTCGTCCGTAAACCAACTCGTACTGTATGTAGGTAATAAGTCAACTACCGGACTTATAAAGTATTATTTAATATATCATGATCAACATAATCGAATGCTTGCATAGGTTCACAAATATCCTAATTTTCATTACTATAGAAATTTCCTCATAAACGATCAAGAATATTAAGGATGGCTGGTTGAGTCAATGTGCCTTCTCGAAAACCATGTTGTATATTACTCAGTATCTTATATTTTGCCATGAAAGTAGTCATTCTGTAGCAGATAACCCTCTAATATTTTTGAAGTAGCAGATAAGGCTGATAATTACAAATGAATGACATGTTTCCTTTGTTGTATAAAAGAATGACCTTAGCTGTTTTAAGTGCATCTGGAAAATTGCCCTCCAAAAGTGACCTGCTCATTAGATATGCTAACGGTTGCATAATATAGCAGACTATTGATTTGAGCATATTGTTATTTATTTATTTATTTATTTATTTATTGCATACACTGTTCAACAGGTAAGATACCCAATTACAGAACAGGAATAAAGGCATACAAAGCATGAATTATATAATATACAACAACATAGAAAGAAAGTAAAATGAAGAAAAAAATTACTTAAATGTACGAACTATGAATAACTAATGATACGAAGAAAGAGAAAAAAATAACATGGGAAATGTTTAAATATAAAAACTATATATACATATATACACATATGTGATTCAAAGCAAATTAAGAAAAACAAAGACACTCACTGGTTATTTAATTTAGAACATTTTGTTTTATGTCACTAAGGCTGCAATTAAAAATATCGAAGTCGTTACATAGTTTGTTAGAAGTACTGCAAATCGTATATAAAGGTGAATTGTTTAGTACGTTGGTACGCGGCGTAGGTAAATAGAACACTTGGTGATTACGAGAGGTTAATCTGGGAACGTGAAAATTAAGCTTACTAATTATTTCGGGTGCGTCAAAATCATTGTGTAGTAATTTAAACAAAAATACTTGAGAAAAGTACGTACGCCTATCCTCAAGAGTAGTCATAGAATATCTTTCAAGCAGGTTACTGTGCGGAAAATCAATCACTGGATAGGTACCGTCGGATTTGAACCACAGTAATTTAAGAAATCTACGTTGAACTGCCTCCAAGTTATTCTTGTGAACATCATAACTGGAACTCCAAATTAGCGATGCGTACTCAAGTGTCGATCTGACGAAGGATTGATAAAGAATTTTGAGAGTATCAGTATTAGTGAACTCTCGACTAGTACGAACGATGAATCCAAGGGCTTTGGAGGCTTCGGACACAATGGTATCGATATGATCAGTGAAGGATAATTTACTATCAAAAGTTACGCCGAGGTCGCGAAATGTTATAGGTCTTTGAAGTATGACATTATCTAACCTGTAATCAAAAATAAAAGGTGATGTTTTTAAAGAAAAGGACATTACGTTACATTTACTAGGATTCATGAATAATTTATTTACTATACACCAGGTGTTTATTTTGTCAAGAGAAGTCTGAAGTTGAAAACAGTCATCGATTTCATCAATTACTGTGAAAATTTTTAGATCGTCGGCATATAAAAGGTGAGGCAAATTAATTTCGTTCACTATGTCGTTAATAAATATGTTAAAAAACAAGGGCCCCAGAATAGATCCCTGGGGAACTCCAGATGTGGCAGCAAATTCGATTGATTTGAACCCATTTAATGCAACGTACTGACTCCTATTCATTAAATAAGATTTAAACAAAAGGAGCAAATAATATGAGAAGCCGATTTTTTCTAATTTATTAAGTAACAACTGGTGATCAAGTCTATCAAACGTTTTGGAGAAATCGGTATATATGACATCTACCTGCCCACTTTCATCTAGGGATTCAGAAATATATTGAGTTACACAGAATAAATTTGTTGTTGTTGAACGCCCTTTCATAAATCCATGTTGATTAATAGAGATTTTGGTGTTAATCGAATGGTATATTCTATCATGAAGTAATATTTCTAAGACAGAAGTTACAAATTACAGAGATTGGTCTGAAGTTCTCAATATCTAGTTTGTTTCCCTTTTTGAAGATGGGACATACTTTGGAATATTTCCATAGGTCAGGAAATAGGCAGTTTTTTAAGATTAAGTTAAAAATTAGAGTTAGAGGATATGCAAAGATGATAGCGCAATCCTTTAATAAAAAAGCTGGAATGGAATCAGGACCGGTCGCCATTTTGGGTTTAATTCGTTTTAGAGCCCGAATAACCTCATCTTCACTGAAAGAGTTTATGCTAACAATAGGGTTATTGTTAGGCATATCGGTCTCAAAGTGATGTTCCTCGATATCTAATGAAAACTCATTATGAATTACATCCCCTTGGAACTGGAAATGATACGCCCATGCCTACTAATAGTGACTGGAAAGACTCCAGAAGGAGCCATGGACTTTTCTAGAGTGTGGTTGGCAAAGATTCTGGTTTAATCTAAAGGTAATTTCAGAGTATATAAGGCGCGATTACCGGCGCAGAAGAAGTAGTTTATTAAAGAAGAAGTTTATTTTAGAAGTGACACGTTCGGTAAAAAGTGAGGTTAAATATAAAGTAAACAAAGTGTAAAGGTTATTTTCAAGTATTCTATAGTCAGTAAATTATTAAATAAGGTGTTAGTGGTTTATCTCTTGTTGGAATTATTTAGAACCCACGGATACTGGGTGTTTCCTAAAAGGTGGAAAACACGCGACAATATTAATACTAATATTATCTATACCTCAAGAATTAATAATAGCAATTTAAGCCACACTTTATCAATGCAGTTGCGAGAAACTGCGTTATTTAACGACATACTATTTAGTCAGTTTGGTACCATTATTTTAAGAAGTTGCATAATTGTTTGACATAAGATGATCACCATAATCGGGACTTTTAAAAGTATTTAGGGGAATAACCACAGATCGAAGTACTTAATCTTCAAGTTGCTGCCTTGAAACCAGTCTGGTTGGGTAATAGAGGCCAATCCGTGACTTTGGTCTGTGTACTCCAGAATGAGAGGAGCCAGGATGCTCGAAACCAGCCCGTAAATGACTGACCATACTTGCCGATGCAGAGCTTCCGAACTGTTTATAAAATCTTCTCTAATATGCACGCCGATATTTTACAAGCAACTCTTATGGTTTATTGATACACTCCAGAGCGCCAACACTACTAAAGATTAGTACATGTTCAGAGAATTTAAGATAAAAAGTAAAGTAAGAATGCTGTACTTGTATGCAATCGAAGTCCATATTAGCAATGAATTAAATTTATATCATTTCTAAGTATGTATAAAAACTTTAAAGTGAATTAAAAATAAACTGTACAAAATGATTACACCAACTGTTCATTTGCACAAATTGTTTCTGTCACTTTTTTACAATCAATTTGGAATGGAATTCTTTACATTTGGGATAAAAATATACTAAAGTACATCTTAAATAGACTGTGTGGTAAAATTTAATTTTTAAATAACGTCTTTCAGGTTAGGGCTTAAATTGGACTTGGACTCAGGAAAACATTGTTTTTCGTTATCGAGACCTAATGACAGATACTTGAATATATTTTTTTGCTATACGTTTAGAGCTTACAATAAGCGCAACAAAACACATTATATACTCGTCTATTTTAAAAACCTGAGATGTTGTTAAATGGCCCTTAAATAAAGCATAATGCACGAGAAATCTGTCAGTATCTTAGTTCTCCAATTTTAACAGAAAGTATATTATAGCATCACAACATATTGCACCAATATATAATCCATATAAGACCAATATATGAATATTGGTCCAATATACGAATATTGGTCCTATATGGATAATATATAGACGACAGACCGACAGACAGACGGAATTTTTCAATAAAATAAAATGGAAAATTTCTATACGATTATTATACTACCAATCCACTACGTGAATGTGGGAGTAAAGTTGGGTGCTTCCATAGTACTCTGTGTCACCACCCCGTACACTACAGGAGTGAAATGTTTCTATTCTACAGAATTTTCATGTTTCTGATTTCATTACTTTATTTTATGAGAAACTGTTTTATTTCAATAATAGACTGTGTTTGCATTTGATATTTAATATTTGCGCTTTAGCATTACGTTATTCCATTATTTTTGATAAATTATCGCAACCAAATTCATAGGATCTATTTTATAATTACGAATTTATATTAACTTTCATGTTTTCAGTTTAAACCAAATTAATTACGGCTATTTGATATTTAAATATTTGCAAAAAGCTATCATGGTATTTGTAATAATAAATTGGTTTCCATTTACAATTATAACGAGAACACATTCACATTATAATCGCATGAGATATGATCATATTTTCTGTATCAAATGTTGACATTTCTGCTAAAATATTCTTATCCCATGTTTAACAGGAATTTATTTTTAAAACATGGTTTTCAAATATGTAATAAGGTTTTGAAGTGTGCACAATTTTTAAGAAAAGTCATAAACCTGGTATATCTTTTATACCGTTTCAATAATATACAATGTTGTCAAAGCACTTGAAATCGTACATACTTATGGTAAAATCCGTAACAAAATCATTATTAATCAAGACAGCTTTACAGCACGACTTTCTGTAATCATTAATTTACCGTGTGTCATGCAATATATTTTGAAATTCAGTAATAACCAATCCCAGATTGATTTAATTTTGTTTTTTCGTACCATGTTGTATGAAAAGTTAATGATACAGGACTTTCTAAAACTTTGAAACCTGTTCTTTATTTTTTTATGCTCTATTTGGAAATGAAGAAGCATAATAGGAGCTCGTTATAAATGAAATTCTTACGTAGACTGTCATAAAGTACAGTTCACCAATATAACATAATAAACAGTGTTCTGTGTATGGTTTGTCGAAAGAAAAGGGTGGATAGGTGAGGCCATTGGAACATATTTAGCCCAAATGATCTCTATGCAAGGTCTCACGGTTTTCGAGATAATATTTTTTTTTTGCTATTTTTTAACATTTCCCAAAATGGGCTTAAAAACGATATTTTTTATATATTTTTATAAAAATGTGCACGTTGTAACTTAAACATTGCAATTTAATTTATTTCTCTAGCACTTAAAATGGCTTTACAATTAATTGTTGAAGTTCGAGCAATTAGTCCACGCCCCCATCTTTCCTAGTAGCAGCTCGACTGAGTGCACTACGTCATCGACGCCCATTTACTCCGTAGTGACCATAGTATAACGATGCTTTGCTGCGATGTTATAGAGATGGCTACACAAAATATTCGTTACAAATACTGTATTGCGCCTCGATGTACCAATACAACAATCACTACGCCATACAAATTATTTATAAGTATGCCAAAAGGTGAAAAAACACGAAAACAATGGTGTGATGCAATAAAGAGAGGTAAAAAGAATAATATCACCTTTTCGAGTACAAGTAATCGGTTTTGTTGTGAAGACCATTTCGAGGTAAGTTAACTTAAAATTGTAATGTTATCTGTACCTGCATAATGCAATACTTAATTATCCAGCACTCACATACAGGGTGTCCCAACAGTGTATCAGTCATATTGCTCTTATTAAAATAATTCAATTGTTTTTGTATGTAACTGGTGTAGTGTCGAAGAGTGCACACTTAAAAATTATTTTTAAATATACAGGGTGATTCAGTACATCGGTGCATATATTTTGACATTTTTTAAATGAGGTTAAAATTTTCTTACCGAGTTTTTAAATTTTTGATTCCGCATTACCGAGCTTTATTAAATATTGTAAATATTTTTGTCCAGATAGGTTTAAAAAGTTAATTCGCTGTGTGAGAATTAAGAAAACATATTTTGCTGTTATGTAGCCCCAGGATGAAAATTGATTATATTTTGTATATCAAGCTGGGTAACCAATGGGAATAATAATTAAACGTATTAATGTTCTTTATTTCAGCTTGAAAATGATATGGAAAATTATATGAAATAGAAGCTAATGGGAGGAAGTATTAGGTTAAAAAAAGGAGTATTACCACACATTTTTAACTGTCAGCGTCCAAATAGTGTGAAACCCGAAAGAAGCGCTGCAGCAAAAGGACGTCGCATTAACATTCTACAAAATATAGAGGTACCAGCCGAACCTCAATCATCTACTTCAACCTCGATGGAATGGATTGATTGCGGTAGTACTGAGATTGACAAGAATCCTATCGACTTATCCGATAGTGAACCAACTTTTGTCCCTGATACCATCCACAGAAAAAATAAAAAAATTCAAGTGAGAAGAAAAGACTTCTCTCAATCTAAGCAAGTTCAAACCAATATTATAACAGATAACGACCATTCCTTTTAGATGGAGATTGAGGATGCATAACATTGCATGTTATTGACCCTTAGGAGAGAGCACAATACTTTGAAGTGCCAAACTTAGAAAATATAGTTCCTAGCTGTCTTTATTTTGTCAGTAGAATCATAATTTCTTAAAAATATAATAAATAAAATATAATTTCCATAATAACAATTTCCACCAAAGGTGAGCTTTTGGATATGAAAAGTATATATTTCCGGGGGGGGTTCGAACCCATCTGACCCCCCCCCCCCGGGTACGGCCTTGTATATGTATAATATTGCATCGGGTGCCAACGAGAATAGTACATGTTTTTTAAACTTATCTGATAGACGTTTGAGTTACCTCTACCTTAATTTCAAATTTTTATCTTGAAAAGAAAAAAATAAGGGCTACCTGATCTCGTGGGCACCTGATATTATAAATAAATAAAAGAATATCAATGAAATGTACATAATCGTAGATATTATAAATGAGCAAACTTCTTACCTTGATGCTTTTAAACCACGGATTTCAGCACTTATAAAATTGTTATTTGTAGCAAAATAACTCGCCATTGTGATAGAGTGAATTTTTGGCAAGTTATCCGACTGTCCACGAACAAATCCCTGCTCCATTATTGTCACAACTACTTAGGAATTCAAAATAAGACTGTTTCACTTATATAAATTCATTCAAATAAGGCGAGCGGCGTGCGACATCGGCGCCGATTACGTCACAGCCGGCCAGCTCGAGTTTCGGGCATTGCAGCAAGCCGTATCGTTATTTGCAGATTTTAAAAGCTTATATCTCTGTAATTAATAATCGTTTCGACTTAATTTAAACGCTACTGTAATTATAATAATGATTCGTATTGATTTTAAACAAAAAAAACGAGACTTTTTAAAAAATTTCCAAGCCCATTCAGCAAGCTTCCATAACTTATTTGTCTGTGATTCTAACTCCTGTGGCGTTGTTTTGGAAGGTTTTATTCGATGTTAAAATATTGCCCAAGTTGTTCAAGTGTGGGCCACCCTACGAGCGACGTGGTTAGCGTCACTGGTTTCACCTGGCTAGCACAGTAAAGATACGGAGAGCAAAAGGGCGTTGAGTTCAAGGCTTGGGCGCCATTGATTACTTAGTCTAATCAAGGAAAAATAAAGACAAAGATAAACAAAAGACAAAAGTTACATATATAAAATAGTAGTATATTACAAAAATATATTATAAAAAATGAACTATCACAGCATCAACGATACTGTATAGTAGGGCGGGCCGAAAAAATTTTTTTCGGAAAATTAATTTGGTATAGTCATAAAAAGTTGAAGAGTATAAAGACATGTTCGCTAATTTTTTTTTAATTTTCGCTTAAATTTTGGCCGCGCCCCATGGGCCTTAAAGGAGTCAAATTTTCAAGATCTTGTATCGTTTTCGTTACAGCGTCAGAAAGTTAGGAATCAATGTATATAGTAACTAAAAAAAATATGAAAGAAATAAAAGAATTTTTATCCGCGCCCCAGTGCCCCTAAAATAAATAAAAGCAGCTCTTCGCTTGAGTAAGTGATAGGCTACCTAATATTATTGTATTAATTGTCTTTATTTAATATAATATACATATTTTATCAATTACTCAACCCAGAACTCACCACGAGGAGATGGCTGCTTACCGAGTTCCACCCACCCCTTCCTCCCTTTTCCGGCTACTTGTACTTGTTCTCATCGTAGATCTAACTTATTACTCTTTTGATTTTTTTGTATCTATAGTGTAGTATTGATTTTTGTTTTCAAATGATGGTAGATCACTCCTCGCATCAAATTTTACGCGAATGTACCCGTCTCTTGAGTCATGACCACAAACTTTGCCTGATGCTTCAGTGATGGATGATCTTTATACATCGCTCGACAGCTTGAGTGTGACATGGAAATTGTTTAATGGTGATGGCAGATTTGCTCTGAAGTGCTGTCATTAAATCGTCGCGTCGGTAGAAATATTAATTGTAAGAGGCGATTCGTTTACGGTACATTTGTTCCAGTCAATTAAATCGATATAGTCCTTAGCATCCCAGTTGAGAGCAGGTATTTTAAATACTCTTACATTTCTTGGATCTCTCGAATTCCTAGCCTTCAAAATGCAACGAATCCCAAGGTCTCTTACATGACTCCGACAATCTGTGATCATGGCTAACAAAATGTTTTTGGGGTGTCCAAAATAAGGGTTTGTGCTAATAACGTTGTCAGTAATCTGCTTTATTTATTCTAGTAAGTCACAAAATAAGAATTTTTTCTTGAGCACGTAAGAATACTTTTCAATTCACAATATCGACCTACAGTCCTCGTAATTAACGTCAAACTGAATAAACACATTATACTTGCATTTTACCACATATGTACGGGTCGAAACTTGTAACTACGATGCTATAGGCGGTTATTGTCAGGACCGGGCTAAGTGTGGATGAAGCGTAAAAAATGTTTTTAGGTTGGGGCACGGATAAATATTAAGATAAAATTATGAGATTTGATTGGTGATTTAGACCCATTATTTAAAAAGTATTTACGACTATACCAAATCCAGAATAATAAGTTTACAAAAATTTCATTTTAAGGCCATTGGGGCGCGGTTAAATTTCATTTCAAACTTTTCATAAAAATACAGGACATTTTTAAAGTTATTTTACAACTTTTTTGCTATACCAAATCAAATTTCAAAAAAAAATGTTTTCAATCGTTTTCGGCCCACCCTCAAAATACTAAACAGAAATATATACAAAAGAAACTATATTACAAAACAATATACTATATTACAAGATACTCTGTATTACAATTTGCTCAACGGCAAGGCAAATTTGAGGCGTGTATGAGAATCAAAAATATATTACAAAAGATACGTCTCGTAATTTTCACCTCAATACTAAAATCATATATTTCACAAATTAAATAAACTTGAGATCCTTTACAAGAGACAAAATAACTATATTACGGAAGATAAGTCTCGTAACTTTATCTCAAAATTAAAAACCATGTATTACAACAAAATTAGGAACTTGAGATCCTTTACGAGAGACAAAATACTATATTACAACAAATATGTCTCGTAACATGATCTCAAAGTTCATAAACTTTAAACACTCTCGTTACCATAAAAATGAACCACGACTGACTATGTTACCAACAGAAATGCATTGCAAGACTACGATAAAATATTTACAGTAAGGAATCAGGATAAAATTAACCACGAAATTAATACTACGATGAAATATGTGCGACAATGAATTTAAGATATAAGTAGCCTTGAATTAATATACGACAACGGATTAATTATAACAGCGTATTTAAAATATAATCTAACAAAAAAATATAACAGATTTAGCTTGAATCTCATTTTAAATATATATATATACTTGGCTTTTATGACCCAAAACTACAGTCATGTGAAAATAATCCCTTTTATGTGTAGCAATCAAAAGTACTTATCTTTTTTTTTGTTATCCTGATTAAGGAAATTCCTAAATATGATCCTGTTTTCCGATGATTATGGATTTAAAAGTTATGTTTTACATGTGGCTGCCTTAATCCCATTTTGAGGTTATGAAATCGTAGAAACGTTCATACAGGATTTGTCCCCAAGACAAAATGAAAAAAATCCCATCGCTTAGAATGTTTTCGTATATTCCAATCCAAAATGTAGTACAGAAAGGTTGACTTCATACGAATATTGCTTGCTTAGTGGAAAACATAGTAGGTATCGCAAATTGAATGTAGATAATCTCAAATCTTGCTCAAAGCAAATAATATAACGTTGAAATACTTCTACGTTAAAAACAGACGTGAATAAGTTTTGTTATTATAAGAAATTAATTTTTAATTTATAAGAATATGAGCAAAACCTTAAACAATATTTCAAATGTTAGACGGTATTTACCGGTATAATAATTAAAACCTTACCTCATGTGATCATCACGAGGTTTTTCAAATTCTAACATCCCCATTACAGGTCAAACAAAATTATAAATACGTCTAATTAGTTCAATGGTTCAAAGAGAAAGAGTTTCACCCGGCTTTATTTAGTTGAAATCTCATCCCTGGTGCGCTATTTAGTATTCGCGAGCGTTAACTGCTGACAGATGACGTATGTTCATCATAGTCTAAAGAGTAAGTGCACTCTATTAGTAATAGAGTTTGTGGGAATAATATTTCCGATAACTTATAATGTTTCTAATAAATATTAACAGTGTAAGGAGCATTCCGCATGTTACACTCCTAAAAATACTTTTGATCTGTATTCTTAATGTATATTTGTTCCAAATAGATGATTAACAATGATAAAGAACAAATGAAAATTATGAGCTAACAAAATGACAACAGTATAATTTTTTTAATATAAAAAATTTGCAGTGCATTAAAAAAATAAATTCGATCATAATGTTCAAATGCTTTTAAAATAGTCTCTAGTTAATGCCCTTTGAAACATTCCATACAAATTCTTAAATATCTGGAGAATGTCGATGTTATTTGTTTACAAGGCACTGTGAGTCACATTGGGGGAAAATTAATAGGACTAAAGAAGACAACAAATTGCTGTTTTTTATTTATTACAAATCTTCTTCGAATTACGCCCCACCATTGATGATGATTGAGATGTTTGACGTATTTCAACTGTAGTTGTGTGGAGCTGCATCTCTTGTTTCATTTTATCGAACGTTTCGTTAATTCTTGCAATTAAATGTTCTCAATTAAGAATGTTAATGCCTGTAAAACCGTTAGACTTTCCTTCTTTTCAGGTTTAGATAACTTGAAGGCTTTCGTAAATTTGTGAGAATTATGTTGATTCTATCTGGCTGTATTGCAGAAGTAGTTCAGTATGGGATAATTTTCTTGAAGTATTTTTTCAACCTGTATATCTCATTTTTACTAAAATTAGTGAAGATGGGCAGAGAATTATTTGCTATTGCTTGCGTTTTTCTCAGACTAGTTTTCCTATTTTCCCCATAGCTACCACTTTTCCGGCAAAGGTTATTATAGGAATTCCATATTCCGTGGATATGAATATGTTAACTTAATTGTACTTAGTTACTACAAACTTGACTTTCTAATAAAATAAATGTCCCACTTATTTATTTGATTTATTTTTTATTTTGTTCTTTTTATTTATTTTTTATCTTATTGATTATCAGGTAAAAACCACTTTTGTATTTATTATATAAAGTATGAAATAAAAACCGCGGCCTAAGCAATCACTACTTCCACATCCAGATTCCTCGTCCAAGTCACATTAAAGCAAACATTTTGACTATATTTGCACTCTTGTATGTGGAAATTATTGGTTATAGAATTTCAATAATATTTGTGGCAGATATCATAGAAAAATTTGAGGCGTTGGTTAAAAATGAAGTTTCCCACCCCTACAGCGGAACCATCTCAATCAGATGTCATTACTATACATAAGTGTACTAACTCTCAACTTGAATATCTCAGTTTTGTGTTACCAAACTCTTTAATAATGGAGTAGAGTAGGTGGGGAAGTTGAAAAACATTAGAAAGAAATCTGAGGCCTTGGTTTTTAGTATATACACCAAATACCACTTTTCTGTACTCTTACCAGCTTGCTTTACATATTTTTCCCTATTTACCTCTACTTCCCCCCCCCCACTCCTTCAACGGAATCTTGTCAAAATATAATCTAGTTTCAGGTTTCAGATGTCGTTATAATATATATGTGTACCAAATGTCTTGTGAAAATCTCAATTTAATTTTATCGACTCCTTTAATAAGGGAGTGGGAGTGGTGGGGGATGGAAAATATTATAAAAAAACCCTGAGGCCTTTGCTTGTAGTATGTACACCAAATCACAAATTTCTGTACTCTTACCAGCTTGCTTTATTTATTTTCCCCTATTTACCCCTATTTAACCCCCAACCTTTCAACGGAACCATTTCAAAATATAATTCAGTTTCAGATATCGTTATAATACATATGTGTACCAAATTTCAAGTAAAAATCTCAATTTAATTTTATCAACTCTTTTAATAAGGGAGTGGGAGTGGTGGGGGGGTTGAAAAATATTATACAAAAATCTGAGATCTTGGCTCCTGGTATATACACAGAATTTCAAGTTTCTGCACTCTTACCAACTTCCTTTACTTATTTTCCACTATTTACCCCTATTTAAAAGCTAACCCTTCAACGGAATAATCCCAGAATGCAATCTGGTTCCAATTGTCATTATACACGTATCCCAAATTTCAAGTGAATATCTCAATTTTATTTTATCAACCCCTTTAATAATGGGGTGGGGGGTGGAGGGGAAAATTTCAGGCCTCGACTTCTAGTACATACACAAAATTTCAAATTTATGTACTCTTACCAGCTTTCTTTACTTATTTCCCCCATTTACCCCCCCAACCCTTCACCTGATGTGTTCGCATGACAATCCAGTTCCGGATCTCGTCATAATATATACGCATGCAATATTTCAAATCAATGCCTTAAACCGTTCCGGAGAAAACGCATTCTAAGCCCATTTCAAGAAAGACATTTTTAGAAATTTTTTTCACGACTACTATACTTCTAATGCACTACGTGGGTATGGAAGTTAAAAAAATTAAGTTTCTAGCTTGCTCTACTTATTTTGAACTATTTACAACCTACCACCTCCCACCCCTTCAACGGAACCATCTGAATCAGATGTCACTTCAATACATGGGTGTACTAACTTTCAAGTGAATATCTCAATCTTATGTAATCAATCCCTTTACAAATGGAGTGGAGGTGGTGGGCATTGGGGGGTTGAAAAATATTAGAAAAAAATCTCATGCCTTAGTTTATAGTATATACACCAAATCCCATATTTCTGTACTCTTACCAGCTTGCTTTACCTATTTTCCCCTATTTACCTCTATTTAACCCCCAACCCTTTAACGGAATCATCTCTAAAAAAAAATCCAGTGCCAGATGTCGTTATAATACACACGTGTATCAAATTTCAAGTGAATGTCTCAATTTTATTTTATCAATCCCTTTAATAATAGGGTAGAAATGGTGGGAGGTTGAAAGAAATTATAAAAAAATCTGGCCTCTGGTACATACACCGAATTTCTGCACTCTCACCAGCTTGCTTTTTCCCTATTTACCCCTAATTTAACCCCCAACCCTTCAACGGAATAATCCCAATATAAAATCTAGTTCCTGATGTCAATATAATATATACGTATACCAAATTTCAAGTGAATATCTCAATTTTTTTTATCGACCCCTTTAATAATGGAGTGGTGGGGAGATGGAAAATATTATAAAAAAATTTGAGTTCTTGGTTTCTAGTACATACACCAAATTTCAAGTTTTTGTGCTGTTACCTTACTTATTTCCCCCTATTTACGCCAATTCACCCCCAACCCTTCACCGGATATATATGTGTACAAGATTTCAAGTGAATATCTTAAACCGTTTCGGAGAAAACGTGCGGACAAAGAAAAGTTACAGGCAGACAGACAGACAGACAGACCGGCAGACAGACCGACAGACAGACAGACCGACAGACATACCGGCAGACAGACAGACATTATTTTTCGCTAAAATTTAAAATCTTGACGTTCCATGATATTCTAAACCTATTTCAAGACAAAAAAAATTGGAAATTTTTTTACGATCACTATTCTTCCAATCCACTACGTGGATGTGGAAGTTAAAACGATGTAGTTATAATGCCATGATTTTAACAAATGTAAATTTATTAAGTTACCCTAATTTAATTTAAAATTCAATCTTGTAAATACATAGACATTCTTTAAATAGGCAAATAATTTAAGGATAATTAAAAAGTCGTCGAATGTCAAATAACAATTGCCATAAATAAACTCATTTACGGGGATTGATAATCACTGATTCTGTACTGTGAAAGCGAAATTGAATTTCCAGTATTACGTAATTACTGGGGAATTCAAATTCAGATTGATCGGAAAAGTAAATTTATTCCAACATTCGGATTGTAATTCATTTAACATCGATTTACAAAAAGTACGGAGCTAAATTAGAAGAGTTTGTCTTCTTTAATGGGCACTCATTTTTTTATGATGTTCGGTGTTCCATATATTCAGAATTCTTTTGTAATATTTTTTGTTGAATTACTTTCCCAAATATTTCTGATTGAATGCACATTAGTTGAAAGCGTTTCGCATCTATGGTTGTATGCAGTATAATTTCATTATTTACGGCTTATTCGATTCATATTTTTATACTAATTTATTCGTACACAGTAATTAAAACTATGTTTACTTTTTTTAAAGGCCAATTCTCTTCTCAAGAAATTAAAAGGAAAGAGGAATAATTATATATAAACATGAGTTTTAGACATTGCTGTTTCGGAAATGTTTTTCCTCTTCAGCACAGATTAGGTTAAGGGTCAGAAGCAGCAGGATAGGTGGACAATATAGCAGAATATATTTGGTTGATGCGATTGATATTTAATATGTCGGGTCGCTATATCGAAATTGGAGATCAGTAGCAAGTTAGTGACAAATGGAATAATAACAATAATAATAATAAACTGCTGTATTTGCTGAGTAACTTTACATTAGTTTTAGCATTGTCAAGGTATATAAAAAACAGACATACATACAACTCACAACAAATACATATAAAATATTTTAGAAGATACACTTAGGGCTAAAATGACAATCACATACACTACTTCTACAAATTTATAATAAGACTATATTAAGTTTTATAGGTTAAAATAATTAAAAAGTAAACTACCCAAAAATTAATGCATGAAGCTGACGCAGTAAATAATAAATATATGTAATTGAAGACTATTAATTATGGTATAAGGATCAAATACTTTATCAAAATATTCTTCGATACTGTGAGGCACTAGAGTGATGAGTATTTCTTTGATCTCTATTTTCAATCTGGAGAATGATAATTCCTTTATTTTGTTAGGCAGTTGAATGTACATTTTTACAGTCATATACAAAAAACTTTTATCGGTTTTTTCTAGTCTCTGTTGGAGGAGAACATAGAGTTTAGCCTGCTTAGCCGTAGGGGACTAGGTTGGATGCTAGTGTTAAAATGAGAATGGCAAATCAGAATTTTACTTGCTAGCATAACCAGAAGTCAGGTTATCGAAAGAATGCAAAGATTTCATTAATATTTTTATATATATAGTTTTTCCTTTAGTTCTCATAGATAGCTTTTCTTTCCACTGTTTGCAAAATCCTATAAAGAAAATGTTTCATTACTATAAGCAAACAAATAATAAATAGTTCACTTTTAAACATGCATAGAGTATATAGGCTCCAATACTAGTTAGCTAATAGATAGGTGAAGATCTGTTGTTTTTTATCAGTCAATGTCAATTATAATTATTTTATACCATTCATGGAAAATGTCTTAGTTTTGCATGGAACATCGTTATGAGTGGCTTTAGGCTTTTCTGAAGAGTACCCAATAAGGACGAAAAACGTTTCAAAGGCTAAGCATTTCCAAGAAACTGAATGAGATTTTATGAAAATGTAATTCATTTGAATGAAAAATTTTTTAAAGACAAGGTACGTAAATAAATTAATTTCAGGCCTTTGTTCTCATTTTTAACTGAATTTACATATCGTAGGGGATCATGTAGATACTAGTTTAGCCTGCTTAGCCGTAGGGGACTAGGTTGGATGCTAGTGTTAAAATGAGAATGGCAAATCAGAATTTTACTTGCTAGCATAACCAGAAGTCAGGTTATCGAAAGAATGCAAAGATTTCATTAATATTTTTGTATATATAGTTTTTCCTTTAGTTCTCATAGATAGCTTTTCTTTCCACTGTTTGCAAAATCCTATAAAGAAAATGTTTCATTACTATAAGCAAACAAATAATAAATAGTTCACTTTTAAACATGCATAGAGTATATAGGCTCCAATACTAGTTAGCTAATAGATAGGTGAAGATCTGTTGTTTTTTATCAGTCAATGTCAATTATAATTATTTTATACCATTCATGGAAAATGTCTTAGTTTTGCATGGAACATCGTTATGAGTGGCTTTAGGCTTTTCTGAAGAGTACCCAATAAGGACGAAAAACGTTTCAAAGGCTAAGCATTTCCAAGAAACTGAATGAGATTTTATGAAAATGTAATTCATTTGAATGAAACATTTTTTAAAGACAAGGTACGTAAATAAATTAATTTCAGGCCTTTGTTCTCATTTTTAACTCAATTTACATATCGTAGGGGATCATGTAGATACTAGTTTAGCCTGCTTAGCCGTAGGGGACTAGGTTGGATGCTAGTGTTAAAATGAGAATGGCAAATCAGAATTTTACTTGCTAGCATAACCAGAAGTCAGGTTATCGAAAGAATGCAAAGATTTCATTAATATTTTTATATATATAGTTTTTCCTTTAGTTCTCATAGATAGCTTTTCTTTCCACTGTTTGCAAAATCCTATAAAGAAAATGTTTCGTAAACCCTACCTATTGCCTGGACTATTATATGAACTAAACAAAATGCAAATTATGGAAATGGTAATAAAGTAAAATTAAATAAATCAATTATTAATCAACATACTTTTGCATATATTGCAAGCAACCCGATTACATATAAATTTAATTGTAACATAATAATGAGGATGGAATTATGTGCGCTACAATAAATCTGCAAATTATTTTTAATAGAAATATTAATTTAGCGTAAAACGGACTTACAATGAGCCAGAGGTTTTGTCCCTATGGGCAATATTAATATTCGGTCAAAACCTGTAATTGGCTTTTATGAACTGATACGTTCTCTCATGTGAATTATAATTATTAAAGCACTTTGTCATGAAAGCGTTTATTACTGGATAATAATTTTCACCAAACTAAAAAATATAATTGCATACGGCCATGTTACTTTGGCTTATGTAAATATACCATATGTATTGCAGATTATCATGTTTTGTTTTTTTTTCTAATTTTTTGGCTTTGAGGAGGTTAAGTTATTATTTAACCTCCTTACAAGGCGACTGACATTTTTTTAATAACATGTTCTCAATACTTTTAATTATATTGAAATTATACCAAGGTGGATAACTCTTGCCTTTCATTACAGTTTTAGGAACAACAATTTTATATTCAAAATATAATTTTTTCCGCTTTCAACTGTGATATTCACCTTCTAATCTGAATTAACAATGAAATTATAATAATAATAGTTTAATCAAAGACATATGCTAGAAAATTCGTCGTGTGGTTTGTTGAGCTCTATATTTACTTAACTAAATAAACACCTAACTTTAAATATAAGGTATATACAATAGTAAAGAAATTGAAGGATAGTTTCTCAGCCTTGGCCAATTGTGTCTGTATTTGACATTATTCAAACACGCATAAAGTTGACATTCCTTTATTGAATATTTTGCTGCTTACATGTGATATACTTTAGAATAAATATTAAATTTTATGGACTACAAAACATTGTATCTTCATATATAGGTCTCTTACATTTCCTTATGATATCGATGTAAATAAAAGTTGTGTAGTTGAATTCGTTTGGAAGGAAAACAATTTGCGATTGTGTAAGAGGCATATTTTATACGCGAATATCTTTTTCAATCGGGATACTACTTCAAGATGAGTATTTCTGGATCATATTTCTCCGTTTCCTTTCATCTGCCATCTTCTTATTATGATCAATTTCAGTGTTATCTATATTTTATTCCAGTTCCACAGTAAACACTGTTCATTGAAATGCCTTGATGAAATGCGATGGAAAAGCCGTTTTCATATCCGGATACATTGGATCCCTCGTAAAAAAAAGATAATAAAGTTTTTTGTAGGTTTAATACAGATTTAGTTTTTGAGATTTCTACTAAATCAAGGTCACTGCGCAACGACTTATTGCCTCGTGGCTCTCACATATGAAAACTATTTGATGTGGCTGAATAATATAAACTGTTAATTATTATAGGTTTTCAGATGAACTCACATTTCTCTTGTTTGTTATGGCTTATATATATTGTAGTGATTGTAGTAAGAACTCGATAAAGTTGTTTACACATAATTTCCCTCTTACAAGTCAATACAAAATTACATTGAAATTATCGTTCAATAGCTTCTAATAAGTAACGGACAGAATAAATGTGGTACGATGTCGGTTTCAGTTGAGATCTCGATCGGCGAAGTTAAGTCACACCAGGAGAGTCCGTCACTTGGATGGGTGACCGTAGCGCATTTCGCCGTCCTAGTCAAGTGGTGGAATCGCATCAGTTAAACTTCGCCAGGACGTTAAAATTAAGGCGATTAAATAAAAAAAAAAATAATAAATAAAAAATAAACTTGTTTAAATATTTATTTTTATTATGTAAATAAAGGGCATCAATGTTTGAAGTAGGTTTTTTCTTCCCTCGCATACCGAAGGGAAGTATTGTATTCGAGAAAATATCACTCTCCGAGATTTTTTCGGATTTTCACGTTTCAGATCATGTAGATTACGAAAATATAGGTTTTTCAATTCCGTCTGTCTGTCTATCTGTTGGTCTGTCTATCTGTCATCTGGTAGGTAGCTGACGCCACTCTTTCACTGGAAAATATACAGGGTGGGCCGTCTAAAGGGAATAGATAATGGATTTTTTTCACTCAAATTTAAAATTTCTACGTTTCGTGTCATTCTAAACATATTTAAAAAAAAAATGTTGAAAATTACAAAAAAATTTTGAAATTTTGAAATTTCTTTATAAAACGGGTGATGGAAAAAAAGCTTTTCAGCTCAAATTTAAAATTTACACGTTTCGTGATATTCTAAACATATTTATTTAAAAATTTTATTTGAAAATTTTGAATAGAAAGAAATTCTGATATTTTTAAAATTTTGAACTTTTTATAAGATGGGCGATGGAAAAAAATTCTTGGCTCAAATTTAAAATTTCCGTGTTTTGTGACATTCTAAACCTATTTCAAAAAAAATTGTTTTGAAAAGTTAAAATTAAAAAAAAAAAAAAAAAATTGAAAACAAAAAAAAAATCGGTAAAGGTATTTACATATAACTTCCCTCTTTATTTATACAGGGCGGTCACTCTAAAAAATTATTAATTACGAAACCACACATGAGAAGGTATTATTACAACTTTTGGTCAAAAAGTTATACAGAGTGGTCATCCGATAGCAAAAATTCAATATTAAATAAAAAAGTGCCAAATATGGAAGGCTTGCGTAAATACCTTTACAAAGAGTGACCACAAAAAAGGTCTAAAATTCGCCTGTTTTTGCATAGATAGATAGATAGATAGATACATTTTATTCGTTCAGCTGTATAAGAGATACATAATACTCTAGCGAGTGTTGAACATGTCAAATAAGCTAAACCTAGTCTAAAATGACAGTAAAAAATAAAACTGATTAGAGATATATATAAGTAAACAATACACATTAAAAGTACTATATGAATAATAAAAATGTTATTTAAAATTGAAACATTAAAAGGTAACACAAAAATGTTGTGTACTAAATCGTCATATTGATAAAAAAATTGTGCTTATCAGAAAATATTATTATCATCGAGGTATTCGTCCGGTGTATAGTAAGCTTTCTCCAAAAGAATGTTTATTAATTTCTTTTTAAGTTTTCTGTATGATAAACTTCGTATATTTAGGGGTATTTTATTATATATTTTAATTACAGAAAATGGTACATTTTTTTTAATATAGGTATAGTTAGGTTTATCAGTAGTTAGGTCATTCTTGTTTCTTGTATTATACTTGTGAGGCGAGGTACGGTGCCAGTTTAAGTGGCGAGAACTCGATCGGCGAAGTTAAGCAACGCCGGGAGAGTCCGTTACTTGGATGGGTGACCGTATCTCATTTCGCCGTCCTGGTTAAGTGGTGGAATAGCTTTAGCTAAACTTCGCCAGGACGTTAAAATAAATAAGACGTTAAAAAAAAAAAAAAACACAACAAAAGTGATTTCTATCAAATTCTTCAAATAGTGAGCTATTTTCTGTTACAAATGTTATTATCTCATAAATATAAAGACTTGTTAGTGTAAGTATTTGATTTTTTATGAAGATTTGTTTGCAGCTCTCTGTTTGCCTCATATTTAATATGTTTCTGAGACATTTTTTTTGTAATTTAAATATTCGTTGTACATCACAGGAGTTGCCCCAGAAAATAATTCCATACCTTATTTGTGATTGTATGTACGCATGGTATGCCATAAAGGCAGTCGATATATTGACATTTTGCGCTATTACTTTGAGCGCATAGGAATAGCGGGCCATATTTTTGGCTAAGTAATCTATATGTGATCTCCAATCAAGTCTTGAGTCAATATTTACTCCTAAGAAACAGGTGTTAGTAAGTGATGTTAGAGTGTTAGTGCCATCAGCGAGTGTGATTCTTGTGTTATTTTTGTTGTGAGTGAAATTGATTGCCTGCGTTTTTTTCTTTATTTAGCGTAAGATTTATACAGTGAAAATATTTATCTAAGGAGTCTAGATTATCAAGAACTGTCAGTTTCAGATTTTCTTCCGTGTTTTCGCTAAAGATTAGCGAAGTGTCATCGGCATACATTATAGTGCTAATATTAGTTACTAAGGCTAGATCATTTGTATATAATATATATAAGAGGGGACCCAATATTGACCCTTGTGGCACACCTCTACGTACTTGTATAATGTCTGATTTTATGATTTCTCCAAATTCATCAGACTCTATTATGCGCTGATTTCTGTTATACAGATATGATATTATTAACTTAGAAGCAACACCCCGAATACCATACATTTAATTTTTTTTATTAGAATATCATGATCTACCGAATCGAAAGCTTTGGACAGGTCTAGGCATATGGCCATGGTAGTATTGTTTTTGTTTAGTGAATTACTTATTTCGCATAGTGCCTGATATATTGCTCTGATTGTGGATTTATTCTTCCTGAAGCCATTTTGCGTATCAGATATTAGTTGGTAACTTTCTAAAAATATTGTTAACCTATTGTAAATTATTAATTTTCAAAGATTTTACTGATATTTGACAGCAATGCAATAGGTCTATAATTGCTAATGTTGTCCTTCTCTCCTTTCTTATAAAAGGCCTTAATATAGGAAATTTTGAGGCTGTCTGGAAATATGCCAGAACTTAGAGTTAAATTAATTATATAGGTGAGAGGCTTTGAGATTTCAGATGCTATTGTTTTCAATAGTTTAACGGGTATTTCGTATAGTAGATAGCGTGCCAAGGAAAAGAGCGAAATAAATCCTATAGGGCTCAAACTAAACTTTGAGAAATTTTTAAAAGATAAAACAACTCTGTTATTACTCAGATTTTATATTGTATGCATTTTTTACGGATTACATATTATACTGTAGCGTATTCACAGGTCCTACCCACATGATACAATCGTCAATGGATTTTCACTAAAAAAGCATTTGTTTATGAAATAGGTTTACAATGTCATGAAACGTGGAAATTTTAAATTTGAACAAAAAAAAATTTTCCACCATTTATTCTTGGTATAGTAAATAAATTTTCAAAAAATTTTTGCTTTTGAAAATGGTTTTTCTGAAATAAGTTTGGAATGTCATGAAACGTGGAAATTTTAAATCTGAGCAACAAAATTTTCCATCATATATTCTATAAGTAGTAAAAATATATTTTGAAATATTTAAAAAAAAAAAATTGACAAAATTTTCAAATTTTTCTTTTTGAAATTTTTTTTACGAACTCAATTTAAAATGTCTTGAAACGTTGAAATATTAAATTTGAGCAAAAAACAATCTGTTTTTTTACTGGTAAAAAATGTTTCAAATATGAATTTTTTCTTTTTTCTGAAATAGATTTAGAATGTCATGAAACGGGTAAATTTTAAATTTGAGCAAAAAAAATTGTTTCCATTTATTTATTCACTTTATTTTCCAGTGAAACTTCAACCATTTGTTCGCTGGTAGTAGTGTCGGCTATCTACCAAATTTGACTATTATCCGTCAAGTAGTTTTTTTAGATAATGCACCAACAGACAGACAGACAGACAGACAGACAGACAGACAGACTGACGTAATTGAAAAACCTATATTTTTTGTAATCAACGTGATCTGAAACGTGTAAATCCGAAAAAATCTCGGAGGGTGATTTTCTCTCGAATACAATACTTCCCTTCGGTATGCGAGGGAAGTAAAATGAAATTTTCTTTTCCCACCACTATACAGTAGACGATTGAAAAAAGTTATCTGGTTTTCTCTGTAATAATAGGACTAACTACACGGCGATTATAATTCTAATATGTCATCTTTTAATTAATAATTTTTTAGAGTGACCGCCTTGTATGAATAAAGAGGGAAGTTCTGTGTAAATACATTTACCGATTTTTTACCGTTATAAGCCTCTTACACTTTGCTACTAGTCAAGATCTACATTATCCCTTGTGTTGAGTAGGTGCTAAAATATATTTCTGGAATAGGGTATTTAAGGGATGGATGATATTTCGGAGAAGCTCTTTCATAAAAGTCTGATTAATTCTTCAATTATATTTCACAATGTTCTCATGATTACATAACCGTAAATATATGTTTAAAGAAATATACTTTACTCTAATAACAGCAATATTCATTTTGTGAGAAGTCGAGAGATATTTCAGTTTTCTTCACTATAAACTGATACAATATTAACTTGAATATAATATACAATATTGATATTATATAGCTGTAATAAGTAACACTGTAATAACAATTTATGTTATAAATAACAATAATACAATTTTGCTATGTATTATTTAGCATACGCAGCAATACGCAGTTACAAGATTTCTTCTCCACTATCCAAAGCCGACTATCTTTCTTGCAATACGTCAAGTAGATGTTTAAATTTTTCTGTAGATGTTTATAGTAAGTTCTAGATGGCATCTTGAGGCTATCATTCTTTTATTTAGTGAAAGTAAGAGACTCTCATCTTGATGGACTCTAAACAGAATTTTGAGAATTCACAAATTTGGGCCGGGATGAGGCTACATTTATCCCTATGTATTAAAAATACTAGGTTAACAAAGAAGGATGTTTTACTCCTGTAAATAATAATAATAATAATAATAATAATAATAATATGTTTATTTATAATATAAAAATACACATTTCTGAAAACTTGAGTAAGTAGATATGTAGATACATAAATACAGAACTATACTTAAATAACTAACATATAATAATTCAGAAGAAACACTACAGTAAAGTAATATTTATAAATAAACATAAAAAAAACCCACAAAAATTAATTTGTACGTGGGTTCACCTATTCATAAATAATGAATCTGTGTGCTTTCTTATTATATATAAGATCAAGACATGTAGTATAACTGTTGAAAATATTTCTGAGAGTACAACTAAATGCATCTAAATGCGAACTTGACTATTACATTAATTTTTTTTTTAATTTTTCTTAATTTTTTTTTGTGTTGATCAAGGAATGGATAAAATCTCTGTCCAAGTTTAGAATATACATTTTGCATTTATATTTAAAATGTTTTAATGAAGTAAACTGTTTTATATCAGTTGGCAAGATATTATAAAGGCGAGGTGAAAGAAAGATATAACTTCTTTGACCTATAGTTTTAGAAGAGGGAGGGAGGGATTTTTGCTTGTAAATTAGTTTTACCTCTTGTTGTATATGTATGGCTGAGTAACTCCAAATTATTTTTATTTTTAAATTGGTTAACGATAATCTGAAAGAAATATATTTGCCTAACATCAAATAGTCTGCATTCTGTAAAAAGTAGGTTGGTCGGATACGTTGGAATTTTATTCAACATTATTTTTAGAAATTGTTTTTGTGTTATTTCAAGCATTTTTATATGAATATTCAAAGCACCACCCCATCCCAAGATTCCATAAGATAGTCTGGACTCTACTAGTGCATGGTATATGATTTTCATTTGCTTTATGTCCAATATTTTATTTAAGAATTTAAATTTATATAATATGCTTCTAAGTGTTTTGGTGAGAGAATTAATATGTATGTCCCATTTTAGATGTTGGTCTATGTAGACCCCTAAATATTTAGTAAAACTGGAACTACATATTTCAATTAAGTTACCATTGGAATATATTTCAAGTTTATCATAGCCAGGTAAATTACTTTTGTTGCAGTTGAAAGGAACATAAGTAGTTTTTTTATAGTTAATAGTCAACAGTTTATGGTCAAACCAATTTATCATCTGCAAAACTAATTATTTTGCCAGAGCTATGAATGGTTAATACATGATTAATATAAATAATAAAGAGAACTGGACCCAACACGGTTCCTTGGGGTACACCGTATTTCACAACTCTGTAATTGCTGATACTGTCATTAATTTTAACAAATTGTTTTCTATCACCCAGATAACTGGTAATCAAATCATGCACCTTTCCTCTAACTCCAAAATGATCCAGAGTCTCCAACAGCTGGACATGGCTGACAGTGTCAAAGGCCTTGGCTAGGTCTAAGAATACACAAAGCGATGCTTTGCTTTTATTTAATGCCTTGTAAATGTTGCCGGTGAGAAAAGAAATGGGTGCACTTACCCTCCCTGAATCCAAATTGTTCATCTGATATCAAATTGTATTTATTTAAATATTTTATTAATTTTAATAACTTTTTCAAATATTTTTGTTAAGTTTGTAATTAAAGATATAGGACGATAATTTGATACCAGATTTTTATCGCCACTTTTAAACAATGGTTTTATAACCGCAGTTTTAAATTCAGGTGGGCAAACTCCGCTTTCAATGACTCTATTAATTAGATAAGTTAAAGGCGACGCTATTTCTTCAGATATTTCTTTAAGTGTCTCTGATTTGAGTAGGTCCAGTCCTGGTGCTTTATTTGATTTTAAAGAAAGTATAATATAAACAATTTCTCTTTGATTCGTAGGTTCCAAGAAAAGTGAGAATTGAGTGGAATTCTCGCTAGGAGGAGAAAATTGGGGTTTACGATTTTTTTCCGCCAAATTCTGTCCTACACTTGCATAAAAATCGTTAAAAGTATTAGCCATTTCGAGATCGTCAGTTATCGGTTGTTCCGCATCGTTCAATATTTCCTTAATACTATTTTCTCTCCTTACTGAATTTATATTTTTTACTGTGTTCCAAATATTTTTTACAGAATGAATGAAACATTAATATATTTCAAATAACAATTCTTTTTAAGAAAAATTTTTACAATAGGAAAACGTGCAAAGCAATCAATAAACATGACTTCTTGTCAGTCGGCCTTTTAAGTAAACCTTGTACATCCCAATGAAAAACACCACCGCATTTCTTTCGAGCCCATTATCAGTCTGTGTGGTTTAGTTCAGTCATGTCTCAGGTGCAAATTCAGTATTTTTCCGTTAAAATTTCTCTAATTATTAATTTATAAATGAAAATTATCATATTTATGTTCGGTTTATTAACCATCGTCAGAGGAAAATAATTATTGTGATTTAAAAAATAATTACAGCATTATAACAGTTTACGTCTCTCTCTGTTAAATGTTATAATAGTACAATTTCCAGAGACCATTTATTTAAAGGCAGTTCAATTACTTCTTCTTTAAACATTCCGCCCCTCCCAAATTATCAATTTCATGTACATCTGCAAGAGTTATGCAATTATGGCAGCACTATTGGATTCACCACTTTGTAGCTTTGCCTTTTGATACCCGCGCCTTCGCCATAATTAAAGAATGCAAATTCTTTGCATATATTTGGAAATTATAAAAAACAGTAATGCGATAACAACCGGACATAACTTCCTTACTCTGAACATTTAAAAACTATGCAAAACCCACAACAGGGAAAAAATTAAAGGAACTTGTTCCCGTGTACATTTTACAATAACCCAAATTCTCTATGCACGGTGTAATATTTAATAACACACAAACATATGGACATATACTTTTGAGCAGAGCATGATACTCCCTATATTTTTAACCACTGAACGCCGTCATCAGAATTACTCCATCACGTCAAGATTTAGCCGTTCAAAATACAGGTGGTTATCATAGTCTGCTCAAAAGTACATGACCTTTTTTTATTTTGTGTGCCTGTGTCATTTTTATTATAATTCAGCGCTCGACTTTTTAAATCTAGCTGGACCAAAAATTATTTCTCTTGCTACAGGGTGGCTCTAAAAAGGTCATTCCTTAAATAATTTTGCTATTTTAATAACAGCATTTCATTCATAAGGTAGTTCTTTCTAGTTTGTAAATATTTATAGGGTAAAGTGCGAAATACTCAAAAGCATCCTTCGTTACATTTCTAATATTTATTAGAAAAATTATAAGTTATTAGAAATATTACTACCAAACCTTTGTGCAAATAGACTCCTTGGACTAAATACATCATCTATCAGCAGTTTACGCTCACGAATAATAGATAGCGCACTATGCATGATAATTCAACTAAATAATGGCTGAAAGTCTTTCTCGTTGAATCATTGAAGTAGGTAGTTGTATTTATAATTTTGTTTAACCTTTAAGGGGAATATAATAATTTGAAAAACCTCGTGGACACATGAGGTAAGAATTTTAATATTATACCGGTAAATACTATCTAACATTTATATATTGTTTTAGGTATTTCTTCAAAACAGTATTTATAATAGGGGCTACGTATTTCTTTATAATAAATTTTTCAATACGATAAACGTTTCTAACTTAAGACACGTTCTCTTTGGAATGACATTTTTTTCTTTATTACAATATTTTTCAAACTACATTTTTTTCATAACAAAATTTTGTAACATTACCTTTTTCTATATCAAGGACTTTTTCGACGCAACACATTATTCTACTAAGCGAATAATATTCATATGAAGTGAAGCTTTTGATACTACGTATTAATGTTTTGTATATACGAAAACCTTCTGGGCGAAGCAGAGATTTCCTTAATTCTGTCTTGGCGACAAATTATTTCTGTTCGACCATGTCTCTACGATTTTTTTACCTCAAAATGGAATGATATTAAAGACGGCAGCGCGTAAATCGTTCCCAGTTAACAAAATGGAGGTCATCTAAATGTTGTCTAAATATTATTTGTGGCATTATTGCAATTTTTTCTAATTCTTTGGGACGTTATGTTACTAGTAAATAACCTCTAGGCCTGTGACTTTTACGTCAAAGGATCAGTTAGAGGTTGCTTTTTTACAAATAACACAAATAAATATAAAAACTTGATATTAAATATTTCGCCGACGTTTCGGAAATCTAATCTGCTTCCTTTTTCAAGGCTTTTTCTGAAAAATATGTTTTGTTGTGTATTTATCATACACACTCTAGGAATGTTTATTATATTCAATATCCATAGATACTTACTATTTACATACAACTGTTGATATAGTTAACAGTTAATTCCTTATGTATGCGGATTATCCGAAAAGTTGCGCCGTATCGGTGATAGATTTGATATTCAAACAAACAAAACTTTAATATCTATTATGACAAACACGAAACCGAGGAATCACGAGCAAAATTCAAAAAACTGCATTTATAGTATTCCATGTGAGTGCAACAATCATTACGTGGGTGAGTCATCCAGTAGTGTAAGATTAAGCGAACATATATATATATAAAAAAATTAAATTCAGAGGTCCAAGATCTTCGAACATGCTTGGGAGAACGGACATAGAATAAACTGGGACTCGGTAAAAATTTTAACAAATATAGCAAAAAATGAAAAATTAAAGAATCCGCGATAATATTATTGAATGCGTGTCGAATTGTTCAGTAGATGTCTGTAGATCCTGGTTTCCAATGTTAAAAGAAGAACTTCACAAACTTAACTATATCAATAGTTCTATGTAAATAGTAAGTATTTATGGATATTGAATAAAACAAACATTCTTTGAGCTGGGTATTTATCATACAGAGTAAAAAACATTTTTCAAAAAAAGCCTTGAAAAAAGAAACAGATTAAATTTCCGAAACGCCAGCGAAATATTTAATTTCAAGTTTTTATACTTATTTGTGTTACTTGTTTAAAAAAGCTACTTCTAACTCATCCTTTGACGTAAAAGTCAGTAAAAATACATGTGGCAGGAAGTCCCAAAGAATTAGAAAAAATGGAGGTCCGCAAATACCGAACTGCACAACATCTAAATCTATAATCATCGTGGAACAGGAACGTATTTAGGCATTCATTTCATCAGGATATCAAAACGAAAGATAAGTACCTTTAATTTTGTCATCACATAAAAGGGATTATTTTAGTTCATAGAGGCCAAGTGTCTAAATTTAATATATTAAATTCAATCGAAATCTATTATTTTTATGATAGATTACATTTTTTAAATTCGTTGTGATAATTAATTCATTGTTGTACCTTAATTCGTAGTCACTTGGATCTTAAATTCGTTGTTGCAAATATTTCATCGTGGTACTAATTTCGTAGAAATCCATATTTTAATTCGTTGTTGTCGATCATCTACCTTCTGAACGCCACAATAGTTGAGCATCCACTACAGAGCAGGACAAGAAATTCTCGAAAAGTGGTAGAATTATTAATTTTACGATTTTACAGGCGCTCGCTTTTCTACATATGCGTCAAATTTGAGCCTCAGATTCAGTACATGGTAATATTAAAAAATGTTTTAAAACGATTCAACCTCTCCTCGACGTCTCTAGTTCTCTAATTCAGGGATTGCTTAAGCCTTGTGGCGAATTGTATGTCCTTATATCGTTCAATCTGAAAATAACCTCATAAAAGTCGACAGATAAAAGCTAATAGAATGTCCTGCAAAAGCGGTGACGTCAAATCCAAAATTAATTGCATCCTGAATACAATTAATATGATTAAAAGGACAAGTAACGCCACAAAATGTAAGACGTCTCTATTGATTTTCGAGCCGTGCAATCCATCAGATGATGTAATTGCAACGTATATGAACGGTGCCAACTCCTCAGTAGTTTATAAGGGTCGCCGGTATCGCCGGTATCTCCCCCTAACGTCCATAATCCATCCGTCGTAAAGCGTAACGACATCGTAGAACGCGTTGAGACAGTTACGGATTTACGGTGATATGCCTCTAACAGACTTGAATAAGTTAGCTACCGGTTTTACAGCCTTAATTCTGCCACTGGTGGTCCTTCTACCTTCATCGCGATTCCCAAACGCGTTTACTGCCGTTCTCATTGCAATTTGAGATGTTCCTCATGTGTCTGTTATCACCGTTATAAATTTAATTTGCGACTCTGGATATTTCAAATTATAATGAAAGATTATTCTGGTGAGGAATTGTTCTCTATCACTCCTCCACCATAATTTCCTTTCAAAATATATCGAATTTATTGGCTTGTTAACTTGTCACACAGTAACACATTATCCTATTGAGAGCCGTGGATACTTTACATACCTTAGAGCCGGTAAATAATAATATTTATTTGCGACGAAGCAAAAATAATACAACAGGTACAAATAACTAATAAAATGTAGATAAATTAATAATACTCAATAAGTCACTAACGCATAGATTGAAACAAATATATTTATTATTAAGTTAATAAATATTATTATAGTGTATGTGTATATACAGGGTGGCCAAACAGTACAATTAAAAAAAGCTAAATAGAGTGCATCAGTACCCATCGGAATAACCTCGATATATGCTATTCGATTATTTATCCTTTTCGAGATATTCACATTTTTCTGTTATTTTAATAGCTTCTACCATTTATCAGATAATTTTTAAAACTTTACTATTGTTATTACTTCCACATAGCCATAAAAAATTTTCAAACATTTAATGAAATAGGCATAGAATGTCATAAAATCTCGAGATTTTCAATTTGAGCGGAAAAATAAT
The DNA here is from genome assembly GCA_963583905.1 of Stenurella melanura. Taxonomy (NCBI): domain Eukaryota; kingdom Metazoa; phylum Arthropoda; class Insecta; order Coleoptera; family Cerambycidae; genus Stenurella; species Stenurella melanura. Next base: position 140,399,868 of record OY757311.1, read on the forward strand.
TCTGTCCGTCGGTCGGTCTGTAACTTTTTTGCGCGCACATTTTCTCAGGAATGGTTTAAGATATTGACTTAAAATTTCGTACATATGTATATCATGATGAGATCTGGAAAAAAATTATAATTTGCGCTAATTCCAGTGAAGGGTTAGGCATTAAATAAAGGTAAATAAGGGGAAATAAGTAAAGCAAGCTGATGAGAGTAGAGAAATTTGTGATTTGGTGTATATACTAGTAGCCGAGACCTCAAATTTTTTATAATATTTATCCCCTGCGTGCAGAGGGTACATGGCGCAATTGCACGAAATCTGGTGTGAGCTGCACCCAGAGCATCGCGCCTTCTCTGAACAACAGCTCAGACGTAAGGGCGCCTCATCAGCAGGGAGATATGCCAGCCGCACTGCCACCGCGGCAAATCGCAGCTAACGAGGAACATCCCATAGAGTACACTGATCTCGACTTAAGGACGAGGGTTAGCCTTAACAGCAGGGCCACCCTAAAGCCACAAGACCTAGCACGGATGGACGCTGTTATCGATGAGGAACTTCCAGAAGACATTTGGCAGATCAACACAGCCGTGTACAACGCTGCTAGCCAACTCGTCCCCCGCGAAAGGGCAACCAGTATCGAGAAGGCTAAGCGGCGTGTACAAAAGATCGAAAGCAAAATACAGTTGGCCACACAACACGATTCTGGAATCCAGAGTGTGGTGGAATGCGTAACAGCTGGCAAGGCATTCACGCCTAAAGTCCGGCGAACAGCATCAGGCTTAAGACGTCAGCACCACACACCAAATCTAACAGTGATTCTTACCCTTAAACTACACTGTTTATATCGGATTCGAGCGCTCATGGCTATCAAGAATAAGGCGGGTAAGGAGTATGGAGCAAAATACACTGTTCTGTACGAATCCTTCCCGCCTATTTCACGAGCCAGAGCGTGTTGTCGACAGTCTGCCAGCTGTAGCCGATGTCGGAAGCTTCTGGAAGGGAATTTACGAAACGACACGTCCATTCGATAATAACACTCCAGCAACAGCACACTTCGAGGCTCTTTGCCACAGAACCTTAGAAGAGCCAGAAGAGGTGTGCCTGGCAATCAGTTCAGAGGAAGTTTAACAAGCTTTTGTTGGAGCCAAGAACTTCGCTGCTTCGGGCCCAGACGGCATAAACAACTGGTGGTGGAAAAAATGTCCTTCCACCCACCGTCGTCTGGGAGTTTTCAGCACGTGGTTGAACAAGGGGCAGCAGATTCCGGACTGGTTTGTCGAGAGACGTACCCTGCTAATCCCCAAAAATAAAGGTTTATCCGATCCAAGGAATTATAGGCCGATCACCTCTCTGAACTCCTGCTACAAAATATTTACGCGTATCTTGTATGCTAGGACATTACGGCAGGTTGATCCGGTCTTCCAACAGATTTACGAGCAGCGTGGTGCCAAGAAGGGTATGGCGGGCTGCAAAGACAGCCTGCTGATAGACTGCTGTATTACACAGGATTCTGTGCAGTACAAGCGGAATCTATCGATGGCCTCGATTGACTATCGTATGGCATCTGACACAACATCGCACGAACTATTGTTGCATTTGCTCAAATGTCTTGCGGTAGCAAAACCACTAGTGAGATGCATAGAACAACTGCTACCTCTCTGGAGAACTGGCTTCTCCATAACATCCGGTGCACAGTGGGTTACAACAGAGCAGGTAGCATTCCGAGGAAGAGTTTTCCAAGGAGACTCCCCAAGTCCCTTCCTCTTTTGCATCTCACTGCTGCCGTTATCTGTTGAGCTCCGCCAAACTCGTGAGTATCACTGTGGACCACCCAGCAACCGGAGGCATAAGATCACTCATCCATTTTACATCGATGGCCTTAAACGGTATGCCTCCGTAGAGCATGAACTTCAAAATGCTCTAGGGGTGGTTAAGGAGTACACACAGGCTATTGGTATGGAATTCGGGTTGGACAAGTGTGCGGTCGTTCAACTCAAGAGAGGACGATTCGGGGACTTTGCTGAAGATGCGCAACTCGCGGACGCAAGCATCCTGAGACATCTGGATGCCGGAGAGACCTACACATACCTGGGTGTGGAGCAACATCACATCCAGGATGTGCAACAAGTGAACAAATCTCTCCGCGGCAAGTACAGAGGCCTACTCCGAAAGATTTGGTCATTCGAGCTTTCGAGAAAAAACAAGGTATCTGCACTAATATGCTTGCCGTTTCTGTTCTGCTCTACTCCTTTGGAGTAGTCAAATGGACTGTAGATGAGCTGCGCCAATTGGACAGAGGTACCCGCAAGATGATGAATATCCATAAGAGCATTCATCCTTCCGTCTCTCGTGTGTACCTTCCACGAAATCGGGGGGATGGGCAGAGGGCTCTTGGGGTTGGAGTGTATGCATGACAGAGTGGTACTGAGCATGGCATGTAATGTATTTAGGAGCTCAGACCCGCTCCAACAATTTGTGAGAGATCACGAAAACGCAGGGGTGGGTGCAGGATTGTTTAAGGCGGCAAAAAGAGCCGCAGAAGAACTTGGTCTCGTATTCGACTATAGGCGAGGAGGCCGGCGCGGTGATGATCCAGAGTCAGTCACTGAACTACAGTCAACTCGTCTGAAGGCCCAAATAAAAGCTGCCGAGCAAAAATTTCTGTTTAGGCAGCACGTCGATAAACCCATGCACGGTGTATACTATAAGAACATAGAAACACTGGGTTTATCGACCACCCTAGTAGCACAAATATTGCACCAATATATGAATATTGGTTCAATATTGGTCCAATATTTTGTGCTACTAGGGCAGGCTGACATTTTCCTTTTTAAGGTCAGCCAGGCTAATAATAATAATAGTATTGATAATAATGGAGTGTGGTTGGTGGTGGCAGATGCCATAAAAATCACAAGTTTCTGGGCTCTAGCTTGCTTTACTTATTCTCTCCTATTTACCCCCAACCCTTCAACGGAATCATTTCAAAATATAATCAGTTCCAGATGTCATTCATTAAATCTAATTTTCATACTATGTGCATTAGAACTAAATGTCTATCTAGATTTGATATTTGAAGTTATACCTATTTAGGGCAAAAGATAAGCAAATTTAATTAGATGAGTTCCAAAATCAAATACATAGGTAGCCAACATAGTAAATTTCATTTGGCAGCAACACTCAAATTTTCTTAACCCAAATTCGAATCTACATCACAAGGTTTGTATTTTTTGTATACGGTTTTGGTGTCTCCAAGAAACGTAAAACAAGAAAATGTTCGTCATTGTGGAGTCAGAAGTTGATGACCGAATTGAATCTAAATTTACCACATCATTGAACAGGATTTAAGACAACTTTCCAGTGCCAAAAAATAAATAAAAATTAGTTTCTTTTTACTCCAACCTGTAATTCTGAACTTCCGCGGATGATATCAACATAGCGAAACACGCGTCAAGTATAGTATTCTAATGTAGTTTTCAGTATTTTGGGGCTCGTGGAAACGACTTCAACGTGTTTAATTCTTAAAAGTGAAGTAGCTCTTAAGGATATAACTAGAAGGAATGTAGCTACATGATCACAACTCAGTTAAAACTTATAATTTTCTCTTCGTGCCTACCACTATATCTTGTGCCTTAAAACTATTATTGGCGTTATTAAAGCATAAAGAACAAAACTACGCCTGCTCCAGCTGCTGCTGATTCCCTGTGTAAAGCATGCCTATTTCAAATTATTAGTAATTGAAATACCACATAGTATAATACAGTTCCAAGGAATAGAGAACAAGTATTACAAAGTTCAGTTAAAATTATCCACTCAAGTCAATATTTACATTAGTGAACTTGTCTCAAATATCTTGAATTTTGGAAAGTTCAATATGAATACAAGAAGTAAGAGGTAACAAAGTTAAGATGAAAGTTGTTGAAAAAGTTTTGTTTAAGTCTAGGATCAGCCAACGATAGCGTTGCTTTTTACAATGTTAGGGGAAATCAAATTATACTTGATTGGATGAGTTGGAATCGAGAATAATCAAATCTAAGACAAGTTTTCGCTTTATTTAAAAGCTAACGCTTTACAGAATAAGGAACAATAGGGAATCTAAATAATTGAGCATTACAAAAAATGATTCTTATTGAGTTAAGTTTTACTTCCACATACAAGTGGTAAAAAGTGAGCATAGTAATCTTAAAAAAATTAAATTGTATTTTTCTTGAAATTGGTTTAAAATTTCATGAAACATCGAGATTTTAAATTTGAGTAAAAAATATTCTGTGTTGATCTGTCCCTGTGTCAGTCGGTTTTTGCTTTTTTGTGCACACGTTTACTCTGGAACCGTTTAAAATATTAACATGAAAGGTGTATTATAACGAGATCTTAAACTAGATTATATTTCGAGCTTACTCTGTTGAAGGCTTTGGGTTGAAATAGAAGTAAATAAGTAAAGAAAGCTATCTAGAGACTTGGGCTTAAGTGTATATACTAGAAGCCAAAAAGGTTAACAAAATAATATTAATATATTTACTTGAAAACTGGTACATGTATGTATTATAAGGACATCAGGAACTATATTATATTTTGAGCTGATTCCGTTGAAGGGTTGCCATCCCCATCACCACTCCCACTCCAGTATTAAAGGAATTAATAAAATAAAATTAAGATAGTGACTTACAATTTGGTATTCGTATGGATCAAGATGTTTTCGCTTAAAGAGACTGATGAGAAATCTAGATAAGGAAGTACTGATTCCTTAATCAGCGGTTTTTCAAAGATTTATTCAGCAAATGTATCCACAAAATTATTGCGTTTCTTGTTGAACCAGGTATGAACTATACCATTTAAAATTAATTATTGATGAGATGTAATCAAAGTTAAGCAGGTAGAGATAAGTTTCAGATACGACTTTTATCTATAAATAATAATATAATATAAAGATATGTAAAACCACTACTAAACTATATAAAAATAATGAAACCGTAAACATTTCGAAACCTGCAAAAAGAGCATCAAAATGAAACGTTTCTAAAGACATTTACCATACTATCTTATTTCAAATCAGAAAAATGACCCATTCCAGCATGGTAAATGATCTTTGGAAACGAATTCAGGAAGAGGGTCCTTAGGGGCATCAGAAATGGCTTGTTAGACTTTTGTTGGTGCTTGCGCAACTTCTCCACAAGAAAAAAACTTGGCGGAATGTTATTTCAAGAATTTGTGTTTTTAAGCGTTTACCTCTTGCTAAAAACTTAACTACTTGTGATATCACTCTGATTTTTTATATTTATATACTACAGACACGAGCGCATCTATCTGTACTAATAAGCCTTCAAAATTACTTACGGTTTTTTTCTAAATAAATCCTAAATCACATAAACGAATTTTGTGCGTTTGAAATTTCGATGTGCGGGCAACTATATTAAATGTTCGTATTTTGTATATATTACGTGCGCCTGAAATATGGTCTAAAGATCAAAAAAGCTTTTGCAAAAAAAATTAGCTCGATATCTTATACAGTTTTCGAGATATGGATTTTTAAATTCAACCGTAATAATGTCTTGTTATGAGAGCGCGCAACATGACAGCTACGGCAGGGCTCGTTCTGTGCAATTGTGGATAGATAGATAGATAATTTGATTTAGGTGTTACATTATTCTTGATTATTAGATCACTCATTGTCTGAAAATTATTGGACAATTATTTCCGTGCAACAAATACGTGGTTTTAAATTATGAGGTAATTTGTTACATATAATATACTGCCGTCCTAAGCCAAAATGACGTACTTCAGTATACACTCCTCTTGAGATATTTAACATTTTATGCCGCTAATCTCAGCACATCTTGTTATTTTAAATATTTTTATACTATTTATGGATTTAATTCTATGAGGCAGATGCAAAAATAATGGTTTATTGATTATTGAAAAAAGTCAGTCATTTAACAAGGAACCTTTGAAGTACGTCCAATTTGCTTAGAAAATTTTGAGTGACGTCATTTTGGTTTAGGACGGTATATCTAAACTTGCAAATACAGTATGAGATCGTTAATAAATTGAGTTTAAAAAATAAAAATTGACCGAAACTTCAAATTTAAAAAAGGTATTATGCTATGACTTAAGAAAACATCAGAATCCTACGTATTCGCCATAACAGACACAACTCCTATTCCAAACTAGAATAACGTTATATATAATATCAAAAGTAAAGGCAATCATCTAAAATATATTTCTGAATATTGGTGTAAATAAGGACAAATGTTGCCAAGAAATGTGAACTTGGATTCCTCCTGCATAAAATTTGAAGTGCAATCATGAACAAACGAAACAACAATATTTACGTAAGGTATGTTTAATTTTTCCAAAATAGAGAAACTACAAAAGTTGTATGGGTATACGACAACAAGGGGTATTTTAGAGTATTCACGAAATCAATAAATAATTTGGTGAAAAATATGAAGAAGAATATATTGTAATAACTTTATTGGCAGTCTATGTATTGTGTGATCTGTCAGTTATCCTTTGTGCGCAGTTGCAGCTGCCTTACAGCAAACAGGCCACCTTAACAGTTTGGCTAATCTTGGAGATAACTGCGATACAATTGGTGATCGCGAGATTGAAGATGGTCGTAAGTCCTATGTGAATCTGTATGGCCATAGTTAGTTTAAATTCTTAGATTCACCAAGGCGGCATTTATTTTCCATAAAGTTATTAGACTTACATTCGCTACTTCCTATATAAGTGCTTACTTTCTGCATTTAAGTACAGTTGTTTGGTATGCTTAGCTTAGCTGCAACTGAAGTACATAGCGAAACGGGGTCAAACACTGCTTACTGCGAAATAATTTTAATTGTAAAAATTATTCACGATTATTCAAGAAGTGGTTTAGATTCTCCTATACTTTCCTCACTTAAAACAAAATCCTGGATTTTAGACAAATTAGCTCGGCGACTTGAAAATCGGTTAAGAAAATACATCACACTCTTCCAGAAAATTTGGATAGAGAATAACCAAATAAAAGCACAAATGATGACGAAAAACCACAAGTCGTTCTAAAAGAACAACAAAAAATGGAATTGTAAAGTAAAGTGTGACTAAAAGTGTGCGTCCACTTAATGTTCTGTTACATGTACATGTGCAGCCTTTCCTAACAATTGTTTTAATGGCAGAAATAATACAGAGCAGTGTTAAACAGACAGTGATTCTTACTAGTAATAGTATAGTGCTTTGTCGATGCTTACTGAGCTAAATAATTATGCATTATTATTATTATTATTTATAAATTGCACGTTTTGTGTACGTGTTTATATTTTATTTCTATATTGTATAATGATGGTATACTTAATATATAATATATATTCATATACAACACCTTCATAACCTATAGATCTAATAAATCCTCTGCCAAATGGGTTTCATTTTACATATTAATATTTTTGTACAATTATAAATAATAATAACATAATATTAAAAATGCATTGGCTTACTATCTTGATGCATTACTATTAACCAGATAGCAGTACGTCAGATAATAGCCGTATGCTAATAGGAGTATCACGGATCTAAATTATGGTTTAATTTTAAAAATCCGTAACTCAAAAACTGTAAAAGATATGGAGCTAATTTTTTTTGTAAAAACATGTTTGGTCTTTAGACCATACATCATTCGCATATAATATATAAAAAAATTAAACGTTTAATATAGTTGCTCGCACGTCGAAATTTCAAACACACAAATTTCATTCCTGTAATTTAGGATTTATTTTGAAAAAACCGTAAGTGATTTTAAAATTCTATTAGTACAGAAATATGCGCTCATGTCAGTAGTATAAAAATATAAAAAATCAGATCAATATCGCACGTAGCTATTTTTCTAGCGAGAGGTATATGTTTAAAAACACAAATTCTTGAAATTACGTTCCGCCAACTTATCTTCGTCTGGAGAAGTTGTGCAAGCCCCAATAAAAGTCCAACAAGCCATTTCTGATGCCCATTAGGACCCTCTTTCAATATGCGAGCCCAAAATTTATTTGCCTTGCTGGAATGGGTTACTTGGCGATTTTGACGGCTTCCGAAGGCGTGGACCCTCTACTAACACTTCTTGCATATTTATTGAAATATTTCATAGAAATGTGTATTAGACGTGTTTCTTGGATTATATTATGACAAAAAGAGTGGACCGGTGCAAAAATTTTCCGGAAATTTTCTTACGTTTTTCCTGAAATCTAGAAATTGATTACGAATTCCTATAAAAATTAAGATTTTCCTAAAAATTTTCCAAAGTTTTCCACGTATCTTTATACTTTTCATTATTTTATATATAATTACTAGAATTTTGAACGAACTAGGTATGATTGTGAGCAGTTTTTATGATTGAGTAAAAAGAAATAAAATTAATTTATGAAATTTTGGCGATAATTTTCAGAAAAGTTTCCTGAAATTTAAAAGTTGTGATTCATAACAATTTCCCAGGAAAACTAAATCTAGAAGATTTCTGGGGTCGGATATAACGATTCTAAAATAAATGTGTATGTAAGAAATAAATCTGTTGTTGGCCTTCTTCATTACCGATATTATACATTTCGGATGAAACAATGTATTCTTCTGTAAACCATTTGCGACAAGTTGATTGAACGTAAACTTTGTTTGCTGTATTTAAATAATCCAATACTCATTTTTAGCAATGTAGCACAAACATTTACTGTAGTGTCTACAGCATCTTGTTGCTGCTCCTGTAACATAAGAAAGGTAAAAAGTGTGGAAAGGAGTTTTAAATAATTGATTGATTGATTGGTTGATTTTCCAGCATAAGGTGAGCATTGTTGCCCATTCCGGGCATCGATGGAGATTCGTTCCAACACGCAGCTTGATCGTCCGCCGAACACGCCCAACGGACAGCCAAACCGAGTTCCGGAACCAAACCTCGGATGTCTTATATGTCTCCTTATTTATTCTTCTTCTAAGTTTTTTTGTTTCAGACTCTAGCAGCTTTTATTTTTATTCTTTATCTTTATTTATTAACCGTCCCACAGGTAAATATTCATTTACGGTGGAAGTGCTAGGAAGGACCCTATTTCGCGGTAAATGAAAATAAGAGCTAAAAAAGATAAGAGAACAAATAATAGCAGGTTATGACAAAGAAATCCGAGGGAATATTTTGTACACCCTGTATATTGTTTCCTTGAAACAATCCGTTTCAATTTTTGTTTTCCAATTCCGCTTTTTAATTCCGGGCATTTTTCTATTTCTTTATCTATGTTTAATACCTTTTCAATTTTACTTTTAAATTTTTTTCTCTGTTGTGTAATAAACTAAAAATTTAAAAATGAATTATTATTTGTTTGTTTATAATTGTATTGAAACATATTCTTTATAGGGTTTTGCAAACAGCAGAAAAAATTAACTATCTATAACTAAAAAAGCTTTGTATAAAAATATTTATGAAATCTTTGCATTCTTTCGATAACCTGAATTCTGGTTATGCTGGGAAATTAAAATCCTAAAATGAATTTGTCTATTTCCTTATTTTCATATTAATACTAGCATCCACGCAGTCCCCTACGGCCATGCAGATTAAACTAGTATCTACATAACCCCCACGATTATGAAGATTCAGATTAGCCTTTGAAACATTTTTCGCCCTTATTCCGGAGCTCATCAGAAAGACATAAAGATGTTTCATGCAATTTCTATGAAATTGTCTTGGTTTTCCAAGAAACAGAATGATAGATTTCATGAAAATGTAACCTATTAGAATAAAAAAAGTTTAAGACATGGTAGACAAATAAATTCGTTTTAGGCCTTTGTGCTCATTTTTAACTGAATCTTCATAATCGTAGGGGTTATGTAGATACTAGTTTAATCTGCATGGCCGTAGGGGACTGTGTGGATGCTAGTGTTAGAATGAGAATTGTCAAATAAGAAATTAGACAAATTCATTTTAGGATTTTAATTTGCTAGCATAATCAGAATTCAGGTTACCGAAAGAATGCAAAGATTTCATTATTATTTTTACACATAGTTTTTCTTTTAGTTATAGGTAGTTATTTTTTTCTGCTGTTTGAAAAATCCTATAAAGAATGTTTCAATAAAACTAAAAATTAATAAACAAATACAACTAATAAACTTGACTAGACTAATAAACTGAGTTGTTAATAAATTAAGTTATTATATTAAGTTAATAAATTAAATTAATATAACTTAGCTGATTTTTGGTTGCTGGTCTATCCTCTGATTTCTTTATTTACACTTCACTGCGTATGTATGTCTTAGGTGCGTTATTAATGAAATTATATATGGAGAACATGTTTAATTGGGACAATGTTAATTTCTTCTACGCCATTGACTTTGATAGATACACTATTTAGAATATTAGATGTGGTGTCATCGTTGATTCTATTAAACATAAACACTGTAACTTGCTAACACTCTATTTTATCTTATAACTCTAAGTAAAGAATGAACTGTCAGGGAGGCAAATAAATGCTAATAAATGAGGTAGATGTTAATGCCTTCAATTTGTGGGTCTCGAGACGTTTGCTGCGAATTCCTGGACAACCCATCGCACCATCAACTCGATTCTCCGAGAAACACGTCCCCGAAAGCGACTCTCCAGCATTGTATTCTCTTGAATCACCTCATCATCGTTTGGCCATTTCAACTGGAGAAAGGCCATTACAGAACAATTAAGCAAAAACAGCGGGCCAAACGTTGGGCCGATATCACCAAAAGCTAAAAAGAAACAGCTTCGGTGAAGCTGTGTGCCTAACAAGCAGCTGCGATAACTGACATGAGGCTGTTGGGAGGGAAACAGAGGCCAAATAGAAATTACACTAATGACAAACCATTTACTAAGATGCTACGAATAAGTAGAAGAAATGAAGATCTTCGGCAGTTAGTAGTGTCAAATATTTGTACCCTCGATCGTTTCTTGATTAGTTGCTACTTAAACTTAGTCCAAATTTACACACTCTGTAGATATGAATTTTTGTCCACATAGCATGGAAAATTTTATTCTCCATATTAAGAACAGGTCTTCAATGTATCTACATAAATTAGGGTGGATTTTTAGGCTTTCCATCAACCATATATCCAGGGAATGGGAGATATTATCATCAATTACCTTTACATAATCCACCCAGATATTATTATTATTATCATTGGTATTATTATTATTATCATCATTACACATATTAAAAATTGTTTTAATTACGGTTGACGCTTTTTCTTTTTACTATTCTCTAATGATGTTTTCATCTGCACTTATAGTTTTATAGCAGTTCCGAACGATTTTACTGTAACATATAAAAACACTTTTAGAGTAATATTACGACAAAACGGCAAAAAGCAGACAGAACTACGCTCAATTAAGCCTTTTCAGTGTTCAGTACAGCGTTCACATGTAACTAATACAAATAATTTTTAATTTTGTAGCACAGTGGAGTGCAAACAAGCTCCCGGTAACTTCTGAATCGGCAATCATTTTGGCAATTTAAATGTGTTAACGACTTTAAGCGATGTTAAGATCGTTAGTCTGAATGATGGCTCCCCCATTCTATTATGTTGTGATGGCAATGGGGCTGACTAAAATTTAATTCCAGATGCAAAATGGAGAAATTGAGCTGTTCTAATGCGATTACGTTTACTATTGTGATTTTACTATGACATATTATTTTGTAATATATTTTTGGCTGATGGTAATTTCAATATAACTTAAATAGAAATCAAACACCCAAGCATGTGTTGAAAAGAGTTGCCAGAAGTTGTTAGAGTTGCAAATAATGTGTTAAGGTTTAAGCATCTATATACAGTGTGTCTTGGGATAAATGTAACAAGAGACTCAGTCCAACTTGGTGTAAAATTAAAGAATATTAATAAAAAATTAACTCGATTATTACTAATAAATGGAAGACATGAAACAAAAAGTTGAACGATTGCAACTTGAAATTTCAAAGGTGGGGCTAAAAATAAAGATAAATAAAACTCCGCCAGAATACCCAAAACAACGACCCTATACATATAGACGAACAACCCATTGACATCGTCACAGAATTCGTTTATCTAGGTAGCATAATAGACAAAGATGGTGGCACAGACCGTGATGTTGAAGAGAGGATACAAAAAGCTAGAAAGATGTTTAGAATGCTTAAAAATATATGGAAATTTAGAGAGTATTCCAATAAAACTAAAATTCGTATATTCAACTCCAATGTTAAATCGGTTCTGCTATATGGCTGCGAAACTTGGAAAGTAACAAAAACAAATACAAGGAAAAATCCAGATCTTCATAAACAGGTGGTTGCGCAGAATATTGAGCATTTATTGGCAGGGCCAGATCACTAATAGGGAACTCTGGAGAGACCAGTCAGAAGCTGGTCGAAAAAGAGATTAAGAAAAGAAAATGGGGATGGCTGGGCCATACTCTGAGAAAATCGGTACACGACATCGCGAGTCAAGAATAGAATGGAACTCACAAGGCTAACGGGGTAGAGGCCGACCGAAGATTACCTGGAGAACAACAATTCTTGAAGAGGCAAAAACGCTTTGCAAATCATTGGATGAAATCAAGCTAATTGCTAGTAACCGGGTTTAATGGAGACGACATGTGGACTCCCTATGTTCCATTACGGAATAATGGGCTTATTAATCACTAATAAATTTCTCTATTTTTTTAAATAAAAGAAATCCCATAAGAAATGTTGTTTAAAATGCACTTTTAAGCTTACTTACCAAGGTACTTCTTAAATGGTAGTTCATGACATGTTGATCAAAAGTTTCCATGATCACAAACATTGTTGTGACCTTGGAGACTTTTAATCAACATGTCATGAGCTACCTCTGTGCAAAGTTTCAGCTCACCGGTGTGAAACCCAAATTGCATCTAGAAAGTGTGGGATCCTTTCGGGGATATACATTTACTTTGGTGGAACTTTCCGTTTTTAAATAAATTAATATTTTATTTTGAATATCGCAACGATAACTTTAAAAAAATAATTTTAGCGTGTTACAGATGAGCTGTAGTCACATAAATATCTGTTTTAAAGTGTGGGCATTTGCACAGTCATGTCGAAATTACATATTTTAGACTGGTAATACTAATATTACCTACGTACTTCTCGCATAAATTTATAAATTTATGTTTAGAAGATGATAGGGGTTCTGCCTAGGGCTCTGATAGAATGCATTTATGCTACGCTACGTCCATACCTACCTATTGAACCATTTTAGATCCATCTGTGTATCATTTTGGTAATCCTCTCCAACTACAGTGCTACGATACTGCTTGTTTCATGGCTATTGATTGGCATTAAGTTAGTGGAATTGGTCATGGACTCAACTTGGAATAGTTCCAAAATTTTAAAGTGGCCAACCAGATACCCTGGTTTGGATTTGAGTAACTGCTCTAGCCTTAGAGCACTAAGTACTGCCTCCTTCCTTACATATAGATGTAGTATCTAACATTGTTTCCATAGCTACAGTGGGACAGGAAGACATTGCCCTGCTATCCCTGCAGGTAAGGCGTTTCATTTTCTGTCTTATGATACGACGTTTGAGCATTTTGAATTAAATTGATTTATGACTTCTGCTCGTGAATTTTCACCGATTTCGCAACACTGTTCAACGTCCATTTTTTCACTTAATATAAACATCATTGTCAGTTACTTCTTATACTTTGTTGTTAATTTACGACAGAAATTACGAATAACATTGAGTTCGTTTGAAATAGTTAGTAATAGTTAATGATTCTGTATTGTTTTTCCTCCACAGCATACCTTTTGAAAAAACCGAAATAGGCTGTACATTATTTATGTTATAGTTAGAAACTTACATATTTTGAGAAAGATATTTATATGATTTTACAAAAAGGAAACGAATTTCACAAAGGAAATTGAAACGAAAGAAAAATTTCCGAAAATATTGGGATATCAGTAAACAACTAGAACAATCCTGGAGTAACTGATTGAGATAGCGTACCTAGATTATATAAATGTACATAACGGAATGGATTCGTAGTTATACGAAAAGGACAATTTTGTGTCCCAAACATGTGATAATATTGAACCTGCTTTTAATAATACTTCAGAGTAATTAGCCAGAATCAAATATATTTTCATCACTTGATTCTGATTCGAACAATGAAGCAATTTATGACCCTATTACTTCATATACCAACACATTGTATTGGCATGTGTTTAAGAATGGTTGTTTTGCAATTAAACGTTATTGAGGTCCTTATAATTAAATTTTGTCAAGAAGGCTGTTCATGCCTCGTATACCTATTGTTAAGTATTGTTATGTCTTTACACCACCTGGTAAGCATCCTCAAAAATCGTGGGTTTGAAAATTATAACACAAGATACCACTAAGATTATTTATCAACTTACTATTTGCAGTATGTATTACTACAACAACATAACCTTAAACACGGTTTATTACTTGACACTTCACTTTATAGTTTACTTTGTTACTTGTTTTCACTACTCATTCAGCTATCTGAACTTATCTGTGTTTTCGTGGCCACCTTGTATACTCCATAGATGACCTCTCGAACAATCAGATCCCTTCTGGAATAGAAATCTCAGGCTTCTAATGAATACAGTGTCCTGTCACTAAATTCTCACGGACATCACTGGGATAACGTAACACTATGATCGTTGGTAGCTATACCTTCCTGCTTAAAATATATCGATATCTTATTAAAGTTTGTTTTTCAGTCACTATAAAACTTAAATAAACATTCACTGTTGCTGGTGTGGGGTAATTATGTACTGTGTGCTCAAGGATTTGTGTGAAGAACAGTGCTTATTATAGTTCAGACCAAAGGTGTTCTTTATGAAATGACATGTACCTTTACTAACAAACTAACTTAACAAGATTGTCTCCTGAACGTCTAAAAATATCGAAATAATTATTCTGTCACAGTTTTTAATGTCTCGGCCTACGATGCACGATCACAATCACATAAATAAACACTAATGTACAATACATGTAAAAATTAGCAAATAGATGAGATTGACAAATGACAAATTTCTATTTTTGTTAGACGTTGTGCAAAAATCAGCAGATCCCTTTAGACTTGAATTTGGTTTTGGGCGGTTCTTTGCTGACGAACAGAACCGCACGTCAGAGATTTCATATTAAAAACCTTCACATACTACTTGCCTCCCAGCATCATTCACCAATATACTATGTTAGAGGTATTTCTTGTCTATTTTGGAACAGAAGCTTTACTGATTCATAATTTATATTAGTTATGTACATTGAATTTATTTTATCTTTTTTAAAGTGGAAGAGCAGAATATTGTAACCTAATAAGTTACGAATAATTTAAGTTCGCCTCTTAAGTTAAGGTGGCCATTTCCTAGAAAGAGACATCCGATAGGGAAATATTTTATTATTTCTGGCCATAACTTTTTTTTCTTAGTACGTATATTTAAAAAAAAACTATAAGGGTACATAAGTAGAACCATAACAAGACTATTACTATGAATTTTCACTCAATAATTTCTGTGGTTTGCAAAATAGCTAGATTTAAATTTAAAAATGGTGTTAATCTTCGTATTTCGTAGATTTAAGTCTAGTTGTTTCGCAAACCACAGAAATTATTGTATTAAAATTCGTAGTAATAGTCCTGTTATGGTTCTACTTAGGTACTCTTATAGTTTTTTTAAATATGCTTACTAAGAAAAAACAGTTATGAGCAAAAATAATAAATATTTCCCTATCGGATGTCTCTTTCTAGGGAATGGCCACCTTAACTGGCATCCTATGTGAACGTGTTGGTGTACACAATTTTTCATAAAATTGTTGTAATTGTTAGTTGCTCAATAAAGATGATATTATTATTACTATTAAATATTAATTGGATGGCTATAGGTGCGAGTCCTAAGCTAATATTTTTAAAGAAATACATAATTATCCATACTATTTATTTATTTATTACCTAATTACAGCATTTAAATTTTGGTAATGGGGTTGATGTCAACTTAAGTCACTCGGGTAATGTTAGATAAACTTAACTAGTCAGCTGCATAACATAAATATCTCCAGTTAATGCACTTCAAAGCAATTTTATGCGTCTTGTGTCGAAAATCAAATCATTTAAAACCAAAACATATTTTTTCTTAAACTGCAAATTCAATCATCTCAGCAGAATTACAATTACATCATCAAGTCCATATTGTGATTAATGGCGTTTTAGTGTGAGAAATTTCTGAAAACGTGAGGCGAGACTTTTCAAGAACCATGAAATAGCCCAGCTGCTTATTTGATAGATTCAGTGACATGTCAGCTTGATAAATTACACCTTGGCGTTTAATCTAGCGATGTAATTTCTACTTTCCCACTTGTCCAATTTCTGCCAACTATAACACAACTAAAACGAAACAAAACTTTTAGTAAACACGTAATCATTTTGTTTTAAATTTGGATCATATAACCATCCACTAATGACTCCTTAAGACCAATATAATTCGGTGTTTTCACTATGTGCAAATTTGCTTTTTTGATATTATTAAAATGAAGTACTTGTTATACTAAAGCACTTATTGATATTTAAAAAGCATTCTAGCGTCCACCAAATTAAAATTTCAACAAATAAATAACATAAAGTTTTAGAAATTGAACGAGTACGCAAAACACGCGGTGACGTCATCGGTTATATTAGTTTCTTAAATCGCGTTTAAAAATTGTTAAACACAACATTTTATTCACGTTATTTACGTTTTACATGTGATTAAATAAGTAACGCCTACCTAATGCGGGATTTGTAAAAGCTGCTTTAGGAAATTTATCTGCAAAATAACATGTTTGGGCTCAAAATGACACTGACAATATAACTGATGGCGTGATGAGTGCGTAGTGAATTGATGTAGTGTTTTTGACAAAAAAATTTCAATACAAAATTAAAATGTTGATGACTGTTTTCAACTTCAGACTTACCTTGACAAAATATAGTGTATAGTAAACAAATTATTCATGAATCCTAGTAAATGTAACGTAATGTCCTTTTCTTTAAAAACATCACCTTTTATTTTGGATTACAGGTTAGATAATGTCATACTTCAAAGACTTATGACATTTCGCGACCTCGGCGTAACTTTTGATGGTAAATTGTCCTTCACTGATCATATCAATACCATTGTGTCTGAAGCCTCCAAAGGTATTAAGGTATTATTCCACTGTTTCTCAAAATTCAAGTGTTTTTAACTATAGTAAAGTATTATCTTCACAGTGAAAGTGAATTTAAAATTGATATAATATAAAGTATGCAATTTTAATAACACTTTTGGGATAAATAAGTTATTACATAATAAGTCAGAAGTGTGGCATATACATGATAAGAAACACTGTTCAAAAATTTCATAGTTCCACAATAATAATGAAGCGAGTAAAATAAGTTATTCGGAAATCTATTGGACTTGAACGAATTTGTCATTTCTGTAGTCATAAATGACGGCATTTTGTATTCATTTCTGCCTTTCTTTTTCAGAATCTATCAAACCCATTTAGTTATGAGACACTATTTTGAAAATGTTCTAAATCATATAATTCCAATTTTTTGTCCTGAAGATATCCATCTGGGAGTTATTGAGCTCGCTCATACGAGTCTGCTTTTAACAATTTATTGAAAGAGTTCAGAAAGAAATCTGAGGCCTGGTTTATAGTATTTTTACCAAATCCCATGTTTCTGTACTCTTACCAGCTTGTTTAACTTATTTTTCCCTATTTACCTCTACTTACCCCACACTCCTTCAACGGAATCATATCAAGTTTCAAATGTCGTTATAATACATACGTGTATCAAATGAATGTATCAACTTTGTTTTATCAAGCCCATTAATAATGGAGTTGCGGTAGTGGGGGGTTGAAAAATATTATAAAAAATCTGAGACGTTGGCTTCTAGTACATACACCGAACTTCAAGTTTCTGTACCCTTACCAGCTTGCTTTACTTCTTTTCCCTATTTACCCCTATTTAACCCCAAACCCGTCAACTAAAACGTCTCAAAATATAATCTAGTTCCAGATGTCGTTATAACACATACGTGTACTAAACTTCAAGTGAATATCTT
Source organism: Stenurella melanura (assembly GCA_963583905.1). Classification (NCBI taxonomy): domain Eukaryota; kingdom Metazoa; phylum Arthropoda; class Insecta; order Coleoptera; family Cerambycidae; genus Stenurella; species Stenurella melanura. The sequence continues at coordinate 140,417,912 of OY757311.1, forward strand.
AATTCTATTTTATTAATATATTTAATAACGAGTAGGGGTGGTAGGGGGTTGAAAAATGTTATAAAAAAATATAAGGCCTTGGCTTCTAGTATTCACCGAATTTCTGTACTCTTACCAGCTTGCTTTACTTATTTTTCCCTCTTTATCCCTATTTAACACCCAATCATTCAACGGATATGGTCAAAAACAATCCAGTTCCAGATCTCATTACAATATATACGTGTACAAAATTTCAAATCAATATCTTAAACCGTTCCGGAGAAAAGGTGCAAACAAAAAAAGACAGACAGAAATTTTTGTTTACTCAAATTTAAAATCTCGACGTTTCATGACATTCTAAATCCATTTCAAGAAAGGAAAATTTTTTTTTTTTTACGATTACTATACTGCCAATCCACTACATGGATGTGGAAGTTAAACAAGGGGGTGGGTTTAAACTAGACGAATTTGATACCAAAATCTCGATGAATTCAGAAAACAATTGGGTGGACAAGTAATTACAAATATTTCACACTAGTGTTAAGTACATTTAACATTTTAAAATGAATATAACTATTTAATCGGCTTTATTATAAACAAAGGCTTAGAAAAAAACAAACAAATTTTCATTACTTTAGTTACAGTTAAGTTCACTGAATACCTTGATTGTCTAACTTCATGATACAATGTCATTATTGACAGACAAATACAAATATAAAATTTTAAAATTTTGCAATAATACGCAGCTATTGTACCTTTAAAATCATATTTTTATTGATACTTTTAGTAGTGTTCATACAAATAATAGTGTATGAATATACGTGTTAAAAGTGATTTTATTTTCTACTGCTAATAACATCTGTCTTATTGCTTTTTTAAATTTATCATAAATTTCAATATTTTTTATTTCTACAGGTAATTTATTGTAAAGAGAAATACAATTGAATTTTGGTGATCGCTTGAAAAAAGTCGTTAAGTATATTCAAATACTTAAACATTCGTCGTATCTAGTCTATAATCACGATTATTATTTAGTCTCAAATAAGTTCATATTTTTCTTCACATACATTAAACAATTTACGTGGTTACTGGCGCAGAAAATACGTCTCTCAAAATACGTTACTACGCCCTATTAGCATCTTCCTTAAAATGCTTCAGAATATATGTTAGTAATACGCGTTTTTATTAAGGCTATTAGTCAGTATGTTTACTTAAAATTATCTTTTTCAAGAGTGACATTTAAAAAAATGATTATCGCAAAAAAGTTCAACTAAGACAAATACTATTAACCCAGTAGATACCGAAGATACACTCCTCGGAATACAAGATAATAATTAAAAATCTTAAGGCTTTGGTACAAACATAATCGGACTTTAATGTTGTTACTTATTGCAATTTAAAACACAAATCTTAAATAAGAAAATCGTATTTTCACGATATACTATGTGAAATTATATATTTGGACTTTAGCATAGTTCCGCAATTACAAAGACATCAAATTCACAAGATGTGGTTAAAATTACAGTAATTTGTCAGCAAAAATTACACCAATTGTCTAACTAGGTACATATAATTTCAGTTTTCTCTTTACTATGTATTCATTCAGAATTATTGCCATAGTTAATTCGATTATCTTTAGTAGTCAATGACAAATCCTGGGGAGACATTATTTCAAACGATAAACGTAACTGTGTTTATTTTTAACAGGATTTGCCATAACATCTTTTCTCTAATACAATAATTAAACAACATGTATAACAAATATTTTTCACTTTCAAAGCTTTCAATGAATACGCCTAACAATTAACAATTTTTTTTAACTGTGAAAGATTGAGATGAATGGTAGGGCTAATAACAGGACACTGTCCTCTAAATAAGTATCTTCATACAATGGGTTGAGAAACGATCCAATTATTTGGATGTCTGGAGTGGAGAATGAAACTATCACTCATATTCTATGCAATTCTGCACCACTAGGTGCGTCAAGGTATAGGTATTTTCAAAGACAATTTTTACAGTCGGAGGAGCTATGGAATCTGACCTGGAATCAACTGCTATCCTTGGTGGAGTGCACTAATGAGATCTTACACGTCGCGCTGTCGCCTAAGTGCTGTGGACAAAATGTGCTTACGCTTTTGATGCTGATAGATAAGCAAAATTAAATAAAATTTTACATGCAGTTTATGGAGAATGGAAAAATGTGTTGACGTAAGAGGAAGCTATTCGAAAAACAAGTGTTTCACATTACTTTGTGCCAACACATTTAATTTAATTAAAGGTGATTATGAAGTTTAATTGGAAGAACATTCATCAAACTGTAATTACCAAATCTCTCATTCTTCTCCTATATTTTAGCATGAAGATAGAGGTTTTCAAGTTACCAGGCCAGATTCCTGTCTCTAATATTTCTGGTATACTAACTAACTAACAGTTTTCATTTTTTTATGATTGCCATAAACTTCATTAGATAGCAAAGTGTCAGCATTAAAATGTTGGCACTAAAAAACGCTACGTCCATTAAGGTAGGACGAAAGTTACAAAATATTTTTTTACCATGTAACATGAATTGGGCCAAACTCTGTAGAAAAAGAAATAAATACATACAATGAAATATCTTCATAAATCCACCTCCGTCTGTCGAAGGTTCAACCGTAGGCAACCCTACATACACCAATTCATTAGTTTCCGGATTATTAATTTTGTCATTATTTTGAAGTCAGTCTTAAATTAAAATCATTTTGTATTCTTAGAAAGACACTATCAAATATCTTGTTATTAAATTTCCTCATTTATTTATGTTACAACAATACAATGTTGGTGCCGCGACGAATTCCCTAGAAATTGTGTGTGTTGGCTGGATTGTTGATTGTCATTGACAAAGATGGAAATTCGGCAGCCACACTTTCCTAGAGATTGTAAATGAACGGAAATAGTTTTTTTGGTATGAAGGAAAGATCACTGGAGTGAAAACAGAGAGACCATTTTGGTCCCAACTACTCAAAACAAAACACCACGCTGGTGAAGAGAAAATGCCATTAACATCTGGTACTTAAAATAATAATTCTTTAACCTAAATTATCTTCTACTAAATACCTTTTACGAATAGATAAATGAAAAGCAATATTTTTTTTAAATACTTCAGGCTTTTTTGTATGGGGCACAGAGACAAAAGAAACTTGAGGTTCAGATAATTATGGTTATGTGAATACACACATTCATCCATTGTTAGGGATAATTTTATGTTGCAAATTGGGGGGTGAAGCCGAAAGGGCTGTATGTGCCGTTGGTTTTGGTTTGATGAAACTACCTATGAGACAGAGAGACAGACTGTAGCGGATGACAGGAGTACAGGGCGTTGTGGAAAAGTTTACCACGAGTACGAAGTAACTTTACATTCTTCTACCTACTTCTTTTTTTAAACTGGACACCGAGATATTTAAACGTTTTCCTTTTTTTATAAACTTCAACATACGAGGGTGGTTTCAAAGATCAGCGAATTTAGCTACCATCCAACATATATATGTGTATTTATTTATGAGAAGATTTTTGGGCTAATTTTTATTTACCACATATTAGTATTTATTTGAAGGTTGTGAGTATTTATTACTTAATTATTTAACTGAAATTTTTTACCATATTTTTGTATTATATTGTCAGATTTTTCTAACCCACTAACCCTATGTTTATGTAATAAATTCTTTTATTCGGATTTAATTAAGCCACAAATTCTTTTATGTCCCTTTCCTCTCCTTGAGGGCTTTAACATTAATAAATCAGGGAGAGTGGCGCCTGGCAATAAATGATATTTTCATATCGAACCTACGCCCTGACTCTGCGACAAGAACGAGTAGCAGTCTTGCACTTTGATGTGTGTGGCTCTGAGGTGAGTGGCTGCTTTAGTGCTACAATTACACCAAAAATCATTTAGGATTCAAAAGAAAATATATTTATTTTTACAAATTAGCCTGGCTAGTTTATTCATGATTATTAGTTAATTTACATGTAGTAAAAAACTATTAAAATATAATTGAAATCGCAAAATTTAGAAAGAAAAAATGTTTATATAATCCTCATTGAACATTAGAGCAACCCATGAGTTCTAAAATCCATATTCAATAACATAATATACTGATTTCTTGTAGCGTAATATTGTCCTTTATTTTCAAACTTTCACAAATATTTTTCTGCATAAAATTTGGCTCTTTTGTAGCCATCCTTGAAATTTTCATCATCCGTTTTTGACAATGTAACCTTACTTATCTTGACCCACCTTATAACTGCTTCAGTATTCCGCGGAAACTGGTCAAAGTCTGGTACCTGATTTTGTGTTACGTTTCTAGCAGCTCACCTTCAGACACATACATTGTTAGAGGTGATTCAGTTGCAGCGCAATCAAATCATTCAATATCTAGTAGGTAGGTGTCATAATAATACGAAATGAGTATTTAATTTTACACCTACCTACTAGGATTTTTCCACAAAATTGACTTTTGTAAAACAAGTCATATGAATAAAGATATCTAATATGTATTTTGGACTGCTGGTTGAAAAATATAGGGATTTGTGTTAAAAATGAATCGAATGTGGGAACTGCTAGATATATATTAGATGTTCGCTCTTAAATCGAATTTGAACTAAACTGCATATTTTGTTTAAATCACCTCTAGTTTTAGGTGGCCTAATTTTTTCTTCCTCTTTTTAGATTAATAATCTATCATAGCTTAAGATTGAAGAAAAAAGTTTGATCGAAAACCTGAAGTGTAGATATAACATTGCCTTAAAGCTTCTATTTAAAACATTTTTTCGTCAAAATTTAATATTTGAATAGTGAGGTATTGAATTTAATAGTTTACATGTACTTTATTTTCTTAAGTAAACTTCAGCTAATAGTTCAAACATATTTACTAAATTCAAGAGGTATCTGATGACATTAATTTTCACAAAATTATGTACCACGTTGTATCTTCGCATCTGGTGTAAGTCGCAATGCCAAAAAAATGTACTACGTTGGGTAGCATATAGAAGTTTCAAAAATAATGGTTACATAACAAAAAATTCTGGCGCATGTTGCTTCTTTAAAGACTTGTTCTAGAGCTACTATAAACCAACCACTTCAAACCGGTGTGAAATAGGCATTGTATGCTAGTTGGGAAGCACCTGTTTTTCATCATTGTTTGATGGCGACCTAATGACTTCTTGGGGTTATTTAAAATGCAGTTAAAGATTGTCAAAAATTACAGATCATCTGTGAACTTCTAAAAAATATTGTCTCAGGGCACATCAACATATTTTTGGACCTATTTTTGTTTTAGCTGTAGCTACATAAATATAGAAGTTGAGTGTTTACTGCAATAGGTTTTTACGGCGTTGGAGTCTTAAATATTATCTGAGACAATTTTTGTGACATGGATTTTGTACGTGACGACATGAAAACCACAAAACACTACAATAGAAGAAAATTTGTTTACAATATTCCTAGCAGCGAAAGGTCTAAAAAATATATTATACTATGAAAAGTGTATTTTGGAATCCACATTTGACGCATGACTACACTCGGAATTCTAATTGCATTTTCAATTACCACCAGAAATTACGATTTCTGATTACTACCAAAAAATGATGAAGAGTAAGTGCTTCTAGGGTTACGAGGTACCTGTTCCCCAACATTTTTACTTTCACGGTAGGGACAAGCCTAACAATCAACAGTTTATTTCTTATAGACATAATTTTAGACCATTTTATGCTCTACAGATAAGGTACGGATGTTGTTGCTATCATTGTTAATAACTGTTTAACCCAGATAGGAGTGGGTAAGTACTTTCTGAGTGACTTATTTATTGTGGTTAGTATGGTATTGCAAACCAATTCCATATTTTCTTGTAGCGACCGGTGACGACCAATATCAAACATAAATGTTATATATGCTTGCGCTATGAAGGAAACATCACGATGACCGTCGAATCAGGAATACATTACCTGTTCTTTGACATTTAAGTCAATATGGTGGACTAGATCCACATCCTTCTGATCCACAGCTTCCACCCCCACTTTTTACTTCTTAAAATTCTTAACATGGCGATGAGTAAACGAGTTTAACATTAGATGTAGCAGTTATGTTGCACTAACTAGTTGAAAATCGACATTATTTCACTTTGTAAAGAAAAGTATTGTACAGCGAAACTACTCCAGAAGTATGCAGAGTCAAGTTAAAAGGAAAATAATGAACGAAAAACTATTAGCTGATTCATAAATCAACTGCAAGACTCATGAATGAATAATTACACGCATTGGACAATTACAGAATGATAAATTAAATATTATCTAACTAAAGTTTTTGTTTTAAAAGAAAACAGTTGTTAAGTCTGAAGTTGAGGAAAGACCGCAGAGTAGGGTGTAGTCCGCCACCGGTCAGTGACAAAAGACAAACGACCCATAAGATTGATGATAATATGTTGACATCCCAATTCTATACAGAAAATAAATTAATAATGTTCTTTCTTTCTTCTTAGCCGCTCCACTTGTCTTTTCTCTTTTTGTTAACCATTGTTACAGAGGACTTTTTTAACCTAGGTTTTGAAGTAAGACGTTTTTAATGAAAGTTATTTCTGAGAGTAATCCAACTGTTTTCAGCTATATTAAAAAATGCTCTTCACAATTACAGAAAAAGAAACAAATGGCTGTTTTTGCCGCCGCAGTGACAAATTGAATTATCTGTGTTAGCAAGAATACAACGTACACTTCTTCACATATAATAATCATCGAGAGTGTATAATAATTAGTTCATAAATACACGATACAAGGGGCATATTTAGACACACAATTCAATATTTTTCTGGAACATATATTCAGCTACATATTAATTACTTTTATCCATAATCACATTATAATTGGAGTTTTATCCACACTTATGAAGCATATAAAGTACAACTTTATCCACTAGTGGAATAATGAAATTACTTTATTCTACTAGTGGAATAATAAAAAATACAATTTTAAATCAATTACATTTTATTTAATTTTTATTAATATTAATATTAACATTTATATTAATGGATATTTCCTTATTTGTTTTATCATATTTCACTTCATTTCCATTAAAAACAAACTTGTAGTTGCCATCGGTTTCAGAAGTTGTCGAAGTTATTGATAAATCTGTAGAAATAATGGATGTGTCCTCTTGTAAGGAACGATTAGTACCAGGAGCACCTTGGATATTCCTTCCAATATCAAGCTTATTGGATATAGAATCCTCTATATAACTTTCTGCTATAGCGGATCTTCTTCACCCACCATGTCGTTTAATTGTTGTGAGATCAGCACCTTTATTAGCCAGTACAGTTGTTGAAGTGCGCCTCGTGCAATGGCCGCTATAAGCTTCTGCGTTTGCCAGATTCAAAAATGAAGCAACTCTTGAAGGAAGTTTCGACAAAATGTAGATTTCAACAGGTTGTGAAGTACATTTTTGATTAGTTATCGTAAAAAGAATCTGTCGTTGGATAACTTCTTCGGACGTAAGGACATATATTTTCTACACGTCTCCACAGTATTGATAGAGAATCCTTCTTCCATAATTGTGAATTTTCGTGAGACGCCGGTCTTGGTATCTGGTATAGAAACAAGCAGATATGCGCCCCTGTCTTCTACATCGTTAATTTTCAAATTAGTCAATTCACAGCAACGACAGGCACCAGACACCACCATTATTAGTGCAACCTAAAATATTTCAAAGTTTATTATTTACAATGTCTAAAAGGTTAAGAGATA